>CM060934.1:276402902-277699568 GCA_030765085.1 Allium cepa | reverse complement strand
AAAAGATAGAATAATTAAATGACGAAGTAAAAAAGTGAAAAATAAAGACTTACATTGATCGTAGCGATCTTGATTGGATCAACGGAAACTCCATTACTAGAAACAATATGTCCAAGGAATCGGACTTCATCCTTCCAGAAATGGCATTTAAAAAATTTAGCCTTCGACTGATGATTTCTGAGAGTCTCAAGAATAGATTTCAAATGCGACTCACGCTCTTTCTTGGTCTTAGAGAAGACAAAGATATCATCAACAAAGACTAAAACAAATTTATTAAGCACGTCACGAAAAACACGATTCATCAAATCAACAAAGAAAGCAGAAGCATTAGTCAACCCAAAAGGCACGACTAACCATTCATAAAACTCATTCTCAGTACGGAAAGCAGTCTTAGGAATGCTTTCCTCAGCAACCCTGAGCTGATGAAAACCTGTGGCAAGATCAAGCTGAGAGAAAATAGTGGCACCATAAAGCTGATCAAACATATCATTGATACGAGGTATTGGATATCTTTTTTTCACAGTGAGCTTGTTCAGCTCCCTATAATCAACACACATCGTCAAAGAACCATCGGACTTGGTGAAAAAACCACCGCTACTCCCCATTCTGAATGGCTAGGTCTGATCAGACCTTTGGAGAGCAAGTCCTCCATTTTCTTTCCCAACTCAACCTTCTCATGGGGTGCCATTCTTCTAGGTGGAAGAACTACAGGTCGAGCTCCATGAATAAGAACAATACGGAAATCAATTTCCCACTTAGGAGGTAAAGCAGTGACTTCACCAAATACATCGGGATAGAATCTAACCACATGGGTCGAATGAAGATCACCAGGAGAAGAATCCAGAGAATAAATAAAACTGCCAGCAAAATCCTGAGGCATATGGCACTGAATAATCAAGGAATTTCCTTGATCATCAACAAGAGCTATGGGCATCATGCTTACCAAGCCAATCACTTCCAAGCAATAAGTCAAAAGCAGCGAAGCCAAGAACATAGAAATCACCACTAAAGCAATGATTAGAATAGAGAAGTTTCACTTGCTTACAAATCCTATTAAGGTTGGCGGGGCCTCCAATGGGATTTGACACACATAAAGTTACAGAAGCATACTCAGGAGAAAGGAGATGCTCGAACTTATCACATAAATCAACAGAAATGAAACTATGGGATGCTCCAGTATCAAATAAAACACAAACAAGATGCTGAAATAAAGAAAAGGTGCCCTGAAGAGTACCTTGGTCATCACTAGGAGCACTAGGAGCAGGAGCTGGAGAAGATGCAGAGGTGACAGCAAATATACCGGAGGCTTACCCTTTTGCTGGGTAGGGCAATCCTTTCTGAAATGGAAAGGCTGAAGACAGATATGACAGAGATCACGCCTCATTAACTGAGCTGGAGGAGGAACAGCAGCACCAGCTAAAATAGGGAAACTATTGGCATAATGTCCCTTCTGATCACATTTGAAGCAAGTGATGGTCGAAAGGTCAGCAGGCTTCCTCTGAGAAGGAGAAGATAAAAAGATCCCTAACCCAAATTTTTGAGCCAATTCTTCTTCTGCTGGTGGAAATTAAGCTTTCTCTTCTTAGAGTTAGAAGAGGAAGACTGAGATGAAGGAGCACCAACAACAGTAGGACCCTTAGAAGTAGGGTTCTCATATCGGATAGTCATATCCATAAGCTGGGTAAAAGCACCATGAACATGAGAAATAGGACGATCATAATACTCAGGACGAGCACCAGCTATGAACTTCTCATTATTCTTGAGAGGAGTGTCTATCGGACTAGGACCGTACTTGGAAAGTTTGTTGAACTTCCTCTCATACAGAGAAAAAGACATGCTTCCCTGCTTGAGATCCATGAACTCCCTATAAAGCTGGGATTTCCCGGCCTCAGGAATCCACTTAGCAATGAAAGCATCCCGGAAAAGATTATAGATAAGCTTAGAAAAGGCGCGAAAGAGATAGAAAAAAACAGAATTCAAAGAAACATAAGTAGATACCTAAACTGCTCCCAAGTAATATTAGCCTCGACGGTGTTAGCCGTAACAGACTCCCACCAATCTAGGGCAGCCTCCTGCAACTGCCATGCTGCTAACTGATGCTTCTGGGCATCAGTAATCTCAAGACCAGTAAATATCCTCTCCAAACTCTGCAATCATTGTTGGGCTTCAATAATTCTCTCTGAACCTGTAAACTTGGTTCCACCGACAGAATTCCTTATAGAGAATAGTAAACCTAACAGGTGCAACAGGTTGAGTAGCTAGGCAATACCAGGACCCCTACCTCTGGCATTTCCACGATTCATCTTGAAAAGTCAAGAATGAATCATTAAAACAAAGGTAAATAGAAGACAAAGATAAATTTAGATAAGACAAGATAAACTCACTTGGATGAATCATCTTAAAGAAGGAAAATATTAACAAGGTGAATACGAAAAAGTTTAGAAAAGTTTCCTTTAAAACAAGAAAATTTTATATCAAAATAATCTTTGAAAAATCCTTTAAAAATCAATTGAAAAATTAGTTTATACTGTGAAAATACATTCTCTCACAAAATAAATGATTCTGAGGTTGATTTCACACATTCTAGGGTATTTCTACCCTATCACTAATGAGTTTTTGCTCCGTAGGCTAAGGTTTGCCTAAAACCAAAGCTCTGTTACCAACTGTAACGACCCACTATTTTGGACCATTCAAATAGACAATAATCCATACATATCAGACTTGAATAATTCCAAATAATAGATTGTAATAAAATTTGGAGCAAATAAAATCAATCACACAGAATCACAGACACAAAAATATCAGAACAACTTGCAGCGGAATTTAAAATACCATAGTAGTTCATGAATCTACTATAACAAAGTCTCAAAAAAAATACATAATATCAGTTTGAAAACAAACACAATAGAAATCCCAAATACAAATAATTTCACTAATACGAGAGCTGAAATAGAACAACTGAAACTAAAATAGACAGATAACTAGATAAGCAGAATCTCCAGTGATTCCCAGCCCTAGAAAGAAAAATCCAAAGCTATGAATACTCAGACTGACCCGAGCGTAAAGAAAAACACAAAGCACTCGAGTCAGGACATACGTACTTATACAATGTAAACCAACTCAAGTGAACTGCAGTAAATCAAAAAGTAACTTAAAGGATGCTTGCGACCGTCCATCCTCTAAGGATCCGTTAACTATTTACTATGTAGTAATATTTCGATATTATAATAATGTCTAATAGTAAAATAAACATACTTTAAAATAGCGTTAAGGAGTGACCCAATATTCCCCTTAACACGAAATAATGCCAATGGTCTATACAGTACCATCGTACCTCTAGATCGAGAGGCTACCATAAATGCTGCATAGGTATGACACAAATAGAAACTCGTAGTAAAGCTCGGTATGGTAGGTGACACGACACACAAGGCAATGCCAGGGTAGATATACCAATTACGAACACAGGTTGGTAGTAACGTAGCAGCCACTACGCCCACTGTGGGACACACTCCCAAATCAAAGGGTGGCCACCAAAAAATCACAAAGTAATAGAATGGTATCGAAGAAATGTGCCTGACCAGAGGTGCGACCCCTTTTGGCCCGAGATCGCTCCTGTTTTACCCCCTTAAGCCAACTCACGGGAGTCGGGTCCATGTTCATACCACAATAGGATCGTTGACACCATCCTACTTCATTCTGGAACTCCACTGCGTACACAGTTGTTAAAGTGGTTTTCGGTATTGACAGAGAGTATGTCCATATCCGATCCCGGTCTCTTTAACAACCAATCGATATTATAACCCGTGGTTATAAACTTCAAAATATAGTATTTTATACTTCAAAAATCAAATATCATTTCAAATTCAAATATCATTTCAAATCCATTTCAAAAATATCAAAATATCATATCCTTTCAAAACCTCATTTAATTTAAATACCATTCCAGTCACATTCAAAATAGTTTATATTTCAAATCAAATACCCCATTCAAACTATTTAAAAGTGAATGATTATACTTACAAATCAAATATTCAATTCCTAAAAATTTAGCCTTTTCAGAGTTCATTTATTCACTTAAATATATTAAAACGGTGAAATTTCAGCTTTCGCAGCACTTAGAAAACGCTAAGTTACATTTGAAAACAATTCAATTCAGCAAAGACAGCATTAAAAAACTGCTGTAATATTTTAGTTTTCAAATTAAAAGATTTAATTCAATTCAGCAAAGACAGCGTTTACAAAACTGTTGCAGTAGTACAATTATATTCAAAAATCTCATTTCAGCCAACTGACGCACTTAACAAGTGTTATTGTACCCTTTTATAAATTTCAGATTATAGTTTCATTCTGTAACCACAGCACTTACAAAGTGTTGTAATATCACTTAGTTAAATTTTAGCCATAGTGTATTTGTACCAACCACAGCACTTACAATGTGTTGTAATATCATTTACTTCAGATTTCAAGTTAACTTCAGAAATGATAGCATTTCTGAAGTGTTGTTAATTCAATTTCCAGAATTTCATACAATTTCAGCAATAATTAAACTTTGGTTTTAACCCTTTTAACTTATAAAAATCATTTTTTTTCCACTCAAAAATTTTCATTTAAATACCTTTTAACTTATGATTTTTATAAAGTTAAATTTTATACATAAAATCAATTTTTTTCAATATTTCACTTATTAAATTCAAGTGTACAATTTTCTATTCTTTGCATTTTTTTATTTTATTCAACTTAACACTTAAGTTTTAATTTCCATTTCAAAATATAAACTTAATTTCCATTTTTATTTACTTATTTAACTTCATTTTTAAAACAAAATTCTCAAATTTCAAATTTAAGTTATATTTCAAATGTCAACTTAACCATTCATTTATTTCACACTTTTACTTATGGAAAATCATTAACACTTTATAAAAATCATTTTTAATTCAATTTAAATCAAAATATCATAAATTTACATTTCAAAAATACTTTAAAAATTCCAGAAAAACTTTGTAAAATAACCATGGGTTTGTATAAAATTTTCTAACCTAATTCAAGTGATACGGATAATATATCATTTCAATCCGCAATTTACAAATAAAATCCGGGTTCTATCATTTCGAACCCACAATCCCAAGTTAAATAAAATAAATAAATATCTCTCAGGCCTATCATTTCAACCTGTAACAATTTTTCCCTATTCTAAAGTCCGTTCGGGAATGTATTATTTCAACCTATAGTGATTCTATTCTATAGGGAACTTTACAGTGTGAGAACAGAATAAAATGAACAATATAGAAGCATATAGCAGTATTAGATGCTATGACAGGTTTAAAAACAAGGTTAACATCATATGATTCATATCACAGGCAGGTATAACATGATATAATATTCTAAACATTCGCTTATTGTCACTTCACAAATTAAATAAGTATAAATGTCATGAGTGAATACTCACCTCTTTACGCTGGAGTTAGCAAATCAAGACACATAAACAAAAATCCAGTAAGCACAGTAGCGCGACTTTTGATTCAAGTGAGTAAAGAGCCAAGATGATGATTTTATAAGCAACAAACAAAATAAGACAATGTAAACATATATTTCCAACATAAAAATATCATTGTAACAACTTGAAATAAAAAGCAACAAAGACCAGATGACTTGACCTTGCCTTAACCACTCAAGTGCTCGGCCATAGGGGTTTATATGCTTGGCTATGATGATGTTTTGGGCTTGGGTATGGGTCATATAGGCACGGCTACAAGGAGATGTGGAGGGTAGGAGTTATAACATGAGGAATACAAAGGGACAAGTGTAATAGGTGGAGTTTTTGTGCACATAGGCTCGGCCAAAGTCAAATAGTGGCTCGGCCTTGCATGGTTCAGGTCTGGTGATGGCTGAAGTGATGGTTAGAGGTGGTGTACTAGCTGGTGGTGGTGGCTAAGGGGGTGGCCAAAGTGAATATATGAATGGATGGTGAAGTTTTGTGGTCGGTTAGGCATGTTTTCAAGGGGTGTTTGCAAATTTGAGGTGCTTGCATCATAGGGAGGTCACGGTCGGATCTAGACAAGTTAGGTGAAGGTGGTTGCTGTCGTGTATGGTAGAGGTGGTGGTCGGTGGTGATGAAGGGGATTGGCCGAGCAAACACAAGAGGAAGTAAGGCAAAAATCAATGAAAACTATGAAGAAAAGTAAGAGAAAGAAGCCATGAAACTTACCAAAAATTTTCAGAAAAATGAAATGGCCGAAGTTTTGAAATGAAGAGAAGTTTTTATCACGTGAATGAAGAAGGAAATAGACGACTATGAAAAGAAATGGACGGCTAAGCTTAATGCAAAGCCAAAAGAAAATGAAAAGACAAGGTTAAATGAAAAGTCACAAGAAAATTAAAAGGTTTTGACTCTTTATATTTCTAATTTCTTTTATTCAAATTAAACAAATAAAATAAGTAAATAAAATAACAATGAAAAAAAATAAATTAGAAAAGAAAATAAAAAAATATTTTTAGGAAAATAGGAAATAAGTAAGAAAATGGTTTATTAAATTGAAACTGGAATTAAAAATTGTAAACAAAATACAATAAACAATGGAAAATTACGACTACACTTTTAAAATTTTTAAAAATAAAATCTAGAAATAAAATAAATTTTAAAAATATTTCCAAATATGAAATAAAATCTAATTTAAAATATTTCAAAAATCTAGGGTTGTTACAATATAGGGATGGAGGCTTAAAAAAATCGATTGCAGATAAGGCTATAGATGCTTATATAGAGGAAAGTAAGGGAGAATTTAGGCTCTCATCTTTTACTCAATCTCCTTCCATTTGATCCATTCATTATCAAGCCTTTGTAAACCAAATTATAGGAACATATTAACCCATTTTTAAATCGAAATAACAAGCCCCCATTATAGGCTTAAACCATTTAGAGTTTGAATAAATATTTCGCATTTAAATCCAATTTAACACTCATCGATACCGTGTATCAACTAATATATTTATAACTGTTATAGATATATTTAATAATATTTATTCATCAAATCAAAATCAAATTTATATTAATATGTCATAAATATTAACTAATTTAATTAATTATGACAATTACAAATTAAATAAATCGTTTGGTCAAAGGAGAATTCATCGTCTTGGTTATGTGACTTGTTAGCGGTAAATTTGGTCAACGATTAATATCGAACTATTTGAATATTTGGTCAGCGATTAATATCGAACTATTTGAATATTAACGTTTGCCTTTCACTTAGTAGGTGGTGTTATATTTTGTCCAAATTTATAGCTTACTTGGTTTTGGCAAAATCCAATTTCACTGTACTTAGCGTTACCCAATTGATACTTTTATTTACACCAATTCTCTTCTTCAAAACTATATCACTTTAGACTTATGGAATTTGATAATGGTCAAAATTCCAATATCTTCCATGTTCAACTCTATTGTCCAAACACAAAATCCTTCATTCAATAATAACAATTATAATTAAATGAACTACTCTAGTTTAAGATTTTGACTTTCAGTCAAATTGAGTTATAATGATAATAACCTCATATAAGTGAGAAGAAGAATCCTCTCTTTAATAGTGCTTCACTTCTATTATTTACACTCGACCCACTATAGTCATATCATAGACGTCGTGTCATGGTTTGACTATAATCAAGCAGATCTTTCATATTGAAGATCGATACATTCTCAAGTAGAGAAATTATATAAATCAATCACATTGATATTTTCTCTTTGACTACAGTTATATTAACCAGCAGAAAACTATCAAGTGAGTCGTTCTATAGTTATCCAATAACTATTAATCCGTAACTCCTAGGTTCCTCAAGTAGTCATAAGTAATAAATCACCTAACATTTGGAGAGAATTACGTACTCTACTCTTAACTGATACATTGATATTCAATCTCGATACATCCTGATTAGGAATATTTAAAATGATATATTTTATAATATTATGATATTATACTCATGATTACAGCTATTTGTAATTACTACTACAAATGCAACATTTATGATTTTTCTGTTAAATATAATTTGATTGCATATTTAATTATATGTAACACATTATAAAAATATATAAACAGAAAAAAACACCTTCATTACAAGCGAGCATTGACTATAAAGTTTATTAATTTACAATAAATTATACAATTACCCATACGACATACCCTTAACTCTATCATGTAGTATTAGTAAGTTATATCTTTATACAATTTAGGGAAAAGCTTCATTTAATGGGGCAGCATAAGAGTCGATGAACTTTACGGACCGATACATATAGATGTAACTAATTCTAAAACAGTTCCACGTACTTTGTTGTATTCCAATGAATTATCGTAAACATGAACATGTGTATATGATACACATATGGTATGTTAATGACGAGTTCATAAAATACAAAATAGAAGTAAATAAAAATAACGTGTGATAGGAAATAGATGCTTCAATTTTGATCAAGTATGTGAGTCTATTAAAAAGAGTTTTGAGTGTACCAAAGAATAAATAAAGATTCAAACTCAATAGTCACTCCTCCCTATGATACATAAATGTATCAATAAAGAGTAATTGAACTTTGTTTAACAAAGTATTATATGGGTACTCAAATTTTTACGAGTAACCAAGGGATTCAGGTTAGCTTTGACGAATATTGGAGGAGCAATGGAGCAGGAGGCTTCTGCGTTGTAGATATATAGTTCCGTTGTGTGTTCTCTGTGTTGTGTTGTATTAAGTTGTAAATACTAGACAGGTGTTTATAACTGTCTAGTATATGTGATGTGTATGTTGTGTATCTCTGATTGATATTGTATATTATGTAAATACTTATGCTATTAATCTAATTTATTCGTCCCGCTATTGAGATTCTTTTGTTGTTTCTTCATTCTCTTCTTTCTTTTCTTCTTCTATCCCTTTCTTTCTTAATAGATGATGCGATTTTCTGGGAATAGAAAGTCGGGTTGTCACAGTTGGTATCAGAGCATGGTGAGTGAAGTTAACTCGAGTTCTTTCTATAAGGTCGTGTTTTTAAGGGCCGTGCATAAAGTTGAATTTTAATTTCATCTAAATAATAGTTTATAAAATTTATGACGATCCACAAATTCATCACTTCGGAATTCTTTTAAAATATTCAAATATAATATTTTTTTAACATAAATGATAATGTTTTGAACAATGAATAATACAGGTAATCTTATTTTGAATAAATATTTACAAAAATGTACACTTTGGAAGATATATCGATATAATGACCGAAAACCGTTTTACCATTAAAAAGCTCTTAGACCATTAGACATCATGCACGAAGCTACAAACATACACTCATTTATGTATATGAGTCAGAATTTGTAATAAAATTATTTATTTTATTTTTTAAAATAAAATCTCTTTATGACATTATCAATGATATCGCTATTTTGGAATAAATGATTCTAATTTTAAATCGAGTGCAAATGATTTATTAATTATTTTGGTTATCAAATAAGCCCTTTTAATTATTATATAATTATAGAAATATTATTATCAAACTTTGTTTACAAATATATATATATATATATATATATATATATATATATATATATATTAAATAAAAAGTGGAAATACGATAGGAAATCAAACCTATAATGATTCGACGTAGAAAAGTTGTGCAATGTGGTGAATCATTTGGGATATACATATGCATACATACATGTACATATGCATGAACACATTCACATTTCACATGAACACATATATTTATACAAATATACTTATACATATATATGCACCCTAAGTACAAGCACATGGCTATACATATGGGGAGGGGGATGTTCAGCCGTGGATGATGAGGTAGGATGGGGTGTGGTGGTGGCAATTGTGATGAAATGGCAAGAAATATCATAACATTTTTATTCGCATTTTTCCTATAAATACCACCATCTATCTTGACTTCATTCACTCATAAATTCCTAAGCCTTCGTCACTTTTTCTATCCACTTTACTGGCCTCTTGCCTAAGGAAAATAATGGCAATAATTATGGCAAAAAGTAATTGAAATATTATAGTAAGTACACAACATCAATCACCTCCAAAACAAAAGCCAAAACCACCCTTTCTTATCTTGAAACCCACAACCACCACCTCCTACAACCAAAGGCCGAGCCTTTCCGCTCTTCCAAGCAAGGCCGATAGCACCATACCACCAAATGCCAAGGACAAGCACATATAAGAGCTTTAGTGCAAGCTTAGCAAGCTAAATTTTTCGAACAGCGGAGCTATAGTCATTTTAAAATTAGTTCGATTAAATCCAAGGTGAGAAATTCTATTTATATTATGATATATTGGATGATATATATGGTCGGTTATGCTTGGTTGTGATGATTGTGAACCATGTTTGGATATGATAATATGGTTGTTTTGATGTGTAAATGATTCATGTTTAATACACGTCGAATATAACAAAGGAAATTATTTTCCTTTGATAAATGAAATTATATATATGAGATTGTTAAACCTCTTTAAAATGGTTTGTAAACACTAAAACCAATTTTGAAGAAGTTTTGGCAAGTTATGAAAATTGGGTAAAAAATAGGCGCGTCGCGTAATAGTAGTTCGCGATTTCATGCCATAGAATGTCAAATCTATTTATACGATGGATTCGGGGTCAGAATTCTTCTTAGTAAGAATTTTTTGGACTCTTATAATCATAGTTTTCAAACAAAAGAAAACGATGAAGATTTTGTTTAGCAGATTTTGAAATATGAGCAAATCAAGTATTCAAAATAGTCAAGGTTTGGTAGGTCGAAAACCAAAGCGATAAATTCTTTGAAAATGATACTTTAAATTTATGGAATAAATTCTATAAATATGTTAAAAATGTTTTAAAAGAGATTTGATTTATAAAAATTGATTTCTAAATGATAGAAAAGTTCTTTTGATCAGATAAGCCTTAAAAGCACTATTCATAGCATTCTTTGAAGCGGTTTTTTAATAACTTTTGAAATATTGCTTTAAACTTAAGTGTTTTTTCCCAAATAGTATATAATTGTTTTTAAATAAATAATTAATCATTTTGAAGATAATATGGAGGTTTTATAATTTATTTAAAGAGCTTAAATAAATGACTTAAAGAAAACTTTTATAAATATGTGATTTAATCTTAGATCTAAAAGACGTTGGGTAGGCTGGAATTTTCTATTCATGAGATCTAGATGTGAGGTGCTTAACCTGAGGAGATATTTAGGAGAAACTGATGCGTTGGCTCTCCTGGCCTCTTTCTTGGACGAGGAATAGATAAGGTCAAAATGTCGGAAATGAGGCAAGTGTAAAAGATTTATTTTTTCCAAGTTTAATACAATTTGGATTGTATAAAAATAATATTTTTATACTTGGAATTAAATTCTAAGGAGGGAACCTGTACTATCCATGTGAATTTAAAAGGTGATTTCACCGTTATTCAATGGATATTAAAGGTTGAGTATGAAAATTGATGTTTGGTAGAATTAGTATGATTTCTATTGACCCTTTTTACTCAGTAAAGTTTTGCAATATGATTTATGAGAAATGATTTTGATTTGGTATTTTCAAAGTTAAAGAGAGGTTTAGTGATTCTGTATATACTGGAAAAGAATATGATTTAAAGATTTGTATCTCTAAAAGATATATTTTATTTAATATTAATGAATGAAATGATATCACCCTCAACTTAACACTTTTTATCAATGATTGGTTCAAAGGAACCTAAGTCGGATTTGAGTGATCCTTATCCGAAAATCACTTCGAACCAATTTATGTGTTAAAAGGTAAAACCATAGGATCATGATAAACGGAATGAAGGGCTATTTGTCACTGACCCTTGGGGGGAATTTCCCATACCATACATATGTAACAGCAGTATCTTCATTTATCTTTGATGCAAGGGTTGCTCACTACTAATCCTAAGGGTGATTCCTGATAGGATGTTGTAGGAGAGTTCCTTCAGTTTGTTCTATTCCTCGATAAATTGTATGGACGAATGTTTGACATTGCATTTCTAATATGCACATACATTAATTTTACAAACGTACTTCTATTTGGTGGTGTAGGAGGTAACTCTCCTATACTTAACACCCTTCTCTAAGACGTATGGGCTTATAGGTTGTATGTTTATGGAAATCAATAGTGTGTGATGGAATTGGCGATGTGGCATTCAAGTGAAATGTGTGTTATGAGAAATGTAATTGTTACCTTAAGCCTCATCATTCGGGCATGAAAAAAATAAGGTAGATGCGGTAAGGCTAAGCGGGTCGCTTCCATTAGGATATGATTATCATCTTTCTAGATTACCCTCTATATTTCGGGTATGTCGTGTATACTTTGGGATCTCGGTTAAAGTCGGGAACGACCGAGATGATGTCATATTTAGTACTACCTATGTTAAAGGTAGACTGATTCTATGTTGGTGGAGGTTGGAGCCTTACGTGCGTTTTTCTAGAGATGTACTATTGGAAGGTAGTCCTTTACCTTATCATTGTATGAAATGCATTTTACAATATGTGCCTTTATGATTTTACTTATAAACGCATTACGCTTTCAAATTTAAGAAATATAACAATTCCAACTATGATTAATATGTTGTTTGAAAGGATTTTTAAAGAATGTCACTAAAGGTAGCATCCTTGATTTTGTGTAGCAAATGTTTTGGTTATCATAAGTTAAATACCCGTTTCGTGTTTATGTGCGGCATGATCTTATGAGATACCATTTGTTTTCAAATGTTCATACTTTGAACATCTCACACTAGTCTCACGACAGACCCGGTGTTTTTTTTTTGAACTTTGGGTGCCCTATATTTGCGGGCAGCGAAGTAGTTAGGTAACTTGGAGCATTTTGGATGGAGCATGGAGCATGAAGTTGGAGAGTCCTATATTGATCGTCATCTACTTATATTTCCTTTGTATTATATATAAGTATCTACCGACACCTGTAGGGATAGACGGTTATAGCTGTCCCTAATTAGGTTAGTATGATGCCCTACTCTGAGACCCATATTAACAAAGAGTATTACGAGGTAATACCGCATGCTAATGCAAAGAATAGAGCTGGATAGGAGCGACCATCCAGAGCCTTGTCTTAACTATCAATTGAATACGTCGGTAAGTGCTATCTTTTTTTCTTCTTCTCAAGTGGATCAACATATCCAATAAATGTTTAATACAAAACTATAATGGCTAATAGATCTATTAGAACAAAACATAACAACTCAAATACAAATAACATCACAGAACAGTAGAAATGCATACATATGCATAAGTACAGATACAATCACTAGCACAATCCAAAATGATACATCAAAGTGGTATGATGACCACAACCTAAACATGGGTCAAAAGAATATACATCAGAGTGCCAACAAAAAGGACTACAAAAAAAACTAAATAAAAGAAGCTAGGTCCATGCAGAAGCAAAATAGACTAAGTTCAAGAGCACCTAACCTGAAACACCTCGGTCTGACCCGAGTATAAAATACACGGGTGCATCTAGCTAAACAAATCAGTTAACAAGGATAAGAGATAATATAAGCATAAGGACAATGTGATAATATTCATGAGTAGGAAGGGACAAATAAAGTGTATGATAACCTCAAGTGATAATATGGTGTCACTACACAAACAAATAATCTCAAAAGCGATAAAATAACCCATAAAACATAAAAAGTGGCGAGCCTTATATCATCGGCATTCATAAAACATCAAATATGGTGGAGAAAACCTAAACCACCATCATGGCAAACCCAAAACATGCCTAAAGAGATCCCATCTCAAACACGCCATAAGGAAAATATATCCCCAAAGAGGAGAATAAAATCTCACGTAAACGCCGAAAGGCAAATGTCATATAACGCCAGTGTAGGAAATTCAAATCTCAAAAATAGAACTTCCAAGAGTTCAAATTCCTAAAAGGTAATCACCATAAACATATATCGAATGTTTCAAGGACCAATTCCGAAATGGGGAGATACACTAGGGAAAATAGTCAAAAAAACTATCTCAAAAGTGTTTGCACGTGCATGTGGCTGAAGCCTTGCCAAGTACTGTTAACTCGAATAGGTACCTCGCCCGAAGGCAAAACATCATAATGAAAAATACACCGCAATGGAAAATACACCGCAATGGCAAATATGCCGCAACGGTTAACGTCTCGAAGAAAAATACGCCGCAATGGCAAACACCGCAATGGCAGTGACCCGAAGGTCCAGTACACCGACACACCGCAATGGAAAATATGTCACATACTCTCGAATAGGAACCTGAATAGTGTTAACATGCATCCCATACCACACATTCACATGAAACGGTTTACTAACCGCTAGTAATTTTCACACTCAAAGCAGTAAAAACTTTACCTCATCTCACCGGTAAACTTGATCCGAAGGTCAAAATGATCAAACGGACAAGTCATGAACTAACCGATAAGATAAACGCACGTGTTCTATACCACATGTTTTACCAAACCGTTTAATTCTCCTTCTCATTTGCTCGAATAGTGCAAAAACGTGCATTTTATACATTAAATTATTTATTTGAGAAAACAAGCTTTTAAAACCATTTTTCGAAATTAATTTTGAAGACGATATTTGAAAATTATCTCATTATAGAGATTAAATAGGTTTTTTTAGCTTAAAATAATTTAAAAATATTGCATAATAATTATTTTAAATGCCAATTTAGTTTAAAAATTATTTCAAAATTGTCTGAAAAAATCTGTGCTCGAAATCAAAGAAATCACTCCATACTGTCATTCAATTTCAATTCAAATTTGTTTCAAATTTGAATTTCAAATTCATCAAAACTTAGCTAGTCTATTGATATGCATCATAGCTCTCAAAATATATCAAAAATATCATCAAAGTTGAAAGAGAATAAGAGTGAAAACAAGCTTTTAAAACAATTTAAAATCACATTATAAACCGCTTTTGCAATCTATCTTATTATGAAGATGCTAAAATTTTATATTTGAAAATAATATATAATAATTATTCAAAAAAACCAATTTATTTGAAAATTATTTCAAAACTAATTTATAAAACACGTGTACGAAATCCAGAAAGAATCATCAAGAAATGTTGAAAAATATCGGAATTTTAAACTTATAAAATTCCGATAAAAACAAGCTGTGAGTGCAAATTCGATAGCAGACATACATACATACATAAATATATATACACACACACAAGTTAAAGTGGTCGAAATGACCTGAAAATTTTTCGAAATAAAGTTCAACATTTGTACTTTAAATTGCAAAAGGAATTGCTGAGTTCCGATAAGAGACGAAGAAACTACGACGTCTCAAATTCAGACTCATGCCAGGAAGTGAATACACAGGAAAAACCAAGGCTAGCGGCTTGTTTAGCCAGTTCACCCCTATTCAATCCAAAATTTGAGAAAGCATGAAACACGAGAGTCATAGAGAACATTCTTAGCTTTCCAGAACACAAAAATTCATTGAATTGATAAGTAACGAAAGATTTATGGCAAATTTATTTTCTGCTTTCAACTTAGAAAATACACAACCTGAAATATACCCACTATTTCAAACCTAATTTTGTCCATTTAAACTTCTGAATTTCATAAAGTTATTAAAAGAAAGGTTGTAGACAATTTCCTGAACTTTCCAGGATATTAAAAATCATTGAATTCCGATAAGGGATGAAAATGTTATGAGTCAAACAATTCTCAAATCTGAATTCATTGTCGTTGTCATTTTGCTCTCAGGATAGCAACAAAGAAGTACATTTTTGACCAATTTAACTCCAAAATTTCATAAAACTCAAAACATGAAATTTTTAGTACAAAGTATGAACTTTTTAGAACATTAAAATCATCTAATTTGGGTAAGAAAAGTGGGAGATATGGCCAAATTCATTTTAGGTTCAATCATAGAAAATTTGTTTTAGCAACCAACAATGAAACAACATATAATCGACATGCTAGCTTGTTTAAGTTAGAAGTGCGAGTTTAAAACTCACCTTAGGATTTATTCACAGCAAATTAGCAGATTTACAAAGGAAAGATTGAAGCTTTGGTCTTGGATTGAAGCTAAAAACATGTAGAGTTTGATTTGCTACCAATTTCTCCTTGATTTTTAATTAATTTGGAGATTAGATTTGGACTTGAGGAAGAAACCATTATTTAGATTTTAGAGCTTTCTAGGTTAGAAGAAGAGAATGAGGAGGATGGAAAGAATGAACGTACAGTTCATTCACAAGGCTAATTTCAGAAATGAGATAATGGGTTTGGACCCAATATCCCACCCAATAAGCAATGTTAAACACTTAGCAAAAAACTTTTAGTTTTCTCAACCATTTTTCTATGTTTTAAAATGCTTTGCTCTACCAAATTTTTATATACAATTTTGTAAAATGAACATATCATAAAATAAATTATGTTACACTATAAATTAACATATTTCTACATTTTAAACCATTAAAACTTTATGAACAACATAATAGATTTTTTTTCTCAAATACATTGTTTATTCAAATAAAAAATTTATAAATCAATTTGTCACTCCAATTTGTTATTATTAACCCTAATTTAATTAAAATCACATTTTAATTTATTAACAGGTAATCACAAAACCGCGGGTTGTTACAGTTAGTGCTTTCTATGACTATAATATCTCATTTGGAGAGTGATTATATGTATTATCCATATGTACAATTACAAGTTGTTAAATGCGATGTGAGATTCTATTTATCTTCTATCTTAACTTCTTTTAAAAACCCCTTATACTACGCCTCTCTGGCACTTGGATTTGCGGCACGTGAATACCGACAATGTATTAGTTTCGATTTATGAGGGTCAAAGAGATGGGTCATCTCAGTTGGTATCAGAGCTTAGGTTGAGCGAACACCTAAGCCTTGATGGGGTCAGCTCATTAGAGATAGGATCAGTGATGCCCTAGAATGAGTTTTATCAGAGAAAGTGCAGATTTGAATTTTTTCCAAACAAATATATTCGAGTTTTATGACCATATCCTATGATAATCTTGTTTATAATTCTAAAGATGTTTCCTTACTATATGTACATTGTAGGAGATGAGTATCAGAGAAGGACGAGAAATGGGAGGTAGCAGCACTACAGCCACCAACGGTCGATCAAATGCTACAATAATTGAGGAAGTGGTAATTCCTAGGAAACCTCAAGTTAAATTTTCCACTCTTTCCAAAGATTAAACAAGCTTGGAGGAAATGTAACGACCCAGAATTTTGAACAATTTAAATTGAGCATATTTAATTTATTTTAAATATTTAAAAGATGGTTTGGATTGAATTTTCAATATAACTTTGAAATTGGCGATTAAATTATAGAATTTAATCTATTGAGAGTTGAATAAAAATTTGATTCTTCAATTTTAAGCCGATTAAAAAATATTTCAAAGGCTTGTAAAATTCATATTGATAGTACTGAAGATTTTAGAAGCTTCAGAATCGAATTTGAAAGTGAATTGTTCAGTTTTAAAATTTAATCGTTTGAATCGATATTTAAAAATAGCCGTCCGAGGCACAGTCTCAGAATTCGACGAAACCAGTTCCATTGGGTCCGGAATATTGAATTATTGCCGGATTTCAAATTTCGTATTTTTCGGAGTTGATTTGTGATTACACGGCGAGTAAACGCGTTGAAACTAAATTCGATTTAAACTTGAATTTAAAATTTAAACTTGGTCAAACTTCACCACGTTCGTCCTGGATTCTCGCCTAAAAATCACGAAATTGATCGTGTACACCATGCCTCCTCTCGATCTTAAATGTTCCTCTCCCCTTCTGTTCGTCAAAATCAAAATCAAGCAGAAAACGAAAATCAATGGCCGCGTGAACCATTCGTTCCCCCCAAATCAAATTCACGAAAAAAATAAAATAAAAATCGCGTCTCTTCTTATCTTCTATTCAAAGCCCTATTTGATTCAGAGTATTAAAAAAAAAAAAAAGGGAAATCAATGGCGACGCGATTAATGGTTAAGGAGCAGCGCGCGTGAGGGGGAGGGTATCGGTGATATCGCGAGCGCGTGGGGGAGCCAACGGCGCACGCGCGTGTGAGTGCGACTAGGGTCGAGCAAAAGGGGGACGGCGGCAACAGCGACGATGGCTGCAGCTCGCGCGCGGCGATTTGGAGGCGACGGCGTAGGGCGTTTGCGTCGGCACTAGGGTACGGCAGCAACGCGAGGCCGCGTGCGCACGATGGTGAGGCCGATGATGTCGCGCGTGTCAGTGGGAGTCGCGATGGTGGCGCGCGAGGGGATTGGGGTCGTATGGCGATGGCGTGGGCTGCTTGAGTCACAGTAAGGTATTCTTTTGTTGTCAGTTCTTTTCAATTTAAATCTTAAAAAAAAAAAAAAATTTACAGTAAAATTCTGTAAAGAATTTTATTTTCTTAAGTTTATAGATTCATGTATATATATTTATGTTAGGGAAATGATTTCACAGTAAGGTATGATATAATAAAAATTTATAAACAGAAAATGTATTAAAAGGAATTTAGTTTTAAAATTTAGATTTTTAGTTAAAATAATTTATTAAGAAGAAATTGGTTAGACAATTAAATTTATTAAAGAAGAAAATTTGTTTAAAATTAAATTTATTTGTTAAAACAAAATTATCAGTTAAATATAAAATTTTGTTTCAAGTGAAAAATATTTTTGTAAAAGAAAATTTGTTAAGAATTTAAATCATTTGATAAAACGATTTATTTAAGGAAATTGATTTTAAGTTAAATAAAGAAATAAATTAAGCTATTAAAGGGTAATTGATTTTTCACTTAGTTCGAATATTCTATTTAAAAGGGAAAAATTTATTTATAACAAAATTAGTAGTTAAAAACCAAAATCTATTAGTTGATTTAATTTATGAAAAGGAAATTTAATTTAAATAGGAAATTTCTAGTTAGAATTATTTTAAAAAGGGATTTCTGTTGTTTAGAACTAAATCGATAGTTATTTAAATTTATAAAAGGAAGATTGAAAATAAAAATAAATATTCAAGTGGATTTGATAAATTGTTGAAGTTAAAATTTTAAAGACAGGAATATTATTTTTAGAATGTGAAGAGTATGTATAAAAAGGAAATTTAATTCAATTGAGAATTTCTAGTTAGAATTATTTTCAAGGGAAAATTTGTTAAAATAAATTTATTAAAGGAATTGGTTTACAACAAAACCATTGAATAATTAAAACAATCAAAAATGAAAATTTATTATTCGATTTATTCGAATATTAATAAATTGTGTATAATATTTATACAAGGTATAAATGAAGAAAACAAGTTGAATTGGAAGTGGATTGCAAACGGGAATAAAGGTGAGAACTTCTCACTCAAAAGGAATTTTTATTGTTTATTTAAATTTTA
The DNA here is from genome assembly GCA_030765085.1 of Allium cepa. Classification (NCBI taxonomy): domain Eukaryota; kingdom Viridiplantae; phylum Streptophyta; class Magnoliopsida; order Asparagales; family Amaryllidaceae; genus Allium; species Allium cepa. The sequence goes on along the minus strand of CM060934.1, from coordinate 277,680,208 downwards.
AATAGTTAGATTTAAAATTTGCTTGACTGTATTGATTGAATGCTTGAATGATGATTGTTATATATATTGGATGTGAATAGACCCTATACGCCGTTAGTAAGCGGAGGTTATTTATTACACACATATACCGCGATATTCCACCTCGAAGTGGAATTGGTAATATATTATATATAGCAATATATATATATTGGCATATGTATATATTGCAGTTGATTGATTTCCCGCATTTTCTTTTAGCGGATGAGACCCTATGCGCCGTTAGTAAGCGGATATATATTTTATAAAATCCCATATACCGCGATATTCCGTCTTGAAACGGAATTGGTATTGTGCTAATGTCTGTGGATGCAGGGAAACAGGTTGGAGGGATCCAACTGGATTCCTCACAAATATTTATTTGATTTCATATATTGTGATATTTGATTGTTTATCATGGATGATATATGATGTGTGAAAATCGTGATTGACTATTGATGTGTTGCATCATCGGATCCAATTTTTGAAGTTTAAAAATAACGATTTTTTGAGATTTCTAAAGTAATTTTGAAAATATACGTTTTATAAATATTTTTGGAATTGATTCATTCTAAATAAATAAACGTTATAATTTTAATGTTATAAAAATTATATCTTTTTGAGAAATATAGTTAAAAGTTGATTTTTGAAAATATGAGATTAATGATTTTATAAAATAGTTTAAACTGGGATTTTTGAATCTATTGTAAAAAGTTTAAATATAGGATTTATAAAATTGGATTATTTTATAAATCAGAATGATGAAATTATAAAAGAGTTTGAAGATGTTTAAAGTAGTAATATAAATTGTTTTATATTAAAAGATTTATAAATGGATATTTATAAATTAAAAATATTGGAATTATAAAACGAGCTTTTATAAGTATTAGAATGAATTGTGAATGAATTTCATAGATGAATGGAATTTATAGAATTATGAACGGTGAAGTTATAATTGGAATTTTATAAACAGTAGGTTTATAAAATTTGTGAAGTTATTTAAAAGAATAAGATTTTGGATAAATAAATGAATCTTATAAGTTATAAGATTTATAAAATTTGTGATGTTTAAAGGAACGATTTTATAAACAAATAAATTACAAGTATTTGACTTATAATATGAATTTTTAGTATATCATTGTGATATGAATTGAGATAGGTTAATAAAGGAGTTTATAAAAGGAGTTGATATAAAATAAATAGAAATAGAATTTATAAACGTTGTTTTATAAATTCGAAACGACTTACTTTGATAAGTAAATAGTTGTAACTTGTTAATAGAGTTATATTCACGTTTTGAATAGTGAATAATCCTTTAAAATAAAATGAATAGAAGTGATGAAATTTATTAACAAAGAATATTCACGTTTTGAATAGTGAATAATAAGTTAAAGAGATTATTTTGGAAATGATGTTTGAAATAGAATTAAAACGATCTAATGATGTTTTAAAATGTGTTGAGATTAGAAACCATAGATTTCAACATTTATTGTTGAAATAGATGTTTTCGAGAAATAAAAGGAAATAGTAGATTATAACACTGTTGTTATAATAGATGATTTCCGAAAGGAAATGTTTTGTATAGTATTGGGATTTATATATCTATTTTATTTCGAATCCCTATACTAGTGATTTTGGGTTGTCGTAACGGTGTTTTACGCAACATTCGTTTTGGCCCAAATAAATATGGTTAAGTGAATGATTTCCTTAAAGAATGAAATATATACTTAATTTCGATTAGAGTATATGGAATATTTTCCAAGGTTGAAAATAAATAAAATTTGTGGATTACTTATAAAATAAATAAGTATGGAAATTGTTTTTCCAATGAGAAATGGAAAGTTTAGAGAATTTATCTTTTTGAAGATAAATTGAAAATGAATATTTGAAATCGTATATTCATAAATATTTTGGAAATATGAATTCAATATGGAATTTATAAATGGAATTGGGAAAATAGGTTTAAAAATAAATATTGATTTATTTTTGAAATATGGAAAGTTATATCTTCTAAAGATATTATTGGGAAATAAATAATTTGGAAAATTATTTGGATTCTGGTGATGTTGGCATATCTATTGATAGTTCAATAACCGACTATCAATATTTACCTTCGAATAGGTATTTGTTGTGATTTGTTTGAAATTGAATGCCACGCTTATTTTTTTTAAAATAAGCGCTCACTATTCGGGTTAACCGGGAAAGGACCATGGGGTCGTATAACCCATTCCGAATATGTGATACGTCGTTATGAATTGCATTCGAAGACCGGTGTTGAAGACCGGATATTTTCGAAAACGAAAGGGTTTCTTGTCGAATGTCTTTGCATCGACTGGTCCCCGGTATAGAGACTCCATATGTGATGGGAAGTCCGAACGTGATTAGTGAATATCCGGATTGCAAGGACTTCTTTGTAAGTGCCTTCGGTTCTGTTCGAGCCCGGAACAGACTTGTATGGATAGTATGCCTGACATTACAAATTGAGATATAAAGCCAATTTCTTTCAAATATATTTCTGTGGTGGCGGAGAATTTATTCTCTTAGCTTAACACACTTCTCTGAGACGTACGAGCTTAGAGGTTATATAGTTGAAGTTATCAGCGATATATTCCCAATTTGGTAATGTGACATGCTGAGTGTTGCTGAAATGATCATTGTGTTGATTATTTGTGATAGGATCATTTATTTGATCGTCTATCTTAGTGATCATTGTGTTGATCATTTGTTGACCCAAAGCATGACTTTTGTATAAAGTATGTTTTTGTGGACGTGACTTCGTCGAGCCTCACATCCCGGAATGGTCAAAACAGGAAAGATGCGGCAAGGTTATGAGGGGTAGCGCCCTTTAGGATATGTGCATTTCCTTCTGGAAAAGGGTGGTATCATGGTATGGAGCCCAGATGCTTACTCATGTTGAAAACACTTTATGATTGTGTGAATTGATTACGAGCGCTCGGTTTGATAAAGGTCCCAAAGGACCGGGGGATGGCATATTCGGTCAGTTGTTACTCAGTTAGGAGTAACCCGGCCTTGTGTTGGTAGAGATCCGGTTTGGTTCTCGGGGATGTCCATCCAGAGGCATTCTCATGTGGCAATGGGAAGTTCCTTGGCCTGACCATTCGTTGGAAATCCAAAAAAACAATACGATCTTGTACGGTTTTAGTTGTAGAACCTGCCATCTAATATGGTAGCTATTAGTAGGCATAATATAATGGTACCTATGCTGGCTAAGATTTATATCTTTATTTTCGAAATAAATTTTCTACACTATGCACTAATAATAATATCAAAATTGATTTGATTTTTGCGTAGAAGCATCTTTGACTAACATAAGAAGAAATCTCCTCCAAGTCTGCGTTTGCATTGTGTGTGTGGTGGGAGGTCTTATGGTAGTTACATTTTCAAAAGCATTGCGAATTGATTTCAAAAATATTCCTCTATTTGATTTTAAAGTAAATAAACTGTTTTGAGTTCTCGCACCAGTCACATGACTGACTCGGAGTTTTTTGTTTTCCTTCCTAAACTCTGGGTGCCCACCAATTTTCACACGGGCAGTCAAGAGTTAAGGTTTATCAGGATATTCTGGAATTCAGGAGTTGCTAAAGGCAAGCTGGATGTCATGGCGTATTACTAGTATATAGTATTTCTTTTCCGCTGTTTAAAATTGTTGTTGTTGTACACTCTGATGATTTGATGTAATGTAATATAATATGATGTAATAACTGATATAGTTCTTTGTTTAAAGATTATTCATTTATTATTATATGTTGTTCCGCTGCGAATTGTGAGATTCTGATGTGTTCTATTGTTTTCTTTCTGTTCTGTTTTTCTTTCTCTCTTCTTCTACCTCTTTCTTCTTTCTTAAAACCCCTAAGGGTTCGTATTTTCGTTCATCTTGAGTTAATCAATGGAGATTAGTGTCTACTCAAGGAGTACGGATTTACGGGTCTTTACATTTGGTATCGGAGCTGTTGGTTAAGCGACAACCATGGTTCTGTTGGGTATTACTCGTTAGAGATAGAGTCAGTAGTACTCTAGAATGAGTTTGAGAGTAATAATAGATATGAGCGCGTATTTGTTAGTGAATATAAAATTTGTTTTTGAATCGGGTAAATAAAATAATTTCGCCCAAAACTATTTTTGTATAGAAAAAAAAATGATTTTCTATGAATTATTATAGTATATGGTTGCATGATTGTTAGGAAGTGATAATATTGAATTATTATCATTAGTATATAGGAATAAAAAGAAAATGAATTGAATTCAAGTAAACTAACTTGATTAATTATTAATTCATGGACTAATGAATTGGAATTTGAATTTGTATATAAGTTCAAGTAAGTGAAAGAAATAAATTGAAATTTCCTTTGTTAGTAATTAAGTAAATTCGTGCTGAATTGAATATTGAAATGAATTAGTGGATGAAACTAATTGAAAGTAGTAATATGAATTACTAAATGAAAGTTAATCGATAGAATTCAATATTTAGAATTGAGAATTTAATTCAAATAGATTTGAAATTGTGAATTGAATTCGAATGAAATTTAAATTGTGAATTGAATTGAAATGTAAAAATTGAATGAGAATGGATATGGAATTTCAACAGTGAAATAAAAACGTATAAGAAGCATATGTTGAAAATTTTGTAATGAAATGTGCAAAATGGTTTGAATGTTGGATTTGGATGCTACTATCAGCAGGTTATACAGGATTATAAAGGAATTGAAATTTTGATTTCGAAGATAAAATTGAATTGCTCGACAAAAGGTATGTATTTCAATTTCAGTATGAAATTTGATGACTTTCTTCTCTAGCCACTTGGCTTTTCTCTTTTCTTTCGATTCTGAGGGGCCGTGGTGCCATTTTGTAGTCATACCGATCGAGCCGCGCAAAGGAAACACTGGCGAAATTTTTCGAAAATTTAAGGTGTTAGAAAATTTTTGAGAAAAATTTGAAAGTTTGAAATTTGAATTTGAATTTAAATTTGAATTTTGAAGTAAACAATATTGTTTGAAACCTATAATTGAAGTTGAAAAGCTAGTTGAAATGATAGTAAATCTCTAGTAAAAAGATTTAGGCTAGTAAGTTGATAAAACTATTTGAATTGTGAAAAATAATAGACGGGATAAGGGCATTCTTCTTAACTTGTAATTTCGGGACGAAATTCTTTTAAGGGGGAAAGATTGTAACGACCCAGAATTTTGAACAATTTAAATTGAGCATATTTAATTTATTTTAAATATTTAAAAGATGGTTTGGATTGAATTTTCAATATAACTTTGAAATTGGCGATTAAATTATAGAATTTAATCTATTGAGAGTTGAATAAAAATTTGATTCTTCAATTTTAAGCCGATTAAAAAATATTTCAAAGGCTTGTAAAATTCATATTGATAGTACTGAAGATTTTAGAAGCTTCAGAATCGAATTTGAAAGTGAATTGTTCAGTTTTAAAATTTAATCGTTTGAATCGATATTTAAAAATAGCCGTCTGAGGCACATTCTCAGAATTCGACGAAACCAGTTCCATTGGGTCCGGAATATTGAATTATTGCCGGATTTCAAATTTCGTATTTTTCGGAGTTGATTTGTGATTACACGGCGAGTAAACGCGTTGAAACTAAATTCGATTTAAACTTGAATTTAAAATTTAAACTTGGTCAAACTTCACCACGTTCGTCCTGGATTCTCGCCTAAAAATCACGAAATTGATCGTGTACACCATGCCTCCTCTTGATCTTAAATGTTCCTCTCCCCTTCTGTTCGTCAAAATCAAAATCAAGCAGAAAACGAAAATCAATGGCCACGTGAACCATTCGTTCCCCCCAAATCAAATTCACGAAAAAAATAAAATAAAAATCGCGTCTCTTCTTATCTTCTATTCAAAGCCCTATTTGATTCAGAGTATTAAAAAAAAAAAAAAAAGGGAAATCAATGGCGACGCGATTAATGGTTAAGGAGCAGCGCGCGTGAGGGGGAGGGTATCGGTGATATCGCGAGCGCGTGGGGGAGCCAACGGCGCACGCGCGCGTGAGTGCGACTAGGGTCGAGCAAAAGGGGGACGGCGGCAACAGCGACGATGGCTGCAGCTCGCGCGCGGCGATTTGGAGGCGACGGCGTAGGGCGTTTGCGTCGGCACTAGGGTACGGCAGCAACACGAGGCCGCGTGCGCACGATGGTGAGGCCGATGATGTCGCGCGTGTCAGTGGGAGTCGCGATGGTGGCGCGCGAGGGGATTGGGGTCGTATGGCGATGGCGTGGGCTGCTTGAGTCACAGTAAGGTATTCTTTTGTTGTCAGTTCTTTTCAATTTAAATCTTAAAAAAAAAAAAAAAAATTTACAGTAAAATTCTGTAAAGAATTTTATTTTCTTAAGTTTATAGATTCATGTATATATATTTATGTTAGGGAAATGATTTCACAGTAAGGTATGATATAATAAAAATTTATAAACAGAAAATGTATTAAAAGGAATTTAGTTTTAAAATTTAGATTTTTAGTTAAAATAATTTATTAAGAAGAAATTGGTTAGACAATTAAATTTATTAAAGAAGAAAATTTGTTTAAAATTAAATTTATTTGTTAAAACAAAATTATCAGTTAAATATAAAATTTTGTTTCAAGTGAAAAATATTTTTGTAAAAGAAAATTTGTTAAGAATTTAAATCATTTGATAAAACGATTTATTTAAGGAAATTGATTTTTAAGTTAAATAAAGAAATAAATTAAGCTATTAAAGGGTAATTGATTTTTCACTTAGTTCGAATATTCTATTTAAAAGGGAAAAATTTATTTATAACAAAATTAGTAGTTAAAAACCAAAATCTATTAGTTGATTTAATTTATGAAAAGGAAATTTAATTTAAATAGGAAATTTCTAGTTAGAATTATTTTAAAAAGGGATTTCTGTTGTTTAGAACTAAATCGATAGTTATTTAAATTTATAAAAGGAAGATTGAAAATAAAAATAAATATTCAAGTGGATTTGATAAATTGTTGAAGTTAAAATTTTAAAGACAGGAATATTATTTTTAGAATGTGAAGAGTATGTATAAAAAGGAAATTTAATTCAATTGAGAATTTCTAGTTAGAATTATTTTCAAGGGAAAATTTGTTAAAATAAATTTATTAAAGGAATTGGTTTACAACAAAACCATTGAATAATTAAAACAATCAAAAATGAAAATTTATTATTCGATTTATTCGAATATTAATAAATTGTGTATAATATTTATACAAGGTATAAATGAAGAAAACAAGTTGAATTGGAAGTGGATTGCAAACGGGAATAAAGGTGAGAACTTCTCACTCAAAAGGAATTTTTATTGTTTATTTAAATTTTAAATAGTTAGATTTAAAATTTGCTTGACTGTATTGATTGAATGCTTGAATGATGATTGTTATATATATTGGATGTGAATAGACCCTATACGCCGTTAGTAAGCGGAGGTTATTTATTACACACATATACCGCGATATTCCACCTCGAAGTGGAATTGGTAATATATTATATATAGCAATATATATATATTGGCATATGTATATATTGCAGTTGATTGATTTCCCGCATTTTCTTTTAGCGGATGAGACCCTATGCGCCGTTAGTAAGCGGATATATATTTTATAAAATCCCATATACCGCGATATTCCGTCTTGAAACAGAATTGGTATTGTGCTAATGTCTGTGGATGCAGGGAAACAGGTTGGAGGGATCCAACTGGATTCCTCACAAATATTTATTTGATTTCATATATTGTGATATTTGATTGTTTATCATGGATGATATATGATGTGTGAAAATCGTGATTGACTATTGATGTGTTGCATCATCGGATCCAATTTTTGAAGTTTAAAAATAACGATTTTTTGAGATTTCTAAAGTAATTTTGAAAATATACGCTTTATAAATATTTTTGGAATTGATTCATTCTAAATAAATAAACGCTATAATTTTAATGTTATAAAAATTATATTTTTTTGAGAAATATAGTTAAAAGTTGATTTTTGAAAATATGAGATTAATGATTTTATAAAATAGTTTAAACTGGGATTTTTGAATCTATTGTAAAAAGTTTAAATATAGGATTTATAAAATTGGATTATTTTATAAATCAGAATGATGAAATTATAAAAGAGTTTGAAGATGTTTAAAGTAGTAATATAAATTGTTTTATATTAAAAGATTTATAAATGGATATTTATAAATTAAAAATATTGGAATTATAAAACGAGCTTTTATAAGTATTAGAATGAATTGTGAATGAATTTCATAGATGAATGGAATTTATAGAATTATGAACGGTGAAGTTATAATTGGAATTTTATAAACAGTAGGTTTATAAAATTTGTGAAGTTATTTAAAAGAATAAGATTTTGGATAAATAAATGAATCTTATAAGTTATAAGATTTATAAAATTTGTGATGTTTAAAGGAACGATTTTATAAACAAATAAATTATAAGTATTTGACTTATAATATGAATTTTTAGTATATCATTGTGATATGAATTGAGATAGGTTAATAAAGGAGTTTATAAAAGGAGTTGATATAAAATAAATAGAAATAAAATTTATAAACGTTGTTTTATAAATTCGAAACGACTTACTTTGATAAGTAAATAGTTATAACTTGTTAATAGAGTTATATTCACGTTTTGAATAGTGAATAATCCTTTAAAATAAAATGAATAGAAGTGATGAAATTTATTAACAAAGAATATTCATGTTTTGAATAGTGAATAATAAGTTAAAGAGATTATTTTGGAAATGATGTTTGAAATAGAATTAAAACGATCTAATGATGTTTTAAAATGTGTTGAGATTAGAAACCATAGATTTCAACATTTATTGTTGAAATAGATGTTTTCGAGAAATAAAAGGAAATAGTAGATTATAACACTGTTGTTATAATAGATGATTTCCGAAAGGAAATGTTTTGTATAGTATTGGGATTTATATATCTATTTTATTTCGAATCCCTATACTAGTGATTTTGGGTTGTCGTAACGGTGTTTTACGCAACATTCGTTTTGGCCCAAATAAATATGGTTAAGTGAATGATTTCCTTAAAGAATGAAATATATACTTAATTTCGATTAGAGTATATGGAATATTTTCCAAGGTTGAAAATAAATAAAATTTGTGGATTACTTATAAAATAAATAAGTATGGAAATTGTTTTTCCAATGAGAAATGGAAAGTTTAGAGAATTTATCTTTTTGAAGATAAATTGAAAATGAATATTTGAAATCGTATATTCATAAATATTTTGGAAATATGAATTCAATATGGAATTTATAAATGGAATTGGGAAAATAGGTTTAAAAATAAATATTGATTTATTTTTGAAATATGGAAAGTTATATCTTCTAAAGATATTATTGGGAAATAAATAATTTGGAAAATTATTTGGATTCTGGTGATGTTGGCATATCTATTGATAGTTCAATAACCGACTATCAATATTTACCTTCGAATAGGTATTTGTTGTGATTTGTTTGAAATTGAATGCCACACTTATTTTTTTTAAAATAAGCGCTCACTATTCGGGTTAACCGGGAAAGGACCATGGGGTCGTATAACCCATTCCGAATATGTGATACGTCGTTATGAATTGCATTCGAAGACCGGTGTTGAAGACCGGATATTTTCGAAAACGAAAGGGTTTCTTGTCGAATGTCTTTGCATCGACTGGTCCCCGGTATAGAGACTCCATATGTGATGGGAAGTCCGAACGTGATTAGTGAATATCCGGATTGCAAGGACTTCTTTGTAAGTGCCTTCGGTTCTGTTCGAGCCCGGAACAGACTTGTATGGATAGTATGCCTGACATTACAAATTGAGATATAAAGCCAATTTCTTTCAAATATATTTCTGTGGTGGAGGAGAATTTATTCTCTTAGCTTAACACCCTTCTCTGAGACGTACGAGCTTAGAGGTTATATAGTTGAAGTTATCAGCGATATATTCCCAATTTGGTAATGTGACATGCTGAGTGTTGCTGAAATGATCATTGTGTTGATTATTTGTGATAGGATCATTTATTTGATCGTCTATCTTAGTGATCATTGTGTTGATCATTTGTTGACCCAAAGCATGACTTTTGTATAAAGTATGTTTTTGTGGACGTGACTTCGTCGAGCCTCACATCCCGGAATGGTCAAAACAGGAAAGATGCGGCAAGGTTATGAGGGGTAGCGCCCTTTAGGATATGTGCATTTCCTTCTGGAAAAGGGTGTTATCATGGTATGGAGCCCAGATGCTTACTCATGTTGAAAACACTTTATGATTGTGTGAATTGATTACGAGCGCTCGGTTTGATAAAGGTCCCAAAGGACCGGGGGATGGCATATTCGGTCAGTTGTTACTCAGTTAGGAGTAACCCGGCCTTGTGTTGGTAGAGATCCGGTTTGGTTCTCGGGGATGTCCATCCAGAGGCATTCTCATGTGGCAATGGGAAGTTCCTTGGCCTGACCATTCGTTGGAAATCCAAAAAAACAATACGATCTTGTACGGTTTTAGTTGTAGAACCTGCCATCTAATATGGTAGCTATTAGTAGGCATAATATAATGGTACCTATGCTGGCTAAGATTTATATCTTTATTTTCGAAATAAATTTTCTACACTATGCACTAATAATAATATCAAAATTGATTTGATTTTTGCGTAGAAGCATCTTTGACTAACATAAGAAGAAATCTCCTCCAAGTCTGCGTTTGCATTGTGTGTGTGGTGGGAGGTCTTATGGTAGTTACATTTTCAAAAGCATTGCGAATTGATTTCAAAAATATTCCTCTATTTGATTTTAAAGTAAATAAACTGTTTTGAGTTCTCGCACCAGTCACATGACTGACTCGGAGTTTTTTGTTTTCCTTCCTAAACTCTGGGTGCCCACCAATTTTCACACGGGCAGTCAAGAGTTAAGGTTTATCAGGATATTCTGGAATTCAGGAGTTGCTAAAGGCAAGCTGGATGTCATGGCGTATTACTAGTATATAGTATTTCTTTTCCGCTGTTTAAAATTGTTGTTGTTGTACACTCTGATGATTTGATGTAATGTAATATAATATGATGTAATAACTGATATAGTTCTTTGTTTAAAGATTATTCATTTATTATTATATGTTGTTCCGCTGCGAATTGTGAGATTCTGATGTGTTCTATTGTTTTCTTTCTGTTCTGTTTTTCTTTCTCTCTTCTTCTACCTCTTTCTTCTTTCTTAAAACCCCTAAGGGTTCGTATTTTCGTTCATCTTGAGTTAATCAATGGAGATTAGTGTCTACTCAAGGAGTACGGATTTACGGGTCTTTACAGGAAAGCTATTCTAAGGCACATAATCCATTAAGCTTGGCTCAAATCCTATGAGAAAATCTTTAAAGGATTAGACATCGACGATAACTGAAATAGGTTCTTGGCCTCCTAGCAGTTGAAGGATGTGGCCCTAGCTTGGTTTGAGTCCATTACTCCTAATAAATCTAAAGATAATTTCTCTTGGGCAAGGTTTAAAGAAGTTATGGAAGAACATTACATGCCCTCCGTTGGGAAATCCAACCTTTATAGAAGTTTCATGAACCTAAAACAAGAAGTTTCATGAACCTAAAACAAGAAGTTTCATGAACCTAAAACAAGAAGAGATGTCTGTGGAAGAATATTTGCACAAATTCAATGAATTATCTCGCTTTAGGCCTTGACTAATAGACATGCCTCTAAAGCAAAATAGGATGTTCATTTCTGATATGAAGGAGCAGTATCAGGATAGGATGCTCATGTAAAAATGAACCTTTGTAGATTTAATAGATACGAGTTTCTGTTATGAAGCTTTAGACAAGAAGAATTTAGTCGTAACCCCAAACAACAACAACAACAAAAACAAGAAGAAGTTTAGTAACAATGGAAAGAAGCCATGGTAAGAAAGACTAGAGGAGGATCTCAGGAAAACCATTTTAAAGATGTTGAATGTTTTAACTATGTAAAATGCCATTATTCAAAGTACTTTAAGAGCCCCATGGTTCAAAGATAGCAACAAGGAACCGTCTCTCCTATGGTTCAGAATATTCTCTACCACAACATCCATCAACTCAGGCATTGGAGAAACAAATGCTCATTAATTAAGAAAGGAGAGTAGGTTAATGTTTATGCTATTAAAGACGAGCCCTCAACCTCTAAAGATATAAAGGGCCAGGGAGTTTTAGAAGGTAACTTCTATGTTAAAAAAGAATTTAGTTAAAGTATTATTCGATACTAGGGTTTTCCACACTTTTATTGCTAAAAGATTGGTTGATAGATTAAAACTGATCCTAAAAATAGTAGATACACCTATTTTCTTGTCTAATCCTACAAGCACTACAGTTAATCTTTGTATAATTTGTGAATTTGTTTGAGTTACCCACCTTTCCTACAAATTTCGTGCGACCTAATTGTTCTAGGCTTTGTTGGTTTTGAGGATTGGTTATCCAAGAATTAAGTTGTCCTTGTATTACGTTACGAGAATGGTATCTTTATGAACCAACTATGTAAAATTTAGAGCAATATTTTGTGAGTAACCCAGTCTAGTTAGGGATAGTTTTTTGTATGCACTTCACTCATCTCAAAAAGGTTTGGAGACAATACAAAATGTCAAGGAATTTCAAGACATTTTGTAGGAAGTTAAATGTTCCCCCCTCCCACATCAAGAAATTGAGTTCAAAATTAACTTACTTCCTAGTGCAAGACACTTTATTCAGCTTACTCGAACGATGGCCCTGAAGGAAAAGAAAGAGTTGGCAAACCAAATAGATGAGTTGTTAAAGAAAGGACTAATTAGAGCAAGTCGCTTGAGTTGGGGCGCAGCGTTTTTGTTGCATAGTCAAATGGCTCCCTAAGGCTTTGTGTAGACTATCGAGATCTAAATAAGAAAACGATTAAAACAATTATCCTTTACCCTATATAGATGACTTGTTTGATCAACTTCATGATGCCGGAGTGCTCTTACAAATGGAGTTAGCCATAGGATTCCATCAACTAAGAATAGCCGAGGATGGAATTCCATTAACTACATTCTAGGGTCCAGATTGCTCAGGACGAATGATTAGTTATGCCTTTTGGGTTGACCAAAGCACTAGCTTATTTCGTATACATTATGAATAGAGTATTCAAAGATGTGTTAAACAAATTCATGTTGCTTTTTATTAATGATATTCTTATATGTTTCAAATTTTAGGAGGAAGACAAAAGGCATCTGGAGATTGTGTTGGAAATATTGAGAAGAAATGCATTTAAAGCTAAATTCTCAAAATGTCACTTTTTGGATAAAGAAGTAAGATTCCTTGGGAATATTTTGTTAGGAGAAGGGATTTCAATAGACCCAGAAACAATTTCAACTATACGAGATTGGAAGCAACCACAAACTCTGAATGACATCTGCAGCTTCTTAGGATTGGTAGGATATTACAGGAGATTCATTCAAGACTTCTTCAAAATTTCCTCCCATCTAATAAAGTTGACAATAAAGCGTGTTAAATTTGAATGGACACCAAAATGTGAAGAAGCATTACAGGAACTCAAGAAAAGGTTAACTACCGCTCCAGTCCTAGTAATTGTTGATAAAAGTAGCGGTTTAACTATATATACCGATGCTTGTGGAGAAGGAGTAGTTGCAGTGCTGATGCAACATGGAGAAGTTATCGCTTATGCAAGAAAACAACTGAAGACTCATGAAAAGTGTAACGATCCAATTTTTTGACTTTTGAAAGTCGACATCAATACGTCCACTGTATCAAATGCCTCACAATCGAATGCCGAAAAACCGAACCGTTAGGGTTAGAAAAGAAGAAGATAGAAGAAGAAACAGAAGCAATAACAGAATCTCACATTCCACAGCGGAACAATATATAATAGATAAATTAATAATCTTAAAACAAAGAACCATATCTGTTTATACACCACATTGCATACTCAGAGTTTACAACAACATAATACAATACTGGCAGTTGCTAACTTGACTCACATGGAAAAATTTTACTTAGCACCAACCATACACAGCGGACATGACATAGTATAAGTGATACACTTCGCCATCCAACTTGCTCCTGATCTCCACAAAATCTCTTGACTTCGCTCCCGAATAACTGATAATCTGACTCTAGGCTGCCCGTGTGGAAAATTATGGGCACCCAAAGTTTAGAAAGGAAACAATAAACACCAGGTCAGTCATGGGACTGGTGTATGATCTTAAAAACAGTTATTTTCACAAAGAAAGGAAAACAAATCTGCTATGCTTTTGGATAATGAAACTACCATAAGGCCTCCCCGCACAAACACAATGTAAACGCAGATTTGAAGGAGATTTCTCCTTATAATAGTCAAACATGCTTGATACTCAAAATCTCTTTGCTATTAGTATTAGTGCACAGTGTAGAAAACATTTCGAAAGTATAATATTAATCTTAGCCAGCATTGACATTTCGAACTATGCCTACTATAGCTACCATCTAAACAGTGGTGACCACCATAAGTAAATGGCAGGTTATACAACTAAACCATACAAGGCGCGTATTGGAGATTGGATTTCCAACAAATGGCCAGGCTAAGGAAATTGCCACATGGGTACGCCTCTAGGTGGACCTCCCGAGAACTTAACCAGCTCTCTGCCAACACAAGGCCGGGTTACCTCTGGAACTAGGTAACTACTACATGATTATGCCATCCCTCGATCGTTTGCGACCTTTATCCGAGGATCCTCAACCACAAAGCAACAACCACAAAGTAATAAATTTGCAGCAACAACATAGGTAAATATCTGGGATCCATACCATGATACTACCTTTTTCCAGAAGTAAATGACATACCCTCAGGGGGCTCTACTCCCAAATAACCTTGCTGCATCCTTCCTATTTCGACCATTTTCGAGGTGTGAGGTCCGAGAAGTCTCGTCCACAAAGCTACACTTTTCACAAAGCCATGCTTTGATCAATAAATGATTAGCAACACTTCATATGCCACATTACCAATTTGGGAATGTATTACTTGTAACCATCAACTACATAACCTCTGAGCTCGTACGTCTACGAGAAGGGTGTTAAGCTAAGAGAATAAATTCTCTGCCACCAGCAGAAATGTATTTGATATAAACTAGCTTTACATCTCAAAGTGTAACGTCAGACACACATCCATACAAGTCTATTCCGGGGTCGGACGGAACCGAAGGCACTTCAAAGAAGCCCTTGCAAATCCGAATATTCACTAATCATTTTCGGAATCCCCATCACAAGGGTGATAAAATCTCTATACTAGAGCAACTCGATGTAGAGACATTCGACAGGTAATCCTTTCGCTTTTGAAAATACCCAGTCTTCAACACCATCTTCAAATACAATCCCACTTCGTCATATCATTATTCGAAATGGGTTTTATGACACAAAGTCCTCTCCCAGCTAATTCGAATAACGAGGGCTTATTTTAAAATAAATGTTATATTCAGATTTCATGCAAATCACAACAAATTTCCACTTTGATCTTTTACAAAAGATCCATCACAATCACAAAGGTTCGATGTGGTTTTCAAGTATCCATTTGGAATCCGACCTTCGGTCGCATCGAAATTCAAAAGCCATTAAAAGGCCAATATTGATAGTCGGTTATTTAACTATCAATCAACATTCACAACAATCACCAAGATTTAAATAATTTTCCCCAATTATTTATTTTCAAAAATATCTTTGCAAGATATAATTTAACACTTTAACCATTTGAAAACAAATTCCAAATCATTTTCTCTACGTGGAATATATTTCCAAATATTTATTCATTTCCGCATAAAATCTGCCGATTTCAAATACTTCAAAATAATTTAAATTACTTATCCAAAATATACTTGGAAATATTTAAAATAAAACTATTTTTAAACATTTGCTTAATTATTAGTTATGAAAATATTATACTAATATCTCATATAAAATTAAGTCCAAAATAATTTTAAAATAAAATTATTAGATAGTGTAATTATTTAAATAACCATTTTCTAATCAAATATCAATTAAATCTTTAAATAATCACTTCTATAACTAATTAAATAAATCTTTTACTTTAAAGATTTTCAAAATAACTTAAGAAAATAATTTCACCAAAAAATTCTTTTAAAACCAACACTAGAATTTTAATTTATATTTGAAAGCTACTTTGGAAATATTACTCGGCTTTTGAGGGAGAATACACTTCCGTTTCAAAATAGTCCATTTAAATCAATGAATAAATCCTTCTATATTTATTTTAAATTTACATTTCAAATCCGTAAATTTCTTTCCATACCTTTAAAAAAAACAACATTTATTTTTAAAACAAAATTTCCTTTCCTTTATAAAATTCCCATTGTAAATTTAAATTTCCAAAATATCCACTGATATAAGATTTTCGAATCATTTTCCAAATATTCACTTTCAAACACCAAATCAAATCCCAAATTGATTTCAAAAACTTATTTCAGACACCAAATCAAATTCCAAATTGATTTCCCAAAGATTCATTTTCAATCACCAAACTAAATTCCGAATTTGATTTCTAAATTTATTTCCTTTTAAAATAATTTCCTTTATCTCTTCCAATCTATTTAAAATCTGAATTATAAATAAATTCTTCAGCTATTAAACAATATTACTCAAAGCTCATTTATAAAAATATTTTCCCATATTTTGGAGTTAATTCTATAAGATTACAAAAATTAATCTTTTATACTTATAAATTCCTTCTTTTAAATTTGTCCAATACCAAAAAATTAATTTTACTATAAACTTCCTACTTAAATTTTAAAAATCCAATTTTATTTATTTCTGGTATCCGACGATACCAAAAATATATTCGGCTAAACTATAGCCTTCAGTGATTTCAATCGCAAATATAATCACACACAGATTGTAAATAATCAACACACAAATATTGAAAAAAAATCAATTATTTGAGGATTCCAGTTGGATCCCTCCAACCTGTTTCCTTGCATCCACAGACGTTAGCACAAGAATTAAATACCAATTCCACTTCGAGGTGGAATATCGCGGTATATGGGATCATATAATATCATCCGCTATTATGCGGCGCAGATGGTCTCATCCGCTATATAATGTAGGAAATCAATCGCTCCGAATACATATATAATACCAATTCCACTTCGAGATGGAATATAGTGGTATATGGGTTTATATATAATATCATCTGCTATTATGCGGCGCATAGGGTCTAATCCAATACAACTGATAATAATTTATCATCCAAGCACACAATCAACTATTTTAAATTTAACTATTTAAAATTAAATCAGAAAAATCTGATCGAGTGAGAAGATCTCACCTTTTCCTTTAGTTTGCAATCCAACCCAAAAATATGATTGAGTGAAAAATCTGATTGAGTGAGAAAAATCTGATTGATCAACCATAATTTATTATTTTAAATATCTAAACTAAATTTGAATCTTTGTATATGTATATTTATTTTATATAAACAATACAGAATTTTTTTCTACTGTAAAATTTCTAATACATATATATTGCAAGAATATAAAAAGTCTAGATTTTTTAAATATATATATATATATATATATATATATATATTTAACTTAAAATAAACAGGCATATAATTTAAGCTTGTATTATATTTCGCCTTTTACTGCGACTTATATATATACACATGACAACTAAAACTGCTACATATATATACCTTCACTGTAATATATGTGTTACTATTATCATTTATTTTTATTTTTTATGTAAAATGTGTGTGTATATATATAAATTGAAATAATTAAATTGCAAAGAAATACCTTTACCATAATATATCGCGACCAAACCCCCGAGCAAACAGCCGCCAGACCCCTTCGTTCGCAACCTCCCTTCAAATTCAAGCTCCAATTTTTTTTCTTGACCGTGACCCAATCGCCACTAACTCTACTTCGATTCCATCGCCAGAACTGACTCGAGCTCACGCACGCTTGAACATCACTCCCCTGGCACCACCGCCGCCTCGCTACTCGCATCTCCACACGTAAGCGAGCCAAAAGTAGTTCGTGCTTCCACCACAACGAGTGTGCCTGTAACCCCAATCGCCATTGTGATTCGAATTGAGGCACCCTCGCTTTCTCCCCTTTTCAAAAGAATGTCGCCATCTTTCTCCCGATCTCGAAGTCGATTCCTACTTCGGTTCCTTCCCTACCTTCGCGCACACATGTGATCCCCTTTCTTTTTTTTCATTTTCTGAAGAAGATTCGATCGGCCCCGGGAAGGAGGCCATTTCGATTTTGATTTTTAAAGAGGCTTCGGCCATTTTGAAATTTGATTTAAACCGAAGGGAAGAGATTTTTTTTGAATGATCGAATTTTCTTTGTTTTTGGATTAGGAAGAAGGAGATTTGACGAAAAAGAAAAAATGGTTTTCATTCGTTCTCTTGTTTTGAATAAGATATCATCATTTTTTTTCTTTTAACGAACGCATGTAATTGAAGTGAACACATGTTGTAAATCGAACGCCAAGTGTTTGTATGTAGTCTAAAAGTTTGAAGGGATATATATATATATATATATATATATATATATATATATATATAAATTTAAATTGTCTCGATTCCGCCACTCAAAAATTCGACTTCCAATCGAAGCGTACCGCCAGGCATTTATAGTGTTATACGCCCATCCGAATGCAATGGAAAAGGATTCGGGTCCAAATTCGATCGTATGGAGAAGATAGCTTTTTGGACCAGTTAACACATCAAAATTTCCACTTAAATTTCAGCGCGTTTATTGACCGTACGACCAAACGATCACTCCAAACATTACGAAAATTGGAATCCGATAATAATACAATATTCCAGATCCAATGGAACTAGTTTCGTCGAATATCGAGACTGTGCAACGTTGATTTAAACGATAAAAATCTCAAAACTGAATAAAACATTTTCAAATTCAATTTTGAAGCTTCCATTATCTTCAGTATTGTCAATATAAATTTTTCAAGCTTTCAAAATATTTTTAACAAGCATAAAACTAAAGATTCAAAATTTTACCCAGATTTCTATAATTAAATTCAATAATTTAATTGCCAAATCCATAGCAATGTTCAAAATTCAAGTTTAAATTAACTTCCAAATATTTAAAATCAATTAAATATTACAATTTCAAATGTTCAAAATTTTGGGTCGTCACATTCTTCCCCCTTAAAAGAATTTCGTCCCGAAATTACTAGTAAAGAAGAATGATCCTTAACCTGTTCATTATTTTCCCAATCCAAATATTTTACCATCTTGCCAAAACAAATCTTTTTATTAAAGATCATATTAGCCCTCTTATTAACTTTTCAAACTCTTCCATAGTTTCCAGACAACATTGTTTTCTTAACCATTCAAATTCAAATTTAAATTCAAATTTTAACTTATCAAAATTTCTCAAAAATTTTCTAACTCTCTAAATTTTCGAAAAATTTCGTCAGTGTCTCCTTTGCGCAGCTAGCTCGGTACGACTATAAAATGGCACCACGGGCCCCCAGATTCAAAAAGAAAACAAAAGGGCCAAGCGGCTGGACAAGAAAGTCATCAAATTTCATACTGAAATTTAAATACATACCTTTTCGAGCAATTCAAATTTATTTTCGAAATCAAAATCCCAATTCCATTTTTCTTTACATCACATGTATGCTATTTAACAACCATTTCCAGCTTCTACATTCAAAAATCATTTTTCTTATTCCTTTACAAAATTTTCAATATATACTTCTTATACTATTTTTTACTTCACTATTGAAGTTATATATCCATTTTCATTCAATCTTACATTTTCAATTTCATTTGAATTCAATTTTCAATTTTAATTCTTTTTGGATTCAGTTTACCTTCTGAATGTTGAATTTTATGAACTATCTTTTATTCACAACTGATTCATATCACTATTTAAATTAGTTTCATCTACTAATTCATAAAAAATTCCAATTCATTTTGTCTCAAACCATTTTTTTATTTCCACCTTTATTATCTTTAGTTCACTTCGAACTAATTCTATAGCTTCATTTTATTTCACACAATTCAAATTGGTTTTCAATATTCAGTTTCAATTCCAGTTTTATTCTTTTGTTCATTCCCATACACAATTCAATTTCAATTCACCATTTTGGTTTACAACCACTTATATTTAAACTAGATTTCAAATTCCATACAAATTTAGTTTTATCTTTTATTTATAAATATTGAATTCAATTCATTTCAAACCATATTAAATTTGTCATTCATCAATTAGTTTCACTTACTAATTTTATTTTAATACTTTGCTGTGTTTATTACGAATCAAATTCAATTCCAATCCCAATTCCATTTACTACAAATTCGAAATGAATTTCAACATTCAATTTCCCTTTCATTTACTTGCAATGTAAATTTATTTATTCACTCACAATTTATTTTCCACCTTAATAAATTTTATTTCATAACTATTTAATTAGATTTCCAGAGTCTTTCCATCTTTTCAAAACCATTTTTGAAATCAATTCAAATTATCCTTTGAATTCCCAAAACCAAACCCAGTTTGCAAACGACTTCCATTTAAAATAATTTGGTAGCAATTCCTCTCCTAGAAACTCGAAAATGAACACCGATGATGTGGTGATCATCATCGGAATTATTTTCCAGCGACCGAAAAGAGTTTAGTGCTTTTATCACTTCAAAAACATTTTTCTCTAATTTCAAAATTTTCAAATCCTTTCAAAACATTTCCAAATATTCCTCTGGAATTCCATTTCAAATTTATAAATCACATTTTCAACTTATATTTACAAATACCATTTGTATATAAATTTATTTATTAACCTTTGTTATGTTTTCAATTTCTTATTCAACAATAATTAGTGATAACAATTTCAATATTATTACTTCCTAACAATCAAGCAAGCATATAATACTATAATAATTTACAAAAAATTATTCCCTTTATATACAAAAATAATTTGGGTAAAATTATTTCATTTACCCGATATTAAAACAATATAGTGTCGGTTTACCTCGTTTAAGAGTTTAGAAACCACCATCGATATAGTTGGCCAAACTGCATTGACCAGAATCTATAAACAATCAACCGATATTTCAATACAATATAAAACAATTTTTTATATTCTTTAACAAATATGTGCTCATATCTATTATTACACTCAAACTCATTCTAAAGTACTACCGTCTCTATCTGTAATGAGAACTCCCCACCAGAGCCAAGGTTGTCGCTTTACCAAATGCTCTGATACCACATTGTAACAATCCAATTTTTTGACTTCTGAAAGTCGACAACAATACGTCCACTGTATCACATGCCGCACAATCGAATGCCGGAAAACCGAACCGTTAGGGTTAAAGAAGAAGAAGATAGAAGAAGAAACAGAAGCAATAACAGAATCTCACATTTCGTAGTGGAACAATATATAATAGATAAATTAATAATCTTTAAAATAAAGAACAATATCTGTTTATACACCACATTACATCATCAGAGTTTACAACAACATAATACAATACTGGCAGTTGATAACTTGACTCACATGGAAAAAAACTACTTAGCACCAACCATACGCAGCGGACACCACATAGTATTAGTGATACGCATCGCCATCCAGCTTGCTCCTGATCACCACGACATCTCTTCACTTCACTTTCGAATAACTGATAACCTGACTCTACGCTGCCCGAGTGGAAAATTATGGGCACCCAGAGGTTAGAAAGGGAACAATAAACTCCAGGTCAGTCATGGGACTAGTGTGAGACCTTAAAAAAAGTTATTTTTCATAAAGAAAGGAAAAGAAATCTGCTTTGCTTTTGGAAAATGAAACTACCATAAGGTCTCCCCGCACACACACAATGCAAACGCAGAATTGGATGAGATTTCTCCTTATGATAGTCAAATATACTTGATACACAAAATCTCTTTGATATTATTATTAGTTCATAGTGTAGAAAACATTGCAAAAGTATAATATTAATCTTAGCCAGCATAGACATTATGAACTATGCCTATTATAGCTACCATCTAAACAGTGGTGACCACCATAAGTTAATGGCAGGTTATACAACTAAAACTGTACAAGGCGCGTATTGGAGATTGGATTTCCAACAAATGGTCAGGCTAAAGAACTTTCTATTGCCACATGGGTATGCCTCTGGAGGGATGTCTCGACAACTTAACCAGTTCGCTGCCAACACAAGGCCGGGTTACCTCCGTAACTAGGTAACTACTACATGAGTATGCCATCCTTTAGTCATTTGGGACTTTTATCTGAGGATCCTCAACCACAAAGAAACAACCACAAAGTAATAAATTTGCAGCAACAACATAGGTAAAATATCTGGGCTCCATAACATGATACTACCCTTTTCCAGAAGGAAATGGCATACCCTCAGATGGCGCTACACCTAAATAACCTTGCCGCATCCTTCCTGTTTCGACCATTTCCGACGTGTGAGGTCCAACGAAGTCTCGCCCACAAAGCTACACTTTTCACAAAGCCATGCTTCGATCAACTAATGATCAGCAGTACTTCGTATGCCACATTACCAATTTGGAAATGTATCACTAGTAACCATCAACTACATAAACTCTGAGCTCATACGTCTCAGAGAAGGGTGTTAAGCTAAGAGAATAAATTCTCCGCCACCAATAGAAATGTATTTGATAGAAACTAGCTTTACATCTCAAAGTGTAATGTCAGACACACATCCATACAAGTCCGTTCCAGGATCGAACGGAACCGAAGACACTTCAAAGAAGCCCTTGCAAATTCGGATATTCACTAACCACGTCTGGAATCCCCATCACAAAGGGTGATAAAATCTCTATACCGGAGCAACCCGGTGCAGAGACATTGGACAGGTAATCCTTTCACTTTCGAAAATACCCATTCTTCAACACCGTCTTCAAATGCAATCCCATTTCGTCGTATCATTTTTCAGAATGGGATTTGCGACACAAAGTCCTATCCCGTCTAATCCGAATAACGAGCGCTTATTTTAAAAATAAGTGTTATATTCAGATTTCAAGTAAATCACAACAAATTTCCACTTTGATCTTTTAAACAAAAGATCCATCACAATTACGAAGGTTCGATGTGGTTTTCGAATATCCATTTGGAATCTGACCCCTGTCGCATCGAAATCCAAATGCCATTAAAGGCCAATATTGATAGTCGGTTTTTAACTTTCAATCAACACTCACAACAATCACCAAGATTTAAATAATTTTCCCCAATTATTTATTTTCAAATATATCTTCGCAAGATATAGTTTTAACACTTCAACCATCTAAAAACAAATTTCAAATCAATTTCCACATTTTAATCCTCTGAAAACAAATTTCAAATCATTTTCCCTACGCGGAATATATTTCCAAATATTTATTCATTTCCACTGAGAATCTGCCGAGTTCAAATACTTTAAAATAATTTAACTTACTTATCCAAAATATACTTGGAAATATTTAAAATAAAACTATTTTAAAACACTTGCTTAAATATTAGTTATGAAAATATTGTACTAATATCTCATGTAAACTTAAGTCCAAAATAATTTTAAAATAAAATTATTAGATAGTGTAATTATTTAAATAACCATTTTCTAATCAAATATCAATTAAATCCTTAAATAATCCCTTCTATAACTAATTAAATAAATCTTTTACTTTAAAGATTTTCAAAATAACTTTAGAAAATAATTTCTCCAAAATATTCTTTTAAAACCAACACTAGAATTTTTAATTTATATTTAAAAGCTACTTTGAAAACATACTCGGCTTTTTAGGGAGAATACACTTCCATTTCAAAATTGCCCGTTCAAATCAATGAATAAATCCTTTTGGATTTATTATGAATTTACATTTCAAATCCGTAAATTTCTTTCCATACCTTTAAAAGAAAACCAACATTTTTTTAAGACAAAATTACCTTTCCTTTATAAAATTCCCATTGTAAATTTAAATTTCCAAAATATTCACTGATATACGATTTTCAAATCGTTTTCCAAATATTCACTTTCAAACACCAAATCAAATCCCAAATTGATTTCAAAAACTTATTTCATATACCAAATCAA
Organism: Allium cepa; assembly: GCA_030765085.1. Taxonomy (NCBI): domain Eukaryota; kingdom Viridiplantae; phylum Streptophyta; class Magnoliopsida; order Asparagales; family Amaryllidaceae; genus Allium; species Allium cepa. The sequence continues at coordinate 277,656,127 of CM060934.1, read as the reverse complement.
ATTCCAAATTGATTTCCCAAAGGTTCATTTTCAATCACCAAATTAAATTCCAAATTTGATTTCTAAATTTATTTCCTTTTAAAATAAATTCCTTTATCTCTTTCAATCTATTTAAAAATCCGAATTGTAAATAAATTCTTTAGTTATTAAACAATATTCTCAAAGCCTATTTATAAAAATCTTTTCCTATATTTTGGTGTTAATTCGATAAGATTACAAAAATTAATCTTTTATACTTTTAAATTCCTTCTTTTAAATTTGTCCAATTCAAAAAAATTAATTTTACTATAAACTTCCTACTTAAATTTCAAAAATAAAATTTTATTTATTTCTGGTATCCTACGATACCGAAAATATATTCGGCTAAACTATAGCCTTCAATGATTTCAATCACAAATATAATCACACACAGATTATAATTAATCAACACACAAATATTGAAACAAATTCAATTATTTGAGGAATCCAGTTGGATCCCTCCGACCCGTTTCCCTGCATCCACAGACGTTAGCGCAACAATTAAATACCAATTCTACTTCGAGGTGGAATATCACGGTATATGGGATCAATATAATATCATCTGCTATTATGCGGCGCATAGGGCCTCCGCTATATAATGCGGGAAATCAATAACTCCAAATACATATATAATACCAATTCCACTTCGAGGTGGAATATCATGGTATATGGGTTTATATATGATATCATTCGCTATTATGCAGCTTACAGGGTCTAATCTAATACAACTTATAATAATTTATCATCTAAGCACACAATCAACAATTTTAAATTTAACTATTTAAAATTAAATCAGAAAAATCTGATAGAGTGAGAAGATCTCCCCTTTGCCATTATTTTGCAATCCAACCCAAACCAGCCATTTCTTCATGATTTAAAACCTTGTAATAACATTATAAGGTTTTATTAATACTTTAATTGACCGAAAAATTAATTGCCATTAGATAAATTTAATTAACCAATGATTTTAATTTAAGCAAATCATTAAAATTTAAGCAAATTTTCCTTTTATAATTTTTTTAGTAATCAAAATAATTATATAAGTTAATTAAACCAATTATTCACCATAATTTATTATTTTAAATATCTAAACTAAATTTGAATCTTTATATATGTATATTTATTTTATATAAACAGTACAGATTTTTTTTTCTACTGTAAAATTTCTAATACATATATATTATAAGAATATAAATAATCTAGATTTTTTAAATATACCTATGTATATATATATATATTTAACTTAAAATAAAAAGGTACATAATTTATGTTTGTATTATATTTTCCCTTTTACTACAACTTATATATATATAAATATATACATGACAACTAAAACTGCTACATATATATACCTTCACTGTAATATATGTTGTTACTGTTATTTTTTTGTAAAATGTGTGTGTGTGTGTGTGTATAAATTTACATAAATGGATTGCAAAGAAATACCTTTACTGTAATATATCGCGACCAAACCCCGACGCAAACAGCCGCCAGACCCCTCCGTTTGCAACCTACCTTCGAATTCGAGCTCCAATTTTTTTTCTTGACCGCGTCCCATTTGCCACTAACTCTGCTTCGATTCCATCGCCAAAACTAACTGGAATTCACACGCGCATGAATATCACTCCCCTAGCACCGCCGCCGCCTCGCAATTCGCATCTCCATACGTACGCAAGCCACCGCAATTCGCGCTTCCACCACAACGCGCACGCCTGCAACCCCAATCACCATTGCGATTTAAATCAGGGCAGCCCTGGCTTTCGCCCCATTTCAAACGAACGCCGCCTTCTTTCTCTTGATCTCGAAGTCGATTCCTACTTCGGTTTCTTCCACACCTTTATGCGCGTGTACGCTCCCCCCTTCTTCTATTTTTCATTTGCTGAAGAGGATTCGATCGGCCCTGGGAAGGAGGCCATTTTGATTTTGATTTTTAGAGAGGCTTCAGCCATTTTTAAATTTGATTTAGAATCTAAGGTAAGAGATTTTTTTTGAATGATCGAACTTGCTTTTTTTTTGGCTCAGGAAGAAGGAGATTTGACGAAAAAGAAAAAATGGTTTTCGTTCGTTCTCTTGTTTTGAACGAGATATCTTCATTTTTTCCTTTAACGAACGCATGTAATTAAAGTTATCACGTGTTGTGAATCGAACGCCAAGTTTTGAATGTGGTCTAAAAGTTTGAAGGGACATATATATATATATATATATATATATATATATATATATATTATATTTAAATTTAGTTTTAAATTTAAATTGCCTTGATTCTGTAACTCAAAATTTTGACTTCTAATCGAGGCGTATCGCTAGGCGTTTATAATGTTATACGCCCATTTCGAACGCGATGGAAAAGGTATCAGGTCCAAATTCGATCCTATGGAGAAGATAGCTTTTTGGACCAATTAAAACATCGAATTTTCGATATAAATTTCAGCGCGTTTATTGACCGTACGGCCAAACGAACACTCCAAATACTACAAAAATTGAAATCCTATAATAATACAATATTTCGGATCCAATGGAACATTCATCGAATTCCAAGATTGTGTCCAGGAAGGCTATTTTAAACGTCGATTTAAACGATAAAATCTCAAAACTGAATGAAACATTTTCAAATTCAATTTTGAAGCTTCCATCTTCAGTATTGTCAATATAATTTTTTCAAGCTTTCAAAATATTTTTAACAAGCATAAAACTGTAGATTCAAAATTTTACCTGGATTTCTATAATTAAATTCAATAATTTAATTGCCAAATCCATAGCAATGTTTAAAATTCAAGTTTTAATCAACTTTCAAATATTTAAAATCAATTAAATATTTCAGTTTCAAATGTTTAAAATTCTAGGTCCTCACAAAAAGAATTATGCAACACATGACTTTAAATCATTAGGCATTATAGTCGCGTTAAAAATATGGAGGCATTATTTACTGGGTAAGAATTTGTCATGGTTCATCTTATAAACTTTGTTTGACCTTGCTAAATAATATTCCTTCTTAAAATAGGTGAAAAGTCCGAACTCTTTGCGGATCTTAAATCTTTGAAGTATCTTTTCACTAAAAAGGATTTAAATATGAGATAAAAATGTTGGTTAGAATTTCTTGCATCATATGATCTTGATATCTTATGCACACTCGGAAAAGCCTATGCAGTGGTGGTTGCGCTAAGCAGAAGACATGCCGTTATAGCTTATTAAGTGGTATGTCCAACCTTGATTAATCATATAAAGGAGAACTAGCTTAGGGATCCATTCATAACAATGATAGACAATGAAGTAAAGGAAAACAGTTTACCAGAAAGATGGATGGGATTTAATATGGACAATTAAGGAATCTTAAGAATTCAGGGGAGGATTTATGTTACGATTGTTGATGGGATGAGGTAGGAAGTTCTAGTGGAGTGCCATAATTCTTTACTTGCAATATATCCTAGGGTTACTAAAATGCACCGGGAAATGACAAAGACTTTCTAATGGGAAGGGATAAAAAGGGATATTTATATTTATGTTAGTAGATGTGAAAATTGTCAACAAATCAAAATCGATCAACAAAAGATTGCAGGACTACTACAACCTCTGGAGATTCTGACTTGGAACTAGGACCAGATATCAATGGATTTCATAGACGACTTACCTTGAACAAGGAAGGGAATGAAGGTGTTTGGTTTATCATAGACTGATTGACTAAGAGGGCACACTTTATTCCAGTAGAGCCAACAAGGGCTGCTTCAAGTCTGGGAGAAACATATGTAACAACCTAGATTTTGCCTTTATATTTTAAATTTGACTTTATTTTATTTTTATTATTTTAAATTTTTTTTATTCAAACATTTCATTTTTTAAATATAAATGTTGATTTTTATGTGAATTATAGTTTCAAACTTGTATAAATTGAATATTTTACTAAAAAGTGAATTTCTGGTCAAATTGGTCAAACTTTGACTTTTAAACTTCAAACTTAAATTATTTAAAATCTTAAATTTTTTATGAAAATAGATGAAATAACTTGAATACTGTTTTTCATTTCATTGAAAACGGATTTAAATTGTGAAAGTTATACTATTTTCAATATTGTGTGTATATTAATTATTTAACAATATTCTTTGTTTTAATGCATATAAATGATATTTTACTTGATATATCTTATCCTAATTTGTATATTTATGTTATTTTATGTATATTTTTGTATTATAATAATTTTAAAATGAAGTAAACAATTTTCCAAAGTCAATGGTGATTTATTTGTAATTTCTGGACACCGTTTTGGATTTTTAAGCAATTTCTTTAAATCTTTTTCTATTTTCTTTAAATTTAATTTTTTTTATGTGTTAATATTTTATTTTAAGTATATTTTGTCTTTTAATATTTTTAAAGTGATGTTTGAATTTTTTCAAAGCTTATTGAATTTAGTTCCAAATTTTAAGCCTAGTTTCCATTTTTCTACAATTTTCTTTATTTAAATTATATTTAAATTTAAATTTATATATTTATTTGTGAATTCATCTTTACATTTATGTTGGTATATTTGTTATAAATATTTTCACAAGTCCATATAAATTGTCCAAAGTTCATTCTGTTTATTTTCCATTTTTCTAGACTAGTTTGCAACCTTGTGCTATTTTCTTATTTTAACCTTATATCATTAATAAACATTTATATATTTCTTATATTTTTTTATATTTTTGAATATGTGACTGAAATCATTATTATTTTCAGTAATGTAAACTTATATGAATAAATAAAGGAAATACCAAAGGTTTTAAAAGCTTTTGAAACGTAAGTCGTTTCTTTTACCGTTTCCTCATTTACTCTTTGGCAGTTTTATTTATTTATTAGCCTTTACTTCTTTTGGCTGTATATTACTTTGTTGGCCGTGTATTCCAGTGTTCATTCACTAAAAAAATTCCACTTCTCATTCATTCATGGCTAGGAGAAAAAATTGGGTAATGGCCTCCTCTTTTTGCACTTTTTCTTCCATTTTTTTTCCATACTTTTGTCTTGTTTTTTTCTTCTATTTGCATGGCCTCCTCACTATTGCCATGGCCACCATTCTCTATATCTATTCCCTGCCATCATCACCACCTACACTCCATGTCATGACCATATCCGAGCCAATCATGGTGACAAAACTCCTCAAAATCCAACCTATGCCTTGAAAACATGCTAGTTTGTGTCTTGTTGCTTCACCACTTCATTTTCCACCATCACCACCACCTCTAGCCGCCACCACCACCTCTGACTAGACCACCACACACCATTCCAACATCATTCCAAATCTGAACTTGAATGGCCAAGCCAAACCACTTCAAGGCCGAGCCCTTTTGTTGACCAAAAACATGCTATTTTTCCTTAAACGCTTCACCTATCCTAAGTGTAACTTCCTCCACTTGTCTGGCCTTGTAGCCGCACCTTTTCCATACCCATACCAGAGCCATGCTATGTCCAAACCTGAGCCAAATACACCCTTAGGCCATGCAAAACAATAATAGAAAGCAAGCAAAAAGATCGTGTGTTCATATTGCTTTTTATTCCAAAGTTATTTCAATTCAATCGGGTATTGAATCTATGTTTATGTTTGGTTTTGTTTATGGGTTGTGTCAAGATCATTGAGCTTGGTTCTCTTCCCACTTGGATCTGTTGTTGTGTCATCTTGCCTTTTGGAATCCATTTATGTCGTTTGTATTGCAATCTCCAGCTAAAAAGGTGAGTAAAGCTCACATGACATTTATACTTATGCAGTTGTGAAACAACAACAACTGAATGTGTAGAAAAAAATATGTGATGATATAACTGCCTGTGATTAATTATATATGATGCTAAACCTGTTAAATTTCATGTCATATCATCTGTTATTATATATATGTTGTTACTGTTCATTTATATATATATATATATATATATATATATATATATATATATATATATTTATCACACTGCATGTTCCCTGTAGATTAGAAATCACTGTGGGTTGAAATGATACATACCCGAACGGACTTTAGAATAGGGAAAATCGTTATGGGCTGAAATGATAGGCCTGAACGGTTTTTATTTATTTTATTTAACTTGGGATTGCGGGTTTGAAATGATAGAACCCGGATTTTTCTTTTTAAACTACGGATTGAAATGATACATATCTGTATTACTTGACCTAGGTTAGAAAACTATATACAAACCCGTGGTTATTTTATAAAGTATTTTGGATAATTTTAAGTATTTTAAAATATAAATTTATGAAATTTGATTTAAATAGGTTTTTAAATGTTTAAAATAAAGAAATTATGATTTTTCTATGAGTTAAAAGTGTAATTAATGAATGGTTAAATGAGATTATTAAATATAACTTAAGTTTGGAAATTTGGAATTTTGGTTAAAAACGATATTTAGGTTATATGAATAAAATAGAAATTTAATTTTATTGGAAATTGGTAAATATGATAATTTGATTAAATTTGAAATTTAAGTGATTTATTAATGTATTATTGACTTTTCTATGAATTTAAGTGGTTAAATAAATGAATGTTTAAAAGCGATCTTTTAAAAGTATAACTTGACTTGGAAATGTAAAATTGGTTTTTAGTTAAAGTTTTAAGTTAAAAAAAATTAGTTTATTTGAGAAATGGAGGAAAGATAAATGTTAAGTTGCTTATTTAAAAATATGAAGAATTGGAAACTTTTACACTTGAATTTATTTAGTAAATTGTTGAAATTGGATGTAAGCATAAGAATTTATTGTATAAAAATAATATGTTAAATGATATGTTAATGAGCATTTTAAAGGTTAAAATATGATTTTAAAAATGTTTATTGGTTTTAAATTGAAGTTTATTATTGGCTGAAAATACACTAAAACCTGGAATTAACTTTTAATACAATTCAGAAATGCTATAGTTTTTTGAATTGAACTAAAATTGTGTAAAAAGAACTATTGCAGCATTTCTGAAATGCTGTATTTGCTGTAATTGAACTTATAGGCCAATATTGGACTCAGGTCTATTGAAGCATTCTCTGGAAATGCTATAGTCGTCTGCAGTTTTTTGCTGAAATCAAATTTAAACTTTGTTTTGAAATCTGAGCTACCGCAGCATTTCTGGAAATGCTGTCTTTGTTGTTTTAAACTAAAATTTAACTAAAACTGAGTTTTAACAGCCGTTTTTAAGAGCTGTCTTTGCTGAATTAAAATGTTTTCATGTATAACTTATAATAGCTTTTTCTAAATGCTACGAAAGGCTGAAATTTTAATAAATATGATTTTTGACTTAGTAAATGAGCTCAGAATGACTTGAAACTTTGAAATTTGAATACTTGATTTAAAAGTATAATAATTACACTTTTAAAATGATTTTAATTGAATTAAATTGATGGAATATAAATTATTTAAAAGGTGATTTGGGATGATAATAAGTGAATGTTATCTTTGAATTTAAAGATGTTTAAGATATGATATATTGAAATGATTGGAAATGAAGTTTTGGGAAGATATTATATTTCGATATATATTAAATGTTTGAAATAAAGTTTTTTGAAATTTATGATATTTTGAAATTAAAATGATTCAAAAATGAAGTTTGAAAGGTATGATATTTATGTATTAAAAATGGTTAGAAATGACTTGATATTTATTTTGATAAATATTTGAATTTGAATGATATGGTATGTCGATATATTGAAATGGTTTTGGAAATGATTAAATCTTTATTTTGATAAAGATTTGGATTTAAAAGGATATTTTATTTTGAAGTATAAAATATTGTTTTAAAAGTTATAACCACGGGTTATAATAACGATTGGTTGGCAAAGAGACCGGGATCGGATATCTGGCATACTCCCTGTCGATACCGAAAACCACTTTGACAACCATGTACGCGGTGGAGATTCCAGAATGAAGTAGAATGGTGGTGGCGTTTCCTTTAAGGTAAATACGTGGACCTGACTCCCGTGAGTTGGCATAAGGTGGCTAAAACAGGAGCGATCGACTGCTTAATAAGGTAGCACCTTTGATCGGACACATCCCTTCGATATTATACTTTGACTTTGGATTAATTCGGCCACTTTTGATTTTATTTGGGGTGTGGCTCGAGGTGGGCGGTAGCTGCGCGCTACGCGTTACCACTGACCCGGAAGCGTAATTGGTATATCTACCCTGCCATTGCCTAGTTGTGCCGTGTCACCTACCCTATCACGCCTTGTACGAGTTTCTATTTGTATCGTACCTATGGAGTATCCTCTGGTAGCCTCCCGATCAGGAGGTATTACGGTACTGTATAGAGTATTGGCATTATTTGTGTTAAGGGCTATATGGGTAACCCCTTAACGCTATTAAAAAGTAGGTTTATTTTACAAATAGACACTATTGTAATAGCGCAATATACTATATAGTAAATAGTTTAACGGATCCTTAGAGGATGGGCGGTCCCAAGCATCTTCTAAGTTACATGTACTTTTACTACAGTTCACTTAAGTTGCTTCACATTGTATAAGCATGTATGTGCTGACTCGAGTGTTTGTATTTTTTTACGCTCGGGTCAGCCTGAGTATTCACAGATTTGGATTTCCACTTTCTGGAGATTGAAATCGCTGGAGATTATCTACTTGTCAAGGTTTATCTTTTGCGGTCTGTTGTTCCTTTCAGCTCTTGTATTAGTAGACTTCTATGTAGTGAGACTTCCTTTGTACTTTATTTCTTTTGTTGTATTTTATGTAACTTTGATATTTTTATATAGTAGCTTCATGAACTACTATTTCTTTTACTTCCGATGCATTATTATTTCTCTGTGTCTGTGATCTGTGATTTTCTATTTACTGTATATTCTGAGATTTGCCAAATTTTTATTTACAACGCGGTATTTTGAGCAATTCAATTCCGACATGAGTGTCTACCTATATACTTATAATGGATGCGAATGGTTGAAAATATCGGGTCGTTACAGTTGGTATTAGAGCTTCGGTAGCTCTAGGCAAAACTCAACATATGGAGTGAATGTATTTACAGAATCACTTTCATTCGAGTTTGAATCTCTTCCTTTTTGACTCGATTCCTTTGAATTTTGGAACGTTCCCTGCGGTTCCAAAATCCATTCGTGTCCTTCAGTATTCATCTTCTTTTGATTCTGGAGTATCCCATAACCCCGCTTCGAATGATCTTTATAATGAGCTGGCAATCCCGCCAATCTCAAAAATTGAATTGTAAAAGGGTGAAACTCCTTTACAACTAGCATCGATTCACCAGAGATTTATATCTATCCTTGGTTTAGATGCTAATATCTTTTGTTATCCCAAACTCTAACTCTTGAGATTTAATGCAGATTTACCAAAGAAAAATCCACATTGATCTTATTCTTTAAGTCACGGTTGACCCGGTTAAGGTTGCCCACAATTATTTAAGCTTATCCATCCCCTACTCTGTTATTTAATCATCCTGTCTTTTGTTTCCAATCTATTCTTCCAAATATTTTGAATTGTACTTGTATATCTATGTTTTGTTTTATATATCGTGTCATTTGAGTTGTTGATGTTTGATTTAGGTTTCCGATCGATTCATCTGATCAACGCTATCGATAGGATTTTTAAAACACTTTGACAGAGCAAACTGACACAATATTATTTTAAAATTTGGTTAACGAAATAAAGTTTGATATATAAGTAAATTTATGGAACTTAACAAACTGATTTAAATTGATTATTTGAAGTGATAATATTTGATTTATCATTTATTGTTCTATAAATGAATTTATAAATAGTTGTTTATAAATTGATTTGGGAAATGAAATGAATTTAGAACAAGAAATTTGAGAAGTTAATTTCCGATGGTTTCAAACATTGTTTAAAGTTTTAAAAGGTTATATTATTTAAAGTATTTTTGAATAGAAATTTGTTTTCAAAGAATTTTAAAAGTTTAAAAAAATTAGTGCTCTTCTCTTTGTTGCTGGAAAATAACTTCGGTGATGACCGCGGCATCATCGACATTCATTTTCGAGTTGCGAAATGAAGAGACCGTCCTGTAATCTTGCTACAGCTTTGTTTTGGGAAATCAAATTGATTTGAATTTCTAAAATATGACTTGATTTATAATATATATAGACATATGATTTAAATTTTGATTTGATAAGTTATGTACATACATTTATTTATCTCGAATTGGTTTGAAGAAATCGAAAATTTAATTCTCAAATTGAATTATAAAAAGAAAATCAAAATTTTGGATGAATATTCAAGGATGAAATGATTTAATTGGAAATTTTTATTTGTATAATACAATTGCATTCAAATATAACTTACCTTAATTTCAGAAGTTAACAATGTAATTGGATAATATACAATATAAAAAGATTTTATAAATAAAATCTGAGTGGTTATAATAAATGTTATACACTTAAATTTTAATTATAAATGATTAACAATGGTAAATATAATAAACGGTAATTGAATAACTTACAATAAAATAATGTTAAAAGAACTAAGAATAAAAGAAAGCAGTTATAATAAGTGTAAGTATATTTAACATAAGTGATAAATATATTGAGAGGAATAAATTTAATTTTAATTGGGAATAAAGAAGAATAAAATTTATTAAGTACATTGTGAGTGTAATAAATGATTATTTTTCAAACCCATGGTTTCTAAAATTGTTAATTTAAGATGATTGGATAATAAGACAATGAAATTTGGGATAGTTAAAATTTATTTAACTTGTGTAAAGATTTTTCTCTATTTAAGTTGAAATTTCCATGCTTTCAAATTTATTTCCTTATTCTGTTTTTCAAACTATCCTTTTATTGTCCTTATTATCCTTATCTTCCTGCAGACTGGTATAGGCATCTTTCTATAATCTTTCCATTTAGAAATTTTTCTATAGTCTTTGATAATCCGCACCATGTTAAACTTACCTATAAGAATAGTTATCAGGTATAATTTCAATCTCCTTGTCATCTTATCTTAATCCTATTTCACTCTATCTTTGTCTGTGCTTTCGCGTACCTCATTCCTTTTCGGGGACGAAAAGTTTTGTGTGGGGAGAGTGTAACAACACTAGATTTTGCCTATATATTTTAAATTTGTCTTTATTTTATTTTTATTATTTTAAATTTGTTTTATTTCAAACATTTCATTTTTTAAATATAAATGTTGATTTTTATGTGAATTATAGTTTCAAACTTGTATAAATTGAATATTTTACTGATTTATTCGTGCGCAATTGATTTTGGTTTGGATCGATTTCGTGTATATTCCAATTTTTGGTGTTTTGGTCTAATTTATGAAAATCCTATTATGGATATTTGGACATTGATATTTGAGGCGTATCGAAGAGCCGTTTAGGCTGGGTTGTCGTTCGACGTAATTCCTTAGTCATCGCCATTTGCTCGTTCGATCGTTTTCGATATTCGTTTGGCCATTTTTGGCCTAGGTTCAGGGAATGCCCTGAACCCCAGATTCAGACGTCTGAAACGTAATATTCAGACGTATGAATATGGTTCTGGGAAGATTTCTATTCCCAGATTCAGATGTCTGAATATATGGTTTCAGACGTCTAAATCGGTTCATTTGGAACCAGAAAGGAAATAGGCTAAAACGTGCCTATTTCAGACGTCTGGATTCAAGGATTCGGACGTCTGAATTCTGTCTTTGGAAAATATTTATTTTCCAGATTCAGACGTCTGAATCCTTGATTTCAGACGTCTGAATCAGCACTATTTTGCCTATTTGCCTATTCGCTTGAGAATTCCAATTTAAATCGATTCGTGATGATCCTATTTGTTGTTATCATTTATTATGCCTTTGATGACTCCTATTTAGGGATTTTTGAATATCCATTTCGATGGATTCTTTATCGGTTTCTTTGGATTTTATTCACGTCTTCGAATGTGAATTTTAGTGATTGATTGTTCTTACAATCTTCTTTGTGATTTGTCACTTTAAAAATATAAAGGTTTTCTATGCTAGTAGTAAATATCAAAACTCTTTCCTCAAACGATTTCAATACTATTTTAATACCGAATTCGTTTATAAAACCGTTTTCCAATCTATTAGTATATACAAACCTTTACCTCACTCGTATGAGAAATCTAATTAAATGACTTAGTAAAACAAGTGGTATGAAACGCTTGCGTTCACTTTGTTGGTTAATTCTTGGACTTGTTCGATTGAAACTCTTGTGACAATTTTCTAGTGGAGATCTACATTTTGTTTGTAAATATTTAAGTTAAGCTAGTGGTTATGGGACATAATGCTAAGCTCGTATATTTACTAGCTTACTGTAATCGACACTTCTCGTTGATCATGACGATCGTCTTTGTTATTTAGACTAGCAATGTGCGATGTCTCTTTGTCTACAAGGGAGACTAAACCCCGTTTTGTGGAGTTTCGACTCAATTTGGTGGGGTAGCAACCCATGGTCTTCGGGCCGTTTGTGGATCTTCGGCTCAATTTGTGATGGTTAGCAACCATGGAATTAGCGTTCCGTTTGTGATACACGTGTTGGTGGGCTTTATGCTCCTGTTTGTGATAGGCCTTCCCCCTTTTTGTGATTTCTGGATTTCTTGAGATGATTTCTAGAATTTATGCTTCACCAATTTTCGTGATTTCCATTGATAAGTTTTATCAATATTTGTGCATTGGTGAATTTGTGTGTCACCGACTTTTGTGATCGGCATTGATATAATTGTCAATATTTATGGTTTGGTGAACGAAATGAGGAGTATGACATTTCTTTGATTCTTGTGTAGATTTGGTGATATTGATTAATCACTCGTTGATTTTCAATTACTTATATATATATCACAGCTTGGCATTGTGATTATTATGTGTCTAGTCATATCTCTTATTCTATTTCGTTTCATCTGATATTTATAGTTAGACTGATCCATTTATTATTTTCTTATTAAATAATACTCGGGTCAGACCGAGATGTTACAGGTGCTTCTGCTTGACTTCTCCCCTGGGATTCATTACTCTGACTTTTGGCAAACTACTTAGATTAGTAGTTTATTTTGTTGTATACACTTGAGATATAGACTCATAGATGTATTCTTTTGTATAGCATCTGTTGCTATTATTTTGTGTTATTGTGGATCTTTCTGACCACTACTCTGATGTACACTTTTATGTGTAATATTCATATCTTATTCCGCCTTTGTGATATGAATTATCTGTGACTGATTTATGTTATGTTTATTTCTACATTTGTTTCTGAAGATATTACAGCCACTGTGTAGTAGCTTTGAGTTTGTGTCGGTATGTCGGATTGTTATACTATCTGACATATCAATGCTCGCGCAAAGCAATTACACGGATGGTCGCTCCTCAACAGCCTTATTCTCCGTGCTAGTTGACAGCATTCACCGTAATGTTCTTGGCTAGCGTGGGTATAGAGGTGGGGCGTCACAGGGAGAGAGAGAGCGCGCGACTATGAGCAAAAAAAACCTCGATCGATTTCCTCCTTCGTTCCAGAAACCGAAATGAGGAAGGGTAGCGCGATCCTTTTTTTCTTTAAAGCCGCCATTATTATTTTGAGTTTGATTCTGCTTTTAACAGAATTTGATTTCGACTGATTAAGTTCGAGGGTGATAGAACGAAGTTTTTGGGAAGAAAACAACGGCGACCTCCCACGTTTTTTATCGAACTGTTATATTTTTTATTATTATTTTAACAATGTGCTTAAAATTCTATTGCATGAATGAGAAATGGAGGATACGTTTTTTCTTTTTGTACAAGTGTTGGAGTGATATAACTTATAAAAAGAAACTGAAATGAATAAATTTTTGACAAGTCAACATATATACATACATATATATATATATATATGTATATGTATATATTGTTTAAATTTAAATTTAAATTCAAATCGTCTCAGTAAAAACTCAAAATCTTGACATCCTATCGACGCAAGCCGCCAGGCATTCATATTGTTAAACCCCTATTCCGAACACTATGGAAATGGTTTTGAGTTCTAATTCGATCGTACGGAGAAGATACCTTTTTGGATCCAGTTATTAGATTAAATTCCGATAGAAATTTCAACTCGTTTATCTACCGTACAACCAAATGATCACTCCAAACACTATGAAAATTTGAAATCCGTTAATATTACACTATTACGGATCCAATAGGACTGGTTTCGTCGAAATTCGAGATTGTGCCTCGGAAGGCTATTTTTAAATGTCAATTTAAACAGCATAAATTCAAACTGAACAAAACACCCTCAATCTCAAATTTAACCCTTCTACTATATCCATTGTAATCAATATAAATTTTATAAGCCATTGAAATATTTTAACTAGCTTAAAAACTCAAGATTTAATATTTTACCCAATCTCTAATTATTAAATTCTATAATTTAATTTCCAAATAATAATGATATTTGAAATTCAAGTTAAACCAACTTCCAAATATTTAAAATCAATTAAATATTCCAATTTCAAATATCTAAAAATTTTGGGTTGTCACATTCCTCCCTCCTTAAAATAATTTTGTCCCCGAAATTATTGGTTAAGAGGAATGGTCATCATCCGCTACTATTAATCCCACAACCAAACAGTTTTTAACACCACCCAAACAATCTTTTCATTAAAGACACTATCACCCTTACTAACATTCCAAACTTCTTTCATAGGTTCCCACCAATATCACTTACTCAACCATTCAAATTTAAATTTAAAACCAAATTTAAATTTAAAACCAAATTTAAATTATCAAAATTTTCTCAAACTTTTTTCGACTCCCTAAAATTTTGAAAAATTTCCCCAGCATCTCCTTTGCGCAGCTAGCTCGGTACAACTACAAATTGCTCAACGGGCCCCAGATTTCAAAAGAAAACAAAACGCCAAGTGGCTAGACCAGAAATCATCAAATTTCACATAGAAATTTAAACACATACCTTTGTCGAGCAATTCATATTATCTTCTAAAATCAAAAACACCAATTTATCCTTTGCTTTTAAATACCTGTATATTACTTAGCAATAATATCCAATCACAACATTCAAAATTATTTTATAAATTTCTTTACAACAGTTCAATATCTATTTCATTCAACCCGTTTGATATACACATATCATTCATATGCAATACCGAATTCGGTCGCTCACTCGACCACACGGTTTCACTTCCGAACTAGTATCGTCCACCCGACTTTCTAATGCAGACAGATATGGTTTCTTGATCAGAAACCATCATTCTCCTTGCATAGCCACATATTATGATAGAGAATATCCAAAATCAATCAAAAATCCATTTCCAGGGTTCTTCATCGAAAATCGAGTGAAAAATCCCAATTTGGATCGATATAAATATCTTGAAATTCTATGCTAGAATCTGGAACAAATCATTATGCGAATGAAATGATATGCGTATATCCTACGTATTTATCTCAATTGATTATTAACTAAATCAATTTTTCTCCTTATTCACATTCATTATGATTTCTATCTACTTATTTACAATTTTCCCATTTCACAACTTTCTATTAATTCTTCATTCAATATTAACCTGGAATATTTTCTCAACATCAAATTTTTTACTTAATAATTTCCCCATTTACTTAAGTTCAAAGTAAATATTTCATATACTCCTTACATTTCACTTTACCATTCAAGCTTTTGTATCTATTTTTATTTAACTCAAATTTTAATGCGATTCTGAATTTAGTGTACCTCTCATTTTTAAATGTTAAATTCTATTCATCTTAGCTCAAACTATTTGAATTAATTCTTCAACTTTATTGAACCCAATTTAAAATGAATTCCAATACTTTAGTTCCAATTCTATTTGAATTCAATTTATCTTCAAAATTGAATATTGAATTTTATCAACTATCTTCCATTCATGACTAATTTATATCATTATTTTAAATTAGTTCCATTTAGTAATTCATTTCAATTTTCGATGAAATATTTTTTTTAAATCTTGGAACTTGTTCTTTAAGTCCATTCAAACTTTTCAATTCCTCTTTACTTAATATAATTCAAATTGATTCCGATACTTAAATTTTAATTCATTTGCTTACGAATGTAAATTAGTTTGTTCCACTATACTTTTGTTTACATCTTAATAAACTTACTAATTTAATTTTCAATCCTTTGTTTTGGTTAGACCGCTTGACTAATTTCCACTTACTTACAAATTCAAAATGAATTTCAACATTCAGTTTCAATTTCATTTACTTGCAATTGTAAAATTCATTTATTCATTTATTTATTCACATATTTATTTCCACCCTAATAAATTTTAGTCCAATCCATTTTGTAACATCGCACCTTTTCACACGCTTTAAATCGACACACGTGCCAATTCAAACCATACGGAAGGGCAGATTATTATGGGGTAAATAAGAAAAACGAGAAAGAACTAAAACAAAACAGAATCTCACAACGGAAGGTAAAATATAATAATCAAATATACAGTTCATGAAGTTGTTTACAAAATATTAAAATTTTCTTATACAATATATATCAGAGTAGCACATACCAACGAATAAAATCGATGCAGCAAAATACAGTGTAGTGGAATATAATATAATAATGAAATCTTCGTCTTCATCCTCCAGAAATAAAGTCTTGGATCCTGAAATGCTCGGACTGACCCGAGCGAATTGAAAGGACAAAACACTCGAGTCAGAACTAAAAGATCTTATGTAAGTTAAATCAACAGAAATAAATATGAGTGTAGTAACTCAAGAGATGCTCGGGATTTACATCTCTTAAGGACCCGTTAAACTATTTACTATGTAGTATATTTCGCTATTATAATAGTGTCTACTAGTAAAATAAACTTACTTTTAAATAGCGTTAAGGGGTTACATATATAGACCTTAACACAAATAATGCCAATTGTCTATACAGTGCCTGCATATCTCCTGATCGGGAGACAACGAGAAGACACTCCATACGTACGACACAAATAGAAACTCGTACAAGGCGCAATAGGGTAGGTGAAACGGCACAACTAGGCAATGCCAGGGAAGATATACCAATTACGCATCCGCGCTGGTGGTAACGCGTAGCGCGCAGCTACCGCCCACCTCGAGCCACACCCCCAAAAAGAAAATCAAAAGTGGCCACCGAATCAATCCAAAAGTAAAAGTATAAAATCGAAGGGAGTGTTCGATCAGAGAAATGACCTCATTGGCCCGAGAATCGCTCCGGTTTTAGCCACCTTATGCCAACTCACGGGAGTTGGGTCCACGTATTTACCTCAAAGGAAACGCCGCCACCATCCTACTTCATTCTGGAATCTCCACCGCGTACACGGTTGTTAAAGTGGTTTTAGGAGTTGGCAGATGAGTATGACAACTTCCGGTCCCGGTCTCTTCAACAACCAAACGTTATTATAACACCGTAGTCTTTTCAAAATAGTTTATACTTTAAAACCAGAATAAAATATCCATTTCAAAACCATATAAATACGATATCATTTCTATTTTAAAACCCAAATCAATATGACATCATTTTTATTTCAAATATATCTTTATCCAAAAATCATAGTACTTTCAAATATATATACCTTAAACCCATAGCCTCGAAACATAATTTTCAATACTTAAATGGTTTAATAATAAATTACTTTATAAAGTAAATTAGCTTTTTAATTTCTCAAATCAATTCCAAATACAGATTTGAATTCCCAGAAAAACAATTTGAATTTCCATTTAAATTCATATATATGCGCCAAATTCCCTTTTAATATTATTTTGTTTTGAAATACTTACTTAATAAATCCAGTATCCTTTAAATAAAACTTTCAAAATTCAATAATTTAATATTCCTCAACTTATTTAGGCTAGATATATTCACTTAAATAATCTTAAATCCGAATTTAGTTATAATACCATATTCTTTCAAATCTAAATTTCAATAAGATCTAAATTAAATAAAATCTCAAATCAATTTCAAAACTGTCTTCTCAACTTTGATTTATAAAAATCAATACAAACTCTATATTAGAATATGATTTAAGTAACCACTTATCCATAATATATTTTAATAAAATCAACTTTATTATTAAACTTACTTCATGCTTTAAACAATTTTATACATAGCTTAAAACGAAGAATTTAACTATACATAAAATAACCTTTATCAAATATCCAAATCAATATCTCAAAAATCATATATATTCTTTACAAACCATAGATATCATTTCAAAATATTATTATATATATACGCGGTGTCTGTATATAATTTTCTATCCTATGGTCAAATGATACGGATATTTTTCATTTCAATCCGCAATTTAAAAATAAAAATTACGGTTATATATCATTTCAAACCATAATCTCGATAAGATAAGAATGCATAATATCTTGCAGTTTATATAATATAGAACACATCTTCCATTCACCAAATATCAATCATCAACCATTTATTACCGTCATCATCCAATTTAAACAAAACATCAACATAGAGCGTATAAAATATAACAGGTATCAACGAACAATTTATATTCAATAATAAATTAATAACTGTTTAACAGGCAATTTATATGCAATAATAAATAAATTTAACCAGAAATTTATATGCAATAATAAAAGTAAATAACAATTCAATTTAAATAAATGCAATCTAACTGATATGATGATTAAATATATGCCCAAACAATCATAGATACATTTTAAATCTCATCAAAATTGATTTAACAAACATAAGAAATTTTAGAAGTTGTGAGTGGGTTAAAACACTCACCTTTGATTTTAGCCCATAAAAATCCAAACAGAGGCGCAAAACTCAACAATCTCCAAATTCAACTAAATCAATTTCATGTTGTTCGAAATATAAATTTGAATCTAACAGAAGGAATCGCACGTGAATCAAAGTTTATATGCAAAAGATATTCATGTTACAAAAAGTATTATTAAAATAAAAGTTAGTAAGTGTTAAAAATATATATAAATAAACAAATTTTAATACTTATATTTTCTCAAGATGAGGCTTCAGGAAAAGATTGAAGAACAACTAAGATGAGGACAGGAAGTGTACGAAAAATGAAAAAGAATCATTTTTGTAAAAGAATGCTTTTAGATTTGCAAGAATAAAAGATTTTGAATATGAAATGTTAGGAGAAAGAAGAAATAAGATGTAGGTTATTTATAATTAGGAAACGAATGTGGAGGGGCAAAAATAAATGTCACATTTTATTATTAAAGCTTCAGGTATTAATAATACAAAAGGAAATATAAGTAGAAATGTAAAAGTTTGCAAACGAAAGTAGAATTTTGTATACGTGAAAATGAGGTGGCAAGAATTAAACACAACCTAAAAGTGCTCAGGTATTGAACAGATGGAGAAATAAACGGATCAAGTATTAATAGTAAGGTAACTATTTTAAAACGTTCATGCAACAATTAAAAATTAAAAAATGTAGGGACAATGTACCTCTCACAACCTTTTGAAATTTAATTTTTTTGTAACATAACCAAATTAACTCCATTAACTCAAATAATATTCATATTTGTACGCATTTAGGTTTTTATCTACGCATAATAAAATATCTATACTTACCTTAAAAATGAAAACGTTCAATTTTGTTTTCTCAAAATGATCTTTTGTTTCCATTAAAACACCCTTTTTGTTTAACACAAAACGTGCGTTTTTTTATTTAATCTATTAATTGCAATCAACGTTTCCTTTCCTTTTAATTGAAATATTTGAATTACATTAATCGCAGTTACTTACAAAGTTAAATTTCAAAACAGACAACTAAAATGGATAAAAAAATAGAAAAATTGTTTATTTAAACACGTTTATAAATTTATTGTTTATGCACAAGAGTAATAAATAGATTATTTTCCTATTCTTATAATCAGTCTGTAAGCTAAAACACAGTACAAATAAGCATATATTTCTTTCTTTAAAATCAATCTTTCTGTTCTTTATTTTAATGATATTAAAGCTACATTCACAGATGAAACCTTCATTTTATTTGATGTAAATGTTTTTTTTCATTGAGTCAAAACTTTCCTTATATTTTCAAAAAACATACGCTGCTTTTAATTACACCTATTAATTTACAAATAGTATTCTCTCACCTATTAATTAGAAATTTTCAATTACATTCATTTCAGTTAATTAAGTTTCAGAATGGACTAAATGAATGTAATGAGAAGTGAAAAAAAAAATCTATCTAATAGTAATTTAAACATATTTACATTATTGGATACAAATAGTAATTACACATTTCTCACTAAATAATAGTTACTCATCTCTACAATCAATCTTCCAGCTAACAAACATTTCAATTAAATAAACATATTTTTACTCTTTTACAAAGCTTATTCATTTATATTCTTTTATTTTGATTTTCACTCCTTACTATTAAAGCATTCATTACATTATGAATACAATTAACATTTCTATTTATTTTTATTACGTTCACACTACAATTATGGTTTTATTCCACATTAATGTAACATTTTGTTGACATTTATTTGAAATTGATCGGTTAAATTGGTAACAACACCAATTGTCACCATTAAACATTTTGTAATATTTGTAAGTTAATTCTTTACAAATAATTATTACGACAACTCTCATTACACTACACTTATTCCATTTCTATCCATTACACATTGTTTTCTTAATAAATCAATCTTTAAATTATTAATTGCCTTTTAAATCCTACTATAAATCAATGCACACATTTATTAAAATTCATACTCCTAATTTATTTATTCCTCCTGATTTCATTCTTATTATTAAATCCATTAGCACCCTATGAATAAAATTTACATTATTACCGCTTATTACCTAAATTTAAATTAGCGTAATACCTAAATTTAAATTTACATTATTACCACATCTTACCTAAATTACATTATTTCCACATATTACCTAAACTTACATTAACGTAATACCTAAATTTACATTTACATTATTACCACTTATTACCTAAATTTACATTATTACCACTTATTACCTAAATTTACATTATTACCACATAATATCACAAATTACATCATTTATTACTTTACAAAATACACAACATTTCTATGCATCTTATTACATTTATATCTTGTAATTATTTTATTAAATTCAAAATTGTAATACCAAGTGTAACAACACGCATATTTATCGATTTTATATTTAAATATTTTATTTAAATATTTTATCGTTAATCGAATTTTAGTCCGAAAAGCTACTTTTTGCAAACAGCCGAATTAGGACTCGAGACCGCCCCCATTGAGTTCAAAATGCCGTTTGCGACCTTTTTGAGTATAAGCTTCGATATGTTTGGAGAAAGTTGAATTTTGCTACTTTTCACTTAGGGTTTTGGTTTGGGCTGAGCCAATCAACCACTTACTAACTCAGTCCCAATCCCCCTCTCCTCTTCATTACTTCATTCCAACTCCTAACTCTCTAGCAAAACTGAAAATGGAGGTGGAGAGTGGAAATTAAAACTCCAAGCCCTAGCTTCCTTTGCAAATCCATCTCCTTGCTCCAAAGTTCATGAGAACCCATTGGTAAGCTTCCTCTTCTTCTTCTCCAACTCATTCTCTCTTTGATTTCAGAAATTTCCTAAACCTAATTTAGGGAATGTTTCTCTTTTAAGCTTAGATTCAAGCTTGTTGAGTTGGAATTAAAGAGTGCTTGTTCTTGCCATTGCTTCATAGCATCTTCTTCATTCGTTTGGGTTCAAAGGTGAGATTTTTAATCTCACATCTATGCTTATAATTCTCTTCTATTGTTAGGTATGAATTCCTAACACTTATTCATGTGCATTTGATTTTGATTTGGATTGCTTTTGTGAATATTCCAATTTTTAGTGTTTTGAGTTCAATTCGTTAAAAATCCTAACTTTGATGTTTGAACATGTTTTTGGTGATGCATCGAGGAGCATATAGGGCCGGGTAGTCGATTGGTATAAACCCTTAGCGCCGGTGCTCGTGCGATTGCAATTTGGTCGGGATTTGCACCTCCTTAGAAATAGGGTAGGAAGTGCAAGTATACAGGTTCGGCCGACCGAGCCCCCTGGGCCGGTCGACCGACCTGTAGTCCAGGCACTTCCTGCCTCTGTTTGGAAGTGCTGGTTACAGGCTTCGGCCGACCGAGCTTCTTGGGCCGGTCGACCGACCTGGTGCTCCGAGCACTTCCAACCACTGGTTCGGTCGACCGACTCAGGGAGTCCGGTCGACCGACCTGCTACTATTTGCCAGATAAGCCAATATTGCTAATTCGTTTGAATATCCAACTTTAATCGATTCGTGTTGTCTCCCTTTTGTTGTTGTCATTTATTATCGACTTTGATGACCTTTTCTTTGGGAATTTTAGATATATCCACTTTGATGGATTTTGTATCGATTTCTTTGGATTTTATTCACGTTTTTGAATGTGAATCTTAGTGATTGATTGTTCCTACAATCTTCTTTGTGATTTGTCACTTTAAAAATATAAAGGTTTTCTATACTAGTAGTAAATATCAAAACTCTTTCCTCAAATGATTTCAATACTATTTTAATACCAAATTCGTTTATAAAACCGTTTTCCAATCTATTAGTATATACAAGCCTTTACCTCACTCGTATGAGAAATCTAATTAAACGACTTAGTAAAATAAGTGGTATGAAACGCTTGCGTTTACTTCGTCGGTTAATTCTTGGACTTGTTCGATTGAATCTCTTGTGGCAATTTTCTAGTGGAGACCTACAATTTGTTCGTAAATATTTAAGTTAAGCTAGTGGTTATGGGACATGATGCTAAGCTCATATATTTACTAGCTTACTGTAATCGACACTTCTCTTTGATCATGACGATCATTTTTTGTTTTAGACTAGCATTGTGCAATGTCTTTGTCATTTGGTTCATCAGATGTCCCGCTGTACGACGTCGTTGTTCCCTTTGATTGTGATTTGGTTCATCGGATGTCCCGCTGTACGACGTCGTTGTTCCTTTTTATTGTGATTTCTGGATTTCGTGTGTTGATTTCTGGAATTTATGTTTCACCAACTTTTACGAAGGGCATTGATATATACATGTCATTTATTGTGGCTTGGTGAATGAAATTAGGAGTATGACATTCCTTTTTATCTTGAGTAGATTATTGTGATATTGATTAATCTCTTGTTGATTTTCAATTACTTATTTATCACAACTTGGCATTGTGATTATTATATGTTTATGTCATATCTCTTATTATATATCACTTCATCTGATATTTATAGCTAGACTGATCCGTTTATTATTTTCTTCTTAAATAATACTCGGGTCAGACTGAGATATTACAGGTGCTTCCTCATAGCTTCCTATCTGGAACCATCTTCTGACTTTTGGCTAACTACTTTAGTTTAGTAGTTTTTGTTGTATACATTTGAGATACAGACTCTATGATGTATACTTATTCTTTTGTCTAGCACTTGTATCTATTCTTTTTGATATTGTGGATCTTGTTTGACCACTACTCTGATGTACACTTTCTTGTGTAATATTCATATCTATTTCCGCCTTTGTGATATGAATTATCTATGACTGATTTATGTTATGTTTATTTTTATATTTGTTTCTGAAGATATTATAGCCACTGTGTAGTAGCTTTGAGTTTGTGTCGGTATGTCGGATTTCCCTCTTGATAAGAAATACATGTTATACTATCTGACATATCGATGCTCGCGCAAAGCAATTACATGGATGGTCGCTCCTCAACAGCCTTATTCTCCGTGCTAGTTGACAGCATTCACCGTAATGTTCTTGGCTAGCGTGGGTATAGAGGTGGGGCGTCACAGCTTGGTATCAGAGCCAAACTTCGGAACAATATGGAATATTATAACAAGGATCATCGTCCTAAGTCCATCTTTGGAGTCGTGCGTTAGGATTTTATTCGAGTCTTCGTACCGATTCATCCTATTTTCTTTATGATTCCTTGTTTTATCAATCAAGTTTGATTGAAATTTATTTTGAGAATAACTTTTTCCTCTTCTTTCTTTCTTTCTTTCTTAAAGAAGAGAAATGGTTAGATCTGGCTGTCTCAGCGCCGGTCAATCTTGTGCTACTCCCCAAGATGGAGTTTTTATGTCTGCCCAGCAGCTTTTAGATCTAGTAAAGAATGCTCAAGCAGCTGGAGATAACCCGGAACCTACTCACCCAAAGTCGGAATTTGCACGCTTGTGCAACGATTACACTAATTTGGGTGGGAAGCCATTCAAAGGTTCGGAAACTATCATCGAGGTCCAGGCCTGGTTAAAATCATGCGATCGAATCTTTTCTCGCATGAACCTTATCGATCTCCACCGCGTTCAGGTGGCTTCCAGCATGCTCTAGGAGAGAGCATTGGACTGGTACGAACTCCTTGTTTCAGAAATTAATGAAGCGGATCTCACTTGGGAGCAATTTCAGGGACGCTTCGAGTTAAAGTTTGTACCAGAAGCTGGGAAAGTAACCTTGTCTCGACGTTTTATAGACCTTGTTCAAGGTTAATCCTCTGTGACTGATTACGTCGCATCCTTCGAGTCGCTTTCCAAATATGGGGTTGAATACATCAACACCCCATTGAAGAAGAACCAGAGGTTCGTTTATGGCTTAAATAATAATCTTAAGAAGCCACTACTCCTGAAACTAGAAGTCGCATTTGATCAACTCGTCGATATCGCTCTTCGTCTTGAAGAGACTGATAAAGAAAGTGATGTTGAAATAGCAGCTTCTAAACCCAACTTCAACAACAAAAAGAGACTCAACGAATTCCAAGGCCCTTATCCCAACAAAAAGGGTAAGCAAGCAACGCCTGCTACAAAGGCTCCTTCTCCTAGTAGTGCGAGATGCTTCAACTGTGGATCTGGGGATCATTTTGCTAATAAGTGCTCAAAGCCCAGATCGTTTCGCTATTGCAAGAGCCCAGATCATTTCATCCATCAATGCCTCAAGCGTGAAGGCAAGAGGGAGGGAAAGTTGAATGTGGCTCAAGCCCTTGGCAACACATCTCGTGGCCAAGGTATTTTTCATTCAATCCTTGATTTTGTTTGTCTTGTGAATATTCTTTTCAAGTCCTTGTTGATTTGTATCTCACTATTTTATATCAAAAGAACTTGAAGATTCTTTTCTTTGAATATTTTGGGCTTGTTGACTTCTTTGAGGATTGCGAATCCGGATGGTAGATCCGCAACACTCAATTTGCTTTCTATTGATGTCGAAATTAGTTTATGTGATTTTTCTTTCCGAGCCGATATTACTTAGGCTTCAGAATTGGTTTCTGTAAGGATTGGCTTAATCGTTGTGAGGCCCATATCCTATTTTCCGTGTGGACTTTTCCTCTTCGACATTTTCAATCTATTAACCAGATTTCTATTTTTCCTTTATGATTTGATTCCAACTTGATGGCATCATTTTATTCCTTAAGCCCACTTATAAGGAAAGTGTTGTTTCTCTTATCTAAATAGTTTGAGAAATTTTTCGGTATTTTTGAGCTTGTCTTAGGATTATCACCTAAGTAATCTTTTGTGTGGTGCTAAGGTCTTTTCAGTTTGACCTTACCACCGGTTTTCATTTGCTACGAGTTGCGGAAGTTAGCATTCCACTCACCGCATTCCGCACTTGTTATGATTCCTATGAATGACTTATTTTGTCATTCAGTTTGTCCAGCTTATTTCATCCATTTTATAGATCGAATATTCTATGAATATCTCGATGACTCCATTCTTGTACTTATTGATTTTGGATGAAAATAGCAATTTAAAATTTTGCAAAATCTTTTTCATAAGATTTATTTATAAGTACAATTTAATTTGCTCTTAAACAAGCAAACAATATTCTTAAAGGTTTTTAAGAAACATGTTTACTATATAGAAGATGATTTTGTGATTGTATTGCCCATTTAGTGTTTTAAGAAGTTTAGTCGATGCGCTTGATTAACGTTATCGATAGGAATTTCCTAAATGCTTAGATGAGATAATCAGACACAGTATATTGACTTGAAAATAGTAAATTTTACTAGAAAGATAATTACTTAAAAATGATTGTAATTTTGAAAGTTTTAGTTTTTCGGGAAAGAGGATTATTTAAAAGAATTCTTCCTTTCGTTACTCTTAATCTTGTGATTCCTGGAGGGGAACCAAGACTTTGCTATTTGTACCGATACTAGTCATATTGGTTTGGATGCCGTTCTCTTGCAAAGGAGAACGTGCTATCACTTGTGCTTCTAAATAATTATAGCTTATCGAGACTAGATATGCCACTCATGATCTAGTGCTCGCGGTTATTGTTTTTACTTTTGGAATTTGGCATCATCACATTTGGATGAGAAATTTGTTCTCTACCTCGATCATAAATCTTTGGAATAATTATTTTCTCATATGGAACTCCATGTTGACTCGAGTTCCTGACATCTTATGATCTTGATATTCTTTTTATTCTTAGAAGGGAAATCGTGTTGCCAATGCGCTTTGTCGTAAGCAACAAGTGGTTGATTCTTTGATGTTGTCTGAATGGAATCATCTTTTTATCAAGTTCATCGGACGTTTTGGTACACTTCATTTTATTGAGCTTTATCTCATTCCTTTTATGGATTAGTGTCCGGTGTTCTTTTATGGTGTTTGGATCATCGGATGTACTGTTATTATACTACATCGATGCTCCGTCTCATTTGATTCATTGGATGTACCATTTGCACTACATCAATGACTTTGCTTTTGATTCATTGGATGTACCGTTTGTACTACATCAATGTATTTCTTTTGATTCATTGGATGTACCGTTTGTACTACATCAATGTCTTTGCTTTTGATTCATTGGATGTACCGTTTGTACTACATCAATGTCTTTGCTTTTGATTCATTGGATGTACCGTTTGTACTACATTAATGTCTTTGCTTTTGATTCATTGGATGTACCGTTTGTACTACATCAATGTCTTTTCTTTTGATTCATTGGATGTACCATTTGTACTATTGATTCATTGGATGTACCATTTGTACTACATCAATGTCTTCGCTTTTGATTCATTGGATGTACCGTTTGTACTACATCAATGTCTTTGCCTTTGGTTCATTCGGCGTACCGTTTTTGTACTACGTTGATGTCCCAAATTATTTGAGTTTCTATTTCCTCGGGCGTACCGTTTTTGTACTACGCCGTTACACCGGCTCAATTTTCTTCTATTCTTGACGTTCCCCACGTCTTTTATCTACGGAAATGCCTTAGGAGTTCCGGTTTTCATTCTTGAGCCCGGTAATATTGTGGAAATTGAAGTTTCACCAGATTTCTTGCTAACTCTTTCGTGCACTTTATGGTGAACTTCCTATTTCAAATTTTCTTTTGTGTTGATATGCTTCCATGGTTGTTACTTCTTATTTTCCTCTTAAGTATTGCGAGGACGCAATTTCTTTAAGGATGGAAGTCTGTAACAACCCGCATATTTATCGATTTTATATTTAAATATTTTATTTAAATATTTTATCGTTAATCGGATTTTAGTCCGAAAAGCTCCTTTTTGCAAACAGCCGAATTAGGACTCGAGATCGCCCCCATTGAGTTCAAAATGTCGTTTGCAACCTTTTTGAGTATAAGCTTCGATATGTTTGGAGAAAGTTGAATTTTGCTACTTTTCACTTAGGGTATTGGTTTGGGCTGAGCCAATTAACCACTTACTAACTCAGTCCCAATCCCCCTCTCCTCTTCATTACTTCATTCCAACTCCTAACTCTCTAGAAAACTGAAAATGGAGGTGGAGGGTGGAAATTAAAACTCCAAGCCCTAGCTTCCTTTGCAAATCCATCTCCTTGCTCCAAAGTTCATGAGAACCCATTGGTAAGCTTCATCTTCTTCTTCTCCAACTCATTCTCTCTTTGATTTTAGAAATTTCCTAAACCCAATTTAGGGAATGTTTCTCTTTTAAGCTTAGATTCAAGCTTGTTGAGTTAGAATTAAAGAGTGCTTGTTCTTGCCATTGCTTCATAGCATCTTCTTCATTCGTTTGGGTTCAAATGTGAGATTTTTAATCTCACATCTATGCTTATAATTCTCTTCTATTGTTAGGTATGAATTCCTAACGCTTATTCATATGCATTTGATTTTGATTTGGATTGCTTTTGTGAATATTCCAATTTTTAGTGTTTTGAGTTCAATTCGTTAAAAATCCTAACTTTGATGTTTGAACATGTTTTTGGTGATGCATCGAGGAGCATATAGGGCCGGGTAGTCGATTGGCATAAACCCTTAGCGTCGTTGCTCATGCGATTGCAATTTGGTCGGGATTTGCACCTCCTTAGAAATAGGGTAGGAAGTGCAAGTATACAGGTTTGGCCGACCGAGCCCCCTGGGCCGGTCGACCGACCTGTAGTCCAGGCACTTCCTGCCTCTGTTTGGAAGTGCTGGTTACAGGCTTCGGCCGACCAAGCTCCCTGGGCCGGTCGACCGACCGGGTGCCCCGAGCACTTCCAACCTCTGGTTCGGTCGACCGACTCAGGGAGTCCGGTCGACCGACCTGCTACTATTTGCCAGATTAGCCTATATTGCTAATTCGTTTGAATATCCAACTTTAATCGATTCGTGTTGTCTCCCTTTTGTTGTTGTCATTTATTATCGACTTTGATGACCTTTTCTTGGGGAATTTTAGATATATCCACTTTGATGGATTTTGTAACGATTTCTTTGGATTTTATTCATGTTTTTGAATGTGAATCTAAGTGATTGATTGTTCCTACAATCTTTTTTGTGATTTGTCACTTTAAAAATATAAAGGTTTTCTATACTAGTAGTAAATATCAAAACTCTTTCCTCAAACGATTTCAATACTATTTTAATACCAAATTCGTTTATAAAACCGTTTTCCAATCTATTAGTATATACAAGCCATTACCTCACTCGTATGAGAAATCTAATTAGACGACTTAGTAAAACAAGTGGTATGAAACGCTTGCGTTTACTTCGTCGGTTAATTCTTGGACTTTTTCGATTGAATCTCTTGTGACAATTTTCTAGTGGAGACCTACAATTTGTTCGTAAATATTTAAGTTAAGCTAGTGGTTATGGGACATGATGCTAAGCTCATATATTTACTAGCTTACTGTAATCGACACTTCTCTTTGATCATGACGATCATTTTTTGTTTTAGACTAGCATTGTGCAATGTCTTTGTCATTTGGTTCATCGGATGTCCCGCTGTACGACGTCGTTGTTCCCTTTGATTGTGATTTGATTCATCGGATGTCCCGCTGTACGACGTCGTTGTTCCTTCTTATTGTGATTTCTGGATTTCGTGTGTTGATTTCTGGAATTTATGTTTCACCAACTTTTACGAAGGGCATTGATATATACATGTCATTTATTGTGGCTTGGTGAATGAAATTAGGAGTATGACATTCCTTTTTATCTTGAGTAGATTATTGTGATATTGATTAATCTCTTGTTGATTTTCAATTACTTATTTATCACAGCTTGGCATTGTGATTATTATATGTTTATGTCATATCTCTTATTATATATCACTTCATCTGATATTTATAGCTAGACTGATCCGTTTATTATTTTCTTCTTAAATAATACTCGGGTCAGACTGAGATATACAGGTGCTTCCTCATGGCTTCCTATCTAGAACCATCTTCTGATTTTTGGCTAACTACTTTAGTTTAGTAGTTTTTGTTGTATACATTTGAGATACAGACTCTATGATGTATACTTATTCTTTTGTCTAGCACTTGTATCTATTCTTTTTGATATTGTGGATCTTGTTTGACCACTACTCTGATGTACACTTTCTTGTGTAATATTCATATCTATTTCCGCCTTTGTGATATGAATTATCTGTGACTGATTTATGTTATGTTTATTTCTATATTTGTTTCTGGAGATATTATAGCCACTGTGTAGTAGCTTTGAGTTTGTGTCGGTATGTCGGATTTCCCTCTTGATAAGATATGCATGTTATACTATCTGACATATCGATGCTCGCGCAAAGCAATTACATGGATGGTCGCTCCTCAACAGCCTTATTCTCCGTGCTAGTTGACAGCGTTCACCGTAATGTTCTTGGCTAGCGTGGGTATAGAGGTGGGGCGTCACACCAAGTTTCATTTTAAATTTCAATTGATTCCCACTCACAGCTTAATAGCCTAAGTAAATTGGTAATAAACAATAACGGTCACTATTTTCCCTAAATCACATTTATAGGTTTATAGTTTACAACAAATATTGCAATGACTCATATGATATTGATTTTATCTAATTACCATTCAATTTATAATAATTCATCAATTTGTACAATATATCTCTTGTTTCCTTAAAATAAATTTATGTTTCTATTAAGTTTTCATTCACACTTCCGTTGCTATGTTAATAATCATTGAAGTAACGTTTATTATCAATAACAACATTATAATTACTTCAGAACACTGATTTTTCAATGACCATTTATTATAATTTGAATTCATTAATTTAATTCAATGCTTACATTTTGTTTTCATATATTCAGTTTAGTTCCAAATATTCCTATTTACAATCAATTTTAACCTAAACAGTCGTTTCAATCAATTTGAATTGCATTAAATTGATTATTCATCACCATCATTAACATTACTACCTTAATTTACATACAGTTACTATTAATCAACTTATTATTCCATAGGTAAATTAGATGCCTACTTTTATTTACTTATATTTTAAATTTTATACCCAAATGCAACAGATTTACACTTTCCATTATTATATAAATTTGAATTCCATTCTAGTTAATATTTTTATTGGTAATTCACAAATTCAACATTCCCTTTTGTTTCTTATATTAAACTTATAACCAAGTATGACAATTTACACTGTTTTAATTAATTGCAATATAAATTTAAATTGTTGATTTTAATTACAACAGATACATCTAATTTCTATATTCGCTCCCATATAAATTATAAGATTTTTATTTCTTTCTAAATTTAAATTAAAAATATTATTAATTTAATTCATTTAAACATCGAATTTTATGGGTCGTTACACTCTCCCCCACTCAAAACTTTTCATCCCCGAAAAGGAAAAAAGGGAAAAGAAGAATTAGGAAATCCAAATATCTTACTTAAAACATTTAATTTATAGAAAAATACATTATTCAAAATTAATTAATTTATATAAAATATAACAATTTATAACCAATAGATCTTTTATACTTAAATTAATAAAGTTTGGAAAACATTTTCAAAATTTTCTAAGTCCAAAATTTACGAAAAATTTCAGCAGAGTCTCCTTTGTACGAAGAGGCTCGAAAGAAATTATAATATCAAATATAACAATATATAACATATTTTTTTCCTAAAATAATATATATCCCAACATGGGAAAATAATATAATAACGTTATAAACCGTAATCCGAAAACGTACCTATTTATCGGGCAATTTACGCTTATATTATGAAACCAAATGCAGTAGCAATTTCTTGCATAACCTGTATTCACTTATATAATTCCAAAAAGGTTAACAATTATATAAAATGAAATATTTAAAGTGTTTCAAACAATAACAAACAAATCAATACAAACAACAATCACTTGCAACAAGTCATACAACCATCATATAAAAATCAACACAAATCAATCATTCTTTCATATTAAACAAAGCAAATAGTTGTTCGGGTTTAAAAATTTAAATTGTCCAAAATGTAAAATAGACTACTAAGTGCACCATTAACTCAACAGTCTTAGATGAAACCAATAGATTATTCATCCATCCAATCTAAATTTAAAGTATCCTTACCCAAACAACCATAAACCAAAACAAACAACAAATCCAAATAATAGACTAAGTTTATTCGTGTCAATTTCATTTCATACTATTGTTTTTTGACTTCCTTTTTATACAAATAATGGTTTACCCCTTTTTTTCATTTATTTGCAGTATTCATCTTTTTGCTTATTTTATTAATAAATAGCTTCAATCATTTACTTAAGTTTATTATCTTTCATATATACTACTTAATTTCATTTATTTACTTTCATTTATTACTAATTTCCATTTACAATGCTTACCTTTCTATTTTAATTAATAGCCTTTCAATTTATACTTAAGTTCATAACAACTCTAACCCAAAATTCTTATTATAGTAAGAATTCCATTATGACTTAAGTTTATATCTCTATAACATCAATTCTTATAAATAAAAGCAATTGATTAAACACTTTCATTTCATACTTTTACATGTACAATTTCCATTACATTTCTTATTAAACATTTCAACTTTTAATATTTGGTAAGTTATATATATGATTTTAAAGAATGAAATTGAAAGTTATACAAGTTTTCTCATTTCTTTTAATTAATTTAATGTTCAATAATTATATCCTTTATTTCATAGGTTACAATTTCAAATTTCATTTAATAACATTTATAACCTTGCATTAATTCTCTTATTTCCTTTATAGGTTTCAATTTATTAATCACCTACGTTCCAATTCACTACAGTAATTGAAACTATTAATTAATGGAAACTTAAGAATTAAATACCGGTTTTATTCAAAATCATTTTAAAATAACAAATAAATGTATATACTTTCACTTTATATATCCAATTATATTTAAAATAGTTTAAAATTTATATTTTTTTATCAAAATAAATCAGCAGTAAAACTACTACAGTGGCCTTCCCACTTCGAAACTCGAAAATGAACGTCGATGATGCGTGCACTCATCATCAAAATTATTTTCCAACGACGGAGAGGGGAGTACAACTTTATCTTTCCAAAATTTCTTTTAAAACATTTCTTTCAAATTATATTGTAATACTTATATCAGAAAATACTTCTTTTAATAATATTATTATTACATTTCAAAATCATTCAAAATAAATTTCAAAACCCCGGAACTTAAGTTCTAAATTTCCAATTTTCATTTATTTTATTTTCAACTTTATTTCAACTATTATTTATATTTTCATTACCTAACAACCAATGTATAGCAACCAAATATATATGTTTTATTTATAAAAAAATTGTTTTTTTATATAGAAAATATAATAGGAAAAATTATTTCATTCACCTATATTAAAACCAAAAATTATGTCGGTCTGTCCTATTAAGTATTTAGAAATCCCTATTGATGTCATAGCGTCCCATGCATCAACCATAATTTATAAATACAAAACGAAACAGGTTAACATAATATTAAAACCTTTTTATAACACTAACAAGTACGTTCTCTCATATATACACTCAACGACTCCCATAGGGTATTACTACCATATTAGTAAAGAGCCAAACCCCACAAAGCTAAGGTTTTTCGCTAAACCAAAGCTCTGATACCAGATGTAACATCCCACCATTTCACACGCTTTAAATTGACACACGTGCCAATTCAAACCATACGGAAGGGCAGATTGTTATGGGGTAAATAAGAAAAACGAGAAAGAAATAAAACAAAACAGAATCTCACAGTGGAAGGATAAAATATAATAATCAAAAATACAGTTCATGAAGCTGTTTACAAAATATTAAAATTTTCTTGTACAATATATATCAGAGTTGCACATACCAACGAATAAAATCAATGTAGCGGAATACAGCGTAGTGGAATATAATGTAATAATAATACTGAAATCTTCATCTTCGTCCTCCAAAAATAAAGTCTTCGATCCTAAAATGCTCGGACTGACCCGAGCGAATTGAAAGGACAAAACACTAAGTTCAGAACTAAAAGATCTTATGTAAGTTAAATCAACAGAAATAAATATGAGTGCAGTAACTCAAGAGATGCTCGGGATTTACATCTCTTAAGGATCTGTTGAAGTATTTACTATGTAGTATATTTCACTATTATAATAGGGTCTATTAGTAAAATAAACTTACTTTTAAATAGCTTTAAGGGGTTGCCCATATAGCCCTTAACACAAATAATGCCAATAGTCTAAATAGTGCCTGCATATCTCCTGATCGGGAGACTACAAGAAGACACTCCATAGGTACGACACAAATAGAAACTCGTACAAGGCGCGATAGGGTAGGTGACATAGCACAACTAGGCAATGCCAGGGTAGATATACCAATTATGCATTCGGGCTAGTGGTAACGCATAGCGCGCAGCTACCGCCCACCTCGAGCCACACCCTCAAAATGAAAATCAAAAGTGGCCACCGAATCAATCCAAAAGTTAAAGTATAAAATTGAAGGGGTGTGTTCGATCAAAGGAATGACCTCATTGGCCCGAGAATCGCTCCTGTTTTAGCCACCTTATGCAAACTCACGGGAGTTGGGTCCATGTATTTACCTCAAAGGAAACGCCGCCACCATCCTACTTCATTCTGGAATCTCCACCGCGTACACGGTTGTTAAAGTGGTTTTCGGAGTTGGCAGAGAGTATGACAACTTTCGATCCTGGTCTCTTTAACAACCAAACGTTATTATAACACCGCGGTCTTTTCAAAATAGTTTATACTTTAAAACCAGAATAAAATATCCATTTCAAAACCATATAAATACGATATCATTTCTATTTTAAAACCCAAATCAATATGATATCATTTTTATTTCAAATATATCTTTATCCAAAAATCATAGTACTTTCAAATATATATACCTTAAACACATAGCTTCGAAACATAATTTCCAATACTTAAATGGTTTAATAATAAATTACATTATAAAGTAAATTAGCTTTTTAATTTCTCAAATCAATTCCAAATACGGATTTGAATTCCCAGATAAACCATTTAAATTTCCATATATTTCAAAGTTTTTAATATTCCACCATTTCAAAACTAAATTTTTAATTCATATATATGCGCCAAATTCCCTTTTACTATTATTTAGTTTTGAAATACTTACTTAATAAATCCAGTATCCTATAAATAAAACTTTCAAAATTCATTAATTTAATATTCCTTAATTTATTTAGGCTAGATATATTCACTTAAATCATCTTAAACCCAAATTTAGTTATAATACCATATTCTTTCAAATCTAAATTCCAATAAGATCTTAATTAAATAAAATCTCAAATCAATTTCAAAACTATGTTCTCAACTTTGATTTATAAAAATCAATATAAACTCTATATTAGAATATGATTTAAGTAACTACTTATCCATAATATATTTTAATAAAATCAACTTTATTATTAAACTTACCTCATACTTTAAACAATTTTATACATAGCTTAAAACCAAGAATTTAACTATATATAAAATAACCTTTATCAAATATCCAAATCAATATCTCAAAAATCATATATATTCTTTACAAACCATAAATATCATTTCAAACCGTAATCCTGATAAGATAAGAATGCATAATAACTTGCAGTTTATATAATATAGAACACATCATCCATTCACCAAATCTCAATCATCAACCATTTATTACAATCATCATCCAATTTAAACAAAACATCAACATAGAGCATATAAAATATAACAGGTATCAACAAACAATTTATATTCAATAATAAATTAATAACTGTTTAACAGGCAGTTTATATGCAATAATAAATAAATTTAACTGGCAATTTATATGCAATAATAAAATTAAATAACAATTTAATTTAAATAAATGCAATCTAACTGAGATGATGATTAAATATATGCCCAAACAATCATAGATAAATTTTAAATCTCATCAAAATAAATTTAACGAACATAAGAAATTTTAGAAGTTGTGAGTGGGTTAAAACACTCACCTTTGATTTTAGCCCATAAAAATCCAAACAGAAGCACAAAACTCAATAATCTCCAAATTCAACTAAATCAATTTCATGTTGTCCGGAATATAAATTTGAATCCAACAGAAGAATTCGCGCATGAATCAAAGTTTATATGTAAAAGATATTCATGTTACAAGAAATATTATTAAAACAAAAATTAGTATGCGTTAAAAATATATATAAATATACAAATTTTAATACTTACGTTTTCTCAAGATAAGGCTTCAGGGAAAGATTGAAGAACAACTAAGATGAGAACAGGAAGTGTACGAAAATGAAAAAGAATCATTTTTATAAAAGAATGCTTTTGGATTTGCAAGAATAAGAGCTTTTGAATATGAGGTGTTAGGAGAAAGAAGAAATAAGATGTAGGTTATCTATAATTAGGAAACGAATGTGGAGGGACAAAAATAAATGTCACGTTTTATTATTAAAGCTTTAGGTATTAATAATACAAAAGGAAATGTAAGTAGGAATGGAAAAAGTTTGCAAACGAAAGTAGAATTTTGTATACGTGAAAATGAGGTGGCAAGAATTAAATACAACCTAAAAGTGCTCAGGTATTAAACAGATGGAGAAATAAACGGATCAAGTATTAATAGTAAGGTAACTATTTTAAAACGTTCGTGCAACAATTAAAAATAAAAAAAATGAAGGGAGCATGTACCTCGCACAACCTTTTGAAATTTAATTTTTTTGTAACGTAACCAAATTAATTTCATTAACTCAAATAATATTCAAATTTGTACGCATTTAGGTTTTTATCTACGCATAATAAAATATTTATACTTACCTTAAAAATGAAAACGTTCAATTTTGTTTTCTCAAAATGATCTTTTGTTTCCATTAAAACACCTTTTTGTTTAACACAGAAAGTGTGTTTTTTTATTAGATCTATTAATTGCAATCAACATTTCCTTTCCTTTTAATTGAAATATTTGAATTACATTAATTGTAGTTACTTACAAAGTTAAATTTTAAAACAGACAACTAAAATGGATTAAAAAAATGAACAATTGTTTATTTAAACACGTTTATAAATTTATTGTTTATGCACAAGAGTAATAAATAGATTATTTTCCTATTCTTTTAATCAGTCTGTAAGCTAAAACACAGTTCAGATAAACATATATTTCTTTCTTTAAAATCAATCTTTCTATTCTTTATTTTAATGAAATTAAACCTACATTCACGGACGAAACCTTCATTTTATTTGATGTAAATGTTTTTTTTCATTGAATCAAAACTTTCCTTATATTTTCATAAAACATACGCTGCTTTTAATTACACCTATTAATTTACAAATTGTATTCTCTCTCCTATTAATTAAAATTTTTCAGTTACATTCATTTCAGTTGATTAAGTTTCAAAATGGACTAAATGAATGTAATGAGAAGTAAAAAAAATTTCCTATATAATAATAATTTAAACATATTTACATTATTGGATACAAATAGTAATTACACATTTCTCACTAAATAATAGTCACCCATCTCCACAATCAATCTTTCAGCTAACAAACATTTCAAATATAAACATATTTTTACTCTTTTACAAAACTTATTCATTTATATTCTTTTATTTTGATTTTCACTAATTACTACTAAAGCAATCATTACATTATGAATACAATTAACATTTTTATTTCTTTTTATTACGTTCACACTACAATTATGGTTTTATTCCACATTAATGTAACATTTTGTTGACATTTATTTGAAATTGATCGGTTAAATTGGTAACAACACCAATTGTCACCATAAACATTTTGTAATATTTGTAAGTTAATTCTTTTAAGAATGAGTTTAAAGAGTTATATGATATTTGTAACTTTAAATATGCGTTAATTTCCGATGTTTTCAACTCTGATAGTGACCCTCCTTGGATTTTCAATTTTAATTGTATTTTAGTAGGCCCTACTCTTAGACTTCTTTTCTTGCTTTATGCTAAACTTAATCTTTGTAGCATTGACAATGATAATGACTTTATTAGTTGGGAATGGGATAAGAGTAAGAAATATTCTTCTAATTCCTTTTACAAATTTATCAACTTTTCGGGGGTTTATGTCAATTGTTTTAATTTTATTTGGAAGTCTAATGCTCCTCCAAAATCAAAGATCCATATGTGGCTCATCATTCATGGTAAGTTAGACACTATTGAATTTTTAAAAAAGAAAAATATTAGTATTGATAATAAATGTTTCTTTTGCAACACATTTTTTGAAGATATTAATCATATTTATTTCGAATGTTTGGATACACATTTTATTCTTATTAAGACCCTTAATATTTTTGAGTTTCATATTAACTCTAGAGTTTCTGATTGTATATTCTATTGGAACTCTTTTAGATTTATGTTCAATAAGGATTTTAGATATTTGCTTGATACTTTATTCACTATTTCTTATTGGTACATTTGGTTTGAAAGAAATCAAAGAATTTTTAATAATAAATATCAACATAATAATAAATTGATAATTTTAATCTCAAATTTCTGCTTAAAGTGGATTTCTAATCCTAATTATAAATTAGCCAAAAATATTTGCTTCAAGGATTATCTTAATAAGGTTAGAAATAATATTAACATATTTAATCTTAACTTCAATTATATTGTTTCTAATAATTCTTTTATTAATCCCTACTCTGATTTTAATATTGTTCACATGATTAATCATAATTCTCTTTCTATTTTAGGCTCCTAATTTATTTCTTGTTTGTTTTTGTTTCTAGGTTATCCTTGCTTTAGTTTTCTCCTTGGTTTTTAATCTCACATATATGTATATAAATTTTATTTATATACATATAAGTGTTTCATTCTAACTAGTTTTCCTAGTTATGTTCCAGGTTTGGTTTAGGTTGGTTGCTGGTTTTTCTCTTATCTGGTTTGCTGGATAGCTTTTAGCTTTTTTCAGGTTTTATGGATAGCTCTTCTCAGGGATTCGGATTGCATCTGTCTATTCTCGTCGGCTACTCCAGGTCTTCAGTGTGGAGCTCTTCATTTTGGTTCTCTTATTGGAGCTCTTCTCTTTGGACTTTTTTTCTTGAGAGTCTGGTTTTTTAGATACCTCTAACACCCTAGTATTGGGCGGTGGCCTTGCCGGAGCTCGATAATAGGGTGTAATGGGCGGTGGTTTTGCCGGAGCTCATTTGAGGGGTATCTTCTTCTTTATTTTTCTTGTTTTTATTCTAGCCACCTGTTAGGCATGTTGGCAGCTCCATCTTTTTGTTATATATATAGTACTCCATGTGTGCTCTCCTCTCTTGTTAGAGGATCACACATTTTTATCAAAAAAAAATTTCTTTACAAATAATTATTACAACAACTCTCATTACACTACACTTATTCCATTTCTATCCATTTCACATTGTTTTCTTAATAAATCAACCTTTAAATTATTAATTGCCTTTTAAATCCTACTATAAATCAATGCACACATTTATTAAAATTTATACTCCTAATTTATTTATTCATCTTGATTTCATTCTTTTTATTAAATCCATTAGCACTCTATGAATAATATTTACATTATTACCGCATATTACCTAAATTTACATTAACGTAATACCTAAATTTAAATTTACATTATTACCACATATTACCTAAATTTACATTATTTCCACATATTACCTAAACTTACATTAACGTAATACCTAAATTTAAATTTACATTATTACCACTTATTACCTAAATTTACAATATTACCACATATTACCACAGATTACATCATTTATTACTTTACAAAATACCCAACATTTCTATGCATCTTATTACATTTATATCTTGTAATTATTTTATTAAACTCATAATTGTAATACCAAGTTTCATTTTAAATTTCAATTGATTCCCACTCACAGCTTAATAGCTTAAGTAAACCGGTAACAAATAATAACGGTCACTATTTGCCCTAAATCACATTTATAGGTTTATAGTTTACAACAAATGTTGCAATGACTCATATGATATTGATTTTATCCAATTACCATTCAATTTATACTAATTCATCAATTTGTACAATATATCTCTTGTTTCCTTAAAATAAATTTATGTTTCTATTAAGTTTTCATTCACACTTCCGTTACTATGTTAATAATCATTAAATTAACGTTTATTATCAATAACAACATTATAATTACTTGCAGAACACTGATTTTTCAATGACCACTTATTATAATTTGAATTCATTAATTTAATTCAATGCTTACATTTTGCTTTCATATATTCAGTTTAGTTCCAAATATTCCTATTTACAATCAATTTTAACCTAAACAGTCGTTTCAATCAATTTGAATTGCATTAAATTGGTTATTCATCACTGCCATTAACATTACTGCCTTAATTTACATATAGTTACTAATAATCAACGTATTATTCCATCGGTAAATTAAATGCCTACTATTATTTACTTATATTTTAAATTTTATATTCAAATGCAACAAATTTACACTTTCCATTATTATATAAATTTGAATTCCATTCTAGTTAATATTTTTATTGGTAATTCACAAATTCAACATTCCTGTGACATCCCGGAAATTTGGGGCAATATCAATTTAATAATCTATATTAAAAATTAAATCGATTTGATAATATTTTTTAATAATATTTAAATTGATTTAATCATCTTCTTTTAAATAGATATTTAAAATGATAATTTATCTTTTAAAAAGCTAATTTAAATTGTTTCTATTTATAATGTACATACGTATATATTTGTATATATTATAA
Organism: Allium cepa; assembly: GCA_030765085.1. Taxonomy (NCBI): domain Eukaryota; kingdom Viridiplantae; phylum Streptophyta; class Magnoliopsida; order Asparagales; family Amaryllidaceae; genus Allium; species Allium cepa. Next base: position 277,615,817 of record CM060934.1, on the reverse strand, counting down.
ATAGATAAATTTTGTTTTAAATTTAATGGATAAAGCTATGTTTTCTAATTATACTATTTTTGATAATTTGGAAATTTGATATTGAATAAATAATAATATGATTTTAAATATACTCAAGATAAGATTAAAATTTGTTTAAATGATATTAACTTAAATTTAAAATTAACAAAGGTTGTTTTGATTTTAAATGTGGTTAATAAAATAAGTAATATATTTAGGTAGTGATAATTTCATTTATAAATTATTTTAATTTAATAACGAGGTATTTTAAAAAAATCTAAATAATGTAATATTTTTACAAATGGATTTCAATACAAATGAAAATGGTTATTTTAAAATTATTAAATACATGTATGTGTATTTTGGAGGAAGCTATAATTTGAAAGATTTGAAAATAAGTCTTTTTAAATGTTAAATTAAAATAAACCTTATTAATACTAACCCAAGTATAAAAATAATAAATTAGTATTTGATAGTTATGTTAAAATAAAGGAGAGCTAAAATACTTAAGTTAAAACAACTTTCTAATGTAGATGAGATGAATAGAAACTATGTTTGTATATGTGTAGCCTGTAGGTTTTAAATGGCAAAGGTTAAGAAACAAAGTAAAGTTCAAAACATATGCAGGTAAGAGAAATGCAAAACAAAATATCTAAGCATAAAAATAAGTAAGTTGAGACATAAGGTACATCTACATCAAAAGCTTTCATCACAACATAAACTTATGTCATTTCGAATTGTATAAAATCATTCTAGCCACCCTAATGCAAATATCTTGCCTGATAAAACAAAAAAAAGTAAAGCAAAGAGAAAAAAATCTCTGATACAAACAGAAAATGTTTGTACAAGCTTATACAAACCCTGTAAAACTCATTTCTATATATATCTTCTCATCTCTTCTCATTTCAATTCGTTCAAACCAAAGAAGAACTATATTGCAAGCCTCTTCATTTTTTTTACAAACTCAAATATAAAACTGAAAACATTTTTACAACTTCAGCAAATAATACAAGAGGATGTAAGGTTCAAAGCTGTTTGCAAACAGCTGTGTTCTGTCTTCATTCCCAAACCTATGGTGAGTAACTTCAAATTTTAAATAACTTAAGTAGTAATCTGGTTGCGTAGAATTTCTGGAAATATTATGTTTGAATGCCAGTATATATTGGTGCTTTTCTCTGTGTTTATATAGGAATGTATGATATAAATGTTCTGTTTTAATTCTGGGTACTCTCTGTTCATATTTCCAGGTTCTCATTTGATTTTAATTCGATATCTCTTGATGTAATCCTTATTTAAGCTTAAGTTTCAAGTGAAACTTGTGTATTTCATCACCAAATTTAGTTTTAAAATTTTTATTTTAGTTAAAGATATGGTCTGTCTCTGGTAATTAAAATAACAGACCAAACTTTAAATTAGTGAAAATCCCAACATTATGATTCAATGTTTCAGGCATGCAATCTGAAACTCCATCCAAACTTATGGTTTTTAAAATTAGAACTAAAATTTTCAGTTAAGTATTGAAGGTGTAGTTTGGGTTTGAACGAAAGTGGGTTATTGTCGATTTGTGGGTGATCAAGTGGACCGGAGTGCTCGGGGTTCTCTTTGGTGAGGGACAAGTGATTGGAGGGTCGAGGAAAAATGGTGGTAGGTGGTGCAGTTAGGCGTGGTGGCGACGGCGGCGTAATTCTTTTTGTAAACCTAGTTTGGGTTGAGTGGAGTTTTTGGATCGGTTCAAACGCCTCGAAGCGTCGAGTTCAACGGGGTTCTAGGAAGTTGAAGCTTGGTCATGGTCGAAGCTGTAGCCGGAGGTGGTAGTACTCCGGTGGTCGGAGTTTGAATTTCGGTGGAGTTTCCAGGTTTCGAGAGGAACCTGATTTTTTTTGTTTCCAGGTTTGGGTTTCGAACCCATTTTCGATTCGAGTAGTCATGACGAACTTGAGTGGTCGTTATGTTATCTGGAGGTAGTCGGCGACGTATTGAAGTCCGTGTGGGTGGCCGGAGGTGGCTGGGGCCACGATGCACGTGCACCGTGCCTATTGCAGTTCTGTAAAGTTCTGTGGGTGCAGAGTTTTTGGCCTCGGGACGTACTCGAGTCACTCGATTAGGTGACTCAAAGCAAGGGGGTGAAGTCTCGGAGCATTTTGGGTTTGCGTCGAGCCAGTATTTGTTCAGGCATTGTAAACCTGGAAACAGAGTTTGATTTTTAAAAACAAATTCAATTGAAACCTGTAAGTAAGTAATAGATTTAAACAAGTCTGAATTCAGTGGAAAGTTTGAATTCAAGTTATTTTCGGATTCAAATCTGAAATGAAATCAAAGTTTAAGTTTTTTTTAAAGGTGGGTTTCATGTTTTAAAAACCCGAGGTTTCAGATTTTAAATTAATTTAAAATTTTGAAATAGAATTTAAACTGTGATTTAAATTCCAAAAATTTAAAGTATAGTTTCAAATGAACATTTGAATCTTAAGGTTTTCAAAATGGATATGGATTTGAAAATCAAGTTTTGAATTCAAGTTTTTAAAAAGGAAGTTTATACCAAAGTTTAAAACAAAGATAAATTGATGGAATTCAAGTTTACTTTGGATTCAAATCTGAAATTTAAATCAGTTTTAAATCTAAATATATAAAATAAGTTCATATAAAATAGTTTTGAAAAGTAAATTTGTTTCAAATTAATATTTGAATTGATTTTGGGTATAGTTCTTTTATAAAGGAATTTTTGAATGGAAAGTAAATAAAGGGTTTTAACTTAAATTTGCAAGTTAGAATATTAATGTCTTTTGGAAGTTTAAATTAAAATTAAAATTAAAAAAAAAAGAGAGGTTTAAGTAGTTTAATTTAAAGGCTTATCTTATGCAAGTAATAAATGTTATTTACATTTATTTAAAAGATTATAAATTGAATTTAAATTTGGTAGAAGTTTAAACAATAATCATTTTGAATCTTAAATTCAAAATGGAATTTGAATTTAAATTTAAAATGTAATGTTATAATACACTTTAATATTAGTAATTCATTAATAAAGAAATAAATTATCATAGGAATAGTTAAGATATTTAAATGATTAAATGAATAAGTTAATTAAGGAATAACATGTGTACTTAATTTATAAATTAATAATTTAGATTAATTTATAATTAGAGATTAATAAAGTAGTGAATTAAGTAATGTTATTAATTACTGAAGTTAATTAACTAAGGATTATTAATTAATTAATTAATGTGTTAAATTTTGATAATTAAGTATATTAGATTAATTTAAATAATCTATTGTAAATTGTTAAGTGTAATTACTTGATAAAAGTAATTAAGAGATTAATTACTTTTTGTAATTAATTTTGATAAAAATGATTAATTTAAGTTAATTAATTTAGTTTAATTAATTTAAGAAATCATTTGATGATTTGATATGTGTAATTACTTAGTGTATTTGATGGGGCATAATTACTTAGGGAAGTAACTAACGTTAATTACTGAATGTAATCAGTGAAAAGATGATGTGTTAATAAAGTAATTTGGATAATTAATTTTGTAATTAATCAAGGGATTAATTAGTGGAGATAATTAATTATGGGATAATTAATTTATTAATATAAGTAATTAAGGATAATAATTACTAGAATGTTATTAATCAAGGGTGATTAATAATTGTGTTTAATTAAAGTTTAATCGCTTAATGTAATTTAATTTAAATAAAGTAATTTAATTTAAATCTAAATTAGAGATCGTTAATTAATATAATTAATGATGTAAATTAAGAATTGGTTAATTAAGGAATAATCAATAATAGGGTGATTAATTTATGTAATTAATTAAGAATAAATGTAATTAAGTAAATGAAGTAATTAAATGTTAATTACTATAAATGATTTAGGATAATTAATTTGGGAACTTAAATAAAGACTAATTACTCATTATAATTAGAAGATGATTAATCAAAGGTATCTAACCAAGAGAATATCTAGAGAATAATTAATTAATTTGATTTATAATTAATAAATGGTTGTATAAGCAAGATTTATAGATGAAGTAATTAATTTAATTTAATTTAAATTAATTAGAGATAGAAGTAGTTAGTTAATTCATTTTAAATTAATTACAAATGGTATGATTATAAATCATTGCTTATGGATGAATGATATTGATATTTCATTTGATGATTGTGATCTCAGATATGAGATGAGTAATATCTTGTGATATGGATGTTTGGTTTAAGTATGATAATATTTAATTATCTGATTGGGATGGTAATATTGATTATCTGTTTATGATGATGATGTGATTATCTATTGTGATATTGTGAATTATCCATCTGTGTGTATTGATGATATTGAATTGAACTGTTAAGACTAAATAGACAACTTGGCCTTAAAAGACACGTTTTGGATTTCGATGAGACCAGGATCGAGGTTCCACATTTGGTACATCCGAAAACCAGATCGATTCCAAATTAACGATAGGTCGTGAATCTGAAGTGAAGATGAAGATTCAGAATGCAAGGGTTATTTTCGTTAACTCAGAGGATGATTCCAAAATGAGTGTAACGAGATAATGCCTTCGGTTTCGTTCGAACCCGGAACGAACTTGTATGGATTGAATGCTTTCAACATCGTCAGGTAGGCGATGAGCATTCTAAGAAATGTATTCTCTGAAGGTGATCGTAACCTCAAGCCTCATCAACCGGGAATGGCTAAAACAGAGGAGGTGCAGCAAGGTTAGGTGGGTCATGCCCAAGCAGGACAAGGATATTCCCCTGTCTAGATGTCCGTTTATGTTTCGGCTGTGTGGGCGGTTGATTGCAACAACTGCCGGGGTTATCTTGTTCGGGACTGTTCAGTAAGGAATGGTTCCGGCCTTGTGTTGCAGGGGGTCGGAAGTGATCCTCGGTACGTTGATCTAGTCCACGTACTATGACGGGCGGTACCCCAGTAGCCCTACCATTGTATGGAATCCACAATCCAATAAGTGCCGACGGTTTTGATTGTATTATCCACTTTTGTGGCTAGTTGCTAGAATTTAATGAATGTAACAATTTCGGCTATTTTCTATTTACTTGAAAACCCTAGACCTATTATAATATCACAGAATTTCCTATCAAATGTTTTGGTTAGCTTAAGGTAAAAATTTACCCATGTTTATGTGTGGGGAGTCTTACGTGATACCTTTTATTTTCAAAAGATTTCAAAATTAAGCAACTTTAACCTGTTACTCATACCAGACCCATGTCCAACCCGGAGTTTATTTTTGTTTTTCATAAACTCTCGGGTACTCAAATTTTTACGAGTAGCCAAGGGATTCAGGTTAGCTTTGACGAATTTTGGAGGAGCAATGGAGCAGGAAGCTTCAGCGTTATAGATATATATATATAGTTCCGCTGTGTTGGTATCTCTGTGTTGTCTTGTGTATTGAGTTGTATTAACTAGACAGGTGTTTATAACTGTCTAGTATGTGACGTATTATCTGTATAACTCTGATTGATGTTGTATACTATGTAAATACTTATTTAATTATTATAATTTATTCATTCCGCTGTGAGATTCTGATGTTATTGTTCTTTCTTCTCTATCTTTTCTATTTTCTCACTCCTTTCTTTCTTCAAGACGAAATGGTTTTCTGGGCGTAGAAAGCCGGGTCGTCACAGTTGATATCAGAGCGCTAGGTTGAGTGAATACCTAGGCTCTTGAGTGATTTCTTTCCTGAGAGAGCGAATTTGTAATTTTGATATGTATATTTATTTATTTCTACCTATTGTTGGGTTACCTGTACAGGTTTTCCAATAAGCTATAAAGGTAGATTGGGTGGTGGTGTGTGTAACACAACTACCAATGGTTAGAGTTTGTATGATTGAGGTTGGAAGTGTAATTGTCGAGACTGTAGACCTAATACCGTCTCGAGTGAGCTTTGGGTGGTGTAAGGATTTCATCGATCTCTTTAAAGAAAATCGGTTAAGGTTCGGAGTTCATTTTTGAAGTGTAAGAGTTTGGTTGAGCTAGAGTTCGGATCTGTCGGTTGGACAGAAACAAGTCATGATATCTTGATATATCAAGGTGTAGTAGCTGTGTGATGAGACACAGTGATCATGGATGTCTCCGAAGATGTTTCTTTCGAACAAGTTAAGGAAGAGTGACTGCTTCGGTGTTGTCGCTGTGTTCAGCCGGGTGTTTCTGTTAGGTTTGAGGTCTGAGTTTTTTGAAGAGCTTTGGATTAGGAAGTCTTCTGGCTTTGCAGTTTTTCTTGAGGTAACTTCAGAAGCAGCAGAGTAGATCCATTTCTTCGATGGATTGGCCACATAAGCATAAGCTGTTCTGATTTGTAAAGTGAGAGCAGTATCTTTGGAATTAGGCTGGATTGATCGCAAAATTGACTTGCGATAGTTTGAGTGTTCTCTTATGTTTCAGAGATTTTTCTGGATGTCTTTAGGAAGTCAAAGTTTGGTCAGCATCTGAAGATTGAGTTTGGTATCGACTGGATTACAGGAATGGTACCGATGGATCAGCTTAGTAATAGGATGATTTTTGAGTTTGGTGAAGTAGCTCAGATTTTGGAGGAACTTCTGAGTTTTATTGGATATGTGAACTTTATTGTTGGAATGTGTTGTCCAGTCTGTGCTTGGGTTCATCTTCAGCATTTTCATCTGTTCAATCAGAGTTGCGCAGTGGAAGCATGGTGGTAGCTGTTTTTGTTTGGAAGCAATTGGATGTTGCAATGTTTGGATTAGAGAGTTCTACAGGAAATTTTTCAGGATGTGAGGCCAGATTGGGAGTGCATCTATTTAATCTTTTCCGGATAAGAGAAGTGAAATCTGTTTTCTTTTTTTGGAATAGAGTTTGTGTTCTGAGTTAGGTTGATATTGGAAAGATCATTTTGTTGGATTTGGATTGTTTCTAGGGGCATCAGCAAGGGTTGAGCTGATCCGGAAGGGTGTAGACAGCCCAGGATCGTCAGTAGAGTTTTGTGGATAAGAAACGGAGGAATTTGAATTTTGAAATTGGAGATTTGATTTTGGATAAGTGTTTGGCTTTCAGGATTTAATTGTCAGTTTGGATAACTGAAATTTGTTGTGTTTCACGTATCTCTGAGAGAGTACGTGTAAGATCTCTCTCGGGTTGTAGAACCAGCAGTTCAAGGAGTTTTGGTTGTTGATTCAGACTTGTCTGTAGTCTGATATCTTGTCTTGTTTTGTAGATCTAGGTGAGTGGGCTCTGTAGCTTAGTAGTATTGGTTGTTTAGATTCTGTAGAGCGAGTGTCCCGGTATTTATATTTGGGAAACTCGAGAAAATTCTATCCGGAATCTTGTCTGGATAGTTAGATTTGTTTGTTTGGATGAATTGGTTGCTATGGTTGTTAGAAGATGATTGATATATGCTTGTGTTTTAAATTTAAATCTTTAATTAGATTATTAAATTACCTTTGTTTTAAATTTCGGGGATGAAATTCTTTAAAGGGGGGAGGAATGTGACATCCCAGAAATTTGGGGCAATATCAATTTAATAATCTATATTAAAAATTAAATTGATTTGATAACATTTGTTAACAATATTTAAATTGATTTAATCATCTTCTTTTAAATAGATATTTAAAATGATAATTTATCTTTTAAAAAGCTAATTTAAATTATTTCTATTTATAATGTATATATGTATATATTTGTAATAGATAAGTTTTGTTTTAAATTTAATGGATAAAGCTATGTTTTCTAATTCTACTATTTTTGATAATTTGGAAATTTGATATTGAATAAATAATAATATGATTTTAAATATACTCAAGATAGATTAAAATTTGTTTAAATGATTTTAACTTAAATTTAAAATTAACAAAGGTTGTTTTGATTTTAAATGTGATTAATAAAATAAGTAATATATTTAGGTAGTGATAATTTCATTTATAAATTATTTTAATTTAATAACGAGTTATTTTAAAACAATGTAAATAATGTAATATTTTTACAAATGGATTTCATTACAAATGGAAATGGTTATTTTAAAATTATTTAAATACATGTATGTGTATTTTGGAGGATGCTATAATTTGAAAGATTTAAAAATAAGTCTTTTTAAATGTTAAATTAAAATAAACCTTATTAATACTAACCCAAGTATAAAAATAATAAGTTAGTATTTGACAGTTATGTTAAAATAAAGGAGAGCTAAATACTTAAGTTAAAACAACTTTCTAATGTACATGAGATGAATACAAACTAGGTTTGTATATGTGTAGCCTGTAGGTTTTAAATGGAAAAGGTTAAGAAACAAAGTAAAGTTCAAAACATATGCAAGTAAGAGAAATGCAAAACAAAATATCTAAGCATAAAAATAAGTAAGTTGAGACATAAGGTACATCCACATCAAAAGCTTTCATCTCAGCATAAACTTATGTCATTTGGAATTGTATAAAATCATTCTAGCTACCCTAATGCAAATATCTTGCATGATAAAACAAAAAAAGTAAAGCAAAGAGGAAGAAATCTCTGATACAAACAGAAAATGTTTGTACAAGCTTATACAAACCATGTAAAACTCATTTCTAAATATATCTTCTCATCTCTTCTCATTTCAATTCGTTCAAACCAAAGAAGAACTATATTGCAAGCCTCTTCATTTTTTTTACAAACTCAAATATAAATCTGAAAACGTTTTTACAACTTCAGCAAATAATACAAGAGGATGTAAGGTTCAAAGCTATTTGCAAACAGCTGTGTTCTGTCTTCATTCCCAAACCTATGGTGAGTAACTTCAAATTTTAAATAACTTAATTAGTAATCCGGTTGCATAGAATTTCTGGAAACATTATGTTTGAATGCCGGTATATATTGGTGCTTTTCTTTGTATTTATATAGGAATGTATGATATAAATGTTCTGTTTTAATTTTGGGTACTCGCTGTTCATATTTCCAGGTTCTCTTTGATTTTAATTCGATATCTCTTGATGTAATCCTTATTTAAGCTTAAGTTTCAAGTGAAACTTGTGTATTTCATCATCAAATTTAGTTTTAAAATTTTTATTTTAGTTAAAGAAATATGGTTTGTCTCTGGTAATTAAAATAACAAACCAAACTTTAAATTAGTGAAAATCCCAACATTATGATTAAATGTTTCAGGCATGCAATCTGAAACTCCATCCAAACTTATGATTTTTAAAATTAAAACTAAAATTTTCAGTTAAGTATTGAAGGTGTAGTTTTGGTTTGAACAAAAGTGGGTTATTGTTGATTTGTGGGTGATCAAGTGGACCGGAGTGCTCGGGGTTCCCTGTGGTGAGGGACAAGTGATTGGAGGGTCGAGGAAAAATGGTGGTAGGTGGTGCAGTTAGGCGTGGTGGCGACAACGACGTAATTCTTTTTGTAAACCTAGTTTGGGTTGAGTGGAGCTTTTGGGTCGGTTCGAACGCCTCGAAGCGTCGAGTTCAACGGGGTTCTGGAAATTTGAAGCTTGGTCATGGTCGAATTTTAGCCGGAGGTGGTGGTACTCCGGTGGTCGGAGTTTGAATTTCGGTGGAGTTTCCAGGTTTCGAGAGGAACCTGATTTTTTTGTTTCCAGGTTTAGATTTCGAACCCATTTTCGATTCGGGTAGTCGTGACAAACTTGAGTGGTCGTGATGTTATCTGGAGATAGTCGGCGACGTATTGAAGTCCGTGTGGGTGGTCGGAGGTGGCTGGGGCCACGGTGCACGTGCACCGTTCCCATTGCAGTTCTGTAAAGTTTTGTGGGTGCAGAGTTTTTGGCCTCGGGACGTACTCGAGTCACTCGAGTAGGTCACTCGAAGCAAGGGGGTGAAGTCTCGGAGCATTTTGGGTTTGCGTCGAGCCAGTATTTGTTCAGGCATTGTAAACCTGGAAGCAGAGTTTGATTTTTAAAAACAAATTTAAATGAAACCTGTAAATAAGTAATAGATTTAAACAAGTCTAAATTCAGTGGAAAGTTTGAATTCAAGTTATTTTCGGATTCAAATCTGAAATGAAATCAAAGTTTAAGTTTTTTAAAGCTGGGTTTCAGGTTTTAAAAACCTGACAGGTTTCAGATTTTAAATTAATTTAAAATTTTGAAATAGAATTTAAACTGTGATTTAAATTCCAAAAATTTAAAGTATAGTTTCAAATGAACATTTGAATATTAAGGTTTTCAAAATGGATATGGATTTGAAAATCAAGTTTTGAATTCAAGTTTTTAAAATGGAATTTTAAACCAAAGTTTAAAACAAAGATAAATTGATGGAATTCAAGTTTACTTTGGATTTAAATCTGAAATTTAAATCAGTTTTAAATCTAAATATATAAAATAAGTTCATATAAAATAGTTTTGAAAAGTAAATTTGTTTCAAATTAATATTTGAATTGATTTTGGGTATAGTTCTTTTATAAAGGAATTTTTGAATGGAATGTAAATAAAGGGTTTTAACTTAAATTTGCAAGTTAAAATATTAATGTCTTTTGGAAGTTTAAATTAAAATTAAAATTAAAAAAAAAAATAAAAAAAAAAGAGATTTAAGTAATTTAATTTAAAGGCTTATCTTATGCAAGTAATAAATGTTATTTACATTTATTTAAAAGATTATAAATTGAATTAAAATTTGGTAGAAGTTTAAACAATAATCATTTTGAATCTTAAATTCAAAATGGAATTTGAATTTAAATTTAAAATATAATGTTCTAATACACTTTAATATTAATAAAGTCATTAATAAAGAAATAAATTATCGTAGTAATAGTTTAGATATTTAAATGATTAAATGAATAGGTTAATTAAGGAATAACATGTGTATTTAATTAATAAATTAATAATTTAGATTTATTTATAATTAGAGATTAATAAAGTAGTGAATTAAGTAATGTTATTTATTAATGAATTTAATTAACTAAGGATTATTAATTAATTAATTAATTAATGTGTTAAATTTTGATAATTAAGAAAATTAGATTAATTTAAATAATCTATTGTAAATTGTTAAGTGTAATTACTTGATTAAAGTAATTAAGAGATTAATTACGTTTTGTAATTAATTTTGATAAAATGATTAATTTAAGTTAATTAATTTAGTTTAATTAATTTAAGAAATCATTTGATGATTTGATATGTGTACTTACTTAGCATATTTGATGGAGCATAATTACTTAGGGAAGTAACTAACGTTAATTACTGAATGTAATCAGTGAAAAGATAATGTGTTAATAAAGTAATTTGGATAATTAATTTTGTAATTAATCAAGGGATTAATTAATGGAGATAATTAATTATGGGATAATTAATTTATTAATATAAGTAATTAAGGATAGTAATTACTTGAATGTTATTAATCAAGGGTGATTAATAATTGTGTTTAATTAAAGTTTAATCGCTTAATGTAATTTAATTTAAATAAAGCAATTTAATTTAAATCTAAATTAGAGATCATTAATTAATATAATTAATGATGTAAATTAAGAATCGGTTAATTAAGGAATAATCAATAATAGGGTGATTAATTTATGTAATTAATTAAGAATAAATGTAATTAAGTAAATGAAGTAATGAAATGTTAATTACTATAAATGATTTAGGATAATTAATTTGGGAAATTGAATAAAGACTAATTACTCATTATAATTAAAAGATGATTAATCAAAGGTATCTAATCAAGAGAATATCTAGAGAATAATTAATTAATTTGATTTATAATTAATAAATGGTTGTATAAGCAAGATTTATAGATGAAGTAATTAATTTAATTTAATTTAAATTAATTAGAGATAGAAGTAGTTAATTTAATTCATTTTAAATTAATTACAAATGGTATGATTATAAATCATTGCTTATGGATGAATGATATTGATATTTCATTTGATGACTGTGATCTCAGATATGAGATGAGTAATATCTTGTGATATGGATGTTTGGTTTAAGTATGATAATTTTTAATTATCTGATTGGGATGGTAATATTGATTATCTGTTTATGATGATGATGTGATTATCTATTGTGATATTGTGAATTATCCATCTGTGTGTATTGATGATATTGAATTGAACTTTTAAGACTAAATAGACAACTTGGCCTTAAAAGACACGTTTTGGATTTCGATGGGACCGGGATCGGGTTTCCACATTTGGAACATCTGAAAACCACATCGATTCCAAATTAACGATAGGTCGTGAATCTGAAGTGAAGATGAAGATTCAGAATGCAAGGGTTATTGTCCTTAACTCTGAGGGTGATTCCAAAATGAGTGTAACGAGATAATGCCTTCGGTTTCGTTTGAACCCGGAACGAACTTTTATGGATTGAATGCTTTCAACACATCGTTAGGTGGGCGATGAGCATTCTAAGAAATGTATTCTCTAAAGGTGATCGTAACCTCAAGCCTCATCAACCGAGAATGGCTAAAACAGGGGAGGTGCAGCAAGGTTAGGTGGGTCATGCCCAAGCAGGACAAGGATATTCCCCTGTCTTGATGTCCCTTTATTTTTGGCTGTGTGTGCGGTTGATTGCAACAACTGCCGGGGTTATCTTGTTCGGGACTGTTCAGTAAGGAATGGTTCCGGCCTTGTGTTGCAGGAGGTCGGGAGTGATCCTCGGTACGTTGATTTAGGCCGCGTACTGTGACGGGTGGTACCCCAGTAGCCCTGCCATTGTATGGAATCCACAATCCAATAAATGCCAACGGTTTTGATTGTATTACCCACTTTTGTGGCTAATAGCTGGAATTTAATGAATGTGACAATTTCGACTATTTTCTATTTACTTGAAAACCCTAGACCTATTATAATATCACAGAATTTCCTATCAAATGTTTTGGTTAGCGTAAGGTAAAAACTTACCCATGTTTATGTGTGGGGAGTCTTACGTGATACCTTTTATTTTCAAAAGATTTCAAAATTAAGCAACTTTAACCTGTTACTCATACCAGACCCATATCTGACCCGGAGTTTATTTTTGTTTTTCATAAACTCTTGGGTACTCAAATTTTTACGAGTAGCCAAGGGATTCAGGTTAGCTTTGACGAATTCTGGAGGAGCAATGGAGCAGGAAGCTTCAGTGTTATAGATATGAGTTCCGCTGTGTTGGTATCTCTGTGTTATCTTGTGCATTGAGTTGTATTAACTAGACAGGTGTTTATAACTGTCTAGTATGTGATGTATTATCTATATAACTCTGATTGATGTTGTATACTATGTAAATACTTATGTAATTATTATAATTTATTCGTTCCGCTATGAGATTCTGATGTTGTTGTTCTTTCTTCTCTATCTTTTCTATTTTCTCACCCCTTTCTTTCTTCAAGATGAAACGGTTTTCTGGGCGTAGAAAGCCGGGTCGTCACAATTCCCTTTTGTTTCTTATATTAAACTTATAACCAAGTATGACAATTTACACGATTTCAATTAATTGCAATATAAATTTTAAATTGTTGATTTTAATTACAATTGATACATCTAATTTCTACATTCGCTCCCATATAAATTATAAGATTTTTATTTCTTTCTAAATTTAAATTAAAAATCTTATTAATATAATTCATTTTAAACATCAAATTTTACGGGTCGTTACACATTTAGTCTATTAGACTTACTTCTCACATTCACTATTATTCAAATTAATCCAAGATAAGTTCAGTTTCAATCCTATGTACTTACAAATGCAATTAATTTGTCTATCAACATTTTTATTTCCAACAAATTTCAAATTTCATAAATTTTCAAACTTATTTATACTCTGTAAGTGTTTCAAATAAGATTCCAGTGTCTTTTAAAAAATCGCTCAATATTTCAAAAATCATTTTTAAAATCGATTATATCCAAAATCCTTTGCATTTCCAAATCAAACCCAACTTTTGAAAACACTTCAATCTAAAATATTTTGGCAGCAAATTGCTCTATTGGAAACTCGAAAATGAACATCGATGATGTTGTGCTCATCATCGAAGTTATTTTCCAACGACCGAAAAGAGTTCAATGTCTTTATCTCTTCAAAACCCTTCAAATATTTTTAAATCCAAATCTCACAAGATTTCAAATCAAATTCAAATATATTTATGAAATAATATCACCATTATTCCTTTTAAACCTTTTGAAAATCGTTTTCAAACAAAGAAATTTGAATTTCCCAAATTTTCAAATTTCAAATCCCTTCAATTTATTTTCAACTATTTCTCTAGAATTCCTTTTAAAATTATAAATCACATTAACATTTTACATTTACAAATCCTATTTGTATATAAATTTATTTCTCAACTTCTAGTTATGATTTCAATTTCTTATTCAAATTTTACCCAACAATGATAATAATTTAATATTATCATTCCCTAACAATCAAGCAATCATATACTATAATAGTTTACAAAAATTATTTCTTTTATATACAAAAATAATTTGGGTAAAATTATTTGATTTACCATATTTTAAAACAATACTTGTGTCGGTTTATCTTGTTTAAGAGTTTAGAAATCCCTAACGATAACATGGCGTCCCACATATCGACCAGAATCCATAAACACTCAACTGACAAGTCAACACAATATAAAAAAAATTTATATTCACTAACAAATACGTGCTCATATCTATAAATACTCTCAAACTCATTCTAGAGTACTATGGACTCTATTTTAATAAGTAATTCCCACCAGAGCCAAGTTTCTTCCTTAACCTTCAGCTTTGATACCAAGTGTAACTAGCCGATTTTTCGACGCCCAAAAATCGACATCAATACATCCACTGTACTATTTGCCGAACAATCGAATGCCGAAAAACCGAACCATTAGGGCTAAAGAAGAAGGAGGCAGAAGAAGAAATAGAAAACAATATCAGAATCTCACGAACGCAGCGGAACAATATAAAATAGATAAACGACTAATCTTTTAAAACAAAGGAATTATATCTATTTAATATATAGTACATCACTAGAGTACAATACTATCAACATACAATTCAGGACGGTTATAATACCTCGTCCTTCCAGCTCATCTCCTGAGCTCTACATAGTCCATCCAGAATCTATATTCTATAATACTCGGTCTGACCCGAGCATTATAGTTAAATAATGTGACGACCCGTCATTCATCTCCACAGAATGACGCATCATCTTTAAGAAAGAAAGGAATAGAAAAGAGAAAAGAAAGAAGAGAAAGAAGAAACAACATCAGAATGTCAATAGCGGAACGAATAAATTATATTAATAACATAAGTATTACATAATATACAGCACCAATCAGAGTTACACAGCATAAACAACATATACTAGACAGTTATAAACACCTGTCTAGTTATTACAACTCAAAACACAATACAGATAAACACTCAAATATACCAACACAGCGGAAAACTATATATATCTAACGCAGAAGCCTCCTGCTCCATTGCTCCTCCACAATTCGTCAAAGCCAACCTGAATCCCTTGGCTACTCGTAAAAATTTGAGTACCTAAGAGTTTAAGAAAAATAGAAATAAACTCCGGGTCAGACATGGGTCTGGTGTGAGTAACAGGTTAATGTTGCTTAACTTTTGAAAAACCTTTAAAGGTATAACGTAAGACTTCCCACATATAAACATGGAAAAGTTTTTACCTTAGCTAACCAAAACATTTGATAAGAAATCCAGTGATATTATAATAGGTCTAGGATTTTCAAGTAAATAAGAAATAGCCGAAATTGTTACATTCATTAAATTCCAGCTACTAGCCACAAAAGTGGGTAATACAATCAAAACCGAGGGCACTTATTGGATTTTGGATTCCACACAATGGCAGGGCTACCGAGGTACCACCCATCACAGTACGTGGCCTAGATCACTGTGCCGAGAATCACTCCCAATCCCCTGCAACACAAAGCTAGAACCATTCCTTAATGAACAGTTCCGAACAAGACCACCCCGCAGTTGTGATCAGCAACCGCACCACTTAGCCGAAACAGAGGGACATCTAAACGGGGTAAATCTCGTCCTACTTGGGCATGACCCACTAAGCCTTGTTGCACCTCCCCTGTTTTAGCCATTCCTGGTTGATGAGGCTTGAGGCTACGATTACCTTTACAGGACACATCACTTAGAATGCTCATCATCCATGTGACGATGTTATGAAAGCATTCAATCCATACAAGTTCGTTCCGGGTTCGAACGAAACCGAAGGCATTATCTCGTTACACTCATTTTGGAATCACCCTCAAAGTTAACGACAATAACCCTTGCACTCTAAATCTTCATCTTCACTTATGATTCACGACCTATCGTTAATTTGGATCGATGCGGTTTTCGGATATCCAAATATGGAATCTCAATCCCGGACTCATCGAAATCCAAAACGTGTCTTTTAAGGCCAAGTTTTTTTAGAGTTTAAAACAATTTAATTCATTATCTATATACACACAGATAGATAATTCACAGATTCATAATGGATAATCAACATTATCATCAACAGATAATCCATATCAGCATTATAAACAGATAATCCATATCATCATCACAATGCACCAATGCATCCATATCATATAACATTACTCATTTCATAGCTGAAATTACAAACCATACAAGGCAACCAATATCATACATTCATACATAAGCACTAATTTAATGATCACACCATCTATAATTAATTTAAAATGAATTAAATTAATCACTTAATCTCCAATTAATTTAAAATGAATTAAATTAATCACTTCATCATTACAATCTTGCTTAACTTAACCATTAATTGATTACAAGTGAATTAATTAATCACCATCTTATTATTCATTTCAAATAATCATTCCTGATTAACAATATTTCTAATTACAATAAGTAATTAGCCTTTAAATTAATTACACAAGTTAATTATACTTATCACTTTGCAATAATTAATTTTTAATTACTTAAGTAATTAATTAATTAAAATTAATTACATTAATCCTTTATTAATTACTACATTTATTCCTTAATTAATCAATTCCAAATTTACTTCATTAATTAATTAATGATTTCTAATTACTTTTTAATTAATCTCTCTATTTAAATTAATTACATTAAGTAATTAATCTTCAATTAACCACATATATTAATCACCCTTGATTAATAACATCCAGTAATTAACTACGTTTAATTACTTCATTGAATAAATTAATCCTTAATTTATTATCTCAATTAATCCGTTGATTAATCCCATTCAGTAATTAACTATCCTTAATTACTCATTCCATAAATTAATTACCCTTAATTAATTATCTCAAATTAATCCCTTGAATAATTACAAAGTAATTTAATCTACATTACTTCCATCATCAAACATCTTTAATTACGTCCAGTAATTATCAATTAATTACTTCCCTAAGTAATTACAATCCCATTAATTACGTAAAGTTATTATTCATCAAATCATCAAGTGCTTAAATTAAATAAACTTAATTAATTAACCTAAACAAATCACATTAACCCAATTAATTACATTAAGTAATTAATTTATTAATTACTTCCATTAAGTAATTAAACATAAAAAATTCCAAAAATGATTATTATCAATCAATTAATCTAATTAATTATTAAAAATTAATCATATTAATTAATTGTTAAGTAATCATAGTTAATGACCTTTATTAACTATTCTTAATTACTTTATTAAGAAATTAATTCAGCTAAACCATTATTAATTACAAATTAATTAATATTTAATTACCAATCAATTAATCTTTAATTATTTAATTAATTAAGTGTTAACTGCAACTTAATTAATCCATAATTAATCAATTCTTTAATCATTAATTATAGTCTAATTAATAATCCTTAATTACAAATTAATTAGCCTTAATTAATTAATATTAAACCTTAATTAATTAATTTAAAAACTCTTAATTACTTAATTAATCATCCATATCATTAATTAATTAAATAATTAATTACTCATCTTAATTATCTTAATAATTTAATGAATCCAAATAATTAAATTTTATATGTCTTTAAGATAAACATTTCTTACTTAATCAAAGTATCTAAAAAATTTGTTTCCAAATTTACCTTAAATTCCAATTTAAACTTTATTTTAAATTTAAGATTTTAAAATGAATACTAATTTATTTAAACAAGGTTTTAAAAACAATTCAAACCCTTTTTATTTCATATGTTAAAGATATATTCATTTTATAAAGAAGTTTAAAAGAAATTTAAACCCATTTCATTTTTAATTCAAATTAGTTAAAAATACACTTAAGCATTCCAAATTATTTATAAACAAATTCAATTTTAAAAATTTACTTTTAATTTCAAAACTGAAATACAATTTTAAACCTCATTCTAGATTTAACTTAAATTTTTAAAAGCTTTTCTTACAATACAAATGTTCATTTTGAAAGTTAAACCATTCAACCATATTTTTAAAGCAATTAAACAATTTAAATTGAAAACTTATTCTATTTTAAAAAATGAAGTTTAAAACCAATTCCAGATTTCAAAAACTCAGATTTAAACTTATTTTTAAATTTCTAATTTACCAATTTAAAACTTACAGCTTAAATTCAAACCCCGTATACTTTTATACTAAAAAGTTTTGCAACCAAATTTAAATTTAAATTAATTCAAAACTCAGATTCAACAATTTTGAATTCATATTCAATTTCAGATTTTAAACTTAGTTTAAATTCCCAGTTTGCGTTTAAACTTTACTTTTAAATTTAAAAACAGAAACAAGTTTTCTGTTTGTTTAAAAACCTGAAACAAAGTGATATGCCCGAGCAACCTTATATATTAATTCGAGTCAAAAACTTATCTGCTTCGACCAGAAACTCAAATCCCCCGAGACCATCGTGAGGCAACCAAAATCCCGTGACCGACATTTCACCAGCATATTCCCAAAAACTCTGTGCACATGCACCCACGACGCCGCTGTGACGCCCCACCACTATACCCACACTAGCCAAGAACACTATGGTGTAGTGCTGTCAACTAGCATGGAGAATAAGGCTGTTGAGGAGCGACCATCCATGTAATTTCTTATCACACGGTGGCTATGAATAACCTTCGGAAACAAACATAGAAATAATCATAACACAAATCAGTCACAGACATCCATATCACAAGGACGGAAGAAGATATGAATATATAACTAACACATGAAAGTGTACATCAGAGAAGTG
Organism: Allium cepa; assembly: GCA_030765085.1. Lineage (NCBI taxonomy): Eukaryota > Viridiplantae > Streptophyta > Magnoliopsida > Asparagales > Amaryllidaceae > Allium > Allium cepa. Next base: position 277,596,755 of record CM060934.1, on the reverse strand, counting down.
GTCAGTAAGATCCACAATAATACAAAAGAATAGCAACACGTGCTATACAAAAGAATACAACTATGAGTCTATATCTCAAGTGTATACAACAAAAACTGCTAATCTAAACAGTTAGCCAAAAGTCAGAGTGATGAATCCCTGGGAAGAAGTCAAGCAGAAGCACCTGTAACATCTCGGTCTGACCCGAGTATTATTTAAGAAAATAATAAACGGATCAGTCTAGCTATAAATATCAGATGACATGATATAACATAAAAGATATGGCATAAACATAAAATATCCATAATGACATACCACTATAAGTATGTAAATAATGATCAACAGAAGATCAATCGATAAGAGATAATAAATATCACAAGAATCTTCTCAAAGGTTCGGAAAGGGCATTATACCCCAAACTTGTACTCATGACAAGTCAATGACATAAATTCTAGAAATCAATGCAAGAAGTCCAGAAATCATAGAAAAGAGAAAGAGAAAGAGGCCTATCACATGATGGTCCGAAGACCAAGGGGAGCTACCCCACATGTGTGAATGGAATCACACAGATTAAAGTCCAGACTAACCAAAAAGCAAAAAGGTATGCGTGAGTGGAATCACACAAGTGGTGTCTAGTCTAACCTCGCAACAAGAGACATCGCACCGTTGCTAGTCTAAATCATCAGAATGATCGTCATGATCAACGAGAAGTGTCAATTACACTAAGCTAGTAAATATAGAAGTTTAGCTTCATGTCCCATAACCACTTGCTTAACTTAAATATTTACGAACAAACTGTAAATCTTCACTAATAAAATTGTCACAAGAGGTTCAATCGAACAAGTCCAAGAATTAACCGACGAAGTGAACGCAAGCGTTTCATACCACTTGTTTTACTAAGTCGTTTAATTAGATTTCTCATCCGAGTGAGGTAAAGGTTTGTATATACTAATAGATTGGAAAACGGTTTAAGAAAAGAGCTTTGTTATTAAAAATAGAGTTGAAATTGTTTGTTAAAAGAGTTTTGATATTTACTACTAGTAATGAAACCTTTATATTATAAAGTGACAAAACACAGAAGCAATTGTAGAAACAATCAGTCATAAAAATCGGATACGGAGATGTGAATAAAATCCAAGGAAATCAGCTCAATGTTTTTCAGATAAGATCCCCTACGGAGGGGGGGTCCAGGGGGGGTGGCAACCCCCCAAGGTGGGGGTGCGGGGGCAACGCCACCGCTTACGGGGTTCGACCTAAAGCAAAATGAGGTCTAACGACCTAGGGGTTCACGCGACCTAACACAATGGCCGAGCGACCTAACTGGAGTTAAGGGAGGCAAGCGACTTAAGGTCCAACGACCTACGACTCAAGCAAGCCGAGCGACCTAGTGTGGATGGGTCGAGCGACTTAAGGAAGGCGAACGACCTAAGGTCCAACGACCTACGACTTAACAGAGTCGAGCGACCTAAAAGCACACGACCAAACTAGCAGAGGAGATTTAAGGTCGGTAACGACTTACGACTTACGAAATGGAGGGTGAACGACTTAACAAGGTTCACGACCTAAAGGGGGTCAACCCAACGAGTTATAGGTCCAACGACCTATCGGTTTAAAGGTCATGCGACCTAAAAACCACGCGACCTATGACTTAACAGAAGCCTAGGTCGGAGACGACCTACGAGATAAACCATGTCGACTTAGTGGACTAGCGACATAAGGTAAATGGTCCAACGAACTAACTCGAACGACTTATCAGGAGCTTAGGTCGGAGACGACCTACGAGATAAACCAGGCCGACTTAGTGGACGAGCGACCTAACGTTTGCCTAGAGATTATAGGTCGGAAACGACCTACGACTTAAGTCCAGGCGACTTTTCCACGCGCGCGTCACGAACCCGAGCGACCTAAGGGTCCAGAACGACCTAAGGCTGGAAGTTCACCAAAAACGCTAAAAAGTGGAGTTTTTTCGCCAATCCAATCCAAACCAAATGCAAATATACATGCAAACATGATAGGGGTTCATTCCCAATAGTCCAATATGGTTATAGGCTAGAATTGTGAGATAAAAATCTCACCTTTGCACTAAAATTTATGAAGATGAAGCTTGAAAGTAAGGAGAAGCAATCCAAAGCTTGAATTCAATATCTTCTACTTTAATTTGGAGTTGAATGTTGGATTTGCAATTGAATTTGTGCTTGGAGTTTTAATTTCCCATTCTCTTCACCATTAATGCCAAAGCTTGAGTTAGTTAGGAAATTTATGAAGAGTGAGGAGAAGGGGGTTGGAACTTGGGCTTAATAGGCTAAACTAACCCAAAGTCCAAAGCGGAAAAAGTTAGTGAAATTCCACTAACTCCAAACCTATCAGTGTTTATACTTAAAAAGGTTGTAAACGGCATTTCGAACTCAATGGAAGTGGTCTCGAGTCTTAATTTGACCGTTTGCAAAAAGTAGCTTTTCGGACCAATATCCGATTAACGACAAAATATTTAAATAAAATATTTAAATATAAAATCGATAACTATGCGGGTTGTTACAGACTCCCCTCCTTAACGAAATTGCGTCCTCGCAATATATAAGATGGAAATAACAAGTAGCAACCATAAAAGCATTTTAACACAAAGAAATTTGAAATAGGAAGTTCACCTCAAAGAGCAGGAGTAAGCAAGTCCGGATGTGTTCGCTCGATGAATTCTCTGGATTCCCAAGAGCAATCCTTAGGATTGAGGACCATTGAACCTTCACAAGCGGAACATCTTTATTTCGAAGTCGTTTAACCTCCAAAGCTATAATTCGAATAGGATGCTGCTCATAAGTTAAATTCGGCGAAACTTCAATTTCTTCCACAACAGCAGGCTCAAGAATAGAATCGGAATCCCGAAGGCATTTCCGTAATTGAGAAACGTGAAATACGTCATGCATAGCAGAAAACTGAGCCGGCAATGCAAGGCGATAAGCCATGGAACCAATACGTTCAGTGATAGGAAAGGGCCCAATATATCGAGGCGCTAACTTCCCCGATCGACTGAAACGTACAACACCCTTCATAGGTGAAACACGAATAAAAACAGGATCCCCAACAGAAAATTCTAATTTTCTTCTTCGATTATCGGCATAGGATTTTTGTCTACTCTGGGCTTCTTTCATCCTATGTCGAATAAGTTCAATCTTTTCCGTGGAATCACGAATAAAGTCTGGACCTAAAACCAGCTTCTCACCGGCCTCAAGCCAACAAGAAGGAGATCGGCATGGCCTTCCGTAGAGTGCCTCGAAAGGTGCCATACCAATACTAGATTGGAAGCTATTATTATAGGAAAATTCAACAAGTGAAATATGATCTTCCCTACTTCCACCAAAATCAAGCACACAAGCACGAAGAAGATCTTCAAGAGTTTGATTCACATGCTCGGTTTGTCCATCGGACTGGGGGTGATACGCGGTGCTAAAATTAAGCTTTGTTCCTAAAGCTTTTTGAAGACTCTTCCAAAATCCACTAGTAAACAATGGATCACGATCGCTAATAATAGAAGTAGGAACTCCATGCAATTTTACAATTTCCTTGACAAATAGTTTGGCCAAAAAAGGAACGGTTCGGTTAGACCGAACCGGAATAAAATGAGCGGATTTAGTAAGTCTATCAACAATCACCCATAAGCTATCATGACCCGAACGAGAACGGGGGAGGCCATCTATAAAGTCCATGGAAATTTGATCCCACTTCCAAATTGGAATTTCTAAAGGTTGCAATAACCCACCAGGCCTTTGATGTTCGGCCTTGACAAGTTGGCAAGTCATGCAACACTTAACAAAGTTAGCAATATCAGATTTCATTCCCTCCCAATAATAAAGCCGCTTCATATCAGCGTACATTTTACTACTACCGGGATGAATGGTGAATTTAGAACGATGGGAATCTTCTAAAATATCTTTACGAAGATCTCCATTATTTGGTACGATAAGTCTACCAAATTTTCGAATGCCGCCACGAGAATCAATATCAAAGTCTTTCAAACCTTCAATATCAATTTTATCCTTAACATTTTTGCCAAGAAGAGCCAATTCAGGATCTAGCCTTTGAGCTTCAAGAATGCGGTCTAAGAGAGAAGGATGAGCCTCAAGGCTACATAAAACAAATGATGAGCATAAATCGGATACGCACTCTCGAATCTCACAAGTGGATAAGATCTCGAGATCGTTCCATTCGGATATCATCATAGAAACAACTGCTTGTTGCTTACGGCTAAGAGCATCGGCGACACGATTACCCTTACCGGGGGTATAAAAAATATCAAGATCATAAGGTGCAAGGAACTCGAGCCAACGCTGTTGACGTAAATTAAGTTCTTTTTGAGAATATAAATATTTCAAAGACTTATGATCCGTGTAAAGAATAAATTTCTCTCCCAATAGATAATGACGCCACATTCGAAGGGCGAAAACAATAGCCGCGAGCTCTAGATCATGTGTGGCATATCTAGTCTCGGCCGGCTTCAATTGCCTAGAAGCATAAGCGATAACACATTCTTTTTGCATAAGAACGGCACCCAAACCAACGTGACTAGCATCGGTATAAACAACAAAATCTTGATTCCCCTCGGGAATAACAAGAATAGGAGCGTCGGAAAGGAGTTCTTTCAATTTCTGAAAAGAGGCTTCACATTTGTCCGACCAAATGTATTTAACTCCCTTCTTAGTCAAGCCAATAAGAGGCACGGCAATCTTAGAAAAGTCCTTAATAAAACGACGGTAATAGCCCGCCAAACCGAGAAAACTACGAATCTCTGTCACACTCTCCGGTCTCTTCCAATCTTGAATCGCTTCAATCTTTGAAGGATCCATGGAAATCCCGGATTCGGAAATAATATGACCGAGAAACTTCACACGAGATTGCCAAAAGTGGCATTTAGAAAATTTCGCCTTTAATTGATTACTCCTAAGAGTTTCCAATACAATCCGAAGATGTTTCTCATGTTCCTCCTCGGTTTTTGAATACACAAGAATATCATCAATGAATATGAGAACAAACCGATCGAGGAAATCTTTGAAAACTCGATTCATGAGGTCAACGAAATAAGATGGTGCATTCGTTAACCCAAATGGCATAACAAGCCATTCATAAGATCCATATCGAGTACGGAATGATGTCAAAGGAATGCTATCCTCAGCAATACGAAGCTGATGGAAACCGGTAGCCAAGTCCAATTGTGAAAAGACCTTAGCACCACTAAGCTGATCGAATAGATCATCAATCCGAGGTAAAGGATATTTATTTTTAATACTAAGATCGTTAAGCTTGCGATAATCAACGCAGAGCCTAAGCGTACCGTCGGATTTCTTCACGAAAATAGCCGAAGCTCCCCAAGGTGAGGAACTAGAGCGAATAAATTGCTTCGTCTCCAATTCGGATAATTGTTTACGCATCTCCTCATTTTCCTTATTGGACATGCGATAAGGAGGACGAGTAATAGGTTGAGCTCCAGAAACAAAATTAATTCTGAACTCAATTGCTCGTTTAGGTGGTAAACCTAAAACGGGCTCGAATATGTCGAAAAATTCACGAACAACATGAATACGAGAAATAATATCATCTTCATCATCATCATCGTTGTCACGAGGATTTAAAGAATATAAAGATGCCACCAAACAGGATTCTGAATCTTTAACATTAACAGATAGTGGATGTCGAAGATGAATAGTTCGCTCGGGACATAGGATATGGGCTTAATAACGGTTAAGCTAATCCATTCCCAAAATTATTCCAAAGCCTAAGTAACGCATGACATGCAAATCGGCTAGGAAAGAAAAATCGTAAAAAATAATCTCCACATCTTTACAAAGCAAACTAAGAGTTGCGGATTCACGCACAGGATTCGCAATTTTTAAAGAAGCCATTAATGCAGTAACACTTAAGGAAAAAGTGTCTACTAGTTCCTTTGATATAAAAGAATGGGATGCACCCGTATCAAAGAGAACTCTAATAGGTTGATCATGAAATAAAATAATACCATCAAGAATGGAATGAGAAATACCTTGGCCACGAGATGTGTTGCCAGGGGCTTGAGCCACATTTAACTTTCCCTCATTCCTGCCTTTACGTTTGAGGCATTGATGTATAAAGTGATCTGGGCTCTTACAATAGCGACAAGATTTGGGCTTTGAGCACTTGTTCACAAAATGATCCTCTGCGCCACAGTTGAAGCATCTCGCAATTTCAGGAGAAGGAGCCTTTGCAGCAGGAGTTGCTTGTTTACCCTTCTTATTGGGATAAGGGCCTTTGAATTTGTTGGTCCTCTTTTTGTTATTGAAATTGGGTTTGGAAGCTACTACCTCCACCTCACTTTCTTTATCAGCCTCTTCAAGACGAAGAGCGATATCTATAAGTTGATCAAATGCAACTTCTAGTTTCAGGAGTAGTGGCTTCTTAAGATTCTTATTTAAGCCATAAACGAACCTCTAGTTCTTCTTTAGTGGAGTATTTATATACTCGACCCCATATTTGGAAAGGGATTCGAATGATGCGACGTAGTCCGCCACAGAAGACTGACCTTGAACAAGGTCAATGAGCCAAAGTTACTTTTTCAGCCTCGGGCATGAATTTCGATTCGAAGCGTTCCCGAAAGTGCTCCCAGGTGAGATCCGCTTCATCAATTTCTGAGATTAACAGCTCATACCAATCCAATGCTCTTTCTTGGAGCATGCTGGAAGCCACCTGGACTCGATGGAGGTCTGCAAGGTTCATGCGAGAGAAGATCCTATTGCACGTTCTGAGCAAAGCCTGGACCCCAATGATAGTTTCAGAGCCTTTAAACGGCTTCCCACCCAGGTTGGTGAAATCATTGCACAATCGTGCAAACCCCGACTTTGGGTGGGTAGGAGCCGGATTAGCTCCAGCTGCTTGAGCGTTCGTTACTAAATCAAGTAACTGTTGAGTAGTCATAAAAACTCCATCCGGAGGTGGAGCACTAGATGATCCATCTCTGGGACGACCTGGTCTAGACATTCTATTCCTTAAGGAAGAAAGAAGAGAAAGAAAATAGTTATTCACCAAATGAATATCAACCATTCAAGACAGGTGAAGTAAGGAATCATAAAAGAAATAGGATGAATCGGTTTGAAGACCCGAACAAAATCCTAAAGCAAGACTCCTAAGGTGGACTTAGGACGATGATCCTTGTCAAGTTATTCTACATTGTTCCGAAGTTTGGCTCTGATACCAAGCTGTGACGCCCCACCTCTATACCCACACTAGCCAAGAACACTACGGTGTAGTGCTGTCAACTAGCATGGAGGATAAGGCTGTTGAGGAGCGACCATCCATGTAATTTCTTATCACACGGTGGCTATGAATAACCTTCGGAAACAAACATAGAAATAATCATAACACAAATCAGTCACAGACATCCATATCACAAGGACGAAAGAAGATATGAATATATAACTAACACATGAAAGTGTACATCAGAGAAGTGGTCAGTAAGATCCACAATAATACAAAAGAATAGCAACACGCGCTATACAAAAGAATACAACTATGAGTCTATATCTCAAGTGTATACAACAAAAACTGCTAATCTAAACAGTTAGCCAAAAGTCAGAGTGATGAATCCCTGGGAAGAAGTCAAGCAGAAGCACCTGTAACATCTCGGTCTGACCCGAGTATTATTTAAGAAAATAATAAACGGATCAGTCTAGCTATAAATATCAGATGACATGATATAACATAAAAGATATGGCATAAACATAAAATATCCATAATGACATACCACTATAAGTATGTAAATAATGATCAACAGAAGATCAATCGATAAGAGATAATCAATATCACAAGAATCTTCTCAAAGATTCGGAAAGGGCATTATACCCCAAACTTGTACTCATGACAAGTCAATGACATAAATTCTAGAAATCAATGAAAGAAGTCCAGAAATCATAGAAAAGAGAAAGAGAAAGAGGCCTATCACATAACGGTCTGAAGACCAAGGGGAGCTACCCCGCATGTGTGAATGGAATCACACAGATTAAGGTCCAGACTAACCAAAAAGCAAAAAGGTATGCGTGAGTGGAATCACACAAGTGGTGTCTTGTCTAACCTCGCAACAAGAGACATCGCACCGTTGCTAGTCTAAATCATCAGAATGATCGTCATGATCAACGAGAATTGTCAATTACACTAAGCTAGTAAATATAGAAGTTTAGCTTCATGTCCCATAACCACTTGCTTAACTTAAATATTTACGAACAAACTGTAAATCTTCACTAATAAAATTGTCACAAGAGGTTCATTCGAACAAGTCCAAGAATTAACCGACGAAGTGAACACAAGCGTTTCATACCACTTGTTTTACTAAGTCGTTTAATTAGATTTCTTATCCGAGCGAGGTAAAGGTTTGTATATACTAATAGATTGGAAAACGGTTTAAGAAAAGAGCTTTGTTATTAAAAATAGAGTTGAAATTGTTTGTTAAAAGAGTTTTGATATTTACTACTAGTAATGAAACCTTTATATTATAAAGTGACAAAACACAGAAGCAATTGTAGAAACAATCAGTCATAAAAATCGGATACGGAGATGTGAATAAAATCCAAGGAAATCAGCTCAATGTTTTTCAGATAAGATCCCCTACGGAGCGGGGGTCCAGGGGGTGGCAACCCCCCCAAGGTGGGGGTGCGGGGGCAACGCCACAGCTTACGGGGTTCGACCTGCCTGGTCAAGTCGCGGGGGTCCAGGGGCAGCTCCCCCGGCGGGGTGTGGGGCAGCGCCCCGTCCAAAACAGTACGACCTAAGTGAAGACAAGCGGCCTATGACCTAAAGCAAAATGAGGTCTAATGACCTAGGGGTTCACGCGACCTAACACAATGGCCGAGCGACCTAACTGGAGTTAAGCGAGGCAAGCGACTTAAGGTCCAACGACCTACGACTCAAGCAAGCCGAGCGACCTAGTGTGGAGGGGTCGAGTGACTTAAGGAAGGCGAACGACCTAAGGTCCAACGACCTACGACTTAACAGAGTCGAGCGACCTAAAAGCACATGACCAAACTAGCAGAGGAGATTTAAGGTCGGTAACGACTTACGACTTACGAAATGGAGGGTGAACGACTTAACAAGGTTCCCGACCTAAAGGGGGTCAACCCAACGAGTTATAGGTCCAACGACCTATCGGTTTAAAGGTCATGCGACCTAAAAACCATGCGACCTATGACTTAACAGAAGCCTAGGTCGGAGACGACCTACGAGATAAATCAGGCCGACTTAGTGGACTAGCGACCTATGGTAAATGGTCCAACGACCTAACTCGAATGACTTATCAGGAGCTTAGGTCGGAGACGACCTACGAGATAAACCAGGCCGACTTAGTGGACGAGCGACCTAACGTTTGCCTTGAGATTATAGGTCGGAAACGACCTACGACTTAAGTCCAGGTGACTTTTCCACGCGCGCGTCACGAACCCAAGCGACCTAAGGGTCCAGAACGACCTAAGGCTGGAAGTTCACCAAAAACGCTAAAAAGTGGAGTTTTTTCGCCAATCCAATCCAAACCAAATGCAAATATACATGCAAACATGATAAGGGTTCATTCCCAACAGTCCAATATGGTTATAGGCTAGAATCGTGAGATAAAAATCTCACCTTTGCACTAAAATTTATGAAGATGAAGCTTGAAAGTAAGGAGAAGCAATCCAAAGCTTGAATTCAATATCTTCTACTTGAATTTGGAGTTGAATGTTGGATTTGCAATTGAATTTGTGCTTGGAGTTTTAATTTCCCATTCTCTTCACCATTAATGCCAAAGCTTGAGTTAGTTAGAAAATTTATGAAGAGTGAGGAGAAGGGGGTTGGAACTTGGGCTTAATAGGCTAAACTAACCCAAAGTCCAAAGCGGGAAAAGTTAGTGAAATTCCACTAACTCCAAACCTATCAGTGTTTATACTTAAAAAGGTTGTAAACGACATTTCGAACTCAATGGAAGTGGTCTCGAGTCCTAATTTGACCGTTTGCAAAAAGTAGCTTTTCGGACCAATATCCGATTAACGACAAAATATTTAAATAAAATATTTAAATATAAAATCGATAACTATGTGGGTTGTTACAGCCGCCTTCTCTGATCAATTCCGATGACTGGAACAAGTCATCGATCACCTAGGCATCCCATATCCATCACCAGTACCCAGTTTCCCCCTCGAAATCAAAAATCCATGTTAAATTCCAACTTGGAACAAAACTGGAACAGGAAGCACCTACTCAACCAAAACCTGTCAAAGACCCTCGTTCACACGCCTCCGGCCACCGTTGCCCCTGAATCTTCGGCGAAGCCTTCGACGACTCACCATCTTCAAATACCCAAGAAATAGTTGAACTTGATCAACTATATTTGCCTAAATGATCAATTCTTTCCTAACCCAGAAAATAAGGGTTCAAAACTTCAAATCAAAATCATGCTCACCAAAATACAATGCAACCCAAACAAATAATTTTCTCAACATCCCTAATTACTCCTCCACCTCCAGGAGCAAATTCAACTCAATCAAACACAAAGATCATCAGTGCTAACCCAAGAAGTAAAATATAGTGAAATTAAAACTACACTCTGGTTTAAGCATTATAAATTGTAATATTGTTTTTAAAAATCATGCTTTTGTATTATGATTCGATTTACAACCCTGAAACATAAATTCATATAGTTTGAATTTTACACTTACACAATTTTTGCTCTGTTATTTATATTTCCATGCAATACAAAAATATCTAACTTATATAAATTTTTAAAATTTAACTTTATGTCCTAACAATCAGGTTTGGTTTGAAGTATAAATATTAACAGAGATTGTTATAAGAGGGAAATGGATTTTTAACAAAAATCCATACTACAAAAAAACTAAGCACTGTCAGAAGCATATACAACAGCATATTATATCCATACACTTCACACATTAATTCACAGAAAGGCACTTCAATTTACACACAAATCATTTAAAATTTAAAAATATGAACATGCATCAGGTTTATTATACTTAAGCTTTTAAATTAAAAAGTTACTCACCTAATTTAAAAATGCAGAGCAGAGCACAGATTTGAAATCCCTTAAGAATCCTTTGAAACTTTAAACTGGATTTGTTTGCCTTTAAAAACTTTAGTGCTTGATGTTTTAATTTTGCTCCCTGATTTTGTACAGCCTTTAAATCATTTGAAAACTTGATTTTTTTTTCTTGCATGTGCTTCCAGATTTTACAAAAAAAAAATGAAGGAAGCTTGAGTTGTTTGATGTTCTTAACATGCATGCAGATTTGCTTGCTTTATTTCCAGATTTTTTAAAAAATGAATGCATGTTTGGAAATGAAATACAGGGTTTATGCTATGCATTTGAACAGAGGTTTTTGTATGAAGATAAATTTCAGATTTGCATGTTGTAACAGATTTGAGGAATGCAGATTTTCTTTTTATGATGAACAGGTTTGCTATGCATTTGATTCTCAGATTTGCATGTGTTTGGATATGAGGATGAAGAGTTTGATTGAAAGTGTTTTGCGGATTTCTATTTTGATTTGAATTTGAAAATGTGAAATGAACAAAGAAAATGAAAGGAGAAAAGAGTATGGGTTTATATAGATTTGAATTAGGATTTATTAAAATTAAAGAAAAAAGGGAATTATGACACTTGTATAAAATATGAACACTTGCTAATTTTCTTATTTAAACATCTAACACATGTTAAATTATGCTTTTATATACTTACACATGTCCTTTTAAATAATTTGTATTTATAATTAAAAGTTAAATGAAAGTTTAAACTTAATTAATTAGTTAACAAATACTTAGTTATATATAAATAATAATTAAAGAATAAAACCAAGTATAATTATAAATAAAAACAATATACAAATCAATCATTTGAAAATAATATTTTTAACCATTTAAATAAAATTTATAAAAGAGATTGTAAATTACTTGTTATTTAAATGAATAAATGTTTCATTAATTAGTTGTATTTTAAACTTCATATCTAGTTTACAAATCATATTTATTAATCAATATTTTAAAAGCAATAAAACAAACATTTTTATAACTTTATTTTAATCTAAATTAATATTCCAACTTAAGTTAAAATATATTTTAAACAAATAAAACATTTGTCTTATGTACTTAAAAAAATTTAGTTATTTTATTAAATAGTTTTGAAAAGCTTAATCATTAAATAAAATCATAATTTTCCAATTTCAAAATATTATAATTAGAAAATATGCTTTATTAAATAAATTTAGAACCAAACTCATCTATTTAAAATATATATAAATATATATATATATATACACACACATTATAAATAGAAAATAATTTATTAACTTATGAAAAGATAAATTCACTAATTAATTATTTATTAAAGTAAGATTATTAAATCAATTCAAATTTATTTACAAAAATTATCAAATCAATTTAGTTTTTACCACGGATTATTAAATTGATATTGTCAAAAATTCTAGGATATCACAAATAACATCCGAGTCAGCCTGGAAAACCAGCATGAGAAAACACACTCAATTGGATTATTAAAGTTTTCAAAATCCTTTGAAATCAATGGTGTCTCGTAGGATCATGCCATAAATAAACATGTCGGGTTTTTACCTTACGATAACCAAAACATTTGTTTTATCAAAATCCGTCTGATATTATAATAGTGTCTATAGAAAGTAAAATAGAATCTAGCTGAAATGCTTGCATCTCACGTTTCAGCCATAGTTGGGCATAATCAAAAACGTATAGGCGCTTTTGGAGATTGGAATCCATACAATGGCTGGGATACCGGGGTACCGCTCGTCACAGTACGTGGTCTAATCACCGTACAAAGGATCCACCCTGATCCCCTACAACAGAAGACTGGAGCTAACCCTCACTGGATAGTCCGAATAAATTCACCCCGCGGTTGGGATCAGCAACCGCCCACACAGCCGAATAGAAAGGGACCTCTAGACGGGGTGACCTTACCCTAATTGGTTGTTAGCCACTTAACCTTGTGTGCACCTCCCCTGTTTTAGCCATTCCCGGTTGATGAGGCTCAAGGTTTAGTGTTACCTTTTTAGTACTCATTCACTTAGAATGCTCATCGTCTTCCCGACGATGTTCTGAAAGAATTCGTCCATACAAGACCGTTTCGGGATCGAACGGAACCGAAGGCACTAATCCTACTACATCCATTTTGGAATCACCCTCAAGATTAGTAGCGATTAACACTTGCACTTCACCGCTACATATTCGACTCCGAGCTCTTGTCTTCCTCACGAAAACGTTCAAACCGGATCGAAGTGGTTTTCGAAAAATTAACCATGATCCCGGTCTCTTCGAAACGATCAGCGCATTATCCAATATTGATAGTCGGTTATTTAACTATTAAATAATATTCACAACAATCATCAGACTTTAAATAATTTAATTTTTTTCCAAATTATTTATTGCAAAATAACTTCACAAACTATTTTTCCATACTTCAACCTTTTGAAAACAGTTTTCAAACCACCTTTCCCTCACGGAATAAATTTACGAAATATTATTTATTTCCACTAAAAATCACTAAGTCCAAATACTTTAGATTTTAAAATAATTTAAATCACTTTATTCTAAAATATACTTTAAAACATTTAAATTAAAACTACTTATATACTTTGAAAATATTTAAAATAAAACTACTTTATAAATTATAAAACTAATTTTTAAAATAAAATTTAAGCCAAACTAAATTTTAAAATAAGAATTATGAAATTCTATACAAGTTTTCAAATAAAACTTTAACCAAACTATCTTTCAAATAAAACTATTTCATAAAACATAAATATTAATAATTATCTTTTTAAAACATAATACCAATTAACCTTTTAAAAATAATTACAACTATAACTAATTTAAATAAATATTTACCTTTAAAATCTTAACAACTTAAATAATAATTTCTTAAAAACATTCCTTTAAACAACTTTAAAACTTTTAACTTATACTTAAAAATCTGCTTTGAAAACATACTTGGCTTTACAGGGAAATATACTTCTCTTTCATCTTTAAAAATAATCAATTAATTATTTTTAAAAAAATAAATAAATTATATAAATTCCCATCATGAGTTTATACTGCCAAATATCCACAGATATCGTATTTTACTTTATAAACCCAGTTTATAAATTTCTATAGTCTCATTCTCCTTTTAAATCAACATTTCAACACTAAATCAGTTTCCAAATCAATTTTCAAATCTAACTCCATTTTTAAAATAAATTCCTTTACTTACTCAAATTTATTTTAAAATCCATAGATTTCCATATCATACTCCTTTATTATGATTTAAAATCTTATTTAAACTGAAAATACCAAACTCATACTTTATTTCAAAGTCCTTCTTTTATTTCTTCCTAAAACAATTTAAATCCTGAATTTAAAAATAAATCTTTTATTTCTTTAAATAATATGACTTAAGTTTAAATATTCATTTATTCCCATTTAGTCAAAAATCTCCTTTACCATACTTAGAAATTTATTTATTAGAATTTAAAAATCAACCTCTGTTCTTTTCTAATTTATTTATCTAAATCTCTATAATTATTTACTTAATAATTCTCTTTTTATATTTCCCTTCAAAAATCCTATCTATATATTTTTGATAACTCGGTATACCCAAATATATTCAATCAAACCATAGCATCCAATATTTAAATTACCAATATAATTTATCATAGATTATCAATAAACGATATCACAGAATATTACAATAATCTAAATAATTTTGAGGAATCCAGTTGGATCCCTCCAATCTATTTTCCCTGCATCCACATATGTTAGCACAATATAAAATACCAATTCCACTTCAAGGTGGAATATCGCGGTATATGAGGTCATCCACTATTATGCGGGAAGCAATAGGGTCTCATCCGCTATATAATGCAGGAAATCAATCACTCCAATATATATACACTACTATATAATATACCACATCCAATCAATTCAATCATCTAACAAAAAATTTAAATTTAACTATTTAAATTTATATAACAATCCAGATGAGTGAGATTAACTCACCTTTAATTTTTGTTTTGCAAATCTGATCCAAACCGGCTACTTCCTTCACGATTTTTGACCTTGTACAACATTATATGTTTTATTAACATTCGAACAAATCGAATGATCAATTATCACTTAAATAACTTGAATAAAACAATTATTTCATTTGATTTTCGAACAACCCATTAATATTTAAATAATGTAATTTAAACTAATTTTCCTTTAACAATTTTTAGCAACCAAACTAATTATATAAGTTAATTAAATAAACTAATTTCCATTAATACATTATTTTAAAATGACCTAGTAAATCTAAAATGTGTGTATATACATTTTATTTTTATTTTTGAAACTTCATATATACTTATAAAATAAGCTATATAGATTTAAAAATATATTTTTATATACCTCTATAACATTTTAAATCCCTATGTTCTTTCCCAAAATCTTCTATATATGTATATATGTGTATATTAAATTGAAACAGAACTGTTTTGTATTTCTTACAGTAAAAAGTAGCCCAATATTTTTTTTTAAAACTTAAGTAACTTTTAAAATGTTATGAAATTGAATTACCCTAAGATATATTTTTTCTCAATCTGTATGTATATATATCTTCTTAAATTGGATTAAATAGAAATTATACCTCATTGTCTAAGCACGAGGAAGCACATCGACGAAACCCTACCTCCCGATTTTCCCCAAAAATGCGACATCTCCAACACGATGCCGAACTATAAGCACAGTCACCATCCACCTCTTGATTTCGAGCACATGCCACCACACGGTTGCGAATCCCAATGTCTTGACCTAGCCTATTATCGCATGAGATCAACCAAACCAAAACTTACATGCCAAAGTCTGCCTTCACCTTCAAGCTTCGCTACCCCTCTCGAACGCCTGAAACCAACCGTGCTCGAGCTCGACTTCCAGTAACAAATCGACGATCCATTCCTGTCGGATATCGCAGCGAACACCACCCTCCCATCTACTTGCGAGGATCCTGCCTTGCTCGAATTCGATAGACAAAGAGTAGCAACCAAATTTCGAACACAAAGAAACATTATGGAGAGAGAGCGTGCCTATGAGCGAAAAAAACCTCGATCGATTTCCTCCTTCGTTCCAGAAATCAAACTGTGGATGGGTAGCGCGATCCATTTTTTTTCTTTGTACTACCATTATTGTTTTGAGTTTGATTCTATTTTAAATAGAATTTGATTTCGACTGATTAAGTTCGAGGGAGATAGAACGAAGTTTTTGGGAAGAAAACAACGGCGATCTCCCTCTCCATTTTTTTTATAGAACCATTATATTTTTTATTTTTTATTTTTTTTACGACGTGGTTAAAATTCTATTGCATGAATGAAAAATGGAGGATACGTTGTTTCTTTTTGTACAGGTGTTGGAGTGATATAACTAAAAAAACACTGATATAAGTAAATTTTTGACAAGTCAATATATATATATATATATTATTTAAAATTAAATTCAAATTCAAATTGTCTCGGTAAATGCAACTCAAAATCTTGACATCCTATCGAGGCATGCCACCATATTTTCATAATGTTAAACCTCGATTTCGAACGAGATGGAAAAGGTTTCGAATGCTAATTCGATCGTATGGAGAAGATAGCTTTTTGGACCCAGTTATCGGATTAAATTTCGATATAAATTTCAGCGTGTTTATCTGTCATACAGCCAAACGATCACTCCAAACACTACAAAAATTTGAAATCCGATAATAATACACTATTATAGATACAATGGAACTGGTTTCGTCGAAATCCGAGACTGTGCCTCGGAAGGCTATTTCTAGATGTCAATTTAAATAATATAAATTCTAAACTAAACAAAACACCCTCAAACTCAAATTTAACCCTTCTACTATCTCCAGTGTAATCAATATAAATTTTATAAGCTATTGAAATATATTTAACCAGCTTAAAAACTCAAGATTTAATATTTACCCAATCTCTAATTATTATATTCAATAATTTAATTGCCAAATAATAATGATATTTGAAATTCAGGTTAAACCAACTTCCAAATACTTAAAGTCAGTTAAATATACTAATTTCAAATATCTAAAAATTTCGGGTTGTCACAAAACATTTAAAATAAAAACCACTTAAAAGACTTTATTTAAATTACTAGTTATGAAATTTTATAATAACTTCTCATGTAAAACTTAAGTCAAACACATTTTAAAATAAAAGTTACGAAATTCTATACAAGTTTTTCAAATAAGAACTTTAGCCAAACTATCTTTAAAATAAAACTACTTTATAAAATATAAATATTAATAATTAATTTTTTTTAAAACATAATACCGATTAACCTTTTAAAATAATTACTACTATAACTAATTTAATAAAATATTTACCTTTAAAATTTTTAACAATTTAAATAATAATTCTAAAAAACATTCTTTTAAACAACTTTAAAACTTTTAACTTAACTTAAAAATCTGCTTGAAAACGTACTTGGATTTTTAGGGAAATACACTTTCCTTTCACACCTCTAAAAATAAACCCTTATTTATTTTTAAAACAAATTACCCATTCCTTTATAAATTCCCATCCTGAATTTATACTTCCAAATTATCCTCTAATAGATATTTCACTTTATTTATAAACCCCGTTTATAAATTCCATATTCTCGTTCTCTTTTGAAATACTGTTTCGATCACTTAATCGATTTAAAAATCGATTTTCTAAATTTAATTTCCCATAGAATTTATTTCTCGATTTATTCAAAGTTTATTTTAGAAACCCATTAATTCCAGATTTATTTCTTAATTATTATTTAAAAATCTTATTTAAAACTGAAAATATAAATTTCATACTTTATTTCAAAAAAATTCTTTTATTTCTTCCTAGAACATTTAAATCTTGAATTAAAAAATAAATCTTTTATTCCTCTAAATAATATCACTTAAGTTAAATATTCATTTATTTCCATTTATTCAAAATCTCCTTTACCATATTCGAAATTTATTTATTAGAATTTAAAAATCAACCTTTATCCTTTTCCAATTCATTCTTTAATTTATCCAAATTCTTTATAATTATTTTACTTAAAAATCCTCCTTTTAATTTCTTCAAAAATCACATCTTTATATTCTGACATCTCAATATACCCAAATATATTCAATCAAACCATAGCATCCAATGTTTTCAATTCCAAATAAAATCAATAATCTATCATAGATTACCAATGAATTATATCATCGATTATGAAAATAAATTTAACATTTTGAGGAATCCAGTTGAATCCCTCCAACATGTTCCCCTGCATCCACAAATGTTAGCACAATGTAAAATACCAATCCCACTTCGAGGTGGAGTATCACAGTATATAGGGTCATTCGCTATTATGCGGAGCGCATAGGGTCTCATCTGCTATATAATGCGAGAAATCAATCAATCGATCTAATATATATATATATATATATATATATATATATATAATATCACATCCAATCAATTCAATCATTCAACCAATAATTTAAATTTACTATTAAAATCTAAATGGTAATCCAAATGAGTGAGATTAACTCAACTGTGATTTTTTGCTTTGTAATCCGACCGAATCAGGCTATATTGTTCACGACTTTAGACCTTGTACAAACATTATATGTTTTATTAATGTTCTAAATAATCAAACCATAAATTACCATTTAATGATTTAATTAATTAATAATTTGATTTAACTAATTTTCCTTTGATAAATAATCCTTAGTAACTAAAATAATTCAATAAGTTAATAAAACGAGTAAATCACCTTCATACTTTTCTTTAATCAATTAGTAGGTTTATTTGTGCTTTAAGTAAAATTTATTTTTTTGAAACTACATATATACTAAAAATTATGTAGATTCCAACATCTAATTTTATACAAACTTTCCACATTTTTAAAAATCCTACTTTTATGTACAAAACCTTATATGTATATATATATATATATATATATATATTTCTCTTTTCTGTAATTAACAAAACTA
Organism: Allium cepa; assembly: GCA_030765085.1. Classification (NCBI taxonomy): domain Eukaryota; kingdom Viridiplantae; phylum Streptophyta; class Magnoliopsida; order Asparagales; family Amaryllidaceae; genus Allium; species Allium cepa. Next base: position 277,577,737 of record CM060934.1, on the reverse strand, counting down.
GTAGTTTGCTTCAATGTAAAAAAATTCTTAAAATATGTATATTTGTAAGAACAGAAATTTTCTTTTTCTGTAGATTAAAACCTTATCTAACTACATATATTTTCTATTTCCTATATATATATAATTTTAAAATAGAGCTTGAGCTTACTGACAATTTTCTTTCCAAAATATAAGATAAAATAATATAAACTAAAATACATTACTATCATAAAAATTTCTCTTCTGTAAGTAGATACTGTTACTAAATAAGGTTAATTAATAAAAATGAATACCTCAGAGATGAAATCCAGCCTTACGCGACCACCTCTACCCCTCTTCGATCGTCGCCACCCTACTGCGGCAGTCCCCAGTCGCATGCTTTATAATATCTTTAAAATAATTTTCTTTTTCTGTAAAGTTTTCCAAATAAAAACTTTAGCCAAACTATCTTTAAAATAAAATTACTTTATAAAATATAAATATTAATAATTACCTTTTTTTAAAACATAATACCAATTAACCTTTTAAAATAATTACTACTATGACAAATTTAATAAATTATTTACCTTTAAATTTTAAAAAATTTAAATAATAATTCTCAAAAACATCCTTTTAAACAAATTTAAAACTTTTAAATTAACTTAAAAATCTGCTTGAAACGTACTTGGCTTTTAAGGGAAATACACTTTCCTTTCACACCTCTAAAAATAAACCCATATTTATTTTTAAAACAAATTACCCATTCCTTTATAAATTCCCATCCTGAATTTATACTTCCAAATTATGCTCTGATAAAAATTTCACTTTATTTATAAACCCAGCTTATAAATTCCTTAATCTCATTCTCTTTTGAAACACTATTTCAATCGCTTAATCGATTTAATAATCGATTTTCTAAATTTAATTTCCTATAGAATTTATTTCTTGATTTATTCAAAGTTTATTCCAGAAATCCATTAATTCCAGATTTACTTCTTAATTATGATTTAAAAATCATATTTAAAACTGAAATTATAAATTTCATACCTTATTTCAAAATTTTCCTTTTATTTCTTCTCAAACCATTTAAATCCTGAATTTAAAAATAAATCTTTTATTCCTCTAAATAATGTCACTTAAGTTAAAAAAATTCATTTATTCCCATTTATTCAAAATCTCCTTCACCATACTCAAAATTTATTTATTAGAATTTAAAAATCAACCTTTATCCTTTTCCAATTCATTCTTTAATTTATCCAAATCATTTATAATTATTTTACGTAAAAATTCTCTTTTTAATTTCTTCAAAAATCCCATCTTTATATTCTGATATCACAATATACCCAAATATATTCAATCAAACCACAACATCCAATATTTTCAATTTCAAATAAAATCAATAATTTATCACAGATAACCAATGAATTATATCACCGAATATGAAAATAAATTTAACATTTTGAAGAATCCAATTGGATCCCTCCAACCTGCTTCCTTGCATCCACGGATGTTAGCACAATATAAAATACCTATCCCACTTCGAGGTGGAATATCGCGGCGTATGGGGTCATTCGCTATTATGCGGGGCACATAAGGTCTCAACCGCAATATAGTATGGGAAATCAATCACTCCATCATACACACACACGCGCACTCTATTATATATAATATCACATCCAGTCAATTCAACCATTCAACCAGTAATTTAAATTTAACTACTAAAATCTAAATGGTAATCCAAATGAGTGAGATTAACTCATCTTTTCTTTTTGCTGTGCAATCTGACCTAACTTGGCTATTTTTTCACAACTTTGGACCTTGTACAAACATTATATGTTTTATTAATGTTCTGAATAATTGAACCATAAATTACCATTTAATGATTTAATTAGCTAATAATTCGATTTAACTACTTTAATAAATAATCCTTAGCAACTAAAATAATTTAATAAGTTAATAAAATGAGTAAATCACCTTAGTACTTTTCTAGAATCATTTAGTAGGCTTATTTGTGCTATAAGTGAAATTTATTTTTTTTTGAAACTACATATATGCTAAAAATTATATAGATTCCAACATCTAATTTTATACAAACTTTCAGCATTTTTGAAACTCCTACTTTTATACTCAAAACCTTATATATATATATATATATATCTTTTCCGTAATTAACAAAACCAGTAGTTTTCTTCACTATGAAACTTTTCTTAAAATATGTATATTTGTAAAAATAGAAATTTTCTTTCTTTGTAGATTAAAACCTGATTTAATTATATAAATTTTATGTTTCCTATATATATATATATATATATATAATTTGAAAATAGTGCTTGATCTTGCTGACAATTTTCTTTCCAGAATATAAGATAACATAATATAAAATAAAATACCTTACTGTCATAAAAATTTCTCTTTTGTAAATATATACTTTTACTAAATCATGTTAATTAACAAAAACGATTACCTCAGAGACGAAATCCAGCCTTATGCGACCGCCTCTACCCCTCCTCGATCGTCGCCACCCTACTGCAGCATTCCCCAGTCGCATGCGAGCTCCTTCACGCTTACAACCATCGCCTTCTCCACTAGGACCTCGAGACTCCATCTACGACGAACACACGACCCCCTAATCGGCATCATGCTCCGCCTCGTCCCGACACCACGCTAGCGCGAGAATGACTCGCGATCACCTGCTCTCTGTTCCGCCATTTTTCGAATTAAAAAAATAAGAAGAGCGGCTATTTTTTCGATTTTGAACGAAAATGGTTTCATTTGTAAATGAATTTTAAAATGCTCTGCTATGATTTTAAAGAAAGAAGGAGACGCGTGAGAAATTAAACAGAGAAAGGGAAACGCATGCTCTTAAGGTGTAGATAAGTGTTGAATGAGGTTAACAGTACATTGAAGGGAAAATATATATATTATATTTAAATTTAAAATCCAAATCTTAAATCATTTCAAATTACGCAACTCAAAATCTCGACCTCCTATAGAGGCGTGCCGTCAGGCATTCATAATGTTATACCCCTATTTTGAACGCAATTGAAAAGGATCCGAGTACTAATTCGATCATATGGAGAAGATAGCTTTTTGGACCCAGTTATTATATTAAATTGTCGATATAAATTTCAGCGCGTTTAACTACCGTGCGATCACACGGCAACTCCAAATACTGCGAAAATTGAAATCCGATAATAATAAAATATTACGGACCCAACGGACTTGTTTCGTCGAATTCTGAGACTGTGGTTTGGAAGGTTATTTTTAAATATCGATTTAAACGATATATTTTCAAAACTTAACAAAACACTTCCAAATTCAATTCTAAAGCTTTCATTATCTTTAGTACTATTAATATAAATTTTAAAAGCCTTAGAATTATTTTTAATAGGCTTAGAATTTCAGATTCAATAATTTACCCAATTCTCAATTGTTTAATTTAATAATTAAACCACTCAATAAATAGTGACATTTAAAATTCAAGTTAATAATTAACTTTTAGATATTTAAAATCAATTAAATATTTCAATTTCGAATATCTAGAAAGTTCAAGTTGTCACAGTCTCTATATCTTGCTCACAAAATTTTGTATGCATTGGACTTTGGGTTTTGAGATACTGATTGTTTCTCATTGACTTGGACTTGTTTGGAAAAAATACATTGTTCCCTATAATTGGGAGGTTTATAGCCGATCCATTTTCCATGTTAAACTAAATTCCATACTTTGAACATTCTGCATTACATATCCCTTAATTCCATTTGATCACGACCTCATATTATCATCCGTACTTGATGTTTAGACCACACAATCATCACTTTGGACTTGCTGGCCTTGACGAAAGTTGAATCTAACTTTTTTAATTTGTTCGAATATAGATGGGTCAAAATGTTGGATAACACTTGCCCCATAAAGTACATCTTGTGTTGAATATGACGTGCCTTGAATCGAAGAAAGTTAGAGACATTGACAAGAAATCCATCCAGTCTTCTGAATAGTCACTGTCCTTCTGTCAAATTATTTTCCCAAAGAATCAAATCTCTCTCTGATCATCATGACGCTTGATTGATTTTCAATAGTATAAATTCTGGACTACATTCCATCATTTGATATCTATATCTGGTTCAATGAGACTAATATCTTTGGCTATCTGATCTGATGTCGACCTTGAAAGGTTCGTGTTTGAATTCGATTTCTATCAGTTTCAAAAATTGAACTTTCAGACTATACACGTGCACATTTAGGTACACGTTCTGGTCGTTGGTTGTCCGATGTGTTTATATGCTCATGAGTCGTCGCCAATTTTCATTGAGCTAGATGAAATTTCATTAAATTATTTATATATATACATACATATTTGTGTGTGTACTTTATATAAATTTTACGTCCATGTTTACATGCACATAGGGTTCGTAACCGGTCCCCTTTTTTTCATGTATATAGGGATTGGCATTCTTTCAACCGATGCCCTTTTTTTCTCTCTTCTCCTTTTTTTATGTTCATAGGATTGGCAGTCCTCTAGTTGATCCCTCCTTTCCTTTCTTTCTCTCCTTATATATATATATAGGGATCGGCATTCTTTTAGCCAACCCCTCATTTTCTCTTTTTTCTAGGTGTTAATAGGGGTCGGATGGATCCCTAAGTCAAGGAATCGTACCCGACCCCTCCTTATGTTGGAACTCAACTATTTTCGCTTCGTGGAGAAGGAAAAGGCAAGCCAAACCCTCATCCATTATATATGAATGGACACTCTCCTTTCCATCCCTTACTTCATTTCCTTTCATTTTTATTTTCTTCATGACCGAACCTTCCTTTCCATTTCTTTAAAGCCGAACCTTTCATACTTTCATCAACCTGATCTTATTCCTTCGAATCAAACATCGTCTTCTTCCTCAGATTCGCAATTTCTCTCACTCTAGACCACCACTCCTTTGTTTAACATTATCTTATTATGCTTCCTAATTTACTTCTTGTAAATAAAAGGAAATAGGTCTTATACATTATATGAAGAATAGCTATAGTTGAATCAAATATAATGATTCTCTGTAAAGACAACGATTCATATGAAAATTTTATTTAGTATTCTCTTATTATGGTTCATGATTTACTTCTTGTCAATGAAAAGAACCAAACCATATATATAATCCAGAGAAGTAATTATAGTTGAATCATAGATAATGATTCTCTTTAAAGACAATGATCTATATTTTACTTCTCTTTCCAAATTCAACATCCTCAGAAAAAACTATTGCATTTCCTATCTTAATTTTTTTTCGTAGTATAGGATTATAAAACATGTAGCGTTTGAGTCGCTTAAAATATCAATAAATTATTTCCTATCTTTAGTGCCTCAATCTAGAATTATTTAGTAAGATGAAATAAATAACCATATAAATCACCAAATCAAAATTTGAGACTACGTTATAAAAGGTATCTAGCATAAGTAGATATATATAAGCTATATTTTAAAAATTAAGAGCTTTAATCCAAAAATGTTTGAATTTATTCATAATCTTATTATGTGTAAATGAACAATGATAACCTAATTTGTTTATATTAGAAATAGAAAACCGAAATCTGTCTAAATAATAGCATAATAAAAATATCAAATAAATCCAAAAAATATAACTGAAAGCTCAATGATATCTTAAATATATCAAGTAAACTTTATTTTGTATGTATGTATATCTCATTAAAGAAACAACTTTACATATATCTATATGTTATTTCTTTTCTTCTAGATCCTTAACGTCTTTTTTTTCTTATTTATACATTTATTTACAATGCATGTTAAGTGTGTACTTTCAATCTTAAATATTTCAACCTCTCTTCTTCTTACCACAATGCTAAATGACTCAATAAGAGGTCATTTTATCCTTAAAAAATAGTTTAACAATAATCTTAAAATAGTTACACTAGAAATAAAGAAAGTACCGAAAAAATGACAATAACTTGAGGGTCTTTAACTTTTGGAGCATCAACTTTCCATATTGTACTCATTTATTTTTTCCTAACTTTGATTTTATGGAATCAAGCAATATAAAATTTGCTTGTTCCCTTTATCATTTAAAAAAATGCTTTTTAGTTTGTAAAAAAACTCCTTTAAATTGATTATCCCTACAGATATCACATTCTTGATCATTTGACACTTGCAATTTGAATTATTCTGCCTCTCAATATTCTTCATAACATTATAAGAACATTCATCTAATAGGGTTGGTTGTGATCCTTCTAATTACAAGAGTTGGATCCACGAAATCAAAAAAAACCAACATGTTCTCTTACTAATCTTAAGAGTTAGTCCCAAACAAGAGGAGAATATTATTAAAATTGGCAGACACTTTAGTCAAATTAATTTCAAATTGAGCAAAAATAAAGATTGACTGTATATGCTCATATTCAAATATCAACTATAGTAAATTCAAATAATTGGTAAGTCTCTTCTTATATTTGGATAGTAATATTAATTGGAAGTGGTACTCTTATTGTAATGATCAAACATTATCAGTAATTTAATGTTAAATAACATTCTTCCTTTGGGCCGATTAGTTATTCAGTTGTAAAACCTTAATTGTCATAGATTTATCATCACACAAGTGTAAGTGGTTCGACTAAATATTAGTCTTCCTTTAGGCTGGCTAATATCCGCATGAATAGATACACACAAATATAAAACATTTCCACGAAAAATTGAAATAAGAGAGGTCACTTTAGCGACATATTATTTCAATTAGCTCACTTGGAATAGGAAATATACAATTAGTTTGCAAAGAGACGCCAAAAATATATTTGAATTTATTTCTTAACGTACGTAAAATTTATTTCAAGTGCTATAAAACACTCCCAAAAATGCTTTAGGTCTATATGGCACTTGAAACTCTCAAAATTATAACCATGTCGTAACATATTTTAATCATAGTTGTTATAATCTTTTGCTTTAAGTATGTGGTTGCATTCATGACATTCCCAAAGTAAATATGGTACAAGACATCATAAATAAATCACATAACAAATATCATGGATGAACATCACAATAAATACCACTTAAAATTATACATAAATAACATAGTAAACATCATACTAAATAACATGAAAGAATATAATAGCTATAATGTATATATAAACCATAATATAGCTTTACAGAATTCTACAATATCACTTTATATTTAGTTCATTAATTGAAATACTAAGTTAAGGTCGGCAACCATGCATTTTGGAAAAATATGAAAACTGTTGTTGCTTTTATTTTAAGATAACCAAAGCATAAAAGTTAAACATGTTTTCAATGAGCATGGGTCAAACATATAAAATATTTGTAACTATCAAACATTAATGCATTAAATAATAAACCATATTCCTTTTCTTGTTACAAACACAAACTGTTGCTTCATTAGATTAATTGTAACCAACCTATTTAGTGCATTTATGATAACAAATTAATTAATTTATTACCTATATCAACCCGCATATTTATCGATCGTATATTTAAATATTTTATTTAAATATTTCATCGTTAGTCGGATTTTTGTCCGAAAAGCTACTTTTTGCAAACAACCGAATTAGGACTCAAGACCACTTCCATTGAGTTCAAAATGCCGTTTACGACCTTTTTGAGTATAAACTTCGATATGTTTGGAGCTAGCTAAAAATTTGACCTTTTTCACTTTGGGTTTGGTTTTGGGTCAGCCCACTAGCCATAATAGTACCCAAATCTGAACCACTTCTCCCCATTCACTCTCACTTCCTCCTCTTTTCAGTTCTAAAGCAAAAATGGTGGAAGAGAATGGGAAATAGAAATCCAAAACCCTAGTTTCCATTTGCAAATCAATTTCTAGCTTCAAACTCAAGAGAACTCGTTGGTAAGCCTTCTCTTCATCTTCTCCATCTCCTTCTCTCTTGAATTTCAAAAATTCCTAAACCTAACTTTGGGAGTGTTCTTCTTTTAAGCTTTTCAAGCTTGTTGAGTTGGAATTGAAGAGTAATTGCTCTTTCCATTGCTCCATAGCTTCTTCTTCGTTTGTTTGGGTTCAAAGGTGAGATTTTTATCTCACATCTATGCTTATAATTATCTTCGATTGTTAGGTATGAATTCCTAACACTTATTCTTGTGCAATTGCTTTTGGTTTGGATTGATTTGGTGAATATCCCAATTTTTAGTGTTTTGAGTTCAAATCCTTAAAAATCATAACTTGAATGTTGGAACATGTTTTTGGTGATGCATCGAGGAGCCAATAGGACCGGGTAGCCGATGGGCGTAATCCCCTAGCGTCCGTGCTTGTCCGATTGCAAATTGAAGGAGTCTGCACCTCATTTGAAATAGGTTTCAATTTGCAGAACATCAGGTTCGGCCGACCGAACCCCTGGGCCGGTCGACCGACCTGCTTCTAAAGCGCATAAGCACCTTTCTTTCTCTGGTCCGGTCGACTAGCTACAAGGCTCAACCGACCGACATGCTTCCCGAGAATTTTTCCAGAACAGGGTCCAGTCGACCGAGCTCTGTAGCCGACCGACCGACCTGTTGTTGTTTTGCCTATTTCGCTTATTTGCTTGAGAATTCCCACTTTAATCGATTCGTGTTGATTCCCTTTTGTTATAATCACTTATTATCGACTTTGATGACATTTTCTTCGTGATTTGTGGGAATAACCATTTGATGGATTCGGTATCGATTTCTTTGGATTTTATTCACGTGTTCGTATGTGAATTTTGATGATGGATTGTTTCTACAATCACTTCTATGATTTGTCACTTTAAAATATAAAGGTTTTCTATACTAGTAGTAAATATCAAAACTCTTTCTTCAAATGATTTCAACACTATTTCATAATAAAGCTCGTTTTCTAAAACCGATTTCCAATCTATTAGTATATACAAACCTTTACCTCACTCGTATGAGAAATCTAATTAAAGGACTTAGTAAAAGAAGTGGTATGAAATGCTTGCGTTCACTTCGTCGGTTAATTCTTGGACTTGTTCGATTGAACCTCTTGTGACACTTTTCTAGTGAAGATCTACAGTTTGTTCGTAAATATTTAAGTTAAGCAAGTGGTTATCGGACATGAAGCTAAACTCATATATTTACTAACTTAGTGTGATTGACACTTCTTGATGATCGATGATGATCATTTTATGGTTTAGACTAGCAATGTGCGATGTCTCTTTGTCCATGTGGAGGTCCGTACCTCAGTTCATTGAGCTTCGCCTCATTTCTTTGTGGGCTGGCATCCCATGTACTTTTAATGTCTTTGCTTTTGATTCATTGGATGTACCGTTTGCACTACATCAATGTCTTTGCTTTTGATTCATTGGATGTACCGTTTGCACTACATCAATGTCTTTGCTTTTGATTCATTGGATGTACCGTTTGCACTACATCAATGTCTTTGCTTTTGATTCATTGGTTGTACCGTTTGTACTACATCAATGTCTTTGCTTTTGATTCATTGGATGTACCGTTTGCACTACATCAATGTCTTTGCTTTTTGATTCATTGGATGTACCGTTTGCACTACATCAATGTCTTTGCTTTTGATTCATTGGATGTACCGTTTGTACTACATCAATGTCTTTGCTTTTTGATTCATTGGATGTACCGTTTGCACTACATCAATGTCTTGGCCGACCTTTTCTTGTGATTTCTGCATTTCTATATGATGATTTCTGGAATTTAAGTTTCACCACCTTTTTCAGTTGGCATTGATATGGATGTCATTTATTGTGGTTTGGTGAATTAAATAAAGAATATGGCATTCTTTTGATGCTATGAGATTCTTGAGATATTGTATGACTTTTGTGGATTTTCTAATGTATATTTGTCGTAGTATGACATTTTTGGTTATCATATGTCTCTTATTCTATATCATTTCATCTGATATTTATAGCTAGACTGATCCGTTTATTATTTTCTTATTAAATAATACTCGGGTCAGACTGAGATTTTACAGATGCTTCTGCTTGACTCTTTATCAGACCATCATATGATCTTTTGGTTAACTACTTAGCTTGTAGTTTTTTGTTGTGTACAATTTGAGATATGGACTCCTTGATGTATACATATTCTTTTGTCTTGCACTTGCATCTATTCTTTTGTGTTAATGTGGATCTTGTTTGACCACTACTCTGATATACACTTTTAGGTGTAATATTCATATCCGTTTTCGCCTTTGTGATATGAATTATCTGTGACTGATTTGTGTTGTGTTTATTTCTATATTTGTTTCCGAAGACACTATAGCCACTGTGTAGTAACTTTGAGTTTGTGTCGGTATGTCGAATTTCCTCTTGGAAGGCATGCAAGTTATATTTTATCTGACATATCAGTACTTGCACAAAGATATTACACAGATGGTCGCTCCTCAACAGCCTTATTCTCCGTGCTAGTTGACAGCATTACTCCGTAGTGTTCTTGGCTAGCGTGGGTATAGAGGTGGGGCGTCACAGCTTGGTATCAGAGCCAAACTTCGGAACAATGTAGAATAACTTAGCAAGGATAATCGTCCTAAGTCCATCTTAGGAGTCGTGCTTTAGGATTTTATTCGGGTCTTCGTACCGTCCTATCCTATTTTCTTTTATGATTCCTTGTTTTATCTATCAAGATTGCTTGATATTTATTTTGAGAATAACTTTTCTCCTTCTTTCTTTCTTAAAGAAGAAGAAGAAGAATGGTTAGGTCTAACCGAACCAGTGTGAGTCAATCTAGTGCTACTCCCCAAGATGGAATATTCATGTCTGCTCAGCAGCTTTTAGATCTCATGAAGAATGCTCAAGCTGCAGGACCTATTCTAGAGCCTACTCATCCTAGATCCGGTTTTTCACGCTTGTGCGGAGACTACACCCATTTGGGTGGAAGGCCATTCAAGGGATTCGAGAGTGTTATAGAAATTTAGGCTTGGCTCAAATCATGCGATCGCATCTTTTCTCGCATGAACCTTATTGATCTACATCGTGTCCAAGTGGCTTCTAGCATGCTCCAAGAAAGAGCATTAGATTGGTATGAGCTTTTAATTTCTGAAATCATTGAAGAGGATCTCACTTAGGAGAAATTCCGGGAACGATTCGAACTAAAGTTTGTGCCGGAGGCTAAAAAAGTAACTTTAGCACGGCGTTTTATTGACCTTGTTCAAGGTAAATCTTCCGTGACAGATTATATCGCATCTTTTGAATCTCTTTCCAAATACGGGGTTGAATACATTAATACGCCATTGAAGAAAAATCAGAGATTTATCTATGGCTTGAATAAGAATCTTAAGAAGTTATTACTTCTGAAACTTGAGGTTTCATTTGATCAGCTTATTGATATAGCTCTTCGTCTTGAAGAGGCCGATAATGAAGGTGATGTTGAAGTTGTGCGTGCCAAACAGAACTTCGACAATAACTTGAAGAGGCCTATCAAATTCAAAGGCCCCAATTCTAATAAGAAAGGGAAGCAACAAACTCCGGTAGCAAAGACTCCTACCTCTAATCATGGACGATGCTACAATTGTGGTTCCACAGACCACTATGCAAGGGAGTGCCCGAAACCCCTCTTTTGTCGTTATTGCAAAGGTTCGAGTCATCTTTTATCTTCGTGTCCTAAGCTTCCAAGCAAGAGAGAAGAAAAGCTGCAAGCCCCTAGCAACTCTTCTCTTGGTCAAAGTATTTCTCATTCAATCCTTGATTACGTTTTTTTGTGATTATCTTTTTTTTTTAAGTTCTTGTTGATAGGAGTTCATCTCATTATTTTATATCAAAAGAACTTGTGGATTCTTTTTCTTTAAAAATATTTTAGGCTTGATGTCTTCGTTGAGAATTGTGAATCCAGTTGGTGGATCCGCAACACTCAATTTACTTTTTATTAATGTCGAAGATTATTTTATGTGATTTTTCTGTCCGAGCCGATTTTTTTTTTACTTAGGCTTCGGAATTGATTTTTGGAAAGGATTGGCTTAATCATTGTGAAGCCATATCCTATATTTTCGAGTGGACTATTCTTCTTCGACATTTTCATTTTGTTAAGCAGATTTCTATTTTTCCTTTGTGATTTTGATTCCAATTTGATGGCATCATTTTATTCTTTAAACCCGCATAATGAGGAAAGTGTTATTTCTTTCATCTAAATAGTTTGTGAAACTTTCCGGTATTTTTGAGCTTGTCTTAGGATATTCACCTAAGTAATCTTTTGTGTGGTGCTAAGGTCTTTTCAGTTCGACTTTACCACCGATTTTCATTTGCTACGAGTTACGGAAGTTAGCATTCCACTTACCGCATTCCGCACTTGTTATGATTCTATGAATGAATTATTATGTCATTCAGTTTGCCCATCTTGTTTCATCCATATTATAAATCGAGTATTCTATGAATGTCTCGATAATTCCATTCTTGTATTTACAGATTTTGGATGAAAATAGCAATTTAAAATTTTTCAAACCTTTTTCATAAGATTTATTTATAAGTACATTTGGATTTTGATCTTAAACAAGCAAAGAATATTCTCAAAACTTTTAAGAGATATTTTCATCATATAGAAGATGATTTTGTGATTGTATTACCCGTTGAGTGCTTTAAGAATTCTGGTCGATGCGCTTGATCAACATTATCGATAGGAATTTCCTAAACGCTTTGATGAGACAGCCAGACACAGTAAATTGACTTGTAAAAATGTAAATTTTTCTAGAAAGATTATTACATAAAGATAAATGTAATTTTGAAAGTTTTAACTTTTCAGGAAAGAAGATTATTTAAAAGAATTCTTTCTTTTCGATACTCGTATTCTTGTATTTTCCGAGGGGAACCAAGACTTTATCTTTTGTACCAATGCTAATCGTATTGGTTTGGATGCCGTTCTCTTGCAAAAGGAAACGTTCTACCACTTGTGCTTCTAAATCATTAAAGCCGATCGAGACTAGGTATGCCGCTCATGATCTAGTGCTCGCGGCTATGGTTTTCGCTTTTAGAATTTTTACATCATCATTTTTGGGGGAGAAATTTGTTCTCCATCTCGATCATAAATCTTTGGAATATTTATTTTCTCATAAGGAACTTCATGTTGGCTCGAGATTCCTTGTATCTTATGATCTTTTTACCAAGTTCATCGGACGTTTCGATGCACTTTGTTTTGTTGAGCTTCGCCTCATTTCTTTTATGGACTTGCATCCGATATTCTTTTATGGTGTTTGGTTCATCGGATGTACTATTATTATACTACATCGATGTTCCGTCTTATCTGGACCAATGGATGTACCATTATTATACTACATCGTTGTTCCGGTTTATCGGTTCATTGGACGTACCGTTTTTGTACTACGTCGGTGTTCCGAGATTATTCGAGCGTATCGTTTTTGTACTACGCCGTTGCACCGGCTCAATTTTCAGCTATTCTTTACGTTTTCCACGTCTTTTAACTATGGAATTGCTTTTATGTTTCCGATTTTTATTCTTGAACCCGGTGTTACTGAGGGAATTGAAGTTTCACCAAATTTGACTTTTGAGCAACATTCTATTCGCATCATTGCTTTGGGGGTGGGGCGCCTTCGGAATAAAGATGTTCTTCTTGTGAAAGTTCAATGGTTCTGAGATACTGAGGATCGCTCTTGGGAATCCTGGGAATTCATCGTGTGAACCCGTTCGGACTTACTCTTTCATGCTCTTTATGGTGAACTTCTTATTTCAAAATTCTTTTGTGTTGATATGCTTTTATGGTTGTTACTCTTTATTTTCTTCTTAAGTATTGCGAGGACGCAATTTATTTAAGGAGGGGAGTCTTTAACAACCCGCATACTTATCGATTGTATATTTAAATATTTTATTTAAATATTTCATCGTTAGTCAGATTTTGTCCGAAAAGCTACTTTTTGCAAAAAACCGAACTAGGACTCGAGACCATGTGACCTTTTTTAGAATAAACTTCGATATGTTTGGAGCTAGCTAAAAATTTGACCTTTTTCACTTTAGGTTTGTTTTGGGTTCAGCCCACTAGCCATCATAATACCCAAATCTGAACCACTTCTCCCCATTCACTCTCACTTCCTCCTCTTTTCAGTTCTAAAGCAAAAATTGTGGAAGAGAATGGGAAATAGAAATCCAAAACCCTAGTTTCATTTGCAAATCAATTTCTAGCTTCAAACTCGAGAGAACTCATTGGTAAGCCTTCTCTTCATCTTCTCCAGCTCCTTCTCTCTTGAATTTCAGAAATTCCTAAACCTAACTTTGGGAATGTTCTTCTTTTAAGCTTTTCAAGCTTGTTGAGTTGGAATTGAAGAGTAATTGCTCTTGCCTTTGCTCCATAGCTTCTTCTTCATTTGTTTGGGTTCAAAGGTGAGATTTTTATCTCACATCTATGCTTATAATTATCTTCGATTGTTAGGTATGAATTACTAACACTTATTCTTGTGCAATTGCTTTTGGTTTGGATTGATTTGGTGAATATTCCAATTTTTAGTGTTTTGAGTTCAAATCCTTAACAATCATAACTTGAATGTTGGAACATGTTTTTGGTGATTCATCGAGGAACCAATTGGACCGGGTAGCCGATGGGCGTAATCCCCTAGCGTCCGTGTTTGTCCGATTGCAAATTGAAGGAGTTTGCACCTCATTTGAAATAGGTTTCAATTTGCAGAACATCAGGTTCGGCCGACCGAACCCCTGGGCCGGTCGACCGACCTGCTTCTAAAGTGCATAAGCACCTTTCTGTCTCTGGTCCGGTCGACTGGCTACAGGGCTCCGCCGACCGACCTGTTTCCCGAGAATTTTTCCAGAACAGGGTCCGGTCGACCGAGCTCTGTAGCCCGCCGACTGACCTGTTGCTGTTTTGCCTATTTCGCCTATTTGCTTGAGAATTCCAACTTTAATCGATTGGTGTTGATTCCCTTTTGTTATAATAACTTATTATCGACTTTGATGACATTTTCTTCATGATTTGTGGGAATATCCATTTGATGGATTCGGTATCAATTTCTTTAGATTTTATTCACGTGTTCGTATGTGAATTTTGATGATGGATTGTTTCTACAGTCACTTCTATGATTTGTCACTTTAAAATATAAAGGTTTTCTATACTAGTAGTAAATATCAAAACTCTTTCATCAAATGATTTCAACACTATTTTATAACAAAGCTCGTTTTCTCAAACCGATTTCCAATCTATTAGTATAAACAAACCTTTACCTCACTCGTATGAGAAATCTAATTAAACGACTTAGTAAAACAAGTGGTATGAAACGCTTGCGTTCACTTCGTCGGTTAATTCTTGGACTTGTTCGATTGAACCTCTTGTGACAATTTTCTAGTGAAGATCTACAGTTTGTTCGTAAATATTTAAGTTAAGCAAGTGGATATGGGACACGAAGCTAAACTCATATATTTACTAACTTAGTGTGATTGACACTTCTTGATGATCGATGATAATCATTTTATGGTTTAGACTAGCAATGTGCGATGTCTCTTTGTCCATGTGGAGGTCCGTACCTCAGTTCATTGAGCTTCGTCTCATTTCTTTGTGGGCTGGCATCCCATGTACTTTTAATGTCTTTGCTTTTGATTCATTGGATGTACCGTTTGCACTACATCAATGTCTTTGCTTTTGATTCATTGGATGTATCGTTTGCACTACATCAATGTCTTTGCTTTTGATTCATTGGATGTACCGTTTGCACTACATCAATGTCTTTGCTTTTGATTCATTGGATGTACCGTTTGTACTACATCAATGTCTTTGCTTTTGATTCATCGGATATACCGTTTGTACTACATCAATGTCTTTGCTTTTTGATTCATTGGATGTACCGTTTGCACTACATCAATTACTTTGCTTTTGATTCATTGGATGTGCCGTTTGTACTACATCAATGTCTTTGCTTTTGATTCATTGGATGTACCGTTTGGACTACATCAATGTCTTTGCTTTTTGATTCATTGGATGTACCGTTTGCACTACATCAATGTCTTGGCCGACCTTTTCTTGTGATTTCTGGATTTCTATATGATGATTTCTGGAATTTATGTTTCACCACTTTTTTCAGTTGGCATTGATATGGATGTCATTTATTGTGATTTGGTGAATTAAATAAAGAATATGACATTCTTTTGATGCTATGAGATTCTTGAGATATTGTATGACTTTTGTGGATTTTCTAATGTATACTTGTCGTAGTATGACATTTTTGGTTATCATACGTCTTTTTATTATGTCTCTTTTTCTATATCATTTCATCTGATATTTATAGCTAGACTGATCCGTTTATTATTTTCTTATTAAATAATACTCAGGTCAGACTGAGATTTTACAGATGCTTCTGCTTGACTCCTTATCGAACCATCATCTGATCTTTTGGTTAACTACTTAGCTTGTAGTTTTTGGTTGTGTACAATTTGAGATATAGACTCTTTGATGTATACATATTCTTTTGTCTTGCACTTGCATCTATTCTTTTGTGTTAATGTGGATCTTGTTTGACCACTACTCTAATATACACTTTTAGGTGTAATATTCATATCTGTTTCCGCCTTTGTGATATGAATTATCTGTGACTAATTTGTGTTGTGTTTATTTCTATATTTGTTTCCAAAGACACTATAGCCACTGTGTAGTAACTTTGAGTTTGTGTCGGTATGTCGGATTTCCTCTTGAAAAGCATGCAAGTTATATTTTATCTGACATATCAGTACTCGCACAAAGATATTACACAGATGGTCGCTCCTCAACAGCCTTATTCTCCGTGCTAGTTGAGAGCATTACTCCGTAGTGTTCTTGCTAGCATAGGCATAGAGGTGGGGCGTCACATTACCATAACAACCATATTTAATGCATTTATGATTAAAATAAATGCAATTTGCCGTTGTGTAGTTCAAAATGTAAACTAGTGTCACGTTAAAATTTATTTCGACAATAAAATGAACATAAACACTTTAAAGGAGCATATTTTGTTTCCAATTAATCAAAATTTCTAAAATAATCAAAATACCTTATATATAGCCAAATTAATTAATCAAATGTTGATTAATGTAAAATAACCACGGAACCGAATTTATATTACTTGCATAAATGGTTCTAATTATATACATATATATATATATAGACACACACACACACCATTTATAAATGTTAAAGAAAATGACAATACATATCAGATCATATAGATCATAATGTATTCATCATGTTAAAATTCATAACTTTTAAAATATAAAATAATAAACATGTGGATGATCTATCCAATAAAAGTTGTTTTAAAAATTTATAGAAATTTAGATTGTTTCCCATAATTTAATGATTTCAAAGTTCTAACTTATTTCATAAATAACTTACAGATCATTTAGATCAATATTTCTACACTAAAATAGTTTCACAAATTAGCCTTGCAATTTAAAAAATTAGAAAAAGCTAAATCAAATTCAAAATCATCAATAGAAAATCCTTGATATATAAATTAAACAAATCTAAAACTTGAGTAAGAAATTACAGGGCTCGTAAAAAAAAGTTCAGTTCAAAACATACTCGTAAAAAACGCATAATTTTTTTTCAACGACGTCAATGATGGGTGGCACTGATTCCACTTGTTAGGATTTCAATATACTTTAGGATAGATGTAACGACCCATAAAATTGTACATATTTTTAATTAAGTTTTTATTTTAAAACTTTAATTTTTAAATTATTTGAGATTGAATTTCAAGAATTTTCTAACGCAAGTTTGTAATTAGTTTGTAATTTATTTTCGAAATACAGTAGAATAAACATTTCTGAAAATTTTATATTTTGGTCAACTCTGGTCAAATTTTGAATTTCAGTTTAAATTCTTAAATATGAATTTTTAAGTTTTAACCTTTTTACTTTGAAGCTGAATATAATTTCAATATAAGTTCTACTTTTTTTCGTAAATTTCTGCTTTATACTTTTTAAATTAGATAAAGCACGGTGTTTACACGCAGTTATTTTATGTATTTCAATTTCTATTTTTCTATGTCCATTTCTATATTTTTATTTTCTATGTTATGTTATTTTATTTTAGTTTGCACTTTGATCAATTATTGGATTTTTATTTGTTTATATCTTTTTTTAAATAGTTGGAGAAAATCAAGGGGGCACACGTTTTATTGTTTAAATGCTCGCCTTTTTTCCCCCTACCCTCTTTATTAATTTTCTAGCCGTTTTCTCCTAATTCCTAGCCATGAATTACACTACACCTAGCCGTACATATAGGGTTGAAAATTCACATATAAAAATTTATTTCCCATCTCACATTATTTTATCTCCATTTAAATAAAAAACATTGTACGTTTCTTTCTCCTTAACTTATGCCTTTTTGTTTCCCTAGCATTCATAACTCCTTAGCTATTTCTTTTTTTCTTCTATAGCCGTGTATTTCCTTTTTCCATTCACATGAAAAATTTATTTTCCATTATGTTCTCATTTCTCATTTGCATTTAAGAATAAAATATACATAAGTTTATTTCTCTTTAATTCTTGCCCTTTTGTTTTCCTAGCATTTACTCCTTTTCTAGTCGTTTCCCCACCTTTTTCTTGCTGTGAATCTCTCCAATCACGCACAAAATTTTTCTCAATATCTCACTTTCCATTTGCGTGAAAAGAATTAATATATACAAGCTTCAAAATCCATGGCTTCCTCTTCTCCTTTTCTACTTTTCCTTTTCCTTTTCTTTATTTGTTCATGTCTTGCTCGGCCTCTACCATGCCTTAGCCGACCACTACACCATCTCCACCACCACCAAGACTACCTCCACAACCTCATCACCTCCATACAAGAAAGACCGTGACCACTAAGAGAAATACATCACCATCCCATAATGAATAACCTAGCCAACCACCACTATTTCACCCTCCTCTTTATATTAGCTTTGGCCACCAATTGTTCCACCATTTACTTGCAACGCCATGACCTACAACATGCCTTAGCTGTGAATTATAATGTTCCTAGAGCAATGCAATAGCCAAAGCCGAGCACCAAGCCCTATGGCCGAACCTCTTGAACCCAAACCCTTTGCCCTTAGCCTTCCATGCACTTGAAACTTACACCTCTTCACCTTTTAGCGCATAGCAGTGCCAAACATGACCTTAGCCGACCCTAGGTTGCCTCAAACACACCAAGGCCGAGCATACATGAAGATGGTTGAGACCTATGGTGATGTGGTCGAGCCACTTATGTTGGTTGAAGCAAAGGTGTGTCATTTCTATCCCATATTTTCCATTGTTTTAATCTCTAATCTTTGTATTGAAATATATTCTTATAAATGTCGTAATTGTTTGCATACAAGATTTGGATCTGACTCTTCATTCACTCAAAAATAAAGTCGTGCTTTCTCGTGCCTTTTCTTGATTTGCGGAGTTTAGATTTGGGTTGGAATTTAAATTCTAGCTTTAAAAAGGTGAGTTATTCACTCTAGACATTACGTACTTATATTATGGTGAAATGATGATAAGTGAATCTGTATAAATTGATATGTTATTCATATGTTCCTGTGATGTGATTATATGATGTTAGATCCTATTTATATATTTGTTCATCATCTGATATGATATGATATGTTATATTATATTGTTCATTATATTTACTGTATCATACTGCAAGTTCCCAATCACTATGGGATGAAATGATACATACCCTAATGGACATTAAAATAAGGAAAAATCATTATGAGCTGAAATGATAGGATCAAGTGATGTTTATTGTATTTTTTTTAGGATTGCGAGTTTGAAATGATAGAACTTGGATTTTTCTTTTCAAATTACGGATTGAAATGATAAATATCCGTACCACTTGATCAAGGTTAGAAAATATTATACAGGCCTATGGTTAATGTTTTAAAATAATTTTCTCCTAAAATTTTATTAAGTATTTTGAATTTTTAGAATATATGAATTTATTTATTTATTTGAAACTTGATTTAAAGATTTGAAATATAAAGAGTTGTTGGTTTTCCATAAGTTATTTTATAAGTTGATAATCGGGTTTAAATTATAATTTAAAAATCCTTATTTGGTTTTAAATTGTAATTTAAAGATCTTTTTTATGATAAATTACTTAATAGTTATATTTGATTTAATATGGAATCTTGAATCTAACTTGGTTATTTTATTTAAGGTATTTTCCTAAAATGGATATGTTGCATAATGAATAATGTATTCTGAATTGAGAAAATGAATACAGTTTTAATTGGGCAATTTGTAATAAAATTTGATTGTTATATTAACTATGATAAAATATTCTTTTGTGAAATGTTATGTTTTGTAAGATATAGCTATGACTTTAAAATGGAAAAATGTAACTTAAAACATACATGTGAGATGTAAATTTAATTAATATTTTAATTGACTAACATAATAAATGTTCTTTACTGTAATAACAAAAAGGAAAGAAACATGTAAAAAGTTAATTAATGCAAGAAACATATAAATTTTTAATTAATGAAAGAAACGTGTGAATTTCTAATTAATGAAAGAAACATGTAAAGTTATAGTTAATGTAATATTGATTAAAATGATAAATGCTTTTTAATGTAATAAAAATGTAAATTAAAATGTACATTTGATAATGTAAGTTTTAAATAGTGTAATATTGATTAAATGATAAATGCTTTTTACTGTAATAAAAATGTAAATTAAAACGTACATTTGACAATGTAAGTTTTAATTAATGTAATATTGATTAAATGATAAATGCTCTTTACTGTAATAGAAATGTAAATTAAAACGTACATTTGATAATGTAAGTTTTAATTAGTGTAATATTGATCAGAATAATAAATGCTCTTTATTGTAATAAAAATGTTAATTAAAACATACATTTGATAATGTAAGTTTTAATTAGTGTAATATTGATTAAAATGATAAATGCTCTTTATTGATTAAAACAACTTTGAATTTTGAACTTAAGAATGTAATAAAGTTGTTGATAATCCAACAAAGGAAGACGAATTTAACAAACACAAATTTTTTTATGAGTTGTTAAATACTGACGGGGAAGATTTAAATCACCACTTTGATTTTGAAATCGATAATTTTGAAGAAGTTTTCAATGATAACTTTGAACTTCAAATTGGAGAAAATAAACATAAACATCAACCAATTGTTTTATCGACCCTAAAAATCATCGAAAATAAAACAACTCATATGATTTTTAATAAAATGATATTCGTTTTTCCAAATCCACGTTCGATTCCGAAATCTTTTACGATTTAGTTTTTCGTGCTTAAGCTGTGTCTCACGTATTTAACGAGACAAATGAATCGGTCTTTAAAAGACCGTTTCATTTACTTTTTGACTGTATACTTTCTCATCTCTTGTAAATAATAATCTTCCATGTAAATATAGGATTTTTATTTTACTTTTCTCCTTCCACTTGGGTTGACTGTGGGGACACAGCCAAAATCAAGTGTAGGGGAAGACTCATCTTCATTTTTAATTTTTCATGGTTTATTTTTGCCTTTTCTTTTAAAAATCCCACAATTTTTTTTTCTGTTGATTTATTTTTAAAATAAACACTATAAAATAAATATATGGTTTTGGTTTATTAAATTGAGAGAGCAAGCAATTGAAATCCTAGCATTATTTTTACTTATTTGATTTGATTTGTTATTGAAAAGAAATGAAAATTCCACTACGATAAACTTTGATAATCAACTAAGGATCCATTTCATAGTTACACTATGTTATTAACCAAAACAACAATTTAAACTATAGTCTATCCGATAACTTTGTTTTTTTGGTAATATTGACGAGTAAATAACATAAATTTCAAGATAATGATCAAAACCTATATTTAACTTATTCGTGTCAATTTAAAAATAAATCCTTTATTTGTAAATATTTTCTAAAACTCACATTCATGTCTTTGTAAATAAATCTTGCGTTTTGTAAATATTTTCATCCTGCTTTTGGATTTTGTGGGTAGTATCCACTAAAAACCCTCAGAGACAACACTCGTCCTACTGGGGACACCCAGAGGTTTAACGGCTTGTTGCATATGCTCAATGCAATAGTGCTCCAACTAAAACGGATTTATCTTAGTTTTTCTTTATTCGAGGACGAATAAAAAGATGAGTGTGGAGGTCTTGATGTGCACGTAAATGTTCATATTTTTACCACCATATTTAATCTATTTAAGTTGAATAAATGATCATATAGAGTATTTTAACTTTATTAACCAAAATTCAAATTATTTGAAATTGTCACATATTCATCTTCATCCAAGGGAAAAATGGTCACTTTTGTGCATATATCAAATTGAGAAAATTTAATGGGAAATTTCTATATTATTTTATAGGAATTTAAACTCAATTATAAATGGTTTCATGAACGACTATGCATGCACAAAGAAGATACAAGAAAATGAAGATGGAAATAATTCAAAGTGAAGAACATGAAGGGCCCCACCCACTTACCTTGATTTTCAATTAGGAGCTAATGCATATGCTAAAAGACATTTATAGCTTCATGTATATTTAAGTAGGGGATTATTGAAGCTAATGATAACTTGGCCACCACACTTCCTCCAAGGGCATTTTGGGAACTCCCCAAAAATATGCATTATGGTTTCTAACTTGTATAAATACCCCTTATGTTTCATGTAGCCCTCCTCTTAGTTATCTCCTCTTACTTAGTCTCTCTTTAGTTAGTTTTAGGCTTAAAATAAAACCAAGCTCTCTTCTTCCTTTTCATGGCTACTTAGCCATTTCTCTTTATGTAATTTTTTTAAGCAACTTCAATACATGTTCTTTTCCTTTTCATGCTTATTTACTTTCATGTTGTAGTGTAGATTTATTTTTCATGCAAGTAGAATAGTTTTTTCTTTACTTTGCTCTCCTTTTCCTTTTCGTTTTCTTTCATGTTGCAGCCTATATTTGTTGTTTTGATAACAAATACGAGAGGTTAATCCCTTCAATTTAGGGGTAATGAAGCCCCTAATCATACAGCTTCAACTTTTAATAGTTATAGCTCTCTTTTTGTGCTTAATGACAATGCTTGAAGTGGTTTAATTTGTCGTTTTTGTTTTGAATTTGATAGCCTATATTGTTGACACCAAATAGGTTATGCTTAAACAATCACAAACACTAATGTCTCTTCATCAAAATATGATTATGGCATAAAAGAGTGATTTGAAATTCAAATTTGATGGTCTATATTTATAATTAATAGTTAATAGGCCATACTTAAAATAGATTTCATTTTCAACTCTGTGTCATTTTCATGAGATTTATTAAGTGGTTTAAAGGTAGTGTTATAGTCTGATAGCTTATGTTAAGTTAATTAATAACACAAATAAGTCACACTTATGATAAAAATATCATTTAAACTCACTTATGACCAAAAAAAGAGATCATAATTTCATTAATCGTTGAATTATATGATCTAGAGAATAGATAGATCTCTCAATTATCATTTAACTCTCATATTTTTATCTATTTTTCTTTTGCTAGTTTTTGTTAGTTTCTTACATTTTTAGTTAATCACACTTTTCAACTTTGGTTAATTTGATTGAGTAGAATTTAAAATCATCAATTCCCTATGAATCGACCCATATTCGCCATGTACTACAAGTGTACGCCGTGCGCTTGCGATTTATTTTAATTTTGAAATTTTTGAACGGTTTTCTAATTCGATAGAAATTCAGCCAGTTAAAATATATGTAATATATGATTTAAAATTTGATGTGATATATTGTGTATATCTATTTATCTCTAATTGTTTGAAGTTAATCGGAAATTTAATTCTAAAATTTTATCTTAAAGGAAAATTTCAATTATAAAAGGAAATCAAATTATGAATAAATATGTAAGCTTAGATAATTCAATTAAGAAAATTTTATTTGTATAATATTCTATTGCATTCCAATGTAACTTACCTAAATTATTTAAAAGTTAACTATGTAATTGGATAATATACCATATAAAAGGATTTTATAAATAAAATTAGAGTTGTCATAATAAATGTAAATATACTTAATATATGTGATTGGATATTTTAAGTGGAATAATAATTTGAAATAAAGAAAAACTTAAATTTGTTGAATAAATTATGAGTATAATAATTGATTTTACCAAATTCATGATTGTATAAATTGATAACTGGATGGTAAGATAATGAAATTAGAAATAGTTAGAATTTATTTAATTTAAGTGAAATCAATGGATTAAAATCAATTATGGAATATTAATTTGTTTAAATTGAAATGTGTTTTCTAAAAAAACACTACTCCGGAGAATAGAGTTAGGGGATACAGTTGTCCGCCACACTGATCCCCCTTTTTAGCTAGATAAAATAGAATAATCAGTTGATTGAATAAGTAAATGAGACAAATTAAATAAAATTTTATTCTGAAAGAAATCTTTTGTATCAAATAGTAATAAGTCAAAACTAAATCAACTTAATGAAAGACCTTGAATTAAAATCAAATATTGAATATTAATTTATTTAAATTGAAATTTATATGGTTTAAAATTAATTGTT
This sequence comes from Allium cepa, assembly GCA_030765085.1. NCBI lineage: Eukaryota > Viridiplantae > Streptophyta > Magnoliopsida > Asparagales > Amaryllidaceae > Allium > Allium cepa. Next base: position 277,553,346 of record CM060934.1, on the reverse strand, counting down.
TCATTTTTTTTCAAATCTTTTTTTCTTTTTGGTTGTTTCCATTCTCCTATCTCCTTACTTTTCAAGGACGAAAATTTTGAGTGGGGGAGAGCGTAACAACCCATAATTTTGTAAATATTTTTAAGTAAGTTTTTATTTGAAAACTTTAATTTCTAACTTATTTAAGATTCAATTTCTAGAATTTTCCAACGTAATTTTGGAATTTGTTTGTAATTTATTTTCCAAATACAATAAAATAAACATTTCTGAAAATTTTATATTTTGGTCAACTCGGGTCAAATTTTGAATTTCATTTTAAATTTTTAAATGTGATTTTTAAATTTTAATCTTTTTTTGATGAAAAATATAATTTCAATATTAGTTCTACTTTTTTTCGTAAAACTCTGCTTTATACTTTTTAAATTAGATAAGCACAGCGTTTACACGCAGTTATTTTATGTATTTCAATTTCTATTTTTCTATGTCCATTTCTATATTTTTATTTTCTATGTTATGTTATTTTATTTTAGTTTACACTTTGATCAATTATTGGATTTTATTCGTTTATATCTTTTTTTTAAATGGTTGGAGAAAATCAAGGGGACACACGTTACATTGTTTAAATGCTTGCCTTTTTTTCCCCTACCTTATTTACTAATTTTTTAGCCGTTTCCTCCCCATTCTTGGCCATGAATTACTCTACTCATAGCCGTGCATATTAATTTGAAAATTCACATACATAAATTTATTTCCCATCTCTCATTTTTTATCTGCATTTAAAAAAATATTGTACGTTTCTTTCTCCTTAACTTATGTCTTTCCGTTTCCCTAGATTCAATACTCCTTAGCTGTTTCTTTTTTCTTCTATAGCCGTGTGTTTCCTTTTTCCATTCATGTACAAAATTTATTTTCCATTATGTTCTCATTTCTCATTTGCATTTAAGAATAAAATATATATAAATTTCTTTCTCTTTAATTCTTGCCTTTTTGTTTCCCTAGCATTTACTCCTTTTCTAGCCGTTTCCCCGCCTTTTTCTTGCCGTGAATCTCTCCAATCATGCACAAAAATCTTCTCAATATCTCACTTTCCATTTGCGTGAAAAGAATTAATATATACAAGCTTCAAAATCTGTGACGACCTGCCTTTCTGCTACCAGAAAGACGTATCATCATAAAGAAAGAAAGGGATAGAAAATAGAAAAGAAAGAGAAAGAAAGAACAGCAACATCAGAATCTCACAGCAGAATGGAATAAAATATAATATATCACATAAATATTACATAGTTTTACATATATCAGAGTTATACAATATCAATACATATGACAGTCATGCATACATCTATCACTATATACATCAGAGGTACAGTACATATCAACTTACACAGCGGAACTACATAAATAGCTATATACGTCTGGAAACTCCTGCTCCAAGCTCCTCCAATAATCAAAGTCCAAAACCTATCATTTGACTACTCATAAAAATTTGAGTACCCAAGAGTTTATGAAAACACAAAATATAAACTCCGGGTCAGACATGGGTCTGGTATGAGTAAACGATTTAAAGTTGTTTAACTTTGAAAAACATTTTAAAATAAAGGTATCACGTAAGACTTCCCACAAATACATACGGGTAAGTTTTTACCTTACGCTAACCAAAACATTTCATAGGAAATCATATGATATTATAATAGTGTCTAGGGTTTTCAAGTAAATAGAAAATAGCCGAAATTGTTACATGATTAAATTCCAGCTACCAACCACAAAAGTGGGTAATACAAATCAAAACCGTAGGGTCTCGTAGGGAAAATGGATTTCCAACAATGGCAGGGCTATTGGGGTACCGCCCGTCACAGTACGGGGCCTAGATCACCGTACCGAGGATCACTCCCGACCCCGTACAACACAAGGCCAGAACCATTCCTTACTGAACAGTCTCGAACAAGATAAACCCCGCGGTTGTAGCTAGAAACCACCCACACAGCCGAAATAAAAGGGACATCTAGACAGGGGAAATATCTTGTCCTTCTTGGGCATGACCCACCTAACCTTGCTGCATCTCCCCTGTTTTAGCCATTCCCGGTTGATGAGGCTTGAGGCTGCGATTACCTTTATAGAACATTATTCTCAGAATGCTCATCGTCCGCCTGACGATGTGCTGAAAGCATTCAATCCATACAAGTTCGTTCCGGGTTCAAACGAAACCGAAGGCATTATCTCGTTACACTCATTTTGGAATCACCCTCAGAGTCAACGATGATAACCCTTGCATTCTGAATACACCATCTTGACCACCATTTCAGGATTCACGACCTAACGTTTAAATTGGATTGATGTGGTTTTCGGAGAATCAAATTTGATTCTTCCGATCCTGGTCTCATCGAATCCAAACGCCATTTTAACGGCCAAGTTGTCTATTTAACTTAACAGTTTAAATAAATTAAATTCAACAATTGAATTAACATAGCATTTATCACAGATAAAACATATACAATCATCATAGATATAGCATAACATATCACAGAGCATCACAGAATATCATCACATAAATATCACAATTAGATATTCTACTCAACCATCCATAAACAATTACCCTTACATCTTATTTGTAATTAATTCAATTTAGAATTAATTACCTGAGAGTTAATCTCTTAACTCTTTTTAATTAATCATTAATTAACAATTAATTTCCTATTTCATTTCAAGTCATCTAATTGATGATTTTCTTAATTTATTATTATGTCTTAATTTTATTTCTCACTATTAATTAATTACTTCCTTAATCAAGTTACTTAACGTTAATTACCCTTTCCTCAGTCATAAATCAATAACCTTAATTGTTATTTAATAAACTTAATTGCCCATTTGTTAATTACTAACTTCTATATTAATCATTATTAATTCTTAATTAAACCACTTGATTTATTAACTGTTACCCATTCATAAATTAACTTAAATACCTAATTACAAATTCATTTATTAATTATAATCCATCACTAATTATAATCAAATTCATTATTCTTAGTTACTTCTTGAAAATAATTAATTTATATTAATTTCTCAACTTAATTGACCTTTTAAAAGAACTCTTCTTAAGTTTTGAAATCAATTTGTCTCTAATTACAAACCTATATTAATAAGATTTATACTTATCTTATGTTACTTACCTAATTTGAATAATTATGAGCTTAAAACACATTAAAGTACTAGCTAAAGTAATTAACTTGTATTTGAGTTTTAGCTTAAACTGTTAACTACTACCAAGTTTTACAGTATTTAAAATCAAATGAAAATTTGTAGGAAAACAATCCTACTCAATCTCTACATCACTTCAAAACTGCAGTTTACCCCAACTCAAATCGTCCCAGGTAAACCCGAGACCCTCCCTGCTGTATACTCGAGTATAACTTCGAGTGCTCCCCGCAACTTCCCGAGTTTCCCCCCCGAACAATTTCTCCTTCTTTCTTATTTTATTCTTTCAGTAATATGTTTTAGTTTGAGGTAAATTAAATTAGTATCAGGTCCTTACACTAGAACGCGAACCCGGAGCAAACATTCAAACTATACGTGCACAACCTGAGCCATCTGAATCCCTCACTGCGCTGTCACCAAATCACCACCGCCGTGCACGTGCACGGCGGCGCGGCCCATCTCTGGCGAGCCCAAAATCGCAGATAAGACGCAAATCACACATAGGTGCGAAAACTAAAACCCATTCGACAACTTAAGTTCGAAATCCAAAATTTGCAGTTCCAAGGGAAACTGGAACTACGACCTTCGGCTAAATTTGCTTCGTGATCATCGATCAAGCCACTGGAGTCGACACGACTTCGCCCCCTTGACAACGCTGCGCCAAGCCACCTTCCTCTGAAATTTTATGCAGCTCGGTCGCACATAGATGAAGCACCCAATACCTTACTGCACTATAAGAAAAACTGGTACAAAACCCTACATTCGATTCAAACTCTAGACCCTTGCATTAGAAAAATTCTTTGACATTTTTCCTAAGCTAATTCATCTACAAGCTTGCTTCGACATAAGTTTCAGCTATTAAAATTCATTGGATCAACCGAAATTGACAAAGATTTGATTTTTGTTTATTTTCGAAATACACTTTGATTATTAAACTAAAAATCATCGTTTTCATTCTAAAAATCCTAACTAAGTGTATGAATTCGAAATATGTTATTGAATTCCTAAATTTAAATATTCAAATTTTTGGCTTTGAATTCTTTTTCCTGTAACTTGAATAAACAGTGTGTTATAAAAATACTGTCAAACTTCAAAACAAGATTACAGGCCTTGATAGCACATCTACATGAAGAAGTACTTGCAAATTTTCTTTGCTTTACCATGTTCAGAAACTTGGAAACAAATATTGAAAACAGCCATATCAACTTTCCAGAGCAACACAGAGTACTTGTACTACTTGTTTAGCAGAGCATATACATTTGTGGGTTAAACACACAAGTTTAAATTTGAAAACAGAAAATTTACTCACCTGATAACAGTTGAACAGAAAGCAAGTTAATAAAGACTGCAGAAGAATTCCCTAAAACTCTTCTTTTCCTTTCCTTTCCTCTGTTTCTTTTTCCTTTTTTTTCTATTCTGAATTGTATTTATATTTGCAAAGCCATAATGTCTCAGGTTTGCTTTAGGCTTAGTTAAGTGTTTATAAATGAACTGATGATATATATTGGATATATATAGAAGCTATTAATCAGTAGGTTGTAACTGGACAGTTGTATTTGTTTGTATTGCCATTTTTCTTCTTATTGGCTAAGTAATTATACACTGCAGTATGAAGTGATATAGGGATTTCGGCTGTGTACTATACTTAAACAAGATGTTATGCTATTAAATGTTTATGCTTTTAATTATGATAACATGTATTTAATGTTTACTGCTAGTTGTAATTTGTACAAAGATAGTTATTATTATTTCGGCCAGCATACTTGTAAGACACAGATTTTTTGTTTTGTTTTATATATTAAAGTAAAACTTGTTTTTCTTATGCATATGAATTTTCCTGCAGCACATAAACTTAATATTTAATTCATAGCATTGTGATGGTAAAAAGATATTTATATATACTTTTTCTTTCTTTCAGGTTTATACAACCTGGTTTAGTAATCTAAAGAGCATACATATGTTACTTTGTTCATTTTTTACTTGGCTTATATTTTCCTTTCAAGTGTAGCTTTGACTTGTTTTCTTTGCATTACTCATTTGTATATACAGGTTATACTTTTCAACTTCTGATATGTTTGTTTAAAGGTTATTGTTAAGATATTGGTTGTATTCTATCTTTTAATTAAATTTTCAAACATTTGATTTATAACATATACTCCTATTTTTATACTTCAAGTTATAATTTATATTTATATATTTATTACTTTTATTACATCTTATAATTATAATTATATTTTATACTAGTCTTGTATGTTTATATTTATAATCATTTATATTGTTTTATACCTTTGCATTGGATTTTCATGTTTATGATAATATTACAATGTTTGTTAATTTTTTACACTTATCATTTTAAAAACTAACATTGTATCCATATGTGTATTATCAAATAATAAAATATGCAATCTTTGATTTTTATTGTATAAGAGAGATTTTAATATAAATAATTTTTAAAGATTGCATTTTAAATTTTCAAACCCAAAATTCCTTTACAGGCCATATATCACTGATAAATAATTAAAATCTCATCAGTTTATACAATTGAAAAACTTGTATTTAATTTAATTTAGATTAAATATTCAGTAAAATATGCTGTCAAAAATTCCGGGTTGTTACATTCCTCCCCCCTTAAAAGAATTTCCTCCCCGATATTTAAAACAACAGTTAATTCACAAGCTTTATATTAACAATCCAAACATATGTACCATTCATACCATAGCAAACAAACAAACAGTCTACTCTAACAAACATCACTAGTTATCCAAACATAAATTCGGATAAGCATTCTTAAAACTACCGAGAGTTTGTTTCTCGATGATTAACAATCCAAACTACATTTCTGACCACAGATAATTTCGATTCAACTTCCAAATTCCTGAATTTCTGGTTTAACAACTAATGATGAATCATGAACAATTTCCAAGATGGGATATACAGAATACACAATAAATCCCAGATATCTACTCTGGCAATTCAATTCTGAAATCTACAGTATTAATTCTTCCCAATTTATTTGTTCTCTACAGAATTTCAATATCTATTTAATCAAGCTCGTACGATGTACATATATCATTCGTACGCAATATCAAATCCGATTGCTCGCTCGATCATAAAATTTCACTTCCGAACTAGTATCGTCCACCCGACTTCCTAGTACGGACCCAGAACTGGTTTGTTGATCAGAAACTGTCATTTTCCTTGCATAGTCACAACTATGATAGAGAATTTCCAGCATCAATCAAAATCCATATCCATGGTTCGTCGTCGAAAATCAAGTGAAAAATCCCAACTCGGATCGATATAGAATTGTCTCGAAATTCTATGCTCGAATCTGGATCAAGTTGTTATGCGAATAAAATAATATACGTTCATCCTTCGTATTTACATCCATTGATTATCAACCATATCCATTTTCTTTTATTCACATTATCGTGATTCTATCCACTTGGAATAATTTTTCCCAACATCAAATTTTACTTAAGAATTCCACCATTCATCTCTTATGTTTATTATAAGCATTATATATATTCTTATATTATTCCTCTACCATTTTAGCCTTTATATCTTCTTATTCTCAATTTCCTGTGAATTTCAATTTATTTTCAACTCTGAATATTTAATTTTATTGACTATTTTTCATTTATAACTGATTTCTATCATTATTTTAAATTAATTTTGTCTACTAATTTATTTTCAATTTCCAATTTTAAATTGTTTTGTTGCTCAATCATTTTTTATAGTTTCCAAATTCTGAAAAAAATTTGAGAGAGTCTCCACTTGTCTAGCATTACATATTTTCATAAGCACATATGTAAGGTTTCCAACACTTATTACAATTATTTCCAATCAATTTTCAAATCATTCCTTTTAGTTAAAGTGATTTACACTTTTTTTTTTGCAAAGCCGAGGGGTTAAATGGACCCCTACCATTTTATTGCTACACCCGAAGGAGGAGGAAGAGCAACACAGAGTACTTGTACTACTTGTTTAACAGAGCACATACATTTGTGTGTTAAACACACAAGTTAAAATTTGAAAACAGTAAGTTTACTCACCTGATAACAGTTGAACAGAAAGCAAGTTAATAAAGAAGGCAGAAGAATTCCCTAAAGCAAGGTATTACGGTACTGTATAGACTATGGCACTATTATGTATTAAGGGCTATATGGATAACCTCTTAATGCTATTCAAAAGCAAGTTTATTTTACTATAGACATTATTATAATAGCGAAATATTACTACATAGTAATTAGTTTAACGGATCCTTAGAGGATGGGCAGTCCCAAGCATCCTTTAAGTTACTTGTACCTTATATTACAGTTCATTTGAGTTGGTTTACATTGTATAAGTATGTATGTCCTGACTCGAATGTATTTTATTTTGCTTTACACTAGGGTCAGACTGAGTGATACAGCATTAGAGACTCACCTTCGGAGTTGGAATTGCTTGAAGATCCAGCTATCAATTCCAACTTTAGGATTAGGTTGATTCTAGTTATTCAGTTGATTTCAGTGATGTATTGTGACGACCCATCTTTCATTCCACAGAAAAACGTATCATCAATAAGAAAAGAAAGAGATAGAAATAGAAAGATAGAAAGAAAAGAAACAACAATCATCAGAATCTCACAGCGGAAACGAACAAAATATAATATTACATATATCCCTTACATAATTTACATATCAGAGTTCACAAAATAATACTATTCCATTACATCAGCCATTCATAAGAGTTTTCCCAACCCATACAACTCAAAACACAACACCAAAATGCCACTACAGCGAATATAGATAGATAGTACGTCTGGACTCCAGCTCCATCTTCCAAAACATATGCTAATCCAAACCTAATCACTTGGATACTCAAAAAAAATTTGAGTACCCAAGAGTTTATGAAAAACAAAATGAACTCCGGGTCAGACATGGGTCTGGTGTGAGTAAATCAGTTAAAGTTGCTTAACTTCAAAAATCATTTTGAAACAAAAGGTATCACGTAAGACTTCCCACAAATAAACACGGGTAAGTTTTTACCTTACGCTAACCAAAACATTTGATAGGAAATTCAGTTATATTATAATAGGGTCTAGGGTTTTCAAGTAAATAGAAAATAGCCGAAATTTTTACATTCATTAAATTCTAGCTACTAGCCACAAAAGTGGATAATACAATCAAAATCGTAGGGTCTCGTATGGAAAATGGGTTTCCATCAATGGCAGGGCTACTAGGGTACCGCCCGTCACAGTACGGGGCCTAGATCACCGCACCAAGGATCACTCCCGATCCCCTGCAACACAAGGTCGGACCCATCCCTTACTGGATAGTTCCGAACAAGACAACCCCGCAGTTGTGGCCAACAACTGCCCACACAGCCGAATATATATAAGGGACTTCTAGACAGGGGTAAATCTCACTCTCAAGTGGGGGCTACCCACGAAGCCTTGCTGCACCTCCCCTGTTTTTGCCATTCCCGGTTGATGAGGCTTGAGGCTATGATTACCTTTATAAAGAACTCATCTCTTAGAATGCTCATCGTCCACCTGACGATGATCTGAAAGCATTCAATCCATACAAGTTCGTTCTGGGTTCGAACGAAACCGAAGGCATTATCTCATTACACTCATTTTGGAATCACCCTCATAGTTAACGACGATAACCCTTGCACTTTGATTCACCATCCCGAATCTATAAGTACTATTCCGTCAAACTCATTACGGAATTACCCACAGAGTTATACTGACATATAGCCCTTACACCTCGAGTCTTCACTCTTCACATAACATTCACGACCTAACGTTATTTGGAATCGATGTGGTTTTCGGATATCCAAATATGGGAACCCTATCCCGGTCTCATCGAAATCCAAAGCGTGTCTTTTAGGTCCAAGTTGTTTTAAAGGTTTTAAACAATTCAATTCAGATTTAAACATAGCATCACACAACATTATCAACAGATAATAACCAATATCTATCATTGATATATAACATCTCATCATAGAATATAACTCAACTATCATTCAATAAGTATCAACCATATACAGATATCAATACAAACTATCGTCCACAAGCAAGTACTACTTAATTCATATCATAATTAATTTAATTTAAATTAAATTAATTACTTAAGAATTTATCACTTAATCTGGCTTAACCAAACATTAATTAATTAATCCCAATCATTTAATTAATTAATCACCTCTTAATTATCTTATTATTAATTAATTATTACTTAATTAATTAATAATCTTTATTTAATTATCAATTAATTACTATAATTATTTATTAATTAAACTTTTATTAAAAATTAATCATTTCTTAATTGGTTATTAATTAACCCTTAATTTGTAATTAATTAACCTTAATTAATTCTTAATTACCTTAATTAATTCTTAATTAATTACAAATTAATTTATCTTAATACATAATTAATTAATCATTAATTAACCTTAACTATTTCATTAATTAAATCTTAACCCTTAATTAATTTACAATTAATTATAAATTAATTAATGTTTAATTACTTAATTAATTAACTTTTAATCAATTAATTAATTAACTTCTTAATTACTAATTTATTAATCATTAATCAATTAATTAATCAATTATTAATTACTTATGAATTAACCTTAAATTAATAAATTAATTAATGGCCTATTAATTGTTATTTAATTTAATCCTTAATTACCCATTAATTAATTCATAATTAATTAATTAAATCTTAACAATTAATTAACCAAAATTAATTAATTAATTCTATCACTAATTACTAATGAATTAAAGTAACTTACATTTCAAAATTTAATTAACTTTTAAACAAAACAATATTCATTTATCTTCAAAACTCTTACATATTTAAGTATTCAATTTATTAAAAACTAAATACTTTTGAAAATGTTAGATTTAAAAATGTAAATCCATTTCAAAACTTCAACAATAAAATGTGATTACTTTTAAAATAGAATTTTGACATTTTATAAGTGGTGAAGTATAAAGTGTTAAATTCAACTTAAAACAAAATTGAAGTTTCAAAACAAACCTAAACTTAACTTCATTAATTTATTTAAAGCCTGGCCCAAAACCCAAGCTAACACACCCCAAACTCATCTCCTCCTACCTCTCTTCAACCTGAAGCCCAACCAAACACTCATGAGCACAACACACCCCTCAACCCGAGCACAACACGCGATCCACCCGCGTCCATCACGAGCGTGACTTCGAGCTGCAAACACACGCACACGAAAACGTACTCACACACACACACACTGCCTCGTGCACCTGCACAGTGCCTCCGCGTCTCCATCGCCACCGCTGGTCACTTGCGCAACCCACACTCCGATTCCCAACCCAAAATCTCAACCCAGAAACCATCAACGCGAGCTCAAACGAAATCGAGTGCTCGGGCCAAAAACTTAAACTGCAGATGCAAGAGGAAAACCCATCAACCACGACCATCACACCTCATTTCGACACCAAACTCCGGCCACGCGTTCGCAACACCCGCACGCCACTCCTCCCCTAACTCCATGAAGCTCGATCAATCCAAATCTTCATACGACCGAAAATCACAAACCCAAATAAACAGAACCCATAACCCTAAAAATCCAAATTTCAAATTCTATGTTGCATAATAAATTCGATTTTTATTTTTCTAGTGATAAACATCATCTAACATAGCTTCAATTTAAATTTCAAAAGCTAAAATCAAGCCAGGCTCGAGAATTTTACAAAATCTCCAAATACAGTAATCTTCAAAATTCGAATTCAATTGCAAGTTATAAATTCTGATTTCAATCTTAAAATTCATAACATGCATTATAGATTCAACACATATATTTGATTCATCAAAATTTAACATAATTTACATGCTACGATTTTTGTTTTACTGCCTATTTACTTTCTGCAGTTTTTTTTTCTTTCTAAAACTATTTCATATGCAATTTAACTAAACACTTAAATCATGTTGCATTTAAATTCCACACTTAAAAATATCATCTTACTATCTTCTTGCTGAATTTACATTTGAAGATTTGTTTCAGAAATTTTCTCTGTATTTGAATTTACAGAGGGGTAAAATTTGTAGACATGCACGGCAAGATTTCAATCTTAAAAATAAATACTTCACAGAATAAATTACATGCAAGCATTTCATAACTAACATTCAACATACAACTTTTATACTTAAGGTTTACTTTAAAGATTTACTCACCTTTTTCTTTGATGTGAAGATTCAAACTGCTGGAAAGAAAAATCCGAACTACAGGCCCTTAAAAACTGAAATCACTTGATGTTGTTGTTTTGAAGATGCCTCAAACTTGAATTTGTTGCTTATCCTTGAAATGCTTTAAATCTTGAATTAATAGGTGATGAAACTGAGTTTTGTTCAGAAATTTCTTTGAAGATTCAGGAACTAAGATTTGCAGGTTTTCGCTTTGAAAAGAGGCTTGCATGTTTGTTTAAATTTGGTTGAAGAAGTATAGATTTGTTTTTCAGAAATTAGTTGAAGATGTAGAGCTTGGTGAAGTTCAGATTTTTGAAAATGGAGGATGTAAAATTTCTTTTTAATAAAATGAGAGAGTATGCATGAATGATTTGTTTTATAAAATTTTAAAGAAAAGAAAAACTACATTATGACACTTGTCAAAATAATGGTTAGATTTCTAACACATGTTTTATTAATAAGTTTAAATGTTTACATGTGTTTATCTCATGCAAAAATGAAATTAAAAATATTTACTTAATTGATTTTCTTATATATGTTTATATTTTAAATTCCTAAAAAAATCAATTCTCTTTTAAATAATGAATATAAAACAATTATTATAACTTGAATAAAATCATGAAAATATTACTTAATCCTCAAAGTATAATTTTAGAATAAAAATTAACATAGTTTAAATCTTTTAATATATCAATTCAAACACAAATTGAATTTTAAAAATCCAATTCAAAATCAAATTTGATATGAATAAAATTTTAACACATTCAATTCCTTATATATGTATTAGTTTTAATTAGAATAAATTTATATTTACCATTCATTTATTAGCTGTTGAATAAAATAACAAAAGATATCCGTAAAAGAATTTCGTCCCCGTAAAAGAATTTCGTCCCTAAAATTTAAACAAAAGATAATCCAAAAATTTCATTTTATTCAACACTTCAAACATACATAACATCCATTCATAAACAACCATCAAACAAAACATCCAAACAATCGTACATCCAATACAAACACCACTAGCTACCCGGACACATATCCGGATAAGCCTTCCTAATACTATCCAGAGTCTCCCAGGTAGAATCTCTGGGATCCTTACTCCACTGGACTTTAGCAAGCTTCACTGTCTTGCTTCTGAGTTGCCTCTTACCTTGATCAACAATTCGAACAGGATGTCGGACAACTGACAAATCCGGCTCAACCTCTAATTCCTCCTGCACAGCTGGCTCCACAACAAGAGATGGATCGTGCACATATTTCCGTAGATGAGATACATGGAAAACATTGTGAATTCCAGCCATCCAGACTGGCAATTCAATCCTGTACGCTACAGCACCAATCCTCTCGAGAACTCGGAATGGACCAATCCCGAACCTTACAGCTCCTTTAATAGGGGAAACTTTGACAAAGACTAAATCACCAATCTCGAACTCCAATTGTCTTCGTCTTTTATCAGCATATTTCTTTTTTCGATCCTGAGTAGCCCTCATTCTTTTCTTGATCAGCTCGACTTTAGCAGATGCTTCCCGGATCAAATCTGGTCCAAGCACAATACGATCCTTCGATTCTATCCAACAAGCTGGACATCTACACGGTCTTCCATACAATGCTTCATAAGGACCCATCTTGATACTTGCTTGATAATTGTTATTATACGAGAACTCCACTAGATATAGATGATCCTCCCATGATCCTCCAAAATCTAATACACAGGCTCTCAGCATATCTTCTAGAATTCGGTTAAGCCTTTCTGTTTGCCCATTTGTTTGTGGATGATATGCTGTGCTCAATCTCAAATTAGTCCCCAAAGCTGATTGCAATGCTTCCCAGAATTTGCTGGTGAAAATCGGATCTCGATCACTTACAATGCTGACTGGAACGCCATGCAATCTCACAATCTCTTTCAAGAAAATTTCTGCCAAATAAACTGCAGTACGAGTTGCTTTAACTGGTATAAAATGGGCGCTCTTGGTAAGATGATCCACAATTACCCATATTCCTTCATTACCCTTCTTAGTTCTAGGCAGACCATCGATGAAGTCCATCGTAATCATCTCCCATTTCCATGTCGGGACCTCCAAAGGTTGTAACAAACCGGCTTACTTCTGTTGATCTCCCTTCACTTGCTAGCAGATAACACATCTATTAACGAATCTGGCAATATCTTCCTTCATGCCCTTCCACCAAAAGACTCTCTTCATATCCTTGTACATCTTCGACATTCCTGGATGGATATTCAATCTGGAGCGATGACTTTCTAACAATACTTCCTGACGCAGATCCCTATCATACGGAACACAGATCCTTCCATTAATCCTTAGCGTTCCTTGATCATCGATCTCAAAACTAGGACACTGCCCCTTCCTAACTCTTCTGATAATTCCTCTTAACTTACTATCAGATTCATGCTTGCACGAAATCCTTTCTAGAAGAGATGGAACCACTTCCAAAAGAGAAAGAACCGCATTTCTGCTAAGAGTGTTTGCCACGACGTTTCCCTTTCCTGGAGTATACAGAATATCCAAATCGTATGATGCCAAGAATTCAACCCATCGCTGCTGTCTTAGATTAAGATCTTTCTGAGAGAAAATATATTTCAACGGTTTGTGGTCCGTGAATAACTCAAACTTTTCTCCTAAAAGATAATGCTTCCATATCTTTAGAGCAAAACCAATAGCCAACTGCTCTAGATCATGCGTAGCGTAGTTCCTCTCATGTGGCTTCAACTGCCTACTTGCATACGCAATAACCCTACCATTCTGCATAAGCACAGGTCCCAATCCAACAATACAGGCATCAGTAAACACTTCAAACTTGCTCTTACCATCAGGAATAGCCAATACAGGAGCACTTGTCAATTTTGTTTTCAGTTTCTGGAAAACTTCCTCAAATTCCGGTGTCCACTTGAATTTAGCTCCCTTCCTTGTCAGCTTCGTTGGATGAGAAGAGATCTTAGAATAATCCTTAATAAACTTCCTGTAGTAACCGGCCAATCCAAGAAAACTGCGAACTTCTGTAGGAGTCCGAGGCTGCTTCCATTCCAGAATAGTCTCAACTTTAGCAGGATCTACAGAGATTCCCTCACCAGAAACAATGTGGCCCAAAAATTTTACTTCAGATTTCCAAAAATGACACTTAGAAAACTTCACCTTCAACACATGCCTTCTCAGAGTTTCCAAAAACTATTCTCAAGTGTTGCTTGTGCTCTTCTTCCGATTTAGAATAAACCAAAATATCATCGATGAAGACCAAAACAAACTTATTCAGAACATCTTTTAAGACTCAGTTCATCAGATCTACAAAATAAGCAGGAGCGTTGGTTAACCCGAAAGGCATAACCAACCACTCATAGAAACAATTAGGTCCCCTAAATGCGGTTAAGGGAATACTGTCTTCAGCTACCCTTAACTGATGGAAACCTGATGCTAGATCTAACTGAGAAAAGACAGATGCACCATGAAGCTGGTCGAAGAGATCATCAATGCGAGGAAGAGGATACTTATTCCGAATGGTCACTTTGTTCAATTCACGGTAGTCCACACAGAACCTTAGCGACCCATCCGACTTGGTGACAAAAACTGCAGCAGAACCTCAGCAGGAAAAACTTGGTCTAATCAAACCCTTCTCCAACAAATCTTGAGTTTGCTTCACTAATTTCTCCCTCTCCCTTGGAGCCATCCTTCTACTAGGTTGAATTACAGGTACTGCTCCAGGAACCAAATCTATACGAAACTCTATTTCCCGGTGCGGAGGCAAACATTTAACTTCCTCAAATACGTCTGAGAAATCCCGGACTACTTCAATATCTACAACCTCCTCTTGAGAAGTCTCTATTCCATGTAAAAGACTACTCAAGTGGATTCCAGAGTTATCACACATTATTCTGGCAATCCTGCTCAGATCAGTTTCCAACGAAACTGTTCTTTCATCACAATTTAAGATAGCCTTATATTTGTCAAGCCAATCCATTTCCAATATAAGGTCGAAACCTTGAAAATCCAATACATAAGGATCATAGGAAAAACTATGGGATAGATAGGAGATTTTCAAATCTTTACAAATCCTATCCAATTTGGTTACCCCTCCTATAGGATTTGATACACAAATGGGATTGTCTACCATACTAGGAGTAAGTAAGAAATTCTCTACAGTTCCCAGGGAAATAAAACTTAAAGAAGCACCAGAATCAAATAAGACTTTAATATACTTTCCATTTAAAAGTAAAGTACCTTCTAAAACTCCCTTGCCCTTCGATGAGTTTGATGGTGCGCCTTCCAAAGCAAATATTTTGTTCTGTTGAACCTTATGAAGGAGCAGACAGTCCCTAATCATGTGCCCCGGTTGGTGACAGTTAAAGCAAAGAGACTTCTGAACTAAGGCTGAACCTGGTACACTATACTGCTATTGCTGCTGCTGAGATCCTTTGCTGGGACACTTGTTTGCCAGATGACCTTCTTGATGACAAATATAACACTTCCGGGGTTCATTATTGTTCCCAGTCTTCTTCTTGTTTTGCTTCTTCCAGTTAGGATTGAATTTCCTCTTATTCTGGTTGGAAGAATTCCCTCCTGATGTAGCAACTTGTGTCACTGATCTCTTCTTCATCAAGTCTTCATACCTTAACGCCATATCAATAAGCTCCATAAAAGACCCTTTCATATGTGCAGTCATTCTCTCATGATACTCAGGCCTCAACCCTTGGACAAACATCTCGTTCTTCTTAAGAGGTGTGTCTATAAGTCCTGGTCCGTAGCAAGATAACTCGTTGAACTTTGTCTCGTATTCAGCTATGGACATATTCCCTTGTTTCAAGTTCAGAAAGTCTTGACAAAGCCGAGTTCTTCCTGCAGCAGGCATATACTTTTCCTCAAATATCTCCTTAAACTCTTCCCAAGGCATACCATCCTCCGAGATATTAGCAGTCACTGAATTCCACCATACTGCAGCACCACCCTGTAATTGCCACGCAGCCATTATTCTCTTCTGCTCATCTGATAACCACATTCTCTTTAAAATCTTCTCATAGGAGCGAATCCATGCTTGAACTTCTATTATAGTTTCTGATCCTTGAAATGGTTTCCCTCCAAGATGAACAAAATCCTTGCATAATGCAGCAAAACTGGCTGAAGACGTAACTGGATTAACAGTCTCATTATCAGTTTGCTCTCTTCTGTTACCAGTTGATCCACTACCAACAACTCTTCCCCTTCGGCCTCTTGAACACATATTGGCTACCTGAACAGGTAATCCAATCAATTTAGAGAGGGATATAGTTATATAAGAAAATTACAAATACGCACTCTCAAGATAGATACTATTCCGGAGCCTAGGTGTTTCTCAACCATTGCTCTGACACCAACTGTGACGACCCGTCTTTCATTCCACAGAAAAACGTATCATCGATAAGAAAAGAAAGAGATAGATATAGAAAGATAGAAAGAAAAGAAACAACAATCATCAGAATCTCACAGCGGAAACGAACAAAATATAATATTACATATATCCCTTACATAATTTACATATCAGAGTTCACAAAATAATACTATTCCATTACATCAGCCATTCATAAGAGTTTTCCCAACCCATACAACTCAAAACACAACACCAAAATGCCACTACAACGAATATAGATAGATAGTACGTCTGGACTCCAGCTCCAGCTTCCAAAACATATGCTAATCCAAACCTAATCACTTGGCTACTCATAAAAAAAATTTGAGAACCCAAGAGTTTATGAAAAACAAAATAAACTCGGGGTCAGACATGGGTATGGTGTGAGTAAATCAGTTAAAGTTGCTTAACTTTAAAAATCATTTTGAAACAAAAGGTATCACGTAAGACTTCCCACAAATAAACTCGGGTAAGTTTTTACCTTACGCTAACCAAAACATTTGATAGGAAATTCAGTGATATTATAATAGGGTCTAGGGTTTTCAAGTAAATAGAAAATAGTCGAAATTGTTACATTCATTAAATTCCAGCTACTAGCCACAAAAGTGGGTAATACAATCAAAACCGTAGGGTCTCGTAGTGAAAATGGGTTTCCATCAATGGCAGGGCTACTAGGGTACCGCCCGTCACAGTATGGGGCCTAGATCACCGTAGCGAGGATCACTCCCGATCCCCTGCAACACAAGGCTGGACCCATCCCTTACTGGATAGTTCCGAACAAGACAACCCCGCAGTTGTGGCCAACAACTGCCCACACAGCCGAATATATATAAGGGACTTCTAGACAGGGGGTAAATCTCACTCTCAAGGGGGGCTACCCACGAAGCCTTGCTGCACCTCCCCTGTTTGAGCCATTCCCGGTTGATGAGGCTTGAGGCTACGATTACCTTTATAAAGAACTCATCTCTTAGAATGCTCATCGTCCACCTGACGATGATCTGAAGGCATTCAATCCATACAAGTTCATTCCGGGTTCGAACGAAACCGAAGGCATTATCTCATTACACTCATTTTGGAGTCACCCTCATAGTTAACGACGATAACCCTTGCACTCTGATTCACCATCTCGAATCTATAAGTACTATTCCGTCAAACTCATTACGGAATCACCCACAGAGTTATACTGACGTATAGCCCTTACACCTCGAGTCTTCACTCTTCACATAACATTCATGACCTAACGTTATTTGGAATCGATGTGGTTTTCGGATATCCAAATATGGAAACCCGATCCCGGTCTCATCGAAATCCAAAGCGTGTCTTTTAGGTCCAAGTTGTTTTAAAGGTTTTAAACAATTCAATTCAGATTTAAACATAGCATCACACAACATTATCAATAGATAATATCCAATATCTATCACTGATATATAACATCTCATCATAGAATATAACTCAACTATCATTCAACAGGTATCAACCATATACAAATATCAATACAAACTATCATCCACAAGCAAGTACTACTTAATTCATATCATAATTAATTTAATTTAAATTAAATTAATTACTTAAGAATTTATCACTTAATCTTGCTTAACCAAACATTAATTAATTAATCCCAATCATTTAATTAATTAATCACCTCTTAATTATCTTATTATTAATTAATTATTACTTAATTAATTAATAATTTTTATTTAATTATCAATTAATTACTATAATTATTCATTAATTAAACTTTGATTAAAAATTAATCATTTCTTAATTGGTTATTAATTAACCCTTAATTTATAATTAATTAACCTTAATTAATTCTTAATTACCTTAATTAATTCTTAATTAATTACAAATTAATTTATCTTAATTACATAATTAATTAATCATTAATTAACCTTAATTATTTCATTAATTAAATCTTAAACCTTAATTAATTTACAATTAATTATAAATTAATTAATGTTTAATTACTTAATTAATTAACTTTTAATCAATTAATTAATTAACTTCTTAATTACTAATTTATTAATCATTAACCAATTAATCAATCAATTAATAATTACTTATGCATTAACCTTAAATTAATAAATTAATTAATGGCCTATTAATTGTTATTTAATTTAATCCTTAATTACCCATTAATTAATTCATAATTAATTAATTAAATCTTAACAATTAATTAACCAAAATTAATTAATTAATTCTATCACTAATTACTAATGAATTAAAGTAACTTACATTTCAAAATTTAATGAACTTTTAAACAAAACAATATTCATTTATCTTCAAAACTCTTACATATTTAAGTATTCAATTTATTAAAAACTAAATACTTTTGAAAATGTAAGATTTAAAAATGTAAATCCATTTCAAAACTTCAACAATAAAATGTGATTACTTTTAAAATAGAATTTTGACATTTCATAAGTGGTGAAGTATAAAGTGTTAAATTCAACTTAAAACAAAATTGAAGTTTCAAAACAAACCTAAACTTAACTTCATTAATTTATTTAAAGCCCGGCCCAAAACCCAAGCTAACACACCCCAAACTCATCTCCTCCTACCTCTCTTCAACCTGAAATCCAACCAAACACTCACGAGCACAACACCCCCCTCAACCCGAGCACAACACGCGATCCACCCGCGTCCATCACGAGCGCGACTTCGAGCTGCAAACACACGCACACGAAAACGCACTGACACACACACACACACCGCCTCGTGCACCTGCACAGTGCCTCCGCGCCTCCATCGCCACCGCTGGTCACTTGCGCAACCCACACTCCGGTTCCCAACCCAAAATCTCAACCCAGAAACCATCAACGCGAGCTCAAACGAAATCGAGTGCTCGAGCCAAAAACTTAAACTGCAGACGCAAGAGGGAAACCCATCAACCACGACCATCTCACCTCTTTCCAACACCAAACTCCGGCCACGCGTGAGCAACACCCACACGCCACTCCTCCCCTAATTCCATGAAGCTCGATCAATCCAAATATTCATACGACCGAAAATCACAAACCCAAATAAACAGAACCCATAACCCCAAAAATCCAAATTTCAAATTCTATGTTGCATAATAAATTCGATTTGTTTTTTTCTAGTGATAAACATCATCTAACATAGCTTCAGTTTAAATTTCAAAAGATAAAATCAGGCCAGGCTCGAGAATTTTACAAAATCTCCAAATACAGTAATCTTCAAAATTCGTATTCAATTGCCAGTTATAAATTCTGATTTCATTCTTAAAATTTATAACATGCATTATAGATTCAACATATATATTTGATTCATCAAAATTTAACATAAGTTACATGCTATGATTTTTGTTTTACTGCCTATTTACTTTCTGCAGTTTTTTTTCTTTCTAAAACTATTTCATATGCAATTTAACTAAACACTTAAATCATGTTGCATTTAAACTCCACACTTAAAAATATCATCTTACTATCTTCTTGCTGAATTTACATTTGAAGATTTGTTTCAGAAATTTTCTCTGTATTTGAATTTACAGAGGGGTAAAATTTGTAGACATGCACAGCAAGATTTTCATCTTAAAAATAAATACTTCACAGAATAAATTACACGCAAGCATTTCATAACTAACATTCAACATACAACTTTCATAATTAAGGTTTAATTTAAAGATTTACTCACCTTTTTCTCTGATGTGAAGATTCAAACTGCTGGAAAGAAAAATATGAACTGCAGGCCCTTAAAAACTGAAATCACTTGATGTTGTTGTTTTGAAGATGCCTCAAACTTGAATTTGTTGCTTATCCTTGAAATTCTTTAAATCTTGAATTAATAGATGATGAAACTGAGTTTTGTTCAGAAATTTCTTTGAAGATTCAGGAACTAAGATTTGCAGGTTTTAGCTTTGAAAAGAGGCTTGCATGTTTGTTTAAATTTGGTTGAAGAAGTATAGATTTGTTTTTCAGAAATTAGTTGAAGATGTAGAGCTTAGTGAAGTTCAGATTTTTGAAAATGGAGGATGTAAAATTTCTTTTTAATAAAATGAGAGAGTATGCATGAATGATTTGTTTTATAAAATTTTAAAGAAAAGAAAAACTACATTATGACACTTGTCAAAATAATGGTTAGATTTCTAACACATGTTTTATTAATAAGTTTAAATGTTTACATGTGTTTATCTCATGCAAAAATGAAATTAAAAATATTTACTTAATTGATTTTCTTATATATGTTTATATTTTAAATTCCTAAAAAAATCAATTCTCTTTTAAATAATGAATATAAAACAATTATTATAACTTGAATAAAATCATGAAAATATTACTTAATCCTCAAAGTATAATTTTAGAATAAAAATTAACATAGTTTAAATCTTTTAATATATCAATTCAAACACAAATTGAATTTTAAAAATCCAATTCAAAATCAAATTTGATATGAATAAAATTTTAACACATTCAATTCCTTATATATGTATTAGTTTTAATTAGAATAAATTTATATTTACCATTCATTTATTAGCTGAATAAAATAACAACATTTATCAATTTAAATTAATTTATTACATAGATAATCATATTTAAATTGGGTGTGAAATTCGGGGATATCACATGTATTTAGCTTTGTACTTGATCGTTGTATTGAACTTCTGTTGTAGCTTGTTAACTCTGATGTATATTCATATAGTAGCTTCATTAAATACCATCTTTTTTCTTCCGCTGCATTACTATATTACTCTATGTCTGTGATCTGTGTTTTATTTACTACATATTCTAAGCTTTGCCAAATTTAAATTAAAAATTCGGGATTTTGAGCCATTCTAATCCGACATGTGTGGATGCGAATATTTGAAAATAGCAGGTCGTTACATTAGATCTAAATAGGTGATCCATATTGATTTGATTGAGAAAAAATTAGAGGAAAGTAAATGAATTAGCGAAAGTCATACCTGAATTCATAGTTGCTGATTGAAAAGGTAAATTTGGTTTGATTTTTCATATTGTCTCCTACCCTAGATCTTATATTAGATATGAATCCGTAGTTGCTGCTTTCATGAACTGATAAAGAGAAAGGGACAGATCTAAAAGATAAGAGTTGGATCTAATCTTTCAAATTGCCATAAGCCCAAGATATGAATTATTTTCTTAGAAGAGATTAGGAGAATAAATAGGGCTTGTGTAATTTGAGAACCATAACCCCTTATTTATAATATTAATAGTTTCTAATTTAGCCCTTCAATAAATTAGAATTGCCTCGATACACAAATAGCATGACAATTATATCCTTAAGCCTTTTAACTTCAATTCATAATTCGACTACTTTAGTTAGGCTTTACACCAAAATAGCACAACACATTTTATTTTACATATGTGGCCTACATGTTGGAAATTTCCAACACACACCATGTTTTTGAATGAAGATTTTGATAGTTCAACACTTTAACCCTATTATATATAAGAATGATTAAATAATGGTTTTAGTAAACTATGTTTATTTTTAGTTCAATTATATTCTGGGTATGTTCGTAAAATATTAAACTTCATAAGACTTTAACTTATAACTTAATTAACATGACCATAAATTTTGATTTTAGGTGTAGTGTTTCCAGTGGCAATGTATTTTCTCAATGCATGCATTCCACCAACTATATACACACAGTTGCATTATAAAAAAGTTCCTATCCGTAAAATGATAACTTGTTGACTTTATGTGAGAATGTCATGTTCCAGTTTGCAAAAATCTTCTACTGAGTTATGAAAAAGTTAACTATTCCCTCAAGAATTACAGCCTTACACGAGCAACATAATCTTGAACACAACTATATTAATACTTGAATTAATAAAACAAAAATTGCTTATAGCTTATTTAGGAAAGAGACTTTAAACCTTACATGAGTTGTTGAACCTTATTTTCCAACTCTTGCTCGTGACCACCGAAAAGTTCAAAAATCACATTGTCATCCCTCAATAATTTGAAAGTAGGTTATATCCTGCAAAAACAAAATAAAATTAACGGGAAGGGAGTACTTACAAATTTTAAATAATAAAGTCAACCTGGTTGAATTAATTGTATTACTGATTCATAAGTTACAGTCACCGAAAAAGGATTTTTACAAATAAAGTTAAGAATACTGGTGTTTGTATCTTAACAATGATGAATTAGAGAAAGAAGAAAAGTGATTAATATATTTTTTATCAAAAAGGAGATGGATGTAATTCTCTAAGTACCAATGACGTTATTACGTAATCACTTGAGATAACCCAAGTAATTCTCTAAGTATCAAAGCCGTTATTCCAAAAACAATACATTTCTTCTTATTCCATAATGTTTCTTCTTCTTATTATTGTTATTCCAATTCTAACAAACATAGTTTTGACTATCAATAGGTTCATAATTACATAAGGGTGGTGTAGATATAGTTAGACTTTATCATATAATTAGTAAGAGTGAAAACTGAATAAATTCTGAAGGAGTAAATATAGGAAGCAAGAAATATTGTTTTTCTACAAGGAAGATTGAGACTTAGGTGCCGTTTGCAGAGCCAACTGCCCCATTTAAGTTGGGGTTGACGTTCGACACATCTGATGCCTCGACATACAATGGCCTATTGGCAGAATGGAAAATTTTGACGTGTTTGATGGCTAGTTTGATAATAATTAATATTAATCATTAAAATTTAAATTTTTGTAGACTTCCAAAATTAATAACTTGTGTCAATGAGGTCCGTTTGAGACGCGGTTTTCTTCAACGATTGTATCAAAGTGCTCTAAATTATGAAGTTGGTTTGAAATGAATCCGAGTAATGTATAATTTATTTAGTATGTTTGCTATTGATACAAATTATTTATTAAAAATAATAATTAACCACTAAAATATTAATCAATTAAATTAAAAATCAAAACATAAATGCCCCGCTTAAATACCCCATCCGTAACCGCAAATGCATTCCTTGTTCACTCAACTTCCCAGCTCAAATGCCTTGCTTAAATTCTCCATTTTCATTCATCGTAAATGAGCCTTACAAATTGCGCACAACATCAACCTTAAGGAACAAAACATCGGAGTACTTGTTATGCATAGTGCGCACAAAGTAGCAGTAGAGTCAACCACCACCTATATAGGTACATCAAAGAAACAAAACAACAGTAACTAATGTTTGTTATGCATTATACGACATATATATGATATAGCATTATATGTCTGGGGACCATCTACGAGCATGGCCATGGCCAAAAACAGGTAAAAAAGAACAAGGAAAATTTAAAGGGATTTTTGATAACAACTTCATACATATATTTTATATTTAATTTTAAACCAATTGTCAACATTATCAACCCCACAATAAATGAAAATCAACAAACTTTCGTTACTTAGATTTCCTAGGTCTACATTACAAAAATAGCTTGGCATAAATACATATAAGCATATATAATATAACATGCTGATAGTTTGTGATTAGTTACATGTTATGACTACCCTTGATTTAGTAAAGGGACACATTTTTCAGATAAATTTTTATGATATCCTTACAAAAAGAATCTAAGATTCAGTCAAGTGTAATACTTTTTTAAGTAAACATTCAAATTCAACAAAATATCATATAGTTCTTAGTACACAAATTTTCAATTTTTCTTATTTACAACCAAAATGTTTGGCCTTGAAAAATTAACCCCTTATGCATAAATGAGTTCATTCACAGCTATATCTAAAGTAAAGAACATGAAGCCCTCGACATGGGTTCATTTAATATAAAGTCAACAAGTTATCGTTTTACAAATCCAAAGAAAAACTACATCGATGATAAAGGAAAATTCAAATTGAAATATGTATATCTTGGATATCTACATGACCACAAAGTACTAATAATATATACTTAGCATATAAATCATAAAAAATCAATCAAGGGAAAAACCGCCATTCGTATTACGAAATCAAAAACGGAAAGGTTGAATAAACGAATTGGCTAATGATCTGAGTAAAAAATTACCACTGTTGAACAACTCCACTTTTGATTTGGAGTTATCTGGAGTGAATCCGAGATGGCGTCGAGTTATGGTTGAGATCCTTGTTGGAGTGAATTGAAAATTAATGCATTGATTTTCTGGAGTGAATCGAAAAAATTAACTTCGGGTAAAATTAGGTTAAGAGAGTGTGTGACGCCCCACCTCTATACCCACGCTAGCCAAGAACATTATGGAGAATGCTGTCAACTAGCACGGAGAATAAGGCTGTTGAGGAGCGACCATCCGTGTAATTGCTTTGCGCGAGCATCGATATGTCAGATAGTATAACATGCATTTCTTTATCAAGAGGGAAATCCGACATACCGACACAAACTCAAAGCCACTACACAGTGGCTATAATATCTTCGGAAACAAATATAGAAATAAACATAACATAAATCAGTCACAGACAATTCATATCACAAAGGCGGAAATAGATATGAATATTACACTAGGAAGTGTACATCAGAGTAGTGGTCTAAAAAGATCCACAATATCACAAAAGAATAGTTACATGAACTACACAAAAGAATAAGTATACATTATGGAGTCTATATCTCGAATGTATACACCAAAATAAACTACTAATCTAAGTAGTAAGCCAAAAGTCAGAGAAATCAATCCCAAGAGAGAAGTCAAGCAGAAGCACCTGTAACATCTCGGTCTGACCCGAGTATTATTTAATAAGAAAATAATAAACGCATCAGTCTAACTATAGATATCAGATGAAACTATATATAATAAGAGATATGACTAAACACATAATAATCACAATTTCAAGCTGTGATATATATAAGTAATTGAAAATCAACGAGAGATTAATCAATATCACCAAATCTACACAAGAATCAAAGAAATGCCATACTCCTTATTTCGTTCATCAAACCACAAATATTGACGATTATATCAATGTCAATCACACAAGTCAATGACACACAAATTCACCAATGCACAAATATTGACAATAATATCAATGTCAATCACAAAAGTCAATGACACACAAATTCACCAATGCACAAATATTGATTAAACTTTTCAATGGAAATCACGAAAATTGGTGTAACACAAATTCTAGAAATCATCTCAAGAAACCCAGAAATCACAAAGGGGGGAGGCCTATCACAAATGGGAGCATAAAGCCCACCAACACGTGTATCACAAACGGAACGCTAATTCCGTGGTTGCTAACCATCACAAATTGAGCCGAAGCTCCCCAAACGGCCCGTAGACCATGGGTTGCTACCCCACCAAATTGAGTCGAAACTCCACAAAACGGGGTTTAATCTCCCTCGCAGACAAAGAGACATCGCACATTGCTAGTCTAAATCACAAAGATGATCGTCATGATCAACGAGAAGTGTCGATTACAGTAAGCTAGTAAATATATGAGCTTAGCATCATGTCCCATAACCACTAGCTTAACTTAAATATTTACGAACAAACTGTAGATCTCCACTATAAAATTGTCACAAGAGATTCAATCGAACAAGTCCAAGAATTAACCGACAAAGTGAACGCAAGCGTTTCATACCACTTGTTTTACTAAGTCGTTTAATTAGATTTCTCATACGAGTGAGGTAAAGGTTTGTATGTACTAATAGATTGGAAAACGGTTTTATAAACGAATTTGGTATTAAAATAGTATTGAAATCGTTTGAGGAAAGAGTTTTGATATTTACTACTAGTATAGAAAACCTTTATAATTTTAAAGTGACAAATCACGAAGAAGATTGTAAGAACAATCAATCACTAAGATTCACATTCGAAAACGTGAATAAAATCCAAAGAAATCGATACCGAATCCATCGAAATGGATATTCCGAGAATTCCCAAAGAAAATAAGTCATCAAAGTCAATAACAAATGATAACAACAAATAGGGAAACAACACAAATGGATTAGAGTTGGAAATTCAAGCAATTAGGCGAATATAGGCAAAATTGCACAGGTCGGTCGGCCGGCTGCAGGGCTCGGTCGACCAGACCTTGTTTTTAAAAAACTTCTCGGCATCAGGTCGGTCGACCGAACCAGGGGGGTCGGTCGGCCGAACCAGAAATAGAGGCACTTTTACTAGCAGGTCGGTCGACCGGACCAGGGGGGTCGGTCGGCCGAACCTGATGCTCTGCTGGTTGATGCCCATTTATTTGATGTGCAACCTCCAATTCACAACCGAACGAGCACGGACGCTAGGGAATTATGCCTAACGGCTACCCGGCCCTATTGGCTCCTCGATGTATCACCAAAAGCACATTTGAACCTCAAAGTTATGATTTTTAAAGGATTGAACTCAAAACACTAAAAATTAGAATATTCACCAAATCAATCTAAACCAAAAGCAAATGCACACGAATAAATGTTAGGAATTCATACCTAACAATCGAAGATAAATATAAGCATAGATGTGAGATAAAAATCTCACCTTTTCACAAAATCGAACAAGAAGAAGCTTGAAAGCAAATGGAGAATCAACCTCTCTTCAACACAACCCAATTGAGCTTGAATCTAAGCTCAAAAACAAGAACATTCCCAAAATTAGGTTTAGGAATTTCTGAAATTGGTAAGAGAATAAGTTGGAGAAGAAGAAGAAGAGAATGTTTACCAATGGGTTCTCTTGAATTTGGAGCTAGGAATTTGAAGTTGCAAAAGGAACTAGGGTTTTGGAGTTTTAATTTCCAATCTCTCCCACCATTAATACTCTAAAAACTGAAAAGAGAAGATAATGAGGGTGAGTGGGGAAGAGTGGCTCAGATTTGAGCATAAGCTAACATAGGGCTGAGCCCAAACCAAACCCAAAGTGAAAAGTAGCAAAAATCAACTTTCTCCAAACATATCGAAGCTTATACTCAAAAAGGTCGCAAACGGCATTTTAAACTCAATGGGAGTGTTCCCGAGTCCTAATTCGACCGTATGCAAAAAGTAGCTTTTCGGACTAAAATCCGATTAACGATGAAATATTTAAATAAAATATTTAAATATAAAATCGATAAATATGCGGGTTGTTACAGACTCCCCTCCTTAAAGAAATTGCGTCCTCGCAATATTTTAAGAAGAAGATATATAGTAACAACCATAAAAGCATATTCAACACAAAAGAAGTTTGAAATAAGAAGCTCACCTCAAAGAGCACGAGAAAGTAAGTCCGGATGTGTTCGCTCGATGTACTTTCTAGATTTCCAAGAACAATCCTTAGGATTTGAAGACCATTGAACTTTAACAAGCGGAACATCTTTATTTCGAAGTCGTTTGACCTCCGAAGCAATGATACGAATAGTATGTTGCTCATAAGTTAAATTAGGCGAAACTTCAATCTCTTCCACAACACCGGGCTCAAGAATAGAATCGGAATCTCGAAGGCACTTCCGTAATTGAGAAACGTGAAACACGTCATGAATAGCAGAAAATTGAGCCGGTAATAAAAGGCGATAAGCCATGGAACCAATACGTTCAGTGATAGGAAATGGCCCAATATATCGAGGCGCCAATTTTTCCGATCGACTGAAATGTACAACACCTTTCATAGGTGAAACACGAATGAACACAAGATCTCCCACAGAAAATTCTAACTTCCTTCTCCGGTTATCGGCATAGGATTTTTGTCTACTCTGGGCTTCTTTCATCCTATGACGAATAAGATCAATCTTTTCTGTGGAATCACGAATAAAATCTGGACCTAAAACCAGCTTCTCACCGGCCTCAAGCCAACAAGAAGGAGATCGGCATGGCCTTCCATGGAGTGCCTCGAAAGGTGCCATACCAATACTAGATTGGAAGCTATTATTATAGGAAAATTCAACAAGTGAAATATGATCTTCCCAACTTCCACCAAAATCAAGCACACATGCACGAAGAAGATCTTCAAGAGTTTGATTCACACGCTCGGTTTGTCCATCGGACTGAGGATGATAAGCGATGCTAAAATTAAGCTTCGTTCCCAAAGCTTTTTGAAGACTCTTCCAAAATCCACTAGTAAACAATGGATCACGATCGCTAACAATAGAAGTAGAAACTCCATGCAATTTAACAATCTCTTTGATAAAGAGCTTGGCCAAAAGAGCAACGGTTCGGTTAGACCGAACGGGAATAAAATGGGCGGATTTAGTAAGCCTATCAACAATCACCCATAAGCTATCATGACCCGAACGAGAACGGGGAAGGCCATCTATAAAATCCATGGAAATTTGGTCCCACTTCCAAATTGGAATTTCTAAAGGTTGCAATAACCCACCGGGCCTTTGATGTTCGGCCTTAATGAGTTGGAAAGTCATGCAACGCTTAACGAAGTTAGCGATGTCAAGTTTCATTCCCTCGCAATAATAAAGTCGCTTCATATCCGCGTACATTTTACTACTTTCGGGATGAACGGTAAATTTAGAACGATGAGAATCTTCTAAAATATCTTTACGAAGATCACTATTATTTGGCACGATAAGTCTACCAAATTTCCGAATGCCGCCACGAGAATCGATATCAAAGTCCTTCAAACCTTCAATATCAATCTTATCCTTAATATTTTGGCCAAGAAGAGCCAATTCGAGATCTAGCCTTTGAGCTTCAAGAATGCGGTCTAAAAGAGAAGGATGAGCCTCAAGGCTACATAACACAAGTGATGAACATAAATTGGAGACACAGTCTCGAATCTCACAAGTGGACAAGATCTCGAGATCGTTCCATTCGGATATCATCATAGAAACAACAGCTTGTTGTTTACGGCTAAGAGCATCGGCGACACGATTACCCTTACCGGAGGTATAAAGAATATCAAGATCATAAGGAGCAAGAAATTCGAGCCAACGCTGTTGACGCAAATTAAGTTCCTTTTGAGAGAATAAATACTTCAAAGATTTATGAACGGTATAAAGAACAAATTTCTCTCCTAAAAGATAATGATGCCAAATCCGGAGAGCAAAAACAATAGCCGCGAGTTCTAAATCATGAGTGGCATATCTAGTCTCGGCAGGATTTAATTGCCTAGAAGCATAAGCAATAACATGTTCTCTTTGCATAAGAACGACACCCAAACCAACGCGACTAGCATCGGTATAAACAATAAAATCTTGATCCCCTCGGGAATAACAAGAATAGGAGCATCAGAAAGGAGTTCTTTTAATTTCTGAAAAGAAGCTTCACATTTGTCCGACCAAATGTATTTAACACCTTTCTTAGTCAAGCTAGTGAGAGGCACGACAATCTTAGAAAAGTCTTTGATAAAATGACGGTAATAGCCCACCAATCCGAGAAAACTACGAATCTCTGTCACACTGTCCAGTCTCTTCCAATCTTGAATCGCTTCAATCTTTAAAGGATCCACGGAAATTCCGGATTCGGAAATAATATGACCGAGAAACTTCACACGAGATTGCCAAAAGTGGCATTTAGAAAATTTTGCCTTTAATTGATTACTCCTAAGAGTTTCCAACACAATCCGAAGATGTTTTTCATGCTCCTCCTCGGTTTTAGAATACACAAGAATATCATCGATAAAGATGAGAACAAACCGGTCGAGGAAGTCTTTGAAAACTCTATTCATAAGGTCAACGAAATACGCCGGAGCATTCGTTAGACCAAATGGCATAACAAGCCATTCATAAGATCCATAGCGAGTACGGAACGATGTCAAAGGAATACTATCCTCTGCAATACGAAGCTGATGAAATCTAGTATCTAAGTCTAATAGTGAAAAGACTCTAGCACCACAAAGTTGATCAAATAGATCATCAATCCGAGGTAAAGGATATTTATTTTTGATAGTAAGATCATTAAGCTTGCGGTAGTCAACGCAAAGCCTAAGTGTTCCATCGGATTTCTTCACGAAAATAGCCGAAGCTCCCCAAGGCGAGGAATTAGAGCGAATAAATTGCTTCGTCTCCAATTCAGATAATTGTTTACGCATCTCCTCGTTTTATTTAATGGACATACGATAAGGAGGACGAGTGATAGGTTGAGCTCCAGGAATAAGATTAATTCTGAACTCAATTGCTCGCTTAGGTGGTAATCCTAAAACAGGCTCGAATATATCGAAAAATTCACAAACGATGTGAATAAGAGAAATAATATCACCCTCATCATCATCATCGTCATCACGAGGGTTTAAAGAATATAAAGATGCAACCAAAGCGGAATCCGAATCTTTAAGAATAACAGAAACCTGATTAACAGATTGAGGATGTCGAAGATGGATAGTCCGCTCAGGACACAGGATATGAGCTTCATAACGATTAAGCCAATCCATTCCCAAAATCATTCCAAAGCCTAAATAACGCATGACATGCAAATCGGCTAGGAAAGGAAAATCACACAAAATAATCTCGACATCTTTACACAATAAACTGATTGTTGCGGATCCACCAACCGGATTCGCAATTCTCAAAGAAGTCATTAGACACAAAACATCCAAAGAAAAAGTATCAACAAGTTCTTTTGATATAAAAGAATGGGACGCACCCGTATCAAAAAGAACTCGAATAGGATGATCACGAAATAAAATAATTCCATCCAGAATAGAATGAGAAATACCTTGGCCACGAGATGTGTTGCCAGGGGCTTGAGCAACATTTAACTTTCCCTCCTTCTTGCCTTGAAGTTTGGGGCATGAAGATATAACATGACCGGGAACTTTGCAGTAGCGACAAGAGAGAGACTTTGGGCACTTGTTCGCATAATGGTCCTTCGAACCACAATTATAGCATTCCCCACGGCCAAAGGAAGAAGTCTTTGCCATGGAGGTTGCTTGCTTCCCTTTCTTATTAGGATAGGGGCCTTTGAATCTGTTTGGTCTCTTCTTGTTTTTGAAGTTTGGTTTGGAACCCACCACTTCAACATCATTCTCCCTATCCGCCTCTTCAAGACGAAGAGCGATATCGACGAGTTGGTCAAAAGAAACTTCTAATTTTAGAAGTAATGGCTTCTTGAGATTTTTGTTTAAGCCATAGACGAATCTCTAGTTCTTCTTTAAAGGGGTGTTGATGTATTCAACCCCATATTTGGAAAGCGACTCGAAGGAGGCGACGTAATCAGTCACGGAGGACTCACCTTGAACAAGGTCTATAAATCGTCGAGCCAATGTCACTTTCTCAGCTTCTGGTACAAATTTCAACTCGAAGCGTTCTTGGAATTTCTCCCAGGTGAGATCCGCTTCATTAATCTCAGAAATAAGAAGCTCGTACCAGTCCAATGCTCTTTCTCGGAGCATACTAGAGGCCACCTGAACTCGGTGAAGGTCAATAAGATTCATGCGAGAAAAGATTCGATCGCATGACCTTAGCCAAGCCTGTACTTCAATAACAGTTTCTGAACCTTTGAATGGCTCCCCACCCAAATTAGTGTAATCGCTGCACAAGCATGCAAATCCCGACTTTGGGTGAGTAGGTTCCGGGTTAGCTCCAGCTGCTTGTGCATTTGTCACTAAATCAAGAAGCTGTTGAGCAGTCATAAAAAATCCATCTTGGGGTGGAACACCAGATGGTCCAGCTCTGGGACGGCCTGGTCTAGACATTTCTCCTCCTTTAGAAAGAAAGAAGAACAAGAAGAAGATTATTCATCAAATTGAATATCAAGCAATCTTGATAGATAAACAAGGAATCATAAGGAAAATAGGATGAATTGGTTCGAAGACTCGAATTAAATCCTAAAGCACGACTCCTAAGATGGACTTAGGACGATGATCCTTGTTATAATATTCCATATTGTTCCGAAGTTTGGCTCTGATACCAAGCTGTGACGCCCCACCTCTATACCCACGCTAGCCAAGAACATTACGGAGAATGCTGCCAACTAGCACGGAGAATAAGGCTGTTGAGGAGCGACCATCCGTGTAATTGCTTTGCGCGAGCATTGATATGTCAGATAGTATAACATGCATTACTTTATCAAGAGGGAAATCCGACATACCGACACAAACTCAAAGCTACTACACAGTGGCTATAATATCTTCGGAAACAAATATAGAAATAAACATAACATAAATCAGTCACAGACAATTCATATCACAAAGGCGGAAATAGATATGAATATTACACTAGGAAGTGTACATCAGAGTAGTGGTCTAAAAAGTTCCACAATATCACAAAAGAATAGTTACATGAACTACACAAAATAATAAGTATACATTATGGAGTCTATATCTCGAATGTATACACCAAAATAAACTACTAATCTAAGTAGTAAGCCAAAAGTCAGAGAAATCAATCCCAAGAGAGAAGTCAAGCAGAAGCACCTGTAACATCTCGGTCTGACCCGAGTATTATTTAATAAGAAAATAATAAACGGATCAGTCTAACTATAGATATCAGATGAAACGATATATAATAAGAGATATGACTAAACACATAATAATCACAATTTCAAGCTGTGATATATATAAGTAATTGAAAATCAATGAGAGATTAATCAATATCACCAAATCTACACAAGAATCAATGAAATGCCATACTCCTTATTTCGTTCATCAAACCACAAATATTGACGATTATATCAATGTCAATCACACAAGTCAATGACACACAAATTCACCAATGCACAAATATTGACAATAATATCAATGTCAATCACAAAAGTCAATGACACACAAATTCACCAATGCACAAATATTGATTAAACTTTTCAATGGAAATCACGAAAATTGGTGAAACACAAATTCTAGAAATCATCTCAAGAAACCCAGAAATCACAAAGGGGGGAGGCCTATCACAAATGGGAGCATAAAGCCCACCAACACGTGTATCACAAACGGAACGCTAATTCCGTGGTTGCTAACCATCACAAATTGAGCCGAAGCTCCACAAACGGCCCGAAGACCATGGGTTGCTACCCCACCAAATTGAGTCGAAACTCCACAAAACGGGGTTTAATCTCCCTCGCAGACAAAGAGACATCTCACATTGCTAGTCTAAATCACAAAGATGATCGTCATGATCAACGAGAAGTGTCGATTACAGTAAGCTAGTAAATATATGAGCTTAGCATCATGTCCCATAACCACTAGCTTAACTTAAATATTTACGAACAAACTGTAGATCTCCACTATAAAATTGTCACAAGAGATTCAATCGAACAAGTCCAAGAATTAACCAACAAAGTGAACGCAAGCGTTTCATACCACTTGTTTTACTAAGTCGTTTAATTAGATTTCTCATACGAGTGAGGTAAAGGTTTGTATGTACTAATAGATTGGAAAACGGTTTTATAAACGAATTTGGTATTAAAATAGTATTGAAATCGTTTGAGGAAAGAGTTTTGATATTTACTACTAGTATAGAAAACCTTTATAATTTTAAAGTGACAAATCACGAAGAAGATTGTAAGAACAATCAATCACTAAGATTCACATTCGAAAATGTGAATAAAATCCAAAGAAATCGATACCGAATCCATCGAAATGGATATTCCGAGAATTCCCAAAGAAAATAAGTCATCAAAGTCAATAACAAATGAAAACAACAAATAGGGAAACAACACAAATCGATTAGAGTTGGAAATTCAAGCAATTAGGCGAAAATAGGCAAAATTGCACAGGTCGGTCGGCCGGCTGCAGGGCTCGGTCGACCGGACCTTGTTTTTAAAAAACTTCTCGACATCAGGTCGGTCGACCGAACCAGGGGGGTCGGTCGGCCGAACCAGAAACAGAGGCACTTTTACTAGCAGGTCGGTCGACCGGACCAGGGGGTTGGTCGGCCGAACCTGATGCTCTGCTGGTTGATGCCCATTTAATTGATGTGCAACCTCCAATTCGCAACCGAACGAGCATGGACGCTAGGGAATTATGCCTAACGGCTACCCGTCCCTATTGGCTCCTCGATGTATCACCAAAAGCACATTTGAACCTCAAAGTTATGATTTTTAAAGGATTGAACTCAAAACACTAAAAATTGGAATATTCACCAAATCAATCCAAACCAAAAGCAAATGCACATGAATAAATGTTAGGAATTCATACCTAACAATCGAAGATAAATATAAACATAGATGTGAGATAAAAATCTCACCTTTTCACAAAATCGAACAAGAAGAAGCTTGAAAGCAAATGGAGAATCAACCTCTCTTCAACACAACCCAATTGAGCTTGAATCTAAGCTCAAAAACAAGAAAATTCCCAAAATTAGGTTTAGGAATTTCTGAAATTGGTAAGAGAATAAGTTGGAGAAGAAGAAGAGAATGCTTACCAATGGGTTCTCTTGAATTTGGAGCTAGGAATTTGAAGTTGCAAAAGGAACTAGGGTTTTGGAGTTTTAATTTCCAATCTCTCCCACCATTAATACTCTAAAAACTGAAAAGAGAAGATAATGAGGGTGAGTGGGGAAGAGTGGCTCAGATTTGAGCATAAGTTAACATAGGGCTGAGCCCAAACCAAACCCAAAGTGAAAAGTAGCAAAAATCAACTTTCTCCAAACATATCGAAGCTTATACTCAAAAAGGTCGCAAACGGCATTTTAAACTCAATGGGAGTGGTCCCGAGTCCTAATTCGACCGTATGCAAAAAGTAGCTTTTCGGATTAAAATCTGACTAACGATGAAATATTTAAATAAAATATTTATATATAAAATCGATAAATATGCGGGTTGTTACAGAGTGGAGATCGATAGTGATGGAGAGTGAAATTTTATTTTTAAGCAATTTTTTTTTACTTTGTTAAAATGGATACATCAAACCTATATATGTATATGTGTGTGTGTATGTATACATATACCGTATTTTCTTGTAGTGATTATATGTTTCATCATATTTATATATTTTAGATTCCATATCATATACAATGAATTTATGTAAGCATGTGTTGTCCAATTTGTTATTTATTATTGTTTTTAAATTAATGTTTTATAATAATTAAGAAAAAATTAGATTTAAAAATGAATTTTATTGAAATAACTTTGTAACATATTACATGTTTAAATACAAGTAAGCCATATATGTTAGTTACATGGAATCGTTTTATGAAATTGAATGTATGTTTCATGTATGTATGTAATTTTCAAAATTCTAAATACATTTTGTTATTATTTACATATGTTCATATATTTAATATTTCAACTCAAAATTTATAAGAGGACTTTTGTGTCAAATTATAGATCTATTTTCATATTCTTCCTAATCAAAGCTAGTTTTTAAATTGTTAACTTTAAATTCAAAACATAAAAAGTTATAAGTTTTTACATACATACACATATACATATGCACAAAGAGACATATACATATATACATACATATACATACATACATATATATGTACGTTGGTACGTATGTTTACGTGTGCGTATACATATGTATACGTATAACATATGTATATATATATATATATATGTATGTATGTATTATTTCAATTCAAAAATTTTAAAGGATTTTTGTTTACAATCACAAATCTAATGTTGAATCCTTACTAAGTCAAAACTAGAGTTCAAACGTTGATGTTAAATTTTAGAACACATAAAATTTTCCATAATATTTTAAATAAAGATTTAAATGTTCAAATGTCGATTTGAAATGACATTGAATGAATGAGTAAAGGAAGGAGAAAAGTCCTTTACCTTTTTGTAACAATGTAGAATGTGACCACTTTAAAATATACTTTTTAAATTATTTTAAATATAAAACAGATATTTTATATGATTCAAACAATATTAGATACGATTAGGAAAGAAAAGTATACACAAAAATAATAACATTTGCCTATATCAACAAAAGTGACAAAATGCTGATTTCAGAAAAGTAAGTTTCAATGGTTAAATAATTATTTTAATTTATTTATATGTGTTTACATTTTTAAATAACATTATAAAAATTTATTTTTAAATTTGATTACCTAAATAAATAGTTTAACTAAGAACTAAAACATTTTGTCAAAATAA
Organism: Allium cepa; assembly: GCA_030765085.1. Lineage (NCBI taxonomy): Eukaryota > Viridiplantae > Streptophyta > Magnoliopsida > Asparagales > Amaryllidaceae > Allium > Allium cepa. The sequence goes on along the minus strand of CM060934.1, from coordinate 277,516,761 downwards.
ATGTTTTATCGATTAAAAGTTGTCACAACGTTATTCTCTTATATAGGAACATATATTCAAATAGTATAAGCATTAACTAATTCGCCTAATCAAGTTTACTTTTATTGAACATACTTAGAAAATTCTAGAATTTTATTAAGAAAAATTAAGCACAAAATTCCAAAACATATCAAACCAAACTTAATTATTATTTTACTTTTCTTAATCCTTAAGTGAAAGTGACATAACGCATGATTTGAAATGGTGATGGTAAATGTTGAAAAAAAATGTGATTGCTCTATTTACAAGTAAGGTTATTTTGGTCTTTCTACAAAATATTATTTTAATCCAAAATATTTTTTCTAAATAGGCATCCACTTTCTCACTTTCCTTCACAACTTCTTCTTTTCCATTTTCAAGTTTCTCCTCTCCACTTTAATGTGGCATGATCCAAATTTCAGTGTTCGAAAATCGACAACCGTACTTCGCTTGTACTCGAATGTCGTAGATGCAACCGTTGAAATTCGACTCGATGCCGGAGCTTATAACACATTAAGTACAACAACATAGTGGAAGAAAAGATAATATCATAGATATACAATGAATAAAATATCTGATACAATAATGATACAATTGTGATATCGATACAAATATCAAGGACAAGATACAACAGCTGACTAAAGTCTTTGACAAAGGAACACCAACATTAACTTAAATAGAAGAGAGATAACATCAGCAGTAGCAGCGTAACACAACGTCTCTTATAACACATTAAGTACAACAACATAACGGAAGAAAAGATAATATCACAGATATACAACAGATAAAATATCTGATACAATAATGATACAATTGAGATATCGATACAAATATCAAGGACAAGATACAGCAGCCGACTAAAGTCTTTGACAAAGGAACACCAACATTAACTTAAATAGAAGAGAGATAACATCAGCAATAGCAACGTAACACAACATCTCCAAAGCTAATATCCAAAGCTGTCAAGCTATAAGCTAGAATCCCCATCAATGCTAAACTTGTAGCAAATGTGATCCCGAAAATCCAAAGACTCCTACGATTTCCAAAAGCTGTCAAACAGAAGGCTGATGGCTATCGAATCTACACCTACTATTGGATTATCTGAAAAATCCAACTCTAGACTGCCCGTGTAATAATTGTGGGCACCTAGAGTTTAGGAAGGGAACAATAAACTCCGGGTCAATCATGGGACTGGTATGAGCAAACAAAGCAGTTTATCATTAAAACAAACAACAAAAAGAATTTAAAACTGAAATCCGTAATGCTTTTTGGAAAATGAAACTACCATAATGCCTCCCGCTGCACACACCATGCAAACACAGAATTGAAGGAGATTTCTCCTTATGATAGTCAAAAATGCTTGATACGCAAAAACCATTTTGATATTATTATTAGTGCATAGTGAAAAACATTTGCAAGTAAAATATTAATTTTAGCCAGCATACGTACCATTATAGTATTCCTACTGTAGCTACCATATTAGATGGCAGGTTCTACAACTAAAACTGTACAAGGCGCGTATTGGTAATTGGATTTCCAACAAATGGTCAAGCCAAGGAACTTCCCATTGTCACATGCGTATGCCTCTTGAGGGACGCCCCGAGAACCTACCCGGATCTCTGCCAACACAAGGCCGGTTTACTCCCTTCCCGGGAATAACACCTAAGACATGCTATCCCTGGTCGTTTGCAACCCTTATCCGAGAGCTCTCAACCACAACAATCACACAGTAATAGATTTACAATGTCCACATGAGTTAACTATCTGGGCTCCATACCATGATACCACCCTTTTCCAGAAGGAATGTACATAACCTTGGGGCGCGACCCCTGCAACCTTGCTGCATCTTTCCTGTTTCAACCATTTCTGGGGTGTGAGGTCCTGATGCAGTCTCGTCCACAAAGCCATTCTTCGAACAACAAATGATCAGCAGCACTTTGTATGCCACATTACCAAATTGGGAATATATCACTAGTAACCATCAACTACATAACCTCTGAGCTCGTACGTCTCAGAGAAGGGTATTAAGCTAAGAGAATAAATCTGCGCCACTAAACAGAAATGTATTTGATAGAAACTAGCTTTGCATTTCAAAGTACAACGTCAGACACACATCCATACAAGTCTATTTCGGGTTCGAACAGAACCGAAGGCACTTCGAAAGAAGCCCTTGCAATTTGGGTATTCATAATACCGATCGGACTCCCCATTACATATAGAGATCTCTATACCGTAGCTACTCAGTGCAGAGTTATTCGACGGGTTATCCTTTCATTCTTGAAAATACCCGGTCTTCACCACCGGTCTTCAAATGCTATCCATAACGTCATATCATTATTCGGAATGGGTTATATGACACAACGTCCTCTCCCGGCTAAACCGAATAATGAGCGCAATATTTAAAAACATATGGATATTAGGATTTTCAGTTAAGTCATAACTTTACAACCCAAAACTTTTCATTCAAAAGGTTTAAAAAAATTACCATTTTCAAATCTTTTAAACAAAAAGATTTACTTCACAAACTTCACCCATCTTTCACAAAGATTCATTTACGGCTTTCAAAACGATTTCCTTTTCAAATTGGATTAACTTATCCAATCATTAAATCAAAGAATCAAACCATAGTTTTCAAAACCATTTCCAATGATTCATTAATATCTTTCAAAACAATTCCTATTTCAAATCTTTTATACAAAAGATACACCATTTAAAATCCTCTTTAATTTCAAAACAAAGTTCAATAATCTTTCACAAGATTAATTCACAGCTTCCCAAACTATTATGATTCAAATCTTTTTAAGTAAAAGATCCATTTTATTTGAGCAACAAGATTTACCAAATCTTTAATGAAAATAGCTTCCAAAACTATTTCTTTACCATTTCAAACTTGAAATCTTTCAACAAAAGGTGAAAATATTTTCTTCATATGAAAGCTATTATTATTTGAAAACAAATAGTTTTCGTTTCGGAAAAATTCGATTTCATTTGTACAAGTTAAAGCCCTTTTGGGTTTAATTCAAATTATCAAAACAATACTTTTTAAAATGGTTTAAATCCATATAAACACATTTATAATTTGTATAACATTTTTCAACCATATCTCAACATAGAATTCAATTTCAAAGCTTGAATTCAAATTCAAATCAAATTGTTTAAATTTCAAAACTTTTTCAAGTTATTTTCAATAACTTTTATCTTTAAAACTCCATTACAATAGCTTTTCATATTTAACCTAATTCCATTTCCAAAGCCATTTGAATTCAAAATTCAATTTAAAACCATTTCAAAAATCCGTGACTTAACCAATTTCCTCGTGCAATCCATATTTGTGTGTGTATATTGTAGTCCAGGGTTTTTACCCAATAGTTCAACAACATTAATCATCACAGATTCAAGCTGCATCAATATTGATAAGCGGTATAATTTATAACGCTTATCTTCATTCACAGATTCACAAATAAATAATGTAAATTTATCATAGATAAATAAATTACATTCATCACAGATCATACCAAAACAATTCATAGCACAAAGCATAACATATCAGGGATATCAACATTTCAACATTCAATAGAGTCCAAACATTCATAAGCAAGATCAACAAATTATCTGATAAATTTAAATCAGATCAATCACCAATCATGGTTAATTAATTTTAGTCTATTACAAACCATCTGTTTGCGCAAAAAATGGATAAACACCTCCAAGTCGTATGATCCATTGATTTTAAATTGTTTTTAGTGATTTGGGTGATTTATGCAAATATATAAAAAGAAGGGACTAAACTGTAAAAGACACACAGATTTATAGTGGTTCGGCCAGAACGTGCCTACGTCCACTTTATATGTTATTCTCCTTTTCTCTTCAGAGTACAAGTACAAAGCTTTGTATACAAGTATAAGAATGATGTTTGAAAGTTCTATCCGTGTTTGAGCTCTCAAACTTGTCTCTCATTGTTGTACCCCTGCCCCTCTATTTATAGAGTGACGTTGGGGGCAGGGGTCTTGGATGTTTATAGCTGCTGGTGGGCCTGGGCTGAAGCAATCTGGCCTGGCACATCTGGTTCGGCGTTCCTTGGTTCGGCCGTGCTTGGAGAGAAGGATGAAGAAGCTTTGGTTCGGCGGTCACCTGGTTCGGTGTAGGGTGGTCCGGTGTTGGTTCTCGTCCGGTAGTGGGTTGTTGGAGTTGTGGTTCGGTGGTAGGTTGAGTGGAGTCTGGTTCGGTGTGGGTTGATTCGGTGGAGCTCGTTCGGTAGTACATGGAATGTGGTTGGTTCGGCTAGGAAGGGAAGTGGAGTTGGTTCAGTGATGAGTTGGGAATGCCGAATGCTTCTATATTTGGGAGTTTCGAATGAGCTCTTGTATTGGGAACGCCGAATGAACCAAGGCATCTTGAATGCCGAATGAGACTTCGCTCTACATTGCCGAATGAAACTTTAAACCTTTGATACCGAATGGACTTTTATACTTGAGTCATGAGTGAAACCCCAGACTTATATACGCTTGCTGGCTGCTTCTTATTGGTTCGGTCGTGGTGGAAACGCACCCAACACTGATATTCCAGTTTTGACCAAAAATGGGATAACACCGTCTTAATTAATCAACCTCTAATCATTTATTAATAATCTTAATTATCCATCTCAATTAATTATTCTTAATTAATCAATCCTTAATTAATCTCATTAATTAATTAACTCTTAATTAATCAATCCTTAATTAATCTCATTAATTAATTAACTCTTAATTAATCATTCTTTGTTTAATTACCTTTAGTTAGCCACATAAATAAATTAATCACCTTGATTTATCATCCCTTATTAAATTAACCTTAAGTTAATTACAAAACAAATTATCCTTTAATTACATTAAGTAATTACAAATTAATTAACATTTAATCATTAATTAATTCACCTTTAATCATAAATTAATTATAAATTTATCTTAATCATTAAATTAATTAACGTTAATTAATCATAGCTAATCTTTGATTAATCCTTAATTAATCTTAATAAACCTTAATTAACCTTTAATTGCTTAGATTAAGTAATTATTCTTTAATTACTTTAATTAATCCCCTATTAATTATATTAAGTAATTAACCCCTTAATCACTTTTATTAAGTAATCATCCTCAATTATTTACATTAGATAAATTATACTTTGTTAATTATATTAAGTAATTTTTCTTAATTGTATTTCATTTGAAAAACACATAGGGGTTTACTTAATTATCTTAATTAAAACTATTACAAACTACATCAACTAAATATAAAAACATTTGATCTTTAAAAGTAAATCTTGAAACTTGTTAATAAATTTACCTTAAAACTTGGTCATCATCTGCTTGAAAGCTTTGTTATAAAATTACTTTCTTACTCTTTTTTAAAATAAAAAATTTAGGGATTAATTAACAAAAATAATTATTTCAAAATAATTTAGATTCGAATAGATTTGTTTTAAAATTTCATATTTGAAATTTGTTTTGGAAAACTTATAAGATACCTTAGTTTGAAAATCTTATTTCACATCTTCTTTGTTTTTATTTTAAACCTCAACATCTGTCACAATAGCAAATGTTCTCAAATGTTCTCAACATCACACATACTAACCCGAGCCACCATCCCATTTTCGTGAGAGCAAACTCGAGAAAACGCTTTTTTCTCCAATCCCTAAATTTCCAAATACACGAACAATCGCGTGCACATGCACCGATGATTGGAACTACTCCATTCGACCTCGCCATCTCCAACATATCGACATTCATCAACTCACACCTCTAGGCCAACCAATTCGTCAAACACATGACGAATTTGAAATCGAGGAGCCTAGTTCAGCCTGGAACAGAAATTGATCACCAAACACTTCCTCGTACCGCCACAACAAATCATCAGCGAACCCGCAATCGTTACTAGGGCTCCACCGATAACCCACGTTTCTTTCCCCACCAGTCCGATCGCCCCTTGATCACCCACGGTGATATACAAATCTGAGAACCAGCAATAACTAAATTTACTCCTAAAACTCTATCTCAATGCCGACCAGCCAACTTGACCATCAATAAAATCTACCACCATTTTTCTGATAATCTCCAACTTGACCATCAATAAAATCTACCACCATTTTTCTGATAATCTCTAACCTCTAAGGTAACTATGGCCATGATCCCGAGATCCACCTCCCTCTCAATGATTAGAATTTTAGGAAATAGCAATTCCGTTCAACTAGCATTTTCTAACAATTTAATAATCTAAAAATCTAGAAATTATTATCTAAATTCACCATTTTACAATACGATTCAGTTTATAAAATCTAAATTCAAAATTAAAATGAATGATTTTTTTGTCAATTCCAAAAGTCACGCTGTAAATTTCTAGTTTCTAGTTGATTTCTTAAGAAAATTTATTGAAACTATTTTTAAAAATAAGGTTATATTCTTACAGTCATTTTTTATTTAAAGATTAGAGCCAAATATTAATTCTTTTGGGTAATATGAAATTTTGAAACAGGTTTAAGAACCTGTTATATATCACAGAGATGATATATACTTGTACATAGACCTGCATATGACTCTATACGTCCACATGCAACACTTTGTCATATATATAAACCGATTTCCAGTCATCATCATCATCATCACAAACATGCAAGCAACAATATATAACTAGATTAAGGGTTGAACATTTGCTCACCAGTCATGATTGAAGAACAGTCATAGGTTTGAACTTCCAGGCATTTGAAAATTTGGAAAAAAAATTGTTTCTTTTGTTTTTAGGTCTGTTTTTTGATTTCCTAGTTGAAGCTAAAACCTTGAATTTGTTTAATTGAATCTGATCTTGTTTAAGTTGATCATTTCATATTTGAAGCTTCAAGTTGAACAGAAGCTTGCTGTTTGATTTGCTTTTTCATTTGAATTAGATCTGAATTTTGAAGTGAAGCCATATATTTATTTAGCTTTCTGGCTTCCAGGTTGAAGTTAAGTTGCATTTGTTGCTTAATCTGATTTGCCTCAGGTTGAACTTGAACACTTTGTTTCAGGTTGAAAATTTTACTTTCCAGGTTTTCTTGATGTCCTGATCTTTGAATCTGTTTTTGATTTAACTTGATTTTGTTTTTTGATTTTTGAACTATACTGAAATGATCCTTGCTCTTTAGGTTTTGAAAACTTTGCTTTGTTTTCCAAGCCGATCTTCTTTTTTTGAATTGTTTTGATTTTTAGATTTAATTTCTTTTTGGTTTAATCTCAGGCTTGATCTTTTAAAATTTGTTTCAGGTGGGAAAAAATAGAGAGGATGAAAAAGTGAAGAATTTGAAACTTTGAACTGAAAATGAATAACAAAATCCTCTTTTTTTTTATGTTATTGTATTAAAAAAAATTAAAAGAAAAACAAATTGCCACTTGTAATTCTATGTTAAAATCTTGCTCACACATGTTAATAATATAACCTCAACCTTACAGGTTTATTGTTGTTCAGTTTATCTAACTGATTTGTTTAGCTAGACTGACCTGTGTATTTCATACTCGGGTCAGACCTAGTTGTTTCAGGTTAGGTGCTTTTGGACTTAGCTTATTTTGCTTCCGCATGGATTATTCTGCTTGTTCCTTTTTGTTATAGCTTTTGTGTAGTCCTATTTTGTAGTAACTCTGATATGTATTCTTTTGACTCGTCTGTATATTGTGGTTTGCTATACCACTTGACATGTATTAGTTTGTATACTCTGCTATGTATCTGTATATATGTATATGATGATCTACTATTCTGTGATGTATATTACATTTGAGTTGTTATATTCTGTTCTGATAGATTCTCCAACCACCTATGGTTTTGTTTTAAGTATTCATTGGGTGTCGATCTGTTTGGTATGACTATTGTCGATATATTCAATAGATAGTTAGAGCAAGGCTATAGATGGTCACTCCTAACCAGCCTTATTCTCCGTGTTAGTTGACGGCATTACCCCGTAGTGTCCTTGGCTAGCGTGGGTATAGAGGTGGGGCGTCACAGAAGCCTACCCATTTAATATGGTGTTTATAAAGGTAGTGTCTAAGGATGTGTTGGGATAATCAAGTACTCTTCCCTCGATTACCCTAGGCCGAATGATGATGTAAGCCCAAAGGTTATCCCTAATAGAAAGACCCAAACTGATTTGGGGCCTTGGGCTATCACCCCGCATTTTTATGATAATTAAATTAAATAGAAATTAACCAACAAAAATAAAAAATAAAATTGAATTTCTGTAAACAACAGAATTTGGCTATGTAAATTATGTCGTTGGGTTTTTGGCATTTTATGATAAATTTTCGTATATAATATTTTCTGATCTGAGTCCAAACGAAAACGTTATTAACATTTGAAGTTTTAGCATCAAAAATAATTATATATGCAAGTATGATAATAAAATCAATTTCCGCTAATTAGCAACGTTAATGAAAGTTTATATGCTAAGAAATGTTAAAATAAAAATTAAATTTAAGAGAATATAAATATGGGAAAACAACTGATAATAATCAGCGTTAACAAGGAAATAAACCAAAAATTAAATAAATAAACGTAAATAAATTAGCAAAATAAAAGAACAAAATAATTTATCGCTCAAAAACACACAGGTTGACCCTAGATGTGCCTATGTCAACTGACGGTCGACCATAAGCAAGGGGGTGGCCGACTTGTGTATGTTCAGTTGTGGTAGTAAATTATTTTTTAAACAACCCGGATTTAATACAGTTTAATCGAATTATTGACATTGATTTGAATCCCTGTAAACATAGACCTAAGCCCTCACTTTCAAACTCATAATTTTTTAATAGGCACAGAAGCTCTGCATTTTCTCTTCTTCTCCACAACTATAAATTCTTAGAAATAGTTCTAAGTTGCTAGTTTGCACATATACACCACTAGAGGATTATAGAAGATGATAGAGATAGAATAGGTTCAAATCAAGTCGCTACAACTAAGGAAAATTATAAAGCTGGATTTGAAATTATAATCAACCGAAATCTCTTCTTTCTAGTCTAAATTCTAACAGATATTATGTATATGTTGTATGGGAATCCAAATAGGAAGTCAAAGTAGAAATATAGATAATAGAGTTTAGATCCGGAGATTTGAAAATGCTTGGAAAGGTGAGTGGGAAAAATTATATGTTTTGTAACAAGATTAGATTTATTTCATTATGATTTATTTCAATTACGCATATTTATAATCGATTTGGATATAAATCTGTAAGTGCTTAATGATTAGATAAAAATCTATAAGTGCGTGATGATTAGATATAAATCTTCAAGTATGAAATGATTAGATACAAATTTATTGTTTAGAGTAATGGATTTAATGGAATAAATCAAATGAAATTTACTATTAAATAAGATTTGATGAAATATTGAAAAGGCCAAAATTTATTATTGACAATTATGGAATTATTGCGATAAGATAATAATAAATTGGTATTTGAATGTAGAAAAAGAATGTAAAATAAAGGAACATTATTTAGATTTTAGGGAATTAAGTGGTATTTTAATTCATTGAAATTTAAATGTTACAAGTAGATTTCTATGTATTATCAAGTTTAAATAAATAAAAGTGTGGTATTTGAAATGACAAGGAATACATTTAAAAAGAAGAAATGTACAAAATAGGGGTATTTACTGTATTTTGTACTATCTACATTAAATAATGAAATGATAGATCCTTGTAGTTACAAACATCACAAATCTCTTTTTTTTTATAAGACGTAGAAATTTACGGTGTCAACAATTTTGGAATAGAAACGTAGTTCCAATGCATTTAGATCTAGTAAACCCCAAAAGCTAAATGTAAGAAATGAATGAAGTAAAAGATCCTAAAAAGTTAAGATGTAAATACTAATAAAAATTAGAAAGTAAATGAAAAGAAAATATGAAAAGTAGGCAAGAAGGAATAAAAATATAACATAGGAATGGAAATTGAAATAGAGAACGAATAAAAAGGAGTATACGAATGATATTATAAACCTGATAAGGAAAAACGGTAAATGAATCAAAAGTAAATAAAACGGTGAAACGCATAATGGAATGAAGAACTAAGGTCAATTGTAAAACTGTAGAGGCATGATAATTAAGTATGAAAGACTATATATATATATATATATATATATATATGTATGTATGTATGTATGTATGAAATGTATAAGTAGCCTCAAATATGCATTTATGACGGGTGTGAATTATTATGATTAAAGTATAATTAAACGAATAACATAACATTCGGTCATTGGAGTATGTTGGAATTTGAGTTCGGTAGAGCCACACAATAGAAGCCCACTACAATGACCTAGAATTTAAGTCATTTGAATTTGTAATATTTAATTGATTTTAAATATTGAAAAGTTAATTTTGTAAGTGAAATAACTTATATTTTAATATAGTGATTTAATTGGTAATTAAGCTGTTAAATTTGAATATTTGGAATTTTTTAAATAATTGAATTTTGAATTTGAGGGAAATAAAAATAATTTCGAAAGCCGATTTAAATTCTTTCGAATTAGAAAGAAGATAGTAGACTTTAATTTATAATTAAAAGTGATTAATTTGATTTTGAAAATAACTAATTTTAATTAACATAACTGCGAAGAGCTATATTCCTTCCTATTCCAGTCCCACAATATAAAAATAGCCTTTTGGGACACTTTCTCGGATTTCGATGAAACCTATTTCATTGGACCCATAATAGTGAATTATTATATGCCATCAAATTTTTTTACAACCGGACGTATCGTTTGGTCATGCGAGCTCAAAATATGTTGAAATTTATTAAAGGAATTTAAATTTATACAATTCGACTTGAAAAGCTAGATTCTGAATATGATGGAATTAGGTTCTAATACATATTCCATTATTTTTGGAATAGGGATATAACATACAGAATGTCGGGCGGCATGTCTCGTTTGAAATTCGAAATTTTAATGAATGAATAGTGTAAAGACCCAGAATTTCTATCATTTGAAATTCGTATATTTAATTGATTTTAAATATTAACAAGTAAAATTTTTAAGTCGAATAAATTATATTTCAAAAATTTAGATTTAATTGGATAATTAAATCAATAATTTAGTATTTGAAATTACAGAAATAATTGGAAATTGGGTTTAATGTGATTAAAATTGATTTGTAAACTTGTATTAAATCATATTGTAGTTAGAATAATGTTATAGAACTTTTAAAATTTAATTAAAAGTTAATTTGTAGAAATTGAATATTTTAATATTTAATTGACGAGTAAAAATAGCCATTTTTCAAACAGTCTTGGATTTCGACGAAACTAGTTTCATCGGATCTGTAATGTTATATTATTGCAAAATTTCAAATTTCGTGTCAATTGGATTTACGGTTTGTCCGGGGAAAGCTAAAACACACTGAAATCGGTTTAAGTGATTTTTGAATTTAAAATAGTCGATCTAAAAACCTATCTCCCAAATATGATCGAATTTGCCTCCGATATATATTCCATTACGTTCGGAATGGGGGTAAAATATTATAAACACTAGGCGACACGCTTCATTTGGAGTTTTGAAAAAATTCGGGTGAATAGTGTCGCGAGAATTTTCTATAAAAGGTCACCATAATTCACAATTTACACTCAAACCCTAACATCTAAACCCTAGCTGCCAGTTTATAAGCAATGGCCGAAAAACTCTCTTCTTCCTCCTCGTTTTTCTTCAAATCCGTTAACAATTATCAGAAAGCTTCAACTACAAACTTCTAGAGCACGTTGAGATCTTACTATCCAACGGTGGATATCGAAAAATACGCTATAAATCAACGGCAAATAGCTCACGTTCGTGCAAGGTTTGCACACGAATTTCACGGCCAAGCTGGGGCCGAATTCCACGCCGTTCATGGTGGTCGAGCTTGCGACGAGCTTCCATTCGGCGGTGTTCGATCGTCTTCAAACTACAAGTGGTGGTTGCGTTAATCTAGGGATGGGGCAACTATATGGGTTTTCGGTTGCGCGTTTTATTGATGGGGGAGAAAGCCAAAGTACGGCCAGGATGCTAGGGTTGAAAACGTGCGGCCTGGATTGTCTAAGGTTAAAATAAAAAATTTGTAAATTATTTTATATTAATTCGTTTAAACTTTAAACTATCATAACTTTGTCGTACGAGGTCCGTTTCGCATGAAACGGGTTGCGTTGGGTTCATATTGACGAGAACTACGCAATGGAGCTCGATTGGAATCGATTGGAGCTAGTGATATTTTTGGGTAAAATTAAACGCGCGTTTAATTTTATTCGAAATAAAACACTCCAATTGTTATTGGAATTCTCACTCAATCGAACCTGTTTCGATTTAAATTTTAGAAAGTTAGATTTAAAATTGCTTGATTGTGTTGATTGTGTTGATTGCATATTTGGATGATAAATTATTATCTATTGTATTGAAATAGACCCTTTACGTTGCATATTAAGCAGAGGTTATTATATTAAACACATATACCGCGATATTCCACCTTGAAGTGGAATTGGTATTATATATGTACTTAGAGTTGATTTTCTCGCATTATATAGCGGATGAGACCCTATTGCGCCGCATAATAGCAGATAATATTTTATATAAACCCATGTACCACGATATCCCATCTTGAAACCGGATTGGTATTGTGCTAACATCTGTGGATGCAGGGAAACAGGTTGGAGAGATCCAACTGGATTCCTCAAATAATTGAATTTGTTTCAATGTTGCGTGTTGATTTATTTATAATCTCTGTGTGATTATCTTTGTGATCGAAATTATTGAAGGCTAAAATTTAGCCGAATATAATTTTGGTATCGTTAGATACCAGAAATAAATAAAAATTAGATTTTTATAAATCAAAGTGATGGAATAATAAAGGAGTTTTAAAGATGTTTTAAAATGATATTATAAATGGATTTTATAAAAGAATAGAATCTATGATTTTGTGAAGTTATAAAATGAATTCATTTTGTAAATAGAGAATTATAAGTAATTTGCTTATAATTTGGATTTTGGCGTGTAAATGGGATATGGATAGAATTTGTTAATAAAGTGATTTTTTACAAGTTAAAGTTGTTATAAAATGTAAATGGAATTTATAAACATTGTTTTATAAATCCGAAATCGACTTATTCTGACAAGTTAATTATTATAGCTTATTAAAGGAGATACATTCACGATTTTGGACAGTGGATAATCCTTTAAATAAAATGTGTTGAAATGTTGAATTTGGTTAATGAAGTATATTCACGATTTTGGACAGTGAATAATATATTAAAGAAATGTTTTGAGGAAGTGATATTTTAAATAGAATTAAAACGATTTAAAGATGTTTTAAAATGAAGTATCGAAACCATAGATTCAACATTCATTGTTGAAATAGACGTTTTCGAGAAATAAAAGGAAATGGTGGACTATAACACTACTGTTATAGTAAATGATTTTCGAAAGTAAATGTTTTATATAGTATTGGGATTTATATATCTATCTTAATTTCGAATCCATATACTAGTGATTTTGGGTTGTCGTAACGATGTTTTACGCAACATTCGTTTTGACTCAAATGAATGTGTTCGAGAGAATGTTTTCCTTAAAGAATAAAATATATACTTAATTGTGATTAAATATATTGAATATTTTCCAAATGTTGAAAATAAATAGATTTGTGAATTACTTATTATTAAATAAGTATGGAAATGTTTTCCAATATGAGGTGAAATGTTTTGAGATTATATCCTTTAAAAATAAATTGAAAGTGAATATTTGAAATTAATTTGAAAATCATATATCAATGGATATTTGGAAATGTGAATTCACATGGAATTTATAAAGAAAAGGGACATTTGTTTAAAAATAAACATTGATTTATTTTGAAGCGTGGAAATAAATTTACGGATTTGGAACGTAAATTTAAAGTAAATCGGTAAGGATTTATTTAGTTGGTTTGGACGTACCATTTTGAAATGAAAGTGTATTCTCCCTTGAAAGCCGAGTATATTTCCAAAGCAGCATTTAAAGTATAAATTAAAAAGTTCTAAAGTAGTTTTAAAAGGATACTTTGGACAAATTAACTTCTTCAATTGTTTTGAATCCTTTAAGTAAAGGTTTATTGAATTGATTTAAAGAAATGATTATTTCTAATATTTATTCAATATTGTTTTAGAAAATAGTTATTTAAATAGTTATACTCTATCTACTAATTTTTATTTTGGAAATTAGTTGGGTTTAAGTTATATGTGATATAGGTATAATATTTTTATAATCAATATTTTAAGTAAAGTGTTTAGAGAAAAATAGTTTTATTTCAAAGTGTTTTCCCGTTATTTTTTTTGATAAGTGTTATAAATTATTTTTAAAGTATTTGAACTCGGCAGATTACCAGTAAAAATGAATAAATGTTTGGAAGTGTTTTCGCGTAAGGAAAATGATTTGAGATTTGTTTTCAAAAGTTGTAAAGGTGAAAAGTGATTTGAAATTGTTTTCAAATGGTTGAAGTATGGAAAAATTTATCTTGTAAAGATATTTTTGGAAAATAAATAATTTGGGAAATTATTTGAAATCTGGTGATGTTGTAAATATCTATTGATAGTTAAATAACCGACTATCAATATCTACCTTTAAATGGGTATTTTTTGTGATTTGCTTGAATGTGAATGCTACACTTATTTCAAAATAAGCGCTCGTTATTCGATTTAGCCGGGAGAGGACCCTTGGGTCATGAATCCCATTCCGAATAGTGATACGTCGTAATGGATATCATTTGAAGACCGGTGTTGAAGACCGAATTTTTTCGAAACCGGAAGGATTACCATCGAATGTCTCTGCATCAACTGATCTCCGATATAGAGATTTTATTACCCAATTGTGATGGGAAGTCCGGTCGTGATTAGTGAATATCCAGATTGCGAGGGATTCTTTTGGAAGTGCCTTCGGTTCCGTGCGATCCCGGAACGGACTTGTATGGATGTGTGTCTGACGTTACAATTTGAGATGTAAAGCTGGTTTCTATCAAATACATTTCTGTTGGTGGCGGAGAATTTATTCTCTTAGCTTAACACCCTTCTCTGAGTCGTACGAGCTCAGAGGTTATGTAGTTGATGGTTACTAATGATACATTCCCAATTTGGTAATGTGGCATACGAAGTGCGGCTGATTATTTGTTGATCAAAGTAATTGTGAAAAGCGTAGCTTTGTGGACGAGACTTCATCGGACCTCACACCCCGGAAATGGTCGAAACAGGAAGAATGAAGCATGGTTTTAGGGATCAGCGCCCCTTAGGGTATGTGCATTTCCTTCTGGATAGATGTGGTATCACGGTATGGAGCTCAGATACTTAACTTATGTGAATGTCGCAAATATATATGACTTTGTGATTGTTGTTGGTTGAGGATCCTCGGATAAAGGTTGTTTACAACCGGGGGATGAATTACTCGTGTGAGTAGTTACCTACTTTTGCAGAGGTAACCCGGCCTTGTGTTGGCGGAGATCCGGTTAGGTTCTCGAGGCGTCTCTCCAGAGGCGTACCCATGTGGCAATGGGAAGTTCCTTGGCCTAACCATTTGTTGGAAATCCAAACTCCAATACGCACCTTGTACGGTTTTAGTTGTAGAACCTATTATTTACTTATGGTGGTCACCACTATTTAGATGGTAGCTATAGTAGGCATAAGTGCAATATGTCTTTGCTGGCTAAGATTTATATTATACTTTCGAAATGTTTTCCTACACTTTGCACTTATAGTAATAATATCAAAGAAATTTGTGTATCAAGCATGTTTGACTATCATAAGGAGAAATCTCCTCCGATTCTACGTTTGCATTGTGTGTGTGTGGGGGAGGCCTTATGGTAGTTACATTTTCCAAAAGCATTACGGGTCTATTTTAAAAATATTTCTTTGTTTGGTTTTTAAGATAAACTGTTTTAAGTTCTCACACAAGTCCCATGACTAACCTGGAGTTTATTGTTCCCTTCCTAAACTCTAGGTGCCCATTATTTTCTACACGGGGCGTCCAGAGTCAGGTTAGCAGGATATTTTGGAATTCAGGAGATGCTGTGGAGCTCAAGAGGCAAGCTAGATGGCATGGCGTATCAACTAGTATATAGTATTTCTTTTCCGCTGCTTGTGTTGTAAGTTGACTCTGAAAATGTAATAAAATATACAGTTCTTTTGATTTAAAGATTATTCATTTATCAATTATAAGTTGTTCCGCTGCGATTGTGAGATTCTGATATTGTTTCTGTTGCTTCTTCTTTCTTTCTTCCTCTACCTCTTCTTCTTAAACCCTAAGGGTTCGATTTTCCGGCATTTGATTTTTCGGTAATTGATACAGTGGACGTATTAATGTCGATTTTCTAAAGTCGAAGAATCAGGTCTTTACAAATAGTGCCCTGAAAATTTTCTATAAAAGAACCTAAACATTTTCATTTTGCAATGAAAAACCCTAGCTAGGTCGCAGCCGCCATTTTGTGAGCCTGGGTATCGCGTACATGAGATGGCGGGAAAGTGATAAAGGTTTAAATTTTATTAATAGACGTTAATTGTAATTTAATTTTTTTTCAATCGTTATAAATTCATAACTTTTTCATACGAGGTCGGTTTAAGCTCGACAAGTTGCATTGCATTCGTACCAGAGAGTGCTAAGATATGGAGTTGGAGTGGATGGATACAGAGCTAGTAGAAACCGAAGCGCTTAGACGATTTTTGAAATATCAGTGAGTTAACTCACCTCTTTGGCCCGCTTATATTTTTGTATTAGTAGAAATAATTTTGTTTAAGCTGTTTGTAGTTTGTTTGGATGATTTGCTATACTTGTTAGCTGTTTTGGATATATTCCCACCCCTGGAGCGGATGTGACCTAAATACGTTCCCATGTATGAGCGGATGACTCTTTGTATATGATCCTGCCTAAAAGTGGTTGATTTATATTATTTAATTATATACTATATGTGACCTAGAGGGGCAAGTTCGAGGTATCCAACAAGAATCCTCACACTGTTGATTTTTCTATTCATATATCTTGATGTATAAGGTATTGGATTCCATATTTGATGATATGGATATGTTTTTGCTTATTTAGTGCTAAAGTAGCACCGAGCCATATTTTTTTAGTATTTTGGAATACTATAAAATAGTAGTTTTGAATTGAAATGATTTTCAAAGTGATTTTGGATGTATATACGTTTTAATAATTTTTAAATTGTTAAAGGAATGGATTTATTTTTAAACAAATAAAAATTACGATTTTTGATGCTATGGAGTATAGTTTTGTGAAATAATTTAAAATAATTTTTTTGGAATAAGTTTATATAAAGGATTTATAAAAGTGATATTTTATAAAAATAAATAAATAGATTTATAATTGGAATTTGTAAATATTTTGTAAATGGGTTCATAAATGGATTTTATCAATAAATCAGACTTACAAAGAAATGGATTTATTAGTGGATTTTGATAGTAAAATGAGTTTTTATAAAAAGAATGATTTATAAAGGAATTTTATAAATAAAGAGATATATAAAATAGAAGTTTTATAAAATAGAAAGGAGATTTATAAACATAGTTTTATAAATATGGAAGTGATTTATGTTTAGATTTAAATATGGATTTTTATATAAAGGAAATACATTCAAGTTTTTAAAAGTTAAATAATCCTTAAAAGGAATGCTTGAAAGAAATATTTTGATGGAGTTAATGGTTTTAAAAGTAATTTTTTTTAAAGTAATGTTTTGGAAAATAATAATTCCAGATGGAAATTAATAGTGTGAAAATTAATTTAAAATGTGCTATGTATCGAAAACTTACATTTTAGGATTTATTGTTGTAATAGTCGTTTTCGAGGAAGTAGGGAAGGCATGGACTATAACACTGTTGTTATAGTAATTGATTTCCAAAAGGAAATGTTTTATGTAGTATGCAGGATATATATATATATATATATATATATATATATATATATATGATCAAATCCACATCTAGTGTTTTCGGGTTGTCGTAATGATGTATCACACAACATTCATTTTGACTTTATAAATGATATTTTGGCCTTCCATTGTGAAATACAAGAATTGGTTCTTATGATTGTACTAAAGCCTTGGTGGTATAGGTGCATTGATTTTTATACTTGACACCCATCAGGAGTCGCACGGAATTTGGAGTTGTACAGTTATTGAAATCTATTTGGCATGTCTCTAAAATGGTAGTGCTATTAAATATACTTATACCGTTGATATAAGTATACCGAAATGTTTACCAATATCAAAGAATTGAAATGGTTTCAAGGATATATCTTTTTTAAAGGTAATTTGAAGTAAATATTTGAAATTGATTTAATTAATAAAATATTTATTAAATGAGCCTAGTGACTGCTTATGTGCTAGATATTTTTTGTTGCTTTGGTAGCTAAATAACCGACTATCAAATTTGGCCATTTTGGTTCCTTAACTTGATGTGGGAACTAATTAATAGTGCACTTAGCACAAAGCCGACTGAGTAGGCTTGATTATCATTTGGATTAAGAATGTTGATTCGAGCAATGCGGAGTGACTATGGTACTCCAATCCACTGGGGTTCCTTCTTGGCCGAAGGATAGCAAGTTGAGAGTTGGAAACGTGATAAGTCTATGAGAGTTGGTTTCCATATGAGGTTGAAGGCCTTATTATTGTCATTGGTCTGGAGAGACTGGGGCCTGATTTTTTTGAGAAACGATTCTGACCAATGTATGCGTTCGAAAGTGCAGGTCTATGACGTTGATTTTGAAGACAACGATCTTCATGACATAGAGCTACCTGCCATTAGACCCGCGATGCATATTATATATATGGTGGCGGTAGTGCTTCGTTATGAAAATCTATGATATGCAAGGACTTGTTGCTTCTACTCCTAGGGGTAATTCCCGACAGGATGTGGTAGGAGAGTACCTTCGGTTTGTCCTATTTCTAAACAACTTGTATGGATGAATGTCTGACGTTGCATTTATGATTACATTAATTGATCTCAATCAACGTACCATCTGTTTGGTGGTGGAGAAGGAAACTTCACTTAGCTTAGCATCCTTTCCTAAGACGTACGAGCTCAGGAGTTATATGTTTGTAGAAATCAGTTATGTGATTGCGGGAATGGAAATGTGACATTCAAAATGAAATATGCTATGCGAAAGGTAAATGTTACCTTAAGCCTCATCACCCGGTAATGTCTTAAACATGATACGCCGTGAGGCTATGTGGTACGCAACCATTAGGGTGTGATCATTACTTTTCTAGATAAACCTTTATATGTCAGGTATATGGTGTATGTTATGAGATGTCTCGGATAGGTCGTTGACGACCGGTGTAATGACATATTCAGTTTCTATCGAGGCCATGTATGAATGCTAAATAGGGATAGACCGGTCTTACCAGATGCGGAGGATTGTTTGTGTATCCTTGGTACATTATTCTAGTGATGTACTGTATGGAAGGTAGTCCCTTACCTGCAATTGTATGAAAATCCACTCTCCAATACATGCCCGCCATTTTGTTTGTAAACCTATCATGCTGTTGAATTTAACCAATGTAACTATTTCGGCTATTTCAATGCTACTTGTACACTTGACACTAGTATAATATAACAGGATTTGATCTGAAAAGTTATGGTTATCATAAGATAAAAACCGGTCCGTGTTTATGTGCAGCTTGGTCTTACGAGATAACTTTGTTTGATAAAGAAAAGTTTTATAACTTTAAAATTTAGTTGAGACGTGACCATACAGATCTGAGCGTTCTTCCCCGTCAATGCTCGGGGTCAGACAGAGCATATTTACAGATATAGATTGGGATGTTTTGGAGCTTTAGCAAACGCGCTGGAGGTGTTCAGGTCGTATTCATGTATATATTTATTTTCTACTGCATTGCTTTTTAAATTATCAGCATTTGTGAGGATAGCTTATTACAACTGTTCAGGCTGAAGATTAGTGATTTTTTGTTATACTACGATGGATGAATGTTTATCATTGGTTCTCTTTTGTGAAGTTCATTGATATTATATTATATGTTTTTCTGCTGCGATTGTGATATTCTGTGTTGTTTTGAGTTTCTCTTTCTCTTCTTCTTATTTTCTCTTCTTCTTTCTTCTTTCTTTCACATAACTATTCCTCTTTTCATTCAATTTGGATTGGACATATGTGGTTTTATTGTCAGTTTGAATTGTGCAGTTTGTTAGTCGTTTCAACTGGTATCAGAGCTTAGGTTATGCGAATACCTAGGCTTTGTTTAGGTACTCATTATAGATAGGTTTATTAATACCCTAGAATGAGTTTAGGGTATTATAGATATGAATGAGTATTTGTTAGTGATTATAAAAATGTTTTACATTGTGTTATTTTATCTGTTGAGTGGCTTATGAATTTTGGTCGGTGCTTGGAACATCATGTTATCGATAGAGGTTTCTAAATGCTTGAACAAGGCAAACCGACACGGTATTGTTTTGAAATTGGGTAAATGAAATAATTTTACCTTGACTATATTTTATATATAAGGGAATAATTTTTTATAAATAATTATAGTTATATATGGTATGTTTGATTGTTAGTTAATCATAATATTTGATTAGTATCATTTGTTGTTTTTTGTTTGTGTTCTAATAAAAGTTATCGTTATAATAATGTAAACAAGGATAAAAAATTAAGAAATGGTTTTATATAACCAAAGTAAAATTATATATAAGAAAATTTGTAAATAAGATTTGTAAATAAAATTTAATTTAAAAGAAATAAAAGTACTGATTACACTTCGGTCACTGGAAAATAATTCTGGTGATGACTGTAGCATCATCAGTAGTTATTTTCAAGTTTCTAAGTGATGTAATTTTCTATCATTGGAGTTTTGTTTTGGTAAAACTAGGATTAATTTTAAAATTCAAAAGTATGGTTTGAAATGAAAAGGAATTATGTGTGTGTGTATATATATATATATATATATATGATTTCAAAATGATTCGAAATAAAAACTGGATGTTTAAATTCCGAAAGTTGTTATCTAAATGTTTTGCTGAAAATACAAGAAACTAAGTTTTATAACTTATAAATTTTGAGAATTAGCGAGTTAAAACAAATTTTAGAAGTTTATTGAATATAAATGTTAACAAAGGTAGATTTGAAATTGAACCAAGAAAGGAAATTTAACTTAAGTTAAATAAAATAAATTTTGAAATGGAATTTAACTTAAGAAAAGTTAAGTGAAATTGAATTTGGTTTGTAATGAATTAATGAAATGAACTAATGAAATAAATTAGTGAAATAGACATAAACTTGAGTTATAAAATGATAGTTAACTTAAGTTGTAAAGTGAAAAAAAACATTAGTGGTTGTATAAAATGTTTGTAATAAACTTAAGTAATGGTTTTATGAAATGGTTTATAAATTATATTAGTACTAAAAGAAATATACTAAGTAATAAATGAATGTGAATAAGGCAATGTGAATAATGGAAATTAAATGAATGTAAATAAAAGAATGCGATATAATAAGGAACCTATTGAAATGAATACGTAAGTCGTATGTATGTTATTTTATTCGCATAACTGTTTAATCTAGATTCGAATATATGATTTCAAGGTGATTTACACCGATCCGAGTTAACATTTTTCATTCAATTCTCGATGGCGAACGCTAAATATGGATTTTTGATTGATTCTTGGATTCTCTGTCATAGTATATGGCTATGCAAGGAGAATAGTGGTTTATATTCAAGGAACTGGATTTGAGTCTAGACTAGAGTGGTCGTGTTAAAGATACTAGTCCAGAAGTGAAATTGCATGGTCGATCGAGCGATCAAGTTGGTCTTGCATACGGATGATATATGTACATCACACGAGCTTTAATAAATTAAATATTAAAATTGGAAAATGCAAATTGATAAGGTTATGAATTAGTTGGATGAATATTAAATTGTTTAACGGTTTCTCTTATAACATTTGCTACATTTGCATGTAGTTATTGTATCTATGTTATATATTGATAATACTTTCCCTGTACTTGTTTTCATTGGTTATTGAGTGGTTAGTAGGTGCGGATGGTGTATATTACGCATTTGGAGTTTTATTTAGCATTTATTGATTATACATGCTTGCTAGTTTTAATAAAAGGTACACATCTCGGATTTCATATCATACTTTTATTTTTTTTCCTACGAGATATCTCATCCTTGAAGATGAGATGTATTTTTGTGATTATATGTATATAGTAAAATATTCACATCGAAACACACAAAGGATACGCTGGTGAAATATTCCGCATATTTATGGCGTTAGAAAATTTTTGAGAATTTTGAAAAAAAAATTGATAACTAAAAATTATTTTTTGGTTTCATAACTTGGAACGGTATTAGCCGGTTTTGAAGATTTAATTATGAATTTAAAGATTTAGAAAATGTGATAACAAAGTTTTCACCTAAATTTTTGAAAAGTTAATAGGTTTAGTCATTCGAATTTGGAATATTTAATTGATTTTCAATATTGATAGTTTATTTTATAAGTTAAATATTTCAAATCTAGCGATTTATTTGATAATTAAGTTGTTAAATTTGAATATTTGGAATTATTTGAATAATCGAATTCTGAATTTAAATAGAAATAATTTCGAAAGCTAATTTAAATTCTTTTCAAGATAGTACACTTTAATTTATAATTAAAAGTGATTAAATTGATTTCGGAAATAACTCGTTTTAATTAATGTGTAAAAATAGCCTTCTGGGGCATTGTCTCGGATTTTGACGAAATCGGTTTTATTGGATATGTGATTGCAAATTATTATATGCCATCGAATTTCATGGCGATTGGATGTATCATTTGGTTGTGCGAGCTCGAAACGAGCAAAAATTAGTTAAAGAAATTCAAATTAACATAATTCGATTTGAAAAGCTAACTTCTTATGCGATGGAATTTGGTTCCGATACATATTTCACTACGTTCGGAATAGGGGTATAACATATAAAGCGTCGATTGGCAAACTGCTTTGGAGTTCGAAAATTTAACAAATGAATGTTCCAATGAAAATGTTCTATAAAAGGACCAAAACAGTTTTATTTTGCAAATAAAAACCCTAACTAGGTCATAGCCACCATTAAATTCCAATGGCCAAAAACAGTCCACCTTGCTTCCGCATTGTCTCATCATCCGCTCAATGAAAGGCATGGCGTGAGAATGTAAGCCGTACAGCTCTAGCTCTATGTAATGAACGGTTGGTTCTTCGAATCATTGATAATTAGAGCTGCAATTTTGCTCCGTTCGTAGCCGATACTTGGGCTTCGTAGCGTGATTTGTTGCGATGGGTGGAGGCCGTGCTCTGGCAATGGATGGAGGAGGCAAGGGAGTGCAGCGGCGATGCTAGATCAATGAACGACGTGTGACCGATGGAAAATGCATCGAGTTGGGTTCTTGGAAGCCTGGGTATCGCATATTTGAGATGGAGGGAAGATGATAAAGTTTTAAATTTTATTAATAAAGGTTAATTTTAATTTAAAATTTTCAATCATTATAAATTCATAACTTCATCGTACGAGGTCAGTTTTGAGCGCGACAAATTGTATTTCGTCCATATCAGCAAGTATTACGATTTGGAGTTGGATTGAATGGATTCAAAGCTAGTGGAAATTTTTAGGTTAAATTGAACGACCGTTCAATTTTAATTCAAATCGAAGCACTTTGGCGATTTGTGAAATTTCAGTGAGTTAACTCACCTCTCTAGCCTACTTATATTTTATATAAGTGGAAATAATTTTATTTATGTTGTTTGTTGCTTGTTTGGATGATTTACTATATTTATTAGTAGGTTTGGATATATTTCGCCCCTAGAGAGGATGAGACCCTATTACGTTCTAGTGTATGAGTGGATGACCCTTTGTATACGATCCCGCCTCGAAGCGGTTGATTTATATTATTTGATTATATTCTGTATATGATGCAGGAGGACATGTTAGATGGATCTAATGGGATTCCTCACACTATTTAATTTACTTTTCATATATCTTAATATATGATGTGTCGAATGCCATATTTGATGACATTGATATGTTTTTGCTTATTTAGTACTATAGTAGCATTTGGCCATATTTTTGAGTATTTTGAAATACTATAAAATTGTGATTTTGAATCGAAAGTATTTTCAAAGTGATTTTGGAATTATATATTTTTCAATAATTATAAAATTATTATAACGAATGAATTTATTTTTAAACAAATAAAAAGTATGATTTTTGATGCTATAGAAGTACAGTTTTGTGAAACATTTATAAATAGAGATCTTTTGAAATAAGTTTATACAAAGGATTTATTAAAGCAATATTTTATAATTAAAAATAGATTTATAATCAGAATTTGTAAATATTTTGTAAATGGATTTGAAATTTATTTGGTAACTAGATTTATAAATGGATTTTATAAATAAATTAGACTTATAAAGAAATGAATTTATAAGTGGATTTTGATAGTAAAATGAGTTTTTACAAAAGAATGATTTATAAATAGAATTTAATAAGGAGATTTTATAAAATAGAAGTTTTATAAAAAAGAAAGAAGATTTGTAAACATAGTCTTATAAATATGGAAATGATTTATGTTGAGATTTAAATATGGATTTTTATACAAAGGAAATACATTCAAGTTTCTAAAAGTTAAATAATCTTTTGAAGGAATGTTTGAGAGAAATATTTTGATGGAGTTAATGGTTTTAAAAGTAATTTATCTTTTAAAGTAATGTTTTGAGAATAATAATTCCAAATGGAAATTAATAGTTTGAAAAAAGATTTAAATTGTGATAAGTATCAAAAACATAGATTTCAATATCTTTTGTTGTAATAGACATTTTTGGGGAAGTATGGAAGGCACGGACTATAACACTGTTGGTATAGTAAATGATTTCCAAAGGAAATGTTTTATATGGTGTGTGTACATATACACACACACGTATATATAATTATCAAATCCCTATACTGGTATTTTCGGGTTGTCGTAACGATGTTTTATGCAACATTTGTCTTGACCCAATAAATGATGTTTTGACCTTCCATTGTGAATTGTACGAATTGGTTCTTACGATCTATTAAAGGCTTAGTAGTATAGGAGCAATGCTTCTTATACTTAACACCCATATTGAGGCGTACGAACTCTACCGTTGTATGGTTATAGAAATCTATTTGGCATGTCTCCAAAATGGTAATGTTATTAAATACACTTATACCTTTGATATAAGTATATGTAAATGTTTTCAATATCAGGGGATTGAAATAGCTTTGAGGATATATCTTTTTAAAGATAATTTGAAATAAATATTTGGAAATTGATTTAGTTAATAGAATATTAATTAAATGAGCCTAGTGATTTCTTATGTGCTAGATATTGTTTGTTGCTTCGAAAGTTAAATAACCGACTACCAAATTTGGCCATTTTTGGTTCCTTAACTTGATGTGAGAACTGATTAGTCATGCACTGAGCATGAAGCCGATTGAATAGGCTTGATTATCATTTGGATTAAGAATGTTGATTTCAGTAGTGCGAAGTGATTATGGTACTCCAATCTACCAGGCTTCCTCCTTGGCCGAAAGATAACAAGTTGAGAATTGGAAATATGATAAGTCTACGGGACTTAGTTTCCATATGAGGTTGAGGGTCTCTTTATGGTTATTGGTCCAGAGAGACTGGAGTCCGATTTATCCAAGAACCACTTCAGACCAATATATGCATTTGAAAGTGCAGGTTTCTGATGATGATTTTAAGGACAAAGATCTTCACGATATTGGGCTACTTGCCACTAGATCCGTGACGCGTATTATATATTATATATATATATATATATATATATATATATATATATCGTGGTTGTAGTGCTTCATCATGAAAATCTACGATATGCAAGGACTTCTCGCTATGATCCTAGGGGTAATTCCCGAAAGGACGTGGTAGGAGAGTACCTTCAGTTTGTCATGTTCCTAGACAACTTGTATGGACGATTGTCTCACGTTGCATTTCTAGTTACAATAATTGATCTCTATGAACATATCATCTTTTTTTCGTGGAGAAGTCAACTTCTCTTAGCTTACACCCTTTCCTACGACATACATGCTCAAGAGTTATACATTTGTAGAAATTACTTGAGTGATTATGGGAATGGAAATGTGGTATTTATAGTGAAATGTGCTATGTAAAAGGAAAACGTTATCTTAAGCCTCATCACTCGATAATGGCTTAAACAGGGTATGCCGTGAAGCTATGTGCTTCGCAACCATTAGGGTATGATCATCATCCTTTTAGATAACCCTTTATATGTTGGTTATATGGTGTATGCTACGAGACGTCTCAGATAGGTTGGTAATAACTGGGGTGATGACATATTCGGTTTTTGTCGAGGCCATTTATGAGTGCCAACTAGGGATAGATCGGTCTTGCCAGATGCGAGGATTTTTTGTTTATCCTCGGTACATTCCTCTAGAGATGTAGTGTACGGAAGGTAATCTCTTATCTTCCGTTGTATCGAAATCCATTCTCCAATATATGCCTACCATTTTGTTTGCAAACCTATTATGTCATCAAACTTAACCAGTGTAACAATTTCGACTATTTTAATATTATTTTCATACTAGACACTATTATAATATAACATGACTTGATATGACATGTTTTGGCTATCGTAAGGTAAAAAATCGTCCGTGTTTATGTGAGGCGTAATCTTACGAGATACCTTTGTTTATGTGTGGTGTAGCCTTACGAGCTGCAGGCCTTCAGGTCGTATTCATGTATATGTTTATTCTCTATTGTAATTGTTGTTTAAATTATCATCATTTGTGAGGACATGTTATTATAACTGTTTGAGCTGAAGATTGATGATTTGTTGTTGTATTCTGATGGATGTATGTATATTACAATTTCTCTTTTATGAAGTTCATTAATATTATATTATACGTTGTTCCACTGTGATTGTGAGATTTTGTGTTGTTTTTAGTTTCTTTGGTTGCTACTTTGTGCATCCATAACTCTTTGATTTTCACTTGAATTGCTGCTAGACCTTTTCAGGAGTGTGCTTTGGCTGTTAAACTTGTTGCATATTAAATTTCAATCCTTAATTCATCTATTTGCTATGTGAAATATTATCTGGAAGTTCAATACAAAGCAAGAATCACCCAGGGAAATAAATTTCGTAGCCTAGGTCGACCCAATAGACTGGCGGTCGACATGGGGTTCGACCTGTCCACTAGCCTGGATCGACCCCTATTGGCCTAGGTACGAGAAGTTGTGGCTATTGTTTTTATATTTTTCACAGCACTTTGTCGTCCCTTGTTATGATTTTGGGGCCAATTCCTTTGCAATTTTAAGATATTTTTGATGATGGTTAAGGGCTATGATATCCATCAATGGGTTAGCTGAGATTTGGAGTAATTTGGAATTTAAAATTTTGAATTTAAATTCCATTTAAATTTGAATATCGATTGGGTGTATTTCCAACGTTTTCTTGATTTGCAAGCACTATTTCTTCCAAATAAGTTTTGAGAAAATTTCAAAATAATTTGGTTTTTGAAATCTTAATTATAAAATATTTTTAAATTATTATTAAATTATTTCAAGGTATTTAGACATATTCAAGCAGAATTTTCAATAAAATGTCTTCAAAATGATTTAAGAAAATTATTTAAAAATGGCGATTTCTCAAATAAATTATTTTATAAATAATATACATTAGTTTTACACTGTTTGGACATATGAGAAAGAGAATTAAATGGTTTAGTAAAATCCATGGTATGAGACATGTGAATTTACTTTATTGGTAAATTCCGGACTTATACAATCAAGACTATTTGGGTTATTGATTTCTGAGTTAATTAGCCAATTTATGGCGAATTTCTGTGATTATAGTTTCTACTGTTAGGAAATATCTAGGAAGGCCAATATTTGGTGGGTTATGGTTCAAGATCTACTATTCTAGGAGTATGATCTATGAGAACACGTTATAGTGTTTTACTTGCTTATGAGATGAGGTGAGTCCGAGTTTTGAGATTTTATGATGATTTCTTTTTTTTAAATGTGGCAATGAATAGAAGTTAGTAAACCGTTAAGTGTAAACGTGTGGTATGTGACACACGTTAACAATTGTCGAGTTCCTATGTGGAAGTTGTGACACATTCTAGGATTGCCAGTACTATGGACCTTCGGGTCATCTAGGATTACGACTTTGGTCGTCTGATATTTATAACTTCGGTTGTCTAAAGGAGGTCCCTAATATATATAGTACTAGGGGATGGCACGTGCAGCATCGCTTCGGCATGCAAATGGGATTTGGAGAATTCGGGGAATTTTTGTGAGTTTTTGGTTTTGATTCACCAATTTGAGATGATGAATTTACTTATAGCCTTGTATTAGAGAAGGGGTTATATATATGTTGTTTTATGGTGATTTCGATATTGGGATTATGAACTCTTATTGAGTTTCATGGTTTTTGATTTGGAGATTTTACTGATATCGCATATGGCTTATATATTGATTATGTTCACTTACATTGTACAGCTCTTTGAATGTAAAATATCTATGCCATGTGAAACCTTATCATGTGATTAACTTTGAGCCTTATGGAATACCTATTCTTAGTTGTATAAATAGACTTTCTTATATCATTCCTTTATCTTTAAAGGAATGTTTCCTTTATGCACTTTTATTCCTTTATCTTTTACTAATATCAAGTTCTAGTTAGCCTGACCCATGTATTTATTACTCGGGTCATACCGAGTTGCGGGTTAGCTTTTGGACCTTTGCTAGCTTTACCTCTTTGGGCTTCTTCATCGACTTTGGTTATGGCATAGTTTTCGTGTATTAGTCTTTTGTGGGAACCTTAGGATGTATCTATTCTTCTGTGGGGATGTATGTATATATTATGGTTGAATACCACTTGTGACATGTTGTATTACATTTAATATAAGTGTATATGTATATTATCTGTATTGTTGTTCCGTGACTTGAAATTTTATCGTTATCATATTTTGTTTCTGAATCGATCCTATAGCCACCATAGTAGTGTATTAGAAAGGAATGAAGTATGTGGAATACTCGTAATAAAATGAAAAAAATAAGTGCCAAATCTGACATACATAGCTCTTATCTAATGCGAGACTATGATGGTCACCCTTAACTAGCCCTATTCTCCGCATTAGTAGACAAAATTACTATACAATTCTCTTTGTTAATGTGGGTCTCGAGTTAGGGCGTTACAGCTTGGTATAAGAGCTGGATTCAAAACAAAATTTAATAAACTCAGAACAGCAAGATTACCATACATCAAGTATAATACAAGTGTAAACATTATCCCAAAATCGTAGTTGAACCTAACCTTGTCCTTAATCTTTTGAGTTCTTTGGGGGTAGATGGAAAGGAATACGTCTAGGAATGTTAATTGTAAATTCCGTAGTATTGCTTATTCAATGAATTTCAATTTCTAACATCCACCCCTATGAATAATCCTAGCTTATCTTAACTTTCAGCAAATGGCTGGAAGAGGTAGAGGTCGCACTTCGGTGTCGGGACCGTCCAGTGGTTCTCGTCCTGAAGGAGTTTATATGTCGACTGACCAGATTCTTGAGCATCTTAGGAACACTTAGCGTCCTGCTCTTACTCATTCCTCTCCTTTGTGCAAATTTACATTTTTTCGTATGTGAAGCAACTTCACCCATCTCAGAGGAAAGCCATTCAAAGGCTCAGAGAAAGTTTTAGAGGTTCAAGCTTGGCTCTGAACATTCGAACGCATCTTCACTCGCATGGAGATTTCCAATCATCACCGTGTTCTTGTGACATCAAGTATGCTGCAAGAACGAGCATTAGACTGGCACGAGCTCCTTTTAGCTAAGATAGATGAGTCTACTCTTACATGGCAACATTTCCGAGATCGTTTTGAGCTTAAGTTCATGCCAGAATCCGAGAAGGCTTTCCTTGCCCGTCGCTTCCGCGAGTTGAAGCAAGGAAAATCCTCTGTGTCAAATTATGTATCCTCCTTGGAGTCGCTATCCAAATATGGGCTTGAGTTCATTGGTACCTCATACAAGAATTATCTTAAGTTCATATCAAGACTTAAGAAATATTTGAAGATGTAGCTCATGCTTTAGCTTAAGCTCTATTTCGAGGAGTTTGTGGATTAGGCGCTTCACCTCGAAGCCGCTAAAAAAAAGGGATAGCAATGATGAGGCCAAGGTTCAATCGAACCCAAACAAGAAGAATTTCCCTTTTAGAAATCCCAATCATTTCCTCCTAAAAACAAGATGAAGCAAGAAAATTCTGATTCTCACTCCGATGCTACAATTCCTTCAGCTAGAGGGTTGGCTTGCTTCAATTGTGGTTGTAGAGACCACCTAGTTAGAGAATGTCCTCAAACCACCAAGTGCCTTTACTGAAAGAAGGAAGGATATATAGTTTCAACATATCCTAAAAAGGGGAAGACTTCAGGTTCGAGGAATCTGAGTGTGGCTCAGGCTTCTGGTAGTGCATCTCAGTCTCGAGGTATATCTCCTATTATTTTGGAAGGTTCTATTCTTTTTCATGACCGTTCCATTCGTATCCTCTTCGATACAAGTGCTTGACATTTGTCCATACCGGAGAGATTTGTTAATGCTATTAATTGTTCTGGTCTTGTTGCTCACTTAAGGATTGCGAATCCTTTTGAGGGGATCCGCAATAATTTATATGAGAATTTTGGGATTTTTTCCTTATAGTTTATCTTTGTGTGCGTTTTAGCATGCTATTTTCTATCTTGAGTTTAGAGTAATTTGAGAGGGAGTAGCTTGCATTTTATTAAGTTACATTTTGTGATTTGAAGCGTCCTATAGTTAAGTATCCTAATTTAGTTGATTGATTAATTTTTGTCTTCGGAATATTGATTATGATTCCGAAATCTCTACATTCATTATTGAATATCGAGATGTTGATGATATATCTCATATTCCCGTCATTGTGACTCTGTTGATTTCTATAAGTCCGTTTGGGTATGGCACCCAATCGGGCAATCGAATATTATATTGATCTCATTTCTGGTTCTTAGCCTTTCGGTCATCCTTCCACAAGGATGCCCACTAAGGAAATAAGGTGATCCTTGGAGTTTAATTGATATTGTCATTTTTACCTCTTTTGAGATAACCTTTTTGGATACTCATTTATAAGCTTAGTAATATTACTTCACCCGAAGTAATGATTTTCCGTCTGTTCTCTTCTTCTCAGTTTGAGAAGATATTTTATTATTACCCTTATATCTCGCTGATTTCATACTCGACCTCTTGCTGGTGCTAGGGTCTTTCTTCTGCTTTGTCTACACTGACATCCCGCCTTTTTGTACGCTTTCAATCGACGATAAACCATACACATCAGACTCAAACCATACATAAGGCGGATTATTATTGGGGTGAATAAGAAAAAAGGGAGAAAGAAAGAAAACAAAACAGAATCTCATGGCGAAACGACAAAATATAATAATCAAATAACAGTTCATGAAGCAGTTTTACAAAAATTTGATTATACTTATACAACACATATCAGAGTTACACATATCAGAGAATAATAAATATTGCAGCGGAATAGTATGAATGTAGTGGAATGATATAATAAATAATAGTAATACAATATTCTTCTTCGTCCTCCAGAAATAAAGTCTTCGAATCTTGAAATGCTCAGACTGACTCGAGCAAATTGAAAAGATAAAACACTCGAGTCAAAACTAAAAGATCTTATGTAAGTTAAATCAACGGTAGATAATAATAGCGGAACGGCGTCAGAGATGTTTATGGAACTTGACATCTCCTATCCAGTGTCAACGTGAGTGCAGTAACTTAAGAGATGTTCGAGATTCACATCTCCTAAGGATCCGTTAAACTATTTACTATGTAGTAATATACGCTATTATAATAATGTCTAATAGTAAAATAAAATTACTTTTAAATAGCGTTAAGGGGTTATCCATATAGCCCTTACCATATAGTAGTCCCAGTAGTCCGTCCAATATCAGCGCATCTCTAGATCGGGGACTACCATAAATACTCCACGGGCTACGGGAGAAAACCAAACTCGTACAAGGCGCGCTAGGGTAGGTGACACGTCACAAATAGGCAATGCCATGGTACATATACCAATTACGCTTCCGAACCGGTGGTAACACGTAGCAGCTACTACCGCCCACCTCGAGCCACACCCACAAAATCAAAAGGCCCCAAATCAATCACAAAGTAATAGAATGGTATCGAAGGAGTGTGTCCGATAAAAGGTGCTACCTTCTTAGCCCGTCAATCGATCCTGTTTTAGCCACCTTATGCCAACTCACGAGAGTCGGGTCCACGTATTTACCTCAATGGAAATGCGACCACCATCCCACTTCAATCTGGAATCTCCACCACATACACGGTTGTTAAAGTGGTTTACGGAGTTGGCAGAGAGTATGATAACTTCCGATCCCGATCTCTTCAACAACCAAACGTTATTATAACACTGCGGTCATCTCAAAATAATTATACTTCAAAACCATATAAATATGATATCATTTCCATTTCAAAAACCAAATCAATATGATATCATTTTTATAAAAACCCAAATCAATATAGCATCATTTTTATTTCAAATATATCCTTTTTCCAAAATCATAGAACTTTCGAATTTATAATACTTCGAAATCAAAACACTTAAAGTATAACACTTTCAAATCATAATACTATGAAACTCATAATTTTGAAACAAAACTACACCACTTAAATGGCCTAAATATTAAGTTACTTTATATAATAAAATATCTTCTTCAATTTCACAAATCAATTCCAAATACAGATTTGATCCCCCAAATAAAACATTTCAATTTCCATGTATTTAAAAGCTTTAATTATTCCACCATTTCAAAATTAATTCTTTGATAATTCCATATATATCAAACTCAATTACTATTATTTAGATTTGAAATGTTTACTTAATAAATCCAACATCATTTAAGTAAAACTTTTAAACTTCAAATAACTGGGTATTCGTTCAATTTATTTAACTTGATATATTCATTTAAATCAACTTAATATTCATTTAAATCAATCTAAACCAAAATCAAGTTACAAAAATCATCCCCTTTAAAATCTCAATTTTATTTAAAATTCAAATCAAATTTATTCGAGTATAATTCTTAAATAATTTAATTCAAATCAATTTCATATTTATCTTCCAGCCTAAATTTTATTTAAGTCGTGATAAACTCTATATACAATATAATTTAAACAGATACTAACCATATTATATAAAACAATCAAACTTTGTTATTCCACTTATTTTATATTTCAAAACAAATCTATACATAGCTAAAAATCAATAATAAAATAACATGTATATAACATCTAAAATCAATATTTATATAACTCATATATTTCTTTACAAAACCGTAGAAATCATATCAAAATATTTTTATATATAGACCACGGTGTCTATATATAATTTTCTATCCTATGGTCAAG
The DNA here is from genome assembly GCA_030765085.1 of Allium cepa. Classification (NCBI taxonomy): domain Eukaryota; kingdom Viridiplantae; phylum Streptophyta; class Magnoliopsida; order Asparagales; family Amaryllidaceae; genus Allium; species Allium cepa. The sequence continues at coordinate 277,483,285 of CM060934.1, read as the reverse complement.
TGATACGGATATTTATCATTTCAACCTGTAATTTAAAATATAAATACGGTTATATATCATTTCAAATCGCAATCCCGAATGAAATAAAACCCATAACAACTTGTAGTTTATAACAGTATAAAATAAAACATCCATTCATCTAATATCAATCATCAAACATTTATCGCTACCATCATCCAGTTCAATCAATAACATCAATATAGAATAGATAATAAATAGCATGCATTTACTGGCAGTTTATATTCAATAATAAAATTAAATAACTATTTTATTCAAATAAATTCAAATAAGCTGAAATGACGATTCAAAATATGCCAAACAGTCATAAATAACATTCTAATCATATCATAAATCAATTTAACAAACATAAGAAATATTAGAAGTTGTGAGTGGGTTAAAACACTCACCTTTTGAATTTAAATTGAATTTAAATCCAATTTAAACCAAAAATTTCAATAGTCTCAGAATCCATCCGAACCTATACCAAAATGTCCAGAATTCCAGTATGAACCTAGCGGAGAAAAGCGCATGTAAAACGGACCTCGTATGCGAGAGTTATTAAAGTTAGAACTTTTGAATTTAAATAAACAAAATAAAGTAAAATAAATAAATAAAAGAAGAGGAGCTACCACGTCACCATCCCAGGCTTCCATCGTCTCAGGCAACATGATTTCACGCACACAAAAGCCACTGCGTCGAGATCCTTCCTACGCCATCGACGAAACGCGCCACCCAAGGCGAGTGCTACCACATGCGCAGCCCGCCAGACCCCATCGTCGCCCTCTCACGTCGTCTCGATCGACGCAAACCCCGACCGGCTGCCAAAAATTGAAACCCTAGATCGAATTAATCTGACCGATCCAGGCGCTCAAATGAAGAACGAACCGTGCCAATGGGCAGCGCGCGATCCTCTCCACATGATGGTATCATCAATTTGACTATCCATCGGCATGATGGTTTCATCAATTTGACGATCCATCGACATTGATCGTCGCGCAATGAACGGCCAAGACGAAACCATTGATTTCTGAACAAACGATGATTCTAACTGGAAAACAAATTACGGATCTGAGATGCGCTCGTCGAGAGCTTCAGATTGATATATAATTTGATATATATTGAGGAATTTGAATTTTGAAGTAGAAATTTTTGATTTTCCATTGAATGTGAAATTTAGAGCCTGTCTGCCATTGAGAAAGAGCAGAAATTGGAATTGTATGTACAGAAAATAAACATTGGAAATAGCCTAGGGTTTATAACCAGATATATATATATATATATATATATATATATATAGGCAGAACAAAATGGAACAGATGAGCTCGAATTTGGGTTTTGAACGATAAATGGCCCAAAAAGCCCATTTCGACTCTATAACGAAAATGGGTCAACCCATATATCAAACTAGATGTTTTAAAATATTTTAAAATTAATGGAAAAGGTTTCAAGTTCAAATTCCATCGTATGAAGAAGTTATGCTAGAATCAAGTTATTTCAAATTTGTTTCATTTAATTGATTTCTAAGCGTTTCGAGCCCGTACGATCGAACGACATGCCCGATCGTTATGAAACTTGAAATCCTACAATAATCCACCGTTACGGATTTTGATGAAACTAGTTTCATCAAAATCCCGGTCAGTGGCCAAAATGGCTATTTTCCAGTAAATTAAATAAATTAACAATTAATTAATTAAATCATGTTTACAATTTCAATTACATAGTTAACAAATCTTATCATTTTTGATTCCTTAAACAATTACAATAATTTAAACAAATTTAGATGTCTATTTAAAGTTGATTAACCCATCAATTACAGTGTTTAATTTCAGTTTCATTAAATTCAGAATTTATAAATTAAAATTTCCAAAATTCATTTATTAAATTTTTAAACCTCGTTATTCACGTCTTTTATTACAATAAGGATATAACTAACATTGGTTCATGGTTTATTACATTAGTATTCTCAAATTTCATCTTAATCTCCATTATCATAATATTTAAATATTTAATTTCATTTAATTACAATTTATCCAATTATTATAGTTCAAATCCCAAGAAATTGATAATCTTGATATCCATTATTTTCATTCAACCAATTGCCATATTATGAATAGAATTTACATTATTTCCAGGTATTTCCTGAATTTACACTAACATAACATTGAATTGAGATTCATTATAATTGATTACAAATTTTGATTTAATGGACTAAATAAATGATTAACTTATAATAATTGTTATCATTAACTCTCTATTACATTTTTATAAGTTTATCATTTCCAAACCAATGTTATAATTTCTTACTAAACATTGATTTTATTCAATTACCATTCAATATATATTAATTCATTAATTAATTCAATATTTACATTCTTCTCTTATATTCGATTTATAGCCTAGTATAACATTTACATTAATTCCATTAATTTTAATTCCATTCAAATAGTTAATAATTAACTTAGATTAGCATTATTACATCTCATTTAAGTTATTATTTCATTAATGAATCACAAATTTCTGTTTTTCCAATATTAGATAACAAAATTTTTATAAAATTTAACAATTAAATTATCGCAATTTACGGGTTGTTGCATACACCAAATTTCATTAGCTTCAAGTTGCGGAGGATAGTGTTATTTTACCGCTTTCTGTACTCGTTATGGGTTTCCGAGTAGTTCGTTATACCGTTAGGATCGACGAACACTCTAATATACTCCCTTAGCATTATGAATCGGGTATTCTGGGAATATCTTGATGAGTCGATTTTCGTGTTTTTAATTTTTGAGTATATGTAATTATTGTGTTTTCGAATTTTTCAAAAATTGAAAGTATATTTCTAAAAGAAATTGGATTTTGTTTTTGGAATAAATAAAAACATTTTTAGAACTAAATATGAGATTTTTTTTATAAAAGATGATTTTTGTGTTGGGTGTCCATTAAGTGCTTTAAAAATTTTGGTCGAACGCCTGATCAGCGTTATTGATAAGAATTGCCTAAATGTTGTGATGAGACAATTTGACACAATAAACTAAATTTAAATGAGGCTAAATTTGGAAATAAATTAAAAATATTTGTGAACTAAATTTTATTATGGATGACATGTGCAGCTATTGAACCATAGTGGGATAGGACGAGTGGGAAGGTGGTTTTGATCATTTGGTCAAAGCTGTAGCCAATCGATAGGGTTATTTATTTAAATCAATGGCGAAGCAATACCATTATGATAATTGAAACGTATGAGTTTGAATATAGTTAGGGTTTATTGTTGAAATGATGAGATAATAGTTTGAAAAATAAATGGTCATTGAATACTTTAAATTAGGTTATTCATGTTACAGATGAAGTTTTCTATAAGAATTTTGGTATTTGAAAATAAAGAGTAGTAAATCTTAAAATTTTATCTTGAGGATTATTGAGATGATATTATAAAATTCTTTTGAAAATTTAATTTTGGAAAAAAAGGGAATATGTGTTTGAAATTATTGTCTTTTTATTTACTATAAGAAGGAGTTTGGAAAATTTTCCAAGTGTTGAAAATTGAGATTTTGAATATAAAGGCAATGAGCTTTGGAACTTTAAGAAGTTTTGATTTTTAGATTATGGTTTTAAAGATAATGTATTTCGAACTCTAATAAATTTTGATTGTGAATTAAAATTTATTTCTGTTGTATTCCTCGAAATTGTGTTGCCTTAGTGCAATAGTCTAACGACTAGCATTTTGCGGTCGTTTGAGTAGGGTGATCTTTGAAGTAACCATCTCCCATTGGGTCTTCTTACCTCAATGGTTGTTATCATAGTATCATTTTGGCTCCTTCCATAGTAGCATACGAGAAGTCATCGGCTTGTTGTTAGAGTTCAAATAAAGCGAAACTAAATCCTAATTTTATTAATGATACTTTTGTGAAATCAATATCTTTCGATTGATTTTAGGTTGCACTTTTGCTTTTGTGTTCTTGTTTCGGTAGCAAAATGCCTTCGAAAACATGAACTGTTGATCGAAGATATTCCATAATTCTCTAATCTCGATTCATATATTTGGGTAATCATAGAATTCATTGAGCAATTCTATCCCGGTCTTCTTTTATATCGAGTAGAGACTGAGGAATTTTGATTTCGTGCTTGTCTATTCTTCATTTGAATGATGAATTAAATGTGTTGAAAACAAACTCTTTTCTAGAAATTGTGAGGATGCAATTTTGTTAAGGGAGGAGTTTGTAACAACCATGGTTTGGAGATTACCTTTATATATTAAACTATGATGGAGGTTATAATTTAATATTGTAAATTAGAATATAATTGAACATTTTAAACTGTTTATTTGGAATAAACAATAAATTTTGTAATTAAAATGAGAAAAAAATTAATTTTGGAACTTTATTTTGTTTAATTGGGATTAATATGGATTACATAAGTATTTGGTTTAAATAAATTAAAATATAGGTATTTATTAGTTGGACCTAATAATTTAATTAGGTGTTGTATTTCAACGTTATATTGTTGAAATAAACATAAAGTAATGGAAATAAAGTTCTAAAAACTTTATTTTGAGAATTTGAGTAGAAAATAATCAAATTGCAATTTTTTGGGTAGATACAACAATATTGGAAAACATTAATAATATTAATTTTTTATTAAATTTAAAATGAGAAATATGAAGATATTATGTGTTTTACCAAAATAAAAGATGAAATACTATTTGAAAATAATATTTTGATGATTAAAAGTGTTAAAATGAATTATGGCAATTTAGAAAATAATTTTCATACAAATTATTGGAGTGAAAATAGTGTTTTATAATAAAACCGTGTTGTAACGACCCGCATTTTTTTCAATAATTAAAATACTGAATTAAATAAGATTTTGTAATTTAATGTCGTAAAAAAATAAATTTTATGTTGTAGGAATGATAAAACCAACGAGAATGAACTTAAATAATGTAAATTAATGTAATAGGTGACTATTTGAATGTAATCTTAAGTAATTCTAATAATTGTAAGTTATAATTGGTTATAAATTTAAAATAAGAAAATGAATTTAAAAGTTATATCAATTGATGAAATAATATGTAACAAATTGACATTGGATTAAATTTGTGTTATGTTAGTTATAACATTTGTGTGCAGATAACAAACTTATAAATGTGATTAAATTAAGAAAAGGTAACAAGTGTTATTTGTTACCAATATATTTAATATGTTGAACGAAGTTGGAAATCAATTGTAATTAAACGTAATTAAATGTTACGTTAGTACAAGTTAAGGCGATAACCGTAAAATGTGAAGGTAATAAAATATACAGAAATGTCAATTATATTCTTAAGGCAATAATTTATTTAATAAAAAGAGTGAAACTAAGATAAATGGATTTATTGGGACATTAAATTATAATTGATGTGAAAATTGATAAAAATTCAGTATAATTGAAATATTGCAACTAATATAGTAAAAGATTATAATCGTAGAATATTATTGCAATAAGATGTAAACAAATGTCAACGATGTCCGTAGACTAATGTTTTATTGAATAAAAAGATTGAAATCTAATTGAATCAATTTATTGGAATTAGGATATAACTAATTGGAACTAAATGTAATTAAATATTGTGATTAATGTAAGAAAAGGCGTCAATTGTAGAAAATGAGGATAACAAGATAGAAACCTATGTTAATAATTACATAAGGTATTGGTTTATTTAATAGCATAAGTATAATCAAAACAAAAGAATAAAAATGAATAAGTTTAGTAAAGAAGTAAACATATGTTTATTTATTTGAAATGTTTGGTAGTTGAAAGATTGATTGTAGAGGCGAGAAACTATTATTTAGTAAGAAATGTATAATTACTGCTTGTATCCAATAGTGTAAATATGTTTAAATTACTTTTAGATAGGAAATAATTGTTCTGCTTCTCATTGCATTCATTTAGTCCATTTCAACTTAATCAACTCAAATTAATGTAATTGAAAATTTTCATTTAGTAGGAGGGAGAATACAAAATTTTAAATTAAAAGGTGTAATTAAAGTAGCTTATGTTTTCTGAAAATATAAGGAAAGTTTGATTTAATGAAAAGAACTGTAACGTTTGGGATTTTTGACTTTTTGAAAATCGACATTAATACGTCCACTGTATCAACTGTCGAATAATCGAATGCCGGAAAACCGTACCGTTAGGGTTAAAGAAGAAGAGGTAGAAGAAGAAAGAAAGAAGAAGCAACAGAAACAATATCAGAATCTCACAATCGCAGCGGAAAAACATATAATAGATAAATGAATAATCCTTTAAATTAAAAGAACTGTACATTTTATACATTACATGATCAGAGTAAATATACATTATCAGAGTTTACAACAACAAACAGCGGAAAAGAAATACTATATACTAGTTGATACGCCATGCCATCCAGCTTGCCTCCAGATCTCTACAGCAACTCCTGTATTCCAGATTGACCTGATAACCTGACTCTAGACTGCCCGTGTGGAAATTGATGGGCACCCAGAGTTTAGAAAGGGAACAATAAACTTCAGGTCAGTCATGGGACTGGTGTGAGAACTTAAAATAGTTTATCTTTAAAACAAACAAAGAAATATTTTAAAATAGATCCGCAATGCTTTTTAGAAAATGTAACTACTATAAGGCCTCCCGTACACACACACACACACACACACACACAATGCAAACGCAAAATCGGAGGAGATTTCTCCTTATGATAGTCAAACATGCTTGATACGCAGAAATATTTCTTTGATATTATTACTATAAGTGCAAAGTGTAGGAAAACATTTCTAAAGTATGATATAAATCTTAGCCAACATAGACATTCCGAACTATGCCTGCTATAGCTACCATCTAAACAGTGGTGACCATCATAAGTAAATGGAAGGTTCTACAACTAAAACCGTACAAGGTGCGTATTGTTTCTTTGGATTTTCCAACAAATGGTCAGACCAAGGAACTTCCCATTGCCACATGGGTACGCTTCTGGCGGGACGCCTCGAGAACATAACCGGATCTCTGCCAACACAAGGCCGGGTTACCTCTGCAAAAGTAGGTAACTACTGACACGAGTATGTCATCCCTCGGTTGTAAACAACCTTTATCCAAGGATCCTCAACCAACATCAATCACAAAGTCATATATATTTGCGACATCCACATAAGTTAGGTATTTGGGCTCCATACCAAGATACCATTTCTATCCAGAAGGAAATGCACATACCCTAAGGGTCGCTACTCCCTATAACCTTGCTACATCTTTCCTGTTTTGACCATTACCGGGGTGTGAGGTCCGATGAAGTCTCGTCCACAAAGCTACGTTTTATACAAAAGCTATGCTTTGATCAACAAATGATCAACAACAGTTCGTATGTCACATTACCAAATTGGGAATGTATCACTAGTAACCATCAACTACATAACCTTTGAGCTCGCACGTCTCAGAGAAGGGTGTTAAGCTAAGAGAATAAATTCTCCGTAGAAATGTATTTGGTAGAAACCAGTTTTACATCTCAAATTGTAACATTAGACACACATCCATACAAGTCCGTTCCGGGATCGAACGGAACCAAAGGCACTTCCAAAGAAGCCCTTGCAATCCGGATATTCACTAATCATGACCGGACTTCCCATCACAAAGGGTAATAAAATCTCTATATCGGAGATTAGCCATGCAGAGACATTCGACGGTAATCCTTCCAGTTTCGAAAATATCTGGTCTTCAACACTGGTCTTCAAATGCTATCCATTACGACGTATTACTATTCGGAATGGGATTCATGACCCAAAAGTCCTTTCCCGGCTAAGCCGAATAACGAGCGCTTATTTTAAAATAAGTGTAGCATTCAAATTCAAGCAAATCACAACAAATACCCATTGAAAGATAAATATTGATAGTCGGTTATTTAACTATCAATAGATATGCACAACATCACCAGATTCCAAATAATTTCCCAAATTATTTGTTTTCCAAAAATATCTTTAAAAGATATATTTTTCCACACTTCAAAAATAAGTCAATGTTTATTTTTAAACAAAATTGCTGTGATGTCCCGGAAATTTAGGCAATAATTATTTAATATTTTCGTTAATAATTATTTTAAAAATGTGAAATATTTATTTAATAAATTAATTTAAACTGAAATTCTCTTTTGAAAATTTATAATTATTTAGTTTGTTAAATGATATTGTTTTCAAAGGTTAAAAATATTTAAGTAATAAATTTATCTTTCTAACTGATTTAAAAATATTTATTTATAATGTATGAATGTTTATACATTGTAAATAGAGGATTTGGTTTTAATTTTAATTTATATTAAATAAAGGATATTTTCTAATTTATATATAATTGTATAAATTGTAAATTGATTTAATTTGATTTAAATTGTAAACTTTTCAAAAGTTTGTTTTAAAAATCTTTCTTATGATTTCCATAAATGTAAGTGAGCATTTATTTTGTTTATAAGAATAAATATAGTTTAATTATGTTTTATAATAAAAGTTTGTTTTGTTTATTTTAAAATTGTTTCTATTTTGAAATAGATTTAATTCAATCTTTTCTTTTGAAATTTAGTTTTAAAAGAATATTATTTTGAAAAATAATTAAACAAGAATTTAAAATGTAAGTGTATACGTATGTATTTAGAGGCTAATGTTAATAAATCATTTAGAAACATTTTAAAACAAATTAGTAATGGTTTATGAAAAATTTAAATACATTCATAAATTTAGGAATTCTCTTTTAAATATTGAAATATGTACATGTGTTAAATTCTTAAACATAAAATAGACACTTGTAAAATTATCTACACCTAAACATAACAAGTGGCATTTGTTTTCAAAGCTTTTTATTTTAATTTATATTGATAAGAGGATATAGCTAATGCATTTTGTTAAAAACCCATTTTCCCAATTGAAAACAGAAATCATATTTCTGTTAAGTCAAAACTCAAAACAAATGCATGATTGAAAATCTGCAAACCATACAACCTAAAATCTGCAACATTTTAAACCAAATCTGCAAATCAAAATACAAGATAACAACAACTTCAAATCTTCAATCAAATTCCTCATTTCTACATGCTAAGTTCAACATCAAATCTGGAGCTCAACTCAATTTAAAATCTGAGCAACGAATGGGTCTGCATGCATCATCATTACAAAAGCAACAAGCAATTTCAGTGATCAATTATCAAATGCAAGTCAGGACTTGGAATTGTGATATGCTTTTCTGGAAATTTGCTTCTGCATCTTCTAATTAAAGGTGAGTAAGCTTCTTATCCTTTAAAAACAGTTTCCTTTAAATAGCAATATCAAACATAAACTACAGAATGTATGTTTTATTCAAGAAATTAAACTGTTTAACAAGATTGTTCTGTTTTGTTTTAAAAATAAAATGAGTAACCTTACATGCATAAAAACTTGAGATACATGACCATATGGATAAAGATGATGAGATGATTACATATTATTGAATGCTTGTGTAAACATATATATGTATGTTGCTGTTGTTTAGAATCTGCACACCTGTTGTTATTTTAAAACTAAGAATTGTTATTAGAAAACCCTTATCTCTGGGTTTGAATCCCTGTTAGAATTGATATGTAAACAAAGTTTGGTTGTTAGCATAAATCCAGGTTTGTAGATTTTGTTTAATTCAATTTTTTTTTCTTAAATCAGGATTTGGATGTATGAGAAAATCTGATATCTCTGAACAAATACAACAGTAAGTATTACAAATAAAACCAGTCATCATTTAAATGAATCAAATACCAAATAGCTTAAATCAGTTAAACAGTTTTGTTATTCATGTTTAAAAAAAAAACTAATATTACAGTTTTGAATAAACTGTTAGGGAAAAGCATTCTGTTTCAAACAGAAAATGGAAATTTGGATTAATCTGTTAGTTAGTGGATTTTGGGTGTTTAGGTTCTTCATGTTAGTGGTGTATTGAGGTGAGAATGGGGTAAGTTGGTGATAGATGATCAGAGAGAGCGAGAGAGGAGTTGGAAATTGTTTTTGTCAGGCTTTGATATTGGGTGTTTCCAGGTTTCAAGCCTAGTATCTAACAAGTAGGAGTTTTTGATTATTTTGATTATGGGGGATTGCAGAGGAGTCATCAAGGGAGGGTTGGCCGGAGTCTCAAGGTTGATGATGGTCGGAGGTGAGATTGGGTGAGGTTGACAGGTTTGCAGTGGGTTTTTTTTTTCAAGTCCTGGTGAACTTCTGTAGTGCAGGGTTTTTGACTCGAGTCATCCCTCGGGTTTATGTGCTTCTGACTCGAAGCAGGGGATTGAAGAACTCGAAGTAAATGGTGGAGTTTCTCGGGTAAGTTAGTTTCAGGGGTATTAACAGAGAGTTTGCAGTTTTTAAGGATTTTGAATGAATTCATATTTTAAGTTGTAATTTGATTTAAATGCAAGTTAGAACTGAATTCAAATAGAGTTGAAATTCAAAGTTTTTAAAAATGAAATAAATTAAATTTAAACAAGATTTAAATTTGGTTTTAAATCAATATTAAAAATAGTTGCAGGTTTTAGAATCTGTAGTTTTGCAGTTTTGAATAAATTCATTTTGCAACTTGATTCAAGTATGAGTTGAAACTGAATTCAAGTGTAGTTTAAAATCAAAGTTTTAAAAAAATTGAAAATCTTAAATTTAAACAAGATTTAATTTCAGTTTAAAATCAAGTCTAAGACAGTTTTCAGGTTTATTCTTTTAAACCCAGATTTTTGATTCAAACAAGTTTTGTATATTTTAAATTTTTGAACAGATTTGAATGTTTTAAGCAAGTTTAAACTCAGTTTGAAATCAGTTTAAAAACTGTTTCCAGGTTTCTTTGAAACCCAGTTTTAATTTTAAAACAGTTTTTAAATTTAAAATGAATAAACATATTCAAATGTTTAAAAGTGAATTTGAAAATGGAAATTTATTTCAAATAAGTTTAAGCTTGAAAAGAATTTAGTTCCTTTAGTATTTGGAAGTATATGAATTAAAATATGAAGTGTTAATTTAAATTTAAATTGAAATAATCAATTAATTTTCAAAGCTTAATTTATTTTAATCAAATAAATTTGTTTTAAATCTTTCTTTATATTTAAGTAATGAATGTTTTTAACATTCATTTTATTTTTAAGGTTTTTAATTATTAAATTTGGGTTAACATTTTAAATATTAGAATTTTAAATGGAATTTGAATTTAAATTTAGAAATGTATTGTTTTAATACATTTTGAATAAATGGGTCATTTGATAGTGATTTAGTTATTTTGAAAATATTTAAAATAATTAAGGATTTTACTTAATTATTTGATTTTAAATAATGATTTAGATTAATATTAATTAAGAATGATTTATTAATCTTATTCAAATTTTCTTAAGTATGTAATTAATGAAATGTTGTTAATTAATAATTGGTGATAGTTATCTAAGGATAATTTAGTAATTAATTAATGTAATTAATTTTGATAATTAACTAGATTAATTAATTGAATCTAATTAATTGAAATTTGTTAAGTATAATTAATTGTTAAAGTAGTTAAGAAATTAATTACTTATTGTAATTAATTTTGATATGTGATTCATTTGAGTTAATTAATTTAGTTTAATTAATTTAAATAAATCATCTAATGATTTTCAGAATGTAATTACTTAATGTAATTAGTGGAGCAGGATTACTTAGAGAAGTAATGATGATAATTACTGGAATGTAATTAGTAATGTGGATAATTACTTTTGGAATTAATTAAGGAATTAATTAATGATTAATGATTTGTTAGTTAGTTTATAAATGAGTAATTAAAGATTGTTATTTACTAAATTAAATATTAATCAAGGTGATTAATAATTAGATTAATTATTAAATGTAATCAATTTTAATTAAATAATTTATTTAAATATTAGGGATCATTAATTATTATAATTAATGAAGTAATTAAGGATTGTTTGATTAACTAATAATTAACTAAATAAGTGATTAATTAATTGTAATTAATTAAGAATAAATATAATTAATTATAATTAATTAATAAATGAGTAATTAAATGTTAATTACTTATGACTAAGGTTAATTAATTTATGAAATTAATTAATTAAAGACTAATTACTCATTGTAAATAGTGAATGATTAATCAAAGTTGTTTAATCAAGTTAATACTTAGTGGATAATTGATTAACTAGGTTAATTAATTAATGGATGCTAAGCAGGATTTAAATGAGTAACTAATTTAATTTAATTTAAATTAATTAGAGATGGTTGTAATTAATTTAATTCATTTTAAATTAATTATAATTGTTGGTTAGTAAATCTTTGCTTATGGATATTATTGATTGAATGGTTGTGATCTCAGTAATGAGATGAGCTGTATCTGTATGATATGAATGCTTGGTTTAAGTATGATGGTTTGTGATGGATTATTTGGTTGTGATGATTATCTGTTTATGGATGATACAGATTATCTGCTTATGTTATGAATATGATTATCTATTGTGATATATAGTTTATCTATCCGTGTGAATTAGATAACAATGAAATAGGTTAATTGTTTAAAACCCTTAAGTACAACTTGGACATTAAGATGGCGTTGGTTTCTGTGAGACCGGGATCGGGTTTCCATATTTGGATATCCGAAAACCACATTGATTCCAATTAAACGTTAGATCGTTAATCCAAGTGGAGCAAGTGAAGACTCGAGGTGTAAGGGCTATACGTCAGTATAACTCTGTGGGTGATTCCGTAATGAGTTTGACGGAATAGTACTTATAGGTTCGAGATGGTGATTTAGAGTGCAAGGGTTATCGTCGTTAACTCTGAGGGTGATTCCAATACGAGTGTAACGAGATAATGCCTTCGGTTTTGTTCGAACCCGGAACGAACTTGTATTGATTGAATGCTTTCAGAACATCGTCAGGTGGACGATGAGCATTCTAAGATTGTTATGTCCTGTAAAGGTAATCGTAGCCTCAAGCCTCATCAACCGGGAATGGCTAAAACAGGGAAGGTGCAGCAAGGCTTCGTGGGTAGCACCCAGTTGAGAGCAAGATTTTCCCCTGTCTAGAGGTCCCTTTTTATTCGGTTGTGTGGGCAGTTGGAATCGTGCGCCAACTGCGGAGTTGTCTTGTTCGGAACTATTCAGTAAGGAATGGGTCCGGCTTTGTGTTGCAGGGGATTGGGAGCAATCCTCGGTATGTTGATCTAGGCCACGTACTGTGACGGACGGTACCCCAGTAGCCCTGCCATTGATGGAAACCCACTTTCCCTACGGTTTTGATTGTATTACCCACTTTTATGGCTAGTAGCTGGAATTTAATGAATGTAACAATTTCGGCTATTTATTATTTACTTGAAAACCCTAGACACTATTATAATATCACTGGATTTCCTATCAAATGTTTTGGTTAGCGTAAGGTAAAAACTTTTCCATGTTTATGTGTGAGAAGTCTTACGTGATACCTTTTGTTTTCAAAGGATCTTCTAAAGTTAAGCAACTTTTATCCCCGTTTACTCACACCAGACCCCTGTCTGACCTGAGTGTTTATTTTCTGTTTTATTAAACTCTTGGTTACTCATATTATGTATGAGTAGTCAAGTGTTTCAGGATTGCTTTGACGAGTTCTGGAGGAGATAATGGAGCAGGAGGCTTCAGCGTGTAGATATATTTAGTGGTTCCGCTGTGTTTGAGTTGAGTCTGTTTTTCTGATATAGTTGGATTGTAATTGTTAGACAGATGTTTATAACTGTCTAGTTTGTGTTGTATTAGCTGTGTAACTCTGATGTATATGATACTATGTAAAGTTTTATGTGATATATTGTAATTTATTCGATTCCGCTGTGAGATTCTGATGTTGTCTGTTCTTTCTTTCCTTTCTTTTCTCTTTTCTATCCCTTTCTTTCTTCTTAACGATACAATTTCTGGAGTTCGGAAGTTTGGTCGTTACATTGGTATCAGAGCACTAGGTTGAGCGAATACCTATGCTCTGGAGTGGTGTCCTTCTTGAGAAGCGTATTTGTAATTTTGAATATATATATATATATATTATTTATTTCTACCTATTAGATTGGGTTACCTGTTCAGGTTTTCCAATATAAGTAATAAAGGTAGATAGGGTAGTGGTGTGTGTAACACAACTACCAATGGTTGGAGTTCGAGTGTTTGAGGTTGGAAGTGATCTGCTAGGGCAGTATTGGGCATCTTGAGTAGTTCTGCAGTTGGTGAAGGATTTCTATGATCTCTAAAGGGAATATTTTCAAGATTCGGAGTTTACTTTGGTTTATAAGCTGGATTTCACTCGTGTGGGTGGATTCTCTTGAGTTTGGATTAGTTGGGAGTGCTGAAGCCAGAATTGGTATTTTGGCAACTTCAGGGAGGAGTTCTGTCTGTATTTGAGTCTGAGACTCAGTTTGGCAGAATGTTTTAGGCTTGGTTTGGGAGCGAGTTTCCTGAGAGATATCTGTCTATCTGGAAGGCTCTATTGTGAAGAGGTTGGTGTAACTTTGAGGTTCGATGAGCTTTTGGATAAGGAAGTTTTGGCAGCAGTAGCAGTTGTGAGTGGCCTGTTCTTCGATGGTTCAGAAATCTCTGTGATTCTTCTGTCAGTAGTCGGGGCATATGGTGTAGCTTGTCCATTTCTTCTTGAAGCCCAGTTGGGAGTGATGTTAGTGGTTAAGAGGTGGACTACTAGTTTCTTCTTTAGAAGGTTTTAGCTGTTCTGATTGTTGTAGTGAGAACGATTTCTTGAAATCTGAACTGAGCGGGATCGCAAAATTGATTTGCGACGGTTCGGAAGTTCTCTAAGTGATCTTTGTTTGGATTGAAACATCTCTAGAGGATGTTTGAGTTATCGAAGTGGTATTTTCTGGATATCTTCGAAGGAGTTAAGATTTGCATCCATCGAGAGATTTTCTGATTCGACTTGATTCTTGGAATTTTACCGGTGGTTCAACATTGTAGGAGATTCTTTGAGAATGAGATATGTTTGAGTTGGTAGGATTTATTGGATCCAGTTTTGTGGTTGAATTTTTGTTGTTTGTTGTGACGGAATCGGATAGGTCACTGAGATCTATGGAATTTGATGGACAGTGTTTCCGGGACAAGTTGATCAAGTTTATACTTGTGTTCATCAACAGCATTCTTGAATCAGAGTTGCGCAGTGGAAGCATGGTGGCAGCTATTCCAGAATAGAAGCAACACCGATTCTTAGGGAATTTGAGTTTTGTTTTGGATCGGAGGATTTCTACAGGAAATTTATTTTGGATCTGGAGACTTGATTGTTTTGTATCTATTTGTTTTCCAGATAGAGTAGTTTGTTTGCAGACTTCTAATGTTTCTGTAGTAGAGTTTGTGTGGTGGATTTTGATTGACCTAGAAATTGAGGCAGCCCAGGATCGTCAGGAGAGATTTGTGAATATGAGTATTGGATCTTTCTGTATTCTCTTGAGAGTTAAGTGTTTGATCTACAGGATTGAATTTCCAGTTCGGATGGCTGGAATTAGTTTTGTTTTTCACGTATCTCTGAGGGAGTACGTGCATGGTTTATCCCTGGTTTTAGAATCAGTAATTCTGAGAGATTTGGGAGTTGATCAGGACTTGTCTGTAGTCCTGTATTCTGTTTAGATTTGTAGATCTAGATGTGTAGGAGCTCTAGATCTGAGTGCTGTAGCTAGTTTAGATTCTGTAAGGCGAGTGTCCCGGTGTTTATACTTGGGAAACCCTAGAAAATTCTATCCAGAATTTTGTCTGGATAATTAGAATTGTTTGTTTGAATTGATTGCTATGGTTGCTAGTATTTGTTAGCTCTTTTAAATTTAAAATGTGTATGAGATTAATAAATTACCTTTGCTTTTAAATTTCGGGGACGAAATTCTTTTAAGAGGGGAGGAATGTGATGTCCCGGAAATTTAGGCAATAATTATTTAATAATTTCTTTAATAATTATTTTAAAAATGTGAAATATTGATTTAATAAATTAATTTAAACTGAAATTCTCTTTTGAAAATTTATAATTATTTAGTTTGTTAAATGATATTGTTTTCAAAGGTTAAAAATATTTAAGTAATAAATTTATCTTTCTAACTGATTTAAAAATATTTATTTATATGCATAAATTTTTATACATTGTAAATAGAGGATTTGGTTTTAATTTTAATTTATATTAAATAAAGGATATTTTCTAATTTATATATAATGGTATAAATTGTAAATTGATTTAATTTGATTTAAATTGTAAACTTTTCAAAAGTTTGTTTTAAAAATCTTTCTTATGATTTCCATAAATGTAAGTGAGCATTTATTTTGTTTATAAGAATAAATATAGTTTAATCTGTTTTATAATAAAAGTTTGTTTTGTTTATTTTAAAATTGTTTCTCTTTTGAAATAGATTTAATTCAATCTTTTCTTTTGAAATTTAGTTTTAAAAGAATATTATTTTGAAAAATAATTAAACAAGCATTTAAAATGTAAGTGTATATGTATTTATTTAGAGGCTAATGTTAATAAATCATTTAGAAACATTTTAAAACAAATTAGTAATGGTTTATGAAAAATTTAAATACATTCATAAATTTAGGAATTCTCTTTTAAATATTGAAATATGTACATGTGTTAAATTCTTAAACATAAAATAGACACCTGTAAAATTATCTACACCTAAACATAACAAGTGGCATTTGTTTTCAAAGCTTTTTATTTTAATTTATATTGATAAGAGGATATAGCTAATGCATTTTGTTAAAAACCCATTTTCCCAATTGAAAACAGAAATCATATTTCGATAAAATCAAAACTCAAAACAAATGCATGATTGAAAATCTGCAAACCATACAACCTAAAATCTGCAACATTTTAAACCAAATCTGCAAATCAAAATACAAGATAACAACAACTTCAAATCTTTAATCAAATTCCTCATTTCTACATGCTAAGTTCAACATCAAATCTAGAGCTCAACTCCAATTTAAAATCTGAGCAAAGAATGGGTCTGCATGCATCATCATTACAAAAGCAACAAGCAATTTCAGTGATCAATTATCAAATGCAAGTCAGGACTTGGAATTGTGATCTGCTTTTCTGGAAATTTGCTTCTGCATCTTCTAATTAAAGGTGAGTAAGCTTCTTATCCTTTAAAAAAAGTTTCCTTTAAATATCTATAACAAACATAAACTACAGAATGTATGTTTTATTCATAGAAATTAAACTGTTTAACAAGATTGTTCTGTTTTGTTTTAAAAATAAAATGAGTAACCTTACATGCATATAAACTTGAGATACCTGACCATATCGATAAAGATGATGAGATGATTACATATTATTGAATGCTTGTGTAAACATATATATGTATGTTGCTGTTGTTTAGAATCTGCACACCTGTTATTATTTTAAAACTAAGAATTGTTATTAGAAAACCCTTATCTCTGGGTTTGAATCCCTGTTAGAATTGATATGTAAACAAAGTTTGGTTGTTAGCGTAAATCCAGGTTTGTAGATTTTGTTTAAATCAAAATTTTGTTCTTAAATCAAGATTTGGATGCATGAGAAAATCTGATATCTCTGAACAAATACAACAGTAAGTATTACAAATAAAACCAGTCATCATTTAAATGGATCAAATACCAAATAGCTTAAATCAGTTAAACAGTTTTGTTATTCATGTTTAAAAAAAAAACTAATATTACAGTTTTGAATAAACTGTTAGGGAAAAGCATTCTGTTTCAAACAGAAAATGGAAATTTGGATTAATCTGTTAGTTAGTGGATTTTGGGTGTTTAGGTTCTTCATGTTAGTGGTGTATTGAGGTGAGAATGGGGTAAGTTGGTGATAGATGATCAGAGAGAGCGAGAGAGGAGTTGGAAATTGTTTTTGTTAGGCTTTGATATTGGGTGTTTCCAGGTTTCAAGCCTAGTATCTAACAGGTAGGAGTTTTTGATTATTTTGATTATGGGGGATTGCAGAGGAGTCATCAAGGGAGGGTTGGCCGGAGTCTCAAGGTTGATGATGGTCGGAGGTGAGATTGGGTGAGGTTGACAGGTTTGCAGTGGGTTTTTTTTTTCTAGTCCTGGTGAACTTCTATAGTGCATGGTTTTTGACTCGAGTCATCCCTCGGGTTTATGTGCTTCTGACTCGAAGCAGGGGATTGAAGAACTCGAAGTAAATGGTGGAGTTTCTCGGGTAAGTTAGTTTCAGGGGTATTAACAGAGAGTTTGCAGTTTTTAAGGATTTTGAATGAATTCATATTTTAAGTTGTAATTTGATTTAAATGCAAGTTAGAACTGAATTCAAATAGAGTTGAAATTCAAAGTTTTTAAAAATGAAATAAATTAAATTTATACAAGTTTTAAATTTGGTTTTAAATTAATATTAAAAATAGTTGCAGGTTTTAGAATCTGTAGTTTTGCAGTTTTGAATAAATTCATTTTGCAACTTGATTCAAGTATGAGTTGAAACTGAATTCAAGTGTAGTTTAAAATCAAAGTTTAAAAAAAAATGAAAATCTTAAATTTAAACAAGATTTAATTTCAGTTTAAAATCAAGTCTAAGACAGTTTTCAGGTTTATTCTTTTAAACCCAGATTTTTGATTCAAACAAGTTTTGTATGTTTTAAATTTTTGAACAGATTTGATGTTTTAAGCAAGTTTAAACTCAGTTTGAAATCAGTTTAAAAACTGTTTCCAGGTTTCTTTAAAACCCAGTTTTAATTTCAAAACAGTTTTTAAATTTAAAATGAATAAACATATTCAAATGTTTAAAAGTGAATTTGAAAATGAAAATTTCATTTCAAATAAGTTTAAACTTGAAAAGAATTTAGTTCCTTTAGTATTTGGAAGTATTTGAATTAAAATATGAAGTGTTAATTTAAATTTGAATTGAAATAATCAATTAATTTTCAAAGCTTAATTTATTTTAATCAAATAAATTTGTTTTAAATCTTTCTTTATATTTAAGTAATGAATGTTTTTAACATTCATTTTATTTTTAAGGTTTTTAATTATTAAATTTGGGTTAATGTTCAATAGTTAAACATTTTAAATATTAGAATTTTAAATGGAATTTGAATTTAAATTTAGAAATGTATTGTTTTAATACATTTTGAATAAATGGGTCATTTGATAGTGATTTGGTTATTTTGAAAATATTTAAAATAATTAAGGATTTTACTTAATTATTTGATTTTAAATAATGATTTAGATTAATATTAATTAAGAATGATTTATTAATCTAATTCAAATTTTCTTAAGTATGTAATTAATGAAATGTTGTTAATTAATAATTGGTGATAGTTATCTAAGGATAATTTAGTAATTAATTAATGTAATTAATTTTGATAATTAACTAGATTAATTAATTAAATCTAATTAATTGAAATTTGTTAAGTATAATTAATTGTTAAAGTAATTAAGAAATTAATTACTTATTGTAATTAATTTTGATATGTGATTCATTTGAGTTAATTAATTTAGTTTAATTAATTTAAATAAATCATCTAATGATTTTCAGAATGTAATTACTTAATGTAATTAGTGGAGCAGGATTACTTTGAGAAGTAATGATGATAATTACTGGAATGTAATTAGTATTGTGGATAATTACTTTTGGAATTAATTAAGGAATTAATTAATGATTAATGATTTGTTGGTTAGTTTATAAATGAGTAATTAAAGATAGTTAATTACTAAATTGAATATTAATCAAGGTGATTAATAATTAGATTAATTATTAAATGTAATGAATTTTAATTAAATAATTTATTTAAATATTAGGGATCATTAATTATTATAATTAATGATGTAATTAAGGATTGTTTGATTAAGTAATAATTAACTAAATAAGTGATTAATTAATTGTAATTAATTAAGAATAAATATAATTAATTATAATTAATTAATAAATGAGTAATTAAATGTTAATTACTTATGACTAAGGTTAATTAATTTATGAAATTAATTAATTAAAGACTAATTACTCATTGTAAATAGTGAATGATTAATCAAAGTTGTTTAATCAAGTTAATACTTAGTGGATAATTGATTAACTAGGTTAATTAATTAATGGATGCTAAGCAGGATTTAAATGAGTAACTAATTTAATTTAATTTAAATTAATTAGAGATGGTTGTAATTAATTTAATTCATTTTAAATTAATTATAATTGTTGGTTAGTAAATCTTTGCTTATGGATATTATTGATTGAATGTTGTGATCTCAGTAATGAGATGAGCTGTATCTGTATGATATGAATGCTTGGTTTAAGTATGATGGTTTGTGATGGATTATTTGGTTGTTATGATTATCTGTTTATGGATGATACAGATTATCTGTTTATGTTATGAATATGATTATCTATTGTGATATATAGTTTATCTATCTGTGTGAATTAGATAACAATGAAATAAGTTAATTGTTTAAAACCCTTAAGTACAGCTTGGACATTAAGATGGCATTGGTTTCGGTGAGACCGGGATCGGGTTTCCATATTTGGATATTCGAAAACCACATCGATTCCAATTAAACGTTAGATCGTTAATCCAAGTGGAGCAAGTGAAGACTCGAGGTGTAAGGGCTATACGTCAGTATAACTCTGTGGGTGATTCCGTAATGAGTTTGACGGAATAGTACTTATAGGTTCGAGATGGTGATTTAGAGTGCAAGGGTTATCGTCGTTAACTCCGAGGGTGATTCCAATACGAGTGTAACGAGATAATGCCTTCGGTTTCGTTCGAACCCGGAACGAACTTGTATGGATTGAATGCTTTCAGAACATCGTCAGGTGGACGATGAGCATTCTAAGATTGTTATGTCCTGTAAAGGTAATCGTAGCCTCAAGCCTCATCAACCGGGAATGGCTAAAACAAGGGAGGTGCAGCAAGGCTTCGTGGGTAGCACCCACTTGAGAGCAAGATCTTCCCCTGTCAAGAGGTCCCTTTTTATTCGGTTGTGTCGGCAGTTGGAATCGCGCGCCAACTGCGGGTTGTCTTGTTCGGAACTATTCAGTAAGGAATGGGTCCGGCTTTGTGTTGCAGGGGATTGGGAGTAATCCTCGGTACGTTGATCTAGGCCACGTACTGTGACGGGCGGTACCCCAGTAGCCCTGCCATTGATGGAAACCCACTTTCCCTACGAGACCCTACGGTTTTGATTGTATTACCCACTTTTGTGGCTAGTAGCTGGAATTTAATGAATGTAACAATTTCGGCTATTTCTTATTTACTTGAAAACCCTAGACACTATTATAATATCACTGGATTTCCTATCAAATGTTTTGGTTAGCGTAAGGTAAAAACTTTTCCATGTTTATGTGTGGGAAGTCTTACGTGATACCTTTTGTTTTCAAAGGATCTTCTAAAGTTAAGCAACTTTTATCCCCGTTTACTCACACCAGTCCCCTGTCTGACCTGAGTGTTTATTTTCTGTTTTATTAAACTCTTGGGTACTCATATTATGTATGAGTAGTCAAGTGTTTCAGGATTGCTTTGACGAGTTCTGGAGGAGATAATGGAGCAGGAGGCTTCAGCGTGTAGATATATTTAGTGGTTCCGTTGTGTTTGAGTTGAGTCTGTTTCTCTGATATACTTGGATTGTAATTGTTAGACATATGTTTATAACTGTCTAGTTTGTGTTGTATTAGCTGTTTAACTCTGATGTATATGATACTATGTAAAGTTTTATGTGATATATTATAATTTATTCGATTCCGCTGTGAGATTCTGACGTTGTCTGTTCTTTCTTTCCTTTCTTTTCTCTTTTCTATCCCTTTCTTTCTTCGTAACGATACAACTTTCTGGAGTTCGGAAGTTTGGTCATTACAATTGCCTTTCCTTTATAAATCCAAGGTGAATTAAAATTTCCAAATATCCACGATATACGATTTTCAAATCGATTTCAAATATTCACTTTCAATTTATCTTTAAAAGATATAATCTCAAAACATTTCATTTCATATTGGAAAACATTTCTGTACTTGCTTAATAGTAAGTAATTTACAAATCTATTTATTTTCAACATTTGGAAAATATTCAATATACTTAAATCACAATTAAGTATATATTTTATTTTTTAAGGAAAACATTCTCTTAAACACATTCATTTGAGTCAAAAACGAATGCTGCGTAAAACATCGTTACGACAATTGAAAATCACTAGTATAAGGATTCGAAATTAAGATAGATATATAAATCCCAATACTATATAAAACATTTCCTTTCGAAAATCATTTACTATAACAACATCTTTTCCTTATTTCTCGAAAACGTCTATTTCAACAATGAATGTTGAAATCTATGGTTTCGATACTTAATACATTTTAAAACACTTTTAAATCATTTTAATTCTATTTAAAATATCACTTCCCCAAAACATTTCTTTAATATATTATTCACTGTCCAAAATCGTGAATATAAATCGTTTACCAAATTCAACACTTCTATATATTTTAATTTAAAGGATTATCCACTATCCAAAATCATGAACATAAATCCTTTAATAAGCTTTCATATTTACTTATCAAATTAAATTGGTTACAGATTTATAAAACAACGTTTATAAATTCATACATATATATATATTTATAAAAAAACCTCAACTTATAAATTCCCTTAATTAACAAATTCTATTTATGTCTCATTTAAATGCCAAAATCCAATCTATAAGTTAATTTCTTATAATTCTCTATTTACAAATTCATTCATTTTATAACTTCACAATTTATAAATATATAAATTTCATTCACTTATGAAATCCATTTATACTTCAGTTTAACACTTATAAAAACTCGTTTTATAATCCCAATATTTTATTTTATAAATATCAATTTTATAAATCTTTTATATAAACCGTTTATAATTATTCAAAAATCCCAATTTAAACCATTTTACACATTAATCAACTACTTATTTCAAAAATCACATTTCGGTTATATTTCACAAAAATCATAATTTTTTTATAGCATAAAAATTATAACGTTTATTTATTTAAAATGAATCAATTCCAAATTTCAATAAAATATATACTTTCAAAAATCACTTGAAAATCCTTTTAAATTCGAAATCGTTACTTTAACATTTTTAAAACCCCAAAATTAGGCCCAATGCTGCTACAGCACCAATACATCAACCACGGCGTCCAAATATCATATATCAATATGACAACAGAATATATCGCAAATATTTGTAAATAAATCAATACTATTGAAGAATCCAGTTGGATCCCTCCAACCTGTTTTCCTGCATCCATAGATGTTAGTACAATACCAATCTCGTTTCAAGACGGGATATCACGGTACATGGGTTTATATAAAATATTATCCGCTATTATGCGGCGCAATAGAGTCTCATCCGCTATATAATGCAGGAAAATCAACTCCAAGTACATATATAGTACCAATTCCACTTCAAGGTGAAATATCGCGGTATATGTGTTTAATACAATAACCTCCGCTTAATATGTGGCGTATAGGGTCTATTTCAATACAACAGATAGCAATTTATCATCCAAGTGTACAATCAACAAAATCAGGCAATTTTAAATCTAATTATTTAAAATTTGAATCGAAACAAATTTGATCGAGTGAGAAGTTCTCACCTTGTTTCAAATAACAGCTGCAGTGTTTTATTTCGAATAAAATTAAACGACCGTTTAATTTACCTAAAATTATCACTAGCTCCAATCAATCCCAATCTAGCTCCATCGCGTACGCGAATATGAACGCAACGCAATTTGTTTCGTCATTTTTCGACCTCGTATGACAAAGTTATGATAGTTTAAAGTTTGAACGAATTATAATATCATAATTAACATTTTCTTTTATTATTTTTAAACCTTTTATTTTCTGGACCGTTCGATTTCAAGCCCCTGAATCAAGGTCGTGCCCTTCTTCCTCTTCCCTCTCCAGTTAAACTTCGTACGTATGAAACCCATAGCCGCCACTTATTTTTTAATTAACGCCACCTCTTCGAGCAAAATGAAGATGATCGACGACCGTGGCTTCATAGCCCAATGCAAGAGCTTCCCACGGCCTGAGGCCGGTCGAGCTTGGCCCCGTATTTGCATAGAAAAGTGTGAACGAACGTACGACATTCAATACCACTTTGTCGTCGATCCATCTTGTCTTTGTTGATCATAACCGTTGGTTTTGATCGTCGTGCCGAGCTCTACAAAGTTGTAGTTGAACGTTTTTGGTGAAGGTGAATGGATTAGAAGAAAAAGGAGGAAGAAGGAGACGCATTTTCGGCCATTGTTTTAGTTTCTGGTGGCTAGGGCTTGGAACTAGGGTTTGGTGTAAATTGTGAATTATGGTGGCCTTATATAGAAAATTACTCCATACTATTCACCCGAAATTTTTCTGAACTCCAAACGAAGCGTGCCGTCTGGCGTTTATAATGTTTTACTCCTATTCCAAACGCAATGGAATATATATGGAGAGCCAATTCGAAAGTATTTGGAAGATAGGTTTTCAAATCGACTAATTTAAATTTAAAATTCACTTAAACCGATTTCAGTGCGTTTCAGTTTGCCCCGGATAAACCGTAAATCCGATTGACACGAAATTTTGAAATCTTACATAATTTAACATTACGGATCCGATGAAACTAGTTTCAATGAAATCCGAGACTGTTTGAAAAATGACTATTTTTACTCGTCAATTAAATATTAAAATATTCAATTTCCACAAATTAACTTTTAATTAAATTTTAAAAGTTCTATAACATCATTCTAACTCCAATATGATTTAATAAAACTTTACAAATCAATTTTAATCACTTTAAACCCAATTTTTAATTATTTCTGTAATTTCAAATATTAAATTATCAATTTAATTATCCAGTTAAATCTAGATATCTGAAATATAACTTATTCGACTTACAAATTTTACTTGTTAATATTTATAATCCATTAAATATACGAATTTCAAATGACAGAAATTCTGGATCGTTACAAACTCCCCCCTTAAAAGAATTTCGTCCTCGAAATTGCCAAGTAAGAAAAAGTTACGGTATCCATTAACCATTCAAAACCATTTATTCAAATTAAATTTCAAATTCATTTAAACATTTTAACTTTTTCAAAATCCATAGTTAAACTTCTTACAATAACTTCACTAAGTTTTCAAATCATACCTAGTTATCTTTTCAAAACAAACTATATCATTTAACTTTTCACTCCCAAAATCAAAGTTATAGTTTTCAAAAAATTCCAATTTTCTCAAAAACATTCTAACGCCTTAAATTTTCGAAAAATTTCGCCAACGTCTCCTTTGCGCTGCTAGCTCGGTATGACTACAAAAATGGCATCGCGGCCCCCATATTTCAAAAAGAAAAGAAAAAGCCAAGTGGCTGGACAAGAAAATCATCAAATTTCATACTGAAATTCAAATACATACCTTTTGTCGAGCAATTCAATTTGTTTATCTTCGAAATCAAAATCCCAATTTCCTTTAATCCACCTGTATATCTTGCTAACCATAATATCCATTTTCATTCAGTCTCACATTATCAATTTCGTTTGAATTCAATTTACAATTTCAATTCTATTTGGATTCAATTTACCTTCTGAATATTGAATTTTATCAATTATTTTCATCTTGCTATTTTAAATTACTTTCTTTTACTAATTCATTACAAGTTCTAACTCATTTCATCTCGCACAATTCAATTCACTATTTTTAGTTTATAACCACTTATATTTGAACTGGATTTCAAATTCTATATGAACTTAATTTACCCTTTATTTATAAATGTTGAATTTAATTCATTTCAACCCATATTAAATTTATCATTTCTTCAATTAGTTTTACTTACTAATTTCATTTTAATACTTAGCTTCATTTGATCCAACTTGACAAATTTTCAATTTACTTGCAGTTGTAAATTCATCCATTCATAAATCTATTTCCATAATTCAAACTCAATTTCAATTCGTTTGTTTCTACCCCAAATTTATTTTCAACTCAATAAATTTTATTCCATAACTATTTTTATCAGATTCCAGAGTCTTTGTAACATTTCAAAACCAGTTTTGGAACCAATTTAAATTATCCTTTGAATTTCAAAACAAAATCCAAATTTTCCAAACAACTTCTATTTAAAACAACTTGGCAGCAATCCCTCTTTTGGAAACCCGAAAATGAACACCGATGATGCTCCAGTCATCACCGAAGTTATTTTCCAGCGACCGAAAAGAGTTTACAGCTTTTATCCCTCCAAAAACATTTTTCCGAACCCTGGAAAACCTTTTTGAAACTCAAAAAGGAATTTAATCTTTTCCAAATTGCAAACCCTTTCAAAACACTTCCAAATTTTCCTCTGGAATTTTACTTCAAATTACAAATCACATTTACAATTTATATTCTCCAATTCTATTAGTATATGAATTTATTTCTTAACTTTGGAGTTACAATTTCCATTTCTATTTTAACATTAATGATAATAATTTAATATCATCACTTTCTAGCAACCAAGCAATTATATATTATAATAGTTCACAGAAATTTTTTCTCTTTTATATACGAAAATAATTTAGGTAAAATTATTTCATTTGCCCTATTTAAAACGATATCATGTCGAATTTGTTCTGTACAAGTGTTTAGAGATTCCTATCAATAACATTAATAACTCGTATTGACCAGAATCTATATACCACTCAACAAACCAATCATCACAATATAAAACAATTTTTATATTCACTAACAAATATGCACTCATATCTATTATTACACTCACACTAATTCTAGAGTACTGCTGACTCTATCTCTAATGAGTAACACCCAACAGAGCCAAGGTTGTCGCTTAACCAAATGCTCTGATACCAAATGTGAGGCACGGGATTTTCGACTTTCAAAAATTGACATTAATACGTCAACTGTATCAACTGCCCAACAATAAAATGCCGGAAAACCGTACCGTTAGGGTTAAAGAAGAAGAGGTAGAAGAAGAAAGAAAGAAGAAGCAATAGAAATAATATCAGAATCTCACAATCGCAGCGGAACAACATATAATAGATAAATGAATAATTTTTTAAATCAAAAGAACTGTACATTTTATACATTATATCATCAGAGTCAATATACATTATCAGAGTTTACAACAACAAACAGCGGAAAAGAAATACTACATACTAGTTGACACGCCATGCCATCCAGCTTGCCTCTAGATCTCTACAGCAACTCCTGAATTCCAGAATGACTTGATAACCTGACTCTAAACTGTCCGTGTGGAAATTGATGGGAACCCAGAGTTTAGAAAGGGAACAATAAACTCCAGGTCAGTCATGGGGCTGGTGTGAGAACTTAAAACAGCTTATCTTTAAAAACTAACAAAGAAATATTTTAAAATAGATCAACAATGCTTTTTAGAAAATGTGACTACCATAAGGCCTCCCGCACGCACACACAATGCAAATAAATAATCGGAGGAGATTTCTCCTTATGATAGTCAAACATGCTTGATACGCAGAAAGGTTTCTTTGATATTATTACAATAAGTGCAAAGTGTAGGAAAACATTTCTAAAGTATGATATAAATCTTAGCCAACATAGACATTTCGAACTATGCCTACTATAGCTACCATCTAAAATATGGTGACCACCATAAGTAAATGGCAGGTTCTACAAAGAAAACCGTACAAGGTGCGTATTGTTTCTTTCGATTTTCCATCAAACGGTCAGGCCAAGGAACTTCCCATTGCCACATGGGTACGCCTCTGGCGGGATGCCCCGAGAACCTAACCGGATCTCTGCCAACACAAGGCTGGGTTACCTCGGCAAAAGTAGGTAACTACTGACACGAGTATCTCATCCCTCAGTTGTAAACAACCTTTATCCGAGGATCGTCAACCAACATCAATCACAAAGTCATATATATTTGCGACATCCACATAAGTTAAGTATCTGGGCTCCATACCGTGATACCACTTCTATCCAGAAGGAAATGCGCATGCCCTAAGGGGCGCTACTCCCTATAACCTTGCTGCATCTTTCCTGTTTTGACCATTACCGGGGTGTGAGGTCCGACGAAGTCTCGTCCACAAAGCTACGCTTTATACAAAAGCTATGCTTTGATCAACAAATGATCAGCAGCACTTTGTATGCCACATTACCAAGTTGTGAATGTATCACTAGTATCCATCAACTACATAACCTCTGAGCTCGTAAGTCTCAGAGAAAGGTGTTAAGCTAAGAGAATAAATTCTCCGTCACCAACAGAAATGTATTTGATAGAAACCAGTTTTACATCTCAAATTGTAACGTCAGACACACATCCATACAAGTCCGTTCCGGAATCGAACGGAACCGAAGGCACTTCTAAAGAAGCCCTTGCAATCCGGATATTCACTAATCACGACTGGACTTCCCATCACAAAGGGTGATAAAATCTCTATATCGGAGATCAGCCGATGCAGAGACGTTCGACGATAATCCTTCCGTTCTCCAAAATAACCGGTCTTCAACACCAGTCTTCAAATGCTATCCATTACGACGCATTACTATTCGGAATGGGATTCATGACCCAAATGTCCTCTACCGGCTAAACCGAACAACGAGCGTTTATTTTAAAATAAGTGTAGCATTCAAATTCAAGAAAATCACAACAAATACCCATTTAAAGGTAAATATTGATAGTCGGTTATTTAACTATCAATTGATATGCACAACATCACCAGATTCCAAATAATTTCCCAAATTATTTATTTTCCATAAATATCTTTACAAGATATATTTTTCCGCACTTCAAAAATAACATCAATGTTTATTTTTAAACAAATTTCGCTTTCCTTTATAAATTCCATGGTGAATTAAAATTTCCAAATATCCACTGATATACGATTTTCAAATCGATTTCAAATATTCGCTTTCAATTTATCTTTAAAAGATATAATCTCAAAAAAATTCATTTCATATTGGAAAACATTTCCATACTTATTTAATAATAAGTAATTCACAAATCTATTTATTTTCAACATTTGAAAAATATTCAATATACTTAAATCACAATTAGGTATATATTTTATTCTTTAAGGAAAACATTCTCTTAAACATATTCATTTGAGTTAAAACGAATGTTGCGTAAAACATCGTTACGACAACTGAAAATCACTAGTATAGGGATTCAAAATTAAGATAGATATATAAATCCCAATACTATATAAAACATTTCCTTTCGAAAATCATTAACTACAAAAACAGTGTTATAGTCCATCTTTTCCTTATTTCTCGAAAACGTCTATTTCAATAATGAATGTTGAAAATCTATGGTTTCGATTCTTAATACATTTTAAATCGTTTTAATTCTATTTAAAATATCACTTCCCCAAAACATTTCTTTAATATATTATTCACTGTCCAAAATCGTGAATATAAATCATTTACCCAATTCAACACTTCTACATATTTTAATTTAAAGGATTATCCACTATCCAAAATCGTAAATATAAATCCTTTAATAAGCTTTCATATTTACTTATCAAATCCAATTGGTTTCGGATTTACAAAACAACGTTTATAAATTCACACACACACACACACACACACACACACACACACACACATATATATATATATTATAAAAAAACTTCAACTTATAAAATCCCTTAATTAACAAATTCTATTTATATCTCATTTAAATGCCGAAATCCAATTTATAAGTTAATTACTTATAATTCTCTATTTACAAATTCATTCATTTTATAACTTCATAATTTATAAATATATAAATTTCATTCACTTATGAAATCCATTTGTACTTCATTTTAACACTTATAAAAACTCGCTTTATAATCCCAATATTTTGTTTTATAAATATCAATTTTATAAATCTTTTATATAAACCGTTTATAATAATTCAAAAATCCCAATTTAAACCATTTTACAAATTAATCAACTACTTATTTCAAAAATCACATTTTGGTTATATTTCACAAAAATCATAATTTTTTATAACATAAAAATTATAACGTTTATTTATTTAAAAAGAATCAATTCCAAAATTCAATAAAATATACACTTTCAAAAATCACTTGAAAATCCTTTTAAATTTGAAATCGTTACTTTAACATTTTTAAAACCCCAAAAATAGGCCCAATGCTGCAACAGCACCAGTACATTAACCACGGCATCTAAATATCATATATCAATATGATAACAGAGTATATCGCAAATATCTGTAAATAAATCAATACTGTTGAGGAATCCAGTTGGATCCCTCCAACCTGTTTCCCTGCATCCACAGATGTTAGCATAATACCAATCCCATTTCAAGACGGGATATCGTGGTACGTGGGTTTATATAAAATATTATCCGCTATTATGCGGCGTAATACGGTCTCATCCGCTCTATAATGCGGGAAAATCAACTCCAAGTACATATATAATACCAATTCCACTTCAAGGTGAAATATCGCGGTATATGTGTTTAATATAATAACCTGCGCTTAATATGCGGCGTATAGGGTCTATTTCAATACAACAAGTAGCAATTTATCATCCAAGCATACAATCAACAAAATCAAGCAATTTTAAATCTAACTATTTCAAATTTAAATCGAAACAAATTTGATTGAGTGAGAAGTTCTCACCTTGTTTCAAATAACAGTTGTAGTGTTTTATTTCGAATAAAATTAAACGACCGTTTAATTTTACCTAAAATTATCACTAGCTCCAATCAATACCAATCCATCTCCATCATGTAGTACTCGCGAATACGAACCTAACGCAATTCGTTTCTTCATTTTTCGACCTCGTATGACAAAGTTATGATAGTTTAAAGTTTGAACGAATTATAATATCATAATTAACCTTTTTCTTTTTATTATTTTTAAACTTTTTATTTTCCAAGCCCCTGAATCAAGGTCGTGCCCTTCTTCCTCCTCCCTCTCCAGTTAAACTTCGTACGTATGAAACCCATAGCCGCCACTTATTTTTGAATTAACGCCACCTCTTCGAGCAAAATGAAGATGATTGGCGATCGGGGCTTCGAAGCCCAATGCAAGAACTTCCCACGGCCTGAGGCCAGTCGAGCTCGGCCCTATATTTGCATAGAAAAGTGTGAACGAACGTACGGCGTTCAATGCCACTTTGTCGTCGATCCATCTCGTCTTTGTTGATCACAACCGTTGGTTTTGCTCGTCGTGCCGAGCTCTACAAAGTTGTAGTTGAACGTTTTTGGTGAAAATGAATGGATTAGTAGAAAAAGGAGGAAGAAGGAGATGTATTTTCGGCCGTTGTTTTAGTTTCTAGCGGTTAGGGCTTGGAACTAGGGTTTGGCGTAAATTGTGGATTATGGTGGCCGTATATAGAAAATTACGCGACACTATTCACCCGAAATTTTTCCGAACTCCAAACGAAGCGTGCCGCCTGGCGTTTATAATGTTTTACCCTTATTCCGAACGCAATGGAATATATATTGGGAGCGAATTCGAAAGTATTTGGAACATAGGTTTTCAAATCGACTAATTTAAATTTAAAATTCACTTAAACTGATTTTAATGCGTTTCAGCTTGCCCCGGATAAACCGTAGATCCGATTGACATGAAATTTTGAAATCTTACGATAATTTAACATTACAGATCCAATGAAACTGGTTTCATCTGAAAGTGGTGGTGCGGATCGTGCTATATGGAATTATACTATACTAGTGCGGAAATAAACTAAAATACTAGAGCAATGTAAATAAGTAAAAACCAAACAAGCACACCAGGAATTTTTATACTGGTTCGAACTTCCCGTTCTACGTCCAGTCCTAGACTTCTTCTGGAATTTCACTAACAACAATCCTCACTTAACCCGGAGGAACAGGTTTACAACAACCCTTGAACAGCCGAACAAGGGACCTAAGTAGCAGAACAGGATTACGCCTCAACAGCCGAAGAGGACTTCACTTGCCTGAATGACAGAACAAGACTTCAACTTATACAGAAAGTATATGACACAGTGTGTTCTCAATAACACGAATTTGTCTCTTGATAGTACAATCTTCCTCTAATCTTCTCCTTTTGATATATATGTGTGTATGTGAAGAATATGGAAGTAAATGAATGGCTATGTAGAAATTTGAATGCTCAAAATGTTATAATTAGTGTAGTATATAAATAGAAAGCTTTTGATCAATTTGGTGAATTAAACAAATGATTCTAGTATGTTTGTATAGAGTATAAAGAGTTGTAATCATTCGTGAAAAGTTATCATGAAAGAGTATGGATACATCCCTTAGTAAAAGGTTGTAACTCTTCATGAAAATGAAATGTCTTTTCAAAAATATAGCAGTTGAAGAAGTTCAGCCGTCTGAAAATAAATTTCAGACTTCTGAAATTTGAAACGTGCAAACCAGAAAAGAAACAGGCTATTTTTGCCTAGATTCAAATGTCTGAAACTTCTATTTCAGACGTTTGAATATTATTATAATTTTAAAATTCATTACAGATTCAGACGTCTGAATAGGTCATTTCAAACGTCTGAATTTGACCTGAATTTTCATTTTTAGCCTTGTGCAAGAGTGATTGATTATGTGTGTGTGTGTGTGTATCCAAAGGAGAGATTTTCACAATATTTCAATTGTAAACAATGACACAAAACAACATATATGCAGCATGAAGATTATATGATTCCAGTCTTGTAGATATCCCTGCAAAAGTATGTTAGTATTAAAAAATAACGTATATAGTTTGTCGTAGTCAAAATACATATGAAACATGGTAGACGAGGTTTCAACATTCTCCCTCTTTTTTACGATGACAACTATATACTAAACTCCCCCGTCAAAAAACATCATCATCTTTTTCTCCTCCTTTGTCATTGCAAAAAGGTAATCAATAATTTAGAAGATAAACCATAGTAGACTTAAATTAAAACAGATTACAAATAAGTTAAGATAATAAGGAGTTCATGAAAAATAACAAACATCATAATAGTTCATAAATAAACATGAAAAAAAGTAATCAGAATCTAGGACCTGGGTCACTTCCAACAGCATCGTCGTCGTCGTCGTCACCATTGTTATTCCCCGAACTTGATGACCATTGAAAGGGAGTGGGGTTGAAAACTTCAGTAGATGACGAGGTTGAACAACCAATTCGTTCACAAATTTTTTTTACAAAACCGCGAATGGAATTAAAACGTTTTTTAGAATTTTTTTCAAGTTTTACCATTCGGTTGTGAAGCTTTGCTTGATTTTGGGAAAGTGTAACTAAGGCATTCCTTGAGCTTGAGTTGGGAGAAAGAATCACAATATCATCATTGTCTTCTTCTTCCAATGGAGGAACACTTGGTTAAGCACGAGGAGCGTGATGACGAGGTTGTGGCCGGTTGTGATCACGGTTGGCAACACATTCTTGAAAAGAGATATATGCCAAACTTCCCGGTTGTTTTGGCAACCCCATAAGACCCAATGTTTTAGACCCAAGTTCTTTCATTAAAGAAAATTCGGACTCAAGAAACAGAATTTTGAAATTTTGAAGAATTTTCATACTGTAAGCACCATGTGGGAAATCTTATATCATCTCCGACGATTCACATCCATGAATTCTTCTAAAATTACTTGAGCCCAATTTATAGGTTGACTGGAGTATATAGCATATAGGGCTTGGAAATTTCTTTTATTAGTAATCTCATAACTTCCCGTCCGTGGAATAATGGATCGAATTAATGCCCTATGTAGAATGCGAGCTTGAGGATGAAATTGAATAGAAGTGAGTCGAGTAATGTCATCATTCAAGAATTGGTGTGAGACTTCATCTCTAATCCAAGTTTAAAGACACATCAATCTCATCTAAATCATTGCCGGTAGATGGACATTGTAGTATTTCACCAAGTCTTGCAATTGGTAAATATATTTTAACAGCACATACCAAAGTCCAAATACAATCATTACGATTGTGAGGAGTATGATGGTTTAGATTCATATTTGCATAAAATAATTTTACTAAAAGATGATTAATCTTAATATTGTTGGAAGAAAAAGAAACTAGAGACTCTAACCCATTAGCTCTTATAATTTGATGAATACGATAGGCGCTGAATTCCTCAAATTTGATGAAAGCTCCAGGAAAAAAGTTAGATCTACTCATTTGAGCAAATCGTTGCCTAGCTTGTTCATTCCATAGCCACTGATCAATGTTTGGTGTAGATGAGGAAGATGATGGTCTCAATCTCTTTGATTTTGGTGCCATTTGATTGTATGAGAAGAAAGATATAAGTTTTAATGGAGGAAGAAAAAACTGAAAAGAGAAGATGAAGTATGAGAATAAAGCAAAGGAGAGGTTGAATAAAGGGGTAGGTGTCTTGAAATCCGTGCAAAATTTCAAAATTTGAAAAGTCACCAGATTTCAGACGTCTGAATTAAGATTTTAGACGTCTGAATGAAAGAAAATTGAAACAGAAAGAAATTACTGTAATTTTGCTTATTTATAGACGTCTGAAATTATTGTTTCAGACGTTTGAATCTGAAGAAAAAAATATTCTTCTATGATATTCAGACGTCTGAAACAATGAGTTCAGACGTTTGAAATTTGAATTTCAGACATATGCACAAATCTTTTTATATAAAATGAAAGAAGAAAATTATATTATTATTTGAAAGAATTACAAGATATAAATATGATCATTTTAACTAATATTTAGATACAAGAAATTATTTGTGCGAATCGCTTGGAGTTTTGCACTCTTCCGGTTCGATCTTGGTTATCTCTTTGTATGGTCGCAAAGGGGACCAATATGATCGACATTCCCAAGAGTTTGGAGAAACCGGAGGACGTTGTGGACTCGGCTCCCATGGATTCCATCCAGATGAAGTTATTTGATGAGATGTTGATGGTTGAACTACATCTTTCTTTGGTGATGTACCACAGAATTTTAATGCTACTTGTTCAATGAAACTAAGTTGTTTAGCATTAACTTTCTGTTCGTAATACATCTCTCATTGCAAATCCAATTGTTGTCTTTGGTAATGATGAATCTCGGATATTTTCTCTTTGATTGATGGAGAACCAAAGAAAAGAAACCATCGAGATTTCTTCTTTTCAGGAGTATAACCGGAAAATTCACATGAAGGACGAGGTCTATCCTTTTCATGAGGTGTTGGAGTTGCCAAAATTTCAATAGATGATGTAGAATAGGATGATGGAGAATTGTCAAAGTTAGATGCCATGGAGAGAAGCAGAATTATCAAGTTGAATTCCATTGTAGAAAGAATTTCTTTTGGTAAACAGAAAACAGAAATTATTTGATGGAAGAAAAAAATTTGTACGTATTAATATAAGATGGAAGGCTTATTTATAGAATATTTTGTTTTAGAGGAATGGCTGAAAAATCTTTAGTTAGTTTTGTACATTTGTTAAAAAGGAAAGAAACTAACAGTAAAGAATGAAGTAAAATAATTTTAGCCATATGAAATTTTCAAAAGAAAATTAACTGTTAAAAAAATGTAACAGAAAACTCATAGATTTTGAAGAAAAGTGTGGCTGAAAGATGTAAGTTAATAATATCCATACGTTTGTTGAAAAATTAAAAGGTGGAAGAAAAATTTAAATTAAGTACAAATAAGTATAGTTATGTGCTTTTATTAGAATAAACAAATATGTTAGGAACTAGCATTGTTAGTAAATGTCAAGTTTCCAATATATTATAGACAAAATATGATTTCTATGAAACTAACTAGATTTCAACCAAGGAAACAAAAAATGAGCTAAGGAACAAATATTAATACAAGTCAAATTAAATGTTTATGGAATTTTAGTAATAGTTAACTGTTAGCAAGAGATTATGAAGCAAGTTACAAAACTTAATATGTTATAAAAATTATAAATTTTTAAGAGAAACAATACCAAGCTCTCGTCTTAGTTTGATAAAAATATTTTCTAAAAGTGGTTTCATAAAAATATCAGCCAACTGATTTTCAAAAGAAAGAAAATCTAGATTGATTGTTCTTTTTCAACATTGTCACGAAGAAAATGATGATGTATGTCAATATGTTTTGCTCATGAATGATTGATAGGATTTTTTGATAAACTAATAGCACTTGAGTTGTCACAAAATATAGTTGAGTTTGATAAATTTATATTGAAATCTTTTAGTGTTTGTTGCACATAAATTCCTTGAGTACACGCCAGAGCAGCAGAAATATATTCTGCTTCACATGTAGAAAGAGATACACGGTTTTGTTTCTTACTAAACCAGGATACGAGTGATTTTCCAATAAAATGGCACGTACCACTTGTACTTTTTCGATCTGTTCGAGAACCACCGAAGTCAGCATCACTATATGAAACTAATTCGAATGGACATTCTTTAGGATAGAACAGACCAAAATCCTCTGTGTTTGTAAGATAACGTAATATCTGTTTACTGCTCTTAAATGTGATTCTTTTGGATTGGCTAGAAATCTAGCACATAGACAAACACTCATCATTATGTCAGGACGACTTGCAGTTAAATATTGTAATGATCCAATCATACTTCGGTATACTTTTTGGTCAACACTTTTTCCATTGTCATCTTTTTCAAGATGTGTTGTTGTACTCATTGGAGTTGGTTTGGCAGAAGTATTTTCCATTCCGAAACGTTTGATTAAATTATTAAAATATTTTTCTTGATTAATAAAAATACCATTTTGAAGTTATTTGATTGGTAGAACAAGAAAATATGTTAGTTCTCCCATATGAGACATTTCAAATTCTTTGGTCATTATTTCGGAGAAGTCCTGACACAATTTGTCATTAGTAGAACCAAAAATGATATCATCAACATAAATTTAAACTATTAAAATATCCTTTTTCGAATGTTTAATAAAAAGTGTTTGATCAATTTTCCCAATTAGAAATCCCGAAGAAATTAGATAAGTCTTTAATCGATCATACGAAGCACGTGGTGCTTGTTTTAAACCGTAAAGAGCTTTTTTAAGTTTATAAACGTGATTAGGAAATTTCTCGTGAACAAATAAGGGAGGTTGTTCAACATATACTTTTTCATTTATATAACCATTCAAAAAAGCACTTTTAACATCCATTTGGTAAAGTTTGAAATTATGAAAACATGCATAGGCCAATAAGATTCGTATTGCTTCTAGTCTTGCAACTGGAGAAAACGTTTCTTCGTAGTCAATCCCTTCTTCTTGATTGTACCCTTATGCAACTAGTCTTGCTTTATTTCTAGTGATGTTACCTTGTTCATTTGCTTTATTTTTGTAGATCCATTTTGTTCCAGTAACAGTTTGATCACTTTGTCTAGGAACTAATTCACAAACTTCATTGCGTTCAAACTGGTTACGCTCTTCTTGCATTGCAATTATCCAGTAGTCATCTGTGGAAGCTTCTTTGGGATTCTTTGGTTCGATGTTAGAAAGGATGCTACGTGGCCCATTTGATGTAGTTGACTTCTAGTTCGAACATTTGAATTAATTTCTCCAATAATATTTTGAACAGGATGATCTCGTAATATTTTTGGTCAAGATCTTAATTCATCATTATTGTCAACAATGTTTTCATCATTTTCAAGATTTATAGTTTCTGTATTTGTAATGTTATCTGGAAAATCTTCATCATCTTTTATACTTCGTTTTTGTAGAACATTTTCATCGAAAGATATGTGTAACGTTTCTTCAACAGTATTTGATCGTTTAATAAATACACGATAAGCTTTGCTACGATCTGAATATCCTAGAAAGATTCCTTCGTCGGATTTCGCATCGAATTTTCCAAGCTGATCTTTTGTATTTAACATAAAACATTTTTATCCAAATACTTTAAAATATGAAATCTTTGGTTTTATTCCAGTAAAAAGTTCATAAGAAGTGTTTTTCGTTAGAGGTCGAATAGAAACAAGATTCAAAACATAGCAAGCAGTTGCAACAGCTTCTGCCCAGAAATGTTTTGGAACAGTGCTTCCATTTAACAAAGTTCGTGCGCGTTCTTGTAGATTTCTATTTTTACGTTCTACAACCCCATTTTGTTGTGGAGTTCTAGGAAACGAAAAATTATGAAAAATTCCTTTACAAAAATGATCAAAAACTTCGTTTTCAAATTCTCCTCCATGATCACTTCTTGTATTCCTTATTTTTAAACCTTTTAAATTTTGAATTCGTTTGACAAAAATTTTAAACTGCTCAAACGTATAACTTTTATTTTTTATAAAAATGGTCCAAGTATATCTAGAAAAATCATCTACTATTACAAACACATATCTATTATGGTTTATGGATTGAACTTGAGTTGGTCCAAATAGATCCATGTGTAGTAATTCAAGTGGTTGTAAAGTAGAAATGACTTTCTTAGATTTAAAAGATGATTTAGTTAATTTTCTTAATTGACTTGCATCACAAATATGATTGACCTTGAAATTCATTTTTGGTAATCCTCTGACTAAATCATTTTTAGAAAGTTTGTTTATAGTTTTGAAGTTGATACGACAGAATCTTTTGTGCCACAGCCAAGGATCATTTTCATTAGCTATTAAACACATATCTGAATTATGATTGATTTTCATATTCAGAACATAGATATTTCTGTCTCTATTTCCTTCAAATATAATATTTTGATTTTTATCAAAAATGCTACACTTATTTTTAGAAAAAGATATTTTGAAACTTTTGTCACATAACTGGCTGATACTTAAAAGATTATGTTTTAAATTTTTGACTAATAAAACATTAGCAATAAGAGGTAAATCGGATATAACGACATTGCTGAAGTCGCCTTTTCCAATGATATATCCTTTGGAATTATCTCCAAAAGTGACAGAGCCTCCATTTGAGTAAGTACTGTTTGATAGCATATTTTTGTCTCCAGTCATATGTTTTGAGCAACCACCGTCGAGTATCCATTTTCCTCTCTTTATAAGTGGGTCCTCATTTCCTATAGCCATAAAACAAACATTTGCCTGTTCTTTCTCACTGTCACTGCTGCTTTCTGAAGAAGAAGAATCTGAGTCATCCCATGTCACTGAAAATGTTTTCTTTTAGAGTTGTCCTTTCGATTATTATTGTGAAATATCTTCTTTTGTTCTGGACAATCCTTTTTCATGTGTCCTTTCTTGTGACAGTTAAAGCATTCTAGTATAGATGAAGATGGCTTATTCGAATAGTTGTTGAAGTTCCTTTTCCCGTTCTTTCGATTTCCTTTTCTGTACTTCAAAAAAAAAAAAAAAATTTAGCAATGTATGCTAAGTCTTCTTCCTCCGAATCCGATTCTTCTTTTTCAGCATTGAGTGCCATATTCTTTTTATCTTGTGCTTGTACTCTTTTAGCCTGCAAATTCACTTCATAGGACATTAGACTTCCTATTAACTCTTCTGGTTTCATGGTAGAAAGATCATTAGCTCCTTCAATTGCTTAGACCTTTCTTTTCCATTCATCAGTTAAAGAGTTAAGGATTTTCGAAACAATATCAAAGTCAGAATACTTTTCTCCAAGTCCTAGAAATGAATGATATATATCTTGAAATCTAGAGTACATATCGTTTATAGATTCATCACGCTTCATTCTAAAATTTTGAAATTGACTTTTGAGCATGGATATTTTTCTTTGTTTAACCTTGTTAGTTCCTTCGTGGGTAACTTTAAGTATTCTCCATATTTCATAATCAGCTGTACACATGCTAACACGGTTAAACTCATTTCTATCTAAGGCACCAAATAACATATTCATAGCTTTGGCATTAGCAGCCGCATCTAGTTTTTGTGTGTTTGACCATGTAGAATATTCTGTTGTAGGAACGATATATTCAGTTTGAGTAATATTCCATGAGTCAAAACCACTCGCTTGCATATAAATACGCATTCGAGTTGCCCAATAATTATAATTCATACCATTAAATAGTGGAGGTCATGCAGTAGATTGACCTTCAATAAAATTAGTGTTAGTGATAATGTTAACAGTACTGGTGTTGTTTTCCATCTTAGTTAAATATCAGATAACTTTGTAACGGTTACAAGAGAACCTGCTCTGATACCAAATGAAAGTGGTGGTGCGAATCGTGCTATATGGAATTATACTATACTAGTGCGGAAATAAATTAAAATACTAGAGCAATGTAAATAACTAAAAATCAAACAAGCATACCAGGAATTTTTATACTGGTTCGGACTTCCCGTTCTACGTCCAGTCCCAGACTTCTTCTGGAATTTCACTAACAACAATCCTCACTTAACCCGGAGGAACAGGTTTACAACAACCCTTGAACAACCGAACAAGGGAACTGAGCAGCAGAACAGGATTTCGCCTCAACAGCAGAAGAGGACTTCACTTTCCTGAATGACAGAACATGACTTCAACTTATACAGAAGGTATATGACACGGTGTGTTCTCAATAACACGAGTTTGTCTCTTGATAGTACAATCTTCCTATAATCTTCTCCTTTTGATATATATGTGTGTATGTGAAGAATATGGAATTAAATGAATGATTATGTAGAAATTTGAATGCTCAAAATGTTAGAATTAGTGTAGTATATAAATAGAAAGATTTTGATCAATTCGGTGAATTAAACAAATGATTCTAATATGTTTATATAGAGTATAAAGAGTTGTAATCATTCGTGAAAATTTATCATGAAAGAGTATGGATGCATCTCTTAGTAAAAGGTTGTAACTCTTCATGAAAATGAAATGTCTTTTCAAAAATATAGCAGTTGAATAAGTTCAGCCTTCTGAAAATAAATTTCAGACTTTTGAAATTTGAAACGTGCAAATCAGAAAAGAAATATGCTATTTTTGCTTAGATTCAGACGTCTGAAACTTCTATTTCAGACGTCTGAATATTGTTAAAATTTTAAAATTCATTATAGATTCAGACGTCTGAATTTGACCTGAATTTTCATTTTTAGCCTTGTGTAAGAGTGATTCATTAGGTGTGTGTATATATATATATCCAAAGGAGAGATTTTCACAATATTTCAATTCTAAACAATGACACAAAACAACATATATGCAGCATGAAGATTATATGATTCCAGTCTTGTAGATATCCCTGCAAAAGTATGTTAGTATTAAAAATAATGTATATAGTTTGTCATAGTCAAAATACATATGAAACATGGTAAACGAGGTTTCAACATCGTCGAAATCCGAGACTGTTTGAAAAATGGCTATTTTTACTCGTCAATTAAATATAAAATATTCAATTTCCACAAATTAACTTTTAATTAAATTTTAAAAGTTCTATAACATCATTCTAACTCCAATATGACTTAATACAACTTTACAAATCAACTTTAATCACTTTAAACCCAATTTCCAATTATTTCTGTAATTTCAAATATTAAATTATCGATTTAATTATCTAATTAAATCTAGATATCTGAAATATAACTTATTCGACTTACAAATATTACTTGTTAATATTTAAAATCAATTAAATATACGAATTTCAAATGACAGAAATTCTGGGTCGTTACAAGAACATTTACATCAAATAAAATGAATGTCTCATTCTTGAATGTAGGTATAATTTCATTAAAATAAAGAATAGAATGATTGATCTTAAAGGAAGAAATGTATGCTTATTTGAACTGTGTTTTAGCTTACAAGAATAGAAAAATAATCTATTTCAGTAAGTTATTTATTACTCTTGTGTATAAACAACAAATTTATAAACGTATTTAAATAAATAATTGTTCTATTTTTCATCCATTTTAGTTGTCAGTTTTGAAATTTAACTTTGTAAGTAACTGCAATTAATGTAATTAAAATATTTTAATTAAAAGGAAAGAAAACGTTGATTGCAATTAATAGATTTAATAAAAAAATGCACGATTTGTTTAAACAAAAAAGGTGTTTTAATAGAAATAAAAGATCATTTTGGAAAAACCAAATTGAACGTTTTCATTTTAAGATAGTATACAAAATTTATTATATGTAGATAAGAACCTTAATGCGTACAAATTTGAATATTATTTGAGTTAACGAAGTTAATTTGGTTACGTTTCAAAAAAATTGAATTTTAAAAGGTGGTGTTCTGTACATGGTCGCTTTATTTATTTTATTATTAATTTCTGCATGGACGTTTTAAATTAGTTACTTATTGTTAATACTTAATCCGTTCATTTCTCCTTCTATTTAATACCTGAGCCTAGACATTTACGTTGTATTTAATTCTTGCGACCTCATTTTCACTTATACAAAATTTTACTTTCCTTTGGTTTGCAAACTTTACCATTCTTACATACATTTTCTTATGCATTATTAATGTCAGGAGCTTTCAAAATAAAGTTTGACATTTATTTTTATTTATCCACCTTCATTTCCTAATTATAAATAA
Source organism: Allium cepa (assembly GCA_030765085.1). Classification (NCBI taxonomy): domain Eukaryota; kingdom Viridiplantae; phylum Streptophyta; class Magnoliopsida; order Asparagales; family Amaryllidaceae; genus Allium; species Allium cepa. The sequence continues at coordinate 277,441,072 of CM060934.1, read as the reverse complement.
CCTGCAGCTTATTTCTTCATTTGCGTTTTGTTTCTCCTGACACATCATATTCAAAAGCTCTTGCTCTTGCAAATCCAAAAGCTTTCATTTATGAAACTTGGTTTTTTTTCCATTTTTCGTACACGTCATAACCTTATCTTAGTTGTTCTTCAATCTTTTCCTTCCTCATCTTGAGAAAAATGTAAGTATTAATTTTTTTTTAATTTTTTGTGTTAATTTTTATTTTAATAATATTTCTTATAACATGAATAGCTTTTGCATATAATCTTTGATTCACGCACGATTTCTTCTATTGGATTCGTATTTAAATTTCGGACAACATAGAATTGATTTAGTTGAATTTGGAGATTGTTGAGTTTTTGCGCTTCTATTTAATTTTTTAGGGGATAAAATCATAGGTGAACGTATTAACCCTCTCACAATTACTAAATTATCTCGTGTTAGTTAAATTAAATTTATGATGTGATTAGAAATTAATTGGTTGATGTTTGGTATGTTAATGTTATCCTAGTTAAACTCGACCCTTAATGCATTTAATCATTGTTTAATTTAATATGGAATTTAATTGTCAATTTAATGCTAGTTAATGATAATAAGTTATCTATTGATGTTTATTGGTTGATTTGGATGATGATAGTGATGGATGTTTGATTGTTGATATTGGATGACCGGATGTTATATTTTATATTATTACAACACTTCAGGTTCCTTATGGGTTGAAATGATACATACTGAACGATTATATAAAATAAGGGAAAGTCGTTATGGGTTGAAATGATGAACCCAAATGATTTTCATTGAATTGAAATTTTAGGATTGCAGGTTAAAATGATATACCCGTAAAATTTTATATTGCGGATTAAAATGATAAATATCTGATCACTTGACCATAGGTAGAAAATTATATACGGACACCCAATTGGTTAAATTAAATTATTTTTTAAATCCTTGAAATTTTGAAATCGTTAATTGGTATTTTGAAATAGAAACTGATTTATATAAACCGAATTAGTTTTGAAAATCCAGGCATTAATTTGAAATTGGAATTGATTTAGTGAATTGTTCAAAGGATTTAAATTGAAATCTTAAAGTTAAGTTTGAAGTACAAACGATATTCATCGAAATGGAGTTATTAAGATGTTGGAAACTGTAACTTTGAAAATATACAAAAATTAGAATAGTTAAATTTGATATTTTAAGATTTGAAATTGGGTTTTGATTTGAAATCTAGACATGGTCCAGATTTGTTGGGATGGAAGAAATGGTTAAATATGATGTTAACTTCAAATTTTATTATCTCAATATAAACTGTAAATGTCCTTTTAAATTCTAGTTTTAAGATTTTCAACTATTAAAATAAGTTAATTTATTTAACCCAACTTAATAAATTTAAGTTAATTAATTTATTTTAATCTAATTTAACCTATTTTAAGCTAATTAACCTATTTAATCTATCTTAATCTATTTTAATTTATTTAATCTATTTTAATATATTTTAAACTATTTTAAATCATTTAAACTTTATTAACTTTAGCAAACTATATTAAACTATTTTAATTTATTTTAAACTATTTAACCTATTTTAATTATATTTAATATATTTTAGGTTCATTTAATCTATTTTAAATCTATTTAAAGTAGTTTAAATCTATTTAATCTATTTAAATTTATTTAATATATTTTAAAATTATTTAACCTGATTTATATCTATTTAAAACTATGTTAAATTAACTAAACTATTTGTAACTCTTTAAGTTATTTTCTAAATTTCAGATGATGTAAAGTGGAAACGTTTATAATTAAAGCCTTGATTTTAAAGCGAATAAGGTTTAATAATGTTACAACCTAAGTTAGGATTTAAATAACATATTTGAGAAAATATGATGATTCGAAATGAGGGTTCAACCTATTTTGAAATTATGATTTCGAAAGTGATAAGGTTTGAGTTGAATATGGTATTTGGTATCAATTGTGAAATGGTTTTGGAAATTCAAAAGAACCATTCGGTGTGAAATAAGCATTTCGTTGTTCAAGAGACCGGGATCGAATATGTTCATACTCTCTGCTAATACTGAAAACTACTTTAACAACTGTGTACGTGGTGGAGATTCCAGAAATAAAGTAGGATGGTTTGGCGAACGATTCCGTATGAGTTATTTACGTGACTCTAACTCCCCGTAAGTTAGCTTAGATGTGACTAAAACAAGAGCCATGCCATGCCAAGTGAGGTCATTCCTCCGACCAGATAAATTTCTTCAATACCATATTATGACTTTGTGATGATTCGGTGGCCATCCTTGATTTCGATTATGAAAGTGTGTTCCGAGGTGGGCGGTAATAGCTATTATGCGTTACCATCAGTCCGGATACGCAATCGGTATATCTATCCTAGCATTGCCTTGAGTGTCGTGTTCACATGCCCTATCGCGCCTTCTACGAGTTTGGATTGTTCCATACCTATGGAGTGCTCCCTGAGTAAACCTTATGGAGGAGCTTACGGTACTGTATAGACTATGGGAATATATAAAATGCGTTAAGGGGGATATGGGTTATGCCTTAACACTGTTTTAATAATTTACTTTATTGTAGACACAATAATACTAATGTATTGTACTATGTATGTGATAGTTTAATGGACCCTTGGGAGATGTAATCCAAAACATTGTTAAGTTATTGCATGCACGTACACTAGATGGGATATGTCAAACCCCGTATACATCTCTGACGCCGTCACACCTATATTTATTTACTGTCGATTTAACTTACGTAAGATCTTTTAGTTCTGAATCGAGTGTTTTGCCTTTTCAATTAGCTCAGGTCTGTTTGAGCTTTTCAGTTTATTGAAGACTGCTTTTTTGAGGATGAAGACGAAAATTTGTATTATTATTTATTACATTATGTCCACTACATCATGTTGTTTCGCTGTATTTATTTATTCCTGTTGCATGTAACTCTGATTTGGTATTGTAAAAGTACAATCAAATGTTAATTGTAAACAGCTCCATGAACTATTTATTTGATTATTATATTTTGTCAGTCCGCTACGAGATTCTGTATTTGTTTTTCTTTCTTTCTCTGCTTTTCCTTATTTACCTCATAACAATCATCTGTTTTGAATGGTTTGAGTTTGACATATGTGGCTTATCATCGATTTAAACCGTCCAAAAAGGTGGGTCGTTACAGTTGGTATCAGAGATTTGGTTTAGTGATAACCTTAGCTTTGTAACGACCAGATTTCTCGACGGCCGAAAAGTCGAACCATTAGGGTTAAAAGAAGAAGGAGGTAGAAAAAGAGAAAACAACAACAGAATCTTATCAACATAGCGGAATAAAATATAATAGAAAATAACTGATCTTTACACAAAAGAAACTATATCTATTCATATATACAACATCAGAATACAACATCAGAGTTCAACAACATCTATAACACACAGCTGGATGGTTATATTAACTTATCCTTACCAAACTAATGATACAACTTACAACACAGCGGAATTATACGTCAATTACGTATTCTACATCTCACCATCCTGGTCGTCTTCTGAGCTTCACGGCATCCTTTCCTGTGTTCTATAATACTTGGTCTGACCCGAGTTAAATAACACCCAAGTCAGTCTGGAAAACCAGCGTGATAAAATACACTCAATTGGATTGTTAAAGTTTTCAAAACCATTTGAAATCAAAGGTATCTCGTAAGACCACGTCACAAATAAACATGCCTGGTTTTTACCTTACGAAAACCAAAACATTTCTTATAAAATCATCTGATATTATAATAGTGTCTATATATAAATAATTATTCAAATAGCCGAAACCGTTACATTTATTAAATTCCAGCTAATTGGTATACAAACAAAACCGTAAAGGCACGTAGGAAAAATGGATTTTCATCAATGGCAGGGCTATCGAGGTACCGCCCGTCACAGTACGTGTTCTGGATCACCATGCCGAGGATCCACCCTAAATCCCCTGCAATACAAGACCGGACTACCCCTTACTGGATAGCCCGAATAGGTTCACCCCACGGTTAGGATCAGCAACCGCCACACATCCGAATATATATAGGGACATGCAGATAGAGGTGACCTTACCCTAATTGGTTGCTAACCACTTAGCCTTGTGTACACCTCCCCTGTTTTAGCCATTCCCGATTGATGAGGCTCGAGGCTATGCGTTACCTTTTTATCACACAATCACTTAAAATGCTCATCGTCCTCCTGACGATGTTTTGAAAGCATTCGTCCATACAAATCCGTTTCGGGTTCGAACGGAACCGAAGGCACTATTCCTACTACATCCATTTCGGAATCACCCTCAGGATTAGTACCGATTAGCCCTTGCACTTCACTGCTCCGTCGTCGACTCCCAGCTCTTGTCTTACACACGAAAATGTTCAAACCAGATCGAAGTGGTTTTCGAAAAATAAATCCCGATCCCGGTCTCTTCGAATCGATCAACGCATTGGCCAATATTGATAGTCAATTATTTAACTATTAAATAACATTCACAAACAATCCATCAGACCTTAATAATTTCTCCCAAATTATTTATTTTAAATATCTTCGCAAGATATTTTCCTACATTTCAATCCTTTGAAAATAGTTTTCAAATCTCTTTTCTCTCTCTCGTGGAAATAAATGTCCATCCAAATATTTTATTCTACAGAAAACCGCCAAAACCTAAATACTTAAGATTTTTAAAAATAACTTAAATCATTTTATTTTGAAACATACTTAAAATGTTTAAATTAAAATTACTTAAACACTTTATTCAAAAATATATACATTAAAATATTTAAAATAAATTACTTTATAAAATATAAAACTAAGTTTTAAAATAAAAGTTAAGTCAAACTAAATTATTGAAATACGAGTTACAAAATTCTATACAAGTTTTTAAATAATACTTTTAACCAAACTATCTTTAAAATAAAACTATTTTACAAAATATATGTAATTATCTTTTATAACATAATACCAATTACCCCTTTTAAGATAATTACTACCTCAACTAATTTAAATAAATATTTATCTTTAAAATTGCAAACAACATAAATAATAATTTCTCAAATAATATTCTTTTAAAATAACTTTAAAACTTTTAACTTATACTTTTAAAAAAATTGCTTTGAAATCGTACTTGGCTTTCCAGTGAAAATACTCTTCTCTTCCACACCTTTTAAAAATAAACCACTATTTATTTTAAAAAAAAAATTTCCCGGCCCTTAATAAATTTCCATCGTGAAATTTATACTTTCAAATGTCCACCGATAATTTATTTCACTTTATAAACCCTGTTTATAAATCCCATAGTCTCATCCTTCATTTAAAGCATAGTTTCAAATAAATTCCCAAATTGATTCCCAAATTCACTCCATTTTGAAATAAATTTTCTTAACTTCTCAACTTTTTTTCAAAACCCATCAATTTCAGATTTTACTTATTAATTATGATTAAAAGTCTTTTTAACTAAAAATACCAATTTTCATATTTATTTCTCAAATTCCTTCTTATCCTTTCCAATAAATTTAAACCTTAAATTTTAAAATAAATTCTTTTCTCCTTTTAAATATTATTACTTAAATTTATTCAAAATATCTCTTTCTCATACTTTGGATTTATTATTACAATTTAAAAATCAACTTTTACTCTTCCAAATCATTTTAATTATCCAAAATTCCTTATAATTATTTTATTTAAAATTACCTTTAATTTACTTTAAAATTCCAACTTCATATATATATATATATGTATGTATGTATGTATTTCAATTCTCAAAATTCCTATATATATATATATATATATATATATATATATATATATATATATTTAACCAAGCCAGAGTATCCAATAAATTCCACTTCCCAATATGATCAATATAATTCATCATAGATCATCACATAATCATATCGCTGAATATATCAAATAAATTCAAACGTTTTGAGGAATCTAGTTGGATCCCTCCAACTTGTGTTTTCCTGCATCCACAGATGTTAGCACAATATAATAATATCAATTCCACTTTGAGGTCGAATATCGCGGTATATGGGATCATATTTTCTCATCTGCTATTATGCGACGCATAGGGTCTCATCCGCTATATAATGCGGGAAATATATCACTACAATATATACACACACACGCACTATATATATATATATATATATATATATATATATATATATATATATCACATCCAATCAATTTAATCATTCAACCAAAATTTAAATTTAACCTTTTAAATTTAAATAGCAACCCAAATGAGTGAGATTAACTCACCTTTGATTTTACTATTGCAACCCAATCTCATTCTGGCTTGTATCTCCATGATTTTGAGCCTTAAATAAAATTATATGACTTATTAAATCTGAGATAATCTATAAAAATTTACCATTTAATAAATTTAGCTGACCAATAATTTAATTTAAACTAATCATTTATTTTTATTTTTAACTAAAAATTTTGATATTAAAAAAAATTCGTTTAATAAATTATCATTAGTAACCAAAAATTTATATAGATTTAAAAATCTATTTTTATATTAACTTTTCAATATTCAAAATCCTTATATATATATATATATTAAATCAAAAACAAATTTTTGTTTGAAATGCTTTACTGTGAAATAGAAAAATATTTTTCTGTCTTCACAAAGTTTAATACATGTATGAATATATCTTTATTTTTTCTTTTTCTTAATCGATATATACACTACTCTCAGTTATTATCTGATAAGTGAAATAACATCCTCTGCTTTAAATATAGCTGAATGATTTTATACAAATCTGTGCTATATACTGCTGCTAATTGATCAATAACTATTTACAGGCTTAGCCCTAAGTAAATATTTAAATTAAAACGTTTTAAAAATTTTAAAAATAAATACCTATACGAACAACAAAAAGCGGCGGGTTCCTCGACCGACACACTGCCAAACATCGAACCCCCATCAAAAGCCAATGCGACTCCAGCGTAACATCCCTTCCTCGCGAATTTTCATCGATCGCCGCACCAATGCTTGCCGCTACCATCGTTGCGTCATCGCTCAAGTCGCCCCAGACCGCAAGACACTCCGCCTCCATGTCGCAGCGCATGCAAGCGCGAGCAATCGTGCCTTGACGTCACTACTCAAAACATGATTGCCACCTCCACACTGCTCTACCCTGAAGCCATCGCACTCGAGCGCCAAAATACCCCTCTCGAGATCACCCCCTCTGCTTAAATCGATCGAACTCCATTCGATTCGTCGCCGTGATTCACAAATGCTTGGTCGCCCCCCTTATTGATTTCGAGAAATAAGAGGACTGTGGCTATGAACTTTTTGTTTCCCTCTTCTTTTTTTATACGAAAAGAAAATTTTCCCAGAGCTTTCAAATGGATAAAGAAGGATTTAGGAAAAATGAAATATAGATTTTTAGTTCGGCTGTAACGCCCCTTTTGTTTTATTTTCTTTTACCGTGTTTGGCTATCAAATTCTAAAAAGAAGACGCATGTCTCAAGTGAAGACACGTGCTTGAAATTCTTCTACGTCTGCAAAGGCACAGTATTTCAACGCAATATAATTATTTATATCTGAACTTAAATTTTAAATTCAAATCGTCTCGATTTTCTTAACTCAAAATTTTAAAATCCCATCGAGGCATGCCGTTAGGCATTTATAAGGTTATTCCCCTATTCTGAACGCAATGGAAAAGGTTTCGAGTCCTAACTCGATAGTATGGAGAAGATATCTTTTTGAACTCAGTTGTTTATACTGAATTTTTTATTTAATTTCAACGCGTTTACTTATCGTACGGCTAAACGATCACTCCAAACACTACGAAAATTGAAATCCAATAATAATACATTATTACGAATCCAATGGAACTAATTTCGTTGAAATCCGAGACTGTGCCTCGGAAGGCTATTTTTAAATTCAATTCAAACTATATAATTACAAAACTTAACAAAACACTTCCAAATTCAAGTTTAACATTTTTACTATATTCAGTACCATCAATATAAATCTTGCAAACCTTTGAAACATTTTTATCCCGCTTAAAATCCAAGATTCACTATTTAAACCAATTTCAGATTATTAAATTCAATAATTTAATTATCAAATAAATAGTGATATTTGAAATTCAAGTTAAATTACCTTTCAAATATTTAAAATAAATTAAATATTTCAATTCCAAATATCCAGAAATTTCGGGTCGTCACATTCCTCTCCCCTTAAAAGAACTTCGTCCCCGAAATTACAAGTTAAGAGGAATGGTCCATAACCCGTTAATTTTAATCCCACAACAAAACAGTTTTTAACACTACCCAAACAATCTTTTTCGTTAAAGACACTAACACACTTGCTAACTTTCGAAACTCATTCGTAGGTTCCAAACAATACCACTTACTCAACTTATTCAAATTTAAATTCAAAAAAATATATTTTAATTATCAAAATTTTCTCAAAAATTTTCTAACTCCCTAAATTTTCGAAATTTTTTGCCAGCATCTCCTTTGCGCGGCTAGCTCGGTACAACTACAAAATGCCTCTACGGTTCCCCATATTTCAACAGGAAAATAAAGGACCAAGTGGCTAGACCATAAAATCATTAAATTCATACGAAAATTTAAATACATACATTTGCGGAGCAAATTTCAATTTATCTTCGAAAATCAAAAATCCCAATTCCCCTTTGCTTTTTAACACCTGAATTGCCTACTTAGCAATAACATCCAATCATAGCTTTCAAAATCATTTTATACATTTCTTTGTAGAGGTTTTCATATCTATTTCATTCACATCCATACGATGCACAAATATCTTTCGTATGCAATACCAGTTTGATCGCTCGCTCGATCACACAATTTTACTTACGAACTAGTATCGTCCACCCGAATTTCTAGTGCGGACTCAAATCTGGTTTCTTGATTAAAAACCGTCATTCTCCTTGCATAGCCATAAATTATGATAGAGAATTTCCAGAATCAATCAAAAATCCATATCCAGAGTCCGCCGTCGAAAATTGAGTGAAAAATCCTAACTCGAATTCGTACAACTAACTCGAAATTCTGTGCTCGAATCTGGATCAAATCATTATGCGAATAAATAATATACGTACATCTTACATATTTATATCCATTGATTATTAACTGCCTCGATTCTCTTTTATTGACATTATTTTGATTTCTATTCACTTATCCAGAATTATCCCTGTGACGCCCCACCTCTATACCCACGCTAGCCAAGAACACTACGGTGTAGTGCTGTCAACTAGCACGGAGAATAAGGCTGTTGAGGAGCGGCCATCAATAGTTGGCCTTACACTAGTATTGGTTATCTCGATAGGAGTGATATATATATATATATATATATATATATATATATATATATATATATATTCTTTCATTTTCCATCTCTGATTTATTTTCTCCCATCGAAATACCCCAATTCCAGTATAACACGAACTACGATGGTTCATAATAGTTTAGAACAGTAAATATAAAATAATAACACAGATAAATTTAAATGCGGAACACAAATCAAACGGAAAGTCTCATATATACAATAACTGATGTCAGTTACAATACATTTGATTACAATACATATGACACGGTACATATGATACATCCACAACAGTCGACTCAGGAAGCTACATATACAAGTACATTAACGTATATAATATACATGAATACATATCTTCCTATACAATTATACAGACTACTACATAAGGCGACGACTACTCCAAAAGATATGAAAGAACTTCATAGCTCTAGCAGCAACTCAAAGCAGAATATCTACAACCTGAAATACTCGGTCTGACCCGAGTATTAAATTCAAAAGAAAATAATACTCGGGTCAGTCTAATTCAAACTCAGTTATTAGTGCACAGAAGCAATAATAATTAAATAATGAATAGACGACAGTAATTAAACCAAATCAGAATGCAATTCAGAATATTGAATTGAAATGAACAAACAGTTCAAACCATTGAAATATCAATTAAAATATTAATTCAAGTAGGGCTGCAGTACACGCACGCGTGCACTGCCTCGCCACTACGGAATATGGAATACGCAAAAAGATCCATAAGTCAAAACAAATAGATTATCATACACGCCATACCGTGTGGCTGCAGTTCACGCTTGCGTGCACTGCCTTGCCACTATAGTAATGTCGTACTCAAAAACTCAATACCGTGTGGCTGCAGTGCACGCACGCGTACACTGCCTCGCCACAACGGCATATACAGAAATAGCAACAAGGCACAAAGGCCAATGCACAAGAATTCACAGTCCAAACAAATGCCATAAGCAAGTGACAGTAGTGAAAAGGCTCCAACAAAGTGAATATGCAGTATGTACACAAGAGAATGTACATAACAATCTGCACATGGACAAAATGAACCAGAGGTGTATGAGTCAATGCAATGCTACAGATTGTAAAATGACCAAGTATCTGCATATTAAGTATGAAATACAAAAGTTGAAATAAAACAACAAAAATATGCTTAAGTGTCTGCACATACAAACATGTGCAGATATAACACAGAAATGTAGCAGTGAAACAAACATGATGACATAGCATCTACAACACAATGCAACAGCAAATCAGGTTGAACATCCCAAAGAGATGAACAAAAGTGCCCAAGTCACAAATGGCCGAGTTAACGGTTCAATATCAAAGAAACAGCCGAAGTCAAGTGCTACAGGTTATAAAATGACCAATTTGCAAACATAAATGCTCAAGTGTATCTGCACATCAAGTATGCAAACCAAAGTTACAGTAAAACAACAAAAAGGCACAAGTCAACATATATAATCCAGGCTGCATACACCATATCAAAGTGCAACAGAATCTCAAGCATCACCAACAATAAGGATACAACTACATGAACACAGCAGTATGAAGGTAAGAGCACCATAGAGATGGCACCACCGCACACCACAATAAAAGATCAATGTTGATGCCATTGAACAGCAGGGCAAAGGCAACAAAAAGGTAATCTAGTACAGATTCCAGTTACCAATTGAAAAACTCAAGAAAGCAAAAGTTAGTGATGAAGACAAAGCACATAAAGGCATCTGAAGGTAGCAACAAGGTACAACACAATTTAGTACGCAGGCTACAAAAATCCATGAAACAAATTTCCATACTATCGCATATGGTCCTAACAGCTATAATGAAGCTGCAGTAACATGAAGCAACCATTGACACAATTCCAATCCAATGCAATGCATCATGAGTATAGATACAGGCACTAGTGGAGTAAAATGTCACAGACCATTCATTGATCAAATAATAAAATCGAGTGCAATCTCAAGTGAACTCAACAAGTTATCAAATTCAAATGCAAACTGTTTTGGAGGAACAACAATTAGACCAACAAGCATCCCTAGTTGATAATTACAACAAAGTCATGTTTAATATGCAAGAAAAATCAAAACCAGGGATAATATCAAAATATATGCAGCAGTGTGAAGCATTGACATCAAGAGTACAACAACCAAATCCAAACAACAATACTGAACCAAACAAATGACAACTCCAAGTACATATGTACAACGGCAAGGAAACCGATGTTGGACCAATTCAAATGCCACGGTGAGCCTCTAGAATTTTGAATCAAGCGAGACAGAGGCTAAATATCAAAAACCACTTTCTATAAACAGAATATTAAGTTCCATTGAAATGATCAGAAAAATAATAATAATATCAAAGCAGTGGTGATGGCTGACGATAAGACAAAGTCAGGGAATCGCACTCACACAACCACGTGACCGAAGTCAGATGGCAGTAGAGCCGTGGTGGTCACGAGATAAAGCTCTGCCATGACAATCAGCAACCAAGAAATCAGCAACATCAAAATAAATTTTCCATGAAAAACGACAGTTTAAATTCACGTCAACACAAAAAATCGAACTGTCGGAACATACCACTAAAGTCGAATTAGATGTGAGTAAACTCACACAAGTTCAAATCGAAATCACTAAAATTCGAAGCAATAATCATCCAAGAATTCAAGCGACAGAACACACCAATAACTCGAGCCAAGAATTAGATGTGAGCGAACTCACCTTTGCCACGAACGGAAGTGAAGATGAACGAGCGCGAGGGCGAGCAGGGAGATGCCGCCATTATTTGCTCCTCTCGAATATTTTAGGTTAGGGTTTAAAAAAAAATGGAAAATGGGTAAGGGGAGAGCACGGGCTTATTGCTTAAACAATTTTCACGACCCAATAATAAATGGACCACCATTTAATTTCTCAAAGCCCATCAAACTTTATAACAATTTGTAATTTAAATTTTAATTTAAATTTTTAAAAACTTCAAAATGGCAATTGACGAAAAAATATAAATCGTTTTAACGTCGATTATGAATTGACGCGAATATCGGGTTGTTACAGACTCCCCTCCTTAAAGAAATTGCGTCCTCGCAATCTTAAGAAATAAATGGGCAAAAGGTAACAACCCCAAAACACAACGACACAAGATGGAGAATTTTGAAATTGGAAGTTCAACACAAAGAGCATGAAAGAGAAAACCTGAACGTGTTTGCTCGATGAATTCCTTGAATTCCGGAGTGAAATCCATAGGATTTGAGAACCATTGAGAATTTCCACAAGAGGAACATCTTTATTTCGAAGGTGCTACACCCCCGAAGCAATGATGTGAATATAAGGTTGCTCAAGAATAGAAATCGGAAATCCCTAAGGCATTTTCGTAATTGGAAGACGTGGAAAACATCATGAATAGCAGCAAAATTGAGTCGGTACACCGGCGTAGTACAATATAAACGCCAAAGAAATCTTTTAATTTCATAAAAGAAATTCACAATTTATCAACAAAATCTAATTATCAATAGATAATTCAGAAATCTCAAATCACAAATATTCGATTATCAAAAACGATAATCAAATCAACAAGTATTCGATTATCAAAATCGAAAATCAATCTTAAATCACAAATATTTAATTATCACAATTGATAATCAAATCTCAAATCGCAAATGTTTAATTATCACAAACGATAATCAAACCACAAATATCTAATTATCACAGACGATAATTAGAAACAATAAATATCTGATTATCAAAAACGATAAATCAGAAATCATAAACATCCAATTATCAAAACGATAATCAGAAATTACCGCAACGGTAATCAAATTTCAAATCACAAATATTTAATTATCACAATTGATAATTAAATCTCAAATATCTGATTATCACAAGCGATAATCAGAAACAGCAAATATCTGATTATCACAAACGATAATCAGAAATCACAAATTTTCAATTAACGAGTCCGAAATTAACCGAAATAGCAAACGCACATGACCCATAACCACGAGTTTTACTAAATCGTTTAATTCACTTCATCGTTTCCTTGAAAGTGCAAAATTGTGTATTTTAAATAAATAACATTTTACGTTCTCAAACGGACAAGTCCGGAATTAAGCGAATCAGTAAAAGAAAGGGGTCATAGTCCTTGGTTTTTCTGAAACGTTTAAATCGCTTCCTCATTCTTTTGAAAGCGTAAACTGTAAAAAATTTGAAAACCATTTTATTTATAAAATTACAATTTACATTCTCAAACGAACAAGTCCGGAATTAAGCGAATCAGCAAAAGAAAGGGGTCATAGTCCTCGATTTTACTGAAACGTTTAATTCGCTTCCTCATTCCTTTGAAAGCGCAAATCGTAAAAATTTTGAAAACAATTTTTAAAACACGTGATTAAAACAGTAATGTCACAAGAATCTTCTCAAAGATAGAAAGGGATATCATACCCTAAACTTGTATTCATAACAAGTCAATAACACACGAATTCACCAATGCACAAGAATTGATAAAACTTATCAATAGAAATCACGAAAATTGGTGAAGCACAAATTCTAGAAATCTACACAAGAAATCCAGAAATCACAAGATAAGAGTATGAGAACTCGAACGGAGTATGAAAACTCGAACGGAGTATAAAAACTCGAACGGAGTATGAAAACTCGAACAGTGTATGACATAGAATAAAAGATATGGCATAACATATAATATCCATAATGACATACTACTATAAGTATGTAAATAATGATCAACAGGAGATCAACCGATAAGAGGTATGGCATAAATATGAAATACCCATACTGACATACAACTATAAGTATGCAAATAATGATCAACAGGAGATCAACCGATAAGAGATAATCAATATCACAAGAATCTTCTCAAAGATCCAAAGAGGTATCATACCCCAAATTTGTACTCATGACAAATCAATAACATATGAATTCACCAATGCACAAAAATAGGTGAAGCATAAAATTTCTAGAAATCAACATAAGGAATCTAGAAATCACAGAAAAAGGGAAAGAGGCCTATCACATGACGGTCCGAAGACCATGGGGAGCTACCCCACATGTGTGAATGGAATCACACAGATTGAGGTCAAGACTAACCAAAAAAGCAGAAAGGTATGTGTGAATGGAATCACACAAGTGGTGTCTAGTCTGACCATCAGAACGATCATCATGATCAACGAGGAGTGTCAATTACACTAAGCATGTGTGAATGGAATCACACAGATTGAGGTCAAGACTAACCAAAAAGCAAAAAGGTCTGTGTGAGTGGAATCACACAAGTGGTGTCTAGTCTAACCTTGTAATGAAAGAGACATCACGCAATTGCTAGTCTAATTCATAAAGCGATCATCAAGATCAACGAGAAGTGTCAATTACACTAAGCTAGTGAATATAAAAATTTAGCTTCATGTCCCATAACCACTAGCTTAACTTAAATATTTACGAACAAATTGTAGATCTCCACTAGAAAAATGTCACAAGTGGTTCAATCGAACAAGTCCAAAAATTAACCGACGAAGTAAACGCAAGCGTTTCATACCACTTGTTTTGCTAAGCCGTTTAATTAGATTTCTCATACGAGTGAAATAAAGGTTTGTATATACTAATAGATTGGAAAACGGTTTAGGAAAAGAGTTTGATATTGAAAATAGAGTTAAAAACATTTTGATAAAAGAGTTTTGATATTTACTACTGGTATTGAAACATTTATATTTTTAAAGTGACAAATCACAAAAAAAATGATTGTAGGAACAATCAATCACAAGAATTCACATGTAAATATGTGAATAGAATCCAAAGAAATCGATACTGAATTCATCGAAAGGTATGTTCACAAAAATTCCCGAAGAAATGGTCATCAAAGTTGCTAATAAATGATAGCAACAAATCGGGAAATAACCAAAAATCGATTAAATTTGGAAACCAAATCAATTCACTAAAATTCACATTCGAAGACGTGAATAAAATCCAAAGAATTCGATTCTAAATCCATCAAAGTAGGAATATCCAAAAATTCCAGAAATAGAAGTTTTCAAGGTCGACAAAGATGACAACACTAATCGGAAGAGAAGAATCGATTGACAAATGGAATAACGAAACAAAACGAGCATAAATGCATAAATGACTTTAACAAAAATAAAAATCAAGTCAATGTTGAAGTCAACAATTAATGGCCATAATAGAGTACAAAACGATTCAACATCATCATCAAAGGACTCAACGGCAAACCAAGTCAGAGTCTTGGAAATCAAGAATTTAGAAATTTCTCAAAAACAAAGTGACCGAAGTCGAATGGAAATCAAGCCGAGGAAAACATAAAATATCAAGTTTAGAATCGCTGAGATTCGAACAAAATCAATCATCGGCTAAATCTAATCAAAGCCGAAAACACAATAATCAAAATCAAATGCATATGAATAAGCGTTAGGAATTCATACCTAACAATCAAAGACAATCATATGCAAATACGAGAGATTAAACGTCGACAAATAGTTGTAACATATGTTCCATCCAAGTTATGTTTTATATTTGTTCTAAACCCCAAGCTCTGATACCAAGCTGTGACGCCCAACCTCTATGCCCACGCTAGCCAAGAACACTACGGTGTAGTGCTGTCAACTAGCACGGAGAATAAGGCTGTTGAGGAGCGGCCATCAATAGTTGGCCTTACACTACTATTGGTTATCTCGATAGGAGTGATATATATATATATATATATTCTTTCATTTTCCATCTCTGATTTATTTTCTCCCATCGAAATACCCCAATTCCAGTATAACACGAACTACGATGGTTCATAATAGTTTAGAACAGTAAATATAAAATAATAACACAGATAAATTTAAATGCGGAACACAAATCAAACGGAAAGTCTCATATATACAATAACTGATGTCAGTTACAATACATTTGATTACAATACATATGACACGGTACATATGATACATCCACAACAGTCGACTCAGGAAGCTACATATACAAGTACATTAACGTATATAATATACATGAATACATATCTTCCTATACAATTATACAAACTACTACATAAGGCGACGACTACTCCAAAAGATATGAAAGAACTTCATAGCTCTAGCAGCAACTCAAAGCAGAATATCTACAACCTGAAATACTCGGTCTGACCCGAGTATTAAATTCAAAAGAAAATAATACTCGGGTCAGTCTAATTCAAACTCAGTTATTAGTGCACAGAAGCAATAATAATTAAATAATGAATAGACGACAGTAATTAAACCAAATCAGAATGCAATTCAGAATATTGAATTGAAATGAACAAACAGTTCAAACCACTGAAATATCAATTAAAATATTAATTCAAGTAGGGCTGCAGTACACGCACGCGTGCACTGCCTCGCCACTACGGAATATGGAATACGCAAAAAGATCCATAAGTCAAAACAAATAGATTATCATACACGCCATACCGTGTGGCTGCAGTTCACGCTTTCATGCACTGCCTTGCCACTATAGTAATGTCGTACTCAAAAACTCAATACCGTGTGGCTGCAGTGCACGCACGCGTACACTGCCTCGCCACAACGGCATATACAGAAATAGCAACAAGGCACAAAGGCCAATGCACAAGAATTCACAGTCCAAACAAATGCCATAAGCAAGTGACAGTAGTGAAAAGGCTCCAACAAAGTGAATATGCAGTATGTACACAAGAGAATGTACATAACAATCTGCACATGGACAAAATGAACCAGAGGTGTATGAGTCAATGCAATGCTACAGATTGTAAAATGACCAAGTATCTGCATATTAAGTATGAAATACAAAAGTTGAAATAAAACAACAAAAATATGCTTGAGTGTCTGCACATACAAACATGTGCAGATATAACACAGAAATGTAGCAGTGAAACAAACATGATGACATAGCATCTACAACACAATGCAACAGCAAATCAGGTTGAACATCCCAAAGAGATGAACAAAAGTGCCCAAGTCACAAATGGCCGAGTTAACAGTTCAATATCAAAGAAACAGCCGAAGTCAAGTGCTACAGGTTATAAAATGACCAATTTGCAAACATAAATGCTCAAGTGTATCTGCACATCAAGTATGCAAACCAAAGTTACAGTAAAACAACAAAAAGGCACAAGTCAACATATATAATCCAGGCTGCATACACCATATCAAAGTGCAACAGAATCTCAAGCATCACCAACAATAAGGATACAACTACATGAACACAGCAGTATGAAGGTGAGAGCACCATAGAGATGGCACCACCGCACACCACAATAAAAGATCAATGTTGATGCCATTGAACAGCAGGGCAAAGGCAACAAAAAGGTAATCTAGTACAGATTCCAGTTACCAATTGAAAAACTCAAGAAAGCAAAAGTTAGTGATGAAGACAAAGCACATAAAGGCATCTAAAGGTAGCAACAAGGTACAACACAATTTAGTACGCAGGCTACAAAAATCCATGAAACAAATTTCCATACTATCGCATATGGTCCTAACAGCTATAATGAAGCTGCAGTAACATGAAGCAACCATCGACACAATTCCAATCCAATGCAATGCATCATGAGCATAGATACAGGCACTAGTGGAGTAAAATGTCACAGACCATTCATTGCTCAAATAATAAAACCGAGTGCAATCTCAAGTGAACTCAACAAGATATCAAATTCAAATGCAAACTGTTTTGGAGGAACAACAATTAGACCAACAAGCATCCCTAGTTGATAATTACAACAAAGTCATGTTTAATATGCAAGAAAAATCAAAACCAGGGATAATATCAAAATATATGCAGCAGTGTGAAGCATTGACATCAAGAGTACAACAACCAAATCCAAACAACAATACTGAACCAAACAAATGACAACTCCAAGTACATATGTACAACGGCAAGGAAACCGATATTGGACCAATTCAAATGCCACGGTGAGCCTCTAGAATTTCGAATCAAGCGAGACAGAGGCTAAATATCAAAAACCACTTTCTATAAACAGAAGTATTAAGTTCCATTGAAATGATCAGAAAAAAAATAATAATATCAAAGCAGTGGTGATGGCTGACGATAAGACAAAGTCAGGGAATCGCACTCACACAACCACGTGACCGAAGTCAGATGGCAGTAGAGCCGTGGTGGTCACGAGATAAAGCTCTGCCATGACAATCAGCAATCAAGAAATCAGCAACATCAAAATAAATTTTCCATGAAAAACGACAGTTTAAATTCACGTCAACACAAAAATCGAACTGTCGGAACATACCACTAAAGTCGAATTAGATGTGAGTAAACTCACACAAGTTCAAATCGAAATCACTAAAATTCGAAGCAATAATCATCCAAGAATTCAAGCGACAGAACACACCAATAACTCGAGCCAAGAATTAGATGTGAGCGAACTCACCTTTGCCACGAACGGAAGTGAAGATGAACGAGCGCGAGGGCGAGCAGGGAGATGCCGCCATTATTTGCTCCTCTCGAATATTTTAGGTTAGGGTTTAAAAAAAAATGGAAAATGGGTAAGGGGAGAGCACGGGCTTATTGCTTAAACAATTTTCACGACCCAATAATAAATGGACCACCATTTAATTTCTCAAACCCCATCAAACATTATAACAATTTGTAATTTAAATTTAAATTTAAATTTTTAAAAACTTCAAAATGGCAATTGACGAAAAAATATAAATCGTTTTAATGTCGATCATGAATTGACGCGAATATCGGGTTGTTACAATCCCATTTCACAATCTTACTTAATCGCCATTTCAATATTACTTAATATAATTCCAATACCAAATTAACTTAAGAACTTTCGCCCTTAACTTTTCTTAAGTTTAGTATAAGCATTTTATATACTCTTATATTATTTCTTTCACTTTACCACTTGGTTTTTATCTGCAGTTAATTAATTTGGATTCCAATTCCATATAGATTCAATTTGCATCAATTTACTAATTAATCTCAAATCTCAATGCCTTTACCAAATTTTCATCCAGATTTTATTTTCAGTCCTACTTAAATTCAATTCATCTTCAAATTCCGAATATTGAATTTTGTCAACTATCTTCCATTCACAACTGTTTATACCACTATTTTAAATTAGTTCACTTACTAATTTATTTTAAATCTCAATTAATTTCTTATTTTCAAAATTTATAATTTTAGTTCACTTTGAATTATAACTTCACTTTATCTTACACATTTTAAATTAAATATCATCTCGACATACAATTCCAATTTATCTGCTTACCCTCTTGAATCAATTAGTTTACCCACTAACTTTATCTCTATCCTTTATTTTAATTTGTCAAAACTTGACTATCTTCCATTACACAAAATTCAAATTAATTCCCGATATTCAGTTCCCAATTTTATTTACTTACAAATGCTAATTCATTTGTCTATCCAAAATTTTATTTCCATTTACCAACCTTCTTTAATTGGTTTATCTTTCTAACTTTATTCTCTAGTCACACTTACCTTCCTTTCAAGTTGAATTTTATTCCACAAATTCCAAATTTCAATAAAAAGTTTGCTTTAAAATTTTTACTTCTTTTAATGCCTTCGAACAAATCAACAATTCACTTTTCTTGACTCAATTTAAATTATTTTCCATTATTCAATTTTAATTCTAGTTTTATTACTTGCAAATTTAAATAAATTTTTCCTCCTACAAATTTACTTCCAATAAAATAAACTTTTACTTTCATTCAATTAAATTACCTTTTAATTTGAATTTTTTTAGCTTCTATAAGTTTTCCAGCTTATTTA
The DNA here is from genome assembly GCA_030765085.1 of Allium cepa. NCBI lineage: Eukaryota > Viridiplantae > Streptophyta > Magnoliopsida > Asparagales > Amaryllidaceae > Allium > Allium cepa. The sequence continues at coordinate 277,420,973 of CM060934.1, read as the reverse complement.
TTCCAATTTCATTTTTAATAAGTTTCCAGAGTCTCTTTTAATAAATTAACCAACATTTCAAAATCATTTTTGAAATTTATCCAAACCAAAATATTCCTTTGCATTACAAAATTTAACTCAATTTTAAAACAAATACCAATTCAATATTCCTTTGTATTCTAAAGTCAAAATGGTTTTACCAAACCAAAACTTCAATATTTCCAAAAAAATCATTTTTGAAATCCATAATTCAATTGCTTATCCAAATATTCCTTGAATTTTTAAAACCAACCCAGTTTTTCAAACAACTCCAAATTAAATCATTCGGGTAGCAATCCCTCTCTTGGAAACTTAAAAATGAACATCGATGATGCTGCAATCATCATCGAAGTTATTTTTTAATGACCGAAAAGAGTTCAATGTTTTTATTCTCTCCAAAAACATTTTCAAATATTTTTAATTCCAAATCCCACCAGATTTTATACCCAATTCAAAAATATTTTTTGAAATAATATCACTATTATTTCTCAAAAACCCATGAAAACCATTTTCAAACTCAAAGGAATTCAATTTTTAAAATTTCAATTCCAAATCCTTTTAATTCATATTCAAATACTACTTTGGAATTTTATTCTATTATAAATCACATTTATAATTCACATTTATAAATTTCATTAATGAATTTTATTCCTTAATTTTTTGTTATAATTTCAATTCTTTATTCGGCTTCCACTTAACAATGATAATAATATTATCATCTTCTAACAACCAAGCAACCATATATAACTATAATAATTTACGAAAAATTATTTCTTTTCATATACAAAAATAATATGGGTAAAATTATTTCATTTAACCTATTTTTAAAATTATACTATGTCGGTTTATCTTGTTTAAGAGTTTAGAAATCCCTATCGACAACATGGCGTCCCACATATCGACTAGAATCTATAAACACTCTACCCGATAAGTCAACACAATATAAAAACAATTTTTATATTCACTAACAAATACGCTCTCATACTATTAATACACTCAAACTCATTATAGAGTACTTACGGACTCTATTTTTGTTGATTAATCCCCACTAGAGCCAAGGTTCTCGCTTAACCTTTAGCTTTGATACCAAAATGTAATGACCGATTTTCGACGCCCGAAAAATCGAACCATTAGGGTTAAAAGAAGAAGGAGGTAGAAGAAGAGGAAACGACATCAGAATCTTACCAAAGTAGCGGAATAAAATATAATAGATAATAACAGATCTTTACAAAAAAGAACTATATCTATTTATACATACAATGCCAGAATACAACATCAGGGTTCGATAACATTTGTAACACACAACTGGACAGTTATATTAACTTATCCTTACCAAAATGACGATACAACTTACAACACAGCAGAATTATACATCAAGTATGTATTCTACGTCTCTCCATCCAGGTCGTCTTCTGAGCTTCACAGCATCCTTTCCTGTTTTCTATAATACTCGGTCTGACCCGAGCATCATAGTTAAATAACACCCGAGTCAGTCTGGAAAATCAGCGTGAGAAGATACACTCAATTGGATTATTAAAGTTTTCAAAACCATTTGAAATCAAAGGTATCTCGTAAGACCACGCCACAAATAAATATGCTGGGTTTTTACCTTACGATAAGCAAAACATTTCTTATAAAATCCTCTGATATTATAATAGTTTCTATATAAAAGTACTTATTCAAATCGTCGAAACTGTTACATTTATTAAATTCCAGCTAATTGGCATACAAACAAAACCGAAAAGGCACGTAGGGAAAATGGATTTCCATCAATGGCGGGGCTACTGGGGTACCGCCCATCACAGTACGTGGTCTAGATCACCGTGCCGAGGATCCACCCTAAATCCCCTACAACCAAGACTGGACTACCCCTTACTGGATAGCTTGAATAAGTTCACCCCGCGGTTGGGATCAACAACCGCCACACAGCCGAATATATAAAGGGACATCTAGACAGGGGTGACCTTACCTAATTGGTTGCTAACCACTTAGCCTTGTGCGCACCTCCCCTGTTTTAGCCATTCCTGGTTGATGAGGCTCGAGACTATGCATTACCTTTTTAGCACATAATCACTTAGAATTCTCATCGTCCTCCTGACGATGTTCTGAAAGCATTCGTCCATACAAGTCCGTTCTAGGTTCGTACGGAACCAAAATGCACTATTCCTACAACATCCATTTCGGAATCACCCTCAGGATTAGTAACGATTGGCCCTTGCAGTTCACTGCTACATCTTCGACTCCCAGCTCTTATCTTCCACACGAAAATGTTCAAATCGGATCGAAGTGGTTTTCGGGAAATAAGTCCCGATCCAGGTCTCTTCGAAACGATCAGCGCATTGGCCAATATTGATAGTCGGTTATTTAACAATCAAATAACATTCACAAACAATCCATAAAACTTTAATAATTTCTCCCAAATTATTTATTTTAACATCTTCGCAAGATATTTTCCTACATTTCAATCCTTTGAAAATAGTTTTCAAATCACTTTTCTCTCTCTCGTGGAAATAAATGTCCACCCAATTATTTATTCTACTAAAAACCGCCAAGTCCTAAATACTTAAGATTTCTAAAAATAATTTATATCATTTTATTCTGAAACATACTTTAAAATATTTAAATTAAAATTACTTCAACACTTTATTCAGATATATATACTTTAAAATATTTAAAATATACTACTTTATAAAATATAAAACTAATTTTTAAAATAAAAATTAAGTCAAACTAAAATTTTAAAATAAGAGTTACGAAATTCTATACAATTTTTAAATAATGCTTTCAACCAAACTATCTTGAAAATAAAACAATTTTATAAAATATATGTCACTATCTTTTATAACATAATACCAATTACCCCTTTTAAAATAATTACTATAATTAGTAATTTAAATAAATATTTATCTTAAAATTCTAAACAACATAAATAATAATTTCTCAAGTAATATTCATTTAAGACAACTTTATAACTTTTAACTTATACTTTTGAAAATTTTGCTTTGAAATTGTACTTGGCTTTCCAATGAAAATACTCTTCTGTTCCACATCTTTTAAAATTTTTATCTCTAATTATTCGAAGTTAATCGGAAATTTAATTCTAAAATTTTATCTTAAGGGAAAATTTCAATTATAAAAGAAAATCAAATTATGAATAAATATGTAAGCTTGGATAATTAAATTAAGAAAATTGTATTTGTATAATATTCTATTGCATTCCAATGTAACTTACCTAAATTGTTTAAAAGTTAACTATGTAATTGGATAATATACCATGTAAAAGGATTTTATAAATAAAGTTGGAGTTGTCATAATAAATGTAAATATACTTAATATATGTGATTGGAAATATTAAGTGGAATAATAATTTGGAATAAAGAAAAACTTAAATTTGTTGAATAAATTATGAGTATAACAATTGATTTTTCCAAATTCATGATTGTATAAATTGATAATTGAATGGTAAGATAATAAAATTAGAATTTGTTAGAATTTATTTAACTTAAGTGAAATCAATGGATTAAAATCAATTATGGAATATTAATTTGCATAAATTGAAATGTTAATAGAGATAAAATAGAATAATCAGTTGATTGAATAAGTAAATGAGACAAATTAAATAAAATTTTATTCTGAAAGAAATCTTTTGTATCAAATAGTAATAAATAAAAACTAAATCAACTTAATGGAAGACCTTGAATTAAAATCAAATATTGAATATTAATTTATTTAAATTGAAATTTATATGGTTTAAAATTAATTGTTTTATTTTATTTTTCAAATCTATTTTCTTTCTGGTTGTTTCTATTCTCCTACCTCTTTCCTTTTCGGGGACGAAAAGTTTTGAGTGGGGGAGAGTGTAACAATCCATAATTTTGTAAATATTTTTATTTAAGTCTTTATGTGAAAACTTTAATTTTTAAATTATTTGAGATTGAATTTCTAGAGTTTTCCAACATAAGTTTGGAATTCATTTGTAATTTATTTTCAAATATAATAAAATAAACATTTCTGAAAATTTTACATTTTGGTCAACTCTGGTCAAATTTTGAATTTCAATTTAAATTTTTAAATGTGAATTTTTAAATTTTAATCTTTTTTTTTTGAAGCAGAATATAATTTCAACATTAGTTCTACATTTTGTTTCATAAAATTCTGCTTTATACTTTTTAAATTAGATAAAGCACGGCGTTTACACGCAGTTATTTTCTGTATTTCAATTTCTATTTTTCTATGTCCATTTCTATATTTTTATTTTCTATGTTATGTTATTTTATTTTAGTTTGCACTTTGATCAATTATTCGATTTTTATTTTTTATATCTCTTTTTCAATTGGTTAGAGAAAATCAAGAGGACACACGTTATATTGTTTAAATGATTGCCTTTTTCCCCCACCTTCTTTACTAATTTTCTAGTCGTTTCCTCCTCATTCCTAGCCATGAATTACTCTACTCATAGCCGTGCATATCAAGTTGAAAATTCACGTACAAAAATTTATTTCCCATCTCTCTTTTTTTATCTGCGTTTAAAAAAATATATTGTACGTTTCTTTCTCCTTAACTTATGCCTTTCCTTTTCCCTAGCATTCATAACTTCTTAGCTGTTTCTTTTTTTCTTCTATAGCTGTGTATTTCCTTTTGCCATTCACGTACAAAATTTATTTCCCATTATGTTCTCATTTCTCATTTGCATTTAAGAATAAAATATATATAAGTTTCTTTCTCTTTAATTCTTGCCTTTTTGTTTTCTTAGCATGTACTCCTTTTCTAGCCGTTTCCCCACCTTTTTCTTGCCGTGAATCTCTCCAATCATGCACAAAAATCTTCTCAATAACTCTCTTTCGATTTGCATGAAAAGAATTAATATATACAAGCTTCAAAATCCCTGGCTTCCTCTTCTCCTTTTCTACTTTTCTTTTTCCTTTTCTTTATTTGTTCATGTCTTGCTCGGCCTCTACCATGCGCTAGCCGACCACTACACCATCTCCACCACCACCAAGACCACCTTCACAACCTCATCGCCTCCACACAAGCAAGGCCATGACCGCCAAGAGAAATACATCACCATCCCATGATGAATGGCCTAGCCAATCACCACTATTTCACCCTCCCCTTCATATTAGCCTTGGCCACCAATAGTTCCACCATTTACTTGCCACGCCATGATCTACAATATGCCTTAGCTGTGCCTTATGATGTGCCTAAACCCATGCCATAGCCAAGGCCGAGCGCCAAGCCCTATGGTCGAACCTATTGAACCCAAACCCCTTGACCTTTAGCATTTCATGCACTTAATACTTCCACCTCTTCACCTTCTAGCACATAACGGTGCCAAACATGACCTTAGCCGACCCTTGGTTGCCTCAAACACATCAAAGATGAGCATACATGAAGATGGTTGAGCCTTATGGTGATGTGGCTGAGCCACTTATGTTGTTGAAGCAAAGGTTGTTTCATTTCTATCCTATATTTTCCATTGTTTTAATCTCTATTCTTTGTATTGAAATATATTCTTATATATGTTGTAATTGTTTGCATACAAGATTTGGATCTGACTCTTTATTCACTCAAAAATATAGTCGTGCTTTGTCATGCCTTTTCATGCTTTGCGGAGTTTAGATCTGGGTTTGAATTTCAATTCTAGCTTTTAAAAGGTGAGTTATTCACTCTAGACATTACGTACTTATATTATGGTGAAATGATGACAAGTGAATCTGTATAAATTGATATGTTATTCATATATGCCTGTGATGTGATTATATGATGTTAACTCCTGTTATTTGTTCATAATCTGATATGATATGTTATATTATACTATTCATTCTATTTACTGTATCATACTGCAAGTTGCCTATCACTATGGGTTGAAATGATACATACCCGAATGGACATTAGAATAAGGGAAATCATTATGAGATGAAATGATAGGCTTGAGTGATTTTTATTTTATTTATTTTTCTTGGGATTGCGGGTTTGAAATGATAGATACCGGATTTTTCTTTTTAAATTACGGAATGAAATGATAAATATCCATATCACTTGACCTAGGTTAGAAAATATTATACAGGCCCATGGTTAATATTTTAAAGTAATATTTTCCTAAATTTTATTAAGTATTTTGAATTTTTAGAATATATGAATTTTTTTATTTATTTGAAACTTGATTTAAAGATTTGAAATATGAAGAGATATTTATTTTCCATAAGTTATTTTATAAGTTTATAATTGGGTTTAAATGGTAATTTAAAAATCCTTATTTGGTTTTAATTGTAATTTAAAGATCTTTGTTTATAATAAATAACTTAATAATTATATTTGATTTAATATGGAATCTTGAATCTAACTTAGTGATTTTATTTAAGTTTATTTTCCTGAAATGGATATGTTGCATAATGAATATTGTATTCTGAATTGAGAAAATGAATACAGTTTTAATTGGGCAATTTGTAATAAAATTTATTTATGTCTAAATGAATAGATCTATTAAGAAAATTTGATTGTTATATTAACTATGATAAAATATTTTTTTGTGAAATGTTATGTTTTATAAGATAAATAGCTATGACTTTAAAATGGAAAAATGTAAGTTAAAACATACATGTGAGATGTAAGTTTAATTAATATTTGAATTGATTAATATAATAAATGTTCTTTACTGTAATAACAAAAACGAAAGAAACATGTAAAGTTTTAATTAATGCAAGAAACATGTAAAGTTTTACTTAATGAAAGAAACGTGTAAAGTTCTAATTAATGAAAGAAACATATAAAGTTTTAATTAATGAAAGAAATAAGTAAAATTTTAATTAATGTAATATTGGTTAAAATGATAAATGCTCTTTACTGTAATAAAAATGTAAATTAAAACATACATTTGATAATGTTAGTTTTAATTAGTGTAATATTTATTAAATGATAAATGCTCTTTACTGTAATAAAAATGTAAACTAAAATGTATATTTGATAACGTAAGTTTTAATTAGTGTAATATTGATTAGAATAATGAATGCTCTTTACTGTAATAAAAATGTAAATTAAAACGTACATTTGATAATGTAAGTTTTAATTAGTGTAATATAGATTAAAATGATAAATGCTCTTTACTGTAATAAATGTAAGTTAAAATGTACATTTGACATGTAAGTTTTAATTAATGTAATGGTGTATTTTAAATTGATTAAAATGATAAATGTTCCTTACTGTAATATTAAAATGTAAGTTGATAATGTACATTTGATATGTAAGTTTTAATTAATGTAAATGGCATATTTTAAATGATTAAAACAATAAATTTTCTTTATTGTAATAATAAATGTAAGTTAATAATGTACTTTTAAATTAACATAAGAATTTCAGCTTTAAATTGGAATTACAGTAACAAAGTTTGTTTAACTATAAGGCTATGATAAAATGACCATGTTAAAATTTGTAAGTATATAAATAATTTGATTATATAAAATGTTAAAGTGGAAAGTATTACATTCCAAAAATGCTATGATTCCTTAAGATTACATTTTCAAAATGCTATGACTTTCTTAAGTATTACTTTTCTATAATGCTATGATGTATTAAGGTTATGTTTTCGAAATGCTATTATTTCTAAAATGTAATGTTTTTGAAATTCTATGATTATAGAGGTTACATTTTTAAAGTGATATGGTTTCTAAATTATTATGATTTTAATGTGTTATAATTGAATGTATAAATTTTGGGAGTGTTACAACTTTGAAAATGAATATTACTTTTCTAAAGAATAATGATACTAGGTTTATATGGTTTTGAAATGAATATGTTTGATATGAAATACAAACCATTTGAAAATGAAATAACCACGGGTTATAATAATTGATTACAATGAAATGTAATGTTTTGAAATAACTGGGATCGAAAGTTGTCATACTCTCTGCCAACTCCGAAAACTACTTTAATAACCGTGTACGTGGTGGAGATTCCAGAATAAAGTAGGATGGTCGCGACGTCCTATTGAGGTATGAACATGGACTCGACTCCCATGAGTTGGAATAAGGTGGCTAAAACATAAGCGAATCCGGGCCAATGAGGCAGCTGATCTGATCGGGCACACTCCTTCAATATTATATTCTGACTTTGAGATTGATTTGGTCACCACTTTTGATTTTTGATTTGGGGGCATGGCTCGAGGTGGGCGGTAGTGGCTGCTACGCGTTACCTCCAGTCTGGATAGTAATTGGTATATCTACCCTGGTATTGCCTAGTTGTGCCGTGTCACCTACCATAGCATGCCATGTACGAGTTTGATTTGTGTCGTACCTATGGAGTATCCTCTAGTAGCCTCCTAATCAGGAGATATTACGGTACCGTATAGACTATTAGCGCTATTACGTGTTAAGGGCTATATGGGTAACCCCTTAACACTATTTAAAAGTAAGTTTATTTTATTATAGAAATTATTATAATAGAAAATATTACTACATAGTAAATAGTTTAACGGATCCTTAGGGGATGGGCTGTCCCAAGCATCCTTTAAGTTACTTGTACCTTATTTTACAGTTCGCTTGAGTTGGTTTACATCGTATAAGTATGTATGTCCTGATTTGAGTGTTTTTTTTCATTACGCTCTGGTCAGACTGAGTGATATAGCATTAGAGACTCACCTTTGGAGTTGGAGCTTTGCTTGAAGATCCAGCTATCTATTCCAACTTCAGGATTAAGTTGAGTCCAGCTATTCAGTTGATTCTAGTGATGTATTCAGCTTTGTACTTGATCATTGTATTAAACTTATGTTGTAGCTTGTTAACTCTGATGTATATTCATATAGTAGCTTCAGGAACTACTATCTCTTTGCTTCCACTGCATTACTATATTACTCTGTGTCTATGATTTGTGTTTTATTTACTGCAAATTATGAGCTTTGCCAAATTTAAATTAACAATTCGGTATATTGAGCCAATCAAATCGGACATATGCGGATGCGAATGTTTGAAAATAGAAGGTTGTTACACTAGATCTGAATAGGTGATTCATATTGATTTGATTGAGAAAAAATTAGAGGAAAGTAAATGAATTAGCGAAAGTCATACCTGAATTATAGTTGCTGATCGAAAAAAAGTACATTTGGTTTGATTTTTCATATTGTCTCCTGCCCTAGATCTTGGATTAGATATGAATCCGTAGTTGCTGCTTTCATAAACTGATAAAGAGAAAGAGACAGATCTAAAAGATAAGAGTTGGATCTAATCTTTCAAATTGACATAAGCCCAAGATCTGAATTATTTTCTTAGAAGAGATTAGGAGAATAACTAGGGCTTGTGTGATTTGAAAACCATAACCCCTTATTTATAATATTAATAGTTTCTAATTTAGCCCTTCAATAAACTAGAATTGCCTCGACACAAATAGCATGACAATTATATCCTTAAGCCTTTTAACTTCAATTCATTATTCGACTACTTTAGTTAGGCTTTACACCAAAATAGCACAACATATTTTATTTTACATATGTGACCTACATGTTGGAAATTTCCAATACTTACCACATTTTTGAATGAAGATTTTGATAGTTCAACACTTTGACCCTATTATATAAAAGAACGATTAAATAATGATTTCAGTCAACTATGTTTATTTGCAGTTCAGTTATATTCTGGGTATGTTCGTAAAATATTAAACTTCTAACACTTTAACTTATAACTTAATTAACATGACCATAAATTTTGTGTTTAGGTGCAGTGTTTCCAATGGCAATGTATTTGCTCAATGCATGCATTCCACCAACTATATACACACTGTTGCATTATTAAAAAGTTCCTATCCATAAATTGATAACTTGTTGAATTTATGTGAGAATGTCATGTTCCAATATGTAAAAAACTTCTACTGAGTTATGAAAAAGTTAACTATTCCCTCAAGCATTACACCCTTACATGAGCAACATAATCTTGAACACAACTATATTAATATTTGAATATATATAAGAAAGATTCCTTATAGCTTATTTAGGAAAGAGACTTTAAACCTTACATGAGTTGTTGAACCTTATTTTCCAATTCTAGCTCGTGACCACCGACAAGTTCAATTATCACATTATCATCCCTCAATAATTTGAAGGAAGGTTATATCCTACAAAAACAAAACAAAATTAACAGAAAGGGGGTACTTACAAATTTTAAATAATAGAGTCAGCCTGGTTTAATTAATTGTGTTACTGATTCATAAGTTACAGTCACTGAAAATGGATTTGTTACAAATAAGTTAAGAATATCGGTGTTTGTATCATAGCAATGATGAATTAGAGAAAGAAGAAAAGTGATTAATATATTTTTTATCAAAAAGGAGATGGATGTAATTCTCTAAGTACCAATGACGTTATTATGTAATCACTTGGGATAACCCAAGTAATTCTCTAAGTACCAAAGTCGTTATTCCAAAAATAATGCATCGCCTCTTATTCCATAATGTTTCTTCATGTTGTTGTTGTTATTCCAATTCTAACAAATAAAGTTTTGACTATCATTTGGTTCATAACAACATAAGGGTGGTGTAGAGATAGTAAGACTTTATCATAGAATTAGTAAGAGTGAATACTGAATAAATTCTGAAGGAGTAAATATGGGAAGCAAGAATTATTGTTTTGCTACAAGGAAGATTGAGACTTAGGTGTCGTTTGAAGAGCCAACTGCCCCGTTTAAATTGGGGGTGATGTTCGACGCATCTGATGCCTCAACATACAAATGGCCTATTGGCCGAATGGAAATTTTTGATGTGTTTAATGGCCAGTTTGACAATAATTAATATTAATTAGTAAAATTTAAATTTTTGTAGACTTCCAAAATTAACAGCTTGTGTCAATGTGGTCCGTTTGAGATGCAATTTTTTTCAACGATCGTATCAAAGTGCTCTAAATTATGAAGTTGGTTTGAAATGAATTCGAGTCATGTATAATTTATTTAGTATTTTTAAAAATTATTGATACAAATTATTTATTAAAAATAAAAATTAACCACTAAGATATTAATCAATTTAATTAAAAATCACAACTTAAATGCCCGCTCAAATACCCCATCAGCAGCCACAAATGCATTCCTTGTTCACTCAACTTCCCCGCCTCAAATGCCTCGCTTAAATTCTCCATTTTCATTAATCGTAAAAGAGCCTTACAAATTGCACACAACATCAACTTTAAGGAACAAGACATTAGAGTACTTTTTATGCATAGTGGGCACAAAGTAGCAGTAGAGTCAACCACCACCTATATTGGTACATCAAAGAAACAAAACAACAGTAGCTAATGTTTGTTATGCATTATACGACATATATATGATATAACATTATGTGTCTGGGGATCATCTACGAGCATGGCCATGGCCAAAAAGTGGTAAAAAAGAACAAGGAAAATTTAAAGGATTTTTGATATCAACTTCATACTTATTTTTTATATTTAATTTTAAACCAATTATTGACATTGTCAGCCCCACAATAACTATAAACAAACTTTCGTTACTTAGATTTCCTAGATTTACATTACAAAAGTAGCTTGGCATAAATACATATAAGCATATACACTATAACATGCTGATAGTTTGTGGTTATTTACATTTTATAACTACCCTTGATTTAGCAAAGGAACACATTTTTCAGATAAATTTTTATGATTTCCTTACAAAATGTGATATCCCAAAATTTTTGGCAATATCAATTTAATAATCTGTATTTAAAATTAAATTGAGTTGATAAATTCTGTTAATAAAAATTTACTTGATTTAATAATCCAATTAAATAAATGTTTAATTGGTGAATTTTATCTTTTAAAGGCTAATAAATTGCTTTCTATTTATAATGTATATATATTGTAGATAGATAAGTTTTGATTTGAAGTTTAATAAACAAATAAAATCTTGTTTTTAAATTCTGATATTCATTTTGGTAATTTGGAAATTATTATTTTATTTAATAAATAACTATTCAAAACTATTTAATAAATAACTATTTGGTTTTAAGATACTTAAAGAAATTGTTTTAAACTATTTAAATGTATTTTAAAGCATAGTTTAAATTTTAAATAAGATAAGAAAAAGTTTATTTTGTGTCTTTTTAAATATAGCTTAATAAATATAGTTGGAATTATATATGAAAATTTAAAATACCATTTATATATTGAACATTAATACATTTAAATAAGATAAATAAGATATGTAATTTATAATTTCTTTTGTAAATTATTTAAATTAATAAATATGTTATTTCCAAATAGTAATAAATGTATAAATATAGATAGATTTTAAAAGACAATATTATTATTGTTAAATTAAGTATGTTGATATATATTAGTTTTAAATGGAATTTTTAAATGTATGAATATCATTTGAATTTGAATTAATTTTGAAATTCAAATGAATAAACATATCTAAATCTTGTAAGTAAGCTTTCATTTTTATATAAATTGCTTTATTTCATTTTCTTTAAAAAGAAATGCATATACATTTATTTATGAAAATAATTTATTTATATGTATTTAATAAAGAAAGAAAGAGGATTTCATTTACTTTTAAAAACAAATAAATAAAAAAACAAATAAAATTACTTTAGAAACATGTTATTAAACTAAGGGGTATAATGACAAGTGTACTTGAGTTAAGAGACTAATGTAACAAGTGTCTTTTATTTTTAATTTTTCTTTTAATTTTTAAATAAATCAATTTCACTTATAAAAGCATGTTTTCTTCATTCCCTTTCTTTTCTAATGTTCATTTTTTTTTCAAAGTTAAGAAGATAAAGTTTCAGCTAAATCAAATCTGAAACAAATTTGTTTCCAAAACTCTCAAAAACCAAATCAAAATCTAAAAACTCTCTCTCAAAACTAAAATCAAAGCCTGAATGTTAACCCCTGTACATTTTCAAATATATAGCCTGTACATCTTCAAAAATGAAAGCATAAACCATTCTCCTTGTAAACTAATTCCCTGATCAAATCTGTTCAAAGTATGCAACATCAAGTTTTTTTCAAAGTCAAGCATTTCCAAATCAATTCTGTCTGCATTTCTTTTCAAAACTACATGCAACTGCAGTTGTAATTCAAGCACTAAAGGCTAAAGTTTCATTAGCCTACATGCAAGTCTAAAACAACAGCATCACAAGTTAAATCAAATTTCAGCAACTCAGTTTTAAAGCATAGAAGAAAAAGCTTTCAAAACAGTTTTCAAATTAAAGGCTCTATCATCATTTGTTCAGGTGAGTAACTCCTGTTTTGTTTACTTAAGTATAAATTGGTTGCTTGATTGATGATTTAAATAAGTATGTTTTTTACTAACATCACAGTTTTAAAGATTTAAGTAAATATTTATATTGCCTGATCATTTGTAAAATTAGTATGTTATGAATGAATCTATCCGTGAGCTTGTGTATATATGAAATGTTGTTGTGCATATATTTGTACTTCTTCTGAAATCCTCTTGCTCTTGTTCAATATTTTTGTTAAGGCTTAAATCGTGAGACAAACATGTTAATTATACTATAGTTTTAGTTTAAAACTTATTAAGTAAAAATAAATTTGGTGTTGTCTCTGTAATTAAAACATTAGAGCATGTTCAATGAAGGAAAAATTTCAAACATGATAAATTATAAATTCAGTATTATAAACTGAAAACTTAAACAAAAAGATGATTTTTTAAAATTAAAATCATAGTGTTTAGTTTGGAATTGTGACTGCAGTGCATGTTTGAACTGAATATGGGTTTTAGTAAATCTATGGTGATCGAGTTGATCGAAATGTTTGGGGTTCTTGGTAGTGGCAGTGGAGTGATCAGAGGGTGTAGCAGAAATGACAGGAGGATGAATAGCGCTTGGTGGAGGCGATGGGAGGTTGATGAAGTTGTAAACCTAGTTTCGGGGATGTGTAATGTTTTGATTGGCATGAAGGCTACAGGGTATCGAGTGCAACAATTTTTGGGGAGATGGTTGCTAGGGTGTTGTAGAAGAGTTGGACGGCGTTGCAAGGCCTCCGATGGCCGGAGGAGGGGAAACGAACAGTTTCCAGGTTTGGGGCTTGATGGTGAAGGGTTGCCAGTTTGTTTCAGGTTTGAATTGGGGAACTCGAATTTGATTTCGAGTAGAAGTTGAATTCTGGATGGTCGTGGATGGATCTGGGTGCAAGCGTTGACTTGTTTGATACCTTGGTGACGGCCGAAGGTGGCCTAGACCATCGTGCATATGCACGGTGCAGAGGAATGTGTCAGGAGGTTTTGGTTTTGCAGTCTTTTTGTACTCGTGTAATACTCGAGTAATTAGAGTTTCTGCTCGAAGAAGTTAATGATTTTACTCGAAGTAATATAGAGGGAGACTCGGGAATTTTTAAAGTTACAGGTTTCAGAGGAAACCTGTATATTTCCAATTCAAAAGAAAATTAAGTTTTAAAAATCTGGAGTAGGGTTTTAAAACAGAATTTAAACATAAAATTTAAAATATGGATTTCAAACTAAGTTTGAATCCAGGTTTTAAAATTTAATTTAAACTTTTTAAATTAAAATGTTTAAACAACTTTAAAGAGTTTAAATAATTGAATTTAAAGATAAAGCTTTAAATTAAAATAGAAGATTTAAACATAAGTTCAAATCTGAAATCAAGATCCAAGTTGAATCCATGTTTGAAAATAAAGGAAGTTTTAAATATTTTAAATGTTTAAACAACTTTTGATGTTGTAATATATTTTAAATATGATTTGTATCTTAAATAAATATGGGTTTAAATTTCTTTGAACTTCTTTACAAAATAAGAAATTATTTAGTATAAGTTTTAAAAAGGTTTTTTAATGTTTTTAGAACTTTGTGAAAGTTAAATTTGATTTCATTTTAAATTTTAAATTTAAAATGTAATTTGGAAACAAATTTAAAGTAAGTGTTTTAAATTTCTTTGTTAATGATAATGTAATCATTAATAAGAAATGTTTTATTTTAAAATAAATAAAAGATTTAAATGTTTTTAATTTATTAAATTAACAAGTTAATTAGATGGATAATTAATTAATTTATTTAATTTATTAAATAAGGATTTTGAATTAATTAATTAAGGTTGAGTTAATTAATTAAGATTAATTAATTTGGAAATAAGATCCTTAATTAAATAAGTTATGCTTTTAATTAATGATTAAAAATTAATTTATCAAGAGGTTAGGTTTAATTAATGTAACGACGTGGATTTTTCGCGCTCGAAAATCGACATCCATACTTCGTATCGTATTCGAATGCCATAGATTCGACCGTTCAGATGCGATTCGCCGGAGCTTAAAACACAATTAAGCAAACAACACAGCGGAAGAAAATAATAATAATACATTGATATACAGCATTGATACAATATTTGATACAACAGATGATCCAATAGATATCAATATACATCAGAGATATAATACAAGAGGATAGCAGCGGAAAAGAAACAGATAACATCAGCAGTGGAACACTTAACTCCCAGATAGTCTTCAAGGAAGAACTCCAAAACTGCAACCCCATTTCCAAGAACCAATCCAATAATAGCTCGAACTCCCAATAACGATGCACAACGATAAGCAAGTGCATTCTGATCCAAAGACTGAACTAACTCCAGATAATCCACTACATTTGACTATCTAAAAAACACAACTTTAGACTGCTCGTGTAGAAAAATTTTGAGCACCCAGAGTTTAGGAGAGAAACAATAAACTCTAGGCCAGTCATGGGACTGGTGTGAGAAATTAAAACAGTTTATCTTTAAAACAACAATAACAAGGATAATTTTAAAGTCAATTCGCAATGCTTTTGGAAAATGAGACTACCATAAGACCTCCCACCACACGCACAATGCAAACGCAGAATTGGAGGAGATTTCTTCTTATGATAGTCAAAGATGCTTGATACGCATTAAAAAGAAACATTTGATATTATTACTAGTGCATGGTGTAGAAAAAATTTCGAAAGTAAAGATATAAATCTTAGCCAGCATAGGCATTCCGCACTTATGCCTACTATAGCTACCATCCAAACAGTGGGGCGCCACCATAAGTGAATGATAGGTTCTACAACTAAAACCGTACAAGGTGCGTATTGTTTTATTTGGATTTCCAAAAATGGTCAGGCTAAGGAACTTCCTACTGCCACATGGGATCGCCTCTGGCGGGACGTCCCGAGAACTTAACCGACTCTCTGCCAACACAAGGCCGGGTTACCTTTGTCACTAGGTAACTACTACACGACTATGTCACCCCCCGGTACCTTTGGACCTTTATCCGAGCGCTCGATAACCAACATCACACAGTAATAAATATAGTGTGTCAACATGGGTAAGTATCTGCGCTCCATACCATGATACCAACCTTTCCAGAAGGAAATGATATACCATAAAGGGCGCGACCCTCATAACCTTGCCGCATATTCCTGTTTTGACCATTTCCGGGGAGCGAGGTCTGACGAAGTCTCGTCCACAAATCTAGGCACAAAGCCACGCTTTGATCAACAAATGATCAATAAATAATCATCACACAGCAATACTCAGCATGCCACATTACCAAATTGGGAATATATCGCTGATACCCTTCAACTACATAACCTCTAAGCGCGTACGTCTCAGAGAAGGGTGTTAAGCTAAGAGAATAAATTCTCCGCCACCAACAAAAATGTATTTGAAAGAAATCTACTTTATATCTCAAAATGTAATGTCAGACAGTAACCATGCAAGTCTGTTCCGGGTTCGAACAGAACCGAAGGCACTTCAAAAGAAGCCCTTGCAATTCGGGTATTCACAATCCCGATCGGACTTCCCATCACTTAGGGAGTCTCTATACCAGCGCGACTCAGTGCAGAGATAATCGATAGGTCTTCCTATCGCACTCGCAAATACTCAGTCTTCACTACCAGTCTTCAAATGCTATCAATAACCACGTATCACATATTCGAAATGGGTTATATGACCCAAAGGTCCTTTTCCGGCTAACCCGAATAGTGAGCGCAACATTTAAAACATACGGATATGGGATTTCAATTAAGTCACAACTTAATAATTCAAAATTTTCTTTGAAATGATTTAAACCAATTGCAATTTTGAATCTTTTAAACAAAAGATTTATTTCATAAAGTTCACCTACTTTCATAAATATTCATTCCCGGATTCCAAAACAATTCCGTTTCAAAGGGATTAATTCATTAAAGCTTTAAATTAAAGATTTGTCTCATAGCTTTCAAATCGTTCCCAAATATTTATTTTCAAAATTCGTTTCCGAATATTCATCTATAACTTGGAAAACTATTTTTGTTTAAACTTGAAATTCCTTTTTATAAGATTTGAAACGAAGCCTTTTTATCATTTAGAAACAATAATTTTATTTTGGAAAAACTGATTTCATTTATACAAGTTAAAATCTTTGGTTTAATTCGAATTCCCAAAACAATACTTTAAATATGGTTTCAAACCCGTATATAACTAACATAACATCTTTAATCCCTAATTTCAAATCATAGAATTCAATTCCTAATTTTGAGTTCAAATTTAAATCAAATTATTTAAATTCCAAAACTTAATCAAGTAAATTAAAATAAATTTTAACTTGAAATTCCATTCCAAAAGCTTTTCAGATTTATTCCGATTCCATTTCCAAAACATTTGAATTTAAAAATTCAAATTCAAAACTATTTTAAAAATCTACAACTTAACTAACTTCTTCGTGAAATCCATAATTGTGTGTGTATGGTGTAGTCCATGGGTTTTACACAATAGTGCAACATCATCAATCATCACAGATATATCAATATCGATAAGCGGTATAGCCCATAACGCTTATCGATATACACAGATTCACAGATCGAAAATATAAGTTTATTATGGATAAATAAATTACATTCATCACAGATTACACTGAAACAATTCATAGCACAAAGCATAACATATCAGAAATATCAACAATTCGACAAATAAATAGAGTTCAAACATCCATAAGTAACTTAATTTGTAACAGCCCCCAAATCCGTACCCCTTGAGTCAATCACTATTCTACCTTAATCGACTCAAGTTGTACAGAAATACGAACCATTTGGGCTTAAGAAGAAGAGGTAGAAGAAGAAAAATATAAGCAACAATAGAATCTAACCATCGTAGCGGAATAAAATATAATAAATAATAAATAATCTTTACTCAACATCAAATTTTTATTTATATATTACATCATCAGAGTACATCAATCGCAGCTCAGCTCCAAACAGCGGAATATATATATAAATACAAGTACGAAAGTACGTCTCGTCATCCAGCTCGTCTCCTGAGCTCCACAGCATCATCCTGTATCCTATAATACTCGGTCTGACCCGAGCATTACAGTTAAATAACACCCGAGTCAGTCTGGAATACCAACGTGAGAAAATCAAACCCATTTATTATTAAAGTTTCAAAAATCCTTTGAAAACAAAAGCATCTTGTAAGACCACGCCACAAATAAACATGTCGGGTTTTTACCTTACGATATCTAAAGCAATTTTTATAGAAATCCTCTGATATTATAATAGTGCCTATATACAAATACTTATAAAATAGCCGAAATTGTTACATTATTAAATTCCAGCTACTAACCAAAAGTGGGTGATACAAACAAAACTCGTACAAAGCTCGTAGGGAGAATGGATTTCCAACTGTTTTTCTTAGTAGTTTTAACAACTTTTGAAATGTAGTTTTAAAATTAACAACTCTTTTTCTAAATATTTTGGAAATGATTTTAAAAGAATAGTTAAATAATTTAAAAAAGATTTAGAAGTTTAATAAGAGTTTTAATAAATGGTTAAGAGGAATTGTTTATAACACATAAACAATAATTGAAGAATAATGAATATAATAATAAATTGAGTATGTGGAAACGAATAGCACATTTGTCCCGCCTGTGAGAGCTAAACGGTAAAAAAAGTTGTGTAACTAAGGTTAGGAATGGAGCACCAGTGCCTCGAATTTACCCGACCTTCATTTTTTCGTTTGGATGAAGGGTGGAACAGATCGAAAGGAAAGCCCGGATAATCTAAAAAATCATATTTAAGTTTTTCCAAGATAAAATGAAACAAATTTTAGAATATTAATGTAACGACCCAGAATTTTTGTTAATTTAAAATGCGTATATTTAATTAATTTTAAATATTAATAAGTGAAATTTATAAGTCAAATAAATTTTATTTCGAATATTGGATTTAATTGGACAATTAAATCGATAATTTAATAGTTGAAATTACAGAAATAATTGAAAATTGGGTTAAATATGATTGAAAATGATTTGTAAAATTTTATTTTATCATATTGGAGTTATAGCGATGTTATAAAACTTTTAAAATTGAATTAAGAGTTATTTGTGAAAACTGAATATTTTAATATTTAAATCGACTAGTGAAATTAGTCAATTTTCGAACAGTCTCAGAACTGGACGAAACTAGTTCCATTTGATCCGTAATAGTTTGTTACTATCGAATTTCAATTTTCGTAGCAATTGGAGTTTTCGTTTGACCGTGGCAGCTTGAAACGCATCGAAATTGTTTTTAATATTTATTTGGCGAGTTAAAATAGCCATTTTTCAAACATTCTCGGATTAAGACGAAACCACTTTCATCGGATCCGTAATGTGATATTATTGTATGGTTTCAAATTTCGTGTCAATCGGATTTACCGTTTGTCCGGCGCAAGCCAAAACGCCTAGAAATTTGATTTACCGATTTAATTTGAAATCGAACGTTTATTTCCATAACTCGCACAGATGATCGAATTAGCTTCCGAAACACGTTCCATTGTGTTCAGAACATGGGGTAAACCTTAGAAATGCCAACCGGCAAGCTTCGTTTGGAGTTCGGAAAATCCGGGATGAATAGTATTTTGGAAATTTTCTATATAAGGCCTTAGATTTGTCATTTTGCAAAATAAAAACCAAGCTAGGGTTTCTTCTTTAGCCGCCGTTCTAAAATATTGATGGCCAAAAATCTCTTTCGTTCTTCCCCTTCGATCTCCTCATCCACAAAACGATTCGCGAAACTCCCAACATGAAAGTTGTAGAGAGCGATGAGATTGACAAATCCAACGGTCGTGATAGTTTATGGAGCGGTGGATCAACGGGAAAACGACCACAAAGTCATACGCTTGCGCATGAAAATCGAGGGAGAAGGGTGAACCGAGCTCTGCCGCATTCATGGTGGTGGTAGGTGTGGTGATGGGCTTCTGAACCATGGTCGTTGATCGTCGTGGAGTGGCTTATATTGGTCGCGAAAATTCGAGATATGGTGGCGGCTAATGGGTTCGGTATTGTGTAGGGTTTACTGATGATGGAGAATATGTAAAGGGCGGCCAGGATTTCAAGGGGTTGGGATCAATGGCTGAGATGCAATCTAGGTTTAAAAATATAACAAATGTTGTAAATTTTATATTATAAATTCGTGTAAACTTCGTAATATCATATCTTTTTCATACGAGGTCGTAAACGCACGAAACAAGTTGCATTGGGTTCGTATGGACGAGCATTACGCTATGGAATTGGATTGGAGTCGTTTAGACTAGCAAAAATTTCGGGTAAAATTAAACATCCGTTTAATTTTATTTGAAATAAAAGCTGAAAACGAAATTGAAATCAATGTGAGAACTTCTCACTCAATCGAATCGGTTTCGATTTTAATTTTAAATAGTTATATTTAAAATTCTTGAATGTATGTTTGAATGATGACTGTTATCTATTGATTGTTAAAATAGACATTATGCACCGTTAGTAAGCGGAGGTTATTTATTAAAAACATATACCGTGAATATTTCACAGTATAGTGAAATTGGTATTATTTATGTACTTGGAGTTGATTTCCCGCATTATATAGCGGATGAGACCCTATTGCGCCGTCTATTAAGCGGATAATATTTTAAATCCCATATACCGCGATAATTCCGTACTGGAACGGAATTGGTATTGTGCTAACATCTTTGGATGTAGGAAAACAGGTTGGAGGGATCCAACTAGATTCCTAAACAGTATTTATTTGATTATGGATATTTTGATATTCGTTGATTATCATATACAGATATATGATGTCGTTGTTGTCGTGATTGACTATTTGGTGTGTAGCATCATTGGGCCAATTTTGGAATTTTAAAAGGATTTTTCAAGTGTTTTTTGAAAGTATACATTTATAAAATATTTTTGGAATTGATTCATTTTAAATAAATATACGTTATAATGTTAATGTTATAAAAATTATGATTTTTTGAGAAGGATAGTTAAAAGTTGATTTTTGAAAATATGGAGTTAATGATTTTATAAAATAGTTTAATTGGGATTTTTGAATTTATTGTAAAAAGTTTAAATATAGGATTTATAAGATTTGATTATTTTATAAATCAAAATGATGAAATTATAAAGGAGTTTAAAGACGTTTTAAAATAATAGTATAAATTGATTTATATTAAGGATTTATAAATTGATATTTATAAATTAAAAATATTTGAGTTATAAAACAAGTTTTTATAAGTGTTAGGATGAAGTGTAAATGAACTTAAAAAATGAATGAAATTTATAGAATTATAAACGGTGAAGTTATAAATGGAATTTATAAACATTGTTTTATAAATCTGCAAACGACTTATTTTGATAAGTAAATTGTTATAACTTATTAATGGAGTTATATTCACGTTTTAGACAGTGAATAACCCTTTAAAATAAAATGTATAGAAATGATAAAATTGGTTAACGAAGTATATTCACGTTTTTGAATAGTGAATAATATGTTAAAGATATGTGATGCTTTAAATAGAATTAAAACGATCTAATGATGTTTTTAAAATGTATTATGAATCGAGACTATAGATTTCAACATTCATTGTTGAAATAGACGTTTTCGAGAAATAGAAGGAAATGGTGGACTATAACATTGTTGTTATAGTAAATGATTTCCGAAAGGAAATGTTTTGTATAGTTGGGATTTATATACCTATCTTAATTTCGAATGCCTATACTGGTGATTTTGGGTTGTCGTAACGATGTTTTACGTAACATTCGTTTTGGCCCAAATAAATACTATTAAGAGAATGATTTCCTTAAAGAATGAAATATATACTTAATTTCGATTTAAGTATATTGAATATTTTCCAAGTGTTGAAAATAAATAGATTTGTGAATTACTTATTATTAAGTAAGTATGGAAATGATTTTCCAATGTGAAATGAAACGTTTTGAGAACTTATCTTTTTGAAGATAAATTGAAAATGAATAATTGAAATCGTATATTCATAAATATTTTGGAATATAAATTCACTATGGAATTTATAAAAGAAAAGAGAATTTGTTTAAAAATAAACGTTGATTTATTTTGAAGTGTGGGAATTAATTTACGGATTTGGAACGTAAATATAAAGTAAATCGTTAAGGATTTATTTAATTGGTTTAAATGAACCATGTTGAAATGAAAGTATTTCCACGTATGGGGAAATGATTTGAAATTTGTTTTCAAAAGTGGTAAAGATGAAAAGTAATTTGAAAAATTGTTTTCAAATGGTTGAAGTGTGAAAATTAAATATCTTGTAAAGATATTTTTGGAAAATAAATAATTTGGAAAATTATTTGGAATTTGGTGATGTTGTGCATATTCATTGATAGTTCAATAACAGACTATCAATATTTACCTTTGAATGGGTATCTGCTGTTATTTGCTCGAATTTGAATGCCACACTTATTTTTGAATAAGCGCTCACTATTCGGGTTAGCCGGGAAAGGACCTTGGGGTCGTATAACCCATTCCGAATATGTGATACGTCGTTATGAATTGCATTTGAAGACCAGTGTTGAAGACCGGATATTTTTGAAAACGGAAGGATTATCGTCGAATGTTTCTGCACCGAATGGCCCCGGTATAGAAATTCCATATGTGATGGAAAGTCCGGACGTGATTAGTGAATATCCGGATTGCAAGGGCTCCTTTGTAAGTGCCTTCGGTTCTGTTCGATCCCGGAACAGACTTGTATGGATAGTATGTCTGTTAGCACCGAAATTGGTCACTAACACCCTTAGAAAGATTGTGTAGAGAGAATAATAACAAAATAAACTGAAAAAGAGAAGAGAACATAAATTAAAATGCGGGAAGTAAGGACACCAAATTTATAGTGCTTCGGCGCAGTGGCCTACGTCCACTTTGATGCTGATCTTTATTTCCCACTTGATACTTGATTACAGATACAATCCGTTCTTAAGTATTAGAATACAATTGCAAGGTCAAAGAAACAAGTCTTGAATGAGGATTCAATGTGGCAGAGTCTCCCCAGTGCTCTCTAAAATCTGATCCCTTTTTTCTGTGCCCCTGCCCCACTATTTATAGATGAAGGTGGGTTGGACTTTCCTGGTGGGCCAGGCGGCTGTAAAACTTGGTCCAAGTAGGACATACCCTATGTGCCGAGCCAAACACACCGAACGATTGAAATGCCGAACACTCTCTGCCATACCAAACGATCTCTTCGTTGAGTGGGAGGAATAGGCCGAACGGTCTTGTCTAGCTAAACAGTACCCTTTAGCCGAACGAGATGAGATTGAGCGTACTGGCTTCAGCGGGGAGCACCTGTGACGAACGATACTGAAGGCCGAACCGACGTCTTGGCCGAACGAACATAGTGCCGAACATACTGTGCCGGACCATGCTGGAATGCCGAACCATCCAGGCTTGCCGAATGATGGCTTTGGCTGAGCGTCTTCGGGAGGCCGAGCAGCCTTTAGTCTTTGAACGACCCTATGCCGAACGTTCTCTTTTGGCCGAGCGGTATTTAATACCGAGCGCTCTTTTGATGCCGAGCGCAACTCTGAAATGCCGAACGATCCTAGTTGCCTGGTCGAATTTCCAGGTAACATTTTGTCCCCCAAAGTACATCATGTGGTCGAATAGGGTGTGCTTTGAACCATGAGTTGGTGCAATGCCGAAGCCGAACGACATTAAAATTGCCGAACAGGATGTCCCATGCTGAACGATCTCTATGCCGAACGATGTTCTATGCTTTGACCGGCTCTACCGGGCATGTTTTGTTCGAACGACATATATTTTTGACCGGCCTTACCGGCAACGGCCCGTTCGTCTTCTTCTTCCTCCCTATAAAACTGTTTGTCCTTCCTCTTCCTCTCTTTTCTACTCCAATTCTCATTATCTTTTTAAGAGCTTGCAACCCTAACCTGCTAATCGGATATCTCGGGCCTGATCAATCCTTCCTGAACTTCGATCTATTAATTAGGTATTAGCCCTTCTAACTTAATCCCTTCCATGGTTAAAACTTAGGGATTTGTACATTTGAATTGTGGCCGAGATGGTTGCATTGATGGTCAGGGCTAAACGGTGTGTGGCGAAAGGAGGCGATCGGGGATGGTCGCACATGGGAGTTGTTGGAGGTGGCTAGGATGTTGCTCGGCCTGAATTGGGATGATTCGCCAAGCGAACTGTTCTAGTTACTCGGCCTGGATAGAGGAAAAATGGGATGAATTTTTGGTTGGTGTACCAAATGTTGGGGTTCGGCATAATCTCGGTTCGGTGTGTCTCACCACATGCCGGTCGGTAGAGGTTTGGGAGCATGAGTTAGTGGAGAGGTTAGTGGGTGTGACTTCGGCCGAAAGGGGATTTTGGCCCAACGATGTTTAGTTGAGCGCTAACCAGTACGAACTAGAGTTAGGCCGAACAATGGTTGTAGGCCGAGCGACAACTTCGCCGAGCAACAGTTTGGCCGAACAATCATCAATGCCGAACATACCAAGGCCGAGCTTCTTTACACCGAACATCATATAAATGTCGAACCCATCATGTTGAACAATGCGTCACCGAACCATACGTAAATGCCGAACAATGTTTAACCGAACCATACAAAAATGCCGAACAAACATAGTTGCCACACTAATCAGGCGAAACAAACGATGCTTAGCCGAACCAATCATGAACGCCGAACAATGACATGCCGAACAAAACTAAAATGCCGGTCGTATTCCTATTGTCCGGACATAACTTAATCCAACCAAACAATTGCCTTGCCCAATTTTCATAACTGACTTATGACAGGAACTCCGGCATATTTGCTTATCGAACTAATTTGAACTGATAACCTTCTTATCATATAGAAATCTGAATTTTACCTGATGTACTCGGATAACTTCCTTTGACATTATCTGAATCTGAGACTGTAATCGCCAAAAGAAAACTTTTGGAAACGGTCGGTGATGACGGTCTTCGAAGGCGGTGATTTTAAGCTTAGTTTTATGTTAATAATTCCAAACTTTCAATGCTTATACACAATTGATTGCACTAGTTCACACACCACGTGGGGTGGGGGTTATTCGTGTTGTTAACTCTAACATTGGTCATTTTTCAAGTATAGTTCACGCATGTGCTTAGTTGAATCCACTATTTATTCAAGATGTCTAAAAAATCCAGTTCCGCTACACTTTCCGACAGACTCGGGCCGTCTTCAAAGAAAACAGCCGCCGATACACCTGACCCGTCAGTTTCTCCCGCTCATGACTGGGCTCCTGATACCTTGGAGTCGTCGATCTTATTGGATAGCCCGGTTGACTCACAGGCTTCGAGGGTCACCGAAGCCGCTCTTTAGCGGATATGTTCTATTCATGGTATCCTATTCTCCGACGTGTTAGTTCCGTCGGGGCACGACCGTCCACATCTGCCCCCAGCGGGATATACAGCATACAGCAAGTTCATGTGTTGGGTTGGCAGCGTACCACTGTTAAATCTATTTCTTCGAGATGTGTTGCGGTATCTTGACGTCGCCCCATCACAGCTACATCCAAACGGTCACGCCTTTATCTATGGCACGTACGTGCTCTTTATGGCCGTCTTCCCTAGGCCCCCAACCCCTGGCGATATTAGGTACATATACATTACCAAGAAACGGGGAGACAGTCCCTCTAACATGTTTCTTGAGCCACATCGGAAGTGCCAAATTTTCACCAACGCATGGAGCAGCAAATTCGCCCAGTGCAAACAGGAATGGTTTTATGTGCGCTGCCCACAGGGTTTTGCGAGGAGATGGGTTGAAGGAAGTAAGTCTTCTTCCTGAATTGATGTCTGTTCCCAATCGGTTTTAAGCTTCTGCTAACTTATCGTTTCATCTTTTCAGATTCCATTCCACGTCCCGAGGGTCGAGGGTACTCTGATGCTGTCGAAGCCAGTAGAGCCCTCCCTACTAAGGAACGAGATATCCGAGCCCTCATTTCCAATGAGTCATTATCAAGGTTCGGTCTGCTATCTCCTGGCCACCGGATTAGTCTTCCTGAGGGCGCCTCGCTTCCCAAACCCATACCCGCTAGAGGGAAAAAACTACTGAATCATCTATTCGCCCTTCTCTTGAAGTACCGGAAGAGGGGGGAAATTCCAAAGAGCCACCTCAAAAGAAAGGTGAGGATTTGGGCCCTGCGGTCGAAGTTCATGATATTGAAACGTCATCTTCCCCTTCGAAGGGGAAAAAGAAGCCGGTGTGCAAGTTGAGGAAGGAGAAGGTTGGTGGGACTTCCAAAGTTACGCCTATCCAGCCAGAGAAAGAGGCTTCTTCACCGCACGTTGAAAGTTCTCTGAAGGGCTTATCGAACCTCTTCATTCCCGACGACTTGTTCAACTATGATTTCAATGACCCGGAGTTGTTTAAGTTTCGCTCACCCGCCAGGGGCGATGCGAGTGTCTCAGCCCCGAAGGGGAAAAGACTCCCGTTAGCAAAGCCACTAGTCCGTCAGGGGGGAACACTAGGACGCACAGGGACACGTGCACTTCACTTTGCACCTACTTTTCTTTCATCATTTTGTTCCCTCACTGATTCACTATTGTTTGAATTCTTTGCAGGTGACATGGGGCGTTCGCACGGATATGACCGCCTTCACGGTTTGTCGACTTTACGCCAATCCGGTCGGGACTCAGGTCTCGAGAAGCATCGAGACAGAGATAGCGACAGCGACCGAGATTATCATTCCCAGGACTCGTCATTCCGGAAGAAAACTCATTACCAGCCCGAACTCCACCAGGAGACCTCTTCTCATCAGGAGCGAAGCAAAGAAAAGCATGGTCATAAGAGGTCGCAATCCGATGCTCCTCGGGACCAACACTCTGACTCCTCTTCTACCCGGCATTCCCGAGACTCTCATAGGAGGGGCGAACTTTCAAAGCCGTCTCCTCCCGCTCCAACGACAGGCCCGACAGTTTTGGAGAAACTGATCGAACTCAAGGCCAAATTTCCGAAGATTTGTTTTGATGGGCTAAAGTTTCTCCCAGCGATTCATCCTATACCCGGAGATGTTAAGCAAAATGCCATTGCCTGTACCAACGACGTCTATGTTCAACATGATGCATTCGTTCATCTGGCTGAGAAGCTTTCTGAAGTCTCTGTGGAGCGCCAGCACGAAATTGACCGCCTAAAGCTTGAAGCTATTCATGACAGGGATATCACTAAGGCCCAGGATGACGAGTTGACCACTTATAAGTCTGAGCTTGAGGTCGCCCGTCAGCGCGCTAAGGACACCGCCGAGGCTGTTTCCCGCTTTGAATTAACTCATAAGAAAGAGCTTGATGAGTCAGTCCAATGGTGTGGTGCTCTAGCTTTGGAGAAGGACTCCGTTCAGAAGGAGCGGGACATACTCAGCCAACGGGTCAAGGAACTCAAGAGGAGAAGAAAGAAAAATTGGCCGCCCAGGTTGAGGCACAACACTATTGCGATGAGATCGTCACCACCCGGCTCCTAAAGGGGAAACTCGAGAATGATTCCTCCAAAGTCGAGGCACTAAAGAATGAGGCTCGCGAGGAGATAAAAAAGATGGCAACTGCCGACATCGACTCTCGCCTTGAGGCGGCCAGGGAGGAAGTTAGGGAAGAGATCAAGACTGAATTCGACCCGCTCATCGCTGAATTCAACGCCCGAGTTCTCATGCATCGAGATCTAACTTTTTGGGCGAGGGCTGCCTTGAGTCTCTGATCGAGGCGTGGGAGACCCTGATTCAAATCAGGAAGGCCGAGAGCGGCGTCGAAGAGGTTGATGAGGAAGCTTTGATTAAGGAGTTCTTGAAGGGAAAAGAACCTTCAGACCTATTAGCGGCTAAGGCCCTATACAGCAAAGGTTCCCCCTCGAGGAAAGGAAAGGAAGCGGTTATTGGTCCATCCGGCGTCGTGCCCCCAGTTCGTGCGCCTACTCAGCCGCTAGCCGACCGGTACTTGATCCCTTCGAGCAGCACCTTGGATACGACCCGGATGCCCCCGGGCTTGGCGTTCATGTTCTATCTCCCATCCCGGAGGGTGAGACCCCTCTGACAACCGAGATTCCACCGGCACCCGGTAAGCAACTTCTTTGCTTTATAGGGTTTCTGTGTTTTTCTAGAAGTTTTCATGCTCTAAAATTTTTTCTCTTGTGACTTTGTGCAGGTTGTTCTAACCCCGAGCCCACTCCGAGGAGCGATGTCGCCAAGGAGCTGGAGAAAGAAACGAGTGAGGCTGCTCGAGTTGGCGAGGGTCCTGGCCCAGATGCCCAAGTAATCGGGGCACTCGATGAAGGCAAGTCCGATTCTTCTCCCAAGAGTTTTGAAATAGAAATCACGGGCGCCTCTGAGCATGCATCTGAGCCGAGTATGAAGGAGCGGCTAGATAAAGAGAAGGAAATGACAGCCAGAGTTAAGGCTGAGCCTCGGGATGTGGACCTGGACGACCCCTTGAACAAACCGTTGAAGGTCATCCTCCCTGGAGGGTCCAAGCCTATGGATGTTCCCCCTACATCTTCGGTCGTCACCCCTCCATCAGGGAAGGATTCCAAGGGTAAGCGCTCTGGGAAGGAATCATCCGGGAAGAAGTCAAAGAAACACAAGAAGTGACCATCGTCCTCGTTCAACGAGAGTTAATTTAGGTCATGTAATGATTTTTGAAGACTGTGTAAATAGGCTATCGACTCCGGACATCGAAGCGCTTTTGTAGCGAAAAGCTTTTCAAGAATAAAGTTCAGTTTCATTTTCTGTCTTTTCGAAAGATTCTTGTCATTCAGTTTTCTTTGTGATTGTGATTGTGAGTGAAATCTGAACTGCTGTGAATAACATAGACCTCCTGGTTCACCTTTACATAGCTTGGGAATTCTTTGGAGTTGTTCAATCTCCATTCTGTGCTTCATGTATTTAAAATATTTCCTAGCCCGCATGTCGGGGACTCGGCATATCCAAGCCATTTGTGTCATAATTCATATTCAAGGGGCTTAGAATCTGAATCACTTACATTCGAGTCCACGCTCTGGGGATTTCGAGTAATGCAGTCCGCGTTCCAGGGACATGGAGATTTTGGATCGTTTATACTCGAGTCCACATTCTGGGGACTTCGAGTACTCCAGTCTGCGCTCCGAGGACTTGGAGATTTTGAGTCGTTTATACTCGAGTCCGCACTCCGGGGACTTCGAGTACTCCAGACCGCGCTCCGGGGACTTGGAGATTTTGGGTCGTTTATACTCGAGTCCGCACTCCGGGGACTTCGAGTACTCCAGTCCGCGCTCCGGGGACTTAGAGATTTTGGGTCGTTTATACTCGAGTCCGCACTCCGGGGACTTCGAGTACTCCAGTCCGCGCTCCGGGGACTTAGAGATTTTCAATCGTTTATACTCGAGTCTGCACTCCGGGGACTTCGAGTACTCCAGTCCGCGCTTCGGGGACTTGGAGATTTTGGGTCATTTATACTCGAGTCCGCACTCCGGGGACTTCGAGTACTCCAGTCCGTGCTCCGTGGACTTGGAGATTTTGTGTCGTTTATACTCGAGTCCGCACTCCGGGGACTTCAAGTACTCCAGTCCGCGCTTCGAGGACTTGGAGATTTTGAGTCGTTTATACTCGGGTCCGCACTCCGGGGACTTGGAGACTTTCAATCGTTTATACTCGAGTCGGCACTCCGGGGACTTCGAGTACTCCAGTCCGCGCTCCGGGGACTTGGAGATTTTAAGTCGTTTATACTCGAGTCCGCACTCCGGGGACTTCGAGTACTCCAGTCCGTGCTTCGGGGACTTGGAGATTTTGAGTTGTTTATACTCAAGTCCGCACTCTGGGGACTTCGAGTACTCCAGTCCGCGCTCCGGGTACTTCGAGATTTTGAGTCGTTTATACTCGGGTCCGCACTCCGGGGACTTCGAGTACTCCAGTCCGCACTCCGGGGACTTGGAGATTTAGAATTGTTTATACTCGAGTCCGCACTCTAGGGACTCCGAGTACTCCAGTCCGCGCTCCGGGGACTTGGAGATGTTAAGTTGTTTCTGAGCGTCCGTACGCTAGTCAGAATATCATAATTTTCGGCCGCTTGTCACAGGAATATCATACGCAGAGACATTAGTCATTTATGAAAAAGGTGGCTTCTAGCCTTTATTAATGAGAACAAGCTGAATTGTCTTATTACATGCCAAGAACTGGAAATGGAAACATACTGGAAATAAGTGCAACTACTGCATAAAGGAAATAGATTAAGTGTAGTAACGCTGCAAGTGCTCGCTGTTCCATACTCGGGGGAGTGTCACACCATCGACGGTCGCTAGCTTGAAAGTTCCTTCTCCAAGCCTCCATTCGACGACGTATGGACCTTCCCATGTGGGGTTCATATGTGACGGGACTGGAAAAACTCGTTTCAAAATGAGATCTCCCACATCAAAGATTCTTGGTCGGACTTTCTCATTATAATATCTCGCGACCCGATGTCTGTACGAGGCTGCTCTCAAATCAGCTTCTTCGCGTTTTTCATCGATAAAGTCCAACGATTCCAGTAAGAGATCCTGGTTCGACGCGGGGTCGTAATGAGTCACCCGATGTGATGGAACTTCAAGTTCTACGGGTATGACGGCTTCCGTGCCGTACGCCAATGCGAATGGTGTGTTGTCGGTCGCGGTCTTGTGGGTCGTTCTATAGGCCCAAAGCGCTGTCGGGAGTTCATCTACCCACTTGCCTCTAGCTTTTTCCAAACGCTTCTTCAATATGGACTTGATTATTTTGTTTACAGCTTCTACCTTCCCATTCACCTTCGGGTGAGCAACAGCTGCGAACCTTTTCTCAATGCCATACTTCTGACAAAATTCTTTGAATTCTTTGCTCTCGAATTGAGTCCCGTTATCTGTTATGATGGTCCGTGGAAGACCAAAGCGGCATATGACATTTCGTACAATGAAATTAATGACTTTCTTGGTAGTGATCGTGGCCATAGGCTCTGCTTCTGCCCATTTGGTGAAATAATCGACTGCCACTATTGCATATTTCGCGCCTCCTTTGGCTAAGGGTAAAGAACCAATCAGGTCAATTCCCCATATTGCAAATGGCCAGGGACTAACCATTTGCATGAGTTTCGTCGGCGGGGCTCTCGGAATTTTCGCGTATACCTGACATTTGTCACATTTCCTCACATAGTCTGCGGCCTCGCGGTTCATGGTTGGCCAATAGTATCGGTAGCGGAGGATTTTCTTTGCCAAAGTTTTCCCCCCGATATGATCACCATACTCTCCCTCGTGGACTTCTTCCAGTACCTGTTTTATCTCGTCATGGGCCACGCACCGGAGTAAGGGGGTCGAGAATCCCCTGCGATACATTACTCCGTTCTGTATTACATAACGCGAGGCCTTACGAAGGACTTGGCGTCTTTCGCTCCTCTTCTCAGGCAAATCACCATGTAATAAGTACTGTTTTATCGGGGTCAACCACGATTCCCTTTCGAGATCGGTCTCCAAGACGAAATCTATCTCCGTCATGTCTATACTTGGGGCAAGTAGGGTCTCGACAGGGAACAATCCCATCTGCTGTGCATCGCCAGTGCTTGCGAACTTTGCTAATGAGTTAGCTTCTCTATTCTGTTCGCGTGGGACATAGGAGATGTCATAATATTCGAGACTTGCCAGTAGTCCTCGAGTGCGAGCAAGGTAAGGAGCCAGTCTCTGCCCCTTTTCTTGATAGTCTCCCCGCACCTGATAAACTACCAGTTGTGAGTCACAGAAGATTTTGATTGACTTCACTCGCAACTCGATAACGAGTTTCAAGCCAGCAATTAATGCCTCATATTCGGCTTCGTTATTCGTTGCTGCAAATTCAAGCTTCAAAGCGTAGCAAATTGACCGGTCTTCTGGGGTTATGAGGACGATACCTGCCCCCGAGCGATGGTCGTTAGATGCCCCATAGGTGTACATCTTCCATCGAATGGGAGGTGCGACCCTGTGTCCGCTCGGTTCATCTGACAGAGTGAACTCGGCGATGAAGTCGGCTAGTGCTTGTCCTTGTATAGCCCTTCGTGGCAGGTAGGCAATGTCGAACTGACTCAACTCAATGATCCATTTTAGCATCCTTCCGGAAGTTTCCGGTCATTGGAGTACTTGTCGCAATGGTTGGTCAGTGTAGACACTGATCGAGTGTTCCTGGAAGTATGGACAAAGCTTGCGTGATGCAAACACCAAGCAATAGGCGAGTTTCTCAATCTTTGGATAGTTCCTTTCCGCCCCTGTCAGGCGTTTACCAACATAGTAAACTGGCCTTTGAACTCGGTCCTCCTCGCGGACCATGGCTGTGCTGATGGCATGTTGAGAGACCGCTAAGTATACGTACAACATCTCGTGGTCTACTGGTTTCGACAGCACCGGGGGACTCTCCAGGTGTCTTACTAGAGCCCGGAACGCTTCGTCGCAGTCGGTGGTCCATTCGAAGTTTCTCTTTCCTTTCTTTATAACTTCAAAGAACGGAATACACTTGTTTGTAGCTCTGGATATGAATCGACTCAGCACAGCCACTTTTCCGTTCAAGCTTTGCACCTGTTTGATGGTTCTGGGTACTCGTATATCTCGGATTGCTTGGATCTTTTCGGGTTAGCTTCAATTCCTCGTGCATTCACAATGAAACCCAAGAATTTTCCTGATGCCACGTCGAACGAACATTTCAAAGGATTGATCTTCATCCCGAAGTGCCTTAGTGTATCGAACATCTCTGCTAAGTCTCGGATGTGGTCGTTTGATTGTCGTGACTTCACAAGCATGTCATCCACGTAGACTTCCATCATTTTTCCAATCTGATCTTTAAACATTCGATTTACCAGACGTTGGTAAGTTGCTCCTGCGTTCTTCAATCCGAAGGGCATTACTACGTAGCAATACAACCCGACGTTTGTGACAAAGCTGGTGTGCTCTTGGTCCGGAATGTGCATCGGAATTTGATTATAGCCAGAGTACGCGTCCATAAATGATAATAACTCGTGTCCGGCTGTTGAATCGACTAGTTGGTCGATCCTTGGTAGCGGGAAACTGTCCTTTGGGCAGACTTTGTTTAAATCAGAGTAATCAACACAAGTTCTCCATTTCCCATTGGCTTTCTTTACCAACACTGAGTTGGACACCCATTCAGGGTAGAGGGCGTCGCGGACTAACCCGTTGGTTTTGAGTTTGTCCACCTCCTCTTTGAGAGCTGCGGACCTCTATGGATCCATGCCTCTCCTTTTTTGTTTCACGGGGACGTGTTTTGGGTCTACGTTCAACATATGACTCACAATTGCAGGAGAAATCCCGCTCATATCAGAATGTGTCCAAGAAAACACATCAAGGTTCGCTCGGAGGAAGTCAATAAGGTTTTCAGCTGTCACGGGGTCTAGTCGTGATCATATTTTAAAAACTCGTGATGGGTCGCTGCGGCTAACTGAGATGTCAATAGTTAGTTCAGCTGGCGCTGCATTCGTTTCCCTGGGTTCCCCATCATCTTCTCTAGGAAAGTCTCTATGGATCCGAGAATGTTGCCCGAGCCGGGGCTCGGGCGTTAGTTGTCAATCATCAGAATTTTGGATGTGGACAAAGCTGTCCGCGACCTTTCCTTTCTCCCTACGCTGCGCTACTCGGAGCTCAGCCACGTAGCATGCACGTCCGGTTGCCTAATCACCATGCACTACTCCTACTCCTTTGTCTGTGGGAAACTTTAACGTCAAACACCACGGGGCCAAGGCTGCCCTGAAGTCTGTGAGGGTTGGTCATCCCAGGAATACGTTGTATGGTGAATCAACATCCAGCACTATGAATGGCAGGATTTGCACTCTCCTGCGTTCTCCTTGTCCCAGTTCAACTGGTAACTCCACATATCCTACTGCGTCTGTTGCTACGCCGTTAAAGCCATGGATTCGGGCTTTAGATGGTTTCAAATCCTTAGTCTCCAGCTTCATTTGGTCATATGCTTTCTTGAATATGATGTTAACGGAACTTCCGCAATCGATTAGAATTCTTCTTACGAATGCCGGTCCGATGGTCGTGGATATGACCATCGGATCGATAGTAAGGGCTTCCACCTTATCCGCATCTCTATTCCTGAATACAATATCGTCGTTCATCGTACGCTGCTGCTTTGCGGGAGCTCCATCCTCCATATTTGAACAGCACTCATACTCCGTATGTCTCATAGAATTAGCATATCGCTCCATCTCCTGCCAATTTTTATCCGCGGGATGAGGTCCACCAGTAATTGTGTTAATAACCAATCTTCCCACAGTCTGAGCAGGTTGTTCTGGCTGGCGTGGAGCTGGCCCGCGTCTGGGGTCCGATGTCTCCTGTTTACTGTCTGGCAAGCCTCTGACAAATTCCTGTAGCTTCTTCTGCCTAATCAATTTCTCAATAGCGTCATGAAGATGCCTGCACTCGTCAATGTTGTGTCCGTAGGACTCGTGAAAGCGGCAATACTTCCCAGTCCGCTTCTGCTCCTCTGTTGATTCCTTTGGGCGTGGATTTCTATATTGAAAAGTGTTGCAGGTCGACAAGTAGATGTTCTCAAGAAATGTGTTCGGTGGAGTGTACTCGTTGTAGGTCGGGATTCTTGACTTCCATCTCCCCGTTTCCTTCTTCTTCTTTCCGGGATCACCGCCTCCAGTTGCTTTAGACTGCCCGGGCTCGTTCTGGACGTTGGCTTGAGCTTTCTCTGGGTTATCTTCGGTTGTCTTCGCAGCGATGTTACTCTTTACAGATTCCTGACCAAGCCCCGGTGCCTTGTCTTTCCTTGTCCACCGAGCTTCTTCCCTCCTTATGAATTGATGGGCTTTCGAATAAAAACGTTCCAGCGTAGCTGGGGGCTTTCCTGCCAACCAATCTCCAAATTTAGAATCTGGATCCACTCCACGTATTACTGCCATCAAAATTGCGTGATCGTTAGGATTGCTCACTTCAGTAGCGGCAACATGAAATCTCTGCAAGTATGCTCTTAGTGATTCTCCTGGAGCTTGGGTCATACTTGACAAAGACATCACATCCTTGGGACGAGTGGTGTGTATCCTGAATTGTTCTATGAATTTTCTTGCTAATTCGTCGAAGCTGGAGATTGACCGTGGAGGAAGTCGAGTGAACCACATGGTGGCGATTCCGGATAAAGTTATCGGGAAGCATCTGCACTTGGTTGCGTCATTGGCTCTTGGCGAATCCATCATCCATCCATACCTCATTACATGCTGTCTAGGGTCAGTTTTCCCTTCATAGGCAGGAATGGTGGGCATGTTAAACTTCCTTGGGTATTCAGCCTGTAGGATGGTATCTGTGAAGGGAGTATGACTCTTGGAAACTCCCCAATCTTCATTAGTCAATCCTTGGTTTTCTTTCATCAGCTGCCTAACCATAGCTGTCATGTCGGGGGTAGGTATGGAAGATGGAAGGTTGGGTTCTTTGGGATCTTGGCGAGCCTGGTGTCCAGCCTCTTCGCGAGCTTGATCCCTAGTCGATCGATTGGTGGCACCTGCTTGTGCACCTTCATCCTTGTGGCGTCTACGCCTAGGTGGTTCGTCAGCTGAAGTCGAACTATCTTCTTCTGAGTAAGGGGCAGGGCTACCTCCAGCATTCCGATGCTGCGGCTTAGTAAGCTGAATCATGAGGTCAGCATTGGTCTGCATTTGCTCAGCAAGTTGCCTCCTGCTTTCCCTAAGTTCTTTCATTAAGCCATTGAACTCTGCTTGGGAAACAACTTTCGCTTGATTTTGGTTGGAGGGTCCTATGCCTCGAATCGCTTGTTGGTTGCTAGGACCATCTTGTTGTATGCTAGCAGTTCCACGGACATCTGCACTTTGAGAGGCCAATCTGTTTCGTGGTCTTCCCATGATAGAGTTGTTGGCTATAACTCTGAGTAGAATCAACAGATGCCTTATGAATGATTATGGATCTCCTTCGGGGGATTTACGCAATCCAGTAGCTACAAAGTAGATCCTAATAGCCTTAGAATCAACTCTCAATGAAAGCATCAAAATGTTAGCACCGAAATTGGTCACTAACACCCTTAGAAAGATTGTGTAGAGAGAATAATGAAGAAAATAAACTGAAAAAGAGAAGAGAACATAAATTAAAATGCGGGAAGTAAGGACACCAAATTTATAGTGGTTCGGCGTAGTGGCCTGCGTCCACTTTGAAGCTGATATTTATTTCCCACTTGATACTTGATTACAGATACAATCCGTTCTTAAGTATTAGAATACAATTGCAAGGTAAAAGAAATAAGTCTTGAATGAGGATTCAATGTGGCAGAGTCTCCCCAGTGCTCTCTAAAATCTGATTCCTTTTTTCTGTGCCCATGCCCCTCTATTTATAGATGAAGGTGGGTTGGACTTTCCTGGTGAGCCAGGCGGCTGTATAACTTGGTCCAAGTAGGACATACCCTATGTGCCGAGCCAAACAGGCCAAACGATTGAAATGCCGAACGCTCTCTGCCGTACCAAACGATCTCTTCG
Organism: Allium cepa; assembly: GCA_030765085.1. Taxonomy (NCBI): domain Eukaryota; kingdom Viridiplantae; phylum Streptophyta; class Magnoliopsida; order Asparagales; family Amaryllidaceae; genus Allium; species Allium cepa. The sequence goes on along the minus strand of CM060934.1, from coordinate 277,384,293 downwards.
TTGAGTGGGAGGAATAGGCCGAACGGTCTTGTCCAGCCAAACACTACCCTTTAGCCGAACGAGATGAGATTGAGCGTACTGGCTTCAGTGGGGAGCACCTGTGCCGAACGATACTGAAGGTCGAGCCGACGTCTTGGCCGAACGAACATAGTGCCGAGCATACTGTGCCGGACCATGCTGGAATGCCGAACCATCTAGGCTTGCCAAATGATGGCTTTGGCTGAGCGTCTTCGGGAGGCCGAGCATCCTTTAGTCTTTGAACGACTCTATGCCGAACGTTCTCTTTTGGCCGAGTGGTATTTAATACCGAGCGCCCTTTTGATGCTGAGCGCCACTCTGAAATGCCAACGATCCTAGTTGCCTGGTCGAATTTCCAGGTAACAATGTCCGACATTACAAATTGAGATATAAAGCTGATTTCTTTCAAATATATTTCTGTTGCGGTGGAAAATTTATTCTTTTAGATTAACACCCTTCTCTGAGACGTACGAGCTCAGAGGTTATGTAGTTGATGGTTATCAGCTATATATTCCCAATTTGGTAATGTGACATGCTGAGTGTTGCGGTGAAATGATCATTGTTTGATCATTTGTGATATGATCATTTGTTTGATCATTTATCGTTTGATCATTACTTTGATCATTTGTTGACCCAAAGCATGGATTTGTACTAAAGTGTGGCTTTGTGGACGAGACTTCGTCGGACCTCACACCCCAGAAATGGTCAGAACAGGAAGGATGCGGCAAGGTTATTAGGGGTAGCGCCCTTTAGGGTATGTCATTTCCTTCTGGAAAGGCTGGTATCATGGTATGGAGCCTAGATACTTACTCATGTTGATACACTATATCTATTATTATGTGGTGTTGTTGGAATCGACCACTCGGATAAAGGTCCAAAGGGACTGGGGGATGGCATAGTCGTGTAGTAGTTACCTAGTGACAAAGGTAACCCGGCTTTGTGTTGGCAGAGAGCTGGTTAAGTTCTCGGGACGTCCCGCCAGAGGCGATCCCATGTGGCAGTAGGAAGTTCCTTAGCCTGATCATTTGTTGGAAATCCAAATAAAACAATACGATCTTGTACGGTTTTAGTTGTATAACCTGCCATGAAATGTGGCGGAAACCTGCTATTGAACGTGGTAGCTATAGTAGGCATAAGTGCGGAATGCCTATGCTGGCTAAGATTTATATCTTTACTTTCAAAATGATTTTTCCTACAATATGCACTAGTAATAATAACAAATGTTTCTTTTTAATTCTTATCAAGCATCTTTGACTATCATAAGAAGAAATCTCCTCCGATTCTACGTTCGCATTGTGTGTGTGTGTGTGCGGGAAGCCTTATGGTAGTCTCATTTTTAAAAGCATTACGAATCTACTTTAAAAATATTCCTCTATTTTGTTTTGAAGATAAAATAAACTATTTTGAGTTCTCACAGCAGTCACATGACTGACTCGGAGTTTATTGTTTTCCTTCCTAAACTCTGGGTGTCCACCAATTTCCACACAGGCAGTCAAGAGTCGGGTTAATCAGGATATTCTGGAATTCAGGAGTAGCTGGAGGCAAGCTGGATGGCATGGCGTATTATTACTATATAGTATTTCTTTTCCGCTGTTTATTGTTGTTTGATAGTTGTACACTCTGATGATGTAATGAAATGAAATGTAATGTAATGTAATAACTGATATAATTCTCTGTTTAAAGATTATTCATTTATCTATTATATGTTGTTCCGCTGCGATTGTGAGATTCTGATATTGTTCTGCTGTTTTCTTTCTGTTATGTTCTATCTTTTCTCTCTTCTTCTACATCTTTCTTCTATCTTTATCCTTTTCTTTTTGTTAAAAACCCTAAGTGTTCGGTTTTTCGGCATTCGAGTGCTCGGTAGTTGATACAGTGGACGTATTGATGTCGGTTTTCGGAAGTCAAAGAATCGGGTCCTTACAACGTGGTATCAGAGCATATGGTTAAGCGACAACCATGGCTCTGTTGGGTATTACTCATTAGAGATAGAGTCAGTAGTACTCTAGAATGAGTTTGAGTGTAATAATAGCTATGAGAGCGTATTTGTTAGTGAATATAAAATTGTTTTATACTGTGATGATTGGTTTGTTGAGTGGTATACAGATTCTGGTTAATACGAGTAATTAACGTTGTTGAAAATATAAGAATATATGTAAGTTAATTAAAAGATGTTTGAATAATCTAAATAAAAAAGACAATTGTAAAAGAATAATTGTATAAGTAAAAAGAATTATAGGAATTGAATTATAATTAAAGTGATTTACAAATGTGAAATAAACTTATATATATAAGAAGTGAAACTATATGAATATATTTATGAATATGAGTTGTAAATAAAAATGAATTTGAATAAGTGATGAAATTTGACTTTAGTAAAGGTTAAATAAAAATTTACTTTAGAATTGGAATCTGAATTTGATTTATAAGTGGGAATTTAAGTTAAGTAAAACCAAATAATGTTTAAATGGAATATAACTTAAGAGATGTTGAATGAAGTTGATTTTGGTATCAAAGTAAAATAATAAAGTTAAGTGATAAATGTGAACTTGAGTGATATAAATGAAATTCTACTTTTGTAATTGAATTGAATTAATCAATTGAATGTAAATTATTGATATGAAATAATGAATGTAAGTGTAATTCATTAAAATCTAATGTTATTGAAAATTGAATGATTGAATGAAAATCAATTTAATTAAACCAATTGAAAGTAAAGGTGTTAAACCAAATTGAATGAATATAAGCAAAGGAATTTGGTTGAAATTAATACACATTGGTTGATATATGATTGTTAGTTGATTGTATATAATTCATTAAGTATTAGTGAAATTGAGTTAATGAAATTGAAATCTAAAGTAATTGAAATCCAATTTGAAGTTAAGTGAATCTTAAATAGAATTGAATTTGATTTGGAAGTGGACCAACTTGAATATGAATTAGTGAATATAAACTAATAGAAAATGAATGTTAGTAAAAACATCCATTGTTAATGAATCAAATGTGATTAAGTTGAAAACCAATTTGATTGAATATTAATGAGAATATGAATGAATATTTATTGGTTATGAATGTTAGTTGGATGATAGTTGGTTGATGGTTGAATATATTGCTTTTACTGCATTTGCTATGTTGGCATATATAGTTATTATGTTGCTATATGTTGTATATCGATACTATTGTCTATATACATGTTTCTCATCTGTTTATTGAGTGTTTAGTAGGTGCGGATCGCGTTTGCTTCGCATTTGGAGCTCGCTTTCGCGCTATATTAACCATATTTGCTCGCCAATAAAATATAAGGTACATATCTCGGATTAAATATCGTACTTTTACACTTTTTTCCCTGCGGAATGCCTCATCACTTGATGAGATGTATATTTGTGATATATATACTGTCATTTTTTTTCGGATCGAGCCGCGCAAAGGAGACTATGGCGAATTTTTCCGAAAATTTAAGGCGTTAGAAAAATTTGAGAAAAATTGGAAAATTTTGAAAACTATAACTTTGATTTGGAGTAGAAAGTTAAACGATAGTAGTTGTTTTTGAAAAGATAACTAAGTATGATTTGAAAACTTAGTAAAGATTTTGTAAGTAGTTTAACTATGGATTTTGGAAAGTTAATAGATTCTGTAATTTTTCTTACTTGGTAATTTCGAGGACGAAATTCTTTTAAGGGGGGAAGTATGTAACGACCCAGAATTTTTGTTAATTTAAAATTCGTATATTTAATTAATTTTAAATATTAATAAGTGAAATTTATAAGTCGAATAAATTTTATTTCGAATATTGGATTTAATTGGATAATTAAATCGATAATTTAATAGTTGAAATTACAGAAATAATTGGAAATTGGGTTAAATATGATTGAAAATGATTTGTAAAATTTTATTTTATCATATTGGAGTTATAGCGATGTTATAGAACTTTTAAAATTGAATTAAGAGTTAATTTGTGAAAATTGAATATTTTAATATTTAAATCGACTAGTGAAATTAGTCAATTTTCGAACAGTCTCAGAACTGGACGAAACTAGTTCCATTGGATCCGTAATAGTTTGTTATTATCGGATTTCAATTTTCGTTTGACCATGGCAGCTTGAAACGCATCGAAATTGTTTTTAATATTTATTTGGCGTGTTAAAATAGCCATTTTTCAAACAGTCTCGGATTTCGACGAAACTAGTTTCATCGGATCCGTGATGTGATATTATTATATGGTTTCAAATTTCATGTCAATCGGATTTACCGTTTGTCCGAGGCAAGCCAAAACGCCTAGAAATTTGATTTACCAATTTAATTTGAAATCGAACGTTTATTGCCATAACTCGCACAAATGATCGAATTAGCACCCAAAACACGTTCCATTGTGTTCGGAACGCGGGGTAAACCTTAGGAATGCCAACCGGCAAGCTTCGTTTGGAGTTCGGAAAATCCGGGATGAATAGTATTTTGGAAATTTTCTATATAAGGCCTTGGATTTGTCATTTTGCAAAATAAAAACCAAGCTAGGGTTTCTTCCTTAGCCGCCGTTCTAAAATATTGACGGCCAGAAATCTCTTTCGTTCTTCCCCTCCGATCTCCTCATCCACAAAATGATTCGCGAAACTCCCAACATGAAAGTTGTAGAGAGCGATGAGTGACAAATACAACGGTCGTGATCGTTTATGGAGTGGTGGATCAACGGGAAAACGACCACAAAGTCGTACGCTTGCGCACGAAAATCGAGGGAGAAGGGTGAACCAAGCTCTGCCGCATTCATGGTGGTGGTAGGCATGGTGATGGGCTTCTGAACCATGGTCGTTGATCGTCGTGGAGTGGCTTATATTGGTCGCGAAAATTCGAGATATGGTGGCGGCTAATGGGTTCGGTGTTGCGTAGGGTTTACTGATGATGGAGAAGATGTAAAGGGCGGCCAGGATTTCAAGGGGTTGGGATCAATGGCTGAGATGCAATCTAGGTTTAAAAATATAACAAATGTTGTAAATTTTATATTATAAATTCGTGTAAACTTCGTAATATCAAATCTTTTTCATACGAGGTCGAAAACGCACGAAACAAGTTACGTTGGGTTCGTATGGACAAGCACTACGCTATGGAATTGGATTGGAGTTGTTTAGAGCTAGCGAAAATTTCGAGTAAAATTAAACGTCCGTTTAATTTTATTCGAAAAAGAAGCTGAAAACGAAATTGAAATCAACGTGAGAACTTCTCATTCAATCGAATCGGTTTCGATTTTAATTTTAAATAGTTATATTTAAAATTCTTGAATGTATGTTTGAATGGTGACTGTTATCTATTGATTGTTAAAATAGACATTATGCGCCGTTAGTAAGCGGAGGTTATTTATTGAAAACATATACCGCGAATATTTCACAATACTGTGAAATTGGTATTATTTATGTACTTGGAGTTGATTTCCCGCATTATATAGCGGATGAGACCCTATTGCGCCGTCTATTAAGCGGATAATATTTTAAATCCCATATACCGCGATAATTCCATACTGGAACGGAATTGGTATTGTGCTAACATCTTTGGATGCAGGAAAACAGGTTGGAGGGATCCAACTGGATTCCTCAACAGTATTTATTTGACTATGGATATTTTGATATTCGTTGAAAATCATATACAGATATATGATGTCGTTGTTGTCGTGATTGACTATTTGATGTGTAGCATCATTGGGCCAATTTTGGAATTTTAAAAGGATTTCTCAAGTGATTTTTGAAAGTATACGTTTATAAAATATTTTTGGAATTGATTCATTTTAAATAAATAAACGTTATAATGTTAATGTTATAAAAATTATGATTTTTTGAGAAGGATAGTTAAAATTTGATTTTTGAAAATATGGAGTTAATGATTTTATGAAATAGTTTAATTGGGATTTTTGAATTTATTGTAAAAAGGTTAAATATAGGATTTATAAGATTTGATTATTTTATAAATTAAAATGATGAAATTATAAAGGAGTTTAAAGACGTTTTAAAATAATAGTATAAATTGATTTATATTAAGGATTTATAAATTGATATTTATAAATTAAAAATATTTGAGTTATAAAACGAGTTTTTATAAGTTTAGGATGAAGAGTAAATGAACTTCAAAAATGAATGAAATTTATAGAATTATAAACGGTGAAGTTATAAATGGAATTTATAAACATTGTTTTATAAATCCGCAAACGACTTATTTTGATAAGTAAATTGTTATAACTTATTAATGGAGTTATATTCACGTTTTAGATAGTGAATAATCCTTTAAAATAAAATGTATAGAAATGATGAAATTGGTTAACGAAGTATATTCATTTTTTGAATAGTGAATAATATGTTAAAGAAAATGTTTTGGATGTGATGCTTTAAATAGAATTAAAACGATCTAACGATGTTTTTAAAATGTATTATGAATCGAAACCATAGATTTCAACATTCATTGTTGAAATAGACGTTTTCGAGAAATAGAAGGAAATGGTGGACTATAACACTGTTGTTATAGTAAATGATTTCTGAAAGGAAATGTTTTGTATAGTATTGGGATTTATATATCTATCTTAATTTCGAATCCCTATACTAGTGATTTTGGGTTGTCGTAACGATGTTTTACGTAACATTCGTTTTGGCCCAAATAAATATGTTTAAGAGAATGATTTCCTTAAAGAATGAAATATATACTTAATTTCGATTTAAGTATATTGAATATTTTCCAAGTGTTGAATATAAATAGATTTGTTAATTACTTATTATTAAGTAAGTATGGAAATGTTTTTACAATGTGAAATGAAACGTTTTGAGAATTTATCTTTTTGAAGATAAATTGAAAATGAATAATTGAAATCGTATATTCATAAATATTTTGGAATATAAATTCACTATGGAATTTATAAAAGAAAAGGGAGTTTGTTTAAAAATAAACGTTGATTTATTTTGAAGTGTGGAAATTAATTTACGGATTTGGAACGTAAATATAAAGTAAATCGTTAAGGATTTATTTAATTGGTTTAAATGAACCATGTTGAAATGAAAGTATTTCCGCGTATAGGGAAATGATTTGAAATTTGTTTTCAAAAGTGGTAAAGTTGAAAAGTAATTTGAAAAATTGTTTTCAAATGGTTGAAGTGTTAAAATTATATATCTTGTAAAGATATTTTTGGAAAATAAATAATTTGGAAAATTATTTGGAATCCGGTGATGCTGTGCATATCCATTGATAGTTCAATAAGCGACTATCAATATTTACCTTTGAATGGGTATCTGTTGTGATTTGCTTGAATTTGAATGCCGCACTTATTTTTGAATAAGCGCTCTCTATTCGGGTTAGCCGGGAAAGGACCTTGGGGTCGTATAACCCATTCCGAATATGTGATACGTCGTTATGAATTGCATTTGAAGACCGGTGTTGAAGACCGGATATTTTTGAAAACGGAAGGATTACCGTCGAATGTTTCTACACCGAATGGCCCCGGTATAGAAATTCCATATGTGATGGGAAGTCCGGACGTGATTAGTGAATATCCGGATTGCAAGGACTTCTTTGTAAGTGCCTTCGATTCTGTTCGATCCCGGAATAGACTTGTATGGATAGTATGTCTGACATTACAAATAGAGATATAAAGCTGATTTCTTTCAAATATATTTCTATTGGTGGCGGAGAATTTATTCTTTTAGCTTAACACCCTTCTCTGAGACGTACGAGCTCAGAGGTTATGTAGTTGTTGGTTATCAGCGATATATTCCCAATTTGGTAATGTGACATGCTGAGTGTTGCTGTGAAATGATCATTGTTTGATCATTTGTGATATGATCATTCGTTTGATCATTTATCTTTGTGATCATTACTTTGATCATTTGTTGACCCAAAGCATGGCTTTGTACCAAAGCGTGCCTTTGTAGACGAAATTTCGTCGGACCTCACACCCCGAAAATGGTCAAAACAGGAAGGATGCGGCAAGGTTATTAGGGGTAGCACCCTTTAGGGTATGTCATTTCCTTCTGGAAAGGGTGGTATCATGATATGGAGCCCAGATACTTACTCATGTTGATACACTATATCTATTACTGTGTGGTGTTGTTGGAGTCGAGCGCTCGGATAAAGGTCCAAAGGGACCGGGGGATGGCATAGTCGTGTAGTAGTTACCTAGTGACAAAGGTAACCTGGCCTTGTGTTGGCACAAAGCTGGTTAAGTTGTCGGGACGTTCCGCCAGAGGCGATCCCATGTGGCAGTAGGAAGTTCCTTAGCCTGACCATTTGTTGGAAATCCAAATAAAACAATACGATCTTGTACGGTTTAAGTTGTATAACCTGCCATGGAATATGGCGGTAACCTGCTATTGAACATGGTAGCTATAGTAGACATAAGTGCGGAATACCTATGCTGGCTAAGATTTATATCTTTACGTTCGAAATGATTTTTCCTACACTACAAATGTTTCTTTTTAATGCATATCAAGCATCTTTGACTATCATAAGGAGAAATCTCCTCCGATTCTGCGTTTGCATTGTGTGTGTGTGCGGGAGGCCTTATTGTAGTCTCATTTTTAAAAGCATTGCGAATCTACTTTAAAAATATTCCTCTATTTTGTTTTGAAGATAAAATAAACTGTTTTGAGTTCTCATACCAGTCACAAGACTGACTCGGAGTTTATTGTTTTCCTTCCTAAACTCTGGGTGCCCACCAATTTCCACACGGGCAGTCAAGAGTCAGGTTAATCAGGATATTCTGGAATTTAGGAGTAGCTGGAGGCAAGTTGGATGGCATGGCGTATTACTAGTATATAGTATTTCTTTTCCGCTGTTTATTGTTGTTTGATAGTTTTACACTCTGATGATGTAATGAAATGTAATGTAATGTAATGTAATAACTGATATAATTCTTTGTTTAAAGATTATTCATTTATCTATTATATGTTGTTCCGCTGCGATTGTGAGATTCTGATATTGTTCTGTTGTTTTCTTTCTGTTATGTTCTATCTTTTTTCTCTTCTTCTACCTCTTTCTTCTATCTTTATCCTTTTCTTTTTGTTAAAAACCCTAAGTGTTCGGTTTTCCGGCATTCGAGTGCTCGGCAGTTGATACAGTGGACGTATTGATGTCGGTTTTCGAAAGTCGAAGAATCGGGTCCTTACAATTAACTAACTATCATCTTTTTATCGATAATTCGTACGAAGGAATCGGGATCGGATTTGGGTGATTCCTATCCAATGAACCAGGATCGGATTTGGCCTATCCAAACCCTCTTCAAACTGATATTCAAAATAAAACATATTGAAGACAAAGATCTACATGATGTAGGACTATTTGCCACTAGTCCCTGGAGGTGAAATTTACCGTATCTAAGATGGCAGTAGTGTTTTGTTATGAAAATCTTCAACTTGCAAGAATATGATTTGAAGTTAAGAAAGAAATCTTTGATTAAGATATATTGAATGATTTGGGAATATTTTCCCTAAGTTAAAAGTTACCGCTTAAATATAAGAAATCTTTGATTAAGATTTAGTGAATGATTTGGGAATATTTCCCCTAAATTAAAAGTTATAACTTGAATATAAGAAATCTTTGATTAAGATTTAATGAATGATTTGGGAATATTTTCCCTAAATTAAAAGTTATAACTTGAATATATTAAAAAAAATTGATTTAGATCTAATGAATGATTTGGGAAGATTTCCCTTAAGTTAAAAGTTATAATTTGAATATAAGGAATCTTTGATTATGATTTAATGAATGATTTAGAAAGGTTTTCCTAAGTAAAAGAGAAAATGATTGGAATTATTCCAAGACCTAAAGAAGTTTAATAAATCAAATAATTTAATAAATAAGGCCTAATCATTCTGTATACTCTTGAAAAGAAAATGGAATAAATTGAAAAGAATATATCTAAGAAAGATATTTGATTAAATAAAATATGAAGTAATGGATTGATGGTTGATAATCAGAGCTTAACATTTTTAAATCGATAATTGGCTTCAAAGGAACCGGGGTCAGATTATGGTGATTCCTATCCGAAAACCACTTTGGACCAATATAAACGTTTGAAAGTAAGGACATGCTAAAGATAATGATTATTGAAGACCGGAGATCTTCATAGCGAAGGGACTGCTTGTTGACATTCTCTGCGTAGCTTCTAATATAGAGACATTTATTATAGTAGTGGTCCTGTCTTATTTGAAATCTTCAGATTACAAGGACTGGTTGCTACTGATCCTAAGAGTGATTCCCAAAAAGGACATGGGGGGAGAAGTGCCTTCAGTTTCGTTCAGCCTCATAAGAAACTTGTGTGGATGTTTGTCTGACATTATATTCTAAATCAAAACCGAGTGATTTCTATAAATGTATATCGGCTGGTGGCGGAGAAGGCAACTTCTCTTAGCTTAACATCCTTTCCCAAAACATACAAACTTAGGAAGTTATACTTTTCTAAAAGCCAGTCATGTAACATTGAATGACAATGTAGCATTCAAAGTGGAACCTGTTATGAACAAAGCATGGTTTTGTATGAAAAGTGTGGCTTTGTCAATGTTGAGTGTAACATCACGCCAAGCCTCACATCTTGGAAATGATATAGGAACTATGTTGTATATTTCAAGCTAAGTATGACAAGGGTGGTTTATGATCCCTCAAGGTGACTGGTGGCCTACAATCTAGGTCATCAAGGTGTTCAAACGGGAACCTTATTATATGATATTGTGGCATTTGAGTCCGTGCATGAGAAGCCACCAGATATCAAGAAATGTAGCAATATGAGAAATAGTGGTGTGTGAGTCCTTGCACGAAAACCGTGGGTTCTAGTTGTAATGCGTGGTTATCGAGGTTCCCTGTCATGTTGGAAAATCGAATTCCAATACAAGCTTCACGGTTTTGATTGTAGTCCCAAAATAGCTGTAATGACTTGCAAACATTTCAGCTACCCCTTCTAGTATCTTATATTCTGTTAGGTATATTCCGTTGACCCAGTCCGGATATATTACCTTACACTTAGTCAGGTATTGATACTTTATTTGAATAAGTTTATTTGAAAGGTTTTTTTTAAAAAAGAATGTGTTTAAAGATAATATCAAATTGTTTTGGTAATAAAAGTGTTTTGGTTATCATAAGGTAATAACCCGTCTGCATTTATGTGTGGGTATGATTTAATGAGATATCCTTCATTTCGGAGGTTTTGATTTATATCAGCATGATCTATACATTTGAAGTTTCGAGTATCTCACGCTAGTTTATCAAGCCTGATTTGGGTATTTTTAATACTCGAGTCAGATCCAAGTAGTTTCAAGTCCAGCTAAAGACACTTAGAGTTTCCAAAGAAGAGCTGGAGATCTTCATCATAGTATGGATGTATTCCGTTATCCGTTGCATCTATTGCATTTTTTTGTTATTTTCAGCATTTGTAAGGACAGAAGTTTATAACTATCCAGGCTAAATCTTGGTTAGACTCTGATGTTGTATTTTAATTTTTTCCGCTTTAAAGATTATTATTTGAAATAATATATGTTATTCCATTCATGTAAGATTCTGCTCTATCTTTATTTCCTTTCTAACCTTGATGATCTGCTTATTCGTGCAATTTGAGTTGGACAAATGTGGTTTATTTTCGATTCAAAGGTTATGGAAAAATAGGTCGTTACACTTTTCCTCTTCTTAAATGCTTACTTAAACTCATTAATTGCCGAATTATATTATAAATAAGCTATTATCAATTAGTTAAAAAAATATTTTATTTACATTGCATATAAGTATAGGTAAACTATGTATGTATCTATATTATTATTTTATATGTTTTTAAAATAAAACTATAGACAACAAAGGCGTATATAAACGACAGTATGTCAATTGAGATATAAATCCCACCACCTATAAACATACACATTGACCATATACATTGTTTAAGTTGCACTTGCACTATACATATATGAATGTATTTGATACACTCATTATATGACACATTTAATTTAAATTAAATTAAAACACCTTTTTTAAAAAATTAAATAAAAATAAGATTTTATTTAAAAATATATTATATTGTACTAATAGATCTAATATATGATTTTTTTTAAATCTACCTATTTCACTTGGTTTCGACTTGCCCGATTCCTTCAATGGTGTAACGACCCGGGAATTTCGATCCCGAAATTTCTAGATAGTTAGTGAAAAGAAGAAAGAGAAAGAAGAAATAGATAGAAGAAAAAGAAGAAACACCAGAACACAGAACAGAAACCTCACATTCGCAGCGGATCAAAATATAATATCACATAAATAATAGATATACAAAGGAAAACTGTACTTGTCAAATTACACTTTAATATACAAGAGTTACAACATATCTACAACCACATGACAGATAAATAATCTATTTCAGATACTATAATATAACACAATAGAAACTCTCCATACGTTCCTGCTCTCCAGCTCGCCTCCTGAGCTCCAGAACGTCCTAACCTGAAAATCTATAATACTCGGTCTTACTCGAGCATTACACCAAAGTAACACCCGGGTCAGGCTGGAATCCAGCATGAGTAAACCATACATTTTGAAATACTAAGTTCAAACCATAAGAACCCGGGTGACTCGTTTCCATTTACAAGTTCATAAATGGATATAGACCTTACTTAATTCACACTCCAATTTCTAAGTTCCAAACTTAGACTAAATGTCCAAATTTTCTTAAATCATTTCATTCATGCCTATTTAGTTTATATGACAATTTATCATCGATAAATAACCATATATCACTGTACACCTAAACATATCATACCACGCAACATTTCTTACCAGGTATACCAGCTAAGTCAAGGCATTCAACATCATTAAATCATTAATATGCAAGATTCATCGTTTAAAAATTTATTTTAATTTGTCCCAAATTAAAACAATTCTAATCCTTAGTTTCCTAGGTTTCCCAACATTAATTGATTACCAACCAATTAATTAATCGTTTTTTTTATTTAATCCTCATTGATGGATTATTCTTTAATTAAATTAAGCCTCAATTCATAACATAAATTTATTTATCCTTCAACCTTCACATTAATTACTCCTACTCTTCTTCAATTAATTATAATTTGTATTAACTCCTTAATTACTTCACTAAGTAATTACACTTTATTAATTACATTACGTAATTATATTTAGTCACTCATCAAATGATTAATTTAATCTAGTTTAAATGACTTAAATTAAATTCTTTAATTTAATTAATTACATTAAGTATATAACCCTTTATTCTTAGTTGTAAGTTTAATTACTCTAAATAAACCTTAACATATACAAATGAACCCAAGGATAAACACTAAATTTATTTCCGAAAGCTCGGCTAATTTACAATAAATTTAACTCATTTAAATTTGCCTACATTAAATAGACTCAAAGCATAACAAATTTTAAATCTTTTAATGTTCCTTTGTCCACGTAAAACTTTAAAAGAACTTCAGTTTAAAAGTTTACTTTAAATCAATCATGCTTGATTTTATGGTCCCATTGGTTATGGATCTATATTTATAAACAATCTTCTTTTAACAACAACCCAAATTCTGTTAAAATGCACAACACAACAGGGCAGACCAAAAGCCCAAGAACCGAAACCAAAGTAACCGTGTTTTTTCTTCTCGTTCATCACACAGCAATGGGCCGAGCCCACTTAAATAATAATCCAAAGAACCCTAACCAAATAAATCTCTCCTTCTCCAAACTGCTTCCAGGAAATCACCAAAGCTTCGAGCACAAGCACTCGCCGAAGAGATCAGTTCCGACCAGTTCGACGTCTCCCTATACCATCAATATGAGTGATCTTAACAAACCCAAATCGAATGCAACCCTTCCCTGTCGAACCACCCTGATCCAACAACTCCTCGTGCATGCTGTATACGTGCACGTCACCACCCACTGTTCTGATTGCCAAATCCATCGCAGACAAGTCGGTGATTGCTTCGCCGAGGCCTTCGACTACCCAGATACCTGAATCCACCATCAACACGAAATCGAGCATAGCGTCACCGCCCACAACTAACCTACCTATCAAAAACTCCTCCGCACCACCGCTTCAAGGAGCCAGAGGCCACTATATTCCGCCCATACCTATGCCGTGGACACACACACACACCTAACTCACCCACTCCGGCCATGTCCGGTCTTCCCTCGCCGTCGCGATGATCACGATTCCAACATCGAACTCAACAGGCCCTTGCACCCTAGTTTAACCTCGACCGACCACCTCAGTCATCAAACACCACTCCGAACAATTTTGCCATCATCTCAGATTTGCCACGCAAACTTCCGCCGAGACCTCGAACCTACAAGTGTCGGCGATCACCAAAGGAAGCACGAAACCCATATCTCTTTCATCCACCAATATCTCTCAGTTTACCCAATTAAAAATATTGATTTAAATTTTAAAAATCCTAACTTTTGATGATGATTCAATAAATATATACGAAACATGAATTTGTTGAAATCAAAATCTGACCAATTCTGAGTTTTACTATAATATTTCAATTTCCAGAGACTTACATGCTTATTTAACTAAAAATAAAATTTAAGTTTTATCTCATGTTTCAAAAACATAACTCGTATAAACACTTAAGCCTAACAGAATCTAGATTAAGAAAATTAGGATTTGCTCAAAATTTGAACTCTGTACCTTTAAACAGAGAAGAATACTGATGCATCAACTCCTGTACACAGTTTACTTTTATTTACAATACACTATCATACAATAAATTTTTCGTCAACTTCTAAAATTCATTCATGCATCTAGATGAAAATATAAAAACAAAGTTGGATTTACTCACTTGCAATTTTTAATCTATGTTTAAATTTTTTGAAACTTAAAGCAGAAAGAATATCATTTCCAGATATTCACACAGCAATTATAAACATGTTTTCAGAATCATAAAACCTTCATGCAAGACACGTTTCAAGTTTTCACCAAGCACATGTCACATTCATCTATCTGTAGGTAAATTATGTCTACAGTTTTAAAAGTCAGAGGCATAAACTCAGATCAGAGGGGTAAACTCAACAGTCACATACAGATTTGCATATATATAGATACTCAAAGCAAATATTAACACAGTAATCCACATGCCACAAATATTAGTTACTTAAACTTTAAATTTTCAAAGTTTACTAACCTTACATGCAGTTTGAACAGAGGAATTTGCTTATGCACAGGAAACATGCAAATGCCTGAGATCTTTTGAAAACTTTGAAGACTGGAAAACCACTTTTTGATCTGCCTCAGTTGCTAAAATCTTGCTTAATCGAATCAGGGTTGTTTTGAAACTGATCTTGAAGTTGTTTGCCAAATCCAGTTGAAGTTGTTTTTAAGATATAGTTTGGATTGTAGATGAATTTATCCCTTTGATTCTTCTCTGGCTTAAAGTTACATCTTTTGTTTTCTTTGTATTTGTTTAGTTTTGAGCATAGGTAAAAGAGAATAAGAGGGAAATAGCATTATACATATAAAACTTGTTTTACCTTTAATTATTTTATTTTATTATTAAAAAAACAAAAGAAGAACTAATGACACTTGTTCACCATGCATATTATTGCCTTTACAAATGTTAAATTGATAACAAAACTTCAGATATACTTGTTATTAAAGAAAGTATGATTTTAAAAGATATTTATATCATTATTCTTTTATTGAAATTTGTATACGTATGTTTTAATACATCTTTATTAAATAATTACCTTATATTACATTTATGTTTACATACATATGTATTATAATTTATATATAATGAAATCTTTTTTTTCCTTCTTTTAAATTTTTTAATTTTAATTCTAAATTAATATACAAATTCAATTTAAAACCAACTCATATTTAAACACAAATTCAATTTGAAAATAATTATTCTATTAAAAATCTATTTATATACATATCCAGATATTCTTTAGTTTATCAGAATTTCATTTGTTCAATCAAAAATTCAGTATTTTTATTAATTAAGCCAATTATTTTATCAATTACAGATGCCCAGAAATCCGGGTTATCACATTCCTCCCCCCTTTGAATCTTTTCGTCCTCGAAAAGGAATGAATGCTGAATTTATTAAAAAGCTTATTTTTTTGAAAAAAAATAAGCTTTGAAATACTTTGAAATACTTTTAAAATCTACATAATATTACCAAAATAGTTTTTATAAAAAATACTTTTTATAACTCGATGTTTCAACAAGTCCGTTCTCGTTCTTATAGAAATTCGGTCATACGTTGATCAGACGTATGACTGAAGATCTATAAGTACTTAGTATACCCATCTTCAATAGCCAGTGAAAATACTTGGAAAAATAATTTTATTGAAAATATAGAAAACAGTTTTTGAAAACAGAGGATATATCTTTGGTGAGAATGCTCTGGAAATCATCACCCCCATCCATGGTCACAGTTACATTCCAGGGTTACATTGTCGTTGCAGCAAAAGTCCATGTAACTGCAGGCTCTCTACGGCCACTCTATTACGCCATGGATCCCACATACAACAGATCACAGTTACACCCAGGGTTACGTTGCCGTCGTAGCAAAATTCCATGTAACTGCAGGCTGTCAGCGGCCTCTGATTTTCGCTGTCGAAATGAAACCTCTCCACTCCTACATAGGTCGCAGTTTGCCGATATAAAATCAAACGCAGACTGTTGGCTCTTAGCGGCACACTCGACTTTTGCTATGTTATACCATAGATCGCAGTATACCGATATAATATCAAACGCAGATTGTTGGCTCTCAGCGGCACACATGACCTTCGCTATAGTATACTCTATTCATAATCCCCAGGAACTAGTTTTGTCCGGACTCTTCACAGGATCAACTTTAGAACCCCCCCCCCCTTGGGGCTCAAGGCAACACCACCCGGTGGTACTCCTGAGAAGATCATTTCAAGGGAGCGCCTTTTTCCCCAGAGCTATCATCAAAAAAATTTTATACTATACACATATAGTATCTTTAAATCATACACCTAGTATGATCTCATACAAAGGTCCTTTACACAAAATCGATTATCCCAAAATCGATAATTCTCAAACAAGGCTTTCTAAATTCAATATTGATTTTACCCAAAAATCAAAAGCCTTTCCAAATCCAAAGGTTTCCAAAATCCTCGTAAGTTCCTTTATATATATATATATATATATATATATATATATAGACACACACACACACATATAGATATATATATAATTTTTAAAACTTCGGATCATTTCAAACTTGTATAAAACCCCTTTTATACTTCAAAACACCTTCAAAAAATCTTTTACTTCTGGCAATAGATTCAATAAGGGGAGTTTCATTTTATAAAACAAAGATATTTAACTTTGTTACTCAAAATCAAATATTCAAATTTGATAACTTCTTTCAATGTCATTTTCATTTAAATCCGTACGATATACACATATCATCTGTACGCTATATCAATCTGATCGCTCACTCGATCACATAATTTCACTTCCGAACTAGTATTGTCCACCAACTTTCTAGTGCGGACACAGATCTGGTTTCTTGATCAAAAACCATCAATCTCCTTGCATAGTCATAACTATGATAGAGAATATCCAGAACCAATCAACAATCCATATCCAGGTTCGCCGTCGAAAATCGAGTGAAAAATTCAATTCGGATCGATAAAATTATCTCGAAATTCTGTGCTCGAATCTGGATCAAAATACTATACGAATAGAATAACATACACACACCCTACGTATTTGTCTTTATTGGTTATTAGCCAAATTAATTCCATTTCTATTCGCATTCACTTTGGTTTTCATTCACTTACTCACAATTGCTTCAATCCATTTGGATTATCACCTCTTTTCTTATCTCAGTTGGGTATTTAACCAATAACAGTTTGAACTCCGACCAGTTAATTTAGAAAATAACTTCAAATATTTAAAAATAGATAAGTAGATGGAAAATAATTTCTAGTTTGTAAAATAGATGTAAAATGGTTAGAAAATAGTTTAAACAATTATAGAAATTTTGGATAATTGCAAAATAATAGTAAGATAGTAATTAGTTTTGTAAAATAGTTGAAATATTGTAATTAGTTTATAGAATAGTTAGAAAATTGTTAAACAGTTTCAAAAATAATTGTAAAATAAGTATAAGATAGTTTGGCTTTTAAAAGAAAGGTTGTATATATAATGAATAGCTTGGAAAAAAGTTTATATTAAAATAATTTATATTAAAAATAGTCCAGAGTCAAAACTGCTCACTTCCCAATCTCCATTCTCATCAATTCAATTTAAATTTCCACTTCTATTTAAATTAACCCAATTCCAATTTAAATAACTTCAATTTCCATTGAAATTGATTCAACCCCAATTAAAGTTGAATTAGTCTTCAGTTTCTTTTCAAATTTAACTTTATTCAACCTTGATCTCAAATTCTACTAATTCAAATAGATTTCAATTAAACTAGTTCCAATTTCAATTCATTTCAACTCCAGTTTAATTAATCCCAATTTCAAACTCCATTTCCAAATCAAGTTGAATTATTCTTGATTTCCTTCCAAATTCAATTCAAATTCCATTTGAATTTAAAATTATTCAACTTTAATTACAATTCCAAATTATTCAAATCAATTCGGACTAATTTCAAATTGAACCCTCTTCAATTTCCAATCATTTCAAATTAATCCAATTCAAATTTTCCATTTGAATTTTTATACTTATATATCTTTAATCAGAAATCTCAATTAATTCAAATCAAATTCAATTTGAACTAATCTCAAATTTTAAGTTCACATTCCAGAATTTCATTTTAAATCAATTTAATTTTTCAAAAACCAATTTATTATTCAAATTCAACCTTAAAACAAATTTTCAACAATTTCTGTTGAAACTCTATTTTAAACACCCAAATCTCAAGTCCAAAGTGATTCCAACTCTCTATTTCCAAACTAAAGTTATATTTTCTTTTTATCTAAATAATAGATATATTTCTACAGTCTATCTCAATTTCTAGATCTCAAACCCATTTTGAGATTGCTCAAACTTCCTAATTCAAATCAACCATTTTACTTTCCAAATTAAATCTTAATTTCATCTTCAAATTTCCAAATCAGGTTG
This sequence comes from Allium cepa, assembly GCA_030765085.1. Taxonomy (NCBI): domain Eukaryota; kingdom Viridiplantae; phylum Streptophyta; class Magnoliopsida; order Asparagales; family Amaryllidaceae; genus Allium; species Allium cepa. The sequence continues at coordinate 277,365,218 of CM060934.1, read as the reverse complement.
ATCATTCCAATTTATTTAACTTTTCCAAAGTCAAACTCAACTCACCTAATCCAGTCAACCTTACCCAGTTTGAACTTCCATTTCACATTTTGAACTTCTCATAAATAATCTCCCAACTTATTAAGTTCTAAACTTATCACTTTGGGTATCATATCTCATTTCAAATTTAAAACTCAATATTTAGAGTTTATCTCAAACCATCCTTGATATTATGTATATCCACATATATACATATTAATTTCTTTTACATACCAAGTTATACTTAAAAAAAATTTAAACCACCTTTGGTTTTTAATTCAAACAAATTTCTTTTAAATTTTCAAACAACGCTTGTTTGAAATAGGACCATTTCATTCAATATATTAAATAACATCTCTTATTTTAAAATAAGATCATATTCAAAATATTATCTCCTTTAACATTTTGAAACCAATTTCATATGTTCAGATTTAGAATTCAGAAATTCACAGTTGGAAACCCACTTTAATTTACATCCTTCCTAATTTACAAGTTACTCTCAATAAATGGTTACTTCCTTAAAACATTTTATTGTTTATTGAAAAAAAATCATCCCATTATTAAACACAATATCCATTCTATTTTATGGTTTGAAACCAATTCTAATTCATCTATTCTGAAATACTTCTCCAATTCAAGATTTCAATTTTAGTTTTAATCCATTTCAATCTTGTCTTTAATTAATTTCAATTTGGTTGTAATTCTATTACCACTTAATTCTTACTGTTACTTTTAATTTAATTAATACTACAACCAATTTCCTTAATATAATAGATAATCTATTTCTTATATAAGATTGATTTACTTTTGAAATCATTTAAAAACCTTTATATAAGAAAATAACAAATACGCTCTCATACATACACACACACACACACACACACTCAACTCACTCTAGGGTACTACTTACTCTATCCTTAATGAGTAATCCCACCAGAGCCAAGGTTCTTGCTTAACCTTCTGCTCTGATACCAAATGTAACGACCCGGGAATTTCGATCCCGAAATTTCCAGAAGGTTAGTGAAAAGAAGAAAGAGAAAGAAGAAATAGATAGAAGAAAAAGAAGAAACACCAAAACACATAACAGAAACCTCACATTCGCAGCGGATCAAAATATAATATCACATAAATAATAGATATACAAAGGAAAACTGTACTTGTCAAATTACACTTTAATATATCAAAGTTACAACATATTTACAACCACATGACAGATAAATAATCAGTTTCAGATACTATAATATAACACAATAGAAACTCTCCATACGTTCCTGCTCTCCAGCTCGCCTCTTGAGCTCCAGAATGTCCTAATCTGAAAATATGTAATACTCGGTCTGACCCGAGCATTACACCAAAGTAACACTCGGGTCAGGCTGGAATCCAGCGTGAGTAAACCATACAATTTGAAATACTAAGTTCAAACCATAAGAACCCGGGTGACTCATTTCCATTTACAAGTTCGTAAATGGATATAGACCTTACTTATTTCACACTCCAATTTCTAAGTTCCAAACTTAGACTAAATGTCCAATTTTCTTAAATCATTTCATTCCTGCCTATTTATTTTATATGACAATTTATCATCGATAAATAACCATAATATCACTATACACCTAAACATACACCTAAACATATCATACCATGCAACATTTCTTACCAGGTATACCAGCTAATTCAAGGCATACAACATCATTAAATCATTCATATGCAAGATTAATCATTTAAAAATTTATTTTAATTTATCCCAAATTAAAACAATTCTAATCCTTAGTTTCCTAGGTTTCCCAACATTAATTGATTACCAGCCAATTAGTTAATCGTTTTTTATATTTAATCCTCATTGCTGGATTATTGTTTAATTAAATTAAGCCTTAATTCATAACATAAATTTATTTATCCTTAACCCTTCACATTAATTACTCCTGCTCTTCTTCAATTAATTATAATTTGTATTAACTCCTTAATTACTTCACTAAGTAATTAACTTTATTAATTACATTACGTAATTATATTTAGTCACTCATCAAATGATTAATTTAATCTAGTTTAAATGACTTAAATTAAATTCATTAATTTAATTAATTACATTAAGTATATAACCCTTTATTCTTAGTTGTAAGTTTAATTACTCTAAATAAACCTTAACATATACAAATGAACCTAAGGATAAACACTAAATTTATTTTCGAAAGCTTGGCTAATTTACAATAAATTTAACTCATTTAAATTTGCCTAAATTAAATAGACTTAAAGCATAATAAATTTTAAATCTTTTAATGTTCCTTTGTCCACGTAAAACTTTAAAAGAACTTCAGTTTAAAAGTTTACTTTAAATCAATCATTCTTGATTTTATGGTCCCATTGGTTATGGATCTATATTTATAAACAATCTTCTTTTAACAACAACCCAAATTCTGTTAAAATGCACAACATAACAGGGCAGACCAAAAGCCCAAGAACCGAAACCAAAGTAACCGTGTTTTTTTTCTCGTTCATCACACAGCAATGGGCCGAGCCCACTTAAATAATAATCCAAAGAACCCCAACCAAATAAATATCTCCTTCTCCAAACTGCTTCCAGGAAATCACCAAAGCTTCCAGCACAAGCACGCACCGAAGAGATCTGTTCCGACCAGTTTGACGTCTCCCAATACCATCAATACGAGCGATCTTAACAAACCCAAATCGAATGAAACCCTTCCCTACCGAACCACCCTGATCCAACAACTCCTCGTGCACGCTGTACACGTGCACGTCACCACCCACTGTTCTGATTGCCAAATCCATCTCAGACAAGTCGGCGATAGCTTCGCCGAGGCCTTGACTACCTAGATACCTGAATCTACCATCAACACGAAATCGAGCATAGCGTCACCACCCACAACTAACCTACCCATCGAAAACTCCTCCGCACCACCACTTCAGGGAGCCAGAGGCCACTATATTTTGCCCATACCTACGCCGTAGACACACACACCTAATTCACCCACTCCGCCCAAGTCCGGTCTTCCCTCGCCGTCGCGATGATCACGATTCCAACATCGAACTCAACAAGCCCTTAAACCCTAATTTAACCTTGACCGACCACCTCAGTCATCAAACACCACTCCGAACAATTTTTCCATCATCTTAGATTTGCCACGCAAACTTCCGCCGAGACCCCGAACCTACAAGTGCCGGCGATCACCAGAGGAAGCACGAAACCCATATCCCTTTCATCCACCAACATCTCTCAGTTTACCCAATTACAAATATTGATTTGAATTTTAAAAATCCTAACTTTTGATGATGATTCAAAAAATATATACGAAACATGAATTTGTTGAAATCAAAATCTGACCAATTCTGAGTTTTACTGTAATATTTCAATTTCCAAAGACTTGCATGCTTATTTAACTAAAAATAAAATTTAAGTTTTATCTCATGTTTTAACAACATAACTCATCTAAACACTTAAGCCTAACAGAATCTAGATTAAGAAAATTAGGATTTGCTCAAAATTTGAACTCTGTACCTTTAAACAGAGAAGAATACTGATGCATCAACTCTTGTACACAGTTTACTTTTATTTACAATACACTATCGTACAATAAATTTTTCGTCAACTTCTAAAATTCATTCATGCATCTAGATGAAAATATAAAAACAAAGTTGGATTTACTCACTTGCAATTTTTAATCTATGTTTAAATTTTCTGAAACTTAAAGCAGAAAGAATATCATTTCCAGATATTCACAGAGCAATTATAAACATGTTTTCAGAATCATAAAACCTTCATGCAAGACACATTTCAGGTTTTCACTAAGCACATGTCACATTCATTTATCTGTAGGTAAATTATGTCCACAGTTTTAAAAGTCAGAGTCATAAACTCATATCAGAGGTGTAAACTCAACAGTCACATACAGATTTGCATATATATAGACACTCAAAGCAAATATTAACACAGTAATCCACATGCCACAAATATTAGTTACTTAAACTTTAAATTTTCAAAGTTTACTAACCTTACATGCAGTTTGAACAGAGGAATTTGCTTATGCACAGGAAACATGCAAATGCCTGAGATCTTTTGAAAACTTTGAAGACTGGAAAACCACTTTTTGATCTGCCGTAGTTGCTAAAAACTTGCTTAATCGAATCAGGGTTGTTTTGAAACTGATCTTGAAGTTGTCTGCCAAATCCAGTTGAAGTTGTTTTTAAGTTATAGTTTGGATTGTAGGTGAATTTATCCCTTTGATTCTTCTCTGGCTTAAAGTTACAGCTTTTGTTTTCTTTGTATTTGTTTAGTTTTGAGCATAGGTAAAAGAGAATAAGAGGGAAATAGCATTATACATATATAACTTGTTTTACCTTTAATTATTTTATTTTATTATTAAAAAAACAAAAGAAGAACTAATGACACTTGTTCACCATGCATATTATTGCCTTTACAAATGTTAAATTGATAACAAAACTTCAGATATACTTGTTATTAAAGAAAGTATGATTTTAAAAGATATTTATATCATTATTCTTTTATTGAAATTTGTATACGTATGTTTTAATACATCTTTATTAAATAATTACCTTATATTACATTTATGTTTACATACATATGTATTATAATTTATATAAAATGAAATCTTTTTTTCCTTCTTTTAAATTTTTAAATTTTAATTCTAAATTAATATACAAATTCAATTTAAAACCAACTCATATTTGAACACAAATTCAATTTGAAAATAATTATTCTATTAAAAATCTATTTATATACATATCCAGATATTCTTTAGTTTATCAGAATTTCATTTGTTCAATCAAAAATTCAGTATTTTTATTAATTAAGCCAATTATTTTATCAATTACAGATGCCCAGAAATCCGGGTTATCACAAATGGCATTAGAGCGAGATTGGTTAAGTCATTCACTTGGTACATTGGGTGTCCCGGGTTCAATTCCTGCAATTAGCATGATAGTTCTCACATTGTAATCAACCATTGTTTCTTATCCATACATGTTATGTGATAGTTGTGCTAGTCGAAAAGCTATATATCACTAGATACCACATTGGGTCATTTTAAAGGAGTTTGGGTCATAACAATAGTGGTATTAGAGCCCAATCGTATATGTAGCTCAGAATTAGCAATATTATGACTAACTTATTTAAGCCTACCCATTTAATATGGTGTTTATAAAGGCGGTGTCTAAGGTTGTGTTTGGATAATCAAGTACTCTTCCCTCGATTACCCTAGCCCGAGTGATGATATAAGCCCGAAGGTTATCCCTAATAGGAAGGCGCAAACTGATTTTGGGCCTTGGGCTATGTACCCCGCGTTTTTTATGATAATTAAATTAAATAGAAATTAACCAACAAAAATAAACAAATAAAATTGAATTTTTGTAAACATCAAAATTTGGCTATGAACTTTATATCGTTGGGTTTTTGGTGATTTTCTAACAAATTTTCATATATAATATTTTTCGATCGGAGTCCAAACGAAAACGATATTAACGTTTGAAGTTTTAGAGTCAAAAATAATTATATATGCAAGTATGATAATAAAATCAATTACTGAAACGACCCTGATTCGACCTTCGAAAATCGGCACCGAATACGACACTCGTATTCAAATGCCGCAGATCCAAACGTCGAATATGGTTCGCCGGAGCTTATGACACATTAAGTACAACGCAGCGGAAGAAAAAGAATATATCAATATACAACATTGATAAAATATTTGATACAGTATGATACAACAGATGATACAATAGATATCAATATACATCAGAGATATGATACAAGACAATGGCAGCGGAAAGAAAAAGATAACACCAGCATCGGCAATCTCCATCTCCAAAGCACCAATCCAAAAGTAGCTCGAACTCCCAATCAAGATGAAGTGAAGCAACTCGATCCAAATGCGATTGCCAAATCCTAAGGCTGAAAGCTATCGAATCTACCCCTACTATTCGATTATCTGAAAAACCCAACTCTCGACTGCCCGTGTGGGGAAATTGTGGGCACCTAGAGTTTAGGAAAGGAACAATAAACTCCAGGTCAGCGTGGGACTGGTATGAGCAAACAAAACAGTTTATCTTTAAAAACAGACAACAAGAGAATTTAAAATAAATCTGCAGTGCTTTTTGGAAAATGAAACTACCATAAGGCCTCCCGCAACACACACAATGCAAACGCAGAATTGGAGGAGATTTCTCCTTATGATAGTCAAATATGCTTGATACAAGAATTTTTTTTTGAGATTATTACTAGTGCATAGTTTAGAAGAACCATTTCCAAAGTATAATATTAATCCTAGCCAGCATAGACATTCTGAACTATGCCTACTATAGCTACCATCTAAACAATGGTGACCACCATAAGTAAATGGCGGGTTCTACAACTAAAACCGTACAAGTGGCGTATTGAATATTGGATTTCCAACAAATGGTCAGGCTAAGGAACTTCCTACTGCCACATGCGTACGCCTCTTGCGGGACGTCCCGAGAACCTAATCGGATCTCTGCCAACACAAGGCCGGGTTACCTCTGTAACGAGGTAACTACTACTCGAGCATGCCATCCCCCGGGCCTTGGAGACCTTTATCTGAGGCACCTCTCAACCACAAAGCAATCACAAAGTAATAGATCTGTAGTGTCCACATGAGTAAAGTATCTGGGATCCATACCATGATACCACCCTTTTCCAGAAGGGAATGACACACCCTAAAGGTAGCGACCCTCATAACCTTGCTGCACTTTCCTGTTTCGACCATTTCCGAGGTGTGAGGTCCTGATGCAATCTCGTCCACAAAGCTACGCTTTATACAAAATCCATGTTTTGATCAACTAATGATACACAGCAGCACTCAGCATGCCACACTACCAAATTGGGAGTATATCACTGATAACTATCAACTACATAAACTCCGAGCTCGTACGTCTCAGAGAAGGGTGTTAAGCTAAGAGAATAAATTCTCCGCCACCAAGCAGAAATGTATTTGATAGAGATCAGTTTAATATCTCAAAGTGTAGTGTCAGACATACAACCATACAAGTCTATTCTGGGTTCGAATAGAACCGAAGGCACTTTGTCCAATAAAGGAAGAAGCCCTTGCAATCCGTGCATCCACAATTCCGATCGGAATCCCCATCACATATAGAGGATCTATACCGGAGCAACTCAGTGCAGAGTCAATTGACAGGTTATCCTATCATTCTCGAAGACACCCGGTCTTCACCACCGGTCTTCAATTGCAATGCATAACGTCGTATCACTATTCGAAATGGGTTATATGACACAAGTTTCTCTCCTGGCTAAACAGAATAGTAAGCGCAATATTTAAAACATATGGATATGGGATTTCAGTTAAGTCACAACTTTTAAAATCCAAAACTTTTCTTCAAATGGTTAAACAAATTACCATTTCAAATCTTTGAACAAAAAGAATCATTTCACAAAGTTTACCTAGTTTCACAAAGATCCATTTATAGATTTCAAAACAATTCCCATTTTAATTAGGATTAATTCATTCAATCTTTAAACAAAGATATAGCTTTCAAACCATTTCTAAAGATTCATTCATACTTGGAAAACTATTTTCATTTTAGACTTGAAATCCTTTTAACACCAATTGGAAGTTCATTTCTTATGTGTAAGCTTTTATTATTTGAAAACAAAAAGTTTTCATTTCAGAAAAATCGAATTATATTTACACGAGTTAAAGTCCTTGAATTAAATTCAAATTCCCAAATTAATATCTTTAAAAATGGTTTAATCCATATATAACTTGTATAACATCTTTAATCCCTAGCTTTCAAACATAGAATTCAATTTCAAAATTTGAATTTAAATTTAAATCAAATGATTTAAACTTCAAAAATTAATCAAGTTATTCAAAAATAAATTTTATCTTTGAAATTCCTTTTCAAAAACTTTTTACTTTAATCCCAATCCATTTACAAAACCATTTGGATTCAAAAATTCAATTCTAAAACTATTTCAAAAATCTGTGACTTAACCAATTTCCATGTGCAATCCTTATTTGTGTGTGTATCAGTGTGGTCCATGGGTTTTACACAATGGAAGTGCAACATCATCAATATCGCACAGATTCAAATATAGCAATATATTTGATAAGCAGTATAACTATATCGCTTATCTTTTATTCACAAATCACAGATATATATCACAGATAATAAATTACATTAAACACCGCTCAAATCAAAACAACGCATCACAATCAGGGATATCAAACAATTCAAAGCATTCCATACAATACAAACATCCATAAGTGAGGTCAATTAATTATCTGATTAACTTAAATCAGACTAATTACTAATCCTAGTTAATAAATATTAATTAATTACAAACCATTTTGATTAATTATTCTTTAGTCGTTTATTAATTAACCATTTATTATTGATTTAGTTAACCTTCAATTTTTTAATTCATCAACCTTTAATTATTAAATAATTGAATTTTAATCATTTAATTCACCATTTAATTAATCATCTTTAGTTAATTAATTAACCCTTAATTAATTTTCTTTTATTAATTCCATTAAGTAATTAGCTTTTATTTAATTACACAAAGTATTTAGCTTTTTTTTCAATTACACAAAGTAATTTTCTTTAATTCACTTCCATAAATAAATTTATCTTTTGATTAATTACCCTTAATTATAATTCATCAACTTTTAATTATTAAGGAATTTACCTTAAATTATTTAATTCAGCATTTCATTAATTATCTTTCAATTAATCATATTAACATATTAACTTTTAAACGATCACATTAATTAATTCACCCTATTAATAAATTTTCCTTTTAAATAATTATATAAACCAAAATCATTTCAAAAACATTTAACGTTGAAATCAAATCATTGAAACTTATTTTAAAAACTTGTTTAACGATTTGCTTCTGAAAAACCTAGTTTATATTCCTATGAAAACTTTTCATTTTTTTTATACTATAAAAACTTGGTTTAGTAATTTGCTTGAAAACTTGAACATCTTCTTTTGTTTTAAAAAAATAACTTTTAAACTTGTTAACTAAAAACTCTAGCTCACCACAAAAACTACCCGAGCCACCCTCCCTTTTAAAATTTTATCATGCTTAAAATTTAAAACCCGTTACCCAGTTAACACATGCAAAGGAACCCGAGTAAATACTCAAGCCAGGCCATCACTTCCCCAAGCCCAAACTCGAGAATCACGCGAACCATCCAAACCAGCTTCTTCTTCCACAACTTCACAAACCCAGATACCCACGTCCACAGTGTACGTGCACACCGGAATTCGTCACTCGACCATCGGCGATTGCTTCCCACAGATCGGCGACTACCTCCTCAACTCAAACCATCACCCAGAATCGGCGAAATCACCGTAAAATCGAAATGTGCTATCGAGCTCAACCTGAAAACCCAAACTTCGATCAGAAAACACCCCGTGCCGTCGACCTCATCCACCGATAATCTAGCCACCACAGCCAAAGCTACTCCGTCAACCCCCAAACAATTTTCCCTGGTGCGATCGAATAAAAATCTTTGACGAGAACGCGGTTCCACCAAGAATCCCATCAACCTAAAACCACTGTCGAACCCTAGATCGACCAATTCCTATCGCCACAACACTTTATAAATTCAATTCATATTTTTCTCAAATCCACCGATGTACCAGCTAGCTTCACCCTTAATCACGATTCATACTTACTGTCGATTTCCAAGAATTGACAAAAATCCAAATTCCATTCAACTCAAAAGTTTTCCATAAATACTAGCTCAAAAATTCTAAGATGATCATCAAAAATCATGGATTCGAAGTATGAATTCATTCCTGTAATTAAAAATTGAAACCCTGACATTCGAATTTTTTGTTAAAAATCCGATTATCTCTGTTATTTTTATTTTTAAAAATAACTACAAAAAAATGTTCATGAAATTATTTTTAAAATTAGCATTTCATTATTATAATTATTTTTCGTTTAGAAATTGAGTCCTGAAATCATCTAGATAGGATGATTTTGAATTTTATAACAGGTTCCATAAACCTGTAACAATGAACAAAGACACATGTCTGTATACAGACATATATACACAAGCAAATTTACAGCCATGCAAACATATTTCACATTCACCCATCTAACATTTATCACATTCAACCCAAAATATGAATAGTTTTTGAAGTTTGCTCACCTGTATATTTGCAAACAGAGAAGCAAAGATAGATTTGATCCTGGAACTTTTCATTTTTGTTTAGCTTGCCTGAAGCTTTGAATCTGGAACTTGTAAATAAAAATCTTTGCTTATTCTTGGTTGTATTTATTCACTTAATTCACCAAACACAACAATTTTAAATTACTTACAGTTTGAATTTTTGTTATATACAGAGAAGACTTTTTTCCTTCCTGCTACTTAAGATCCAGGAATAAGTTTAATCTTTGAACTTAATTTCCTTCTGCAACTGTTTAATATAATTGTTTAAATCTCTTTGCTTCATTACTGATTAACTACTTCAAATTCAAATCTTTTAAAAGAATTTTACTTGACTTAATTTACCTGAGTTGATCTTGCACTTCTTTTCTTTTGCTCTAATTTCTTAGGTTTTGATTTCCAGGCCTTTTTGATTTGTAAATTTTCTTTTTAGCTTTGAAACTAATTTGTTACTTGATGTTTGAATCAAGTTAAGTTGCTTCTAGCTTTTGTTTTTGAATCTGAAACTTTGCCCTAGACTTGAAACTTCAAGTTTTTTTTGTAAATTCTTTTGCTTGCATGTCTGTTTTTAGTTGTGATCTGTTTCCTTGATCTTCGTTTCATATTTGTAATTGAAAATTGTTTTGAATTATTTTTTGTTGAGATTTGTGATACTCAAATCTTTGTTACTGTTTTTGTTTCAGATTTGCTAAGAGGTTAAATGATTGAACATGGAGAGATGAAAAGTATTTTTTGTAGTTTTTAAATCTTATTATTTTATTCAATTAATTATATTGAATGCCATATGTAAAAAGTAATCATGAGATTCCAATGTACGTTAATTTCTTTACTCCATCTCTTTGATGTATGTTTAACATATATAATTTTATTTTAAACCCTATTAAATTGAGAACTTATGTCTACATATACATTTATGTTTATATCCTTATATGTTCAATGTATATACAAATCATATTTTATAAAAAGATAAGTGTTTTGAACCTTTTATTAATTTTAAGCAAATTGTACTTAGTTCATATATAATGTCAAAAGAAAGAACATTATTCCTTTATTAAATTTTATTCAAATCTTATTAATTTTCAAGAGATATGTGTATTTTAAACTTTTACCTCTTATTGTAAATTTGCACTCATACATTATATTTTATACTCTTGTAAATTTTTAAATAATCTTAAGAAATAAAATTTGAAATCAAATTACAAACTTATACAAAGTTTAACTTTCAAATAATTATATATAAGAATTTAACTTAGGCTAACCCTTTAAAAATTAATTTCAAATTACAACTTCCAAAAGTTTAAAATATATTATTAATTTTATTGATAAAATTTGGGATGTTACTTTCTATTTATAAGATATTAAATATAGACTTCAAAGCCCCAATTAAATTTAAAATTAATGTCCAAATAAACAAATATCCTATTTAATCTTGAAAAAAATAGTTTAATTTACAATTTAAATTCACAAATTTATATCAATCACTAATTTTAATTTTACTCAAAAATCGAGATCGTTACAATTACCGCTAATTAGCAACGTTAATGGAAGTTTAAATGCTAAGAATGTTAAAATAAAAATTAAATTTTAGAGAATATAAACATGGTAAAATAACTAATAACAATCAGCGTTAACAAGGAAGGAAACCAACAATTAAATAAATAAGCGTAAATAAATCAGCAAAATCAAAGAACGAAATAATTTATCGCTCAAAAACACACAGGTTGACCCTAGATGTGCCTATGTCAATCGACGGTCGACCATAAGCAAGGGGGTGGTCGACTTATGTATGTTCAGTTGTGGTAGTAAATTATTTTTAAAAAAACCCGGATATAATATAGTTTAATCGAATTGTTGACATTGATTTGAATCCATGTAAATATAGACCCAAGCCCTTACTTCAAACTCATAAATTTTTTAATAAGCACGGAAGCTCTGCATTTTCTCTTCTTCTCCCTAACTCTAAATTCTTAGAAATAGTTCTAAGTTGTTAGTTTGCACATATACACCACTAGAGGATTGTAGAAGATGATAGAGATAGAGAATAGGTTCAAATCAAGTCGCTACAACTAAGGTAAACTGTTAATCTTGATTTGAAATTATAATCAACCTAATCTCTTCTTTCTAATCTAAATTCTAATAGATATGTAGGTGTATGTTGTATGGGAATCCAAATAGGAAGTCAAAGTGGAAATATGGATAACAGAGAATAGATCCGGAGATTTGAAAATGCTTGGAAAGGTGAATGGGAAAACTATATGTTTTGTAACAAGATTTGATTTATTTCATTATGATCTATTTCAATTATGCATATTTATAATCGATTTGGACATAAATCTGTAAGTGCATAATGATTAGATAAAAATCTATAAGTGCGTGATGATTAGATATAAATCTTCAAATATGAAATGGTTAGACACAAATTTATTATTTAGCGTAATGGATTTAATGGAATAAATCTAATGAAATTTACTATTAAATAAGATTTGATGAAATATGAAACATACTAAAATTTATTATCGATGATTATGGAATTATTGTGATAAGATAATAATAAATTGGTATTTGAATGTAGAAAAAGAATGTAAAATAAAGAAACCTTATTTAGATTTTAGGGAATTAAGTGGTATTTTAATTCGTTGAAATTGAAATGTTACAAGCAGATTTCTATGTATTATCAATTTTATATAAATAAAAGTGTGGTATTTGAAATGAAAAGAAATACACTTAAAAAGAAAGAAATGTATAAAATAGGGATATTTACTGTATTTTGTACTGTCTACATTAAATGATAAAATGATAGATCCTTGTAATTACAGACATCACAAATCTCTCTTGTTAGATAAGACGTAGAAATTTACGGTGTCAACAATTTTTGAATAGAAACGTAGTTCCAATGCATTAAGACCTAATAAACCCCAAAAGTTAAATGGTAAGAAATGAATGAAGTAAAAGATCCTAAAAAGTTGAGATGTAAATACCAATAAAATTTTGAAAGTAAATGAAAAGAAAATATGAAAAGTAGGCAAGAAGGAATAAAAATGTAACATAGGAATGCAAATTGAAATAGAGAACGAATAAAAAGGATTATACGAACGATATTATGAACTGATAAGAGGAAAGCAGTAAATGAATCGAAATTAAATAAAATGGTGAAACGCATAATGGAATGATGACCTAAGGTCAATTGTAAAACTGTAGAGGCATGAAAATTAAGTAACTATGAAAGAATATATATATATATATATATATATATATATGAAATGTATAAGTAGCCTCAAATATGCATTTATGACGGGTGTGAATTATTATGATTAAAGTATAATTAAACGAATAACATAACATTCAGTCATTAGAGTATGTTGGAATGTGAGGTTGGTAGACCTAGAATTTAAGTTATTCGAATTTGGAATATTTAATTGATTTTAAATATTGAAAAGTTAATTTTATAAGTGAAGTAACTTATATTTTAACATAGCGATTTAATTGATAATTAAGCTGTTAAATCTGAATATTTGGAATTTTTTAAGTAACTGAATTTTGAATTTAAGGTAAATAAAAATAATTTCGAAAGCCAATTTATATTCTTTTGAATTAGAAGGAAGGTAATAGAGTTTAATTTACAATTAAAAGTGATTAATTTGATTTTGAAAATAACTCATTTTAATTAACGTAACCGGGAAGAACTATAATCATTCCTATTCCAATCGCATAATATAAAAATAGCCTTTCGGGACACTGTCTCGGATTTCGATGAAACCTATTTCATTGAACCCGTAATAGTGAATTATTATATGCCGTCAAATTTTTGACAACTGGACGTATCGTTTGGTCATGCAGGCTCAAAATATGTTGAAATTTATTAAAAGAATTTAAATTTATATAATTCGGTTTGAAAAGCTAAATTCTGAATATGATGGAATTAGGTTCCAATACATATTCCATTATTTTGGAATAGGGATAAAACATATAGAATGTCGGGCGGCACATCTCGTTTGGAGTTCGAAGATTTTATGAATGAATGGTGCCTTGAAAATTTTCTATAAAAGGACCTAAACATTTTCATTTTGCAATGAAAAACCTTAGCTAGGCCGCAGCCGCCATTTTGCGAACCTGGGTATCGCGTACATGAGATGGAGGGAAAGTGATAAAGGTTTAAATTTTACTAATAAACGTTAATTGTAATTTAATTTTTTCAATCGTTATAAATTCATAACTCTTTCATACGAGGTCAGTTTAAGCTCGACAAGTTGCATTGCATTCGTATCAGGGAGTGCTAAGATATGGAGTTGGATTGGATGGATATAGAGATAGTAGAAATTTTGGGTTAAATTTAATGACTGTTCAATTTTTAAGTCAAACCGAAGCGCTTAGGCGATTTTTGAAATTTCAGTGAGTTAACTCACCTCTCTGGCCCACTTATATTTTTGTATAAGTAGAAATAATTTTGTTTAAGCTGTTTGTAGCTTGTTTGGATGATTTACTATACTTTTTAGTTGTTTTAGATATATTCCCGCCCCTGGAGCGAATGAGACCTAAATACGTTTTCATGTATGAGTATATGACTCTTTGTATATGATCCCACCTAAAGTGGTTGATTTATAGTATTTGACTATATACTATAAGTGACCTAGAGGGACAAGTTCAAGGTATCCAACAGGATTCCTCGCACTGTTGATTTTACTATTCATATATCTTGATATATAATGTGTTGGATTCCATATTTGATGATATGGATATGTTTTTGCTTATTTAGTGCTAAAGTAGAATCGGGCCATTTTTTTAGTATCTTGGAACACTATAAAATAGTGCTTTTGAATTGAAATGATTTCAAAAGTGATTTTGGATGTATATATGTTTTAATAATTTTTAAATTATTAAAGGAATGAATTTATTTTTAAACAAATAAAAATTATGATTTTTGATGCTATGGAAGTGTAGTTTTGTGAAGTATTTTTAAATAGAGATTTTTTGGAATAAGTTTATATAAAGGATTTATAAAAGTGATATTTTATAATAAAAAAAGAAACAGATTTATAATTGGAATTTGTAAATATTTTGTAAATGGATTTATAAATGGATTTTATCAATAAATCGGACTTATAAAGAAATGGATTTATCAGAGGATTTTGATAGTAAAATAAGTTTTTATAAAAGAATGATTTATAAATGAATTTTAAAAATAAAGAGATTTTATAAAATAGAAGTTTTATAAAATAGAAAGGAGGTTTATAAACATAGTTTTATAAATATGGAAGTGATTTATGTTGAGATTTAAATATGGATTTTTATATAAAGGAAATACATTCAAATTTTTAAAAGTTAAATAATCTTTCAAAGGAATGCTTGAAAGAAATATTTTGATGGAGTTAATGGTTTTAAAACTAATTTATCTTTTTAAAGTAATATTTTGAAAAATAATAATTCCAGATGGAAATTAATAGTGTGAAAATTAATTTAAAATGTGCTACGTATTGAAAATATAAATTTCAACATTTATTATTGTTATAGACGTTTTCGAAGAAGTATGGAAGGCATGGACTATAACACTGTTGTTATGGTAATTGCTTTTTAAAAGGAAATGTTTTATGTAGTATACAGGATATATATATATATATATATATATATATATATATATTTGTGTGTGTGTGTGTATAATTAACCAAATCCCCATCTAGTGTTTTCGGGTTGTCGTAACGATGTATCACGCAACATTCGTTTGACCTAATAAAAGATATTTTGACCTTCCATTATGAAATACAAGAATTGGTTCTTATGATTGTACTAAAGGCTTGGTGGTAAAGGTGCATTGCTTCTTATACTTGACACCCGTTAGGAGTCGTACGAAATTTGGAGTTGTACGGTTATAGAAATCAATTTGGCATGTCTCTAAAATGGTAGTGCTATTAGATATCCTTATACCGTTGATATAAGTATATGGAAATGTTTTCCAATATCAAAGAATTGAAATGGTTTCGAGGATATATCCCTTTAAAGGAAAATTGTAGTAAATATTTTAAATTGATTTAATTAATAAAATATTTATTAAATGAGCCTAGTGACTACTTAGTGCTAGATATTTTTTGTTACTTTGGTAGCTAAATAACCGACTATCAATTATTTCCTTCACTTGATGTGGGAACTAATTAATAGTGCACTTAGCACGAAGCCGACTGAGTAGGCTTGATTATCATTTTGATTAAGAATGTTGATTCGAGCAATGTGGAGTGACTATTGTACTCTAATCCACCGGGTTTCCTTCTTGGCCGAAGGATAGCAAGTTAAGAGTTGGAAACGTGATATGTCTATGAGACTTGGTTTTCGTATGAAGTTGTGGGCATCATTATTGTCATTGGTCTGGAGAAACTGGGGCCTGATTTTTTTGAGAACCACTTCTGACCAATGTTTGCGTTCGAAAGTGCAGGTTTATGATGTTGATTTTAAAGACAGCGATCTTCATGACGTTGGGCTACTTTCCATTAGACCTGTGATGCATATTATATATATGGTAGCGGTAGTGCTTCGTTATGAAAATCTATGATATACAAGGACTTCTCGCTACTAATCCTAGGAGTAATTCCCGACAGGATGTGGTAGGAGAGTACCTTCGGTTTGTCTTATTTCTAAACAACTTGTATGGATGAATGTCTGACGTTGCATTTATAATTACATTAATTGATCTCTATCAACGTACCATCTGTTTGGTGGCGGAGAATGCAATTTCTCTTAGCTTAGCACCATTTCCTAAGACATACAAGCTCAGGAGTTATATGTTTGTAGAAATCAGTTATGTGATTGCAGGAATGGAAATGTGACATTCAATGTGAAATATGCTATGCGAAAGGTAAATGTTACATTAAGCCTCATCACCCGGTAATTGCTTAAACATGGTACGCCGTGAGCCTATGTAGTTCACAACCATTAGGGTGTGATCATTACCTTTCTAGATAAGCCATTATTTATCGGGTATATGGTGTATGCTACGAGATGTCTCGGATAGGTCGTTGACGACCGGAGTAATGACATATTCAGTTTCTATTAAGGCTATGTATGAGTTCCAAATAGGGATAGACCGGTCTTTCCAGATGCGGAGGATTGTTTATGTATCCTCGGTACATTACTCTGGTGATGTACTGTACGGAAGGTAGTCCCTTACTTGCAATTGTATGAAAATCCACTCTCCAATACATGCCCGCCATTTTGTTTGTAAACCTATCATACTGTTGAAATTAACCAATGTAACAATTTTGGCTATTTCAATACTACTTGTATAATAGACACTAGTATAATATAACAGGATTTGATACGAAAAGTTTTGGTTATCATAAGATAAAAACTGGTTCGTGTTTATGTGCGCCATGGTCTTAAGAGATAACTTTGTTTGATAAAGAAAGTTTTGTAACTTTAAAATTTAGTTGAGACATGTTTTCTCATACTAGTTTACCATACAGATCTGGGCTTCTTCCCTGTCAATGATCGGGTCTGATGAGCATATTTACAGATATAGATTGAGATGTTTTAGAGCTTTAGCAGACGAGCTGGAGGTCTTCATGTCGTATTCATGTATATGTTTATTTTCTACTGCATTGTTTTTTAAATTATCAGCATTTGTGAGGATAGCTTATTACAATTGTTCAGGCTGAAGATTAGTGATTTGTTGTTGCACTACGATGGATGTATGTACGTTATTGGTTCTCTTTTGTGAAGTTCATTGATATTATATTATATGTTATTCCGCTGCGATTGTGAGATTCTGTGTTGTCTTCAGTTTCTCTTTCTCTTCTTCTTTCTTATTTCTTTCACATAACTATTCGTCTTTTCATTCAATTTGGATTGGACATATGTGGTTTATTGTCGGTTTGAATTGTGAAGTTTGTTAGTCGTTACAACTGGTATCAAAGCTTAGGTTATGCGAATTCCTAGGCTTTGTTTAGGTACTCATTATAGATAGGTTTATTGATACCCTAGAATGAGTTTAGCGTATTGTAGATATGAACGCTTATTTTTTAGTAATTATAAAAACGTTTGACATTGTGTTATTTTATCTGTTGAGTGGCTTATGAATTTTGGTCAGTGCTTGGAACTCCATGTTATAGATAAAGGTTTCTAAATGCTTGAACAAGGCAAATTAACGCAATATTGTTTTGAAATTGGGTAAATGAAATAATTTTACCTTGATTATAGTTTATATATAAAGGAATAATTTTTTATAAATTATTATAGTTATATATGGTATGTTTGATTGTTAGTTAATCATAATATTTGATTATTATCATTTGTTTTTTTGTTTGTGTTCTAATAAAAGTTATTATCATAATAATGTAAATAAGGATAAATAATTAAGAAATTGTTTTATATAACCAAAGTAAAATTATATATAAGAAAATTTATAAATAATATTTGTAAATAAAATGGAATTTAAAAGAAAAAAAGTACTGAATACACTTCGGCCGCTGGAAAATAATTCTGGTAATGACTGTAGCATCATCAGTAATTATTTTCAAGTTTCTAAGTGATGTAATTTTCTATCATTGGAGTTTTGTTATGGTAAAACTAGCTTTGATTTTAAAATTCAAAATTATGATTTGATATGAAAAGGAATTATGTGTGTATATATATATATGATTTCAAAATGATTTGAAAATAAAAATTGGATGTTTAAATTCTTAAAGTTGTTATCTAAATGTTTTGCTGAAAATACAAGAAACTAAGTTTTATAACTTATAAATTTTGAGAATTAGCGAGTTAAAATAAATTTTAAAAGTTTATTGAATATAAATGTTAAGAAAATTAAATTTGAAATTGAACCATGAAAGGAAATTGATCTTAACTTAAGTTAAATAAAATGAATTTTGAGATGGAATTTAATTTAAGCAAAGTTAAGTGAAATTATCTTGGTTTGTAATGAATTAATGAAATAAACTAATGAAATAAATTAGTGAAATAAACATAAACTTGAGTTATAAAATGAAATCTTAAGTTGTAAAGTGAGAAAAAAACATTAGTGGTTGTATAAAACGTTTATAATAAACATAAGTAATGGTTTTATGAAATGGTTTATAAATGATATTAGTATTGAAAGAAATATACTAAGTAATAAATGAATGTGAATAAAGCAATGTGAATAATGGAATTAAATGAAGGTAAATAAAAAGAATGAGATATAATAAGGAACCAATTGAAATGAATACGTAAGTTATATGTATGTTATTTTATTCGCATAACTGTTTGATCTAGATTCGAATATATGATTTCAAGGTGATTTACACCGATCCGAGTTAAGATTTTTCAATCGATTCTGGATGGCGAACGCTGAATATGGATTTTTGATTAATTCTGGGATTCTCTATCATATTATATGGCTATGCAAGGAGAATAGTGGTTTCTATTCAAGGAATCAGACTTGAGTCTGGACTAGAGTGGTCATGTTAATGATACTAGTTCAGAAGTGAAATTGTGTGGTCGACCGAGCGATCAAGTTGGTCTTGCATACGGATAATATATGTACATCTTATGAGCTTTAATAAATTAAATATTAAAATTGGAAAATGCAAATTGAAAAGGTTATGAATTAGTTGGATGAATATTAAATTGTTTAACGGTTTCTCTTATAACATTTGCTACATTTGCGTGTATTTATTGTATCTATGTTATATACTCATAATACTTTCCCTATACTTGTTTTCATTGGTTGTTGAGTGGTTAGTAGGTGTGGATGGCGTATATTTCGCATTTGGAGTTTTCTTTCACATTTATTGATTATATATGCTTGCTAATTTAAAAAAATATACACATCTCGGATTAGATATCTTACTTTTATTTTTTTCCTTATGAGATACCTCATCCTTGAAGATGCGATGTATTTTTTGTGATTATATATATATATATAGTAAAATATTTCGATCGAAACACGCAAAGGAGACGCTGGCGAAATTTTCCGCATATTTATGGCGTTAGAAAATTTTTGAGAATTTTGAAAAAAAATTGATAACTAAAATTTGTATTTCAGTTTCATAACTTAGAATGGTATTATTCGGTTTTGAAAATTTAATTATGAATTTAAAGATTCAGAAAATGTGATAACAAAGTTTTCACCTAATTTTTTTTGAAAAGTTAATGGGTTTCGGTCATTCGAGTTTGGAATACTTACTTGATTTTCAATATTAAAAGATAATTTTATAAGTTAAATAAATTATATTTCAAATCTAGTGATTTATTAGATAATTAAGTTGTTAAATTTGAATATTTGGAATTATTTGAATAATCGAATTCTGAATTTAAGGTGAATAAAAATAATTTTGAAAGCTGATTTAAATTCTTTTTAAATTAGAAGGAAGATAGTAAACTTTAATTTATAATCAAAAGTGATTAATTTGTTTTCGGAAATAACTCATTTTAATTAATGTGTAAAAATAGCCTTCCGGGGCATTGTCTTGGATTTTGATGAAATCAGTTTCAGTGGATCTGTGATGATGAATTATTATATGCCATTCATGGAGATTGGATGTATCGTTTGGTTATGCGAGCTCGAAACGAGTAAAAGTAAATTAAAGAAATTTAAATTAATATAATTCGATTTGAAAAACTAACTTCTTATACGATGGAATTAGGTTCCAATGCATATTTCACTGCGTTCGGAATAAGGGTATAACATATAGAATGTCGGTCGGCATGCCGCTTTGAAGTTCGAAAATTTAACGAATGAAGGTCGCAGCCACCATTAAATTACAATGGCCGAAAAAAGTCCACCTTCCTTCCTTATTTTCTCATCATCCACTCATCGAAAGGCCATAGCGCGAGAATGAAAGCCGTAGAGCTCGATGAGCTCTATGTACTGAATGGTTGGTTCTTCGAATCGTCGAAAATTGGAGTTGCAATTTTTCTCTGTTCGTAGCCCATACTTGGGCTTCGTAGCGCGATTTGTTGCGACGGGAGAAGGCCATGCTCTGGCCATGGATGGATGAGGCGAGGGAGTGTAGCGGCGATGCTGGATCAACGAACGACGTGACGTAGAGGCGGTGGTGATCGATGGAAAATGCATCAAGTTGGGTTCTTGGGAGCCTAGGTATCGCGTATTTGAGACGGAGGGAAGGTGATAAAGTTTTAATTTTTATTAATAAAAGTCAATTTTAATTTAAAATTTTCAATCGTTTAAAAATTCATAACTTCATCGTACGAGGTCCGTTTTGAGCGCGACAAGTTGTTTTTCGTCCATATCAGCAAGTATTATGATTTGGAGTTGGATTGAATGGATTCAAAGCTAGTAGAAATTTTTGGGTTAAATTGAACGACCATTCAATTTTAGTTCAAACTGGAGAATTTGGGCGATTTTTGAAATTTTTTGGAGTTAACTCACCTCTCTAGCCTACTTATATTTTTATATAAGTGAAAATAATTTTATTTATGTTCTTTGTTGCTTGTTTGGATAATTTACTATATTTATTAGTAGGTTTGGATATATTTCACCCTTAGAGTGGAGGAGACCCTATTACGTTCTAGTGTATGAGTGAATGACCCTTGTATACGATCCTGCCTCGAAGCGGTTCATTTATATTATTTGATTATATACTGTATGTGATGCTGGAGGACATGTTGGAGGGATCTAACGGGATTCCTCACACCACTTATTTTAATTTTCATATATCTTAATATATGATGTGTCGAATGCCATATTTGATGACATTGATATGTTTTTGCTTATTTAGTACTATAGTAGCACTTGGCCATATTTTTTACTATTTTGAAATACTATAAAATTGTGATTTTGAATCGAAATGATTTTCAATGGGATTTTGGAAGTATATGTTTTTTAATAATTATTAAATTATTAAAAGGAATGAATTTATTTTTAAACAAATAAAAAGTATGATTTTTGATGCTATTGAAGTATAGTTTTGTGAAACATTTATAAATAGAGATCTTTTGGAATAAGTTTATATAAAGGATTTATTAAAGTGATATTTTATAATAAAAAATAGATTTATAATCAGAATTTGTAAATATTTTTTAAATGCATTTGAAATTTATTTGGTAAATAGATTTATAAATGGATTTTATGTATAAATTAGACTTATAGAGAAATGGATTTATAAGTGGACCTTGATAGTAAAATCAGTTTTATAAAAGAATGATTTATAAATAGAATTTATAAATAAGGCGATTTTGTAAAATAGAAGTTTTATAAAATAGAAAGGATATTTATAAACATAGTTTTATAAATATGGAAATGATTTATGTTGAGATTTAAATATGGATTTTCATACAAAGGAAATGCATTCAAGTTTTTAAAAGTTAAATAATCTTTCGAAGAAATGTTTGAAAGAAATATTTTGACGGAGTTATTGTTTTTAAAAGTAATTTATCTTTTTAAAGTAATGTTTTGAGAATAATAATTCCAAATGGAAATTAATAGTTTGAGAAATGATTTAAAATGTGATAAATATCAAAAACATAGATTTCAATATTTTTGTTGTAATAGACATTTTTGGGGAAGTATGGAAGGCGTGGACTATAACACTGTTGTTATAGTAAATGATTTCCAAAGGAAATGTTTTATATGGTGTGTCTACACACACACACACACACGTATATATAATTATCAAATCCCTATACTGGTGTTTCTGGGTTGTCGTAACGATGTTTGTGCAACATTTTTCTTGACCCAATAAATGATGTTTTGACCTTCCATTGTGAAATACACGAATAGATTCTTACGATCGTATTAAAGGCATGGTGGTATAGGAGCAATGCTTCTTATACTTAACACCCATCTTGAGGCATACGAACTCGGCAGTTGTACGGTTATAGAAATCTATTTGGCATGTCACCCAAATGGTAGTGTTATTAAATATACTTATACCATTGATATAAGTATATGCAAATGTTTTCTAATATCATAGGATTGAAATGGCTTTGAGGATATATCTTTTTAAAGTTAATGTGAAAGCCCGCAAATCCGTATCCCTTGAGTCAACACTATTCTACTTCAATTCACTCAAGTGAAACAGAAATACGAACCATTAGAGTTAAAGAAGAAGAGATAGAAGAAAGAAGGAACTAAACAATATCAGAATCTCACAGTCGCAGCGGAATAAACTATAATAGTAAATAATAGATCTTTACACAAAATGAAACTGTATCTGTTTTATACATCATATCATCAGAGTATTTCATACAAACAATATTTACCAACCAGACATTACCATACAATCATAGCAGCGGATATATATAAGTACGGATAATACGTCTCGGACTCCAGCTCCTCTCCTGCTCCAAAGCATCCTGTCCTGAACATATAATACTCGGTCTGACCCGAGCATTAAAATGAAATAACACCCGAGTCAGTCTGGAATACCAGCTGATAATAATGCATCCAAATTGATTATTAAATTTTTCAAAAATCCTTTGAAAACAAAAGCATCTCGTAAGACCACGCCACAAATAAACATGTCGGGTTTTTACCTTACGATAGCTAAAACGCTTTTTATAGAAATCCTCTGATATTATAATAGGGTCTATATACAAATACATATAAAATAGCCGAAATTGTTACATCTATTAAATTCCAGCTACTAGCCACAGAGTGGGTAATACAAACAAAACTCGTACAAGGCTCGTAGGGAGAATGGATTCCAACTAATGACCAGGCACTGGGGTACCACCTGTCACAGTACGGGGCCTAGATCACCGTACTGAGGACCACTCCCGATCCCCTGCAACACAAGACCGGACCCATCCCTTACTGGACAGTTCCAAATAAGATCACCCCGCGGTTGGGATCAGTAGCTGCCCACTAAGCCGAAATAAAAAGGGACATCTAGACAGGGATGACCTTACTCTCAAGTGGGGGCTACCCACGAAGCCTTGCTGCATATCCCTTGATTTTCAGTCATTGCCATTTGATGAGGCTTGAGGCTAAGCGTTACCTTTTAGAATGTTTCACTTAGAATGCCCATCGCCCACCTGACAATGTTCCGAAAGCATTCGTCCATATAAGTCCGTCCCGGGTTCGAACGGAACCGAAGGCACTACTCCTACTACATCCATTTTGGAAATATCCTCAGGATTAGTAGCGACTAGCCCTTGCACTTCACTGCTCCATCTTCGACTCCGAACACGTTTTTCGCACGAAACGTTCAAATCGGATCAAAGTGGTTTCCGAGAAATAAATCTCGATCCCCGTCTCTTCCAAACGATCAATGCATTTGTCCAATATTGATAGTCGGTGATTTAACTATCAATTAACATTCACAAACATCCATCACACAATAAATAATTGCCCAATTATTTATTTTCCTCAAAATATCTTTACGAGATATAATTCCAATTTCAAAAATTCCTTTTGAAACACTTTTCAAATCCAATTTCCCCATGGAATAGATTCTCAAATCTTTATTCCCTCTGAAACAACCAAGTACCTATATTTAAGGTTTAAAATAATTTAAATACTTAATCCCTCAAAAATACATTAAAACCATTTATATCAAATCTACTTACATATTTAATTTAAAATATACTTATACTTTAAAAAATATTTCGAACAAAACTGCTTTGTAAAATTTTAACAATTGACTTTAAAATAAGTTAAGTCATAGCAGTTTTAAACAAAAAGTTATGAATTCTTATACAATTTCAAATAAAGCTTTAATTGATTTTCTTTAAAATAGAACCATTTATAAATTATAAATGATAATAATATTCTTTAAAACATGATTCTAATTACCCTTTAAAAATAGTTACTTCTATAACTCTTTTAATATATGTTCACTTTAAAAATTCTTACAACTTAAATAAATTTCTGGAAACCAATCTTTAAATAAAACTCAAAACTCCTATCTTTTCAAAAATAAACTTTAAAACGTACTTGGCATCTCAGGGAATAAACTTCTATTTTAGGATAACCCAAGAATTCACTTCATCAATCCAATCACAATTTACCCAATTCAATTTTACGTTCATCCCATAAAATTCCTTTCCATACTTTTAAAAATAGCTCCTTTTATTTTAAAAACATTTCTATCTCCTGGAAATCATTTTCAAAATATAGTTTTAAAATATATAAAAGAAAGCTTCTCGAAATTATTTCCTTAAAATAATACTTAAGGAAATATATATATATATAGGTTTCCTAAGTACTTTCAGTCAAATTTAGCTTTTAAAAATAAAGTTATTAAATATTTATAGTATAATTTCCTTTTTAGAACCTAATGCTACTTTACTTTATAAAATAATTACCATAATTACTTAATCAAATATTTGCTTTCACTTAAAAATAGTTTAAAATAATATTTCTTTCTAAAATATTCTAAACATATTTAAACTGCAAATTTATAATTTGAAGCTTCCTTAAAAACAGAACAAAATTTCCAAGGAAAAGCACACTTCCCATTTTAAAATAAATCTCGCTATTCTTTAAACAATTCACATTTCCTTTATATATCACATTCCAAACATTTCAAATTATCAACAATTTTCTTGCATTTAATTCCTTTTGAATTCTTTACTTAGGAATTTCTTTTATATCCTTTAAACCCAATTCATATATTTATATTTAAAATTTTCAGGTTGTATTCTCCCAGTCACAACACAACACAATTTAAATTTCAATTTAATTCATCACAGCATATAAATAAAATGCAGCATAAGAAGATCTAAACTATTTATCTCAGAATTATGAATAGGATATATCACAGAATATAAATCTAAATTTCTATTTGTGAGGGATCCAGTTGGATCCCTCCAACCTGTTTTCCCTGCATCCACAAATATTAGCACAACTAATAAACATCTATTTAACTTGATAATAATTATAATATTCAGCAAATCAACCAATCAAACATTCACTGGTATCCAGATGTGAGTGAGAATTACTCACCTTGGGTTTCGACAAGCGTTCGAAATTTAAATTAAACCGAACGACGTTCGATTTAACTCAAATTTTTACTCGCTCGGAATGACTCCCGAACTACACCATTGCGTAGTACGCATCTCTGCGATTTCGGCGTCGCAAATTTCGTCAAATTCTGATAAGATATGAAATAGATATGAATTTTATAAGTTTTGCGCTTTAATTTAAAACAATCCCTTTTTATTATTAAATAATATTATACCAAACAACATCAGCTTTCCATTCCAGAGAAGAAATCATGTTCTCATACACTCTCTTCCCTCATCATGCGACCAGACCGGCAAAAGAACCCATCATCCTCGATTAGGGTTTCGAAATCGCGCCTCCAACGTCGCATTCAACTCGATTGGGGACCACCGCACGAACGACCATCGAAAGCTCCACCAATGCCTTCGACCCTGATGAACTCGAACTCCCTACAGTCACGCAAATCGCGTGCGAACGTATGATGAACGGAGGTCAAAAACTTTGCCATTAACAAACCATAAGCTATCACGACCGTTAGATCTCAAGATCTCTTCGAGCTCGTCGACTTCCCAGTTGAAAGATTTGGCAAATAATGAGTGGATTAGGAGATTTTGGAGGAAGAAGGATAATCGTTTTCGGTCTTGGAATATAATAGAGGCGACGGCTGCTAAATAACTAGGGTTTTCGGCCCTGTAAACGCATATATATACGCGTAAACCCATTAGTTTATTATGTTATTCACTTAAAGCAACTTTTTCAAACGACCTCCAAACAACGCGTGCCGAAAGGCATTCCTAAGGGTTTTTTGCATTTCGGACACAATGAAACATGTTTCAGAAGCTAATTCGGTCATACGTGCGAGTTGCGGAATTAAACGATCAAATTTTAAATTAAATTGGTTAAATCGATTTCTATGCGTTTTAAGCTGCCGGGGTCAAACGACAAATCCGATTGCTACGAAAATTAAAATCTGATAATAACTAACTATTATAGATCCAATGGAACTGGTTTCGTCGAATTCCAAGACTGTGCCCCGGAAGGCTATTTTAACTCGTCAATAAATTCGAGCGATTTTCACAATCGTCGAAATCACTTAAAATTTCACTTTTAAAATTTTATTAACTTAATTATAATTCATATAGAATTTATAATCACATTAGAAATCATTCTAATTCATTTTAAATCAAAATCTGAATATTTGCATTATTATATTATTAAATTCCATTATTAAATTAGTATAAAATTTCAAACTTAATCTATCGACCTTTAATTCCATCCAACAATTCTATATTATAATTCAAATCCAATTAGACTCAAAATAAACTTTAGAATCTAATTTTATATCTATTTGCATTCAGCACTACCAGTTATCCAATTTCCAATATTAAATTATTATTATTCAAATTTCAATTAAATTACTGTACTTAAAATTTTACCCAATTTTATAAATTTAACCAAAGTCTTTTATTTCAAAATTCAAATTATATCCATATTTAACATTTAAAATAAATTAAATGTTCAAATATGATGACCCAAAATTCCGGGTCGTTACATTTCTCCCCCATTATAAAAATTTTGTCCCCGAAATTTGCTAAGGTAGAAAGAATGTTCCCTATTCAATAGCAAAACTTACTTAGTGAAATCTCAATTTCACTTTGCCTTAATTCTTTAGTTTCAAATCGAAACTACTAATTCAATCCTATTCCAAAATCCTTTATTTTCAATTGTTATTTGAAATCAATTTGTCGCTAATGAAACAAATTCTCCTACACTTATTAACTTAACCCAAACTTCTTTAGTTCAAACTTATATACACTTCCTAAAACCCTTTAGCTCAAATCCAAACTCATTTGCTTCATTTATATTCAAAAGCTCTTGTGGCAACATTATTTCAAAACAACTTTACTAGTTAATAAAAAATTTCAAAATCCCCAAAAAAATTCTGACTGCCAAAATTTTCAGAAAATTTTGGTAGAGTCTCCCCTGCACGGAGGAGCTTTCGCGATATCGCGATATAGATAATTATACATACATCGACCCACACGGTCGGAAACCAAAATATATCACAATATATATATATATATATATATATATATATCATTTCCCAATTATATTTGCGTAGGCGTACCTTTTTAGCAAATTTCAATAGCAAGCGGCTAATATAACGCATATACGCGCTCCATCTCTATCAAACGCCTCACATACCTGTACTTTCTCAAAAAACTCATCAGTTTTCAAAGATATGAACATTTTAACAACATTTCCAATATTAATCTAAGTCAAACATATCAATTTCATAATCCAATCAACAATCTGTATGATTTCATAAGTAAATCTTATTTTATAGCATGTACAAAGTTTCTTTTCTAATTCCATAAGTAAATCATATTTTATAGCATGTACAAGGTTTCTTTTCTAATTCCAAGTTCCATTTTATTTCATACAAATGATGTACATACAAGTTTACCATTCCCAATTCATAATTACTACCACCAATTCATATTCACTTCAATATTATGAATATATGCTTTTAATTCATTTACTTTTCTTTTCAATTAACCTACATTTACATACAAACCCACTAAATAGATTCCAATCCATTTCCCATTATTCAAATGTCAATTTCATTTACTTCTTTTAATTCATTCACTTAAGTTTAACAACTAATTTCTATGCAGGTTGTGGTATTTCAAACGAATAATCAATTCTTAAGCTTATAACCATTAACATTAATTCCAACTTATATTCATATTAATTTTATTCCATTTTGCATGGTTCACAATTCAAGCATTCTTATTCCATTGCAATTTTTAACTCAATTTTCTTATTTTCACTTCAAGATCGTCATTTAAGTTTAAATTAATAACATCCCATTCTATATTATTTACAACTCACACATCTTTAATTCATTCTTTCATATTTTATCACAATAATTAATTAAAACCATTTCACTTGCAATTCAATTTCACCATCTAAACAAATTTATCCAAGACCACATTATAAGCTCGATCACAAATATTTTTTTTTTCCAATTTGCTTAAGTTGTTTCAATCACACAATATTTCCAGTTCTCCTTATATCACTTTTATTTCATTTTCATTTGATTCTCATCCAAATCAATTCCAATTCATTTACAAATTAAATGTACTTTGTTTATTTATTCAATCCATTTTTAGATTTATTTTATTAACAAAAAGACCACTTTAAATTATCTCACTCATTTGAACTTAATTACAATTAAAGCCATCACTATTATAATCGAATTCCATTATTCATTCACACCTCTAATTTTATTACCAAAAGTAAATCCCATTCCAGAACTGGGTCTTTATTTTACTTTCCAAATTTTAATAAACTATCAAATTTCATCTCAAGAATTAATTAAAAGTCTTTTTCACTCTCATTTCAATTTATTTATCTCAACAAATTCCACTCAAGATTACTCAATAATGCTTTTCCACACTTATTTTTGTCTTTGTTACAATTTGATTTCATTTTCCTTTAGTTCTCATTCAATCAAAAATAATCACCACTAAGCTCATAATCATTAAAATTAATTCTAGTTTAAATTTATACTAATTTTATTCAATTAATCAATAACATTTCAACTAATTTATATCTTCTTTCAATTTAATTGTTTTCCAAAATTAATTCAAGTCCAACAAATTTTTAGCCAACCCACATTCATACCCTTTCCTATACCATTTAAAATAAAATTTCAATTCCATTCAAGATTATTTATTACTCCACTGGATTTTCATTTCAATTCAATCCAAATCTCAATCAATTCCCTTTTACCACAAATTAAATTTAATCAAAGAGTCAACATTTGCCTTTCCATTCAGCATTTAATTTCCAATGGATAGGTCTAAAATCTTATTTAAACCAACTTCAAGTTCAGTAATTGATTCTCTTCATATTTCACCTTTTTAAATGGAATTTCTAGAATTTCAATTCACATTTCTTATGAGATTATGATTGAATTCACCATACTGTTCAACCATTTCCCATTTGTGATTATAACTCCATTTTCTATTTATAAGTTCACCAACTTATTTACTTAAAGGTTTATATTGCTCATTTCAATCCATTTACATGTTATAATCACAATTCCAAATTCTATATACATACATATATAAATATATATATATATATGTATGCATGTATGTATGTATGTATGTATGTATGTATCACTGAATTCTTAAGGATACAAATTTTTCTTCAATTTTATTCTTTGCACCATTTTAAATTCTCAATTTTAGATTATAAGTATAACACTTAATAGCTCATGGGTACAATTCGTTACACAATGACCCACAATTACAAAGTCAACTTACATTTTAATTTAATCCAAATCAATTTAATTCTAAGTCCAAACTATTTAACTTTTCCCAAGTTAAATTCAAATTTTCTATTCACTTCCATGTACTCAAGTTAAATTTTAATTCCAAGATTAAAATCTTCATTTCCTTCTTATTAGCATCAACTTTACCAAAATAAGTTCATTAGTCGATGCATTTTAACTTTACACACCATTTAAATAGAATATTCTAGAATTCAATTACCCTGTTTTATTCAAAACCATTTTGAAATAAGAATCAATTCATACCCATTTGGTATGTCAATCAGATCTCCAGATTTTCCAAAACAACTGGCATACCCAACAAATCCAAACAATATCATAACCAACCATTTTGGTAGCAATCCATCACTTTAGAAACTCGAAAATGAATTCTAATGATGTAGCCAGCATTATCAGGATTATTTTCCAACGACTGAAGTGAGTTCAATGCTCCCTTACTTTCCCAAATTCATTTCAAAACAGTTTTACATTCAAACATATTACCCAAAACAATATTCCATCATTACCTTCAAACACCTTAACAAACATTTCAAACTTTCCCAGGGTTTTAAATTTCCAAATTTTTATTTTTCATTACATTTAAAATCCTTTCAAAATTCCCGGGATTTAAATTCTGGTTGAATTTAAATTTAGTTATTCCTTTGTTGTATAATTTATACTCATAGAATTTTATTTGATTATAACCATTTCAAATTTAAGATTAAATTTTAGATTCTTATTTGATTTAGGTATTAACAACCAAACAATCAAATATATATAATAATTTCAGAAAATTATTTCTTTTATATCAAAATATAATTTTCGGGTAAAATTATTTCATTTACCCACTTTAAAAACAATATTATGACGGTTTATCTTGTTTAAGAGTTTAGAAACCCCTATCGATACGGTTGTACTTCCCGTACCGACCAGAATTCATAAACACTCAACCGATAAGTCAACACAGTATGAAAACAATATTTATATTCACTAACAAGTATGCTCTCATATCTGTTAATACGCTCAACTCATTACAAAGTACTATTGACTCTGTTTAATGAGTAATTTCCCCACCAAAGCCTAGGTTGTCGCCAACCTAAGCTCTGATACACGGTGTGACAGCTAGCAAATCCGTACCCCTTGAGTCAACACTATTCTACTTCAATTAACTCAAGTGAAACAGAAATATGAACTATTAGGGTTAAAGAAGAAGAGATAGAAGAAAGAAGAAACTAAACAATATCAGAATCTCACACTCGCAGCGGAATAAACCATAACAGTAAATAATAGATCTTTACACAAAAAGAAACTGTATCTGTTTTATACACCATATCATCAGAGTATTTCATACAAACAATATTTACCAACCAGACATTACCATACAATCATAGCCGCGGATATATATAAGTACGGATAATACGTCTCGGACTCCAGCTCCTCTCCTGCTCCAAAGCATCCTGTCCGGAACATATAATACTCGGTCTGACACGAGCATTAAAATGAAATAACACCCGAGTCAGTCTGGAATACCAGCCGATAATAATGCATCCAAATTGATTATTAAAGTTTTCAAAAATCCTTTGAAAACAAAAGCATCTCGTAAGACCACGCCACAAATAAACATGTCGGTTTTTTACCTTACGATAGCTAAAACGCTTTTTATAGAAATCCTCTGATATTATAATAGGGTCCATATACAAATACTTATAAAATAGCCGAAATTGTTACATCTATTAAATTCCAGCTACTAGCCACAGAGTGGGTAATACAAACAAAACTCGTACAAGGCTCGTAGGGAGAATGGATTCCAACTAATGACTAGGCACCGGGGTACCACCTGTCACAGTACGGTGCCAAGATCACCGTACCGAGGACCACTCCCGATCCCCTGCAACACAAGACCGGATCCATCCCTTACTGGATAGTTCCAAATAAGATCACGGCGGTTGGGTTCAGTAACTGCCAACTAAGCCGAAATAAAAAGGGACATCTAGATAGGGATGACTTTACTCTCAAGTGGGGGCTACCCACGAAGCCTTGCTGAATATCCCCTGATTTTCAGTCATTCCCATTTGATGAGGCTTGAGGCTAAGCGTTACCTTTTAGAACATTTCACTTACAATGCCCATCACCCACCTAACGATGTTCCGAAAGCATTCGTCCATACAAGTCCGTCCCGGGTTCGAATGGAGCCGAAGGCACTACTCCTAATACATCCATTTTAGAAATATCCTCAGGATTAGTAGCGATTAGCCCTTGCACTTCACTGCTCCATCTTCGATTCCGAACACCTTTTTCGCACGAAACGTACAAACCGGATCGAAGTGGTTTTCAAGAAATAAATCTCGATCCCGGTCTCTTCGAAACGATCAATGCATTTGTCCAATATTGATAGTCGGTGATTTAACTATCAATTAACATTCACAAACATCCATCACACAATAAATAATTGCCCAATTATTTATTTTCCTCAAAATACCTTTACGATATACAATTCCAATTTCAAAAATTCCTTTTGAAACACTTTTCAAATCCAATTTCCCCATGGAATAGATTCTCAAATCTTTATTCCCTCTAAAACATCCAAGTACCTATATTTAAGGTTTAAAATAATTTAAATACTTAATCCCTCAAAAATACATTAAAACCATTTATATCAAATCTACTTACATATTTAATTTAAAATATACTTATACTTTAAAAAATATTTCGTACAAAACTGCTTTATAAAATTTAAACAATTGACTTTAAAATAAGTTAAGTCATAGCAGTTTTAAACATAAAGTTATGAATTCTTATACAATTTCAAATAAAGCTTT
The DNA here is from genome assembly GCA_030765085.1 of Allium cepa. Classification (NCBI taxonomy): domain Eukaryota; kingdom Viridiplantae; phylum Streptophyta; class Magnoliopsida; order Asparagales; family Amaryllidaceae; genus Allium; species Allium cepa. The sequence continues at coordinate 277,331,972 of CM060934.1, read as the reverse complement.
AATTGATTTTCTTTAAAATGGAACCATTTATAAAGTATAAATGATAATAATATTCTTTAAAAACATGATTCTAATTACCCTTTAAAAATAGTTACTTCTATAACTCTTTTAATATATGTTCACTTTAAAAATTCTTACAACATAAATAAATTTCTGGAAACCGTTCTTTAAATAAAACTCAAAACTCCTATCTTTTCAAAAATCAACTTTAAAATGTACTTGGCATCTCAGGGAATTAAACTTCTATTTTAGGATAACCCAAAAATTCACTTCATCAATCCAATCACAATTTACCCAATTCAATTGTACGTTCATCCCATAAAATTCCTTTCCATACTTTTAAAAAGTAGCTCCTTTTATTTTAAACACATTGCTATCTCCTGGAAATCATTTTCAAAACATAGTTTTAAAATATTTAAAATAAAGCTTCTCGAAATTATTTCCTTAAATAATACTTAAGGAAATATATATAGGTTTCCTAAGTACTTTTAGTCAAATTTAGCTTTTAAAAATAAAGTTATTAAATATTTATAGTATAATTTCCTTTTTAGAACCTAATGCTACTTTACTTTATAAAATAATTACCATAATTACTTAATCAAATATTTGCTTTCACTTAAAAACGATTTAAAATAATATTTCTTTCTAAAATATTCTAAACATATTTAAACTGCAAATTTATAATTTGAAGCTTTCTTAAAAACAGAACAAAATTTCCAGGGGAAAGCACACTTCCCATTTTAAAATAAATCTCGCTATTCTTTAAACAGTTCACATTTCCTTTATAGATCACATTCCCAACATTTCAAATTATCAACAATTTTCTTGCATTTAATTACTTTTGAATTCTTTACTTAGGAATTTCTTTTATATCCTTTAAACCCAATTCATCTCTTTATATTTCAAATTTTCAGGTTGTATTCTCCCAGTCACAGCACAAAACAATTTAAATTTCAATTTAATTCATCACAGCATATAAATAAAATGCAGCATAACAAGATCTAAACTATTTATCTCAGACTAATGAACATGATATATTACAGAATATAAATCTAAATTTCTATTTCTGAGGGATCCAGTTGGATCCCTCCAACCTGTTTTCCCTGCATCCACAAATATTAGCATAACCAATAAACATCTATTTAACTTGATAATAATTATCATATTCAGCAAATCAACCAATCAAACATTCACTGGTATCCAGATGTGAGTGAGAATTACTCACCTTGGGTTTCGGCGAGCGTTCGAAATTTAAATTAAACCGAACGACGTACGATTTAACTCAAATTTATACTCGCCCGGAATGACTCCCGAACTGCACCATTGCGTAGTACGCAACTCTGCACTTCCGGTGCCATAAATTTCGTCAAATTCTGATAACATATTAAATAGATATGAATTTTATAAGTTTTGTGCTTTAATTTAAAACAATCCCTTTTTATTATTAAATAATATTATACCAAACAACATCAGCCGTCCATTCCAGAGAAGAAATCACGTAGGCATACACTCTCTTCCCTCATCACGCACCCAGGCCGGCAAAAGAACCCATCATCGTCGATTAGGGTTTCTAAATCGCGCCTCCAACGTCGCATTCAACTCGATCGGGGACCACCGCACGAACGGCCATCGAAAGCTCCACCAACGCCTTCGACCCTGATGAACTCGGACTCCCCACAGTCACGCAAATCACGTGCGAATGTATGATGAATGGAGGTCAAAAACTTTGCCATTAACAAACTATAAGCTATCACGACCATTAGATCTCAAGATCTCTTCGAGCTCGTCGACTTCCCAGTTGAAAGGTTTGGCAAATAATGAGTGGATTAGGAGATTTTAGAGGAAGAAGGATAATCGTTTTCGTCCATGGAATGTAATAGAGGCGACGGCTGCTAAAGAATTAGGGTTTTCGGCCCTGTAAACGCATATATATATACGCGTAAACCCATTATTTTATTATTTTATTCACTTAAAGCAACTTTTTCAAACGAACTCCAAACAACGCGTGCCGACAGGCGTTCCTAGGGTTTTTCCGCATTCCGGACACAACGGAACATGTTTCAGAAGCTAATTCGATCATACGTGCAAGTTACGTAATTAAAAGATCAAATTTTAAATTAAATTGGTTAAATCGATTTCTATGCGTTTTAAGCTGCCGGGGTCAAACGACAACTCCGATTGCTACGAAAATTGAAATCCGATAATAACTAACTATTATGGATCCAATGGAACTGGATTCGTCGAATTACGAGACTGTTCCCCGGAAGGCTATTTTAACTCGTCGATAAATTCGAGCGATTTTCACAATCGTCGGAATCACTTAAAATTTCACTTTTAAAATTTTATTAACTTAATTATAATTCATATAGAATTTATAATCACTTTAGAAATCATTCTAATTCATTTTAAATCAAAATCTGAATATTTGCATTATTGTATTATTAAATTCCATTATTAAATTAATATAAAATTTCAAACTTAATCTATCGACCTTTAATTCCATCCAACAATTATATATTGTAATTCAAATCAAACTAGACTCAAAATAAACTTTAGAATCTAATTTTATATCTATTTACATTCAGAATTACCAATTATCCAAATTCCAATATTAAATTATTATTCAAATTTGAATTAAATTACTGTACCTAAAATTTTACCCAATTTATAAATTTAACCAAAGTCTTTTATTTCAAAATTCAAATTATAATCCATATTCAACATTTAAAATAAATTAAATGTTCAAATCTGGCGACCCAAAATTCCGGGTCGTTACAGATAATTTGAAATAAATATTTGAAAATTGATTTAGTTAATAGAATATTAATTAAATGAACCTAGTGACTGCTTATGTGCTAGATATTGTTTGTTGCTTCCAAAGTTAAATAACTGACTACCAAATTTGGCCATTTTTGGTTCCTTAACTTGATGTGAGAACTGATTAGTCATGCACTGAGCACGAAGCCGATTGAATAGGCTTGATTATCATTTGGATTAAGAATGTTGATTTCAGTAGTGCGAAGTGATTATGGTACTCCAATCTACCAGGCTTCCTCCTTGGCCGAAGGATAACAAGTTGAGAATTGTAAACATGATAAGTCTATGGGACTTAGTTTCCTATGAGTTTGAGGGTCTCCTTATCGTTATTGGCCTGGAGAGACTGGAGTCGGATTTATCCAAGAACCACTTCAGACCAATATATGCGTTTGAAAGTGCAGGTTTCAGATGAACATTTTAAGGATGGAGATCTTCATGATGCAGGGCTACTTGCCACTAGACCCATGATGCATATTATATATATCATGGAGTTAGTGCTTCATCATGAAAATCTACGATATGCAAGGACTTCTCGCTATAATCCTAGGGGTACGTGGTAGGAGAGTACCTTCGGTTTGTCATGTTCCTGGACAACTTGTATGGACAAATGTCTCACGTTGCATTTCTAGTTACATTAATTGATCTCTATGAACATATCTTCTTTTTGGTTGCGGAGATGTCAACTTCTCTTAGCTTACACCCTTTCCTAAGACATACACGTTCAGGAGTTATACATTTGTCGAAATTAGTTGTTTGATTATGGGAATGGCAATGTGGTATTCATAGTGAAATGTGCTATGTAAAAGGTAAACGTTATCTTAAGCCTCATCACTCGATAATGGCTTAAACATGGTACGCCGCGAGGCTATATGCTTCGCAACCATTAGGGTATGATCATCATCCTTTTAGATAACCCTTTATATGTCGGGTATGTGGTGTATGCTACGAGACGTCTCGGATAGGTTGGTAACAACTGAGGTGATGACATATTCGGTTTATATCGAGGCCATTTATGAGTGCCGATTAGGGATAGATCGGTCTTGCCAGATGCGAGGATTGTTTGTGTATCCTCGGTATATTCCTCTAGAGATGTAGTGTACGGAAGGCAGTCCCTTATCTGCCATTGTATCGATATCCATTCTCCAATATGTACCTACCATTTTGTTTGTAAACCTATTATGCCATCAAATTTAACCAATGTAACAATTTCGACTATTTTAATATTATTTGCATACTAGACACTAGTATATATTATATGATTTGATATGAAATGTTTTGGCTATCATAAGGTAAAAACTCGTCTGTGTTTATGTAAGGTGTAGTCTTATGGGATACCTTTGTTTATGTGCGTTGTAGCCTTACGAGCTGCAGGCCTTCAGGTCGTATTCATGTATATGTTTATTTTCCATTGTAATTGTTGTTTAGATTATCATTATTTATGAGGACATGTTATTATAACTGTTCGAGCTGAAGATTGATGATTTGTTGTTGTACTTTGATGGATGTATGTGTATTACAATTTCTCTTTTGTAAATTCATTAATATTATATTATATGTTGTTCCGCTGTGATTGTGAGATTTTGTGTTGTTTTTAGTTTCTCTGGTTGCTACTTTGTGCATCCATAACTCTTTAATTTTCTTTTGAATTGCTACTAGATCTTTTCTGGAGCGTATTTTGGTTTTTAAACTTGGTGCATGTCAAATTTCAGTCCTTAATTCATCTATTTGCTATGTGAAATATTATCTAGAAGTTCAATACAAAGCAGGAATCACCCAAGGAAATAAACTCCATGTCCTAGGTCGACCCAATAGACTGGCGGTCGACATGAGGTTCGACTTGTCCATTGGCCTGGATCAACCCCTATTGGCCCAGGTATGAGAAGTTGTGGCTATTGTTTTTATATTTTTCACAGCACTTTGTTGTATCTTGTTATGATTTGGGGACCAATTCCTTTACAATTTTAAGATATTTTTTATGATGGTTATGGGCTATGATATCCATCAATGGGTTAGCTGAGCTTTGGAGCAATTTGGAATTTAAATTTTTGAATTTAAATTCCATTTAAATTTGAATATCGATTGGGTGTATCTCCAACGTTTTCCGGATCTTAAGCACTATTTCTTCCAAATAAGTTTTGAGAAAATTTCAAAATAGATTGGTTTTTGAAATCATAATTATAAAATATTTTTAAATTACTATTAAATTATTTCAAGGTATTTAGATATATTCAAGCAGAATTTTCAATAAAATGTCTTCAAAATGATTTAAGAAAATTATTTTAAAATGGCAATTTCTCAAATAAATTATTTTATAAATAATATACATTAGTTTTACACTGTTTGGACATATGAGAAAGAGAATTAAATGGTTTAGCAAAATCCATGGTATGGGACATGTGAATTTACTTTATCGGTCAATTCCGGACTTATACAATCGAGACTTTCCGGGTTATTGATTTCTGAGTTAATTAGCCAATTTATGGCGAATTTCTGAGATTATAGTTCCTGTCGTTAGGAAATATCTAGGAAGGCTAATATTTGGTGGGTTGTGGTTTAAGATATACTATTCTAGGAGCATGATCTATGAGAACACGTTGTAGTGTTTTACTTGCCAATGAGATGAGGCGAGTCTGAGTTTCCGAGTTTTGAGATTTTATGATGATTTTAATTTCTAATGTGGAAATGACTAGCAGTTAGTAAACCGTTAAGTGTAAACGTGTGGTATGGGATGCATGTTAATAATTGTCGAGTTCCTATCTGGAAGTTGTGACACATTTTAGGATTGCCAGTACTATGGACCTTTGGGTCATTTGGGATTAAGAATTTGGTCGTTTGATATTTATGTCTTCGGTCGTTCGGAAGAGGTCCCTAATATATGTAGTACTGGGGGGATGGCAAGTGCAACATCGTTTCGGCATGCAAATGGGATTTGGCGAATCCGAGGAATTTTTGTGAGTTTTTATTTCGATTTCACCAATTTGAGATGATGAATTTACTTATAGCCTTGTGTTAGAGAAGGGGTTATAAATATGTTGTTTTATGGTGATTTCAATATTGGGATTATGAACTCTTATTGAGTTTCATGGGTTTTGATTTGGAGATTTTACTGATATCACATATGCTTATATATTGATTATGTTCACTTTCATTGTACAGCTCTTTGAATGTAAAATATCTATGCCACGTGAAACCTTATCATGTGATTAACTTTGAGCCTTATGGAATACCTATTCTTAGTTGTATAAATAGACTTTCTTATATCATTCCTTTATCTTTAAAGGAATGTTTCCCTTATGCACTTTTATTCTTTTATCTTTTACTAATATCAAGTTCTAGTTAGCCTGACCCATGTATTTATTACTTGGGTCAGACCGAGTTACCGGTTAGCTTTTAGACCTTTGCTAGCTTTACCTTTTTGGGCTTCTTCATCGACTTTGGTTATGGCATAGTTTTTGTGTATTATTCATTTGTGGGAACCTTATGATGTATCTATTCTTCTGTGGGGATGTATGTATATATTATGGTTGAATACCACTCGTGACATGTTGTATTACATTTAATGTAAGTGTATATGTATATTATCTGTATTTCTATTTTGTGACTTGAAATTTTATCGTTATCATATTTTGTTTCTGAATCGATCTGATGGCCCCCATAGTAGTGTATTAGCAAGGACTGAAGTATGTCGAATACTTGTAATAAAATGAAAAAAAATAAGTTCCAAATCCGACATACTTAGCTCTTATCTAATGCGAGACTATGATGGTCGCCCTTAACTAGCCATATTCTCCGCATTAGCAGACAGAATTACTATATAATTCTCTTTGTTAATGTGGGTCTCGAGGTGGGGCGTTACAGCTTGGTGTCAGAGCTGGGTTCAGAACAAATTTAATAAACGCAGAACAGCACGATTACCATACATCAAGTATAATACAAGTGTAGACATCATCCCCAAATCGTATTTGAACCCAACCTTGTCCTTAATCTTTTGAGTTCTTTGGAGGTAGATGGAAAGGACTACGTCTAGGAATGTTAATTGTAAATTCCGTAGTATTGCTTATTCAATGAATTTCAATTGCTAATATCCACCCCTATGAATGATCCTAGCTTAACTTAACTTTCAGCAGATGGCTGGAAGAGGTAGAGGTCGCATTTGGTGTTGGGACCGTCCAGTGGTTCTCGTCCCGAAGGAGTTTATATGTCGACCGACCAGATTCTTGAGCTTCTTAGGAACACTCAGCCTCCTTCTCTTAATCATTCCTCTCCTTCGTGCAAATCTACATTTTTGCGTATGTGTAGCAACTTCACCCATCTCTGAGGAAAGCCATTCAAAGGCTCAGAGAAAGTTGTAGAGGTTCAAGCTTGGCTTCGAACATGCGAACGCGTCTTCACTCACATGGAGATTTCCAATCATCACCGTGTTCTTATGACATCAAGTATGCTGCAAGAATGAGCATTAGACTGGTACGAGCTCCTTATAGCTAAGATATATTAGTCTGCTCTTACATGGTAACATTTCCGTGACAGTATTGAGCTTAAGTTCGTGCCAGAATCCGAGAAGGCTTTTCTTGCCCGTCACTTCCTCGATTTGAAGCAGGGAAAATCCTCTGTGTTAGATTATGTATCCTCCTTGGAGTCGCTATCTAAGTATGCGCTTGAGTTCATTGGTACCCCCATACAAGAAGAATCTTAAGTTCATATCAAGACTTAAGAAATATTTGAAGAAGTCGCTCATGCTTCAGCTTAAGCTCTATTTCGAGGAGTTTGTGGATTTGGCGCTTTTCCTCGAAGCCGCTAAAAAAGAAAGGGATAGCAGTGATAAGGCCAAGGTTCAATCGAACCCAAATAAGAAGAAATTTCCCTTTTCGAAATCCCAATCATTTCCTCCTAAGAAGAAGATGAAGTAAGGAAATTCTGGTTCTCACTCCGATGCTGCAACTCCTTCAGCTAGAGGGTTGGCTTGCTTCAATTGTGGTTGTAGAGACCACCTAGTTAGAGAATGTCCTCAAGCACCCAAGTGCCATTACTACAAGAAGGAAGGACATATAGTTTCAACATATCCTAAGAAGGGGGGACTTCAGGTTTGGGGAATCTGAGTGTGGCTCAGGCTTCTGGTAGTGCATCTCAGTCTTGAGGTATATCTCCTATTATTTTGGAAGGTTCTATTCTTTTTCATGACCGTTCCATTCAAATCCTCTTCGATACAAGTGCTTGACATTTATCTGCACCGAAGAGATTTGTTAATGCTATTAGATGATATGGTCTTGTTGCTCACTTGAGGATTGCGAATCCTTTTGAGGGGATCTGCAATAATTGATGTGAGAATTTTGGGGATTTTTTCCTTATAGTTTATCTTTGCATGCGTTTTAGCATGCTATATTCTATCTTGAGTTTAGAGTAGTTTGAAAGGGAGTAGCTTGCATTTTATTAAGTTACGTTTTGTGATTTGAAGCGTCCTACAGTTAAGTATCCTGATTTAGTTTGATTGATTAATTTTTGTCTTCAGAATATTGATTATGATTCCGAAATCTCTGCATTCATTTTTGAATATCGAGATGTTGATGATATATCTCAAACTCCCGTCATTGTGACTCTGTTGATTTCTGTAAGTCCGTTGGGGTATGACACCCAATCGGGCAATCGAATATTATGTTGATCTCATTTCCGGTTCTTAGCCTTTCGGTCATCCTTCCACAAGGATGCCTACTAAGGAAATAAGGTGATCCTTGGAATTTAATTGATATTGTCATTTTTACCTCTTTTGAGATAACCATTTTGGATACTCATTTATAGGCTTAGTAATATTACTTCACACGAAGTAATGATTTTCCGTTTGTGCTCTTCTTCTCATTTCGAGAAGATATTTTATTATTACCCTTATATCTCGCTGATTTCATATTGGACCTCTTGGTGGTGCTAGGGTCTTTCTTCAACTTAACCTACACCGATTTTCATTAGCTTTGAATTACGAAGGATAGTGTTCTTTTACCGCTTTCTGTACTCGTTATGGGTTTCCGAGTAGTTCATTATACCGTTAGCATCAACAAACACTCTAATCCACTCCCTTAACATTATGAACTGAGTATTCTGGGAATATCTTAATGAGTCTGCTTTTTTTATTTTAATTTTTATGTATATGTAATGATTGTGTTTTCTAATTTTTCAAAAATTGAAGTTATATTTCTAAGAGAAATTGGACTTGGTTTTTGGAATAAATAAAGAACATTTTGAGAACCAAATATGATATTTTTTTTATAAAAGATGATTTTTGTGTTGGGATGTCCACAAAGTGCTTTTAAAATTTTGATAGAACGCCTGACCAGTGTTATCGATAGGAATTTCCTAAACGCTATGATGAGACAATTAGACACGATAAAATAAATTTTAATGAGGCTAAATTTGGAAATAAATTAAAAATATTTGTGAACTATATTTTATAATGGATGACATATGCAGCTATTGAACCATAGTGGGATAGGACAAGTGGCAAGGTGATTTTGATCATTTGGTCAAAGCTGCAGCCAATCGATAGGGTTATTTATTTAAATCAATGGCAAAGAAATACCATTATGATAATTGAAATGTATGAGTTTGAATATTGTTAGGGTTTATTATTTAAATGATGAGATAATACTTTGAAAAATAAATGGTTATTGAATACTTTAAAAAGTTATTCTTGTTAAAGATGAAGTTTGTTATAAGACTTTGGGTATTTGAAAAATAAAGAGTAGTAAATCTTAAAATTTTATCTTAAGGATTATTAAGATGATATTATAAAATTCAATCGAAAATTTATTTCTGGGAAAAAGGGAATACGAGTTTGAAATTATTGTCTTTTTATTTACTATAAGAAGGAGTTTGGAAAAATTTCCATGTGTTGAAAATTGAGATTTTTAATATGAAGGCAATGAGCTTTGGAAATTTAAGAAGTTTTGATTTTTAGATTATGGTTTTGAAGATAATGAATTTCAAAATCTAATAAATTTTGATTGTGAATTAAAATTTATTTCTATTGTATTCCTCGAAATTGTCTTGCCTTAGTGCAATAGTCTAATGACTAGCATTTTACGATCATTTGAGTAGGGTGGTCTTTGAAGTAACCATCTCTCATTGGGTCTTCTTACCTCAATGTTTGTTATCTCAGTATCAATATGGCTCCTTCCGTAGTGGCATACGGGAAGTCATCGGCTTGTTTTTAGAGTTCAGATAAAGCGAAACTAAATCCCCACTTTATTCATAAAACTTTTGTGGAATCAATATCTTTCGATTGATTTTAGGTTGCGCTTTTTCTTTTATGTTCTTGTTTCGATGGCAAGATGCCTTCGAAAACATGAACTATTGATCGAAGATATTCCATAATTCTCTAATCCCGACTCATATATTAGGGTAATCATAAAATTGATTGAGCAATTATATCCTGGTCTTCTTTTATATTGAGTAGAGAGTGAGGAATTTTGATCTTGTGCTTGTCTATCCTTCCTTTAAATGATGAAATAAATGTGTAGAATACAAACTCTTTTCTAGAAATTGCGAGGATGCAATTTTGTTAAGGGAGGACTTTGTAACAACCATGGTTGGAGATTACCTTTATATATTAAACTATGATAGAGGTTATAATTTAATATTGTAAATTAAAATATAATTGGAGATTTTAAATTGTTTATTTGGAATAAACAATAAATTTTGTAATTAAAATGGGAAAAAAATTTGGAACTTTATTTTGTTTACTTGGGAGTAATATGGATTAGATAAGTATTTGGTTTAAATAAATTGAAATATAGAGTATTTATTAGTTGGACCTAATAATTTAATTAGGTGTTGTATTTCAACGTTAAATTGTTGAAATAAACATAAAGTAATGGAAATAAAGTTCTAAAAACTTTATTTTGAGAATTTGAGTAGAAAATAATAAAATTGCAATTTTTTGGGTAGATACAGCAATGTTGGAAAACATTGTTAATATTAATTTTTTTATTAAAACTAAAATTAAAGACGAAATACTATTTGGAAATAATATTTTGATGATTAAAAGTGTTAAAATGGATTATGGTAATTTAATTGACAAGAAAATAATTTTTATACAAATTATTGGAGTGAAAATAGTGTTTTATAATAAAAGCATGTTGTAACGACCCGCATATTTTCGATAATTAAAATATTGAATTAAATAAGATTTTGTAATTTGATATCGGAAAAAAATAAAATTTATGATGTAGGAATGAGAAAACTATGGAGAATGAACTTAAATAATGTAAATTAATGTAATAGGTGACTATTTGAATGTAATCTAAAGTAATTCTAATAATTGTAAGTTATAATTGGTTATAAATTTAAAATAAGAAAATGAATTTAAAAGTTATATTAATTGATGAAATAATATGTAACAAATTGAAATTAGATAAAATTTGTGTTATGTTAGTTATAACATTTGTGTGCAGATAACAAACTTATAAATGTGATTAAATTAAGAAAAGGTAACAAGTGTTATTTGTAACCAATATATTTAATATGTTGAACTAAGTTGGAAATCAATTGTAATTAAACATAATTAAATATTACGTTAATACGAGTTAAGATGATAACCGTAAAATGTGAAGGTAATAAAATGTACAGAAATGTCAATTATATTCTTAAGGCAATAATTTATTTAATAAAAAAAGTAAAACTAAGATAAATGGATTTATTGGGACTGTAAATTATAAATAATGTGAAAATCGATAAAAAATTCAATATAATTGAAATATTACAACTAATATAGTAAAAGATTATAATCGTAGAATATTAATGCAATAAGATGTAAACAAATGTTAACGATGTCCGTAGACTAATGTTTTATTCAATAAAAAGATTGAAATCTAATTAAATCAATTTATTCGAATTAGGATATAACTAGTTAGAATTAAATGTAATTAAATATTGTGGTTAATGTAAGAAAAGGCGTCTATTGTAGAAAATGAGGATAACAAGATAGAAACCTATGTTAATAATTACATAGGGTATTGATCGATTTAATAGTAGGAATGTAAATCAAAACAAAAGAATAAAAATGAATAACTTTAGAAAAGAAGTAAACATATGTTTATTTATTTAAAATGTTTGGTAGCTGAAAGATTGATTGTAAAGGCGAGAAACTATTATTTAGTAAGAAATGCATAATTAGTGCTTGTATCCAATAGTGTAAATATGTTTAAATTACTGTTAGATAGGAAATAATTGTTATACTACTCATTACATTCATTTAGTCCATTTTAAAACTTAATCAACTCAAATTAATGTAATTGAAAATTTTCAACTAATAGGAGAGAGAATACAAAATTGTAAATTAATAGGTGCAATTAAAAGTAGCCTATGTTTTCTGAAAATATAAGAAAAGTTTGATCTTATGAAAAGAACATTTACATCAAATAAAATGAATGTTTCATTCGTGAATGTAGGTTTAATTTCATTAAAATAAAGAATAGAATGATTGATCTTAAAGGAAGAAATATATGTTTATTTGAACTGTGTTATAGCTTACAAATTGATTACAAGAATAGAAAAATAATCTATTTTAGTAAGGTATTTATTACTCTTGTGTATATACGACAAATTAGTAAGAGTATTTAAATAAACAACTGTTCTATTTTTCATCCATTTTAGTTGTCAGTTTTGAAATTTAACTTTGTAAGTAATTGCAATTAATGTAATTCAAATATTTCAATTAAAAGGAAAGAAAACGTTGGTTGCAATTAATAGATTTAATAAAAAAATGCACGTTTTGTGTCAAACAAAAAGGAGTTTTAATAGAAATAAAAGATCATTTTGGAAAAACCAAATTGAACGTTTTTATTTTATGGTAAGTATAAAAAAATTATTATGTGTAGGTAAGAACCTTAATGAGTACAAATTTTAATATTATTTGAGTTAACGAAGTTAATTTGGTTACGTTTAAAAAAATTGAATTTTAAAATGGTGGTGCGATGTACATGATCCCTTTATTTCTTTTATTATTAATTGCTGCATGAACGTTTTAAATTAGTTATCTTATTATTAATACTTAATCCGTTCATTTCTTCTTCTATTTAATACCCGAACCTAGACATTTAGGTTGTATTTAATTCTTGCCACCTCATTTTCATGTATAAAAAATTTCACTTTCCTTTGGTTTGCAAAATTCACCATTATTACATACATTTTCTTATGCATTATTAATGTCTGGAGCTTTCAAAATAAAATTTGACATTTATGTATATTTATCCACCTTTATTTCCTAATTATAAATAACCTGCAGCTTATTTCTTCATATGCGTTTTATTTATCCTGACACCTCATATTCAAAAGCTCTTGTTCTTGCAAATCCAAAAGCTTTCTTTTTTGAAACATGATTTTTTTTTTCATTTTTCGTACACGTCATGTCCTCATCTTTGTTGTTCTTCAATCTTTACCTTCCTCTTCTGGAGAAACATGTAAGTATTAAAATTTGTTTATTTTTTGTGTACTAATTTTCATTTTAATAATATTCTTATAACATGAATAGCTTTTTCATACAAACTTTGATTCACACATGATTTCTTTGTTGGATTCGTATTTAAATTTCGGACAACATAAAATTGATTTAGTTGAATTTGGAGACTGTTGAGTTTTTGCGCTTCTATTTTGATTTTTATGGGATAAAATTAAAGTTGAGTGTATTAACCCACTCACAATTACTAAATTATCTTATGTTAGTTAAATTAAATTTATAATGTGATTAGGAATTAACTGGTTGATGTTTGGTATGTTTAAATGTTATCCTAGTTAAACTTGACCCTTATTGCATTTAATCATCGTTTAATTTAATATGGAATTTAATTGTCAATTTAATACCAGTTAATGATTATCAGTTATCTATTGATGTTTATTGGTTGATTTGGATGATGATAGTGATGGATGTTTGATTGTTGATATTGGATGACCAGATGTTATATTTTATATTGTTACAACACTGCATGTTCCCTATGGGTTGAAATGACACATACCCGAACGATCATATAAAATAAGGGAAAATCGTTATGGGTTGAAATGATAAACCCAAACGATTTTCATTGAATTGAAATTTTGGGATTGCAAGTTAAAATGGTATATCCATAAAAATTTAAATTGCGAATTGAAATGATAAACATTTGTATCATTTGACCATATGGTAGAAAATTATATACGGACACAGAATTGGTTAAATTAAATGATTTTTAAATCCTTGAAATTTTAAATTCGGTTAATTGGTATTTTGAAATAGAAATTGATTTATATAAACCGAATTATTTTTGAAAATCCAGGCATTAATTTGAAATTGGAATTGATTTAATGAATTGTTCAAAGGATTTAAATTGAAATCTTAAAGTTGAGTTTGAAGTATAAACGATATTCATCGAAATTGAGTTATTAAGATGTTGGAAACTATACCTTTGAAAATCTACAAAAATTAGAATAGTTAAATTTGATATTTTAAGATTTGAAATTGAGTTTTGATTTGAAATCTAGACATAGTCCAGATTTGTTGGGATGGAAGAAATGGTTAAACATAATGTTAACTTCAAAATTTATTATCTTAATATAAACTGTAAATGTCATTTTAAATTCTAGTTTTAAGATTTTCAACTATCAAAATAAGTTAATTTGTTTTAAACCAACTTAATCAATTTAAATTATTTAATTTATTTTAATCTAATTTAACCTATTTTAATCTAATTTAACTTATTTTAAACTAATTAACCTATTTAATCTATCTTAATCTATTTTAATTTATTTAATCTATTTTAATATGTTTTAAATCTTTTAAACTTAATTAACTTTATTAAACTATATTAAACTATTTAATTTATTTTAAACTATTTAATCTATTTAATATATTTTAGGTTCATTTAATCTATTTTAAATCTATTTAAAGTAGTTTGAATCTATTTTAAATTTATTTAATCTATTTTAAAATTATTTAACCTAATTTATATCTATTTAAAACTATGTTAAATTAATTAAACCATTTGTAACTCTCTAAATTATTTTCTAGATTTCAGATGATGTAAAGTGGAAAGGTTTATAATTAAAGCCTTGATTTTAAAGCGGATAAGGTTTAATAATGTTACAATCTAAGTTAGGATTTAAATAACATATTTGAGCAAATATGATGATTTGAAATGATGGTTCAACCTATTTTGAAATTATGATTTCGAAAGTGATAAGGTTTGAGCTGAATATGGTATTTGATATCAATTGTGAAATGGTTTTGGAAATTTAGAAGAACCATTCAGTGTGAAATAGGCATTTGGTTGTTAAAGAGACCAGGATCGAATATTTTCATACTCTCTGCCAATTCCGAAAACCACTTTAACAACTGTGTACGTGGTGGAGATTCTAGAAATAAAGTAGGATGGTTTGGAGAACGATTCTGCATGAGTTATTTATGTGACTCTGACTCCCCATGAGTTAGCTTAGATGTGACAAAAACATGAGCCATGCCGGGCCAAGTGAGGTCATTCTTCCGATCGGACACATTTCTTCGATACCATATTATGACTTTGTGATGATTTGGTGGCCACCCTTGATTTTGATTATGAGAGTGTGTTCCGAGGCGGGCGGTAGTAGCTATTATGCATTACCATCAGTCTGGATCCGCAATCGGTATATCTATCCTCGCATTGCCTTGAGTGCCGTGTTCACATGCCCTATCACGCCTTCTACGGGTTTGGTTTGTAGCATACCTATGGAGTGCCCTCTGAGTAAACCTCATGGAGGAGCTTACGGTACTGTATAGACTATGGGAATATATAAAATGCGTTAAGGGGGATATGGGTAATGCCTTAACACTATTTTAATAATTAACTTTGTTGTAGACACTATAATAGTAGTGTATTTTACAATGTATGTAGATAGTTTAATGGACCCTTAGGAGATGTAATCCCAAACACTGTTAAGTTATTGCATGCACGTACACTGGATAGGATATGTCAAACCTCGTAAACATTTCCGACGTCGTCGCACTCATATTTATTTACTGTTGATTTAACTTACGCAAGACCTTTTAGTTTTGACTCGAGTATTTTGTCTTTTCAATTAGCTCGGGTTAGTTTGAGCTTTTCAGTTTATTGAAGACTGGTTTCTGGAGGATGAAGACGAAAATTTGTATTATTATTTATTACATTATGTCCACTACATCATGTTGTTTCGCTGCATTTATTTATTCCTGTTGCATGTAACTCTGATTTGGCATTGTAAAAGTATAATAAAATGTTAATTGTAAACAACTCCATGAATTATTTATTTGATTTTGTCGGTCCGTTATAAGATTCTATATTTGTTTTTTTCTTTCTCTGCTTTTTCTTAATTACCTAATAACAATCCTCTGTTTTGAATGGTTTGAGTTTGACATATATGTCTTATCATTGATTTAAACCGTCCAAAAAGGCAGGTCTTCACAGTTGGTATCAGAGCTTTGGTTTAGTGATCACCTTAGCTTTGTAATGACCCGATTTCTTGACGCCCGAAAAATCGAACCATTAGGGTTAAAAGAAGAAGGAGGTAGAAGATGAGAAAACAACATCAGAATCTTACCAATGCAGCGGAATAAAATATAATAGATAATAACTGATCTTTATACAAAAGAAACTATATCCATCTATACATACAACATCAGAATACAACATCAGAGTTCAACAACATCTATAACACAAACCTGGACATTTATATTGACTTATCCGTACCAAACTGACGATACAACTTACAACACAGCGGAATTATACATCAAGTACATATTCTACGTTTCGCCATCTAGGTCATCTCCTGAGCTTCACAGCATCCTTTCCTGTCTTCTATAATACTCGGTCTGACCCGAGCATTATAGTTAAATAACACCCGATTCAGTCTGGAAAACCAGCGTGAGAAAATACACTCAATTGGATTATTAAAGTTTTCAAAACCATTTGAAATCAAAGGTATCTCGCAAGACCTCGCCACAAATAAACATGTCGGGTTTTTACCTTACGATAACCAAAAAATTTCTTATAAAATCCTATGATATTATAATAGTGTCTATATACAAATACTTATTCAAATAGCCAAAACTGTTACATTTATTAAATTCCAGCTAATTGGTATACAAACAAAACCATAAAGGCACGTAGGGAAAATGGATTTCCATCAATGGCAGGGCTACTTGGGTATCGCCCGTCACAGTACGTGGTCTAGATCACCGTACCGAGGATCCACCCTAAATCCCCTACAAGACAAGACTACCCCTTACTGGATAGAACGAGTAAGTTCACCCCACGATTGGGACCAGCAACCGCCACACAGCCGAATATATAAAGAGACATCTAGACAGGGGTGACCTTACCCTAATTGGTTGCTAACCACTTTGCCTTTTGTGCACCTACCCTATTTTAGCCATTCCCGGTTGATGAGGGTCGAGGCTATGCGTTACCTTTTTAGCACACAATTACTAAGAATGCTCATCGTCCTCTTGACGATGTTTTGAAAGCATTCCTCCATACAAATCCGGTCCGGGTTCGAATGGAATCGAAGGCACTATTCCTACTACATCCATTTCGGAATCACCCTCAAGATTAGTGGCGATTAGCCTTTGCACTTCACTTCTCCATCTTCGACTTCCAGCTCTTGTCTTTCACACGAAAACGTTCAAATCGTATCGAAGTGGTTTTCGAGAAATAAATCCCGATCCCGATCTCTTTAAAACGATCAGCGCGTTGGCCAATATTGATAGCCGGTTATTTAACTATCAAATAACATACACAAACAATCCATCAGAGCTTAATGCTTTCTCCCAAATTATTTATTTTGAATATCTGCGTAAGATATTTTCCTACAATTTAATCCTTTGAAAATAGTTTTCAAATAACTTTTCTATCTCTCGTGGAAATAAATGTCCACCCAATTATTTTATTCTACTAAAAACCGCCAAGTCCTAAGTACTTAAGATTTTTAAAAATAATTTAAATCATTTTATTCTAAATCATGCTTTAAAATATTTAAATTAAAATTACTTAAACACTTTATTCAGAAATATATACTTTAAAAATATTTAAAATAAACTACTTTATAAAATATAAAACTAATTTTTAAAATAAAAGTTAAGTCAAACTAAATTTTTAATAAAAGTTACGAAATTCTATACAAGTTTTTATATAATACTTTTAACCAAACTATCTTTAAAATAAAGCTATTTTATAAAATATATGTAGTTATCTTTTATAACATAATACCAATTACGCCTTTTAAAATAATTACTACTATAACTAATTTAAATAAATATTTATCTTTAAAATTCTAAGCAACATAAATAATAATTTCTCAAATAATATTCTATTAAAACAAATTTAAAACTTTTAACTTATACTTTTAAAAATTGGCTTTGAAATCGTACTTGCCTTTCCAGTGAAAATACTCTTCTCTTCCACACCTTTTAAAAATAAACACTATTTATTTTTAAAACAAATTTCCCACTCCTTTATAAATTATCATCGTGAAATTTATACTTCCAAATATCCACTGATATTTTATTTTAGTTTATAAACCCAGTTTATAAATTCCACAGTCTCATCCTTCATTTAAAACACAGTTTCAAACACTAAATCAATTCCCAAATTCACTCCATTTTGAAATAAATTTTCTTTGCTTCTCAATTTTTTTTTCAAAACCCATTAACTTCAGATTTTACTTCTTAATTATGATTAAAAGTCTTTTAACTGAAAATACCAATTTCATATTTATTTCTCAAATTCCTTCTTATCCTTTCCAATAAATTTAAACCCCGAATTTTAAAATAAATTCTTTCCTCCTTTTAAATATCAACACTTAAATTTATTCAAAATATCTCTTTCTCATACTTTGGATTTATTATTACAATTTGAAAATCAACTTTTATTCTTTCCAGTTATTTTAATTATCTGAAATTCCTTATAATTATTTTATTTAAAATTACCTTTTATTTACTTTAAAAATCGTACTTCATATATGTAACAACCCTGGTTTTAGCGATTACATGAAATTATTAAATTATAATGGCAGTCATAATTTAATAGTGTAAATTAGTAATCAAAGAGGAACTTAAATTGTTTATTGAGAATAAACAATGTATTTCAGAATAAAATGAGAAAAATAAAGTTTTGGAAAGTTTATTAAGATGATTTCAGTTAATAAAATGAGGAAATGAGTTTAACTTAGAGATAATGCAATAATTATGTTAATTATTGCTATTTAATTCTTTTAATGATTTTTAAATGAAATAATTAATTTTAAAATGAGATGTATAGAAAATAATGATGGAATCGGGATAAAAAAATAATTTTAGTGTTAAATTATATTTGAAATGGGTTATAAAATTTTATTACACAAAAATGTGATTTTTGTGGAATTTATAATGTTAATTACAATGGGTTTTGTAATTAAAAATGTAAATTGTCATTTACCTTAAAGTAGAGAAATATGATAACAAAATGTTCTAAAAATATAAATAATCTTTTATTTAAGTGTAAAACATCTTAATTATCATGAGTATGTTGTTTCGTAATTTTTTTTAAAAGGGAGAAACTTGAAGTATTGTTCAGTACATTTGTTAACATGTATTGTTAATATGTTGAGTGATTAAACCATTAACTAAAAGCTATTTTAATGTTGGGCTTAAGTCCATTAACTAATCCTATCACTTAGCCTGTTCATCTAAGAATGAAAAAGAAAGAGAAGCTCATGTACGTTTAATTCCATTCCTCTCTATAAAATTCCAAAAGTAAGAAAATGGCTGCCTTCTTCCTTTCTTATTCCATGCCCTAGTAATTCAAATAAATTGGAAAATTGATTATTAAAAATGCAAATCTAAGTTCTAAACTCAGGTAATCTCTATTCTAAAACCTTTCTCTCCATCAAAAATCAAGTTGGAAATGTAAGTCCATTAATTCCTTCTCTATCTTTGTTGCATGTCTGCTTTTTGAGTTCTTATAGGTTTTAATGG
Source organism: Allium cepa (assembly GCA_030765085.1). Taxonomy (NCBI): domain Eukaryota; kingdom Viridiplantae; phylum Streptophyta; class Magnoliopsida; order Asparagales; family Amaryllidaceae; genus Allium; species Allium cepa. The sequence goes on along the minus strand of CM060934.1, from coordinate 277,312,177 downwards.
TCCATTCTCCTTCAAAGCTTGCATCTTTGGCCACTAAATAGTAGTTTAATCTTCATGAGGGCAAAGTGAGTATATAAACTCACAAAATCTAGCTACTGAAAAGTCTTTTAGCCATAAGTTATTCATTTCTTAACCGAATTTGATAATTTTGGATGTTTCAGAAAGCTTAAATCATGTTCTACAACTTCCCTGATTTGAGTTTTCTACAATTTTGAGGTTAGCTATGTCAAAATCTAATTTTTATACAGCTAACCTGAGAGCAAAATAAAAATTTGCTCTGTCCTTGAAGCTAAAACGAAATTGGCCATAACTTCTTCATTTGTAAACCGATTTTGATAATTTTGAATGTTTTAGAAAGCTTAAATCATGTTCTACAACTTCTATGTTTTAAATTTTCAATAATTTTAAGGTTACCTGTGTAAAAATCTAATTTTTTTACTGCTAACCCAAGAGCAAAATCAATATTTGCTCTGTCCTTGAAGCTGAAACGAAATTGACGATAACTGCTTCGTTTCTTAACCGATTTTGATAATTTTGGATGTTCCGGAAAGCTTAAATCATGGAATACAATTTTCATGTTTTGAATTTTCTATAATGTTGAGGTTAGCTATGTCAAAATCTAATTTTTATACTGCTAAACCGAGAGCAAATCTAATTTTTCTATGCCAAAATCTAATTCTTCTACGTTTGTCAAGGTTTGAAATCGAAACGAATTTGACCATAACTTCTTCGATTCTTAAACGAATTTGATAATTTTGAATGTTTGGGAAAGCTTAGGTCATGTGCTACAAGTTTTATTCATTTTATTTTCTGGAATTTTGAAGTTTGATTGGTCGAAATTATGGTTGTATGTTGCTGTCCTGAGAGCAAAATGACACCAACAACAATCGTTGACCTTAGAATTGTATTAGCTCGTTTTTGCTCTCATTCTCTTCGGTTTTAATGATGTTTTTGAGAGTTATGATGCCTATGCTAGCTATATTTGGAGAATTTGAAATTCAAACTTAAATGGAATTTGAATTGATTTTGGGTTAAATTTGAAGTGAATTCGTATTGAATTAAAGCTATCGGTTTTTAGATATCCCTCTTAGTTTTCATTGCTTTCGAGAACGGTTTTCACTAAACCATTTTTGAAATACACGGACATTTCAAATTATTATTACATAGTATTTTTTAAAATTATTTTTCTAAATAAAGATAGATTTATTTCCTATAATAAAGAAATTTCAAATATTGTTTTAATAATCATTTTCAAAAAAATCGTTTTAAATTTCTGTTTTCTCTAATAAAATTATTTTGTAAATAAAATTACTTATTTTTATGAATTTCGAACGTATAAGAGAGACAGTTAAACGTTAGAGTAAGAATGTGGTATGGGATACATGGATTTGCTTTATCGCTTAATATCAGACTTATATGACCGAAACCCTTTCGATGAACTGTTTGAGATGATTTAAGATGTTATTAAATTTTGGGTAGATTATATGGTCCAAGAACTGCAATTTAGGAGTATATTCGATAAAGGACCGTTTTAAGATGTGTTTCTTAATCGCCAATGAAATGAGATGAGTTCAGAGTTAGAAATTCCCAATTGGAATTATAGTTATAAATATCCATATAGATATTATTTTTACTAGTCGATGAGATGAGGTAAGCTTCTATATGATGATTTTACGATGTCGAGATGTATTATGATAATTTTTGCTTGTCGATGAGATGAGACAAGTCACGATGCCACTAGTACTCGTCAATGAGATTAGACGAGTGTGGTATTGTATTTGCTCGCCAATGAGATGAGGCTGAGTATATTTTCATAATGTTTATGATGTTTTACTAGTATGGTACCAACTAACGGCTAGTAAACCGTTAGGTGCAAACGTATGGTATGGGACATACGTTAACACCTATTGGGTTCCAATCCGAGAAGTTAAGACACATTCACGATGTTTACTAGTACTACAAACCGTGAGTACTCGATCGGAGTCATCATGATGTAGTTGCTACTCCGATCATCATGACGTTATAAACTCGGGTCTTTGTGACTGGGAGTCATTATGATGTTATAGACTATAGTCATTCATGATGTTCACAATGTTAAGATGTTATCTGACACCAGTCATCATGATGTTTATGGTGCCAAATAGTAGTACTAGTCACGATGTAGCACGCGTAGCATTGCTTCAGCATACAATCAAGGATCTGGCCAATCCAGGATTTCTTTAAGTTTTGATGTTTTAGGCTTCACCGTCTTTAGATGATTATTACATTGATAGCCTAGTGCTAGATGAGATGTATACATATATAGTGAAATCGTTTATGATGTTACTCTTTGATTAAGTTATTTGCATATGGATTAATGATTTGATGATTTTATAGACTACTTGATGTTAAGATGGAGTTGAGATGTTTATACCGATGAGATGAGTATAAATGATTATGAAGAATCTTTTATGATGAGTTTTAGTGATGGATTTGAGATGTATCTATATTCACACCGATGAGATGAGGTGTGAATAAGTATAATGCTTCTTTTATGATTGGGTTTTATATTTCTACTGCCGATGATATGAGGCGAAAGCGACATTTATTGAGTCGTATCTTTAAAACTTTGCTCGCCGATGTTCCATTTGCTTAAGTGTCAGTTATGCCACTTAAGTATGACTTTATCATCTTTATCTCTTCTACTTGCCAAGGAGAGATGTTGTCCTTTCTTATGATGTTGAAACCCTGTTTAGGGCATGGCATCCTTTTAAAAGGATACCATAGCTTTCACCTACTTATCCTTATCGATTATTTTGTTTAACTAATGATTTTAGCTAGCCTGTCCTTTGTGTTTTCACTCGGGTCAGACCGAGTTATTTTAGGTATCATCTATTGGGCTTAGCTCGAAGTTGATGATGGATATCAGCTCTTCTTTCTCTTGAGTAGTTTCTGTTCCTTTGCATACTCTGATGTAGTTATATTTGATTCGATGTATATAGTGTGGTTGAGCAACACCTTTATTGTATTCATATTGTATTGTACTAAACATGTATCTGTGTATATGTATATATATGATGTTGATTATTGTTCTGTGTTGTGCTTTTCACTTAGTTATTGTATTTTGTTCTGATAGATCTGTTAGCCACCTATAGTTTTGGCTTAAGCATTTACTTGGTATGCCGATCCTTTTGAGATAGAAAAGAAAAATCATATTGCATTTATCGACGTAACTAGTAGATGTTTAAGACAAAGTTATAGATGATCGCCCTTAACCAGCTCTATTCTCCGCTTTATTAGACGGAATTACTAGTCAATTCTCTTTAATAAGGTGGGTCTCGGGGTGGGGCGTTACAACTTGGTATCAGAGCTATGGTCAAAACAAAGTAGAATAAACACAGAACGGTACGTATATCACGATACGTCGAAGTACAATACGAGTGAATCGTTGTCCTTTATTCGAGCATGTTTTCGAATCGTGCTTGATTCTTTTTCGAGTTTTAGGATATGTTGAGATGGAATATGTCTAAGAATATAAATTGTATTCCGTAGTATTCCATAATTGAGTTTGATGTTATATTATCTTATGAATAATCTTATTTGGGATTATTCTATTCTTATTTTTGTCAATGTGAGTGAGTTCGTATTAATGAAGCTTATAGATTCCTTTGGGTATTCTTGTTGTGCTTCCTTGAGAGTTGTGAATCGTATTGAGGGGATCCATAATGATTGGCTCGTTGTGAGCAATCTGAGATTTTTATTTGATGTTGCTTTTGTTAGTATTTGTTTGTTACTCACAATCTTGAGATGCATTTGATTTGAGAAGGTTGACTTATTTGATATTAAGTCCAATCCTTTGTTTTATAGGATCCTATTGTATACTTAGGTTTCCTATTTTGATTGGTTTATTATTTCTATCACTTTGGAATGTTAATGTTGATTCCGAAGTTTCTGAATTCACTCTTAAGTATCGAGATGTTAATGATATATCTCGAATTCCAGTCATCGTGGCTTTGTTGAGTCCCATGAGTCCGTTTGGGTTTGATATCCAATCGGGCAATCGAGTGTTGAATTAACATTATTCCTGGCTTTTAGCCTTCGGCTATCCTTCCACAAGGACATCCACTAAGGAATGAGGTGATTTTCTAGATTGTTTGAGTTTGATTGAGTTTATCATTCAGTTTCTTTGAGTTATCCTTTTAGGATAATCAGTCGGTGTTATTCTTTGTTGCTTTACTTTGTTTGAAGTAATGATTTGTTGTTTGTGTGCTTCTTCTCCTTCGAGAAGAATATCTTGCTTATCTTGTGTCTTGATAATTTTCGAGTATGGCTCGTCATCTTGTAGGAGTTGACAAACACTCTATCTCATTTTGTTGATTTTGTGAATCGAGTATTCTAGGAATATCTCGATGCATTCTCTTAATGTTCTATGGTTTGATTTTTTTTAAAGCTATATATATATGAGTTTTAAAAAGGGAAATTAGAGTTTTGAGATATTTTAAAAATCCAAGAATGTTTTGAGAATATATTTATATGAGCAGTATTCTTTTATAGAAATAATTTGAGAGTGTTGGGTTATCCATCGAGTAGTTAAGAGTTCTGGTCGATACGCCTGATCAACGTTATCGATAGGAATCTCCTAAATGTCATGATGAGACAATTAGACACGATGATTTGTGTTTTAAAGATGAGATTTTGAAAATAATATTTTGAGTTTAAATATTAAATTTATTTTTGAATGGTAATTGCAGCCATTGATTTAAGAGATGGGTAACAGAGTGGCGAGGCAGTTTTGATCATTTGGTCAACTCTGCAGCCAGCAGATATATTTATTTATTAGAGACTCAATGGCGAGTCAATGCCATTTATTTATTTTTAAATTATAAAGATGAGAATGTAAATGAGATTATTTTTGAGCCGTGCCTTACTGGAAGTATATTTTGAGATTTATAATCTATGTTATATACATTGGGTGTTTTAAGGGAAGAGTATAATAAGAGAATTTGAAGATTGTCTTGAAAACTATTTAAGTGGTTTAATAGAAGAGTAAGGAGAATTTAAACCCTTAATCTATTTTGAGAAAATTATTATGGATTCACAAAATGCTTTGAAAATTAATTTTGAAGTAAGAGAAGGAATTTGGACTATTAATTTGAGTTTTAGATTACTTACTAAGTAATATAGTAAAGAGTTGGAAAATTTTCAAATGTAGAAAATTGAGATTTAAAATTTAAAAGATGTTGAGATTTAAAAATTCTAAATATCTTGGATTTAAAAGTAATTTGAGCTTATATCCTTGTCTCTTGAGTATATTCTATCCTTGAGTTAATAGCAACGACATGCATTTTCACGGTCGTTCAAGTTTGGTGGCCTTGTGAAAAGTCATTTCATGACTTATTCATCTTGTCTATTGTGTTTATCTTGTTGTGAGGATGTTCTTTCCGTATTATTGTATGGAAAATCTTTTTGATGATCTTCTTTATTGTTTAGAGTTCGAGTTTGAGTGAGTCTAATCCCGACTCTATTCGTAGAGTTTTGAGTAATCAATCATTTTCGATTGATTATTTGTTGAGCATGTTATTGAATTTTGATTCGAGACGGGAGATCTTCGAAATTCTTTCGAGTTGCTTGGAAAATTCGATGGTTTGCTAATCACTATATTAGCATATGATGGGCCATTGAATTAACCAAGTGAGTTTTTCCCTGTTTCTTTCTATCATTCTACATTGAGAATATGAATGGCTAGAAATTCAAGCTTGTCTTTATCCTTTGTTGATTGAATTTTTATGTTGTTTACAACTCTTTTTCTAGAAAATTACGGCGATGCAATTCTTTTATAGGGGGAATCTGTAACAACCCAGGTTTTAGCGATCACACGAAATTATTAAATTATAATGGCAGTTATAATTTAATAGCGTAAATTAGTAATTAAAGAGGAATTTAAATTGTTTATTGAGAATAAACAATGTATCTGAGAATAAAATGAGAAAAATAAAGTTTTGTAGAGGTTATTAAGATGATTTCAGTTAATAAAATGAGGAAATGAGTTTAATTTAGAGATAATGCAATATTTATATTAATTATTGCTATTTAATTTTTTTAATGATTTTAAAAGAAATAATTAACTTTAAAATGAGATATATTGAAAATAATGATGGAATCGGGTTTAAAAATATAATTTTAGTATTAAATTATATTTGAAACGGGTTATAAAATTTTATTACATAAAAATGTGATTTTGTGGAATTTATAATGTTAATTACAATAGGTTTTGTGATTAAAAATGTAAATTGTCATTTACTTTAAAGTAGAGATATATGATAACAAAATGTTTTAAAAATATAAATAATCTTTTATTTAAGTGTAAAACATCTTAATTATCATGAGTATATTGTTTTGTAATTTTTTTAAATGGGAGAAACTTGAAGTATTGTTGAGCACATTTGTTAACATGTATTGTTAATATGTTGAGTGACTAAACTATTAACTAAAAGCTATTTTATTTTGTTGGGCTTAATTCCATTAACTAATCCTATCACTTAGCCTGTTCATCTAAGAATGAGAAAGAAAGAGAAGCTCCTGTACGTTTATTTCCATTCCTCTCTGTAAAATTCCAGAAGTAAGAAAATGGCAGCCTTCTTCCTTTCTTATTCCATGCCCTAGTAATTCAAATAAATTGGGAAATTGATGATTAAAAATGCAAGCCTAAGTTCTAAACTCAGGTAATCTCTATTCTAAAACCTCTCTCTCCATCAAAAATCAAGTTTGAAATGTAAATTTATTAATTCCTTCTCTATCTTTGTCGCATGTCTGCTTTTTGAGTTTTTATGGGTTTTAATGGTCCATTCTCCTTCAAAGTTTGCATCTTTGGCCATTAAATAGTAGTTTAATCTTCATGAAGGCAAGGTGAGTATATAAACTCACAAAATATAGCTGCCAAAATGTCTTTTAGCCGTAAGTTATTCGTTTCTTAATCGAATTTGATAATTCTGAATGTTTCAAAAAGATTAAATCATATTCTACAACTTCCGTGATTTGAGTTTTCTGTAATTTTGAGGTCAGCTATGTCAAAATCTAATTTTTCTACTGCTAATCCGAGAGCAAAATCAATATATGCTCTGTCCTTCAAGCTGAAACGAAATTGGCCATAACTTCTTCATTTCTAAACCGAATTTGATAATTTGGGATGTTCCAGAAAGCATAAATCATGTTCTACAACTTCTGTGTTTTGAGTTTTCTGTAATTTTGAGGTTAGCTATGTCAAAATCTAATTTTTCTATTGCTAACCCGAGAGCAAATCAATATTGCTCTGTCCTTGAAGCTGAAACAAAATTGACGATAACATCTTCGTTTCTCAAGCGATTTTGATAATTTTGGATATTCCGAAAAGCATAAATCATGGAATACAATTTTCATGTTTTGAATTTTCTGTAATGTTGAGGTTAGCTATGTCAAAATCTAAGTTTTCTACTGCTAACCCCAGAGAAAAACCAATATTTTCTCTGTGTTTGAAACTGAAACGAATTTGACCATAACTTCTTCGTTTCTTAACCGAATTTGATAATTTTGGATGTGCCAGAAGCTTAGGTCATGTGCTACAAGTTTTGTTCATTTTATTTTCTAGAATTTTGAAGTTTTCTTGGTCGAAATTATGATTGTATGTTGCTGTCCTGAGAGCGAAATGACACCAACAACAATCATTGACCTTAGAATTGTATTAGCTCGTTTTTGCTCTCATTCTCTTTGGTTTTGATGATGTTTTTGAGATATTTTGAGACATATGATGCCTATTAGTAGGCTAGCTATATTTGAAGAATTTGAAATTCAAATTTAAATGGAATTTGAATTGATTTTGGGTTAAATTTGAATTGAATTCATATTGAATTCAAGTTATCGGTTTTGAGATATCCCTCTTAGTTTTCATTGCTTTCGAGAACGGTTTTCCTAAACCATTTTTGAAACACATGACATTTCAAATTATTATTACACGGTATTTTTTTAAAATTATTTTTTTAAATAAAGATAGATTTATTTCCTATAATAAAGGAATTTCAAATATTGATCTTAATAATCATTTTAAATTTCTGTTTTCTCTAATAAAATTATTTTATACATAACTTATTTTTATGAATTTCGAACATATAAGAAAGCAACTAAATGGTAGAGTAAAACATGTGGTATGGGACACATGGATTTGCTTTATCACTTAATATTAGACTTATAAGATCGAAACCCTTTCGATGAACTGTTTGAGATGATTTAAGATATTATTAAATTTTGGGTAGATTATATGGTCCTAGAACTACAATTTAGGAGTATATTCGATGAAGGACCATTTGAAGATGTGTTTCTTAATTGTCGATGAAATGAGATGAATTAAGAGCTAGAAATTCCTAATTGGAATTATGGTTATAAATATCCATCTAGATGTTATTTTTACTTGCCGATGAGATGAGGTAAGCTTCTTTATGATGATTGTACGATGTTGAGATGTATTATGATAATTTTTACTTGTCGATGAGATGAGACAAGTCACGAGGCCACTAGTACTCGTCAATGAGATTAGACGAGTATGGTATTGTATTTACTCGCCAATGAGACGAGGCTGAGTATATTTTCATGATGTTTATGATGTTTTACTAGTGTGGTACCAAGTAACGGCTAGTAAACCATTAGTTGCGAATATATGGTATGTGACATACGTTAACACCTATTGGATTCATATCCGAGAAGTTGAGACACATTCACGATGTTTACTAGTACTACATACCACGAGTACTCGATTGGAGTCATCACGATGTAGTTGCTACTCCGATCATCACGTTGTTATTAACTCGGGTCTTTGTGACTGGGAGTCATTATGATATTATAGACTATAGTCATTCACGATGTTCAAGATGTTAATATGTTATTTGACTCTAGTCATCATGATGTTTATGGTACCAAATAGTAGTACTAGTCACGATGTAGCGTGTGTAGCATTGCTTCAGCATGCAATCGAGGATCTGGCCAATCCAGCATTTCTTTAAGTTTTGATGTTTTAGACTTCACCGTCTTTAGATGATTATTACATTGACAGCCTAGTGCCAAATGAGATGTATACAATATGGTGAAGTCATTTATGATGTTACTCTTTGATTGAGTTATCTGCACTATGGATTGATGATTTGATGATTTTATAGACTATTTGATGTTAAGATGGAGTTGAGACGTATTTATATATTTATACCGATGAGATGAGGTATAAATGACTATGAAGAATCTTTTATGATGTGTTTTATTGATGGATTTGAGATGTGTCTATATTCACACCGACGAGATGAGGTATGAATAAGTATAATGCTTCTTTTACGATTGGGTTTTATATTTCCTTGAATGATCCTTGGGATGTGCCAATGAGATGAGGCACATCCATATGCGCTTATTCTATGTATGAAGGATATGTACTTTTGATGTATTATTATATTGAAAACAACTTCTAAGAAGATAGGTTAATCATTTGAAGTCATTATCTATATTCTTTTATATTACCGATGATATGAGGCGAAAGTGATGTTTATTGAGTCGTATCTTTAAATTTTGCTCGCCGATGTTCCATTTGCTTAAGTGTCAGTTATGCCACTTAAGTATGACTTTATCATCTTTATCTCTTCTACTTGCCAAGGAGAGATGTTGTCCTTTCTTATGATGTTGAAACCCTGTTTAGGGTATGGCATTCTTTAAAAGGATACCATAGCTTTCACCTACTTATTCTTATCGATTATTCTGTTTAACTAATGATTTTAGCTAGCCTGACCCATGTTTTTTCACTCGGATCGGACCGAATTGTTTTAGGTATCAGCTATTGGTCTTAGCTTGAAGTTGATGTTGGATATCAGCTCTTCTTTCTCTTGAGTAGTTTCTGTTCTTTCGCATACTCTGATGTAGTTATATTTGATTCGATGTATATAGTGTGGTCGAGCACCACCTTTATTGTATTCATATTGTATTGTACTAAACATGTATCGGTGTATATATGTATATATATACATGATGTTGATTACTGTTCTATGATGTGCTTTTCATTTAGTTACTGTATTTTGTTCTGATAGATCTGTTAGCCACCTATAGTTTTGGATTAATCATTTACTAGATATGTCGATCCTTTTGAGATAGAAAAGAAAAATCATATTGCATTTATCGACAAAATCAGTAGATGTTTAAGACAAAGTTATAGATGATCGCCCTTAACCAGCCCTATTCTCCGCTTTAGTAGACGGAATTACCTTTACTAAGGTGGATCTCAGGGTGGGGCGTTACAATATATATATATATATATATATATATATATATATATATATCCAATTCCCAAAATTCCAATATATATATATATATAACCAAGCTTGAGTATCCAATAAATTCCACTTCCCAATATGATCAATATAATTCATCATAGATCATCACATAATCATATCACTGAATATATCAAATAAATTCAAATATTTTGAGGAATCTAGTTGGATCCCTCCAACCTGTTTTTCCCTACATCCACGGATGTTAGCACAATATAATAATACCAATTCCACTTTGAGGTGGAATATCGCGGTATTTGGGATCATATTATCTCATCCGCTATTATGCGGCGCATAGGGCCTCATCCGCTATATAATGCGGAAAATCAATCACTCCAATATATATATATATATATATATATATATATATATATATATATATATCACATCCAATCAATTCAATCATTCAACCAAAACTTTAATTTAACTTTTTAAATTTAAATAGCAACCCAGATGAGTGAGATTAACTCACCTTTGATTTTACTATTGCAACCCAATCCCATTCCAGCTTGTATCTCCACGATTTTGACCTTGAATAAAATTATATGACTTATTAACATCTGAGATAATCTAGAAAAATTTACCATTTAATAAATTTAGTTGACCAACAATTTATTTTAAACTAATCATTTATTTTTAACTAAAAAATTTGATATTAAACAAATTTTTCTTTTAATAAGTTATCTTTAATAACTAAATAATTTATATTGATCTGAAAATATATTTTCATATTAACTTTTCAATATTCAAAATCCTTATATATATATACACATATTTATATATTAAATCAAAAACAAATTAGCCTTTGAAATGCTTTATTGTAAAATAGAAAAATATTTTTCTGTCTTCACAAAGTTTAATACATGCACGAATATATCTTTATTTTTTTCTTTTTCTTAATCCATATATATACTACTCTCAGTTATTATCTGATAAGTGAAATAACATCTTCTGCTTTAAATATAGCTGAATAATTTTAAACAAATCTATGTTACATACTACTGCTAATTGATCAAATAACTATTTACAGGCTTAACCATGAGTAAATATTTAAATTAAAATGTTTTAAAATTTTAAAAAAAATTACCTATACGAACAAGAAACAATAGCGGGTCCCCCAACCGACACACTGCCAAACATTGAACCCCCATCAAAAGCCAATGCGAATCCAGCACGACATCCCTTCCTCGTGAATTTCCATCGATCGCCGCACTAACCCTTGCCGCTACAATCGTTATGCCATCGCTCAAGTCGCCCCAGATCGCAAGACCACTCCGCCTCCATGCCGCAGCGTACGCGAGCGCGAGTGACCCTGCCCTGACATCGCTACTCAAAACATTATCGCCACCTCCATACTGTTCTACCCTAAAGCCATCACACTCGTGCAACGAAATACCCCTCTCGAGATCACCCCTTCTACTTAAATCGATCGAACTCCGTTCGATTCGCAGCCGTGATTCACAAACGCTCGGTCGCCCCCCTCTCCCCCTCTTATTGATTTCGAGAAATAAGAGGAATGCGGCTATTGAATTTTTGATTTCCCCTTCTTTTTTTATATGAAAAGAAAATTTTCCCTGAGCTTTCAAATGGATGAAGAAGGATTTGGGAAAAACAAAACAAAGATTTTTAGTTTGGCCATAACCCCCTTTTTTGTTTAATTTTCTTTTACCTTGTTTGGCTATCAAATTCTAAAACGAAGACGCGTGCCTCAAGTGAAGACACGTGCTTCAAATTCTGCTACGTATGCAAAGGCATAGTATTTCAATGCAACACAATTATTTATATCTAAACTTAAATTTTAAATTCAAATCGTCTCGATTATCGCAACTCAAAATTTCGAACTTCTATCGAGGCGTGCCGCAAGGCGTTTATAAGGTTATGCCTCTATTCCAAATGCAATGGAAATTGTTTCAAGCCCTAACTCGATCGTATGGAGAAGATAGCTTTTTGGACTCAGTTATTTATACTAAATTTTTGATTTAGTTTCAGCGCGTTTACTTATCGTACGGTTAAAGGATCACTCTAAATACTACAAAAATTGAAATCCGATAATAATACATTATTATGGATCCAATGAACTGGTTTCGTCGAAATCCGAGACTGTGTCTCGGAAGACTATTTTTAAATTCAATTTAAACTATATAATTTCAAAACTTAACAAAACACTTCCAAATTCAAGTTAAACATTTTTACTATCTTCATTACTATCAATATAAATCTTGCAAGCCTTTGAAACATTTTCATCTAGATTAAAATCCAAGATTCACTATTTAAACCAATTTCAGATTATTAAATTCCATAATTTAATTATCAAATAAATAGTGATATTTGAAATTCAAATTAAATTACCTTTCAAATATTTAAAATGAATTAAATATTTCAATTCCAAATATCCATAAATTTCGAGTCGTCACATTCCTCCCTCCTTAAAAGAACTTCGTCCCTGAAATTACTAGTTAAGAGGAATGGTCCATAACCTGTTAATTTTTAATCCCACAACCAAACAGTTTTTAACACCACCCAAACAATCTTTTTCATTAAAGACACTATCACACTTACTAACTTCCTAAACTCATTCATAGGTTCCAAACAATGACACTTACTTAGCTTATTCAAATTTAAATTCGAAACAAAATTTAAATTATCAAAATTTCCTTAAAAATTTTCTAACTCTCTAAATTTTCGAAAATTTTTGCCAGCCTCTCCTTTACGTGGCTAGCTCGGTACAACTACAAAATGCCTCTACGGGACCTTGGATTTCAAAAAGAAAACAAAACGCCAAGTGTCTAGACCAGAAAATCATCAAATTCATACGAAAATTTAAATACATACCTTTGCCGACCAAATTTCAGTTTATCCTAAAAAATCAAAAATCCCAATTCCCCTTTGCTTCTTAACACCTAAATAGCCTACTTAGCAATAACATTCAATCATAGCTTTCAAAATCATTTTATACATTTCTTTACAAGGTTTTCATATCTATTACATTCACATCTGTACGATGCACATATATCATCCGTACACAATACTCAATTTGATCGCTCACTCGATCACACAATTTTACTTCCGAACTAGTATCGTCCACCAAACTTTCTAGTGCGCACTTAGATATGGTTTCTTGATCAGAAACCATCAGTCTCCTTGCATAGCCACAAACTGTGATAGAGAATTTCTATAATCAATTAGAAATACATATTTAGGGTTCACTGTCGAAAATCCAGTGAAAAATCCCAATACGGATTGGTATAACTACCTCGAAATTCTGTGCCCGAATCTGGGTCAAATCACTATGCGAATAAATAATATACGTACACCTTACTTATTTATATCCATTGATTATTAACTACCTTAATTCTCTTTTATTCAGATTATTTTGATTTCTATTCACTTATCCACAATTATCCCATTTCACAATCTTACATTGTAACAACCCTGGTTTGGAGATTACCTTTCAATATTGAATTATAATGATAATTATAATTTAATATTGTGAATTAAAATAAAATTTGAGAAAATAAATTGTTTATTTGAAATAAACAATGGTATTTGGAAATTAACATGACACAATAAAGTTTGAAACTTTATTTTATTTATTTGGGTTAATAATAAATGGAAAATAATTTTTTATTTATAGAAATTGCAATAATTTTATTAATTATTGCCAATTACTTCTTTTAATAATTTTTAAAGGAAGTGTTTGATTTTTTAAAGGTTGTTTAATCAAATAAAAAGTTGGAAATTGATTTAAAATGAGTTTTAATTATAAAAATTGACTTTGGAATGGTTAGTTATATTTTTCTAAGCAAGAAAATTATTTTTGTTGAATTTTAGAAGTTAAAAATGTAGACTTTTACATTTCTTTGGTGAAAATTGTTATTAATGTAAAATAGGGGATTTTAATAATAATAATGTTTTAAAAATTAAAATTAATCTTTTTACACAGTATAAAATATGTTACTTCTTAAGTATGTAAAATTACATACTTTGTTGTGTGAAAGTTTGAAAGAAAAATGCATTTTATTTTATAATATAGTGTAATATGTGTGAACATTTGATTTAGGCGAATTAGTTCTTTTGGCTAAATGGTTTTCTTTTAATTTTAAGTCCAAGGTCCATTAGTACTTATCTGATATGAGAAAAGAGGAGCTGTACGTTCTTTTTTTTTCTCTCCTCCTCTTCTTCTTCCTGTAAGAAATCAAACCAGTAACCCACTTCTCAAAATTTCATTTTCAAGCTCATTTCTCCAAATCAATTTCACAAACTGAAATCTTTTGCAAACTAGAGTGAAATCTAAAGGTAATCAGTATCTAAACCTTATAATTTCATCAAATCCCTAATTTGAGAAAGATGATTCTAATTTACTGTATATTTTTGCTTGCATGTATTGTTTCTTCTTTCCATAGGTTCTTGAAGGCTCAAATCTTGCCAAAATGCTCCAACTTTGCTACAAAATCCAAGCTTTTGCATCAAATCAGCAAGGTGAGAACAATATCTCTGGAATACTAGCTAAATTGCTTGTGAAATTGCTTGAATTTGCTGTATAGGTAAAAGTTAATTCAATGTAGTCTATTTTCGTTTCTGGCCTAAAGTGCCCACTTTGGCCATCCATAACTTTCATCTCCGGCAACGAAATGCTGCCGGATCTTTTTCTGAGTCAAGTTTATATGTTAAACTTCATTTATGCAAATTTAGGTTAAATAATATGGTCATTTGAGTGTTTAAATCGTCACTGCAAAATCAGTGCACAGCCTTCAAATATCCTGTGCACATTTTGTTTTCTGAGTTGTTGCAAACATGGCCTGAGTCCATGTTTGAGACATCATATCTCTTTCGTTTCTTTCTCAAATTGAACGAGTCATTTTTTTATGAAAGATGAAGTTCTCTTCTTTACACGTACCAAATTTCAGGTCATTATGGAATAGATAGCTTATATAAATCTGCTACCAAACTTGGACCTGGACCATGTTTTTGCCCAGAGTCCAACAGTGAAACACTGTCGGGGTACAACTTTGAGCGATCATATCTTTCTCATAATTTATCCAAATTGTATCATTCTTTTCCTGTTGAATAGATGACGTTTTGTACTATATGTGTATCAATTTTTAGCTCAATCAGATATAATTTGATCTCCTGTTATGTGCCTGAAAGTTGAGTCCAGGAGTGTTTTTAGGCCTGCACATTTATTTGGTTTTTGAACTGTCGCAAGCATGGTCTGGGTACATGTTTGAGACAGCATAACTCATTCGTTTCAAATCGGATTTGAGAGATTTTTTTTGCAGATTGAAGTAGGTGTGTTGATTTACATTTCTGTAAAATTTCATGTAAATCTGGGTTGGTTTGCTATTCCTAAACTACCGTCGAACTTGTACTCGCAGCTTGCTGTAATTCAGTATTTCAAACTTAGTTTTGGTACGACTTTGAAATGACGCAGATTCTTCGTTTCAAATCGGATTTAAATGATTCTTTTTTCAGATTGAAGTAGGAATGTTGAACTACATTCCTACCAAATTCCATGTCATTTGGACTCGGTTTGCTGGTCCAAACCTGCTGTCGAACTTGGGTTCGCAGCCTGTTTTCACCGTGTTTTTGTACAATAATTTTCTGCTTTTTCTGATATTTTCCGATTTCTTTGAGATTTTTCTCTAGATTTCGTACACGGGTTTTATAAAGCATTACAAAGTGTTTTTCAAGCAAATTGTATTTTAAAATTATTATTTAATATTATTTTTAAGTATTAAATTAGTTACTCCATAATAGGAGAATTCCAAATGAAATTTCTAAAGCGATTTTGAAGCGTTCCTAAAACTTGTTTTCTTCAATTTAATTTCTATATAAAACACACAATTTTGCACTTCAAGCGAAAAGAGAGGAGAATTAAATGATTAGATAAAACGCGTGCTATGAACACGTGTGTTTATCTTTTCAGTTAATTCCTGATCTATTCGTTTGATTGTTTTGACCTTTGGGTCTGGTTTACCGATGAGATGAGGTAAACTTTGTACTACTTTAAGTGTGGAATTGACTAACGGTTAGTAAATCGTGTAGTGCGAACGTGTGGTATGGGACACACGTTAACACTTTTCGGGTTCCTTTCCGAGAGTTTGTGACACATATTGCCAGTTAGTGGTGTTCAGTACTGGGCCTCCGGACCTTCGCCACTATGGTTTGTTGCCTTCGGGCTTGTGCCTTCGGGTTTGTGCCTTCGGGTTTGTGCCTTCGGGTTTGTTGCCTTCGGGTTTGTTTCCCTATAGTATCGCTTTTGGAGTTGGTCCTTCGTCACCACTCGAGAGATACTTGGGTTTGTCGCCTTCGGCCTTGTGGATCCTTGTTTATACAGTACTGAGCACGTGCATCTTTTGTTTCATTGATATTTATATTTCCCTAGAGTATCGCCTTTCGGAGTAGGACTTTTGAACCATTCGATACATAATGATTACCATGTGGAAACTTGTGTTACCTTCATTGATATTTGTTATTTGCCTTTTGGCTTGATTTGGGATACTCATATCCTTTGTTTATTAAGTTGCCGATGATATGAGGCTTGTTATTATTCATCTTTTATTAGATGATCATGTTATTTCCTTTAGAGTTTATTGTGGTACTTTATGACCTTGCATGTTCATTATCATTTAGCTTTTCTAACTGATTTGTTTAGCTAGACTGACCCGTGTATTTTATACTCGGGTCAGACCGAGGTGTTTCAGGTTAGGTACATTTGGACTTAGCCTATTCTGCTTCCGCATGGACTATTCTGCTAGCTACTTTTGTTATAGCTTTTTGTGTAGTCCTTTTTGGTTGTAACTCTGATATGTATATTCTTTCGAATCATCTGTATATTGTGGTTGCTACGCCACTTGACATGTATCATTTTGTATACTCTATGATGTATCTGTATATGTATGTGATGATCTACTGTTCTGTGATGTGTTTTACATTTGAGTTGTTATATTTCGTTTTGTTAGATCTTATAGCCATTATAGTTTCGTATTAAGTATCTATTGGATATGTCGATCCACCAAAAAAAAAAAATATGCTGCATTTATCGACGTATACAGTAGATAGTTAAGACAAGGCTATAGATGGTCGCTCCTATCCAGCTCTATTCTCCGTATTAGCAGACAGTATTACCTTGTAATACTCTTTGCTAATATGGGTCTCGGAGTGGGGCGTTACAGCTTGGTATCAGAGCTGAGTTCAGAACAAAATATGATAAACATAGAACAGAAAGACATATTACGGTAAATCAAAGTGTAATACAAATGTAACGAATCCCTGAATCATCGTGCTTTTGTTCTTTTCGTGTCTTTTGGGTAGATAGAATTTTGGAAATACTTCTAGGAATGCATTTTAATTCCGTAGTATTTCATATTTGAATTAATGATATCTACCATGTGAATAATCTTTATCTTATCTTAACTTTCAGTTAATGGCTGGAAGAGGTAGAGGAGACACTCGGATGTTGGGCAATCCATCGGCTCGCATCTGGACGCCGTTTATATGTCTGCCGATCAGTTGATGGAGTTATTTAGGAGCACCCAGCCTCCAGCTCCTACTCCAGCTTCTCCTTCGCGCAAGTCTCCTTTCGCGCGCATGTGTAGTGATTTCGCACATCTCGGAGGCAAGCCATTCAAAGGCTCCGAGTCTGTTTTGGAGGTTCAGGCTTGGATTCGTTCTTTCGAGCGGATATTTTCTCGCATGGATCTTTCAGATTATCATAGGGTTCTTGTAGCATCTAGCATGTTACAAGAGCGTGCTCTTGATTGGTACGAGCTATTCACAGCCGAGCTCGACGAGTCTACTCTTACATGGACTCATTTTCGGGAACGATTCGAGCTTAAGTTCGTTCCTAAGTCTGAGAAAGCATCTCTTGCCCGTCGCTTCCTCGAGCTAAAGCAAGGGAAATCTTCTGTTTCTGATTATGTGTCTTCTTTCGAGGCTCTTTCTAAGTATGGCCTTGAGTATAATAGCACTCCATACAAGAAGAACCTCAAGTTCGTTTCCGGCCTAAGGAATTATTTGAAGAAATCTTTGATGTTGCAGCTCAAGCTTTCTTTTGAGGAGCTAGTTGACTCGGCGCTTCATCTTGAAGCCGTCGAGAAAGAGATTGATAGTGGTGATGATGTTGAGGTGCGCAAGAACCCCAACAAGAAGCAGTTTCCATTTCAAAAGTCCAAGTCCTTTCGTTCCAAGAAGAAGAAGACTGGTGGTTCTGACTCTCAGAATCAGTCTACTGGAACACCTTCCGTTCGGAAGTGTTTCAATTGTGGTTCTCCTGATCTTATGATTCGAGCATTTCCTAAGCCTCTCTTCTGCCGCTATTGCAAGAAGGAAGGTCATCATGTTTCCACCTGCCCTACTACTCCAGCTAATGCCAAGTCCGGCAAGCTTTTTGCTGCTAAAGCTTCTGGAGGTTCTTCTCAGCCCAGAGCTATATCTCCATCTATTTTGGAAGGTTCTATTTTATTTCATGACCGCAATATTCGAGTTCTTTTCGATACGGTGCTTCACAGTCATTCATATCGAAAAAGCCCGTCGATGATTTGTCTTTGGATGTTTCTTGTATGGTTACTTCACTGAGGATTGCGAATCCTATCGGGGGATCCGCAACCCTTAGCATGGTTTGTGATGATGTTGAGATTGTTTTATGTGGCTTTTCTTTTCGTGCGAATCTGCACGTTATTTCTTATTTGGGATTTGACAAGATTTTTGGTATGGACTGGCTAGTGCAATATGATGCCATGATTGTTTGTGCTCAGCGAATGTTATATCTTCGACATCCCGATTCTCGATCTCAGCTACCTCTTGTTCTTCGGAATGTGGATAATTCCGAAGCGGCTTTATATTCTCTTGACTCACGAGATGCTGATGATATATCTTGTATTCTGATTGTTCGTGACTTCTCTGATGTATTTGAGCCTGTTTCGGGTTTGCCACCCAAGCGGGCTATTGAGTTCCACATTGATCTCATTCCAGGCGTGCAGCCAATTAGTCGTCCTCCCACGAGGATGTCTACAAAAGAAAATGAGGAACTCAAGAAGCAGCTTTTAGAGCTTGAGTCCAAGCAGTTGATTCAGTCTAGTTCTTCACCATGGGGTGTCGCGGTCGTCTTTGTGAGGAAATCCGATGGTACTCTTAGGCTTTGCATTGACTATCGCAAGCTTAACGAGTTGACCATCAAGAATAGGTATCCACTACCTAGGATCGACGATATGTTTGATCAATTGAGTGGCGCTAAGGTCTTCTCTCAGCTTGACCTTGCCACTGGTTTTCATCAGCTCCGAGTCACGGAAGATAGCATACCTCTTACAGCTTTCCGCACTCGATATGGATCTTTCGAGTGGCTTGTTTTGCCGTTCGGTTTGACGAACGCTCCTGCATTCTTTGTCGATCTTATGAATCGAGTATTCCGAAAATATCTCGATAAGTTTGTCCTTGTGTTCATCGACGACATCCTTGTTTATTCGAAATCTGAAGCCGAACACGCTAATCACTTGAGAATTGTCTTAAGTACTCTTCGCCACCATCAGCTTAAAGCTAAATTCTCCAAGTGCCACTTCTAGGAGAATAAGGTTAAGTTCTTAGGCCATGTCATTTCTTCCGAAGGCATTTCGGTCGATCCTTCGAAGATCGAATCTATCCAGAATTGGAAGAGGCCTGAGAATGTTTATGAGATTCGTAATTTCCTTGGATTGGCGGGTTATTACCGCCGGTTCATTAAGGATTTCTCTCGTATTGTGCTTCCTCTCACCAGCCTTACTCGGAAAGGCGTTCGATTTATTTGGACCGACAAGTGCGAAGCTTCTTTTCAACAGTTGAAGGAGCTTCTCACTAATGCTCATATTCTAGTGGTTCCTGAAGGGAATCAAGATCTTGTTGTCGACACCGATGCTAGTAGATGTGGCCTCGGTGCCGTACTCATGCAGAAGGATCGGGTAGTTGCTTATGCTTCTAGGCAACTGCGACCGAATGAAGTACACTATGCCACTCATGACCTCGAGTTAGCCGCCATTGTCTTCGCTTTGAAGATTTGGCGTCATTATTTATTAGGCGAGCACTTCATTCTATATACCGATCACAAGTCCTTGAAATATCTATTCTCACAGAAGGAGCTCAATATGAGGCAACAACGTTGGCTCGAGTTCCTTGCTTCCTATGACTTCGATATCCGGTATACCCCTGGTAAGGGTAATCGTGTTGCTGATGCGCTTAGTCGCAAACATTCGGCTGTTGTTTCTATGATGCTAGCCGAGTGGAATGTTCTAGAGACCTTATCTCTTTGTGATATTCGTGATCGAGTTCCATCTTATGATTCTCCTATCTTATTATTTAGTTTGGAAGCTCGACCCAGTTTATTGGATCGTATTGCCGATGCCCAGCGGCGTGATCCCGATATTGTGCACCTTATTCAGATTTGTGAGTCTGAGTCCCGTGACGAGGAGTTGAGGGATTTCAGCATTGATTCTCATAGGTGTCTTCGCAAGAAGAACCATCTTGTTGTGCCTTCTGATTCTTCACATAGGCATGACATTCTCGATGAATGCCACCGTTCTAAGTGTACCATTCATCCTGGCAGTAGTAAGATGTATGCCGATATGCATCGCCTTTATTATTGGGAAGGCAAGAAACGCGATGTGGCGAGTTATGTAAGTAATTGCATGACTTGTCAATGTATCAAAGCCGAGCATCAGCGCCCTTCTGGTCTCCTTCAGCCACTAGAGATTCCATTGTGGAAATGGGATCAAATTTCGATGGATTTCATTGATGGCCTACCTCGATCCAGATCGGGTCATTCTAGCATTTGGTTATTGTTGACCGCCTCACCAAATCAGCTCATTTCATTCCTCTTTAAGTCTAATAGGAGTGCTTCTCATTTGGCCAAGTTTTATATCAAGGAAATCGTGAGACTTCACGGTGTTCCTAGTTCGATTATTTGTGACCGTGACCCGCTATTCACAAGTCATTTCTGGCAGAGTCTTCAACAAGCTTTGGGAACAAAGCTTAATTTCAGCACAGCATATCATCCGCAGTCTGATGGACAGACTGAATGGGTGAATCGTATTCTCGAGGATCTTCTCCATGCTTGCATTCTAGATTTTGGTGGTAGTTGGGAGGATCACCTACCCCTTGTAGAATTCTCCTACAACAATAGTTTTCAGTCGAGTATCGGTATGGCTCCTTTCGAAGCCTTATACGGAAGGCCATGTCGATCACCTTCTTGTTGGTTGGAATCTGGTGAGAAGCTTATTCTTGGCCCAGATTCTGTTCGTGATTCTTCTGAGAAGATTAATATTATTCGTCAGAGAATGAAAGAGGCACAAAGCCGTCAGAAATCCTACGCGGACAACCGTATGAAGCCTCTCGAGTTCTCGGTTGGTGATCTCGTCTTTATTCGTGTTTCTCCTCTAAAAGGGGTTATGCGCTTCAGTACGACTGGGAAATTGGCTCCTCGCTTTATAGAACCATTTCCTATTACTGAACGTATTGGCCTTGTGGCTTATTGAGTTTTGCTTCCAGCTCATCTATCTGGCATTCATGACGTATTTCACGTCTCTCAGCTTCGGAAGTGTCTTCGAGAGTCGGATTCTGTTATCGATTCTCCTCATTTGCAAGAGCTTGACATCTCACCAGACTTATCTTTTGTGCAGCAGCCTATTCGAGTACTTGCTTCGGAGGTGAAACGCCTTCGAAACAAGGACGTGTCGCTCGTTAAAGTTCAATGGTCCGCTAATCTCAACGACTGCACTTGGGAAACCAAGGAGTTTATCGAGCGATCCTACCCTGGTTTTCTTTCTTCGCATAGCGATGGTAATAAATTCTTTTTACCTCAAGCTTGTTTTCCTATCCTTTGAAGTGATGAAATATACGGTTGCATATATACTTTTCCCTAGGAATTGCGGGGACGCAATTTTGTTAAGGGGGGAAGTCTGTAACAACCCTGGTTTGGAGATTACCTTTCGATATTGAATTATAATGATAATTATAATTTAATATTTTGAATTAAAATAAAATTTGAGAAATTAAATTGTTTATTTGGAATAAACAATGGTATTTGAAAATTAACATGAGAAAATAAAGTTTGAAACTTTATTTTATTTATTTGGGTTTATAATAAATGGAAAATAATTTTTTATTTATAGAAATTGAAATAATTTTATTAATTATTTCCAATTACTTCTTTTAATAATTTTTAAAGGAAGTGTTTGATTTTTTTAAAGGTTGTTTAATCAAATAAAAAGTTGGAAATTGATTTAAAATGAGTTTTAATTATAAAAATTGACTTTGGAATGGTTAGTTATATTTTTCTAAGCAAGAAAATTATTTTTGTTGAATTTTAGAAGTTAAAAATGTAGACTTTTACATTTCTTTGGTGAAAATTGTTATTAATGTAAAATAGGGGATTTTAATAATAATAATGTTTTAAAAATTAAAATTAACCTTTTTATACAGTATAAAATATGTTACTTCTTAAGTATGTAAAATTACATACTTTGTTGTGTGAAAGTTTGAAAGAAAAATGCATTTTATTTTATAATATAGTGTAATATGTGTGAACATTTGATTTAGGTGAATTAGTTCTTTTGGCTAAATGGTTTTCTTTTAATTTTAAGTCCAAGGCCCATTAGTACTTACCTGATATGAGAAAAGAGGAGATGTACGTTCTTTTTTTTCTCTCCTCCTCTTCTTCTTCCTGTAAGAAATCAAACCAGTAACTCACTTGTCAAAATTTCATTTTCAAGCTCATTTCTCCAAATCAATTTAACAAACTGAAATCTTTTGCAAACTAGAGTGAAATCTAAAGGTAATCAGTATCTAAACCTTATAATTTCATCAAATCCCTAATTTGAGGAAGTGGTTTCTAATTTACTATATATTTTTGCTTGCATGTATTGTTTCTTCTTTCCATAGGTTCTTGAAGGCTCACATCTTGCCAAAAGGCTCCAACTTTGCTACAAAATCCAAGCTTTTGCATCAAATCAGCAAGGTGAGAACAATATCTCACGAATACTAGCTAAATTGTTTGAATTTGCTGCGTATGTAAAAGTTAATTTAATGTATAGTCTATTTTCGTTTCTGGCCTAAAGTGCCCACTTTGGCCATCCATAACTTTCATCTCCGGCAACGAAATGCTGCCGGATCTTTTTCTGAGTCAAGTTTATATGTTAAACTTTATTTCTGCAAACTTTGGTTGAATAATATGGTCATTTGAGTGTTCAAATCGTCACCGCAAAATCAGTGCACAGCCTGCAAATATCCTGTGCACATTTTGTTTTCTGAGTTGTTGCAAACATGGCCTGAGTCCATGTTTGAGACATCATATCTCTTTCGTTTCTTTCTCAAATTGCACGAGTCTTTTTTTTTGAAAGATGAAGTTCTCTTCTTTACGCGTACCAAATTTCAGCTCATTATGGCATAGATAGCTTATATAAATCTGCTACCAAACTTGGACCTGAACCATGTTTTTGCCCAGAGTCCAACAGTGAAACACTGTCGGGGTACAACTTTGAGCGATCATATCATTCTCATAATTTATCCAAATTGTATCATTCTTTTTCTTTTGAATAGATGACGTTTTGTACTATTGGTGTATCAATTTTTAGCTCAATCAGATATCATTTGATCTCCTGTTATATGCCTGAAAGTTGAGTCCAGGAGTGTTTTTAGGCATGCACATTTATTTGGTTTTTGAACTGTCGCAAACATGGTCTGAGTACATGTTTGAGATAGCATAACTCATTCGTTTCAAATCGGATTTGAGCGATTCTTTTCGCAGATTAAAGTAGGTGTGCTGATTTACGTTTCTGTAAAATTTCATGAAAATATGGGTTGGTTTGCTATTGCTAAACTACTGGCGAACTTGTACTCGCAGCTTGCTGTAATTCAGTATTTTAAACTTTGTTTTGGTCCGACTTTGAAATGACGCAGATTCTTCGTTTCAAATCAGATTTGAATGACTCTTTTGCAGATTGAAGTAGGAATGTTGAAATACATTTCTACCAAATTCCATGTCATTTGGACTCGGTTTTCAGATCCAAACCTGCTGTCGAACTTGGGTTCGCAGCCTGTTTTCATCGGGTTTTTATACTTGGAATAATTTTCTGCTTTTTCTGATATTTTCCGATTTCTTTGAGATTTTTCTCTAGATTTCGTACACGGGTTTTATAAAGCATTACAAAGTGTTTTTCAAGCAAATTGTCTTTTAAAATTATTATTTAATATTATTTTTAAGTATTAAATTAGTTACTCCATAATAGGAGAATTTCAAATGCAATTTCTAAAGCGATTTTGAAACGTTCCTAAAACTTGTTTTCTTCAATTTAATTTCTATATAAAACACACAATTTTGCACTTCGAGCGAAGAGAGAGGAGAATTAAATGATTGGATAAAACGCGTGCTATGAACACGTGCGTTTATCTTTTCAGTTAATTCCTGATCTATTCGTTTGATTGTTTTGACCTTTGGGTCTGGTTTACCGATGAGATGAGGTAAACTTTGTACTGCTTTAAGAGTGGAATTGACTAACGGTTAGTAAATCGTTTAGTGCGAATGTGTGCTATGGGATACTTGGGTTTGGTAAATCGTATCGCTTTTGGAGTTGGTCCTTCGCCACCGCTCGAGAGATACTTGGGTTTGTCGCCTTCGGGCTTGTGGATCCTTGTTTATACAGTACTGAGCACATGCATCTTTTGTTTCATTGATATTTATATTTCCCTAGAGTATCGCCTTTCGGAGTAGGTCTTTTGAACCACTCGATACATAGCGATTACCTTGTGGAAACTTGTGTTACCTTCATTGGTATTTGTTATTTGCCTTTTGGCTTGATTTGGGATACTCATATCCTTTGTTTATTAAGTTGCCGATGATATGAGGCTTGTTATTATTCATCTTTTATTAGATGATCATGTTATTTCCTTTAGAGTTTATTGTGGTACTTTATGACCTTGCATGTTCATTATCATTTAGCTTTTCTAACTGATTTGTTTAGCTAGACTGACCCGTGTATTTTATACTCGGGTCAGACCGAGGTGTTTCAGGTTAGGTACATTTGGACTTAGCCGATTCTGCTTCCGCATGGACTATTCTGCTAGCTACTTTTGTTATATCTTTTTGTGTAGTCCTTTTTGGTTGTAACTCTTATATGTATATTCTTTCGAATCATCTGTATATTGTGGTTGCTACGCCACTTGACATGTATCATTTTGTATACTCTATGATGTATCTGTATATGTATGTGATGATCTACTGTTCTGTGATGTGTTTTACATTTGAGTTGTTATATTTTGTTCTGTTAGATCTTATAGCCATTATAGTTTTGTATTAAGTATCTATTGGATATGTCGATCCACCAAAAAAAATATGCTGCATTTATCGACGTATACAGTAGATAGTTAAGACAAGGCTATAGATGGTCGCTCCTATCCAGCTCTATTCTCCGTATTAGCAGACAGTATTACCTTGTAATACTCTTTGCTAATATGGATCTCGGAGTGGGGCGTTACAGCTTGGTATCAGAGCTGAGTTCAGAACAAAATATGATAAACACAGAACAGAAACACATATTACGTTACATCAAAGTGTAATACAAATGTAACGAATCCCTGAATCATCGTGCTTTTGTTCTTTTCGTGTCTTTTGGATAGATAGAACTTTGGGAATACGTCAAGGAATGCATTTTAATTCCGTAGTATTTCATATTTGAATTAATGATATCTACCATGTGAATAATCTTTATCTTATCTTAACTTTCAGTTAATGGCTGGAAGAGGTAGAGGACGACGCTCGGATGCTGGGCAATCCAGCGGCTCGCATCTGGACGGCGTTTATATGTCTGTCGATCAGTTTATGGAGTTATTTAGGAGCACCCAGCCTCCAGCTCATACTCCAGCTTCTCCTTCGCGCAAGTCTCCTTTCGCGCGCATGTGTAGTGATTTCGCACATCTCGGAAGCAAGCCATTCAAAGGCTCCGAGTCTGTTTTGGAGGTTCAGGCTTGGATTCGTTCTTTCGAGCGGATATTTTCTCGCATGGATCGTTCAGATTATCATAGGGTTCTTGTAGCATCTAGCATGTTACAAGAGCGTGCTCTTGATTGGTACGAGCTATTCACAGCCGAGCTCGACGAGTCTACTCTTACATGGACTCGGTTTCGGGAACGATTCGAGCTTAAGTTCGTTCCTGAGTCTGAGAAAGCATCTCTTGCCCGTCGCTTCCTCGAGCTAAAGCAAGGGAAATCTTCTGTTTCTGATTATGTGTCTTCTTTCGAGGCTCTTTCTAAGTATGGCCTTGAGTATATTAGCACTCCATACAAGAAGAACCTCAAGTTCGTCTCCGGCCTTAAGAAGTATTTGAAGAAATCTTTGATGTTGCAGCTCAAGCTTTCTTTTGAGGAGCTAGTTGACTCGGCGCTTCATCTTGAAGCCGTCGAGAAAGAGATTGATAGTGGTGATGATGTTGAGGTGCGCAAGAACCCCAACAAGAAGCAGTTTCCATTTCAAAAGTCCAAGTCCTTTCTTTCCAAGAAGAGGAAGACTGATGGTTCTAACTCTCAGAATCAGTCTACTGGAACACCTTCCGTTCGGAAGTGTTTCAATTGTGGTTCCCCTGATCATATGATTCGAGCTTGTCCTAATCCTCTCTTCTGCCGCTATTGCAAGAAGGAAGGTCATCATGTCTCCACCTACCCTACTACTCCAGCTAATGCCAAGTCCAGCAAATTTTTTGCTGCTAAAGCTTCTGGAGGTTCTTCTCAGCCCAGAGCTATATCTCCATCTATTTTGGAAGGTTCTATTTTATTTCATGACCGCAATATTCGAGTTCTTTTCGATACGGTGCTTCACAGTCATTCATATCGAAAAAGCCCGTCGATGATTTGTCTTTGGATGTTTCTTGTATGGTTACTTCACTGAGGATTGCGAATCCAATCGGGCATCCGCAACCCTTAGCATGCTTTGTGATGATGTTGAGAATGTTTTATGTGGCTTTTCTTTTCGTGCGAATCTGCACGTTATTTCTTATTTGGGATTTGACATGATTTTTGGTATGGACTGGCTAGTGCAATATGATGCCATGATTGTTTGTGCTCAGCGAATGTTATATCTTCGACATCCCGATTCTCGATCTCAGCTATCTCTTGTTCTTCGGAATGTGGATAATTCCGAAGCGGCTTTATATTCCCTTGACTCACGAGATGCTGATGATATATCTTGTATTCCTATTGTTCGTGACTTCTCTGATGTATTTGAGCCTGTTTCGGGTTTGCCACCCAAGCGGGCTATTGAGTTCCATATTGATCTCATTCCAGGTGCGCAACCAGTTAGTCGTCCTCCCACGAGGATGTCTACAAAAGAAAATGAGGAACTCAAGAAGCAGCTTTTAGAGCTTGAGTCTAAGCAGTTGATTCAGTCTAGTTCTTCACCATGGGGTGTCGCGGTCATCTTTGTGAGGAAATCCGATGGTACTCTTAGGCTTTGCATTGACTATCGCAAGCTTAACGAGTTGACCATCAAGAATAGGTATCCACTACCTTGGATCGACGATATGTTTGATCAATTGAGTGGCGCTAAGGTCTTCTCTCAGCTTGACCTTGCCACTGGTTTTCATCAGCTCCGAGTCGCGGAAGATAGCATACGTCTTACAACTTTCCGCTCTCGATATGGATCTTTCGAGTGGCTTGTTATACCGTTCGGTTTGACGAACGCTCCTGCATTCTTTGTCGATCTTATGAATCGAGTATTCCTGGAATATCTCGATAAGTTCGTCCTTGTGTTCATCGATGACATCCTTGTTTATTCGAAATCTGAAGCCGAACATGCTAATCACTTGAGAATTGTCTTGAGTACTCTTCGTCACCATCAGCTTAAAGCTAAATTCTCCAAGTGCCACTTCTGGGAGAATAAGGTTAAGTTCTTAGGCCATGTCATTTCTTCTGAAGGCATTTCGGTCGATCCTTCGAAGATCGAATCTATCCAGAATTGGAAGAGGCCTGAGAATGTTCATGAGATTCGTAGTTTCCTTGAATTGGCGGGTTATTACCGCCGGTTCATTAAGGATTTCTCTCGTGTTGTGCTTCCTCTCACCAGCCTTACTCGGAAAGGCGTTCGATTTATTTGGACCGACAAGTGCGAAGCTTCTTTTCAACAGTTGAAGGAGCTTCTCACTAATGCTCCTATTCTAGTGGTTCCTAAAGGGAATCAAGATCTTGTTGTCTACACCGATGCTAGTAGATGTGGCCCCGGTGCCGTACTCATGCAGAAGGATCGGGTAGTTGCTTATGCTTCTAGGAAACTGCGACAGAATGATGTACGCTATGCCACTCATGACCTCGAGTTAGCCGCCATTGTCTTCGCTTTGAAGATTTGGCGTCGTTATTTATTAGGCGAGCACTTCATTCTATATACCGATCACAAGTCCTTGAAATATCTATTCTCACAGAAGGAGCTCAATATGAGGCAGCAACGTTGGCTCGAGTTCCTTGCTTCCTATGACTTCGATATCCGGTATACCACTGGTAAGGGTAATCGTGTTGCTGATGCGCTTAGTCGCAAACATTCGGCTGTTGTTTCTATGATGCTAGCCGAGTGGGATGTTCTAGAGACCTTATCTCTTTGTGATATTCGTGATCGAGTTCCATCTTCTGATTCTCCTATCTTATTATTTAGTTTGGAAGCTCGACCCAGTTTATTGGATCATATTGTCGATGCCCAGCGGCGTGATCTCGATATTGTGCACTTTATTCAGATTTGTGAGTCTGAGTCCCGTGACGAGGAGTTGAGGGATTTCAGCATTGATTCTCATAGGTGTCTTCGCAAGAAGAACCGTCTTGTTGTGCCTTCTGATTCTTCACTTAGGCATGACATTCTCGATGGCTGCCACCGTTCTAAGTGTACCATTCATCCTGGCAGTAGTAAGATGTATGCCGATATGCATCGCCTTTATTATTGGGAAGGCATGAAACGCGATGTGGCGAGTTATGTAAGTAATTGCATGACTTGTCAACGTATCAAAGCCGAGCATCAGCGCCCTTCTGGTCTCCTTCATCCACTAGAGATTCCATTGTGGAAATGGGATCAGATTTCGATGGATTTCATTGATGGCCTACCTCGATCCAGATCGGGTCATTCTAGCATTTGGGTTATTGTTGACCGCCTCACCAAATCAGCTCATTTCATTCCTATTAAATCTAATAGGAGTGCTTCACATTTGGCCAAGTTTTATGTCAAGGAAATCGTGAAACTTCACGGTGTTCCTAGTTCGATTGTTTGTGACTGTGACCCGCTATTTACAAGTCATTTCTGGCAGAGTCTTCAACAAGCTTTGCGAACAAAGCTTAATTTCAGCATAGCATATCATCCGCAGTCTGATGGACAGACTGAACGGGTGAATCGTATTCTCGAGGATCTTCTCCGTGCTTGCATTCTAGATTTTGGTGGTAGTTGGGAGGATCACCTACCCCTTGTAGAATTCTCCTACAACAATAGTTTTCAGTCGAGTATCGGTATGGCTCCTTTCGAAGCCTTATACGGAAGGCCATGTCGATCACCTTCTTGTTGGTTGGAATCTGGTGAGAAGCTTATTCTTGGCCCAGATTCTGTTCGTGATTCTTCTAAGAAGATTAATATTATTCGTCAGAGAATGAAAGAGGCACAAAGCCGTCAGAAATCCTACGCGGACAACCGTAGGAAGCCTCTCGAGTTCTCGGTTGGTGATCTCGTCATTATTCGTGTTTCTCCTCTAAAAGGGTTATGCGCTTCAGTACGACTGGGAAATTGGCTCCTCGCTTTATAGGACCATTTCCTATTACTGAACGTATTGGCCTTGTGGCTTATAGAGTTTTGCTTCCAGCTCATCTATCTGGCATTCATGACGTGTTTCATGTCTCTCAGCTTCGGAAGTGTCTTCGAGGGTCGGATTCTGTTATCGATTCTCCTCATTTGCAAGAGCTTGACATCTCACCAGACTTATCTTTTGTGCAGCAGCCTATTCGAGTACTTGCTTCGGAGGTGAAACGCCTTCGAAACAAGGACGTGCCGCTCGTTAAAGTTCAATGGTCCGCTAATCTCAACGACTGCACTTGGGAAACCAAGGAGTTTATCGAGCGATCCTACCCTGGTTTTCTTTCTTCGCATAGCGATGGTAATAAATTCTTTTTACCTCAAGCTTGTTTTCCTATCCTTTGAAGTGATGAAATATACGGTTGCATATATACTTTTCCCTAGGAATTGCGGGGACGCAATTTTGTTAAGGGGGGAAGTCTGTAACAACCCTGGTTTGGAGATTACCTTTCGATATTGAATTATAATGATAATTATAATTTAATATTTTGAATTAAAATAAAATTTGAGAAATTAAATTGTTTATTTGGAATAAACAATGGTATTTGAAAATTAACATGAGAAAATAAAGTTTGAAACTTTATTTTATTTATTTGGGTTTATAATAAATGGAAAATAATTTTTTATTTATAGAAATTGCAATAATTATTGCCAATTACTTCTTTTAATAATTTTTAAAGGAAGTGTTTGATTTTTTTGAAGGTTGTTTAATCAAATAAAAAGTTGGAAATTGATTTAAAATGAGTTTTAATTATAAAAATTGACTTTGGAATGGTTAGTTATATTTTTCTAAGCAAGTAAATTATTTTTGTTGAATTTTAGAAGTTAAAAATGTAGAATTTTACATTTCTTTGGTGAAAATTGTTATTAATGTAAAATAGGGGATTTTAATAATAATAATGTTTTAAAAATTAAAATTAATCTTTTTATACAGTATAAAATATGTTACTTCTTAAGTATGTAAAATTACATACTTTGTTGTGTGAAAGTTTGAAAGAAAAATGCATTTTATTTTATAATATAGTGTAATATGTGTGAACATTTGATTTAGGTGAATTAGTTCTTTTGGCTAAATGGTTTTCTTTTAATTTTAAGTCCAAGGCCCATTAGTACTTACCTGATATGAGAAAAGAGGAGCTGTACGTTCTTTTTTTTTCTCTCCTCCTCTTCTTCTTCCTGTAAGAAATCAAACCAGTAAACCACTTCTCAAAATTTCATTTTCAAGCTCATTTTTTCCAAATCAATTTAACAAACTGAAATCTTTTGCAAACTAGAGTGAAATCTAAAGGTAATCAGTATCTAAACCTTATAATTTCATCAAATCCCTAATTTGAGAAAGAGGTTTCTAATTTACTGTATATTTTTGCTTGCATGTATTGTTTCTTCTTTCCATAGGTTCTTGAAGGCTCAAATCTTGCCAAAAGGCTCCAACTTTGCTACAAAATCCAAGTTTTTGCATCAAATCAGCAAGGTGAGAACAATATCTCACGAATACTAGCTAAATTGCTTGTGAAATTGCTGCATATGTAAAAGTTAATTCAATGTATAGTCTATTTTCGTTTCTGGCCTAAAATGCCCACTTTGGCCATCCATAACTTTCATCTCCGGCAACGAAATGCTGCCGGATCTTTTTCTGAGTCAAGCTTATATGTTAAACTTCATTTCTGCGAATTTTGGTTGAATAATATGGTCATTTGAGTGTTCAAATCGTCACTGCAAAATCAGTGCACAGCCTGCAAATATCCTGTGCACATTTTGTTTTCTAAGTTGTTGCAAACATGGCCTGAGTCCATGTTTGAAACATCATATCTCTTTCGTTTCTTTCTCAAATTGCACGAGTCTTTTTTTTATGAAAGATGAAGTTCTCTTCTTTACGTGTACCAAATTTCAGGTCATTATGGAATAGATAGCTTATATAAATCTGCTACCAAACTTGGACCTGGACCATGTTTTTGCCCAGAGTCCAACAGTGAAACACTGTCGGGGTACAACTTTGAGCGATCATATCATTCTCATAATTTATCCAAATTGTATCATTATTTTTCTATTCAATAGATGACGTTTTGTACTATATGTGTATCAATTTTTAGCTCAATCAGATATCATTAGATCTCCTGTTATATGCCTGAAAGTTGAGTCCAGGAGTGTTTTTAGGCCTGCACATTTATTTGATTTTTGAACTGTCGCAAACATGGTCTGAGTCCATGTTTGAGACAGCATAACTCATTCGTTTCAAATCGGATTTGAGCGATTCTTTATGCAGATTGAACTAGGTGTGCTGATTTACATTTCTGTATAATTTCATGAAAATCTGGATTGGTTTGCTATTCCTAAACTACTGTCGAACTTGTACTCGCAGCTTGCTGTAATTCAGTATTTTAAACTTTGTTTTGGTCCGACTTTGAAATGACGTAGATTCTTCGTTTCAAATCGGATTTGAATGATTCTTTTTGCAGATTGAAGTAGGAATGTTGAACTAAATTTCTACCGAATTCCATGTCATTTGGACTTGGTTTTCAGATCCAAACCTGCTGTCGAACTTGGGTTCGCAGCCTGTTTTCACCGGGTTTTTATACTTACAATAATTTTCTGCTTTTTCTGATATTTTCCGATTTTTTGAGATTTTTCTCTAGATTTCGTACACGGGTTTTATAAAGCATTACAAAGTGTTTTTCAAGCAAATTGTCTTTTAAAATTATTATTTAATATTATTTTTAAGTATTAAATTAGTTACTCCATAATAGGAGAATTTCAAATGCAATTTCTAAAGCGATTTTGAAGCGTTCCTAAAACTTGTTTTCTTCAATTTAATTTCTATATAAAACACACAATTTTGCACTTCGAGTGAAGAGAGAGGAGAATTAAATGATTAGATAAAACGCGTGCTATAAACACGTGCGTTTATCTTTTCAGTTAATTCCTGATCTATTCGTTTGATTGTTTTGACCTTTGGGTCTGGTTTACCGATGAGATGAGTTAAACTTTGTACTACTTTAAGTGTGGAATTGACTAACGGTTAGTAAATCGTTTAGTGCGAACGTGTGGTATGGGACACACGTTAACACATTTCGGGTTCCTTTCCGAGAGTTTGTTACACATATTGCCAGTTAGTGGTGTCCAGTACTGGGCCTCCGGACCTTCGCCACTACGGTTTGTTGCCTTCGGGCTTGTGCCTTCGGGTTTGTGCCTTCGTGTTTGTGCCTTCGGGTTTGTGCCTTCGGGTTTGTTGCCTTCGGGTTTGTTGCCCTATAGTATCGCTTTTGGAGCTGGTCCTTCGTCACCGCTCGAGAGATACTTGGGTTTGTCGCCTTCGGGCTTGTGGATCCTTGTTTATACAGTACTGAGCATGTGCATCTTTTGTTTCATTGATATTTATATTTCCCTAGAGTATCGCCTTTCGAAGTAGGTCTTTTGAACCACTCGATACATAGCGATTACCTTGTGGAAACTTGTGTTACCTTCATTGGTATTTGTTATTTGCCTTTTGGCTTGATTTGGGATACTCATATCCTTTGTTTATTAAGTTGCCAACGATATGAGGCTTGTTATTATTCATCTTTTATTAGATGATCATGTTATTTCCTTTAGAGATTATTGTGGTACTTTATGACCTTGCATGTTCATTATCATTTAGCTTTTCTAACTGATTTGTTTAGCTAGACAGACCCGTGTATTTTATACTCGGGTCATACCGAGGTGTTTCAGGTTAGGTACATTTGGACTTAGCATATTCTGCTTCCGCATGGACTATTCTGCTAGCTACTTTTGTTATAGCTTTTTGTGTAGTCCTTTTTGTGTAGTCCTTTTTGGTTGTAACTCTGATATGTATATTCTTTCGAATCATCTGTATATTGTGGTTGCTACGCCACTTGACATGTATCATTTTGTATACTCTATGATGTATCTGTATATGTATGTGATGATCTACTATTCTGTGATGTGTTTTACATTTGAGTTGTTATATTTTGTTCTGTTAGATCTTATAGCCATTATAGTTTTGAATTAAGTATCTATTGGATATGTCGATCCACCAAAAAAAAATATGCTGCATTTATCGACGTATACAGTAGATAGTTTAGACAAGGCTATAGATGGTTGCTCCTATCCAGCTCTATTCTCCGTATTAGCAGACAGTATTACCTTATAATACTCTTTGCTAATATGGGTCTCGGAGTGGGGCGTTACATACTTAATCTCCATTTCAATATTACTTAATATAATTCCAAAACTAAATTTACTTAAGAACTTTCACCCTTAACTTTTCTTAAGCTTAATATAAGCATTTTATATACTCTTATATTATTACTTTGACTTTGCCACTTGGTTTTCACCTACATTTAATCAATTTGGATTCCAATTCCATAAAGATTCAATTTGCATCAATTTACTAATTAATCTCAAATCTCAATACCTTTTCCAAATTTTCATCCAAATTTTATTTTCAATCCTACTTGAATTCAATTCATCTCCAAACTCTGAATATTGAATTTTATCCACTATCTTCCATTCACAATTGTTTATATCACTATTTTAAATTAGTTCACTTACTAATTTATTTTAAATCTCAATCAATTTCTTATTTCCAAAATTTATAATTTTAGTTCACTTCAAATAATTTTATAACTTCGCTTTATTTTACACATTTTAAATTAAATATCATCCCAACATACAATTCCAATTTATCTTCTTACCCTCTTAAATCAATTAGTTTACTCACTAACTTTATCTCAGTCCTTTATTTTAATTAGTCAAAACTTGACTATCTTCTATTACTCAAAATTCAAATTAATTCCCAATATTCAATTCCTAATTTTAATTACTTACAAATGTTAATTCATTTGTCTATCCAAAATTTTATTTCCATTTACCAACCTTCTTTAATTGGTTTATCTTTCTAACTTTATTCTCTAGTCATACTTACCTTTATTTGAACCTTTCAAGTTGAGTTTTATTCCATAAATTCCTAATTTCAATAAAAAAATTATTTTTAAACTTTTAATTCTTTTAATTCCTTCGAACAAATCTACAATTCACTTTTCTTGACTCAATTTAAATTATTTTCCATTGTTCAACTTTAATTCTATTTCTATTACTTACAAATTTAAATAAATTTGTTCTCCCACAAATTTACTTCCAATAAAATAAAATTTTACTTTTATTCATTACATTCCATTTTAATTTGAATTTTTTAACTTCTATAAGTTTTCCAGCCTATTTATTCCAATTTCATTTTTAATAAGATTTCAGAGTCTCTTTTAATATATTACCCAACATTTCAAAATCATTTTTGAAATTGATTATATCCAAACCAGAATATTCCTTTGCATCACAAAATTAAACTGAATTCTGCGACAAATGCCAATTCAATATTCCTTTGTATTTTAAATCAAAACAGTTTTACCAAACCAAAGCTTTAATATTTCAAAAAAATCATTTCTGAAATCCATAATTCAATTGCATATCCAAATATTCCTTAAATTTTTAAAACCAGCCCAGTTTTTCAAACAACCCCAAATTAAATCATTTGGGTAGCAATCCCTCTCTTGAAAACTCGAAAATGAATATCGATAATGCTGCTGTCATCACCGAAGTTATTTTTCAGTGACCGAAAAGAGTTCAATGCTTTTATTCTCTCCAAAAACATTTTCAAATATTTTGATTCCAAATCCCACCAGATTTTATATCCAATTCAAAAATATTTTTCGAAATAATATCACTATTATTTCTCAATAACCCTTGAAAACCATATTCAAACTCAAAGGAATTCAAGTGCATTTGCTAGTTAATGATATCATCTCACTCTTGCACAGGGCTGGACTTGGTATCTACGCCCCTCTCCTTTCTATTTTCAAAATTTCAATTCCAAATACTTTTAATTCATATTCAAATACTACTCTGGAATTTAGTTCTATTATAAATCACATTTACAAATTTCGGTAATGAATTTTATTCCTTAATTTTTGGTTATAATTTCAATTCTTTATTCAGCTTCCACTTAACAATGATAATAATTAAATATTATCATCTTCTAACAACCAAGCAACCATATATAACTATAACAATTTACGAAAAATTATTTCTTTTCATATACGAAAATAATTTAGGTAAAATTATTTCATTTACCCTATTTTTAAAACCATACTGTGTCGGTTTATCTTGTTTCACAGTTTAGAAATCCCCATCTACAACATGGCGCCCCACATATCGACCAGAATCTATAAACACTCAACCGATAAGCAAACACAATATAAAAACAATTTTTATATTCACTAACAAATACGCTCTCATACTATTAATACACTCAAACTCATTATAGAGTACTTACGGTCTCTATTTTTATTGAGTAATCCCCACCAGAGCCAAGGTTCTCTTAACCTTTGGCTCTGATACCAAAATGTAACGACTTGATTTCTCGACGCTCGAAAAATCGAACCATTAGGGTTAAAAGAACAAGGAGGTAGAAGAAGAGAAAACAACATCAGAATCTTACCACCGCAACAGAATAAAATATAATAGATAATAACTGATCTTTATAGAAAATAAACTATAACTATTTATACATACAACATCAGAGTTCAACAACATCTATAACACACAACTGGACAGTCATATTAACTTATCCTAACCAAACTGACGATACAACTTACAACACAGCGGAATTATACATCAAGTACGTATTCTACGTCTCGCCATCCAGGTATCTCCTGAGCTTCAAAGCATCCTTTCATGTCTTCTATAATACTCGGTCTGACCCGAGCATTATAGTTAAATAACACCCGAGTCAGTCTGGAAAACTAGCGTGAGAAAATACACTCGATTAGATTACTAAAGTTTTCAAAACCATTTGAAAACAAAGGTATCTCGTAAAACCATGCCACAAACAAACATGCTGGGAATTTACCTTACGATAACCAAAACATTTCTTATAAAATCCTCTGATATTATAATAGTGTCTACATACAAATACTTATTCAAATAGCCGAAACTGTTACATTTATTAAATTCTAGCTAATTGGTATATAAACAAAACCATAAAGGAACGTAGGGAAAATGGATTTCCATCAATGGCAGGCCTACTGGGGTAACGTCCATCACAGTACATGGTCTAGATCACCGTGCCGAGGATCCACCCTAAATCCCCTACAACACAAGACCGGACTACCCTTTACTGGATAGCCCGAATAAGTTCACCCCACGGTTGGGATCAGCAACCGCCACACAGTCGAATATATAAAGGGATATCTAGATGGGGGTTACCTTACCCTAATTGGTTGCTAACCACTTAGCCTTGTGTGCACCTCCCATGTTTTAGCCATTCCCGGTTGATGAGGCTCGAGGCTATGCGTTACCTTTTTAGCACACAATAACTTAGAATGCTCATCGTCCTCCTAACAACGTTATGAAAGCATTCGTCTATACAAGTCTGTTCCGGGATCGAACAGAACCGAAGGCACTATTCCTACTACATCCATTTCAGAATCACCCTCAAGATTAGTAGCGATTAGCCCTTGCACTTCACTGCTCCATCTTTGACTCCCAGCTCTTGTCTTCCACACGAAAACGTTCAAACTGGATCGAAGTGGTTTTCGGGAAATAAATCCCGATCCCGGTCTCTTCGAAACGATCAGCGCATGGGCCAATATTGATAGTCAGTTATTTAACTATCAAACAACATTCACAAACAATCCATCAGACCTTAATAATTTCTCCCAAATTATTTATTTTAAATATCTTCGCAAGATATTTTCCTACATTTCAATCCTTTGAAAATAATTATCAAACCACTTTTCTCTCTCTCGTGGAAATAAATGTCCACCCAATTATTTTATTCTACTGAAAACTGCCAAATCCTAAATACTTAAGATTTTTAAAACTAACTTAAATCATTTTATTCTAAAACATACTTTAAAATATTTAAATTAAAATTACTTTAACACTTTCTTCAAAAATATATACTTTAAAAATATAAAACTACTTTTAAAAAAGTTAAGTCAAACTAAATTTTTAAATAAGAGTTATGAAATTCTATACAAGTATTTAAATAATACTTTTAACCAAACTATCTTTAAAATAAAACTGTTTTATATAATATATGTAATTATCTTTTATAACATAATACCAATTACCCCTTTTAAAACAATTACTACTATAACTAATTTAAATAAATATTTATCTTTAAAATTCTAAACAACATAAATAATAATTTCTCAAATAATATTCTTTTAAAAAAACTTTAAAACTTTTAACTTATACTTTTGAAAAATTTGCTTTGAAATGGTACTTGGCTTTCCAGTGAAAATTCTCTTCTCTTCCACGCCTTTTAAAAAAAACCACTATTTATTTTTAAAACAAATTTCTCGTTCCTTTATAAATTTCCATCATGACATTTATACTTCCAAATATCCACGGATATTTCATTTCACTTTATAAACCCAGTTTATAAATTCCATAGTCTCATCCACCATTTAAAACGCAGTTTCAAACATTAAATCAGTTCCCAAATTGATTCCCAAATTCACTCCATTTTGAAATAAATTTTCTTTACTTCTCATTTTTTTTTCAAAACCCATTAATTTCAGATTTTACTTCTTAATTATAATTAAAAGTCTTTTTAACTGAAAATACCAATTTTATATTTATTTCTCAAATTCCTTCTTATCCTTTCCCTTAAATTTAAACCTTGAATTTTAAAATAAATTCTTTACTCGTTTTAAATATTATCACTTAAATTTATTCAAAATATCTCTTTCTCATACTTTGGATTTATTATTACAATTTAAAAATCAACTTTTGTTCTTCTAAATCATTTTAATTATCCAAAATTCCTTATAATTATAATTTTATATATATATATATATATATATCAATTCTCAAAATCCAAATATATATATATACATATTTAACCAAGCCAGAGTATCAAATAAATTCCACTTCCTAATATGATCAATATAATTCATCATAGATCATCACATAATCATATCACTGAATATATCAAATAAATTCAAACGTTTTAAGGAATCCAGTTGGATCCCTCCAACCTGTTTTTCCCTGCATTCACAAATGTTAGCACAATATAAAAATACCAATTCCACTTCGAGGTGAAATATCGTGGTATATGGGATCATATTATCTCATCCTCTATTATGCGGCGATAGGGTCTCATTCGCTATATAATGCGGGAAATCAATCACTCCAATATATATATATATATATATACACACATTATATAATATATATCACATCCAATCAATTCGATCATTCAACCAAAATTTAAATTTAACTTTTTAAATTTAAATAGCAACCTAGATGAGTGAGATTAACTCACCTTTGATTTTACTATTGCAACTCAATCTCATTCTGGCTTGTATCTCCATAATTTTGACCTTGAATAACATTATACGACTTACTAACATCTGAGATAATCTAAAAAAATTACCATTTAATAAATTTAGTTGACCAACAATTTAACTTAAACTAATCATTTATTTATTTTTAACTAAAAATTTTGATATCAAACAAATTTTTCTTTTAATAAATTATCTTTAGTAATTAAATAATTTATATTGATTTAAAAATCTATTTTTATATTAAATTTTCAATATTCAAAATCCTTATATATATATAATCAAAAACGAATTTGCCTTTGAAAGGCTTTACTGTAAAACAGATAAATATTTTTCTTTCTTCACAAAGTTTAATACATGCATGAATATATCTTTGTTTTTTTCTTTTACTTAATCCATATATGTACTACTCTCAGTTATTATCTGATAAGTGAAATAACGTCATCTGCTTTAAATATAGCCGAATGATTTTCAACAAATCTGTGCTATATACTACTACTAATTGATCAATAACTATTTACAGGCTTAACGCTGAGTAAATATTTAAATTAAATTGTTTTAAGAATTTTAAAAAAAATTACCTACATGAACAAGAAACAATGGCGAGTTCCACGACCGACACACTACCAAACATCGAAACCCCATCAAAAGCTAATGCGCTCTAGCGCGACATCCCTTCCTCATGAATTTACATCGATCGCCGCACCAATCCTTGCCGGTACCATCGTTACGCCATCGCTCAAGTTGCCCCAGATCGCATGACCACTCCGCCTCCATGCCACAGCATATACGAGCGCGAGCGACCCTGCCTTGCTACTCAAAACATGATCGCGACCTCCACACTGCTCTACCCTGAAGCCATCGCAGTACCGAAATACCCCTCTCGAGATCACCTCCTCTGCTTAAATCGATCGAACTCCGTTCGATTCGTGGCCGTGATTCACAAACGCTCGGTCGCCCCCCTTATTGATTTCGAGAAATAAAAGGAATGCAGCTATTAAATTTTTGATTTCCCCTTCTTTTTTCATACGAAAATAAAATTTTCCCTAAGCTTTCAAATGGATGAAGAAGGATTTGGGAAAAATGAAATAAAGATTTTTAGTTCGGCCATAACCCCTCTTTTTGTTCAATTTTCTTTTACCGTGTTTGGCTATCAAATTCTAAAAAGAAGGCGCGCGTCTCAAGTGAAGACACGTGCTTCAAATTCTGCTATGTCTGCAAAGGCATAGTATTTCAATGCAATACAATTATTTATATCTAAACTTGAATTTTAAATTCAAATCGTATCGATTATCGCAACTCAAAATTTAGAACTCCTATCGAGGCGTGTCGCTAGGCATTTATAAGGTTATGCCCCTATTCCAAATGCAATGAAAAATGTTTCGAGTCCTAAATCGATCGTATGGAGATGATAGCTTTTTGAACTCAGTTATTTATACTGAATTTTGATTTAATTTCAGCGTGTTTACTTATAATATGGTCAAACGATCACTCCAAACACTACGAAAATTGAAATCCAACAATAATATATTATTACGGATCCAATGGATCTGGTTTCGTCGAAATCTTAGATTATGTCTCGGAAGGCTATTTTTAAATTCAATTTAAACTATATAATTTCAAAACTTAACAAAATGCTTCCAAATTCAAGTTTAACATTTTTACTATCTTTAGTACTATTAATATAAATCTTGCAAGCCTTTGAAACATTTTTTTTCCAGCTTAAAATCCAAGATTCACTATTTAAACCAATTTTAGATTATTAAATTCAATAATTTAATTATCAAATAAATAGTTATATTTGAAATTCATGTTAAATTACCTTTCAAATATTTAATATTTCATTTCAAAATATCCAGAAATTTCAGGTCATCACAAG
The DNA here is from genome assembly GCA_030765085.1 of Allium cepa. NCBI lineage: Eukaryota > Viridiplantae > Streptophyta > Magnoliopsida > Asparagales > Amaryllidaceae > Allium > Allium cepa. The sequence continues at coordinate 277,270,816 of CM060934.1, read as the reverse complement.
CTTTGTAGGGTCTGACTCATATAAAATATGATAGTAATACCCTAGAATGTGTCACTGAATGTATATATATGATAAAGCGTAATTGTTAGTGTTATAAATATTTTGTATTTTGTTAATTTGTTCTATTTAGTATTTATAAATTCTGGTCGGTACGTAGGACGCTATGGCATCGATAGAAATTTCTGAACACTTAATAGGACAGACCGACACAATATTGTTTTGAAATATGGGTAAATGAAATAATTTTGCCTATTATATATTTTGTATATAAAATAATAAATTTTATAAATGATATAATTGGATGTAATATGTTGTTTTTTAGGCAGAGAAATTTAATAAATATGACTGAAAAATAGAATTTACAAATAAAGTAAATATAAATTGGAAGTTTAGAAATGAAGTTCCAGGATTTCTGAAAATTTCTTTCGAAAGATTTTGGAATACAATATTAGTAGTATTTATAAGTATTTTCTGATATAAATATTTCAAGATGATTTGAGAGAAATTTTTTAAAATAATTTTTTTAAAGGAAATAAGTTTTGTACTCCCCTCTTTATCGTCGGATGAATAATTTTGGTGATGAATGCACGCATCATGGACGTTCATTTTTGATTTTCAAATTAGAAAGACCGTTGTAGTAGTTTTACTGCACATTTGTTTTTGATAAATAAATCTTGATTTTGAATCCCTAAATATGATTTGATCTATTAAGGATATATATATATATATATATATATATATATATAATTTTCTAAACGACTAAAATGAATCCGGGATATAGTTCTTAAATTTTTTAATAATTAATAGCTTTTTATTATTGCAATGAATTAAATCTTAACAAAATTAATAATCGGAAACTTCTAAAATGAGGAAAATAAGAAATTGGAAGCTAAATCATTAATGAAAGATATATGAGATGGGAAATTGTGATATGTAAATCATAGGATAGGGAAATTAAGAAATGTAACTATTGAACATTTGTTAGCTTAAATAAATAAGAGAAACTTTTGTAACATTCAATTACATACTAAAAGACATAACGTTTAACTTACCAAATATTAAAAGTTGAAACGTTTAATAAGAATATGTAATAGAATATTATACAAGTAAACTTAGGAAATGAAGTGTTCATTGGAATTATGCTTATAAGTGAAAAATTAAGGTGTATGAAAATGTTATGAACTTAAGTTAATAATTCAAAAATGCTAGTTGTTATAATTTAATAAAAAGGAGGAATACTGTAAGTAAATGATTATAAACTTAGGTAATGTTTGAAGCCAATTATAATTAAAATAAATAGTAAAAGTGGATACTATATGTGAAAGAAATAAAAGTGAAAGGTGAAAATCTTTTATAAGTGTAAGTTGTTTCACAAATGAATATTTATATAAAAAGGGAAAGTAAATAGTAAATGTGAAGTAAATTAAAATAAAATGTATACAATACTTCAATAATGAATTCATTTATGAACAAATAATTGAAATGAACATAACTTATGTAAGTAAAGAATGTAAAATAATGAAATAAGGCTTATGAATGAATGATAATTAAAATTTTGTAAGTAATGAACGTGAATTAAAGAAAAATCATTGTATGAAAAGAAAAAAAAGGAAAAAGAAAAAAATGAACAATAAATGATGTAAAAAAAAATATTAATGGTATAGAACTTTTTTGTTTGTTTTGGCTTATGGGACGTTGGGAAGTGATACTTTAAATTGTTTAAAATGTATAACAATCTATTAAGTTATCGAAGACGGTTGAGCGTATGGTGCTTAGTAGTTTATTTATCATTCTATATGATTAAAAGTTCTAAACACGAACAAACCATTAATTTTGGTTGCTATGGATGGATGGTTGATTTCTTTGGTTTGCATGTGATGATTATATGGTTTTGTTTGCAAGTGCTATTGTTATATTGTGTTGATTTGTTCTTATAAATTGAAATAAATAAATATTCTCTTTTACTTAATTACTAACCTCTTTGGATTATATAAGTAAAATACAGGTTTATTGAAGCAATAGTTATAGCTTTTGGTTTATAAATTAGCATTGTTTGCCCGACAAATAGGTACGTTTTCGGATTACGGTTCTATAGCGATATTATATTGTTTTTCCGTAGTTTAGGGTATTTTATTTTGAAATATATGTTATACATTGTTATTATTGATATTATTATTTCTCCCAAACCTCTCCGTATAAAGAAGACTCTGCCATATTTTTTGTGAATTTTGGATTTAGAAATTTTTTGTGAAATGTTTTTGAAACTTTTGTTAACTTGAATACAAAACGATTTAATTATCTTAAATAGATATATTTTATTTAAATTATTTAATTATGTAAATTAATTGTTATAAATTTAATATTTTGAATAAGATATATTAATTCCTTATACCTTCTTTTCCCTTTTCGATGACTAAAATTTTTAAGTGGGAGAGAGTGTGACGATCCGTATTTTTTCGATAATTAAAATATTGAATTAAATAAGATTTTGTAATTTAATGTTGGAAGAAAATAAAATTTATGATGTAGGAATGAGAAAACTTACTAGAATGAAGTTTAATAATGTAAATTAATGTAATCGATGACTATTTGAATGTAACCTCAAGTAATTGTAATAATTGTAAGTTATAATTGGCTATAAATTTAAAATAAGGAAATAGATTTAAATGTTATATTAATTGATGAAATAATATGTAATAAATTGATTTTGGATTACAAAAATTGTTATGTTAGTTATAACATTTGTGTATAGATAACAAACTTATAAATGTGATTAAATTAAGAAAAGGTAACAAGTGTTATTTGTTACCAATTTATTTAATATGTTGAACTAAGTTGAAAATCAATTGTAATTAAATGTAATTAAATATTAAGTTAATATGTGTTAAGACGATAACTGTAAAATGTGAAGATAATAAAATGTACAAAAATGTCAATTATATTCTTAAGGCAATAATTTATTTAATAAAAAAAAGTGAAACAAAGATAAATGAATTTATTGGGACTTTAAATTATAATTAACGTGAAAATCTACAAAATTTCAATATAATTGAAATATTGCAACTAATATAGTAAAAGATGATAATTGTAGAACATTAATGCAATAAGATGTAAACAAATGTTAACAATGTCCGTAGAGTAAAGTTTGATTGAATAAAAAGATTGAAATCAAATTAAATCAATTTATTGGAATTAGTACATAATTAATTGGAATTAAATTAAATATTTTGGTTAATGTAAGAAAAGACGTCAATTGTAGAAAATGAGGTTAACGAGATAGAAACCTATGTTAATAATTACATAAGGTATTGGTTGATTTAATAATAGGAGTCTAAGTTAAAACAAAAGAATAAAAATGAATAGATTTAGTAAAGGAGTAAGCATATGTTTATTTATTTGAAATGTTCGGTAGCTAAAAGGTAGATTATAGAGACGAGAACTATTATTTAGTAAGAAACGTATAATTACTGTTTGTATCCAATAGTGTAAATATGTTTAAATTACTGTTAGAAATAATTGTTCTATTTCTCATTACATTCATTTAGTCCATTTTAAAACTTAATCGACTCAAATTAATGTAACTGAAAAATCTTAATTAATAGGAGAGAGAATACTAAATTGTAAATTAATAGGTGTAATTAAAAGTAGCTTATGTTTTCTGAAAATATGAGGAATGTTTGATTTAATGAAAAGAACATTTACATCAAATAAAATGAATGTTTCATTCACGAATGTAGGTTTAATTTCATTAAAATAAAGAATAGAATGATTGATCTTAAAGGAAGAAATACATGTTTATTTGAACTGTGTTTTAGCTTACAGATTGTTACAAGAATAGAAAAATAATCTATTTCGGTAAGTTATTTATTACTCTTATGTATAAACAACAAATTTATAAACGTATTTAAATAAAAAATTGTTCTATTTTTCATCCATTTTAGTTGTTTGTTTTGAAATTTAACTTTGTAAGTAAATGCAATTAATGTAATTCAAATATTTTAATTAAAAGGAAAGAGAATGTTGATTGCAATTAATAGATTTAATAAAATAAAACGCACATTTTTTGTTAAACAAAAATGGTGTTTTAATAGAAATAAAAGATCATTTTGAAAAAACCAAATTGAACGTTTTCATTTTTGAGATAAGTATAATTTTTTTATTATGCATAGATAAAAACCTAAATGCGTACAAATTTGAATATTATCTGAGTTAATGAAGTTAATTTGATTATGTTTCAAAAAAATTGAATTTCAAAAGGTGGTGCGATGTACATGGTCCCTTCATTTCTTTGATTATTAATTGTTGCATGAATGTTTTAAATTAGTTGCCTTATTATTAATACTTAATCCGTTCATTTCTCCTTCTATTTAATACCCAAGTCTAGACTTTTAGGTTGTATTTAATTTTTACCACCTTATTTTCACGTATATAAAATTTTACTTTACTTTGGTTTGCAAACTTTTCCATTCTTACATACATTTCCTTATGCATTATTAATGCTTGGAGCTTTCAAAATAAGATATGACATTTATTTTTATTTATCCACCTTCATTTATAAATAACCTACAGCTTATTTCTTCATTTGCGTTTTGTTTCGCCTGACGCCTCATATTCAAAAGGTCTTATTCTTGCAAATCCAAAAAAAATTCTTTTATGAAACATGATTTTTTTTTCATTTTTCGTACACGTCATATCCTCATTTTAGTTGTTCTTCAATCTTTTCCTTCCTCGTCTTGAGAAAAATGTAAGTATAAATTTTTTTTAATTTTTTTGTGTACTAATTTTTATTTTAATAATATTTCTTATAACATGAATATCTTTTGCATATAAACTTTGATTCACGCACGATTTCTTCTGTTGCATTCATATTCAAATTCCGGACAACATGAAATTGATTTAGTTGAATTTGGAGACTTTTCAGTTTTTGTGCTTTTGTTTGCATTTTTATCAACTAAAACCAAAATTGGATGTTTTAACCCATTCACAACTACTAAATTATCTTATGTTAGTTAAATTGAATTTATGATGTGATTAGGAATTAATTGGTTGATGTTTGGTATATTTAAATTGTCTTTCTAGTTAAACTTGACTCTTATTGCATTTAATCATCGTTTAATTTAATATTGAATTTAATTATTAAATTAATACCCGTTGATGATAATCAGTTGATGTTTATTCGTTGATTTGGATGATGATTATGATGGATGTCTGATTATTGATATTGAATGACCGGAAGTTATAACACTGCAAGTTTCCTATGGGTTGAAATGATACATACCCAAACGATTATATAGAATAAGAGAAAATCGTTATGGATTGGAATGATAAACCCAAGCGATTTTCATTGAATTGAAACTTTGGGATTGTAGGTTAAAATGATATACCCGTAAAATTTTAAATTGCGGATAGGAGTGGTAAATCTCTGTATCACTTGACCATAAGGTAGAAAATTATGTACGGATATCGGATTGGTCAAATTAAATGATTTTTAAATCCTCAAAATTTTGAATTCAATTAACTAGTGTTTTAAAAAAGAAATTGATTTATATAAACCGAGTTATTTTCAAAATCCAGACATTAATGTTGTAACTGAAATTGATTTAATGAATTGTTCAAAGGATTTAAATTGAAATTTTAAAGTTGAGTTTGAAGTATAAACGACATTCATCGAAATTGATTTAATCTATTTTAAATCTATTTAAAGTATTTTAAATCTATTTAATCTATTTTAAATTTATTTAATCTATTTTAAACTTATTTAACCTAATTTATATCTATTTAAAACCATTTTAAATTAATTAAACTATTTGTAAATCTCTAAATTATTTTCTAAATTTTAGATGATGTAAAGTGGAAACATTTATAATTAAAGCCTTGATTCTAAAGCGAATAAGTTTTAATAATGTTACAACCTAAGTTGGGATTTAAACAACATATTTGAGAAAATATGATGATTTGAAATGAGGGTTCAGCCTATTTTGCAATTATGATTTCGAAAGTGATACGGTTTGAGTTGAATATGGTGTTTTGGTATCAACTATGAAACGGTTTTGGAAATTTAAAAGAACCTTCCGTTGTTAAATAAGCGTTGGTCGTTAAAGAGACAGGGATCGGATATTGTCATACTCTGCCAATATCGAAAACCATTTTTAACAACTGTGTACGTGGTGGAAATTTCAAAAATGAAGTAGGATGGTTTGGCGAACGATTCCGTATGGGGTATGTACGTGACCCTAACTCACATGAGTCAGCTTAGATGTGATTAAAACAGGAGCTATGCCGAGCCAAGTGAGGTCATTCCTCCTATTGGACACATTTCTTCCATACCATATTATGGCTTTGTGATGACTTGGTGGCCTCCCTCGATTTTGATTATGGGAGTGTGTTTTGAGGTAGGCGATAGTAGCTGTTATACATTACCACATGTCTAGATCCGCAATTGGTATATCTACCCTGGCATTGCCTCGAATGCCGTGTTCACATGCCCTATCGCGTCTTCTACGAGTTTGGTTTGTACCATACTTGTGGAGTGCCCTCTGAGTAAACCTCACGTAGGACCTTGCGGTACTATATAGACTATGGGAATACATAAAATGTGTTAAGGGGGATATGGGTAACGCCTTAACGCTATTTTAATATTTTACTTTATTATAGACACTATTATACTACTGTATTGTACTATGTATGTAGATAGTTTTACAGACCCTTAGGTGATGTAGTCCCAAGCACTCTTAAGTTATTGCATGCACGTACCAAGATAGGATATGTCAAACCCCATAAACATTTCTGACACCGTCGTACTCGTATTTATTTGCCATAGATTTGACTTAGGTAAGATCTTTTGGTTCTAACTTGAGTGTTTGGTCTTTTCAATTCGCTCGAATCAGTTTGAGCTTTTCAGTTTATTGAAAACTGCTTTATGGAGTATAAAGATGAAGATCAGTATTATTATTATTATTTATTGCATTATTTCCATGGCATCATGCTAGTCTGCTGCATTTATTTATTTATTCATGTTGCATGTAACTCTGATTCGGTATTGTAAAAGTATAATCAAATGTTAATTTTAAACAGCTTCATGAACTGTTTATTTGATTATTATATTTTGTCAATCTGCTCTAAGATTCTACATTTGTTTTTCTTTCTTCCTCTGCTTTTTCTTATTTACCCCATAATGTAACAACCCGTAAATTTTAAGTAATTAAGTTTGGTTATTTTAAATAAAATTTAGTAATTAAATTTAGAGGAAATAAAACTTTTATAATTTATAATGAAGTAAATGTTAAGAATTAACCAATGAAATATTATATTGATTAATATAGACTTAATTAAAAAGGTTGAATTGAATCAATCCTATTTATTGGAAACTAAATTTATTGGTATGTAAATTTATAAAAAATGAGTATTTCAAGAAATTGAAATTTGATACTATAGTGAATTGGAATTAAGATAAGAATGAGAATGTTGAGGTACGTAAGGTCAAATTAATTGCATTTAATAAACTGGGGAATAAAATTCATTAAAGGTAATTAATTATTATGTTAATATAAATTAAGATAATATTTGAAATTAATGTTAATTCCATTCATAATTGTAAACAATTATTATAAGTTGCATGTTGAAATTATTGATTGAATTGGAATTGTAATTAAATTTTTATGAACAAATAAAGGTTTACAATAATGGGAATTTGAGTAAAACAAGTGTAATTATTGAATTTAATGAAATAGCATTGCTCAATAGTAACTGAACGTAAATTTAGGTAATAAGGTTAGAATAAGTTGATAAATAATAAATGTAGTGTAATCCCAATTGATTTAAACAATTGTGAAGTTTAATTGATTGAAAGTAGTAGATTTGGGGAATAGATTTAAAATTTTATCCATTGATACAATAATACATAATAAATGAAAAACTTATACAATCAATGTTAGCTAATTGACCATAATGTTTAATAATTATTAAAATAATAACGGAAGTGTGAATGTAAGTTTAATAGAAACATGATTTTATTAGAAGGGAGAAAATTGGTAGAAAAGCTTGGACTAAGGAAATTTTATTAATTGTTTTAAAACCTTAATTAATATGGGTAATAGATATGATTCCACATTTGAAATATAGTCATTTAAACAAATCTAAGACGAATATAGGAACACTGGGTAATAAATATAATATAAGAAAAACCAATGCAAATATTGAATTAATCAGTGAAGCAATAATAATAAATAGTAATTAATTCAAAATTTGTAAGTTGGGAAATGTAGATTAATATACGTTAGTCATTAGGGTAGTGACTAAAATTGGTAATCCATTTTCAATTAATGATAATAGTGTTGATATAAGCTAATAAATTTAAATGTCAATGCAATACCAATTTATGGACTGAATGTGATTACGAAATTGGAATTAGGTAAATGAGTAACTTGTGTCTGTAAACAATAAACTTATAAATGCAGTAACTAATTTAGGGCAAATAAATTTATGGAACAAATGTTAAGATTTTAACTAATGGCAATTAATAATTGGAGATAATTCAAATTCCATTTATAATATGACTATTGGTTAATGAAAAGATTGTAAATCAAGATTTTCTTATTTATTTGAATATAAAGAATTAAGGTAATTGAGTTTATTAAAATTAAGTAAAATTAAACATTTATTATTACGTTAATTGAAAATTTAGTTGAAATCGAAAAATATTTATGTATGTTAACTTCTTCCATTTGGCTATAATGGATTGAATAATAATAATGAATAGTTAATTCAATGGAATTTTTGAAGAGTTAATTTATAATCGATGAATATAATGAAATTTAAATTTTACGTTGAAATTTATGATTGAATCAACATTTAATTGACATCTAAATTTGGTTTAAATCACTGAGATTGTTTAAGAAAAGAAAACTGATAAGATTTGTAAATTTTGGAAGTGGAAGTGAAAACGTGATTTAATTAATGAATTTTAATTTATTTAATCAATATAAAAATAGTCATTTTGGCTACTGACTCGGATTTCGACGAAACAAGTTTCATAGGATCCGTAACGGTGAATTATTGTAAGATTTCAAGTTTCGTATCGATCGGACTTGTCGTTTGATCATACGGACTCGAAACGCCTTGAAATCGATTAATTTAAATCAATTGAAATCGATTAATTTAAATCAATTGAAATCGCATAAATTCTTCATACGATGGAATTTGGACGTGAAACGTGTTCCATCGCGTTTAAAATATTTTAAAACAACTATTTTGATATATGGGTTGACCCAATTTCATTTCGAAGTCGAAACGGGCTTTTTGGGCCACTTTGTCGTTAGCGCGTATATTCAACCCGATCCATCTATTCTATTTCAATTTTCCTATATAGCTCCTGCTATAAACCCTAGCAACCTCTATTCCTCATTTCTATACGCACGGAAACTTCTATGCTCCTCTTCCTCAATGGCTGTAAACCCTAATTTATCCAATTCAAAATCCAATTCAAAAATCAACTTCAAAAATTCAAACTCCTCAGAAAAATTTGGAAAAAAAATATATCGAAGATTTCATCGATACAAATCAACACGTAGCTTCTGTTTTTGCAATTGATGCTCGAATCGTCCTGAAAACTTAGTCAAAGATCAAAATTCGCGAAACCTAAACGTCGTTTGGGGGTTTCTGATTTCGTCTTTAATAGGCGAAATTGATTTGTGGATTTTATACAGGGGACTTCCAAGAGTCGATAGGTGGTGGTCGCATCACCTTAATCTACCTGTGGCAGTCGGAATTGGATTTTTAGGGTTTAAAACCCTAAGAAAGGAGGCGGCGGCGTGCATTATATAGGCGACCGGAGGTGGTCTAAAGAGGTGCGTTCGACAGAGATCGAGGAGGTGGTTCGAATAGTGGTGGTCGGTGGCGATGAAGATGGCTGGAGAGGCGGCAATCGATGGTCAAAGCTTGGCAGAGGACATTGTTTTTGGGTTCGGTGCTTTAGTTGTCGCGACTTCTTACTAGGGATGAACACGTGGTGTTGATTATGTGGCGCATGCGTAGGAGAGAAAGGTTTTATTCTCATTTTATTTAATTTAAAATTTTGATTTCAATCGTCTTATTATCATTACTTTCTCATACGACCTCGAATTTATGGGCGGTTTCTTGTGTTAGGATCGTATTTAAATTCCAGAGTTTTTGACGCTGGTTTGAACAGATTCTGAGCCTGTTGAATTTTTGGGTTTAAATTGGATTTGAATTCAATTTAAATTCGAAAGGTGAGTGTTTTAACCCACTCAGAACTTCTAAAATTTCTTATGTTTTTTAAATTGATATATGATGTGATTTAAAATTTATCTATGGTTGTTTGGCATATTTTTAATCATCATCTCGGTTAATTTCATTTATTTAAATTAAATTGCTATTTAATTTATTCATTGAATTTAAACTGCTAGTTAAATTGTTAGTTAATTATTCATTGCATATAAACTGCAGTTAAACATTTATTTAATTTATTATTGAATATAAACTGCTATTTAATACTTGTTGTTTATTATCCGTTCTATATTGATGATATTGATTGAATTTGATGATGATTGTGATAAATGGTTGATGGTTGATATTGGATGAATGGATGATGTATTTTATATTGTTATAAACTGCAAGTTATTATGCATTTTCTTTTCATTCGGTATTGCGGTTTGAAATGATAAATAACCGTAATTTTTATTTTAAATTACGGATTGAAATGGTAAATATCTGTATCACTTGACCATAGGATAGAAAATTTTATACAGACACCACGGTCTGTATATAGAAATATTTTGAAATGATTTTCTATGGTTTTGTAAAGAAATATATATATGGTTTTATGAGATATTGATTTGGATATTTGATAAAGATTATTTTATATATGGTGAAATTCTTGGTTTAAGCTATGTATAAAATTGATTAATATAATGAGTTTAATAATGGAGTTTAATTGTTTTATATTATATGGTTAAGTACCTACTTAAGATATTGTATATATAGAGTTGAATGACTTAAATGAAATTTATGTTGGAAAATAAATATGATACTGGTTTAAATTGAATTATTTGAAAATTGTACGTAAATAAAATTTGATTTGAAGTATAAATATAAAAATGGAGATTTTAAAGGGAATGATTCTTATAACTTGATTTGGTTTAAAGTGATTTAAATAAATATAAAGTTGAGATAAATGAATATATCAAGTTAAATAAATTGGAAGAATGTCTAGTTGTTTGAAGTCAAAAGTTTTACTTAAATGATATTGGATTTATTAAGTAAACATTTCAAATCTAAATAGTAGCAATTGAATTTGATATATATGGAATTATTAAAGAACTAGCTTTGAAATGGTGGAATATGTAAAGCTTTGAAATATATATAAATTGAAATGTTTTATTTGGATTTTTATCTATATTTGGAATTGATTTGTGAAGGTGAAGAAACTATTTTATTATAGAGGGAATTAGGCTGAAGGAAAAACCTGAGAACACTTTTAGTCTGAAGGACAGAAGTTTTAAAATTTAGCCTGAAGGACAAAAAATGATATATTCATATAGCATTACACATCCATAATGCTATATTCATATAGCATTACACAACTATAATGCTATATACAACACAATTTTATAAGTTTCTGCATACACAAACAAGCAGCTGTGTAATGCTATATGAATATAGCATTATGGATGTGCAATGCTATATGAATATATCATTTTTTGTCCTTCAGACTAAATTTTAAAACTTCTGTCCTTCAGACTAAAAGTGTTCTCAGGTTTTTCCTTCAGCCTAATTCCCTGTTTATTGTATAAAGTAATTTATATTTAAACCATTTAAGTGGTGCGGTTATATTTCAAAGTTATGTAATTCAAAGTTTTATGCTTTGAAAGGCTATATTTCAAGCGTTTGGTTTAGAAATATTTTAACTATGAAAAGTAATGGTTTTAGAAAAGGATATATTTGAAAAAGATATCATATTGATTTGGTTTTAAAAAGGGAAATGATATTGTAATTATATGGTTTTGAAATGAATATTATATCCTGGTTTTTAAGGTATAAATTATTTTGAAATAACCGTGGTCTTATAATAACGATTGGTTGTTGAAGAGACCGGGATCAGAAGTTGTCATACTCTCTGCCAACTCTGAAAACCACTTTAACAACTGTGTACGCGGTGGAGATTCCAGAATGAAGTAGGATGGTGGCGGCGTTTCCTTTGAGGTAAATACGTGGACCCAACTCCCTTGAGTTGGCATAAGGTGACTAAAACAGGAGCGATCGACGGGTTAATTGAGGTAGCACTTTTGATCGGACACATCCCTTCTACATTATACTTTGACTTTTGGATTGATTCGGTGGCCACTTTTGATTTTTGATTTTGGGGGTGTTGTTTGAGGTGGGCGTTAGTAGCTGCTACGCATTACCACCGACCCGGAAGCGTAATTGGTATATCTACCCTGGCATTGTCTAGTTGTGTCGTGTCTCCTACCCTATCGCGCCTTGTACGAGTTTGTTTTCTCCCGTAGCCCGTGGAGTATTTAGGGTAGTCTCCCGATCTGGAGATGCGCCGATACTGGATGGACTACTGGGACTATTACGTGTTAAGGGCTATATGGGTAACCCCTTAATGCTAAGAAAAAAGTAGGTTTATTTTACTAATAGACACTATTATAACAGCGAAATATTACTACATAGTAAATAGTTTAACGGATCCTTAGGAGATGTGAATCTCGAGCATCTCTTGAGTTACTGCACTCACGTTAGACACTGGATAGGGGATGTCAAATCCCGTAAACATCTCCGACGCCATTACACTCATATTTATTTCAGTTAATTTAACTTACATAAGATCTTTTAGTTCCGACTCGAGTGTTTTGTCCACTACAACAAAAAGACCCTATGATAGCGCCCGAAAAACGCTATTAAAGGATATTATAGCGGTTCGATAAACGCTGTATAACGACATGTGATTAAAAACAACCAACATTAGATAGCGCAAAAACAGCGCTATAAAAATTGTTAATTTCATAGCGCAAATATTGCGCTATTTTATTTATTTTTATAGCGGCAAAGTTGGCGTTATTGATTAATATCACAGCGCTGTTAGCCCGCTATGAAATTCGTTATTAGCCACAAAATACTTTTTGTTTTTTCTAAGATATCACTATTATTGCACTATAGAAACTGGTGATAGCGAATTATTAGCGCTGTATTTGAACAGGTTATTGTAGACGGTGACTTGTCACAACTCCAATATGCCGCTATAAAAAGTCAGCTACAATAGCGCTTGTACTCTGCTATAATATCTTATTTTATAGCGCTTATCTGACCTATCATTCATCATTATTTATAGCGCTTTTTGTAATACCATAACGCTTTTTAGTCTGCATCTTTAATACTAACAGATTTGATAGCGGCCATTAGGCGCTATTAAATAGTATAGCGGTTTTGAAGTGCTATAATTTAATTTCACAATTCCAAAAATTTTCTACATCCTACTAATAAACTACAGTATTAAATACCAATATCAAAAAACACAATAATAATCATAAAGGATAATAAATATAGAGATGTAACACATTACTTTAAACATACCAAATATTTATACACATCAAAACATAGTAGGAAAATATTTTAAGCACACCCCAAAAAATAGTAGCATAGTTTAACAAAAAAAAGACAAGTACATATTTGATTGTTTGCATTAAAATGAAGATCACAACTTTAGCATCTTCTTCTTTCACACACCTGCAAACACCTGCAAATAAGATAAATAATTACATTAAGAATGATACATAATTAATGATAGATGTTTTTACATGTAACAAAAAACTAAATTATTCAAATGTTAAACCTAAATACACCTGCAAATAAGTTAAACCTAAAGGTTGATACACCTAAATTGTTCAAATGTTAAATCTAAATTATCGCTTGAAACTCTCATTTCATCAGCCTCTAATTCATTTTATAATCATAGGTAGAAACAACATCTGTAAACCAAGATATATTTATAACTCTAAGTTACTATCCATTTGTATCACTGCCTCACTTCATAACTTAACTCCTAAACCACTTCACCCCAGCCTCATCTACTCATCACATACAAGCAAGCCACACTTTCCATTCACTGCACAGTTCTTCAACAGTTCAACCACTGATTTGCCTCAACACCAACACAGCAGTCCAAAATACATCTAGTAGCACTGCAAACACCCAGACCCATACCACTATTACCAAAATACATATAAACTCCACTGACATATACAACATTCACTTGCCTTGCCACTAAAAACTGCCCACCTGACCACCGAACAACCACAGTCATTTACATATCACTGCAATAAAACCCCACTACACATTGTCTGCATCACTAACCTCTTCCATACATCTGACATCAAGCAACTGGTGCTCTCCGAACATTACCTCAACAGTCACATCATCGCCTGACTGTTCGACTGTGCATCTCCCTGCAACCACTTCTAAAACATACCAGACCCGCTTCACACACTTACATACATCTGCAATATCAACCTTCCATTTACCTACACTTCAAATCCATACAACATTCACAAACCATAACAACTTGTCCCTGTCACTACAGCACCCCTCTTCAATTCAGTTCATCTCCCACAAACCTTTGCTCACCATACACTTCAAACGCTCCTTTTCACCACAAACCAACCATACAACTTCACCAACAACCCACAGGGCAAACACTACAAACCATACTTCTTCAAAACTACACAATTCCTACTGCCTACACTGCTGACCAGAACTCACCAAACCACGAACCAAAAAAAAAGAAAGAAAAAAAACCCTACCTTAAATCGACAATCATCAAACAAAACATTTGCCTTTGTGCTTCTGTTAGCCGCAATAGTCACGACCATCTCTACTAGCCTAGCATAGCAACCACAATCAAACAACCCATCGCAGATCGAAATCCAATCTCAAACCGCTACCAACTCACTGCCAAACAAGAAATCAACCTCTTGCACTTCACTGATATCTCAACTGTCTATTAAACAAAACAGTGCACTTGACATCCTCTTGCACGCAATCAGTTTCAACCCACATCTATTAAACAAAGAAGTGCACTTACTGATATCTAAACTGCAACTACTCCCAATCTACACTTCTAAGTCTCCAGCTGTATCACTACATACTGCCACCATTACCGACCACATCACTACTTCACCATATCATAAAACAAACCAACGACCAATCAACAAGAATCTGCCATTACCCTCTCCTCGAAAATTGCTGTACATTTTACCTGATTCATTGCCAAAAACCATTTACACAGACTTCGCTACAACTGAATAACAGTATAACAGTTTATGGTAAAGTTCAATCTAGATGAATTTGGTGAGAAAGCAGTTGTGTATTATGAGAACCTTTTCAATAAGAGCAAATGTAAAGTGATCCCAAAAATTTGTTTGCAGGAATATCATTTCAGAGTATGGGAAATGTTATTTAAATGACAGAACAAAGTAGATTATACTTACTGAAAATTCATGTCATTACAACGTGTGCAGCAGGCCAAGCTATTATAGAACCAATGGCGTCTTCCATGTATTGTAATTCAGATGTTTGTCTCCATAGCACAGCAGTTGGCTCTTTGACAACCTCTATCCAAACTTTGACTGCATTTGGTCCCAGTGGTTTAAAATGGACCAGTGCTTTTGGATCAGTCGACTCTACACGTCCTACAGCAACTATTTTTTCCTTTTTTGATAAATCCATCAGTTTGCATCTATTGTTCGTTCTTGAATTTGCCGTCTGTAAATTAACAAAAAGGATATGTTAATTATAAAAACATAATTTAAAAGACATGACAGTGCATAAAAATCAAGTACCATAAATGTTTGCACTATGGTCTGAGGCGTAATAGGTGCTGATACATTAACCATCTCAACAACTACTTGGGACTCAGGCCATGCTACATTCCTACCAACAGCTTCTTCAACATGTATCATTGCAGGGGCTGGCCTCCACAAAAAAGCATCTTTTTTTATTGGTTTATCTATCCAAACAATCACGGCGCATGGTCCAAGAGGAAGATCATTAATAATTTCATTTGAGTCACTCGAGTGTAATCGCCCTTCAGCCACTAATTCTTTACTCCCTCCCCAATCATAAATTTTGCATTCGCATTCTAAGGTGCCACTTTTACTCTATTAGAGAAAAATGATTTACTCGGTAAAAGCTGTATATTTTAAAATTATATATCAAATCCTAAAGAAAATTGTTTACCACGTCCTCTTCTTCTTCAAGGTGATCACTTGGATGTAAAACAACTCTATTTGCTGGCCATGCCACTAAATCATCCTTTGCTTCCCCAATAAGTGTGAACATAGATGTAGGTCTCCATAAAAAAAACATCTGCCTTTTTTGGTAAGTCTATTAGAATTACCATAGCATCCAGTCCTAAAGGAATGTTATTAACAAGGTTGTTTGGATCCTTCGACACGACTCTTCCTTCGGCAACAATATCTTCATTCCCTCGCCAATCCAATAAATCACATTTCTGGAGTTTTTTATCATACTTGCACTGTAATTAATCAAAAAGAATAAGATATTAATTACTAAAAAAATTAAAAAAAAATGATGTGAGATCAATAATACAACGTACAGAAGGTGCGTTTACTTCTGTCCAGCTGTCTCTACCCTGCAATATCATTGATGGAATCATAGCGTTAAGTTTTTAATGCAATTTTAATTTGGAATGCAATATAATGTAAAAACTGCAACCCAAAATGCATAACAGCACACAAAAATCTAAATCTGCACCGTGAAAAGGAAATTTTGCATAATAAAATTGACTAACTACACGTGAAATGCAAAAAACTACAAATAAAATGCAAAATACCGCAAATAAATGCAAAAAAAGGGGATTACATATGCAAAAACCAGAGCATAACAATAAAAGTTTGAAAGATGACCCAAAGGATAGTCAAACAAGCATATTACAATATGAAATATGATTAGGAAAGCTATTGAAGTAAAACTCGTTCGTACAGAATAAAGAATCATTAGCTCTTTAGAGTCTGATATTTCATGCACCTATTAGACCCTGCACAGTTTTATTTTCTATTTTTCATTTTAAAAAAACTTGCTATTAATATCAAAACTGTTTGAATTTTATAAATACAGCAAATTTGGGAAACTCTATGTCATAATATGTGGACAAATTAAAAGTATATACAACATGTTTTGCTACCTCTAATCGATAACTGTCATGTAATATGCTTGTACTGTAGTGCACATATATAATATCTGTTTTATCTGTATATAAGTGCAATTGGACAATTAAAAGTATATACCTATTTTATCTGTATAATTTTTTATTTAAGCAAGTTATTACATTCTCATATATAATATCTATTGTTGCTTCCTGTAATAGATATCTGAAAATAAACAGAGAAATCTTAAAGCAGTAACATATAAATCAATTGCGGCATGGCTACTAGTCAAATGTGTACTTCTGATTTTAGCTTTCAAGAATTTCTATTTAATTTGAGAAAGATGGATAAAACAGAAAGAGAAAAAAGTAATAAAAGAAACAAATTTGCAGGCAAAACAATTTCTGGATTTATGGTTTCATCCATGAATATGTTTTTATATAAATCAATCAACGAGGGCATTTAAAACAAGTTTATGTTACAGATATTTCCTAAGAAAGGGATGCATAGACAGTAAAGCGTGCACACTTGACTTTGCAAAAGAGAAAAACATAGTAACAGCAGGAACCTATTTTGCTTCCAATACCAGGATTTAAAATAATAATGTTTGATGCTTGTTGTATCTGGTGTCATTAAGGGAAAAAAAATTGTTCCATGTAAGTAATTTAATGCAGGAACTCCTGTTTTGTAACAAATAAAATAAAACTAACTATTTATGGGAAACAATTGTGCATGATGAATGTTATGGATCCGACGTGGTGTTTTAGATTGTCCACACAGTAAGTTCTAATGCTTAAAACTTTGAATAATCATGAGAGAGCTTGGTGTCGAACCTCTAGCCCCCTAAACTTCATTGTGTTTCAGGGGTTGATATAATTTTCTATATTTGGTAGGTGATCTTTCTCAATCATTCACTGATGGAATAACTGTGCATGTAATATGCTTGTACTGTAGTGCACATATATAATATCTATTTTATTTTAATTGTCCAATTGCACATATATACAGATAAAATAGGTATATACTTTTAAAATGTGGAGAAATTAAAAGTATAAAATTTAATTGTCCAATTGCACTGTATATAACCTTTGTATACGCTTGTACTGTAGTGCACATATGGTAGAAAACTTAGTGAGGACGAAGTAAAGTGTAGATCATGAATTAAAAAGTTCACATCATGTTTGGTACAGTTTAAACAAGTATTAGCTAAGCAGCATCTATGTTTTTGATGACTTGTTGTGATTTTTGCTGTAAAAATGGAAGGCATGCCATGGCCTTCACAAACTAAACGTATAAATTTTTGAACTTGAACAATAAGTTTAAACAAGTGAGAACAAACCTGATTTTTCACCATCCCGAGAAATCTCTGCTCTAACTCCAAAAAATTTCTTTCGAGTTGCATTGTATGCTTATGCTTAACCTGTGCTAAAGTTACCCTACTGATGGTCATATTTCTTCCCATTGCTCTTAATCGACCCGGTCTATCTTGTCCCAATACTTGAGAAAGTGCATCTTCTTTGTAATTGATTACCGAGCTCGATTGTGGAACAGTTTCAACTTGTTTAACCTTTTTCTACAAAAGTTAACGCACATAGTTATAAATATTGTGTATGGAAAATCCCATAAGTATATCCTACATTTAAGTAACATAAAGAAAATATCATTTAACATAAAGAAAATATCATTTAATTGTGTATGGAAAATCACAATATCATTTGTACTATCTCTTTTCTTTAACCACTTTCATTTGTACATAGTGCAGCTGTACATAGCAGCATATGGAGGAAAAGAAGCACTGAACTCAATTAAGAGCATGTACGCTATGGGCAAAGTGAGGATGATGAACTCGATACAATATTATAGACTGCATATAGAAAATTATAGACTTGTATGGAAATTGCTTTATGTAAAACTATACTTCAGATTTATACATGCAAACTAGTCATATAGGAGACTCCACACTTTTAAAATAAAGATATTTGAAACTGAATGCTTTTAAATACATTTAAATATATGTTATAAACACAAGTTTTTATCAACTTACTATAGTATCTGCAACAGTCATATTCACTGGTTCACCGTTTTTCCGTGTGCGAGATTTGATCCAAACTTGACTTCTCGTGACGGAAGAGCAATCGCCACTCTGCTCTTTCTGCATTCAAAAGAACATCAAATAACAAACGTATTAACTAAGAAGTTCGCAAATATTACAGTAAATAAAATTACTCTTTTTTTACCATATCTTCAGCAAGTCGAGCCATTCCTTTACGACTGCATGTATGTGGCAACTGTTTGCCTCTAATAGCTCTGTTCTTCGTGCTTAATGCCTGAAATAAGAGATTTAAATACATTATCAATATCGTTTATGTTCTTAAACTGTTACAAAAAAAATAGATAACAGTAATAAAAAATACCTGAAATTCCACACTTGTTTTTGACTTTATAAATTTCTTCCATTCAGTCATACTTTTGATGTTACTTGGTTTCAACTGAAGTTTTTCCTCCATGGACTTTGCTTTTACTATTTGGCGAACTAGTCTACATTTTGACGCCCTCCAAATACCTCCCAGTTGCTTAAATATCAATGTTTTTTGCCAATCTGCATCCAGTTTAAACCTCGCCTGCAACAATATAACATATTTGTTTGTACGTCTATTATAAATGGTATATATCTGATATCTGTTATGTATTCTAAAATCTTGCACTATTGGAAGAATAAAGCATCAAGACTTCAAAGGAAAGGTTGAAATTCTTAATGCATTATGCAACACCTCAACGATGTTCATTTAATTTTTTGATTAACTTTATCTTTTGTTTGAATATTGGTTGATTACTGTTATTGGAATTCGATCCCGTGTACCATTGTTCCATGGGGACATCTTGTTCAGTGACTTGATTAAATTCTGTTGGACTGTGACATTCTGATTTTCTTACCTTATGACTTGAATGAAGTTTACTTATTCTGTGCAAATACTTTTCAACGGTTGATCTTCCATTGAGGAAAGATGTTTGCAAATCAATCTGCAAGCTTAGGGGCAAAGTGTAAGGAATTCATCATGGCAAAGTGACATGACGAATAGCTGTACAGACATGACGAATAGTGACATGATGATTTCCAGATGTTGTACAGACTAAGTTTTCTTGTATAACCTAGATATTTTCGTTTTATTTTTTCTGCCCCTTCCAATATTTTAACCATGCATTTTTCTACGCTGATAGCAACTATTTTTGCCCCGTGAAACACACATACACAAATCTGTCAATGTTCACTGATAACAACGATAAGACGTTTGATTAGGTGGTTAAAGATCTTGAATTAAGGAAGTTGTACTGCTTAATATATTTAATTAAGAACTTCCCCGAGAACGATCATAAATTGATGCATAAGTGTTCAAAACGAGACCTGCCACTGTCATGCAACGTATCACTAAGGTAATGAAATGAAATAAGAAATATTTCATACCAAAATATATTACAAAACATTAAAAGTGTCATAGATTCAGGAGTTCAGGACTAAAATTGCTGTAGAATCAATTGTACTACTTCTCATTTACTTGCGAAACCATGATAAATCAGGTTCTATTTAAAGTTTTAAACAGCAACACTGCAAACAAGTTCTCAACTATATACTGCCAATGCTACTTATTCAATATTTGAACAAGCACTCATTTATTCAATACTAATCACAATACTATCTAAATAACAAGGAAACTGCATCATGAATATGACATATCAATGCCATGACCAGAATGGACAGCTTGACTCAAACTGGTATTAAAACATATTTTCAGGTAAAACATTTATTAGTTAAATAAGCTGTAGACAAAAATATATATGTCACCTGAATGCTTTCCCATAGAACATCTTTCAAATCATCACCAAGCTGCCTCCAATCAGTTAATGTAACCGGAACCACTTCTCGTACAAGCGGTCCTAGAAAGGAAGACAACTTGATTGACCCATCTCCTATTGCTTCACCTGCACCATTAAATTCAACTTCGATTACCTCCTTAGAGCTGAATGGAAGCCTTCTAACTTTAGTTGGTCCTCTACTCTTTTTTCCCCCATTTAGGCATGCATCGCGACCTTGCATATGTCTCTCATCATTCACTGCACCTTCAATATTTTCTTCCGGCTGAATTGCATTGTCTTCGACAATTTGTGCGCTATCATGTAGTTGAGCATTGTTGTTTTGTTCGTTTTGCAACTGATCGTTTTCCAATTCCTGTGGGTTGTCTTCATTATGAATCTCATTATCTCTTGCAATGCGTTTGTTTGGTGTAGATCTAGGGTCTTTGACTTCTTTTTGCTTGTCAGTGCGCTTTCTCTTTTTCATAGTCCTGCCCATTTTCTATTATACAAATTGATCATGTTAAGATTCATGAATTCTAGTCATAAATTTAACAATGTTTATTATGTCAAATGAAAGAGTGATGCAATTTCGAAATAGAACCAGTGCTGGAGCTGCATAGATTTAATCCAGGTCACATTACGGCACGACAGCAATAAAATGCAGCATATAAAATTCTGTAATCCTAGCAAGCAAGCATATAAAATTATGCTCAAAATGTCATCAAATTTAAAATGGAACGTACAATCAATATTACATGTAAATCAATGAGCTAAACTGGAAGAAATCCAAAACAATTGAAATAAAAATACAAAAGGCAACAGCTGTCAATTTTTTTTTCATTTAAAATTCAAAAAAAAAAATTAAATTACAGACAGACTAACAAACATGATTTTAAACAAAAGATTCATACTTCGAAATTTACTCAAATATGCCTTCACAATCTTCTCTAACATAACTAATATTTTCCATGGAATCAATATCATTATCAGTTTCTTCGCAACCTTCCCTAACAAAGCTAACTTCCGTGACATGATCATCTGTCTCTAATTCATGAAAACCTCTTGGTGGTGCCTTCATTACAACATACCAATTAGAATTATCATTCTCTCTTGAATAAAAAGCTTGTTTCGCTTGAGATGCAATAATATATGGATCTCTTACAAATGAAGCTTGACTTTGATGTAAATTGACAAGAGTAAATCTGTCTTCAACATTCACCCCGTTTCCTATATTTGCCCAATGACACTTAAATACGGGAATATAAAAAACATGATAGTTTAACAAGATTATATCAGTCACTTTCCCATAATAAGTGACCACATCGACTCTTTGAGAAATATCTTTTGCACTTGCCCTACACATGGTAGTCGCATCATAAGTCACCCCATAATTTTGAGTTTCTCTCTCAATGTCTTCTAAATGAAAACATTGTCCGTTAATTACATACCCTTTATAGGACAATGCATTACTACTCGGACCAAAGGCAATCCATTTTAATATTTCATCGCTCGTTGAGTGAAAAGGTATCTACAAAAAATTAATTAAATATAAATTTTGAAAAAAATGTTTTCTTGATAATGAAATGATAAATTAAAATTAAACTAACCTTTTTTTAATCCAATCGGAGAAACTATCTGTATTTTTTTCCAAAGCAATGTAGCATTTTTTTCTAAACGCTTATCCAAATTTTGTAACTCCTCCAAATGCATACTGATGTTGAAAAAAAATTGTTTTAAGTAATATTTAACGATATAATTTCACAGAAAAATAGAATCAAAATATAATATGTACTTACTCTAAATATGGTTCCACCGCAGCCATATTCATTAACACGGCCAAATGAGCAATATCTTTTTCATTAGATGACAATTCTATTGTCTTCGATTTCAAAAGTGGACGTCCTTCGAGTATCACATTGTTCCCGTAATCTTCATTTCGAACTTCTCTCTCCTCCATTTGTACTTTCTTTTTTAGAAATTCACCAAAAAATCTCATTGACTCTTCTGGAAGATAAGATTCTGCAATACACTCTTCAGGTCGAGCATAATTCCTCACATAATCTTTAAGTGTTTTCATGTATCTTTCAAATGGGTACATCCAACGAAAATGAACTGGACCACACAATTGCGCTTCTCTTCCAAGATGAATTGTCAAATGTATCATTATAACAAAAAAAGAGGGTGGAAAATATCTTTCAAGCTCGCACAAAATTCCAACAATCTCATCATCAAGATGTCGTAACTTCTCTTGTTCAAGAACACGTTGACATATTTTATTGAAAAAAGAACATAGACGGATTATTGTTGTTCTGACTTTCTTTGGAAGTAATCCTCTAATTGCAACGGATAACAGTTGTTGCATTAGAACGTGATAATCATGTGACTTCAAACCACTAACTTTGCAGTCTTCTAATGAAACATATCTTTTGAAATTTGAGCAATAACCATCAGGACCCTTAAAATCATATAATCTTTTACAAAATAATTTTTTTTCAGCCAAAGACAATGTATATGGAGCTGGTGGAAGATATGTTCTATTCCCACGAGGTTGTACATAAAGACTTTGTCGAATACCCTAATCCTCCAAATCCTTTCTAGAATTAGTTCCATCTTTCGATTTACTATCATGCAATATTGTGCCTAATAGGATTTCAGCAACATTTTTCTCAACATGCATTACATCTAAATTATGCCGCAAGGGAAGTTCCTATAAATATCGATAATATAACACTTCAATGAGATAAAAAAATTATTGTTAGGCTAATGAGAAAAAGGTATAATTTAAATACTAACCTCCCAATATGACAAATCAAAGAAGATTGATCTTTTTTTCCACCTTAATAGCTCATCTTGCTCATCATCTTTTCTATTGTGCTTACTCTTCCTCTTTTTACTTATTATCTTCTTATTCAACTTCATATTTAACTTATTCTTGGTCTCCCGCTTTTTGGTTTCTCTATTCTTATCTTTTCCAAAAACATTTGGAAAGCCTTTCAAAATTACAGAAATGTTTCTTCCCGTGAGAATTCTAGGCTTGCTGCCTTTCTCTACGGTGTTATCAAACCAAGTTTTTTGTTTCCTCCATGGATGTGAAGGATCTAGAAATCTTCTATGTCCCATATAAACAATCTTTCGACTATGTTTTAACCATCGATGATGCGTATTGACACCACATAATGGATAACCTTTTTCACCTTTCACACAACATCCTGCAAGATTTCCATAGGCCGGAAAATCATTTATTGTCCATAGTAAAATTGCTCTTAAATTGAAAACGGTTCTACTAAACGCATCATAAATATCAATTCCATTATTCCATAAATGATTCAAGTCTTCTATCAATGGTGCCAAATATACATCTATATCATTTCCGAGTTGCTTTGGACCAGGAATTAGTAATGTTAGCATAATATTTTCCTTCTTCATACACAACATAGGTGAGAGATTATATGTCACAAGCATGACTGGCCAGCAACTATATTTGGAGCTCATCGAACCAAATGGATTAACACCATCTGTGGCAAGACCAAGTCTAAGATTGCGTGGGTCGGATGAAAATGATTTATACCTCTCATTCACTACATTCCATGTTACAGAATCTAAAGGGTGACGCATTTTTTCATCATTACTTTTATTATTGAAATGCCACCTTAGGTCTTCTGCCATTTTTTGAGATCTATACATTCTCCTAAATCTTGGAATGATTGGAAAGTATCTCAACACTTTAGATGGAACTCCTAGCATAATCTCCTTTGAGTCATCATTTATCTTCCATCTTGAAGAGTTGCATTTTGGACAACTATCTAAATCTTGGTACTCATTTCTGAAAAGGCAACAATCATTCTTACAAGCATGAATCTTTTCGAATCCCATGTCAAATACTTTGAGGAATTTCTTTACATCATATATAGTCTTAGGAAGTACATTATTCTTTGGTAACAACAACTGTAACAAGGCCAAATGCTTATCAAACCCATTATCGGATAATCCGGTCTCGCATTTAAGATTGTACAAAGCAGTTATGCAGATAGTTTAGTTTGATCTATGCAATCAGGATATAAAGGGGTTTCTGCATCTTCCAAATTTTTAACTAAATCATCCTCTCGTTTCTTCACATCCTCCTTTTCTTTATCATCGGAAAAAAAATTAGTATTCAAAAAATCTTCATCTTCATACTGAATGGCTTTAAGTAAGTCATATGTATTATCCAACTTGATTTCGTTGCCTACATTGACTTGTTCGCCATGATTATACCACCAACTACTCTTGTACTTAAGATCCATCCCTCTTATAATCAAATGTTCAACGATAATGTCATCATGATGTCGACTAAGATTCCGACAATCCACACAAGGGCATAAAAGTTTCTCCACATTTCTTAACTTTCTCTTTGCAACATCAACAAAACACCTAGCCCCTCGCTCGTACTCCTTAGTTGCTCTTCAATGAAAAATATAAAGACATAAATATTAATATTTAATATCAAATATATTTTTATTTTTGAAATTAAACATCATTTAAAATATTGTATTATCTATTTACCTGTGTAAATGAACCCAATCTTTTTCCATCAGCGTATATAATGTGGAAACAAGCAAGTTTCTAGAATATGAAGCATATACATTAATAATCAAATATGTTGTGAAATGTTGTGTTATATAAAGATGAATGATAGGAGATTGGAGTTTCTATATGATGATGTGAAATATGTTTGTATTTCTTACAAGGAAAGCAGGAAAGCAGGAAATAGACATATCATCATGAATATTTATTTTAAAAGAAGATTGAAAATAGTATTACAGAGTCTATGCGTTGCAACTTTCCAAAATATATTTTTTAAGGAAGGTCCTTTCAGGTTTGTGTAAGTCACATGCCCTACAAGTTGTTACATGCACTAAACTAATGAAAAATAAAAATGGAATTATAGAGTGATGCAATTTGCAAATGAAAAACAGGAGTGACTTCAACCTGGCTAGAAATTTGTGTTACATGGTGGAGAATCATCTCACTTGTAAAGATACAAATATTTATCTTATTTCAAGCTTAAGCAGAGAATGCTTTGTTTTAGTTTATTCCTACAAATTACAACTAACAGGTAACAATTAATGACCAACCCTTATAATATTGTAATCAGGCAACTGATTTTTTTTTCCTGAGTTTAACAGTGCGAAGTTTTCCATAAATAACTATACACGTGCAATGCACATTATAACAAACTGAAACATAAAGGCAATCCTTTTGTACAAATAGTAAGAAAATTTTAATCTACAACACGTTCGCCAAAATCACTACTGCCAACATGAACAAAATTAAAATACAGTAGCATCGAGAGCGTGTAGGAGTGACGAATAAAGTCAGAGAGACAAAAGTTCAATATCAGACATCTCGGTTTTACAAAGGATGCATTTATACAATCATCTATCATAAAATAAATCTTGTGTACCTCACTCGCGTACGTACATGAAAATGAAATCTAGTATAGAAACAATGATATTTAAAAATCAGTCTTCACATAGCAGTAAGGTGTTGGCAGGTGAACAAATAGGATACATGGTGATGTGTGAGTTTTCTGGTGATGTGATGGGTTGTTTAGATGAAATATGGTGAAGATAACGTGGCAATGCAATGTCCAGTTCAAGGAACAGGCAAGATTAATGAAGCAAGTATTGACAGAAAGGAATTGTGAAGAAGCAAGAAATTGTAGAACTGAGAATTGTAATGCAAGAATTATCAAGAAATTAACTGGAAAATTAGATCAAAGCTTAGAGTTTGTAATGGTGTTGAACTAAGATTTGCATTAAAAGATCAAAAGCATGTAATAACAGAACTGAAATGAATTATAACAAGAATGGTATATGGCAGAGACAAAGAACAAGTGATAAGTTGCTAGGAATAACATGAACAAAAGTTGTAATTTGCAGGAAAGAAGAACAGGCAAGATATAGGAAGAGTCAACAAGAAAAGGAAATGTCAAAGTTATCAAATTGCATCTGGAAAAGAAAATGTGCAGAACTATGAACTGGAATCTAATTGCAAGGAAATCAAGAATTGACTGATATCACGTTGCTGATTAATGAAATATAGCAAAAATGAAAGAAATTATATGGAAAAGATCAACACAGAATTTAGACACAGGATCTAAAATTTGCAGTTATGAACTAGAAAACACAAGGAACTATAACAAGTTTTAACTAGTAATAAAATCACAGTGCAAGAATCAAGAACATGCTTTCCAACTACTGGAAAAGAAAAAAAAACAAGAACTTAAAAAATGTATGTATGCAGGAATTTAACAAATAGAGAATTGAAATAAGAATAAGAACAATATGAGCTAATAATTGGAATAGAGTTTGTAACTATCAAATTAAGTGAACTAGCTAATGGGATTTATAAGGGAAGATACCGACTTAAAGAAATTGCAACAGAACTGAAAAAAATGAAGAACTAAACGATTGAAGACGAAGATAATTGTTCAGATTTTCCACACAACCAAAACTACAATATCAGTTCACCACTATACACACACACACTCAATCACTTTCATAACATTTTTACTACCCAATACAACCAGACCCAGAACCTCCTATGACTCATTGTTCAATATTTATATCTGAAACATAATTTTTTTATGGCAGTTGAGAAAGCATGCTTAGCAAGGTTAGTGGAAGTAGAGAACTAAACAAATCGATGGCATAGTTTTGTAATATAACTCATTGTTCAATATTTATAACTCTCCACTCAATAAGGAAGGTGATTAAAAACGATACATGGTTGGATTATTTTTGACACTATATCTTTGAGTTTTAACCCTTTATGGCAGTACTATAATTACTAATTCACAAACAGAACAGAGCAATATATAAATTTTCATACCTTTAGGTTGAGTTGCTCCAAAATGATTCAGAATTTCGATTTTAAAATTGATATTTGATTCACACTTCACCCAACCATTCCGATACTTCAATTCTCCTGTGACCAAATTTTGATGTATTAATGCATTCAATATGCCCAACTAGACAAACATACCATCAAATTATTTCAGGTGGATAGTTCACAGTTACTTTTCGAAGGCCTAAGAACCTAAGTTTACACTCCTGAATTCTGAAAACGCATGCACAACAACAACATAGACAGCTCTTAAGGTATCATAAGCCAAGTAAGCATATTTCTAACATTATCAATTTCCTCTAATTAAGAAACGTGGAAAAGATGATTTAACCAACTGTCCATGAGCACAAAATACCACAACTAAAGCATACTAGATCTCAGAACCCCTTATTATTAAGAACTGCAAATTCAAAGTACATAACAATGTTTTAGACTTGAAACACAGACACACGTATTACATTATCACATTACATGACAATAAGCAAACACCAAACTGAATTCTCATTGACATCAAGAAATGGAAAGCAACTACTTCATCATTTATTTAATATCGCAACTCATATCTTACATCACCTTAGCTTTAATTTCATAACCCAGAATTATTAATAAAAATACTTAGCTAATCCGAGATAGTAATAAAATGAAAAATAAGGAAGTAAAAAGTGAAATAGCTAGTACTGGAAGTCTAGAACTAATTAATGTGAAGAACATAGCTCAATAGATATTCCAGAATCAAACAACTCTACAATCAACTGCTCGATATGATGTTCTTCCAATTAGAAAAATCAAAAAATAAAATCGAGCGCTCACCTCCTCGCGACGCTTCTTGAATACAGGGAACGCGGCTAGTTGAATATAGTGGAACGCGGTCGCCTCTGGCCGTGAGAGGAGAGATCGAACAGCAGATGGAGGAAAATCTGGCCGTTAGAGGAGAGATCGAATTTAGGGTTGGAAATTTGGAAATTTGGAATGAAATCGATTAAAACAACGTCTGCGTGATGGAGGGAAATGTATATTTGGGGGCGGGCTCTCTTTTGCAAAGCGTTACCTAGGTTTTGGGTTAGGAAATTGATTAAGTCAGTAGAGAGTTGGATGTGAGTTAATCACATTAATAGGGCTTTACCATATCGAGCTATCTATTGGCGTAATAAGTAGTGAATTTTGTTGTAGTGGTCTTTTCAATTCAGGTTTCAGGATTTGAAGATTTTATTCTGGAGGAAGAAGACGACGATTAGTAGTACTATTATCTACTATATTATTCCACTGCACTATTGTATTCCGCTGCATTATTGATATTCTATGGTATGTATAACTCTGATATATATTGTAAGTATAATTAAATATTTTGAAAAACAGCTTCATGAACTGTATATTTGATTATTATATTTTTCCTTCCGCTATGAGATTCTGTTTTGTTTTTATTTCTTTCTTGGTTTTTTTATTTACCCCATAACAATCCGCCCTTCCGTATGGTTTGAATTGGCACGTGTGTCGATTTAAAGCGTGCGAAAAGGCGGGACGTTACACATAACAATCCTCAATTTTGAATGGTTTGAGTTTGACATGTATGGCTTATGTCGATTTAAACCGTCGAAAAGGCAAGTCGTTACATGTGTACATTATGAAATATAGACAAAGATAAGGTTTTATTTATAAAAATAACATTTTTTTGTTGAAATAAATTTTATTTAGCTAAAATAACAATTTTATTTTCATGCAAACGGGTTGTATATATTTTACTTGGCTTAAAATGAGAAAATTGGTATATATATTGATAATATAGGTTATAAATGTGCATTTCTTTGTAATTTCACTAAGTAATAGTTGGGTTTGGGCTTATTGGATTAATATTTGTACCCATTTGACTAATCTGGAGACTTCTGGTGGGAAGGAAATAGCCTGTACGTAACTTTCATTCCACCTTCTCTAAAAAACATTCACAGTAAAAGAAAATAGAAATCCATGGCTACTTCATGTTAAATTCAATTTCCACTCAAAATTTGCTACAAATTCAAAGAGAAATATCACTAAACCAAGATTAGAAAAGGTAGTCTCCACCAATGCTAAATTTATCTCATCAAAAATTCTGAAGTAGATATGAATTGTATGCAACAAATTCTATTTTCTCTGCATGTTTCTTTTCTAACTTCTACAGGTTGTTGAAGGTCATTTCTCCACCAAAAGCTTCCAAATTCTTTTTGAAATTGCCTAAACTCTTGCTAATTTGCTAAGATGGGTTCAAAACTCAAAACTGCTAACTAAATCAAGCTTTGCTTGTAAGGAAAATTGCTCAGAAATAGTTACTGTACACATTCTATTCCTTGTTTCTTGTTTCCATGCTTTCTGGTTTCTGGTTGCTTCTTTGAGCATCCATAACTCTTTGATTTTCACTTGAATTGCTACCGGATCTTTTTCGATGTGTTGTTTGGTTGTTAAACTTGTTGCATGTCAAATTTCAATCCTTAATTCATCTGTTTGCTATGTGAAATATTTTTTGGAAGTTTAATACGAAGCAAGAATCACCCAGGGAAATAAATTCGGTATCCTGGGTCGATAGGTAGGTCGACCCAGCATTCTGCAGGTCGACCTAGAGGTCGACTTAGCCACTGGCCTTGGCCGGTCCCTGTTGGCCCTGGTACAAGTAGTTGTAGCCATTGTTTTTATACTTTTCGCAGCACTTTATCGTCTTTTGCTATGATTTTAGGACCAATTCCTTTGCAATTTAGAGATGTTTTTAATTATGGTTATGGGCTATGATATCCATCAATGGGTTGGTCGAGATTTGAAGGAAACTGGAATTTAAAATTTTGAATTTAAATTCGATTTAAATTTGAATATCGATAGAGTATATTTCCAACGTTTTCCTGATTTTCAAGAACTATTTCTTCCAAATAAGTTTTGAGAAAATTTCTTAATAGTTTAGTTTTTGAAATCTTTATCACAAAACATTTTTCAA
This sequence comes from Allium cepa, assembly GCA_030765085.1. NCBI lineage: Eukaryota > Viridiplantae > Streptophyta > Magnoliopsida > Asparagales > Amaryllidaceae > Allium > Allium cepa. Next base: position 277,239,937 of record CM060934.1, on the reverse strand, counting down.
TTACTATTAAATTATTTCAAGGTATTTAGATATATTCCAGTAGAATGTTCAATAAAATGTCTTCAAAATGATTTCAGAAAATTACTTTAAATTCTCATTTTCTCAAGTAAATTATTTTTTAAATAATATACATTATTTTTACAATGTTTGGATGTATGAGAAAGAAAATTAAACGGTTAAGTAAAACCCGTGGTATGGGACACGAGATTTTACTTTATCGGTTAATTCCTGACTTATACGATCCAAACTATCTGGGTCATTGATTTCTGAGTTATGTAGCCAATTTATGGCGAGTTTTTGAGATTATAATTCCTATCTTTAGGAATAATCTGGGAAGGCCAATATTTGGCAAGTTATGATTCGAGATCTACTATTCTAGGAGTATGATCTATGAGAACATGTTATAGTATTTTACTTGCCAATGAGATGAGGCGAGTCTGAGTTTTCGAGTTTTGAGATTTTATGATGATTTTTTTTTTTATAATATGGCAATGACTAGCGGTTAGAAAATCGTTAGGAGTGAATGTGTGATATGGGATGCACGTTAACACTTTGTGGGTTCATATTTGGGAGTTGTGACACATTCTGGGATTGCCAGTACTATAGACATTCAGGTTATCTGGGATTACGACTTCAGTCATCTGAGGTCATTTGGGAAAGGTACCTAATATATATATATATATATAGTAATGGGGGGTTGGCACGTGTAGCATCGCTTCGGCATGCAAATGGGATTTGGCCAATCAGAGGAATTTTTATGAGTTTTTTATTTCGATTTCACCTATTTTAGATGATGAATTTACTTATAGCCTTGTGTTAGAGAAAGACATATATATATATATATATATATATATATTGTTTTATGGTGATTTCGATTTTGGGTTTATGAACCCTTATTGAGTTTCTTGGGTTTTGATTTGGAGATTTTACTGTAATCACATATGGCTTATATATTGATTATGTTCACTTACATTTTATAACTATTTGAATGTATAACATCTATGCCATGCGAAACCTTATCATGTGATTAACTTTGAGCCTTATGCAATACCTATTCTTAGTTGTATAAATAGACTTTCTTACATCATTCCTTTATCTTTAAAGGAATGTTTCCCTTAGCACTTTTATTCTTTTATCTTTTACTAATATCAAGTTCTAGTTAGCCTGACCCATGTATTTATTACTCGGGTCAGACCGAGTTGTAGGTTAGTTTTTGGACCTTTGCTAGCTTTAACTTTTTGGGCTTCTTCATCGAATTTGGTTATGGCATAGTTTTTGTGTTGTAATCTTTTGTTGGAAACCTTATGATGTATCTATTATTTTGTGAGGATGTATGTATATATTGTGGTTGAATACCACTTGTTGCATGTTGTATATCATTTGTTGTAAGTGTATATGTATATTATATGTGTTGTTGTTCTGTGACTTGATATTGTATCGTTATCATATTTTGTTACTGAATCGACCCTGTAACCACCACAGTAGTGTATTAGAAATGAATTAAGTATGTCGAATACTCGTAATAAAATGAAAAAAAATAAGTGCCAAATCTAACATACTTAGCTCTTATCTAATGCAAGACTATGGTGGTCGCCCTTAATCAGCCTATTCTCTGTAATAGTAGACAGAATTATTATGTAATTCTCTTTATTAATGTGAGTCTTAGGTGGGGAATTACAGACAGGATCAAAGAACTAATACGAAAGTATCGTTCAACAAGCATCAGAGTTGAGCAAAAAATTTGATAGAAAAACCAAACAGTTTGAATTTAATTCAAAATGCAAAGGAAGCATGTGTATGTAAGAAAGCACTGTAAACGCACTAGTATATTTCAAAACCATAAGTAAACAACAAACTTATGAATGTTGCACTCATATGAAATCATTTTGGTTATGTTGTTTAATTCTCGATATTGGATTTGAAATTGACATTTTTATAATCAGTATAAATGGATGTTGGAATTTTCCCAAAACAATGTACATATATACCATATTAAAATATTTAATATGGAGTATGTAAGATGAAATTCTTATGCATTGGAAATAGAAATTATCGTGCATGGTGTATTGTTTATACTGTTGCATTACGCTTACGTACTTCATGCATAGGGCAAGTGTCAAGTCTAAATTAAGATCACTAAATAACAATTTATAGTGTTCTCGTTTATTTACAAAATACTAGAGAATTATTTATAGAAACAACGAACTTTCTATGGAGGAGTGTGCGGATTCAAACTTCATAAGTGATATCGAGTATCGTATGTCAATCCAGAATTCATGTTCAATCTTAAATGAAGAAATTTAAGTTGGATATGTTCTAGACAATAAATCATGGCCGATTTAAACAAAGGCTAACTACATAGCCTTAAATAGCATTCCAATAAAATATGTATGAATAAATTCACAAATTTATAACTAAATTAGTGGCCCAACTACTGAAAATCCCGTGACATTGTAATATGGAAACAATGTTGCAATGTAGTTCGTAAAGGAACCTAAAGCTCACTAGACGTCGAAAAACACTTTGAAGCATCCCACATGATAAACGCAGTTTATCAACATCGGAAAGAGTTAATTGACATAGTATATAATTGAAATAATATAGCATACATATTCGCTAAGGGACTAACCTGATCATTTTTTGAGAAAACCAATCGAGTAAGTTGGAATAAGATTCCATAATTGACCCTAAGTGCAAGTTGCAGATCGATAGAGTTAAGAGTATTCCCTAGGGACAACTATGTAATTTGTTATATATATATGTATGTATGTATGTATGTATGTATGTATGTATGTATGTATGTATGTATGTATGTATGTATATGTATGTATGTACGTACGTATGTATGTATATGTATGTATGTATGTATGTATGTGTAACATCAATCTTGTGTTCATAATAAAGATGTTTGATTTCTATAAAAATACTTTGTTACATTGTGATATAATCAATTAAGTAATAAATTAAGAATATATTAAATAGGAAATCCTTAAATGATAAGTTATGTGATAGTAATTATGATGTGTTGTGATCATAAGAAATCTATCATATTAAACTAAAATATTATTTTAAATATGCATAGGCAAGATACTTCGAGAAAGGATAACGATTCATCCATTGAGACTAGAGTACATAATGCTCTCCAAATGTTGGATAGTGTATTACTCATGGCTGTTGGGAGCACCAAGAGGTTACATACTGATAGTTATTGGATGGCTATGGAATGACTCACTTGAGATTTTTCTGTTGATTAATATAATTAAGGTCAAGTAGAGAATCTTAAAGTGAAGATGTTACATAATTCTCTTGACTTGAAAATACCATGGAACTTCTATGTTGACACTCCACTTTCATTATAATTAAATCATGGCATGTCGATTCATCGAACAACTATATTTGGGTTTGAGTTGAAATATTAAAAGTGAAACACTATAGTTGGGCTTAATACCTCAATTTTCTTATGTGTTCTTATATGTTGGCAAAGTTCCCTCTAGTACAAACTAATTGACGGGGTTCATCCAAGATTCCACATCATCTAGTTGTATTGATGATGCAATTTGATTATCTTGGGGCATGCATGTCTAGTTCGACTTGGCTTGTTGTAGTTTGATCTCTTGTGTGTTGGGCTCGCGTTAGAACTAAAACCTTAGTTGCCTTTGAAATACTATGTTCGACCAAACGTCCTAAGGGAACATGATGATGTATGTCTTCATATTTTGTGATTGTGAAGCATAATGAAGCATGTCTCGGGTGATTGATAGAAGTTCTCATATTCAATGCACTACAAGAATTACTGTTTATAGCAACGGGCGGGGGCAACGGCCTCCAATGGCCATTGACCAATGGCTAGCAACGGCAAGCTTTTTCCCGGAATTTTTTAATAACAAAGAACACTTGTCGTTGGAAGCCGTTGGAAATATGCCGTTGGCGGCCGTTGCAAGCCGTTGGAAAACCGAGAGTAACCTGCAGCTCGATCTTCTTCTTCCCCATTCCATCTTCACCCGAAATTTATTCCAAAAACCCCTATTTTCCCCCCTAAAACATTTCCAACCCCATTTTATCCCCTTCTACACGTTCTAGCATCACTATCTTCGTTTGCAAGCTTCACAACCTCCAAAATCAGGTATTATTTGCTAAAACTCTAATTTTGTTAAAATTTTTATTTTAGGTTAAATTGGTAATTTTAATGTATGTATTGTGCTATTGTTCATGTAGTGTAGTGTATTGGACCTTAATTACTGTTATTAAACTAATTATTGCATGTTTAACTATGATTTGTTAAATTAGGTTTATTATTAAATTAGTTTAAAACTTAAGAATTGTCACTAACCTAAGCATGAACCTCACTTGTTATTATATTGGTGATTGGATTGCGTAAAAACGTACGTAGAAATTAAGTGATTATATTGACATATAAATTTTTCACTTTTGACATGTAATGATACGATATATACGTGATACAGTTTGTGCATGACTGAATGTGATTTGTGATGCGATTATATGTATAACATTGTTCGTTTATTTTATACGTTGCGCGCGCACACTGGATTTTTTTTTTGTTTTAGGAAAAAATCATTATATATGCGTTGATTCAACAATTTGTTTATTGATATAAAAGTTTAAATTTTATGAACATAAAATTTAAACTTTTATATCGCTAATTTAAAATTTTAAACCCTTAGAGTGTTTTTGGCCCCGTCTGATAAGTATTGTATATGATCATTGTGTGGATATTCGTTTTTTAACAGAACGGATATCTATATTCATAGTATACAGTATTTGTTGGATTTGTCCCTGTATTGGACAAGTTACAAAAACAATAACGTAATTAAAACTCGTAAATCATTTCAGTTTAAACGGTTCGCAAAATTTCGACAGCGCTTCCCTTTTATGTTCCCTGTGTACACGCAATTGTGTACTGTTCAGGGAACTAAAGCGAAGTGCTGTCGAAATTTTGTTGGATCGTTTAAATTGAAATGATTTATGCGATTTAATTACGTTATTGTATTTGTAATGGGAGGTAGGATGACCCATCAACAAAGTGTCAATGATCAATTAATATCAAATTCGCTAATAAAATTGTTTAAATAGAATATAATGTTCATTTCAAAATAAGCTTTAAGTATTATTTTAACAGATATAACAAAAACAAGAAGAATGTTTATAAAATTGTTTTAATAAAAATGTCAACGCAAAATTATATCGTACTTTTTAATTATATGCGTAGGTGAATGGACAATTATTTTACTGATCGGAGCTGGATGTACAAAAAACGAAGGGTCGATACTGAAGGCTCAACAAGTGAACATTTTAATAATGGTGTTAGCGTATTTATGGATTTTGCTTTACGTAATAACGGAAACTACAAAGAAATCCGTTGTCCATGTAGTAAATGCAAGCTGTTAAAGCATTTGATACCACAAATGGTTAGAGTTCATTTGCGTCAATACGGTTCCGTGTCGAACTATTTGATTTGCGATCGTCATGGGGAACAGTTAGCATCTAATCCTGTACAAGATGAGGAGGTGGTGAGTAATGAAATTGGTACGACAAATCTTTTAGAACATATGGTTGAAGATGCTGCACGTTCAATGTTTCATGTTCCTCAATTAACTGATGGCGATGGTAATGATGAAGAAGAACCAAATATTGGGGCCAAAAAAATATATGATTTGTTAGATGCCGCGAAAAAACCCCTTTGGGAAGGCTGCACAAGCGGAACCCAGTTATCAGTAACTACTGAATACATTGCGATGAAATTCAAATACAACCTCACAGAATCTGGATTTACGGCTGTTGTACAAGCTGCGAAACGACATATGCCTCCTAATAATCTAATGTGTGAAAATCATTACGAAGTAAAAAAACTGATGTCGGTTTCGGTTTACCATATCAAAAAATAGATATATGTCTAAAGGGTTGCATGTTGTTTTGGAAGGAAGATATCAACCTTAGAAATTGTAAAATATGTAATCAGGAAAGATACAAACCAAGAAAGAAAAAGGGAAAGGAAGTCTCGTATAAGCGTATGCATTATTTACCAATTACTCCTAGACTTCAAAGGTTATATGCATCTTCTGTAATTGCGCAACATATGAGATGGCACGGTGTGAGAACAAAGGAAGTAGGTACGTTAACACATCCAGCTGATGGGGAAGCATGGAAGCATTTTGACCAGAAATATCCCGATTTTGCGTCCGAAATTCGTAATGTTAGACTTGGTTTATGTACAGATGGATTTTCCCCATTCTCTCAATTTGGTTCGAAATATTCGTCCTGGCCTATAATTGTCACACCTTATAATTTACCTCCTTGGATGTGTATGAAAACTCCATATATGTTTCTTACAGTTCTCGTCCCTGGTCCCGATGATCCGACACAAGGAATCGATGTTTGTTTACAACCATTGATTGATGAATTAAAAAAATTATGGTACGAGGGAGTAGAGACATATGATATTTTCCAAAAAAAAGAACTTTCGCATGTATGCTTCTTTATTGTGGACAATCAGCGATTTTCCTGCATATGCAATGCTTTCAGGTTGGAGTACGGCCGGTCGTCTGGCTTGTCTTTATTGCATGGAAGAAACACGAGCAATTTTTTTACCTCATGGAAAGAAAGTTTCGTGGTTTGACTGTCATCGATGTTTTCTTCATATTAATCATCCTTTTAGAAGAGATAAAAAAAACTTTACAGCTAATAGACATGAAACTTTGAGACCAACTACGGTTTGGTCAAGCGAAGAAATTTATGAACTTGTAAAGGATTATCCAAAGATACATGAAACCGGAGAACAAATTGAAATTCAGGGTAAATCATCGATACATAACTGGTGCAAACAGAGCATATTTTGGGAATTGCCTTATTGGAAAAATCTCTTAATTCGTCATAATATTGACGTGATGCATAATGAGAAAAACGTGTTTGATAAGCTGTTTAATACAATTTTGAATGTTAAAGGGAAGACGAAAGATGATTTGAAATTAAGACGTGATATCGAAGTAATATGTAATCGTCCTGGGCTTCATATAAAACCAAATGACACAAAAAAGCCAAAAGCTTGCTATGAGCTAGACAATAATCAAGTTAAATTACTTTTAAAATGGGTGGAAGGATTACGATTCCCAGATGGCTTATCTTCTAATCTACATAGATGTGTTGAATATAAGAACAATAAACTTGGTGGGATGAAAAGTCATGATTGTCATGTTATGATGGAAAATTTATTACCCGTCGCTTTTAAAGAACTGTTGCCCGTAAAAGTTTGGACTGTTGTAACAGAACTTAGTCTGTTTTATAAAGAGATTTGTTCAACTGCATTAAAAGTTGATCGTCTACGTAAACTTGGGGAAGAAATCCCGATATTGCTTTGCAAACTGGAAAAAATATTTCCTCCAGGTTTTTTCAATGTTATGAAGCATTTACCAATTCATCTTCCACTTGAAGCACGTCTTCAAGGGCCTGTGCAATATAGATGGATGTATCCATTTGAAAGGTATATTACTATTTAGTTTATTACATATTGGTTTAGTTAAATGTATACAAAATTAAATTAAAATAATTTTTGCTAGGTATTTAAATCATCTAAAGAAAAAAGTGAGACAGAAAGCTCGAGTTGAAGGTTCGATTTGCAAATCGTACATCGAAGAAGAAGCTTCACTATTTTTCTCTCACTATTTCAGCGACCATGTGAACATATCATTTGAAAGTGCTACGTGTAATGATGAAGGCATTGATGAAGATGATTGTCAAGCGACTTTATCTATTTTTAAAAAAACTGATCGGTGTGCTGGTAAATGTGTGGAAGTATGGTTGGATGATAGACATTATCAAGTAGCACACACGTACATTCTTCTCAACTGTGCCGAAGTTGCACCATTTATTAGGTAATATATATACACATACGTCTACACATATGTATACACAAATATATATGCACACATGTATTTTAATCATAATGCAACATTTGTTCTATAATTGCAGTATTTACGAATCACAACATCCAAACGACGATATCGGTAAAGAATTTGCTGCTTGGTTTTCTAACTACGTTTTTGATACAACAAATTGTGTTGTAGACGAAGAATTGAAACATTTAGCTATGGGAACAAAAAGGATAGTCAAGAAATATCCAATATTCTTTGTCAATGGATTTAAGTTTAATACCAACGAATACGGTGCCGAAAAATCAACTAACAATACTGGTGTATTTCTCAAAGGTAGTGATGATCCAAATGATCACACAAATGACTTTTATGGCGTGCTGACCCAGATTTTGCAGTTGACATATTTCACTCAACCCGTGGAAGAAGTATTTTTGTTTAAATGCAACTGGTTCAACAACGTTCCAGGCTCTGGAATAAACGTGGATCCAAAATATAATCTTATAGAAATAAAACAAACTTCGAGGTATTATAAGTACGACCCTTTTGTACTTGCCAAACAAGCTCTTCAAGTTTATTATGCTCCTTACCCATCTTTAAGAAGAGATAAAATAGATTGGCCGGCTGTTTTAAAACTAAACCAAGGTTTACATTTGATGGACGAAATATTCCTGAACAGCAAGCTTACCAAGCAGATATCGAGGAAAATAGAGGAATAATATTAACCGACGATCAAATAGATTTTGGACCTCTAAATGATGAATCATATGCATTAATTGAAGCATTTGAGAGTATAGAGGAACAAAATATAGAGTGCGAAGAAGAGTCAGAATCCGAAAGCGATGAGGATTGACCACTAATCAATATTTTGAGAAGGTAATTTTTTTTCATTTTTCTATTTCCAAAGTAATTTTATATGATATGTATCACAAAGTCTCTTTTATGTTACGCCATAATGTATGTTACGCCATGTTCATTATTCTGACACCATTTGCATATTAAATTAATCAATGTTACCCTTACTTTTCTTTATACTATGATTTCATATAGGTATGTCGAGACGCAGACGTTCACACTCCGGATCTTCCAGCTCACAGAGAGGTGATGATGCTGGTCCTTCACAGCCGGGTGTTCGGCCTATGGTATGGCTGAAACCCAAAGTCGATGGCAGGTAAGTATAAAGTTTCAAACTTGAATTTTATTCCGTACAATCTTTTATCAAATATATATAGTAGTAACGGAATATTAAATGTTTTTTCTATTTTTACACAGCGGTGGGTTTTCGTTGGAGCCTTCCAACATAGTACTCACGATCTCGCGATGGGCGTATATGGCTCGTATGACCTCGTGTTGGCCGAGGTGGACTGCGATACCAGAGGGGGTGCGGGAGGCTATCTGGCAGGACTTTTTGGTATGTTTGCTATAGCAATTATTGCATTATGTAATCATGTACATTATGTCAATTCATGTTTGCACTATTTATAGCAACTATATTACTCATACTTTTTCAAACATGCAGGGGGAAGTGGACTTAGCCGATTCTGATGTTTCAGTTGTCCGTCACCATTGGAGCGGCAAAATTGCAAAAAACTATCGTGAAACGATTAACAACATCAAAACATCGGGAAAGAGGCCTCATTGGATGAGTGAAGCTGTTTTTGATGAGTTCGCCACCTGGTGGAGCAACGAGGATTTTATGGTAAATCTCTATCATATATTTAATTTAAATTGTTTGAGGCAAATAATATATAAATAATTAAAACTGTCAAAACAATTTTTGTTTTCAATTTAAATTTGCAGAGGCAGTCCGAGAGGAATTCTGCAAGCAAGAGCAGGAACCCCGTTAGACATCGCGGTGGTTCCAAGACTTTCCAGCATCATCGGGAAGATTTGGTATAATTATTAATAAGACAAATAGTTAATTATTTTAAGTTTTAATTTGTTAAATCATAAATAATGTATATTTATATGTGCATATTTCAGGAGAGAGAACGCGGGAGGGGGGGTTGTTTGTTATTGGGATGTGTTTACCCATACACATGCACTGACTCAGGTCGATGATTCCGGCGCAATTTCTTACTCTTGGGACCACGATGACAAAACGCGTGTTGCCTATGTAAGTATAACATAAGTAACTAAAACTTACAAGTTAATTGAAATAACGTAATTAACTAAATTCTATTATATTTTGCATGACAGCAAAAGTTTCAGGAAGCGCGGACAGCCTTACTTGAGAGTACGGGACGAGCTCACTTGACCCCCGATGAGGAGGACGCCATTTTTGAGTCCGTCATGAATCCAGTGACCCGCGGCAGACGCTACGGATATGGCACCAATCGGTTAGTTAATTTGCAATTATTTTAATACTAATTTTTTAGTGCAATTGATAATTTAAATTTATTTACAGGTTCAGACAGCCCAGAAAGAATATCAAAGGGCTCAAGATAAAGAAGAGATTGCGCAGCTACGAGCCGAGCTTGCTGAGATGCGGGAACGCAATTTGCTGCATGAAGCGAGGACAACGGAGTTGAACCGACGTATGGCGGAGTTCATCGTACAGTATGGACAGCCTCTTTCGTCTGGTGGTTCTGGTGCTGAGTGATTTAGGTATGTTTTGTTATTGGCATGTATATTTTGGAGTTGGTGAGAATTTGATACATTTTGATGTGATGGTTTGTGTATATTTGGATTTCATACGTTCTGATGGTTTGGTTGTGGATGTTGGTTTGGATTTGTTGATGTTGGTTTGGATTTTTTAATGATGGTTATGTTGTGTTCTGTTTGGTTGTTGGTTTATGTTGAAATATATGTAAGATTTGGTTATATATATATATATATATATATATATATATATATATATATATATATGTTTGGATATAGTTGTTATATGTATATGCTCGAAATAGAGCTGTTTTGATATAATTGTGGTTATGTGTGGCTGGAAGCAAACACCGCTGCTTTTATATATAAAAAAATACCCAGATTTGCAACGGCTTCCAACGGCTACCAACGGCCAATTGGTCATTTAACTCCAACGACTTCCAACGGCGTCCAACGGCATATTTCAACGATTTCCAACGGCATGTTGGTCAACAGGCTTTGCCACGTTGGCAAATTTGCCGTTGGAAGCCGTTGGTATATACACGTTGATGCCGTTGAAAACTGTTGAAATGTATACCAACGGCAATTCCAACGGCCTCCAACGGCCAGTTGCCGTTGGAAATAGCCGTTTCTTTTGTAGTGATGGGAGTATGACCAGAGTTGATATAATCTTGATTGATAAGCTTAGAATATTTATTACTAGAAATAGAGGCGCTGTAAATTTTTAAAAGTAAAAAATAACATGCAGAAGTAAGAATTATCGGTAGTAAATTAAGTATGATTATAAATTTAAATTTTTGCACATAAAAAAACATTACAAAGGAGAACACATAATTTTTTGAAATCATAGCAGCCAGACCGGATACCCTCATGATAACCGAGTCAAATGACCTAATTCGAAAGCCGAACCATGCAACAAAATATCTCAACAGTCAAACAAAAAAAAAAAAAAAAAAAAAAAAAATATCTCTGTGTTGCTTTAAACCTCCTCCTTAATTTGTCAATCTGCTACCACTTCTCCTCGTACAAAACAAACAATAAATAAGAAGGCGCACGAAAATGTGGGTAACTGAATCATTGTTAGACAGCATCATTCACTATAGTCTTGTATTAACACTATCTTCCGTTGTAGTATTTATCATGTTCGCTTTAGAGGCATGCTCCAGCGACTGTATACCTTCACAGGCAACAAGCGAAAGATATCGAAGTGGAAAATTCAATTCAGAGTGCGTGATATGTTTAGAAAGATTCAAAGAAGGGGAAGTTGTGAGCTAATTTGTTTATGTTATTTGTTTATGTTATTTGATGCGTTTGTTAAATTTTCCTCTTCCTGTTTTGATGTTTCATGCACAGCATTGGTATAATAAGTAGAAGGTGGAGTTAGTGCTAGACCATCACTATAGACTACGACGTACGAACATGTGTTGTGAATCATTTCAGCTCTAAATTGCAATATGTAATATCAGTAAACCCCTTTCTTTATTGACTGTAGTCAAATATTGTTCCATTTATTGTACTGGCAGCACACAAATAAATCATTTATTAAGCAACACAAATAAATTGATAAACCTTATACGGAAACGGGTTATTTTTGTCTCGAGGACAATGAATCAAAATGAAGATAAAGAATCAGTCCGCAAAAAACTAGTTGAATCAAAGGATAAACTTAGTTTATTTGGTGAAGACCTTTTAAGAATTATGGAAAATTTTAGTTAGGGCAAATAACAAAGGAAAATTTTCCACTGGGCAATTATTTTAAACCGTTTGTTTTATTGTTGTGTATAATAAATCATGCACAAGTAATGGCCAAGTAGCCGAGCCCATGGGATGGGGCAACCTACCAGTCTGGTGGTAATATGTTTTTAAACTTGAATGCTTTATTATTGTGTATATTTAGAGAAGGGAAATTTAGTTTTGAAGTACAAAATGTTGAAGTTTTTAAGTCTAGGACAGCGCCTTAAAAATATATTGCAAAGTGTTTATTAGTGTCGTTGATTAGATTTAGTGTTTCCTAGTCCTAAAGTCCAAAGCTTGAAACCCATAACAACCGTTTACAAAATATACTACTCACATTCAACATTTGGTTTCGTAGTACAGTAGGAATCCATTTAAACCGTCAAAGATGGATCCTAAGTTGTTGAAGTTATGTTATTTACGTTATGTTTAATTCTTTTAGTTATTACACGATTAACTACCTATTTGAACTAATTTCATCAGGTGTAATTAAAAAAAAAAAATTGTTTACATGTGATTTATGCAAGGCTGCATTTTCTAAACAGCAACTTTGTATCTAGTGGATTAAATATATGATTAACCGTAAATCAGATTTGTATTTAGGATCATTAAGAAATTTCTCAACTTATCATTGTTTCTACATGTTTATATTTCTGCAACGTGGTAACTATAGTGCGGAAATATTACATCAAATCTTGTGAGAGAACAAGGGAAACTCCAGATAATGTATGTCTCATACACTCACTTTTATGCATATGCACAAAAGACTCTAATTTTATTCCTCGGAGGAACTTATTTTGTAAATCTACTCAAGCATGGTACAATATAGATACTTTAAATGGCATATAAGCTATTAACTTACTAGTATTAAGCTACTGTTAAATTATTAATAAAATCATTTCTTATACCTAAACTTTATTATAGTAAGTAATATATTATTATGTTGCACATTAATTTTTTTACTTAATTTTCATTCTCCCTCCGCCAAGGCAGACCGACAACAATGCAGTTCAACTTTTCCAACTCTCTCACTTTCCTTCACTGTTTACGTTATTTCCCCATTAAATTATTCGTTATTTCTAGTAAACAAAGATTTACGTTTGTATGCAACGAAGTCACTGAAATCGTAACACTCATGTCATATCAGTATTTGTCTAATGCAGTTAATCTTTCACCTTGACAGCTTCGGGTGCCGTGGTCTTATTTTCTTATTCTACGTTACTTAAGCAGCTAGATCACCCAAATACAGGCGCCCGTTTGCTTTCCTTATTTGGTTATCTGGAGTAAACTTTTTAGTCTGTCCGGTTTGTAATTTCTAAATTGATTCACGTGCTCATTATAATTTCTTCATACCTATTTTCACAGTTAATGAATGAATGAGGTAGGGAAGCAACAAGAGTATAAGAATTTGACATTTGAGTTAAATTCAAGCAGGCAGCAGTATCTGCGGTATTTATTTACATGACATGGTTATTGTAAAAAAAAATAAAAAAATAAAATAAAATATGACCCACGCCGTTTACCCTATTTATAAATGGGTTGGATCAACTAATTTATGAATTTTATTAAATATGTTATGCGTTAGTTCAACCCATTTTTTAAAACGTTATATATGAGTAACTCATTTACCTATTTATTGAAAACTTAAGCAGCGTTTGCTTTAAAAATAAATTTTATGTTTTCGATTTTCAATATGTATCTAAAATCTGAGAAGAATGGAGGGACGGCGGAAGGGAAGAAAAACGGATGAGATGACGAAGTGAATAGAGGAACAATGGAAGAATGCATTGTTTCACGTGTTTATGTTATTTCTCAAAACACGAAAAATAAGAAAAAATTGTTTTCTTTTTTGTATGTTAGCTTTGTTTTTTAAATTGGTCGTGTTCGACAATATAAATGCGTCATGTACATTTTTGTATGGAAGAAAACCCAAAACAAAAAATAACAAATCAACCTTAAAATTTAAAAATAAGAATTTTGAACAAACATCGTAGTTCTCCATGGGGACTGACTGTTGTACTTAGAAAATAACAGTTACCGCATCTCCATATTTAAACTTCGCCTAATACAGAAGCCGCTTTTTTTTATTCGGGCTGCAATAACTCATTCATACTAATTCAGGATGAGGCGGGACTTCGGTTGATGAACTCCCACTTAAATTACGGACAATATGTAACACTCGAATATTTCATCTTGTGAACGCACACTGTAATTCTCCATGGGGACCGACAATTGTATTTAGAAAATAACAGACTGCTACATTCTCATATTTGAACTACGCCTAGTGTAGAAGCTGCTATTTTTTTTATAGGAAATTATTGTCAAGGACAAAATTTTACAGCTTTTTAGCCACAAGGACAGACCTTCAATATTTTATCCTAAAGGACAACTTTCTGTAGGTATCAGTTTTTAGTTATTGATAGCAGTTTTTAGGTATCAGTTTGTAGTTATCGGTAACAGTTTTTAGGTATCAGTTTTTAGCTCGGTATCAGTTTTGTTGTCCTTGTGAATAATTTTGAAAAATGTTTGTCCTTGTGAATAAATTTTAGAAGAATGTTTGTCCTTGTGATAAAAATATTGAGGTTGTGTACTTGAGGCAAAAAATATAGAAATTTTTGTCCTTTAAATTAATTTCCCCTTTTTTTTATTCATACCTCAATAACTTTTTCATACTCACTCGGAATCAGGCGAGGCTTCGACCAATTAACTCTCACCTCAACTACGGACAATATGAAATACTTGAATACTTCGTCTTGTGAACGCACACCGTACTTCTTCATGAGACTGACAGTTGTACTTAGAAAATAACATACTACCACATCCCCAAATTTGAACTCCGCCTAGTGCAGAAACCGCTATTTTTTTGTTTAGACCGTAATAACTTCTTAATGCTAACTTGGAATCAGGCGAGACTTCGACCGATGAACTCCACATAAATTGCAGACAATATGTAACATTCGAATACTTAATCTTGTGAACGTATACAGTAGTTTTTTATGGTAACTGACAGTTGTACTTAGAAAATAATAGTCTGACACATCCCATATTTAAATTTTGATGAAAATTAGAATTAAATTGTTAAAATTTTAAATTTTGATTTTTATCGAAATTTAAAATGTAAAAAAAAGAATTAAAATTACCTTATATTTATTTGTTTTTCATTAGTTAAATCAAATTCAAATTTTTAAGTAAGTTAAACGGGTAACTCGTTTATTACATGGATTAGGTCATAAATTGGTTAAAAAGAATGAATTATAAACGGGTTGGGTCAAATCCGATTCAACATATTTTGACCTAATCCAACTCGTTTACTGGGTCTAGAGATGAACAGACTACGTTGTGATTGTGGTTCAAGCATCTGTATTAGACATTTGTGTCAGTGTCCCTTTTATCCTCCTACCTTTTATTCTTCACAGTACGGTGTATTTGACATACTTACACGAAAATCATCAACCTATCAGGTTGACCAAACTACTTCCGTACGACGGTGTAATATTGTAGGAAGATAAATAATATACTCCTCTTCGCCCTCGTTGTCGGACGGTATGCATGTCTTCACATCAGTTGTGCTTTAGAACTGCCAGCCACCTGTTATTACTTTATTTGTTGTTGACCTACATCAATAAGTATCTGTAACATATTTTTTAATTTGTCACTACGTTTTAACCGTATGCACGCACTGCTTTTCAGCCTGATAAGTTGGTACAAAACAATACAGCGTCTGATACATCAGTCTGTCTTTCTGCTCACCAAACTTTGGTCACACCAAGTTATTTATATGCTCTGCTGAGTTTGTTTGAAATTATGGCGCATAAAAACACATTACCATTTACCAATAAATAACTCTTTTTTATTTCAGAATGGCCTTGCATTTGTAACCTTTTTCACTAAAAATTAATATCGCCTCATTCCTATTTTAGCGAGGACAAATTTTTAAATTAGACTCAAGAAAATAATATGTTTCAATTTTAGACCTTTGTTCAAAATTTATTACAAAAATGGGCATCGTTTTGCTTCATACAACATTTCATACTTGCGCAATCACAAATTTTTTTTCAAAAATAATACTTGCGTATTTCAAAAATGCTAAAGCATAATTTTTTTAAAAAAGATAACATTTGCGTATTCCAAAAATACTCAAACATAATTTTTTTTCAAACATAGCACTTGCGCATTTCATAAATGCTCAAGAACATTTTTTTAATATTTTAAATAACACTTGCACATTTTAAATTTGCGCTTGTATCAATTAATTTAAAAAAAAATACGCTTGCTTAATCCATATTTGTGCAAAACTAGATCTATTTTTTTAATAAGTTTTCAACGAGGTCTAAAATTAAAATAAATTATTTTTTGTGGCATAATTTGAAAATTTCTCCCTTTAGTGAAATACCGTTTTCTTCGCTTTTACCAGTTGATTCTAAATTCTTATGTGTGAAACCAAGCGATTGGAATTTTAAACCGTTTAGTTTGTTGTGTTTTGATTTCCATACCCTTTGAATATAACACGTAAATCTGATATTTTCTCTATTTTTGGGGCTGTTATATTGGTACTTCAAACACTTAAATGCCTACTTTCAAAGACCATGTGCATAATTTTATTAAGGTTATGTGGCTTTCGGAAAACGAACGAACGAAAGGCAGGCTTATTTTAAGAGGGAAACAAGTTAAAACAAAAAATTAGTCCAACTGGTCAGCATGCAGTGACGGTAATATTTGCAGTTTGAAAACTTATCTACTGCAAACTTTGATTTGTTCCTCTGTGTTAGTCATCACAAAGCAGATGCTATGGACATGATGTTCTTCGATACCCAAAGACAAGCAGGTCAGATGTTGTATCTATTAGAATTTGTATGTAATAGAAAGGAGTAATTTTATTAATGCTGAATCAATACACTGGAGATGTAATAATACATTGTATTTATTCACATTCACAAAGGCTAAAATAAATAGAATGGGCTCAAGCCCAAGGTCTGCTATTCATTATCACATGAAATACTAAACCTTAGAGATAAAGCGGTATCTCGAATTCATCTATTCATCTAATATCTTCCCTCAAATCTAACGGCGACTTGCGATCTCCCTTGGGACTCCAGAGATTTCTGATAGATCTGAGGATTCTCCCTTCAGATCTTTGGCAACTATGATTAGGCCTCTTCACATCTGTTGCCAAAACATTGTCTTAGTCGTTAGAGATTTTGCGGCGAATTTGGGATTCCAGGGAGATTGATTTAGAAATGAAGTTGATCTCTACACCTTGAAATGAAAACAAGATAAAGAAAGATAGTGCTCGGTTATAATCTAAACTTGAAGCCAGATTTCAAGTTGTGAAGCTTTGGTAGTGCTTGCTGCAGAAAGCTTCCGTTTTGATAGTAGATCTAAACTCTGTGTTGTTGATTATCACAATCATCAACATTGAGTTCCTGTTTCAGACGAAGGAAGCTCTTGGCAGAAAAGGCTTTGGTGAAAACATCAGCTCTTTGGTAAGTATTCGATAAGTGGTTGACTTCAATAATTCCTTGTAGAACTTTCTCTCTGACAAAGTGTAAGTCCAGTTCTATATGTTTGCTTCTGCCATGTAGAATTGGATTGGCAGTAAGAGAGACCGTGCTTAAATTGTCACACCATAATACTACTTTGCCAGTGATGTTAATCTGAAGTTCACTTAGTAGAGATTTAATCCATAATAGTTCTGCTGTAGCATTAGCCACGCTTCTGTACCCGGCCTCTGTACTAGAGCGAGATATAGTGGTTTGTTTCTTAGAACACCACGATATAGGATTTTTTCCAATATAGATGCAATAGCCAGATGTTGATCTTCTATCATCTGGGTCTGTGGCTCAATCAACATCTTCAAAACCAAATAGATTCATATTAGTACAGTGTTTTAATATTAACCCATGATTTACTGTACCCTTTAAATATCTGAGAATTCTTTTCACTGCCTTCCAGTGTTCATCTAAAGGACTTTGCATGAACTGACTAACTTTGTTGACACTATAAGTAATCTCTGGTCTTGTGATTGTTACATATTGAAGTGCTCCCACAATGCTTCTGTAGTATTTTGCATCTGTAAATGGTTCTCCCTTGTTTTTTGATAACTGTATGTTGGATACCATAGGTGTGGGTAGACTGTTTGCTTGATCCATTTTTGTTTTGAGCAATATTTCTGATATGTATTTTTTTTGGCTTAGTTGAAAAGTAGAATTTGATACTCTGTTGACTTCTATTCTTGGGAAATAATGTAGATCACCAAGGTCTTTAATTGAGAACTCATTATTTAGCTGCTGAATAAGATTGTTGATTTCAGTCTCATCGTTTCCTATAATAATGAAATCATCAACATATATTAATACACACACAATAATATCTTTTGAAAATTTAGTAAACAGTGAGTTGTCTGATCTTGTATGATTGAACCCAAGTTTGATCATTGTAGTCTTTAATTTTTCAAACTACACTCTTGGTGCCTGTTTGAGACCATATATAGCTTTATTTAGCTTGCAGACCAGATTGTTGCCATTTTTTCTGTAGCCCTCTGGTTGCTCCATGTATACTTCTTCTTGAAGTAATCCATTTAAAAATGCATTGTTGACATCAAGCTGTTTTATCTTCCAATTTCTTGATAAACCCGCTGTAAGAATTATTCTAATAGAAGTTGGCTTTACAACTGGTGAAAATGTTTCATTGAAGTCAAGTCCTTGTTGTTGTGAGTAGCCCTTTGCAACAAGCCTGGCCTTGTATCTTGCAGTAGACCCATCTGCATTTCTTTTCAATCTGTAGGTCCATTTGCGTCCAATGACATTTTTGTGATTTGGTGCAGTAACAAGACTTCATGTATTATTTTTCATAAGTGCTGCATATTCTTCATCCATGGCTTCTTTCCACTTTTCATTTTGCATTGCTTGTTGATATGTACATGGTTCAGTAGTATCCAGATTGACAGTATATAACTTTGGTTTAAAAATGCCACTTTTTGCTCTTGTGATCATGTGATGACCAGTTGCTACAGGTGTAGAAGATTGATTCTGATTTGCTATTTCCTCTGATTGAGATTGTGGAATGGGTGTCTGAATTTGGTTACTTCTGTGTTCTTCATCAGATTGATGACTGGGATCAGAGTGTGTTGCATGACAGCCACTTATGGTTTGACCCTCTGATACATGACCTGACCCAAAGTTGGGTACAGTGTGTTGTGGTTCAGTGCTATCAATCTGATCCTCTTCATACACTTCATGTGGCAAGGGAGGTATAGAGAATTTTGAGTTGTAAATTTTCTGTATTGTCTTTATTTCCTTTTCACTAAATGGAAATATGTCTTCATTGAATACTACATGTCTTGAAATGGATACTCTTCCCTTACTGTCAAGACATTTGTATCCTTTGATATTGTTGGCACATCCTAGAAAAGTACAGGGTGAGGATCTGTAATCCAGCTTGTGATGGTTGTACTGTCTTAAGCATGGGAAGCAAAGGCATCCAAAGACTTTGAGATTTTTGTAATCTGGTTGAACATTATGTAGAACTTCAGTTGGGCTCTTTCCTTGCAAAACTCTAGTTGGTAACTTGTTAATTAGAAATACTGCTGTGCTGAAAGTATTTGGCCAGAACTTTAAAGGTAAGGATGCTTGAGCTAGCATGGTAAGTCCAGTTTCAACCACATGTCTGTGTTTTCTTTCAGTTAGTCCATTCTGTTATGAAGTGTAGGGACAAGTAGTTTTGTGAAGTATTCCTTTTCTCTGAAAAAATTCTTTAAGTGTTTTAAATTCAGAACCACCATCAGTTTGTATAGTCTTGACTTCATTTCCAGTTTGCTTTTCTGCATGTGCAACAAACTGTACAACTGCATAATATGCTTCAGATTTTGTTTTCATAAAATATATCCATACATATCTTGAATATGCATCTATGAATGATATATAATACTTAAAGCCATAATCTGTATCAGTGGGTGCAGGACCCCATAAATCTGTAGCTACAAGTTCTAATGGTTTATTATAATTAGTTTCAGAATCTTTGAATGGTAGTTTATGATTCTTTCCTAGCTGATAGTAGGTACAGACATATGAAGTTACTGCATTATCAAAAGAAATTTTATTATTATGAAGTATTTTCTTTACAGTATGTACACTAGGATGACCAAGCCTCTAGTGCCATAGATCAAACATACTCATACTGCTTTTTCTTTGTGATATTTCACAAACATTACAACACAGATTTTGTTTTGCACTACTTCTTGGATCAGCAAGTGTAAACTTGTACAGGTCCTTCACTGTTTTACCCTGCAAGAGAATTCTACCTGTTAGAATATCTTTCACATGACAATGATTTGGATAGAATTCAAAATATACATTGTTATCATTGGAAAATTGAGACATGCTGAGTAAGTTTTTCTTTATTTGTGGAACTCTTAAAAGATGATGAAGATATAGTATCTTTCCACCTTTTATGTAACCATTACCAGCGTGAGTAATTCTAGTTGCCTCACCATTGCCCATGTGTATACACTGTTTACCTTTGTACTCTTTATTCCCCAAGTTTAAGTTGCTCAGATTGTTTGTAACATGATTTGTAGCTCCAGAATCTGGATACCATGTGTCATCCTGAATATCTTCCACTTTAGCCAATTCAGATTGTTGCTTTACATCTGGTTGAATGTTTACCATGTTAGCACTTGGTTTCTGGTTGTTTTGTTGCCCAGGTGTATAGTGAATATCAAATCTGAAGTAACATTTATTTGCAGTATGGCCAATTTTTTCACAAATTTGACATCTTGGCCTTCCATTATTACTGTTGTATCTACCACCTCTGCCACTGCCTCTGTTAAATTGATTACCTCTCTGATTGTAGTTTGATTCATTTCTTGATTGTGTTTTTTCTTGATTTTTTCCTTTGCTTGAGATGTAATTGACTGAGAGGTCAGAAACAATTGGTTTCTTTTGTTCTAATCTGCCTTCATGAGCAAGAAGTGTGGAATGAACATATGACAACGTTGGTGTGATATCTCTAGATGATATCACAGCCACAGTAGATTCATACTCATCATCTAATCCACCTAAAATATGCAAGATCTGTTCAGTGTCACTGACACTGTATCCAGCTGCACCAAGTAAATCACACAGTGTTTTAATCTTGGAGAGATAATCTCTCATAGCCATACCATTCTTTTTCAAATTTTGTAACTGTCTCTTATAATGCATTACTCTTGCTGCTGATTGAGAACTGAATACTTGTTCCACGGTATGCCATATTTCATGTGCATTCTTGCATCCTATAAGTTGTGGCAGTAGGTTTGCACTTATAGTTGATAGAATCTAGGAAGAAAGTAAACTGTCTTGCCTTTGATGAATAGTGTATTCTCTATTCAAAGTTGAATTTCCTTCATTACTGGTAATGAATTGTTGGGGTACTTCTTTAGTGCCAAGAATATAATATTCTAGTCCGTAACCCCTTACCGCAGTTTGAATTTGGAATTTCCATAACAAGTAATTTGTTTCATCCAATTGAGTCTGAATTAACTGTGGTTATGGGCTAATTATGATTTTTGATATATTTTCAGTGATAACAGATGGTGCAGCAGTGTTTAAAACTGGATTTGCTGATGTTGAGGAGTTATTGTCAAAAACTCCTTCAGCCATGATCAAAAAAGCAATAGAGTTTCAATGCAGTGAGAATACAAGATAAAGTTTAATCAAGAACCTGGTTTGTGAGAGAAGAATGACAAAGAACAGTAATAAACGAGCAAAAGGTTTACAGGTGACTTTGTTTGAGTTTCTTTGCAAGGAATCTGAGGGCAGCCAGTAATCAAGATTGCTGGCAGGGCTCGGTGATGATTCAATGGTGATTCTTGTTTCAGTTCTTGATTTTTTTGATGATGATTTCCTCTCTTTCTTTTAAATCTAAAAGCAACCGTTGAGTTGAGTGATGAATATTCTCTGACAACTCTTCTTGGCAAGGCTTGATGATGATTTTTGATTCTAGATGAAGTTTTAAGAACTGAGACAACAGCAACAGTTTCAGATGATGATAGATACTCTGATGAACTGTTGTGAATCCAAATGATGAGAGCAAACTCTGATGGATTCAACACTGAAAGTATGATTCTGCTGTTAAGCAGTTTTTGAATAGCGCTCTGATACCATATTAGAATTTGTATGTAATAGAAAGGAGTAATTTGATTAATGCTGAATTAATACACTGGAGATGTAATAATACATTGTATCTATACACATTCACAAAGGCTAAAATAAATAGAATGGGCTCAGGCCCAAGGTCTGCTATTCATTATCACATGAAATACTAAACCCTAGAGATAAAGCGGTATCTCGAATTCATCTATTCATCTAATAGTATCCATTTTTTTGTGTGTACAAATGCTCTTTTTTATCATCGCATCTACCATTTTTCTTGCCAATTTGCTATTTTTTTGCCAGTTTGTCAATTAGATCGTCAGCATACATCAGCATATACGTCATCAACGCTTGAGGATTTTTAATAGAGGTATTCTGCAATAGGTTTCTGGCTTTATAAACCCTGAAAAACTAATCCTCTTTATGCGTAGGAAAGTGTTTAATTTGTATTCCCGTTGATCTGATAATTAATGCTACCTTGTCGCTCATGATACGCTACCAATTTGTTCTAGAAACCACATTCCCATTCTTTGACTACCATCGATTCGTCTGCTGTTGTTGTTTTCACCAAATTCGAATCAACAATCAAGCAGTATAGAAATAAATCATCTTCTCAACCGTGAGTAGCACATCTGTTTTAACAACGGCTGCAACAGACATGATATATTGATAAGTGAACAGGTTTGCAACTGTTATAGGTAGAATGTTTGGTCCAAAAAATTTAGGGTCTCCTACTTCTGTATGTTGTAAATGCAGTGCACTTCTCTGGTATCAAGAACGAGTACAGAAGGGAAGTACAATAGCAACTCCTTTATTTTCAATATGTTGTAGGGAAGGGAAAAGTACAACTACCTACGTACAAAAGTATCCCGACTGACTATTTTCTTCACTTACTGGACTATGACAACTCGATATTCGCTTTCACGTCCATGGGTGGTCATATAGATAGCTTGTAAACAATGGTTGTGGTCTGTATGTCTTCCCTATTAATGGGCAGAATCATCATCATATTGGTTGAATTTTATCTGCTGATGGTAAACCGAAATTTGATTAGCTCCATTTTTGTGACACAATAATGGAGATCCAAAACAGATTAGTAGCATATTATGCCCATACTTCTATCACACTTGATGAGGGAATACTGTGAAAAATCTAATACCCATATTTAGTGACTGCAATGAGTTGGCAAAGGTATTTAGAATGACAAGGGATAGATTTCATGACACCGAGTTCAAACCAATATTGATTAGAATATTAGAGAGACGGTTTCGAGATGGTAAATGTTTCACCCTCCCTGCTTCCTTTAAGGTTGCCGCATTAACTGACACCGCAAATGTGGACTCATGCGGGGTTAGTGATGTAGTGAAGAAAGAACCAATGCTGTAAAAAGGTCGAATGAGAAACATCCTTCTTTGATGTCCATGCAATACTTAATCTTATTTTCGTAGGGGAAAGATGGTTATCGAGGTAATATTTTCTACTGGGCAAATTCTATTCGAAGGTCAAGTAAAAGAATGATGGTTACCATGGGAAAGTACTGTGCATATCTTCTTTAATACAGATCAACCAATGGATGCATTCTACTTTACAGCGGTAGACTCTTTCAATAGTTTATCGTCGACGCATACACTTGCATTGATCATGATAGATTGTCGTTCATTCGAAGCAATCAAAGTACCCTTATATGTGAAGTGTATAAAGGGTTGCATGGCAATAAATGCTGAAGATACTTCTGCATTTTTTGATTGGGAGAAAGGTGATATTACAATGGCCGTTCACTGGTGGCACCTGGTATATAGTGCAAAACCATCAAGATGCGATGGCTATCGATGGATGGGCATGTTCTCTAGATTATTTTATTACATTCACATGTAATCCAAAGTGGCCTAAATGCATTGCTATCTATTCTAGGGCTAAGAATTGTGGATAGACCCAATATTATCTCCAGAGTTTTTCACATTAAACTAATGGTACTTATGCTTGACATAAAGGACGAATCTCATTTTGGTAAAGTAAAATCATGTGAGTTTTGTTGTTTATAATTATGTTGATAGACTTAGGGGTATACCCTAGGAGCAATTATGTAATTTATTACATATATTTAACTCGTTGACCAATCTTCTTCGAAATAAATATGTTTTCTTTCTATTAGGTATTTGATATAATATGTTGTATCGATTAATTAATTTATTTAAGATGATTTTTATAGAAAATCTGTAAATTGCACTTTTTATGATAGTAGTTACAAAGAGTTGTAACTGTGTGTGATTTATCACAATGAAAACATATATACTATTTCAAATATTCCTACTCAAGATGCATCAAGACTGAATATCGATGTATCTGTTGAGACTAGAGTACGTAGCGCTCTCTAAATGTAGACAGTGTATTACTTATAACTGTTGATGGGACATAGTGGTTACGTACAGATATTTATTGGATAACTATAAAATGACTCATTCGATAGTTTTTTACTGGTTAACATAACTTAGATCACATAGAAAATATCAATGTGACTGATTTACATAGTTCTCTCGATTTGAGTCAATCTTCAATATGAAAGTTCTGCTTTGATTATTCTCAAATCATGGTATGACGTCCATCGAATAACTATAGCTGGATCGAGCGGAAGTATTGGAAGTGAAGCACTATTCAAGAGAGCATTCATCTCCTTAGTTATATGGGATTAGTATCATGGTCAACTAAAAGTCAGCTCAAAGTCAAAGTCTCTGGGTAGGACATTTCGGTTAATAATAATTGTTATTATTAAACCAAGGATTTTGTGTTTGGACTATAGAGTTGAATATGAATGCTATTGAAATTTTGACCATTACCAAATTCAATAAGTTTAAAATGATATAGTTTTGACGAAGGGAATTAGTGTTAATAAATGTCACAACTGGATAATGCTTAATAAAGTAAAACTGGATTTTATCGAAACTACGTAAGCGATAAATTTGGCCAAAATGTCAGATTACTTACTAAGTGACGTGTGAATGTTAACATTTGAATAGTTCGACGTTAATCGCTAACCAAATTTACACCTGACGAGTCACACAACTGAAATGATGAGTTCTCTTTAGACCAAACGATTTGATTAGTTTATAATTGTCATAAATTAATTAAATTAATTAATATTTATGAAATATTAATTATTTAAGTTTGAATATGATTTAAGGAATAAAAGTTATTGTATATATTTATAATAACTATAAATATATTGATCGATATGCGATATCGACAAACAATCAAATCAGATTTAATTAATAATATTTAGGATTAAATGGGCTATTAAACTATGATATTATGTTGTTAATTTGACAGCATTACAGATGGTAGGGGGTAGCTAAAAAGGCTATAGACATATTTGAGATGGATCGTTTAGATCTAGTGAGACTTAGTATTAGATGTGATTTACATTTTTCTTTATTTCATCCACTATATAAAGGCCTTTAATGGTAATTATTTAAGGACTTTTGGGCTGCCTCTTTTCTCCCATTGCTGACCAAAATAATCTATCTAGGAGCTCCAGCTAATTCATCTCAAATCAATTCAAATGGCAACAACTGTTGGATAGTCAAAGGTTTACGGTTCAAAGTATTAGTAATTTTAGAAATGAGAAGATTTCATAGGAAGGAATAATTCATTATTACTAGGTGTACTTCAATGCATTGGTTTCGGCACATATTTACTATACTATGTGACATATCATTACTGAATAATATTCTATTATTTATTTGTATATCAATATCATATTTTTAGCTATGTGAGATTCCTATATGTATAAATGTTGTTATACACTGGATTATTTATACATATGCGTATTATTTAATATATGTAGATATGATATACATAGCCGAATAATTTTTTTAATTATTATCCTTTTAATAATTAATTCGCACATATATATTAATTTGTCATATAACATAAATTAAATGACTTGATTTAATTGTAGCATCATATCATGTTAATAGTTGATCCTATGTTTTATATATACATGTTTACATTAATGTAATTTTCAATAATAGAAAAATATTTTTAAATAATTATTTACTATTATTAATATTATTTAAATCAACATACAAGTTAACTAATTCATAAAAAATAATATATATTTCAAATATTATCTTTTAAATTTTATAAATTTATTTTATCATCATATAATATCTCGGCCAAAAACCAGGATCTAAAAATCAATTTTTTAAGAAAATCATTTAAATATGCAGCCGATATGAAATAATTAATAAAAACATTTTTTGGTTGAGAAAATAATGAAAAAAATTTCTTTACCTTAAAGTATTATGTTTGATATTTTGAAATAATAAAATTCATAAAATATATTATGAAAATATAAAAATTATTATATAACTTTTTGGCTAATTAATATATATAATCTAATATAATAAAAAAATTATATTTTTTTGTGCTGTGTATATGATCTATGAAGTTGTAATTAAAATTAATAATTATTTTAATGTTTATTTATTTTCTTAATTGATATACTTACAAATATACATATACATACATATATACATATATAAATACATATATATATATATAAATACATATATTTATAAATATTTGAAATATACTTATATACACATATTTATATATATGTTATAATAATAGTTTTTTTTGTAAAATGTATATGTATATTAATAAAAAAAACATATACACATTACGTATATAAGTATATATTTATATATATAATCATTTATTTAATTAATATCTAATATAAAATATATGTGCACAAATCATTAATATTTTAGGTGTATGCAATGCATATTGTACACATACGGAGTTTTAATAAACATCTATATACATGTATGTTATAGCTTGCACAGATTATTATATTACACATGCACATATATACATCTATGTATGTGATACATATGTGTACTATTATATTTAATTGAATATAAATCAAATAGCATTCTATCTATAATTTGTAAATTTTAATGAAATAAGAGATTTTATTTAAATTAAATTTTGAAATGTTCTAAATAAATTAAACTTCATAGGGTTAATAAAGATCCAATAGGGTAAAAAAAAAAAATTCACCTATAACTTCTGTTATGAATTGGCTCGGTTCCAACAATTGTATAAGAATCCAATAACTTGTGCGGTCTAAATTAGTCATGCTAGGAATAACTATTAAGCTCACTGCCTAAAAGTTGTCTCTAATAGAAAATGCCAAAATATGTATTGGGTCTTGGGGTAATTTTCAAAATTGTTTGAAATTTAAATATAAGATTTTAAATTTAAAAGTTCAATTTAAAATAAGATATACAAATATTATAAACGATAACATAATAATCAAAGATTTAAAATGTTTGAAAATAAATATTACTTTCAACATTTATTAATAAGATTAAAATAAATGTTATCTTACATTTGCATTTGTATTAAACCTATATGAATAAATTTATGTGTGTGCCTATAAGGCTGTAAATCTTTTTCATTTAATAGTTTAATTATCATTTCATCATTGTCTAGAGAAATTGACTCTTCTGTAGTTTTAACTACTTGTTTTAAGTCGAGTCTATCAAAAGTACCTAATTGGTATATTACCTTAGGTTCAATTCTTTGGAAATTGTCCATTTATTTAGTAAGTCTAAATTTTGGGGAATATCATATTCTTGTTTAATACTGTTTTTAACAGTATCCTTTTTCCTAATCATATTCATTTTATTGAATATGTGTTGAATTACTTCATTACATAACAAAATAGAAAAAATATTTTCTGTTATTAATAATATAAAACCCACTGTTTCAATTACAACTGAAGAAGTAAGTGAAGTAGTTGCAACTTCCAGTCTTCAACCTCCTTCTAAAATTAAAGGATTTAAATTAAAAACAAAATTAGAATTAGAAAAGGTTTTTAAATTAAAATCTGAATCTGATTTAGAAACATTTCTAAAAGAGAGAATGGATAATCTCATATTAAATACTCTTGAAGAAGAATCTTCTCAACAAAATAATAGCTATCATACAGTTCAAGATGAGGTAAATAAACTTGAAAAATATGTATATAAACCTTCACAAAAATTATTTTACTACAGGAGACCTTCTTCTATGGATACTTTACTTGAAGAACCAGATTTTATTACTAATAATAGTTACAATGGGAAAAGTATATATGAATGGAATATTGACACATTTAGTGAAAAATAAATATTTAATGTAGCCCATCGAATGCTAATGTACAATACGGTTTGCAAAAATAGTGGTAATAATGACGTTACTGTGGCTAGATTGATAGTCGCTGGTTTCACCGGCAAGCTTAAAGGATGGTGGGATAATTATCTTCCTACGTCTCATAAAAATGAGATTTACAACACAGTAAAACAAGAAGATGGACAAATGGTCCAAAATGCTGTATATACTCTAATAGTTACTATTCTAGCATATTTTACTGAAAGAGTATCAGATAATAATGAAAGTGTTCATACACTTCTACAAAATTTAAGGTGTAAAACATGAACCGATTTTAGATGGTACAAAGGTACGTTTTTAAATAGAGTAATGGAATTACCAGAGAGTAATAGCTCTTATTGGAAATCAAAATTTATTGATGGACTCCCCTCCTTATTTGTTGAAAGGGTAAGAAAATCTTTTAAGGAAGGATAAAACAAATATTCCTCACGAAAGTTGTACTTATGGTAAGCTTATTGGAACATGCATCCAAGAAGGCTTATTATTATGTAATGAAATAAAATTGAATCAACAAATAAAACGATAAAATTTAACTGAAAGAAATCAGTTAGGACAATTTTGTAGTCAATTTGGGATGGATGTTCCAAACATTAAAAAATCCCATAGAAAAGGCAATAAATCCAAAGATTTTTTTAGAAAAAAGAAGAAATTTTATTCTCATAAAAAATGGAACAAAAAGCCCAAAGAAAAGAGAAAAGATTAAATAAAAAGAAAAATAAAACTATCCACTGTTATAAATGTGGAAAAGTTGGACATTATGCAAATAGATGTAAACTAAAAAAGAAAATTGATAATTTATAGATTGATAATAAACTAAAGGAAACATTATCAAAACTTTTGCTAGACTCTAGCTCTGAAAATGATTCAGAAATGGAATCTGAAAATGGTTCAGATTATTCAGTTACTACTGAAAAACTTAAAGGTCTTGACGAAGAATCATCACAATCTGATGAATGCAGTGAACCCTGTGGACAGGGAAAACCCTGTCTAAACCCAATAATAGAAAAAGAAGACGAAAAAGATGAATTTTATAAAATCCTCTCACAATTCCAAGATTTAAATAAGTGTATTAACTAATAATAATATTATAGAATTCTTAAAATTGGTTAAATACCCGAAGTTAAGATCAAAAATGTTAGATCAAATGGAAGATATTCCAAAAACAAGCAAAAATAATGAGTCATCAACAGAGACATTTCAAAATATTGGAAATTCTAAAAATCCATATTCTATGAATGAAGTTCATAAACTTTTGAAAGAAAGACAAAGAATAGAATATCCTACTACTGTAGAAGACCTTAATATTGAAATCCAAAATCTTAAAAAAGAAATCCAAATAATAAAACGTGAAAATAGAAATCTTGATTATAGACTCTCTTTTCTAGAACAGTCAAAAAAATTATCCCTATTGAAAACAATCGAATAAATTGTTCTCAAGAAGGATTTCTTTCAAAATTGGATATTATAATATCCAAAAAATGGTTTGTCAAAATAACCCTTCTAATTGACAACCATTTTAAAAAGGAACTAACCGCGCTTATAGATAGCGGTGCAGACATGAATGTAATTCAAGAAGGAATAATTCCAACTAGGTATTTTCATAAATCCACTAATTTATTAAGTCATGCAGGTGGAGGAAACTTGATATTAAATTTAAATTACTACATGCTTATATATGTAAAAATAAAACTTGTATTCCTACAAGCTTTTTACTAGTAAAAAATATTACTAATCATGTCATACATGGAACACCATTTATAGATAAAATCTATCCTATAACAAATATTGATAAGAATGGAATAACAGGTATTAATAAAAATAAAACTATTACTTTTGAGTTTATAACTAAACCCTTTACAAAGGTCTTACATGAAATAAAAGATCTCTTAACTCAAAAAACCTATCATTTAAATTATCTAAAACAAGAAGTTGTTTCTCTTAATATAGAATAAAAACTCCAAAATTCAAAATTGCAAGAAAAAATTAAAATGATTTATAACAAATTTTCTATAGAAATTTGTAATGATCATCCAAATGCCTTTTGGGATAGAAAGAAACACATTGTTAGTCTTCCATATGGAGAAAATTTTGATGAAAGAAAAATTCCTACTAAAGCAAGACCATGTCAAATGAATTCTGAATATCTGGAATTGTGTAAAAAAGAAATTGAATCATTATTACAAAAAGACTTGATAAAACCATCTCAATCACCCTGGTCATGTACTGCATTCTACGTAAATAAACATAGTGAACAAGAAAGAGGAGTATCCAGATTAGTAATAAACTACAAACCTCTTAATAATGTTTTGAAATGGATTAGGCATCCAATTCCTAACAAAAAAGATTTATTAGATAGACTATATGATTCTATCATATTCTCTAAATTTGATTTAAAGTCTGGCTATTGGCAGATTCAAATTTCAAAATCTGACCAATACAAAACTGCTTTTAATGTCCCAATTGGACATTATGAATGGACAGTAATGCCTTTTGGTTTGAAAAATGCACCCTCTAAATTTCAGAAAATAACGAATGACATTTTTATTCCATATAGTGAATTTATTATAGTTTATATTGATGACATTCTAGTATTTTCAAAAGATATTGAAACCCATTTTAAACACTTAGATATTTCAAAAAAGTTATTATTCAAAATGGTTTGGTAATATCAAAAACAAAATTGTCTTTTGATACCATACCAAAAACGCTGGCAAAATTCACAATACACTAAGACAGTATACATGTAAAGGGTTGTTTTAGTATATTGCTACAGTACGAATTTTGCTACAGTGTTTTCAGGATCTTACATACTAAACCCAAAATACATAAATAGGATAGGAGTTTATCAAGCCTTTTTGTAAACGAACACATAAGAACATACATATAGGGTAGGAGTAATTCAACACATAATTAAACTAGCCTGCCATTCAGGCTTATTTATACAAAAATTAAAAAACTTACAGAATACAACTTACAAATATAAACCAGAAGAATCAGCCTTCTTCTTCAGTACACACTTATTTATTACACACTATTTATTAATGGCAGAAAGCTTGAAGTAGAGAAGAGGATGGATGCAATTTAGTCTGCCTTCTTCAAATGAAATGCCTCCCTTTATATAGCTGAGGCTGGACATCAACTTTGGATTCCAAAAGCTTCAAATCCAAAAAAGCATCTTTTTACTTTATTAAAGTATTAGGTAGAGTAGGTTACCTGTCTCTTATCTTTAAAGAATATGGCCACCTATCTTTAATTATTAAAGTATCTGGCCACCTGTTAAAAGCTTTTAATCCAACACCATTTTTGCTTTGTCTTTTCCCATATTGTGGGCCTCCTTCTCAATTTTGTCAAATATTCCGGCAAAATCCTCATTGTTTAGATCTGAATAATTATCCCCTCCAGTTACGTCCTTTGCTTTTGAAGATGCCATTGGTGTGTTTGATTTCGTGTCTTCATTGACAAGATTTCTTATAAATCCTTTTTCACTTCTGCAATATATGCATAAAGAATATCTTCTTTAGTGGCTGTTCCTTTTTGCATCTTTAGTTTTCTGATGAATGTTGGAACATGCTTGGAGCTTCTTTATGCTGGATTACATCTTCATGTTCCTGATAAAGCTTTATTTTGTTGCTTATTTCAGATATCATTTCTTGGCCAAATAGTTGACCTGTGCTATTATCAAACCTGGTTAGTTTATCCCAGAATTTAGTAAAGAAACATTTTTGCAAACATGGGATTTCCTTTTCAGTATAACCTATTTCAGGTTTCCATTTCCATATCCAAGGGACAGAAAATTCAATAAAGAAATATATCGGACCAGATCCTGATATCATAAGGTATTGGTCAAGATTATTAAGCTCGGGTGGGACAATAACCCATTTAGAATATAATTCTTTTAGTTTTTCAGAGAGAATATCAAGAGGTGGTCCATAATTTGTCCACCATTCGTAAAACCAATTTGGTATAGGACGTTTATAAACTTCCGCACAAACTTTAACGAACCACAAATGCTTCTTTTTGTTATTTTCATAAAGGATTACTTTATTTAGTGCGTCCACATAATCCTAATAATTATACTTGATAGTGCCTACCTTTTTATCAGGTAAAAACATTTTCTTTTCTTTAAGGGTAGATAACCCCCATTCTTCTGGCAATATAAGCCTTTTGTTAATTATTTTGCTGAGGCTATAAACATTAGGATCTCCTGCATTAAAATGTGTTATTTCACAAGTTTCAGAAGCTTTTATATTGCCTCGTAATATCCTCTCTGTTTATATGTCGTAAGAGCAAATGATGTTGTATCCAGATATCTCTGCATTAAGTTCCAAGGATCACTGTCTCTTTTTAGATCATTAAATTCTAAAAGAATTATGACTTTCTTATAAAGATTTTCCGCATATGTGGTTATACTCTCTTCACTTTCCTCATTGCCAGTTATGCTAGCATATGAAGAGGATGTTGTTTGGCTATTAGCCTCTTGCCTTTTGTTGAATTCTAAAAGTTCCTTTATAGAGGATCATTAGAGCTATTACCTCCTGAGTTGGTTAAACTTTTTGCTATTAGTTTTTGTTACCATGTTGGGCCAGGATATTTCCTCTGCCGCCTCTTCTATAGGGGAAATTACCCCTTCCTCTAGGGATCATTTGTCTGTAAAAATTCACGAGTTAAGAAATCAGAAAGACTATTTTCTTCACCCTTTTTATAAAAGATTTCAAAATCAAAAGGCGCCAAATGAGCCTGCCATCTGGCAAACATTTGGTTTGACACATCATGTTTAAAATCTTTATTAAACATATATTTAGAAAATTTACAATCAGTTTTTATAATAAATTTTAGATTGTATAAATCATCTTGAAATTTTAAAACACATTTTACAATAGCAAGAATTTCTTTGGCTATAGTTGCGTAGTTTTTTTTACTATTAGTCCATTTTCCTGAATGAAATCTAACAAGATATTCTTGTTTTGTTCTGGGCATATTTGCTTTAAAATTCCTCCAAATCCTATATCTGATGCATCAGTTTCAATTATCTTTTCCCAATTTGGATTTGAAAGCATCAAACAAGTAAAATTCTTTACCTTTTCTTTTATAATTTTAACAGCTTGAGTATGTTGCTCTGTCCATGGGCCTGGATTCTTTTTTAATCTATCATATAAGATAGCAGCATCTGTTGCTAAATTAATGTAATAAGAGGATATATAATTTAAAATATCCAAAAACCTTTGTAACTGGGTTTTATAGGTTACTATATCACGAAACTTTGAAGCAAATTCTATACTTCTATTTATAGGAATTATTTTTCCTTTTTTGATATTATGGCCTAAAAATCTTACATTTATTTGAAACAAAGACATTTTTGTTTTTGATATTACCAAACCATTTTGAATAATAACTTTTTTGAAAATATCTAAGTGTTTAAGATGGGTTTCAATATCTTTTGAAAATACTAGAATGTCATCAATATAAACTATAATAAATTCACTATATGGAATAATAATGTCATTCATTATTTTCTGAAATTCAGAGGGTGCCATTTTCAAACCAAAAGGCATTATTGTCCATTCATAATGTCCAATTGGGACATTAAAAGCAGTTTTGTATTGGTCAGATTTTGAAATTTGAATCTGCCAATAGTCAGACTTTAAATCAAATTCAGAGAATATGATAGAATCATATAGTTTTATCTAATAAATCTTTTTTTTAGGAATTGGATGCCTAATCCATTTCAAAACCTTATTAAGAGGTTTGTAGTTTATTACTAATCTGGGTACTCCTCTTTCTTGTTCACTATGTTTATTTACGTAGAATGCAGTACATGACCAGGGTGATTGAGATGGTTTTATCAAGCCTTTTTGTAATAATGATTCAATTTCTTTTTTACACAATTCCAGATATTCAGAATTCATTTGACATGGTCTTGCTCTAGTAGGAATTTTTCTTTCATCAAAATTTTCTTCATATGGAAGACTAACAATATGTGTCTTTCTATCCCAAAAGTCATTTGGATGGTCATTACAAATTTCTATAGAAAATTTGTTATAAATCATTTTAATTTTTTCTTACCATTTTGAATTTTGGAGTTTTTCTTCTATATTAAGAGAAACAACTTCTTGTTTTAGATAATTTAAATGATAGGTTTTTTGAGTTAAGAGATATTTTATTTCATGTAAGACCTTTGTAAAGGGTTTAGTTATAAACTTAAAAGTAACAGTTTTATTTTCATAAATACATGTTATTCCATTCTTATCAATATTTGTTATAGGGTAGATTTTATATATAAATGGTGCTCCAAGTATGACTTGATTAGTAATATTTTTTACTAGTAAAAAGCTTGTAGGAATACAAGTTTTATTTTTACATATATAAGCATGTGGTAATTTAAATTTAATATCAAGTTTTCCTCCACCTGCATGACTTAATGAATTAGTGGTTTTATGAAAATAACTAGTTGGAATTATTCCTTCTTGAATTACATTCGTGTCTGCACCGCTATCTATAAGCGCAATTAATTCCTTTTAAAATGGTTGTCAATTAGAAGGGTTATTTTGATAAACCATTTTTGGGATATTATAATATCCAATTTTGAAAGAAATCCTTCTTGAGAACAATTTATTTAATTGTTTTCAATAGGGATAATTTGTTTTGACTGTTCTAGAAAAGAGAGTCTATAATCAAGATTTCTATTTTCACATTTTATTATTTGGATTTCTTTTTTAAGATTTTGGATTTCAATATTAAGGTCTTCTACAGTAGTAGGATATTCAATTCTTTGTCTTTGGTTGTGAAGGAATGGCTTTTCTTAAATTTCCAATTTTCTAGAAGAGGAATTTCTTCCCATTTTATTGCTCTTCTTGTAGTTATATTAGATCGACTAAAATTTGTTTCTATTAAAATAGTTTCATTTAAAGGTTTATAAACCAATTTACATTGAGGATTTAGGGTATATAAAGGTTTATAATAAATTCTATAACATATACACAATACTTCAGATCGTGGAATATAATTATATCCATGGGTCTTAACATTTAAAGTAATAGCTTTTAAAATATTAACATCAGATAAAGATAGTTGTAAATTTGGATAAACATTAAAATAGACTGGACCATGTGCCAGACTTGATTGTATTAATCTGTGACGAGACGGATTTTGCACGCTCGAAAATCGACATCCATACTTCAAATCGTATTCGAATGCCATAGATTCGACCGTTCAAATCCGATTCGTCGGAGCTTATAACAACATTAAGTAAATAACACAGCGGAATAAAAGAATAAAACATTGATATACAGCTTTGATACAATATCTGATACAACAGATGATCCAATAGATATCAATATACATCAGAGATATGATACAATAAAATAGCAGCGGAAAAGAAAAAAATAGATAACATCTAGCAGCGAAACAATATAACTCTAAGATAGTCTTCAAAAAAAGAACTCCGAGAACTGCAACTCCATTTCCAAGAACCAATCCAGCAATAGCTCGAACTCCCCATAACGATGCACCAAGCTAAGCAAGACTGTTGTGGTCCAAAGACTGAACTAACTCTAGATAATCTACTAAACCTGACTATCTGAAAAACCCAAACTCTAGATTGCTCGTGTAGAAAATAATGAGCACCCAGAGTTTAGGAAAGGAACAATAAACTCCGGATCAGTCGTGGGACTGGTGTGAGCAACAAAAACAGTTTATCTTTTAAAACATTCAACAAAAGATTTTCAAAGTTAATTCGCAATGCTTTTTAAAAATGAGACTACCATAAGGCCTCCCACACACACACAGAATGCAAACGCAGAATCGGAGGAGATTTCTCCTTATGATAGTCAAAGATGCTTGATACGCATTAAAAAGAAACATTTGATATTATTACTAGTGCATAGTGTAGTAAAAATCATTTCGAAAGTAAAGATATAAATCTTAGCCAACATAGACATTTCGAACTATGCCTACGATAGCTACCATCCAAACAGTGGGGCGCCACCATAAGTGAATGATAGGTTCTACAACTAAAACTGTACAAGATCGTATTGTTTCTTTGGATTTCCAACGAATGGTCAGGCCAAGGAACTTCCCATTGCCACATGAGAACGCCTCTAGAAGGACATCCCCGAGAACCAAACCGGATCTCTGCCAACACAAGGTCGGATTACCCCTAACTGGGTAACTACTGACACGAGTATGCCATCCCTCGGTCCTTTGGGACCATTATCCGAGAGCTCTCTAATCAACATCACACCATAATAAATAAAGTGTTCAACATGAGTAAGTATCTGGGCTCCATACCATGATACCACCCTTTTCCAGAAGGAAATGCACATACCCTAAAGGGAGCTACCCCTCATAACCTTGCTGCATCTTTCCTGTTTTGACCATTCCCGGGGTGTGACGCTCGACGAAGTCTCGTCCATAAAGCCACGCTTTATACAAAAGTTGTGCTTTGGTTCAACAAATGATCATAGAAATGATCACAAAGATAAACGATCAAACAAATGATCATATCACAAATGATCAACACAATGATCATTTCACAGCAACACTCAGCATGTCACATTACCGAATTAGGAATATATTGCTAAAAACCTTCAACTACATAACCTCTGAGCTCGTATGTCTCAGAGAAGGGTGTTAAGCTAAAAGAATAAATTCTCCGCCACCAACAGAAATATATTTGAAAGAAATCTACTTTATATCTCAATTTGTAATGTCAGACATAACAATCCATACAAGTCTGTTCTGGGTTCGAACAGAACCGAAGGCACTTCCAAAGAAGTCCTTGCAATCCGAGTATTCACAATCCCGATCGAATTTCCCATCACTTAGGGAGTCTCTATACCGGCGCGACTCGGTGCAGAAACAATCGATAGGTCATCCTATCGCTTTCGCAAATACCCGGTCTTCAACACCGGTCTTCAAATGTTATCCATAACGTCGAATCACATATTCGGAATGGGTTATACGACCCAAAGGTCCTTTCCCGGCTAACCCGAATAGTAAGCGCAACATTTAAAACATATGGATAAGGGATTTCAATTAAGTCACAACTTAATAATTCAAAACTTTTCTTTCAAATGGTTTAAACAAATTACCATTTCAAATCTTTTTAAACAAAAGATTTATTTTACTAAGTTCACCCATTTTCACAAAGATTCATTCCCGGATTTCAAAACAATTCCATTTCAAAAAGATTAATTCATTTAAATCTTTTAAATCAAAGATTTGTCTAATAGTTTTCAAAGCGTTCCCAAATATTCATTTTCAAAATTCATTTTCCGAATATTCATCAATATCTTGGAAAACTATTTTAATTTAACTTGGAATTCCTTTTAATAAGATTTGAAACGAAAGCTTTTTATCATTTAAAAACAACAGTTTTAATTCGGATAAACCCGATTTCTTTTATATAAGTTACAATCTTTGGTTTAATTTGAATTCCCAAAAATAATACTTTAAAAAATGGTTTAACTCATAATGACTAGTATAATATCGTTAATCCCTAGTTTCAAATTACAGAATTCAATTTAAATATTGAATTCAAATTTAAATCAAAGTATTTAAATTCCAAAACTCAATCAAGTAATTTAAAAATACATTTTTCTTGAAATTCCATTTCCAAATTTTTCACATTTATTCCGATTCCATTCCCAAAACATTTGAATTTAAAAAATTCAAATTTAAAACTATTTCAAAAATCTGCGACTTAACTGATTTCCTCGTGAAATCCATAATTGTGTGTGTATGGTGTGGTCCAGGGTTTAACACACAATAGTGCAACAACATTTAATCATCACAGATTAACAGATAATATACAGATGTATCATCCATAAATGAATAAATTTTACATACCACAATCTACAGAACAAAATATCACAGATCAGATAGGACAGTCAATTCAAGGCATCTCATACAATACAATCATTCATAAGTAAGGTCAAACATTTGAAAATCATTCATAAACAGGATTAATAAATCGTTTAATCCTAATTTATACAAGTTATTTCCAATTTAATTAATTACTTATGAATTCATTATCCAATTCTGATTTATTAATTACAAATTACTTGTTACCAATTTATCTAATGATTTTCTTAAATTAATTAAACTAAATTAATTAACTTTAATTAAATCAAAATATCCAAAATTTATTACAATAAGTGATTAATCCTTAATTACCTTTTATTAAGTAATTACTTTTAACAATTTATAATTGATTATCTAAATGTAATTAATCTGATTTATTATTACAAGTAATCGCCTTAATAAATACTTAAAAATCCTTAGATAATTATCTTCATTAACAAATAACATTTCTTAACTTACTTCTTAATAAATCTCTAGTTCTAAATTAATCTGAATTATTAATTTATAAATTAAATAAATAAGTCATTCTTAATTATATTATTAATTAAATCACTTAAATATCTTAATTATTCTAAGATAATCCATTTACTTTATTAATGACTTCATTAAAGTGGATTTAAACATTACATTTCAAATTTAGATTCAATTTCCATTTTAAATTTAAGATTTGATATTTTAATTTTAACCAAATTTAAATATCAATTTATAAACCTATATAAGAAAAGTCCTAACTAATTTACATGAATTTTTATTTGAAATTTAAGTATTAACATACATTTCATTTTAACTTGCCAATTCAAATGAAAACCAATTATTTAACTTTTCATCGGAAATTCCTTTTATAAAAGAACTTAAATCAAAATCTAATTCAAATATTTATTTTAATTCATATCTAAACACTTGATTAAACTTGACTTTGAAACTTTGATTTAAACTTACATATTTTAGGTTGTTAAACAAATTTAAATTTAAAAACTTATTTTATTTTAAACTCAAATTCAAATTTAGATTGAATTCCAGATCCAAACTTTAGATTTAAACTTGCTTAACTTTGCTTAACAATTTAAATTCAGTTTTTTTTTAAAAGTTTAGAAACAAACCAGTTTATAAACAAAAGCGTGTAAAAAAAAATCGCTCGAGCCATCCCGAAGCAAATACAGACGCCAAACCCTGAGAACCCCCAAGACCCATCGTTCCCAAACATGACGTGCACGCGGTGCACGTGTACCAACGATTCCGACCATCGATGATCGATGCGACGCTCCTCAACAACCATACGAACCACGCGAACGCACCTCCTCACGCAGATCGAACGAAAATCCATTCGAGTCGAAAATGAAGCATCTTCAACCACGCCTGGAAACAATAATGCCGGAAATTCGCTTCTCCACGTCGCTTCCAACCGCGAGATCACCTGCCCACTTCACCATAGCTACTTCATATCATCCAGCTACCATTTCCATCATCGCGATCCCCTCCTTTTTCTCCACGGCAACGCAAAACTGACGAACCCATTGGCTAACAAAACTGTCCGAAAACCCTACTTTGCCAAAATCCCATCACCTCAGCCAATAGAAAATATTTCTAGCATTTTTCCCGAGTGCATCCTCCTACCCACTACCTTCGACCAAAATATTGGCTCCGATCATCCCGCCGATCAATGGCAAATGACCCAAATCCCAAAAGCGAACAACTCAGAAATTCACAATCAATACTAAATTAAAAATTATCAAGTTCGTACTAAAATTCATGATTCTTTTATACGAATCAGATTATATAATCTAGAGATGAAATCATGGATATTGATTTTTCAACAAAATCTTGACTTTTACTGTAATCTTTAAATTTCCAGACTATCTAGTAAATATAATTACTTAAAATTATTTTTAAGAACAAGATCACATTATCACCATTATTTTCTTTTTAGAAATCAAAACCTAACAATGAATATTTGGGAAGATAGGAATTTTCCTATACTTATTCTTGCCAGAAAATTTAACAGAGACATATACTAACATGTACAGGAAAATTTTCAAGACATAACTGAATTCAAAACCAGATTCAAGTTGAAGACATTCATGCACAAAAATATATAGCATCA
This sequence comes from Allium cepa, assembly GCA_030765085.1. Taxonomy (NCBI): domain Eukaryota; kingdom Viridiplantae; phylum Streptophyta; class Magnoliopsida; order Asparagales; family Amaryllidaceae; genus Allium; species Allium cepa. The sequence continues at coordinate 277,199,411 of CM060934.1, read as the reverse complement.
TCACAGATCTATTAGCACCAAAAGATTTTACTTAAAAATGTTTACTCACCTGTCATGGTTGAACAGAGGGCAGAGAACAAAAAGAACAGAGGACAGAAAAGCATTTTGTTTGTGTCTAGGGGATTGTAGCTTTGAATTTACTTGAAGTTTGATGATTTGCAAATTTGAAGCTGAATTTGGTTATTGAAAACCTTGCCTTGGGAATGCTTCAGGAATTTCAGAGTTGAATTTGTTTGAGTTTTAGAAGGTGATATCACTTCAGCTTTAATGATCGAACTAAAATAAGAAGCTGATATATGTAAAAGAAGTGTACTGGTGATGATTTTACAGAGTGATATTATTTTGTACAGGTTAATTATATTGTATAACAGGGTAGAGATTTTCTTTCTTTCTTTATGGTGGCTGAAAATCTTGTTTGTACAATATAGGTCATGACTGAAGTGTTTTAGTTATGGGCTGCATTAAAATTTAACAATTCGAATTGACCCCTGAAATGATGGAAATAAAGGCATGTTCCCCCTTGCTTAGTTACAGCATGTTCTATTTGTATAATATAGGCAGTCTGCTTTTACTTTACATACATATTTTATTTTATTTTTATACTAATGTTTTGCTTGTATATGAACATATAAGGTTGCTGTCTTTTATGAATACTTGATTACATTTATTTCTTTTGCTTTAAAATGGTGGCTGCACTTATTATATTTGTCTTGTTTTATATTTGTACTTTATTTTATTACTTTACTTTGTTTTTATAAGCTTATGCCTAACTTCTTTTATTTATACTTTTGTTTTGTTTATTTTGCATATTTATTTACAACTTTGTTTCATATTTAAATGTCGTTTCTTTTCTTTTCTTATGACTTACATATTAATTTTCAACTTAAATACTTATCGTCTTGTATTTTTATTTCTATTTATTTTAATTATTTAAGATTTTATCTCAAATCCAATATATACATATATATTCACATATATACAAATTTTCAAATTCATACGACTAATATAATTTCTATTTGAATCAGGGAAACTCGCTGCCATTTATAATCAATTTTACAATTTTTAAATTCAAAAATTCATTTAAATTATAATTTTAAAATCATAAAAATCCTGGGTCATTACAAACTTCCCCCCTTAGAAGAATTTCGTCCTCGAAATTCATAGGCACGAAAACAATAAAGATAGATGAAAGATAGAGAAATATCTTTTCAGATCAAACTGGATATCAGTTCTGCATTTGGCTCACCAAATAGAATATAAACAATATATACAATAAATTATAATAGAATTTCAAATTTAGTTTTAAACGAAATCGTTTTGTCGATATTATTCAAATTTATCCTTCATATTCCATTAACCAATTTAACTCAATTTTAAAATTTCCAATTCATTTAAAATTTCCAATTTCAAATTCATATTCATTAGAGTTCAAATCAAAAATTGATGAGAAACTAATGAAATACGAAGTAAAAAATTTCTACAACGATTCGTAGGGCCATCATCGCATCGAAACTTCTTTCTGGAGCTGTCTCGAAGAAATCAAAAGAATTGAAATCGAATCAAAGGAAATTGATAGAGGAAGATGTTTCCACTGTTGTTACAGAGTTTTGACTAATTATAGTCGTATTACCCTGTCCCCTATCTCGTTCTCTTCTTGCACTCATACTTACTATCAACGGATAGTAATAGAATTTACTGAGGCATTCAAACATATATCTTAGGGATATACTCATTCTAGGATTTACTTCATCCTATCTCTAATGAGTTACTTAATGTGTTATACTCCTGAGCTAAAGTTTAACCTTAGCTCTGATACCACATGTTACGAAACGGATTTTGCCCGCTCGAAAATCGACATCCATACTTCAAATCGTATTCGAATGCCATAGATTCGACCGTTCAAATCTGATTCGCCGGAGCTTATAACAACATTAAGTAAATAACAGAGCGGAATAAAAGAATAAAACATTGATATACAGCTTTCATACAATATCTGATACAACAGATGATCCAATAGATTCAATATACATCAGAGATATGATACAATAAAATAGCAGCGGAAAAGAAAAAAAATAGATAACATCTAGCAGCGGAACAATATAACTTAAGATAGTCTTCAAAAAAAGAACTCCGAGAACTGCAACTCCATTTCCAAGAACCAATCCAGCAATAGCTCGAACTCCCCATAACGATGCACCAAGCTAAGCAAGACTGGTGTGGTCCAAAGACTGGACTAACTCTAGATAATCTACTAAACCTGACTATCTGAAAAACCCAAACTCTAGACTGCTCGTGTAGAAAATAATGAGCACCCAGAGTTTAGGAAAGGAACAATAAACTCCGGATCAGTCGTGGGACTGGTGTGAGCAACAAAAAAAGTTTATCTTTTAAAACATTCAACAAAAGATTTTCAAAGTCAATTCGCAATGCTTTTTAAAAATGAGACCACCATAAGGCCTCCCACACACACACACAATGCAAACGCAGAATCGGAGGAGATTTCTCCTTATGATAGTCAAAGATGCTTGATACGCATTAAAAAGAAACATTTGATATTATTACTAGTGCATAGTGTAGTAAAAATCATTTCGAAAGTAAAGATATAAATCTTAGCCAACATAGACATTTCGAACTATGCCTACTATACCTACCATCCAAACAGTGGGGCGCCACCATAAGTGAATGATAGGTTCTACAACAAAAACCGTAAAAGATCATATTGTTTCTTTGGATTTCCAACGAATGGTCAGGCCAAGGAACTTCCCATTGCCACATGAGAACGCCTCTGGAAGGACGTCCCCGAGAACCAAACCGGATCTCTGCCAACACAAGGCCGGGTTACCCCTAACTGGGTAACTACTGACACGAGTATGCCATCCCCCGGTCCTTTGGGACCTTTATCCAGGAGCTCTCTAATCAACATCACACCATAATAAATAAAGTGTTCAACATGAGTAAGTATCTGAGCTCCATACCATGATACCACCCTTTTCCAGAAGGAAATGCACATACCCTAAAGGGAGCTACCCCTCATAACCTTGCTGCATCTTTCCTGTTTTGACCATTCCTGGGGTGTGAGGCTCGACGAAGTCTCGTCCACAAAGCCACGCTTTATACAAAAGCTGTGCTTTGGGTCAACAAATGATCATAGAAATGATCACAAAGATAAACGATCAAACAAATGATCATATCACAAATGATCAACACAATGATCATTTCACAGCAACACTCAGCATGTCACATTACCAAAGTAGGAATATATTGCTAAAAACCTTCAACTACATAACCTCTGAGCTCGTACGTCTTAGAGAAGGGTGTTAAGCTAAGAGAATAAATTCTCCGCCACCAACAGAAATATATTTGAAAGAAATCTGCTTTATATCTCAATTTGTAATGTCAGACATAACAATCCATACAAGTCTGTTTTGGGTTCGAACAGAACCGAAGGCACTTCCAAAGAAGTCCTTGCAATCCGGGTATTCACAATCCCGATCGAATTTCCCATCACTTACGGAGTCTCTATACCGGCGCGACTCGGTGCAGAAACAATCGATAGTTCATCCTATCGCTTTCGCAAATACCCAGTCTTCAACACCGGTCTTCAAATGCTATCCATAACGTTGAATCACATATTCGGAATGGGTTATACGACCCAAAGGTCCTTTCCCGGCTAACCCGAATAGTAAGCGCAACATTTAAAACATATGGATAAGGGATTTCAATTAAGTCACAACTTAATAATTCAAAACTTTTCTTTCAAATGGTTTAAAAAAATTACCATTTCAAATCTTTTTAAACAAAAGATTTATTTTACTAAGTTCATCCATTTTCACAAAGATTCATTCCCGGATTTCAAAACAATTCCATTTCAAAAAGATTAATTCATTTAAATCTTTTAAATCAAAGATTTGTCTCATAGGTTTCAAATCGTTCCCAAATATTCATTTTCAAAATTCATTTTTCGAATATTCAACTATATCTTGGAAAACTATTTTAATTTAACTTGGAATTCCTTTTAATAAGATTTGAAACGAAAGCTTTTTATCATTTAAAAACAACAGTTTTAATTTGGATAAACCCGATTTCTTTTATATAAGTTACAATCTTTGGTTTAATTCGAATTCCCAAAAATAATACTTTAAAAAATGGTTTAACTCATAATGACTAGTATAATATCGTTAATCCCTAGTTTCAAATTACAGAATTCAATTTAAATATTGAATTCAAATTTAAATCAAAATATTTAAATTCCAAAACTCAATCAAGTAATTTAAAAGTACATTTTTTCTTGAAATTCGATTTCCAAATTTTTCACATTTATTCCGATTCCATTCCCAAAACATTTGAATTTAAAAAATTCAAATTTAAAACTATTTCAAAAATCTACGACTTAACTGATTTCCTCGTGAAATCCATAATTGTGTGTGTATGGTGTGGTCCAGGGTTTAACACACAATAGTGCAACAACATTTAATCATCACAGATTAACAGATAATATACAGATGTATCATCCATAAATGAATAAATTTTACTTACCACAATCTGCAGAACAAAATATCACAGATCAGATAGGACAGTCAATTCAAGGCATCTCATACAATACAATCATTCATAAGTAAGGTCAAACATTTGAAAATCATTCATAAACAGGATTAATAAATCGTTTAATCCTAATTTATACAAGTTATTTCCAATTTAATTAATTACTTATGAATTCATTATCCAATTCTGATTTATTAATTACAAATTACTTGTTACCAATTTATCTAATGATTTTCTTAAATTAATTAAACTAAATTAATTAACTTTAATTAAATCAAAATATCCAAAATTTATTACAATAAGTGATTAATCCTTAATTACCTTTTATTAAGTAATTACTTTTAACAATTTATAATTGATTATCTAAATGTAATTAATCTGATTTATTATTACAATTAATCGCCCTAATAAATACTTAAAAATCCTTAGTTAATTATCTTCATTAACAAATAACATTTCTTAACTTACTTCTTAATAAATCTCTAGTTCTAAATTAATCTAAATTATTAATTTATAAATTAAATAAAAAAGTCATTCTTAATTATCTTATTAATTAAATCACTTAAATATCTTAATTATTCTAAGATAATCCATTTACTTTATTAATGACTTCATTAAAGTGGATTTAAACATTACATTTCAAATTTAGATTCAATTTCCATTTTAAATTTAAGATTTGATATTTTAATTTTAACCAAATTTAAATATCAATTTATAAACCTATATAAGAAAAGTCTTAACTAATTTACTTGAATTTTTATTTGAAATTTAAGTATTAACATACATTTCATTTTAACTCGCCAATTCAAATGAAAACCAATTATTTAACTTTTCATTGGAAATTCCTTTTATAAAAGAACTTAAATCAAAAGCTAATTCAAATATTTATTTTAATTCATATCTAAACACTTGATTAAACTTGGCTTTGAAACTTTGATTTAAACTTACATATTTTAGGTTGTTAAACAAATTTAAATTTAAAAACTTATTTTATTTTAAACTCAGATTCAAATTTAGATTGAATTCCAGATCCAAACTTTAGATTTAAACTTGCTTAACTTTGCTTAACAATTTAAATTCAGTTTTTTTTTTAAAGTTTAGAAACAAACAGGTTATAAACAAAAGCGTGTAAAAAAAATCGCTCGAGCCATCCCGAAGCAAATACAGACGCAAACCCTGAGAACCCCCAAGACCCATCGTTCCCAAACATGACGTGCACGCGGTGCACGTGTACCAATGATTCCGACCATCGATGATCGATGCGACGCTCCTCAACAACCATACGAACCACGCGAACGCACCTCCTCACCCAAATCGAACTGAAATCCATTCGAGTCGAAAACGAAGCATCTTCAACCACGCCTGGAAACAATAATGCCGGAAATTCGCTTCTCCACGTCGCTTCCAACTGCGAGATCACCTGCCCACTTCACCATAGCTACTTCACATCATCCGGCTACCATTTCCATCATCGCGATCCCCTCCTTTTTCTCCACGACAACGCAAAACTCACGAACCCATTGGCTAACAAAACTGACCGAAAACCCTACTTTGCCAAAATCCCATCATCTCAGCCAATAGAAAATATTTCTAGCATTTTTCCCGAGTGCATCCTCCTACCCACTACCTTCGACCAAAATATTGGCTCCGATCATCCCGTCGATCAACGGCAAATGACCCAAATCCCAAAAGCGAACAACTCAGAAATTCACAATCAATACTAAATTAAAAATTATCAAGTTCGTACTAAAATTCATGATTCTTTTATACGAAATAGATTATATAATCTAGAGATGAAATCATGGATATTGATTTTTCAACAAAATCTTGACTTTTACTGTAATCTTTAAATTTCCAGACTATCTAGTAAATATAATTACTTAAAATTATTTTTAAGAACAAGATCACATTATCACCATTATTTTCTTTTTAGAAATCAAAACCTAACAATGAATATTTGGGAAGATAGGAATTTTCCTATACTTATTCTTGCTAGAAAATTTAACAGAGACATATACTAACATGTACAGGCAAATTTTCAAGACATAACTGAATTCAAAACCAGATTCAAGTTGAAGACATTCATGCACACAAATATATAGCATCATCACAGATCTATTAACACCAAAAGATTTTACTTAAAAATGTTTACTCACCTGTCATGGTTGAACAGAGGGCAGAGAACAAAAAGAACAGAGGACAGAAAAGCATTTTGTTTGTGTCTAGAGGCTTGTAGCTTTGAATTTACTTGAAGTTTGATGATTTGCAAATTTGAAGCTGAATTTGGTTGTTGAAAACCTTGCCTTGGGAATGCTTCAGGAATTTCAGAGTTGAATTTGTTTGAGTTTTAGAAGATGATATCACTTCAGCTTTAATGATCGAACTAAAATATGAAGCTGATATATGTAAAAGAAGTGTATTGGTGATGATTTTACAGAGTGATATTATTTTGTACAGGTTAATTATATTGTATAACAGGGTAGAGATTTTCTTTCTTTCTTTATGGTGGCTGAAAATCTTGTTTGTACAATATAGGTCATGGCTGAAGTGTTTTAGTTATGGGCTGCATTAAAATTTAACAATTCGAATTGACCCCTGAAATGATGGAAATAAAGGCATGTTCCCCCTTGCTTAGTTACAGCATGTGCTATTTGTATAATATAGGCAGTCTGCTTTTACTTTACATACATATTTTATTTTATTTTTATACTAATGTTTTGCTTGTATATGAATATATAAGGTTGCTGTCTTGTATGAATACTTGATTACATTTATTTCTTTTGCTTTAAAATGGTGGCTGCACTTATTATATTTGTATTGTTTTATATTTGTACTTTATTTTATTACTTTACTTTGTTTTTATAAGCTTATGCCTAACTTCTTTTATTTATACTTTTGTTTTGTTTATTTTGCATATTTATTTACAACTTTGTTTCATATTTAAATGTCGTTTCTTTTCTTTTCTTATGACTTACATATTAATTTTCAACTTAAATACTTATCGTCTTGTATTTTTATTTATATTTATTTTAATTATTTAAGATTTTATCTCAAATCCAATATATACATATATATTCACATATATACAAATTTTCAAATTCATACGACTTAATATAATTTCTATTTGAATCGGGGAAACTCGTTGCCATTTATAATCAATTTTACAATTTTTAAATTCAAAAATTCATTTAAATTATAAATTTAAATTCATAAAAATCCTGGGTCGTTACATAATCCCATTAATGATTTTTTCAAATCTAAATTTCTACCATCTCTTAAAGCAACTATAAAGTTTTCTGGTAGTGTTTCCAAAGTTAAAGGTTTAAATGCAATTTGTATTAAACCTATATGAATAAATTTATGTGTGTGCCTATAAGGCGGTAAATCTTTTTCATTTAATAGTTTAATTATCATTTCATCATTGTCTAGGGAAATTGACTTTTCTGTAGTTTTAACTACTTGTTTTAAGCCCAGTCTTTCAAAAGTATCTAATTGGTATATTACCTTAGGTTCAATTTTGGTAATTGTCCATTTATTTAGTAAGTCTAAATTTTAGGGAATATCATATTCTTGTTTAATACTGTTTTTAACAGTATCCTTTTTCCTAATCATATTCATTTTATTGAATATGTGTCGAATTAATCTGAAACTATATGTACATACCATGGCTCTGATACCATTTTTATTAGTAATAAGATTAATAAGAGGGTTTTGATATATGTTATCTTGTTTTAAAATGTTGAAAATAACATAAGTATAGATGTATTTAATGAATTGAATTTTGAAATTAATATAATTTAATTAAAATTATTTAATTAGATTTATTAACTAAAGGTCGATTGATTTTTAATTAGAAGTTAATTAATTAAATAAATATACACACATATATATATACACACATTATTTGTCTAATACTATAAAGCTTATAGTATTATAATAAATATTTAATATAAATTTTATGTTAAAATAATTAAAAATTGATTAAAATGTTAATTAATCAAAAATTAATTAAAAAATATTCAATTGGTATAATATTATACATAAGACAATTATATAAGTAGTATGAAATATAAAAGGTATATAATAATAAAACTTATATAACATGAATGTATAAACTAAAGGTGGAACGTTAAAGAAACTATAAATAAACTTAAGGAATAAATACATACGTAAATGTACATATACCATGATTTTTGATGTCGTTGACATTTGAATCGTGAGGGTATTTCATAAAAAATACATTATTCCATAAGTCAATATCAATTGATATGTATGTTAAAGATTATTAACCTTCAATATAATATTGTCCTCTATCATATATATATATATATATATTAATAAATTACTTTCATACTCCTAAGTTATTGAGCAGATTTAAGCTGGGGATGTTATTTGTAGTATTATTAATATATTGAATAGAAGAGGTAAGATAACAATGTATTTGTTGAGTAGACTCAATGTACATATACTATACTTAGGCCACCGCGATATGATGGGTATGAGTGAATAATTCCATTCTGATTGCAGACTCAAGGTCGGAGCAGAATTAGGACAAGGTACTAAAAGGTTAGGAGTAGTATATGATACAACCGATGAGAAGTTATCCATCGTCTATGGAGCTATGACTAGTTAAGAAGATTCAAGGTCAGAATTCCAAGATGAATGTGTCCTAACACCTACCAATGAAGTCAAAAGACTTCTATTTTCTACTTAGGGTTCAGTGAAACGTAAAAGACTAGTGGGAGCCTTACTAGAAAAATAAAATGATAGCATTCAACCTCTCTAATATTATAAGAATATACATTGTATAATGTTGTAATAATCTACATTGATAGATTTGTGCATTTAATACGGTTGATAAAACGTTTAACAATTAAGATATACAATTGAACTGAATTAAAGATTGATAAATAAAAATATAAGACATACTTACTAAAAAATGACTATTGCATGTTAACGTTTCTACACCCATGTAAGCACCTGATTTTACAACTACTAAATTCATTTGTAATTTAGTCGCTTACGTGTTTATTTAGTCAAGACTGTATATTGCATTCTATGAGTTTCGAACTCTAAAAGCAATACAAGACTGGATATTTGATCCATATACTATTACATATAAATGTTATATGAGAAATAGTCATAGTTAATAATGTACGACACATTGATAAAGTTAGTTCATTTGAAATAAGCCAATAAACAATACTACGAGTCAAGTATTCAATTTGATTGATTACAATAAAGATCATATTGTGTTAAATGTAACACAAGACCAAAACTATAATATAGACCTAAGAATTCGATCGCTGAAATGTCAGTTTGATCAGTTTATGCAAAGTGCAACATATTTGATGTCGTTAAATGTTAAGGATGATCGAGCGAATTTTTGTAAAGAGTTCGTTATGATATGTTGAGGATGATCGAGCGTGCTTTTATGAAAAGTTCGTTATGATGTTGTAGTAAAGGATTTTTTCTGAATGGTTCGACCATATTTAGAAAGAATAATAAATGTACATGAGTAAATGTGATTTAAGGTGTCGTTGGGAGAAACATAATGAATGTCACTTCTGCTTCATAAAAAAACATTGAAAACAAGAATTGTGAAATAATAATTAATACTTAATATTAGAATAAAAAATATGATTTCTATTCCAAGAGTATTTTCATATAGAAAATTGTTTTTTATGAGAATTTTTTTTGAGTTCAAGATATTTGATCAAATAACTATCCGTTTTAAACTAGTTTCAGTGTATAAAATAAATAGCTTATATTAAGTGAATGATAGACCTTCAAATTTAATACGCTATTACAGTAATGATAGAAATAGTGGGAGCATGATATAACACTAATTATTGCATTAGATTATGAAAATTGTTTTGTAAAACATACCGAACATTATTAATGAAATAATGACTATTTTTCAGTGTTGACTAAAAACAAACGTAGTTATATTGTAATGTGAATATTATGCATATTTGCAATGAAATAACTACAATTTGGTATTTACTTTTACAACAAAAGTGATGCATTGAAAATACCAAGTATCTAAAATTATTTACAATTGTGTTGAAATTATAGACTAAGTCGTAGTTTTGAGAAATAATTTTTATTGATATGATTATGAATCATATGGTACCAGTTAATTATATCTCAAACATTCAAGAGCAATGTAACCCATTTAGTGGGAGCGTCATAGGAGTTGATGAACTCTTCGGATTGACACAAATAGATGTATGCAATTGTAAGTCTATAAATACTAAAAAAAATCCACATACTTCGTCGTATCAACAATGGGTCATCACATACATGGACACGTGTATTTAATACACATGTATAAGTGTAAGGTAAGTTCATAGAATATAAAAGGCAGTAAATAATGTAACATGCAATAGAAATCATTCGATTTGATTGAATGTGTGGATATATTGGAAAGAGCTCCATATGTACCTAATACGAATAAAGATTCAATCTTAAAAGTCACTCTTTCATAATACATAATGATGTATCGGTAAGGAGTAATCGAACTTTGTGGAACAAAGTACGATTAATTGTGAGTGTAGTTGAGTTAAATTCTTTCTATATGGTCGTGCATTTAAGGGTAGTACATAAGGTTAATATTATTTCATCTAGATGATGGTTTAAAGAGTCGTATAAGGTAAGAGTTTGTAAGAAACCCCAACATAACTCCTAACATAACCTAGGCCAAGGAGTTAGCAGATTATGCGAGTTTTTGCAAGTAATAATTATTCGTGAGGGATCTTGTACGAATCTCCCTAAAAGGAGTTTGGGAAAGACTGTCATTGGATGACATATTTATATTTTGAACATAAGTTTTATAAACTAAAACCAAATCAGTTTTATAAATAAGAAAATTTTTAAATTTTTTACGAAGACCTATTTTGTTACACTGAAAAACAATCGTTGTTTCAAGATGTACCAACTTCATAGTAAAAGAATTTCTTTAAGAATTTATTTGTAGTAAATGGAATTGGATACGATCCAAAGATAAAATTGATTACACGAGATGAAATGAAATTAACTTACCTAAGTGAACACATCACGTTAGAGTGTCTAATAAGTATTCTTGCATATTGAAGAGAAACTATGGTTTCTTATCAATGTCGAATATATATAATCCTCGGTTGTTTAATAAAGCCATTAAGAGTGTTTACACTATGATATGATGCACAGATCTGAAATAGACCCCAAGTACATTATTAAAATATAATTTTGGTAGATATACCTGAAGGTATATGATCCATTGACCATGAGTATGTCTTCAAGAGCAAGACTAATGCAGTTGGAATAATGTGTAACATTGATAAGAATAACATCACAAATTTCAATTGTTGAAATCAGCTTAATGGATTCAATATTCAACATGCTCAAGTTAGTTTGGATTTACTCACAAGATTATCACTTGGTATGACTTTATGTTTTGGTATATATGTATTGAAACAAAAAATTCTGAATAATAATTTCGATTATGCTGTTTACACATAATAACCAAAAAAATTCGAAGTTAGCAGGAGTGGTATCGAGTTTGTGAGTCGTTGGATATAACCTATGAAATGATAAAAAGTATCATTTTATAAGCAATGGAATTGAATAAAAATTTGATAGAAATATCAAATAGTTTAATTATCAATCAAAATATAGAGGAAGCGTGTGTTCATAAGAAAGAACGTTAAAAGGTACATTGGTATTACTAAAACTATAAGAAAACAACACGTTGCTAATTTTTAACGATGTACTTGTACAAAATCAGTCATAGTTGTTTTAATACTCAAAGTTGTATTTGAAAATGATGTCTTTTATAGTAAGTACAAACGATAATGGGAATGTTTGAAATCGATATGCAAAGACAGCTTATTAAAATATTAATACGAAACACGTAAAATGAATACCTTATGCATTAGCAACATGAATTATCATACATGTTATGTTCTCTACGATATCGTGATTTGTTCGTGTATTTGATACATGATGCAAATATTAAATCCAAATTGATATCACTAAATAGTTGTTTGAGGTGTTCTCGTGTATTTATGAAATACTAAAGAATTGTTTAAAGAAATAACAAACTCCATACGAAGGAATGCTCGGACCCAAACTTCCATAAGTAATATTGAGTGTAATATGTCGATAATAAATTCAAGTTAAGAATCTTTAAGTTGGAAATGTTCTAAATGAAAGACTATGGCCAATTCAATCAAAAGGCTGTGTACATCACCTTAGATAGTGCCACAATAAACAATGTATATAAATATAAGTGCATAAATTATAACTGAGCTAAGCGTAATTCCAAATATTGAGAATCCCATAACATTTTTATATGGTAACAATGTTACAATTAGTTCATAACAAACCTCAGAGCTCATTGGAAGTCGAGAGATATACTTTGAATTATTCCACATGATAAATGTAGTTTAACAATGTCCGAGAGGGTTTACTAATAGAGTGGATAATTGAAACATAATATACCCGTTCACTGAGGGACTGACCCAATTTATTTTGTGAAAACCGATTGGAGAAGTCAGGAGATTGATAGTGATAGAGGTATTTCCCAAGGACAATTATGTAATTTGTTACATATATCTAACTCGTCGATCAATCTTGTTTAAAGTAAAGGTTTTCTTTCTATTACATACTTGATATAATGCATTATATTAATTAATTAATTTAATTAAACTATAGTTAATATAAAATCCATAAATGATACATTTTGTGATAGTAGTTACAAAGTATTATAACAGGAGTAATTTATCATAATGGAAATAAATATACCATTTTAAATGTTCTTAGTCAAGATGCATCAAAACCGGAGTACTTATGATTACTATGGGCACCTAGGGGTTACACACTAATAGTTATTGGATAACTATAGACGACTCACTCAATAATTTTATGTTGGTTAATATAACTAAGTTCAAATAGAAAATATCTATGTGACTTATTTAAACAATTCTCTCGACTTGAGAATACTGTCAATCTTCAATATGAAAACTTCGCTTTGATTGTAGTTAAATCATGGCATGGCACCCATTGACTAACTTTAGTTGGGTAACGTGCAAGTATTGGAAGTGAACACTATTCAAAAGAGGATTCGTCTCCTTATTTACATGGGGTTGGTATCGTGGTCAACTCAAGTAAATTCAAAGTCAAAGTCTCTAGCCAGGGCATTTCGGTTAATAATAATTGTTATTATTTAAACAAGTTTTTTTTTGTAGTATAGAGTTGAATACGTAGGATAATCGAATTTTGATCATAATCAAATTCCAGAAGACCAATTTAATATAGTTTTGACGAAGAGACTTAGTGTAAATAGATGTCACAACCGAGAACCGCTTAATAAAGTAAAATTTGATTTTACTAAAACTAAGTAAGCGACGAATTTGGCCAAAATGTCACATTACTTGCTAAGTGACATGTGAATGTTAACACTCGAATAGTTCAATGTTAATCGTTGACCCAATTTACACCAGACGAGTCACACAACCGAAATGATGAATTCTCTTTAAACTAAATGAATTATTTGGTTTATAATTGTTATAAGTTAACTAAAAAATATTAATTATAAACTTTTGAATATGATTTAAGGAATAAATATTATTGTACATATTTATAATAGTCATAAATATATCGATCGATATGCGATATCAACAAGCAATTAAATCAGATTTAATTAATAATATTTATTTAGGCTTAAATGGGCTATTTGATCCATGATATTATGGTGTTAATTTAGTAAAAACATAGACTATAGGTGACGGATAAAATGCTAGAAGCACATTTGAGATGGATGGCTTAGATGTAGTGAGACTTAGTATGAGATGTGATCCACATTTGCCTCTATTTCATCCACCATATAAAGGCCTCTAGCCGTAACTATTTCAGGACTTTTTGGCTACCTATTTTCTTCCATTGCTGGTCGAATTCTCCATCTTGAAGCTCCAAAAATTTCAACCCAAACCAATTCAAAAGGCTACAACTTTTGTATAGTCAAAAGTCTACACTTCAAGGATTAACATTCTACTGAATCAAGAAGGTTTCAAATGGGGGAGAATTCATCATTATTAGATGTACTTCAAAGTACTGGTTTTGGTATTTGTTAACTATACCATGTGATTTATGATAACTAAACAATATTCAATTATTTGTTTGTATATTATTATTATATTTTTAATTAGGTGAGATTCTTATATGGCATTTTTCTATAGATCTGACATACATAGCTAAATAAATTTTATTTTAATTATTATCCTTTTATTAACTAAATCACATATATATATTTAATATGTGATATAACATAAATTAAATGACTTGTATTGAATTGTATCACCATATCATGTTAATAATTGATCATATATTTTATATATGCATGTTTACACTAATTGTAATTTTTGATAACCAAAATTATTTTTAAATAATTATTTACTATTTTTAATTATTATTTTTGCCAATATTTGATTAATTCACACAAAATAATATATGTTTTAAAACTTATTTTTTAAATTTTATAGAATTGTTTTATCATTATACCATCTCTCACATAGAAACCTAGGATTTCAGAATCAATTTTTTTATTTTTAAAAACCAAATAAATATGCAGCTGAAATTAAATAAAATAAAAAATATTTTTTAATTGATAAAATTATGGAAAATTTTCTTGACCTTACATATCATGTTTGAATTTCTAAAAATTTAAATCCATAAAATATATTATGGAAATATATTTTAATATTATTTTATTGCTTTTCGGCTAATTAATATATATATACATATATATATATAGTACAATTAAATTATTTTAAAAAATTTGTGCTGTGCATGCGATTTGGAAATTTGAAAAATAAATAATTTTTAATGTTTATTTAGTTTTCATAATTGATGTACATATATATATATATATATATATATATATATTTGTATTTGTAAATACATATATTTATAAATATTTTAGATGTTATAAACATACTTATATACACATATATGTATATGTTATAATAATAGCTTGTTTCTGTAAAAATATATGTGTATATTTATATTAATAAAACAACTTACATATATTATTTATATAAACATATATTTATATATGTAGTCATTTATTTAATTAACATCTACTAAAAAATGTGTACACAAATCATTAATATTTTTCATATATGCAATACATATTTTATATAATGTATATATATGCACGAGATATTTTGGCATGTGCAATGCATGTGCATATAGGCTCTTTATTAAATTATTGAAATTGAAAGTTCTTTGTAATTTGATAAAAATAAACTAAAAAACATAAAGAAAAAATATAACATCTTGTTGGAATAAGTTTGAATTTATAACATTGTTTATGTTATATAATTTACATTTAAAGATAGATGTTAATATTTGTTCATGGTGAGATTCGAATTTATGACCTCTTGTTTGCATGGAATGACATTTTTAAATTTCACGGTCGAGTCAAAAAATTGTGTTTTTATTTAAACTATAAATAAAGATTTATAGATTGGTTGATTTATCTAGAAAAATCTTGCATTACCTATTCTAATGCAGCCATATATATTTATTTCGTTCTCTGAAGTCTAATTACAATTACAATTCTATTCTGTGGATAATTGGAATCGACATCTAGGTTGAATACGTCTAAAGTACTTGTAGGAAGATTTTATCTCCTAATTTATGGGGAGATCATATCAAATGAAAATTTAATATTTAAAAAGTTATATATAGGGGTATTTTAGGAAGTTCATGGTCGGACCAAAAGATTGTGCTTCTATTCCAATTATTAATAAAGATACACACGCACACATAGTCGTAATATTTATATAAATAAGAGGTTTACATACATACATATACTTGGAAAACATATAATACGTAGAGGATGAGCTAACAAGTTCATTGGAATGCAAATCCCAACATCTATATATGAGAATGTTATATCTTACGCGGATAATTATACTACACATGCACACACATACATATATGTATATGATACATATGTGTACTATTATATTTTACTGAATATAAATTAAATAACATTCTATCTATAATTTATAAATTTAAATGAAAAAAGAGATTATATTTAAATTAGATTTAAAAACGTTATAAATAAATTAGACTTTATAGGCTCAATAAAGATCCAATAGGGTAAAAAACATTTGAAGTTCGTCTGTAACTTCCACTACGGCTAGCCCAGTTTCAATATATGTTTCATTACTTGTTTTTGAACTCTTATTTTTGCGTGTCTATGTATAATATTAAATTATTTGCTGATCATTAATACCAGTGATTTATTCAACCAAATTTCAGAAGAAGGGACTTCCACATGCCCGCATGTAGGTATTCATATGCAGCGATCAAAGACCTAAAACCACTTTCGATGTGGATAAAGTGGTTAGTGCTGAAATACCAGTTATTTGTCTAGGTTTATTTGCACATCAATTGGTTTGCCAACATATGATTCATGGTCCTTGCGGCCAACCAAGCCTAGAATGTCCTTACATGGTTGCTGGCTTTTGTTCAAAGCGTTATCCTAAAAATTTATGTAATGAGACTACGTTTGACAAAAGTAGGTTTTCCATTTATAGAAGAAGGAGCAACGGCTATTCCATGGTGTCGCCCAATGGTTTTAACGGAATAATGGATGGGTAATACCACATAATGTGGACTTAGTGGTTAAGTATTCAGCTCATATTAATGTAGAGATATGCAACAAAGTGCAAATGGTGAAATATTTGTTGAAGTATATTAAATAATGGTCACAATAAGGCAACTGTGGTCATTGAGGATTGTGTTGGTATAGACCATACTTTTGTTGGAGAGGTTGATGAGGTGAAAACTTACTTAGACTACAGGTACATTTGTGCATCGGAGGCAAGCTGGAGAGTATTTGAATTTGACATTTACTTTCACCGTTTAGAGGTTGATGTTTCATATGCCTGGTGAATACATAGTTTTCATTGATGATTCTTATTCCTTGGTAGAGGTTCATAATAGACCTCATGTTGATAAAACAATGTTTAAGCAGTGGTTTGAAATAAATAAGACATGTCCTGAGTGTTGAATTTCCTACAAAATGGGTGTGGGACAAGTCATTTAAAAGGGTGAAAATTAGGCAAAAGGGAGATACGATGGCGGAATATATTATGCTCATCCTATAACAAAATGTTTATGTCTTCGTATGCTCTTAAATGTTGTAAAGGGTCCAATATGTTTTGAAGATATTAACAGTGGATGGTGTTCTTTTGGATGATTTTAAGTCTGCTAAAAGAACAAGAGGTTTGTTGGAAGTTGATAATGAATGGAATATAGCTAAATGAAGCAGGTTTTACGGTACAACCACTGTTTTAAATCTCGGGTATCTCGGCCGATATCTCGGTTGAAGGCATGGGCGAAACGAAACGTGAGATATCGGTTGATATCTCGTTTCGAATATATCGGTCGAAATTTCCAAATATCAGCCGATATTTGAAGCGAAACGATATTCCGAGATCTCCTTGATATATTTTTAAGAAAAGGTACAGGCCCATCTCAGCCCAAATTCAAAAAAAAAGGCAGCCCTTTTCTTCATTATTCGATTAAATTTCTCAAAAATCACTTTGCTCATAAAAAATATTGAACTTCCTCTTCTCTAGAGAAAAAATCGAACTCCCTCTTCTAAAAAAAGTCGAACGCCCTCTCCTTGAAAAAATCGAACTCCCTCTTCCAACTTCCAACGCCTCGCAATTACTTCTAATTTTCGACTATTCAATCGCTTTTGACAGTCTGCAGCTTAATCTTCTATCAATATCTCTATTTCCTACAGGTATGTAAATTAGGGCTTTTTCTATTTAAATGAAATTCAAAAATTGAATTTACAGTATAATTTAGAGTAGATTTGCAAATAGATTTAATTTGCAAGTATAATTTCATGGTTAAGACCACTACTTTCTTTGCTTAAACATTTATTTTGTGAATATTGGTGGCCCTGTGAATATTGGTGGGCCCTATGAATATTGGTTTGCTTAAGACCGCTACTTTCTTTGTTTATCCAAACATTTATTTTGAATATTGGTGGCCCTGTGAATGCTCTACGGCAGGAAGTAATGCAAGCATGAAGGGTAGAATTTCCTTGTTTATGTGGAAGGAAGTAATGCAAGCACGATAGGTAGCGTTTCCTGCTTTTATGTTGGTATTCACATAACTATGGTTCATGTCAGTTTAGAACTTTAATTATGTAAGTGGTCTTCATTAATTATGTAAGTGGTGTTCATTTGATATTTTTGTAATGTTTAATTAGATATGTATGTATTGTTTACTTGTTTTAAACTTTTTGTGTTGTGTAAACTTCATGGATATGGTTTTTTAATATTATTCATCATATTTTAGTATTTTATGTAAATATTATTGCATAATCAAATTAATTTTAAACATGGAACATTGAAATATACGCCGATATGGTCCCGAGATGAACTTTAAGATCCATATGTCAATCCGATATTGGCATCCGAGATGCACTCGTCTTATCCGAGATCTCCCCCGATACGATACCGGGTCATTAAAATCATCGAGATGAAACGTACGGATATCCGAGATTTAAAACCTTGGGTACAACTACACAATTTTCACTTTTATTATAAACATGAGGTTGCATGTTTGTAGCTCGGAGGTGGAAGAGACTGAAAAACCAATTACTTTCTCTGATTGCATCCTTCATGTTGGTGAGGGAAAGTTACCAGTTATCTCATTTGACGAGGGTAAAGAGTGTAATTGGATAGAAATACCAGATATCTCATTTGACGAGGGTGAAGAGTGTAACCGGATAAAAAAAACCGAATGAGTACCTTATCCCATCAGGTGACGGTCCAATACATAAGATGGTTGTTGAAATGTACCCAGATTTGGAAGAGAGTATCGTGAATAAACAGTATTTTGGTGATTATTGTATACTATCTCCACCTAATGAGTGTGTGGAACAAATTAACTCTTACGTGATTGGCCTTTCATCTATAGATTTAAAAATATATTTAAGCGCAGATTCAATTAGCCCCTTCGAAACAATAGAAGAAAAATATCTGTCATATCGAGCTGATTTTTAAATACCCTTAAAATACCTGGTCTTCCTAACTGTTATCCCACATTTTGGTCAAGCCGAGATACCATGAATTCGGCAAAATCATATAGTTATCAAGATTGAAGATCGGTTGTGTGACGACCTGACTTTCAACGACCAGAAAGTCGTATCGTCTTTAAGAAAGAAAGAGATAGAAAGAGAAAAGAAAGAAGAGAAAGAAGAACAACAACAGAATCTCAACAGCAGAACGAATAAATTATATTAATAACATAAATATTACATAGTTTACAACCATTATCAGAGTTACAAAGATTACACATCACATACTAGACAGTTATAAACACCTGTCTAGTTATACAACTCATTACAATACAAGGAACTACTCAGAGAAACCAACACAGCGGAACACTATATAACTACAATGCAGAAGCCTCCTGCTCCATTGCTCTTCCATAATTCGTCAAAGCTAACCTGAATCCCTTGGCTACTCGTAAAAATTTGAGTACCCAAGATTTTAACAAAAACAGAAATAAACTCCAGGTCAGACATGGGTCTGGTGTGAGTAACAGGTAAAGGTTTCTTAACCTTTGAAAATAAAAGGTATCACGTAAGACTTCCCACACATGAACATGGAAAAGTTTTTACCTTAAACTAACCAAAACATTTGATAGGAAATCCAGTGATATTATAATAGGTCTAGGGCTTTCAAGTAAATATGAAATAGCCGAAATTGTTAAATCTATTAAATTCCAGCTACTAGCCACAAAAGTGGGTAATACAATCAAAACCGATGGCACTTATTGGATTTTGGATTCCATACAATGGCAGGGCTACCAGGGTACCGCCCGTCACAGTACGTGGTCTAGATCACTGTACCGAGGATCACTCCTAATCCCCCTGCAACACAAAGCCGGAACCATTCCTTACCGAACAGTTTCGAACAAGACCACCCCGCAGTTGTGATCAGCAACTGCACCACACAGCCGAAATAAAGGGGACCTCTAGACAGGGGTAAATCTCGTCCTACTTGGGCATGACCCACTTAGCCTTGCTGCACCTCCCATGTTTTAGCCATTCCCGATTGATGAGGCTTGAGGCTATGATTACCTTTATAGAACACATCACTTAGAATGCTCATCGTCCACTTGACGATGTTCTGAAAGCATCCAATCCATACAAGTTCGTTCCGGGTTCGAACGAAACCGAAGGCATTATCTCGTTACACTCATTTTGGAATCACCCTCAAAGTTAACGACGATAACCCTTGCACTCTGAATCTTAATCTTCACTTGAGATACACGACCTATCGTTAATTTAGATCGATGTGATTTTCGGATATCCAAATATGGAAACCCGATCCCGGTCTCATCGAATCCAAAACGTATCTTTTAAGGCCAAGTTGTTTTAAGGTTTAAAACAATTTCAATTCATTATCTATATACATACAGATAGATAATTCACAACATCACAATAGATAATCAACATTATCATCACCAACAGATAATCCATATTATCATCACAATGTAACCAAAGCATCCATATCACACAGCATTACTCATCTCATAGTTGAGATTACAAACCATTCAAGGCAACCAATATCATCCATTCATACATAAGCAATTATTTAATGATCACCATCCATAATTAATTTAAAATGAATTAAATTAATTATTTCATCCCTAATTAATTTAAAGTAAATTAAATTAATTACTTCATCATTATAATCCTGCTTAGCTTAACCATTAATTAATTGCAAATCAATTAGTTAATCACCATCTCGTTATTCATTTCAATTAATCATTCCTGATTAACAATTTTCTAATTACAATAAGTAATTTGCCTTAAATTAATAACACCAGTTAATTATACTTAACCCTTTATAATAATTAACTTTTAATTACTAAATCAATTAATTAACTATAATTAATTAATCCTTTATTAATTAATTACTTCATTTATTAATTATTCTTTAATTAATCAATTCTAAATTTACATCATTAATTTTATTAATTAATGATTTTATAATTACATTTTTAAGTTAATCTCACTATTTAAATTAATTACATTAAGTAATTAATCTTCAGTCAAACCATATATATTAATCACCCTTGATTAAAAACATCTAGTAATTAACTACCCTTAATTACTCTATCAATAAATTACTCCTTGATTTATTCTCTAATTAATCCCTTGATTAATTACATTCAGTAGCTACCATTAATTACTTCATTTCAAAAATTAATTACCCTTAATTACTTATCTCAATTAATCCCTTGATTAATTATAAAGTAATTTAATCCAAATCACTCCATTATTAAACCATCTTTTAATTACATCCAGCAATTATCAATTAATTACTTCACTAAGTAATTACACTCCATTAATTACATAAAGTAATTATTATCAAATCATCAAGTGTTTAAATTAATCAAACTTAATTAATTAATCTAAACTAATTACATTAACCCAATTAATTACATTAAGTAATTAATTCATTAATTACTTCTATTAACTAATTAAACATAAATCAATTTCACAAATGATTATTATCAATTAATTAATCTAATTAATTATTGAAATTAACCACATCAATTAATTGTTAAATAATCTTAGTTAATGACATTCATTAACTATCCTTTAATTTCTTTCTAAAGGAATTAACTTAGATTAACTATCATCAATTACAAATTAATTAATATTTAATTACAAATTGATTAATCTCTAATTATTTAATTAATTAAGTGTTAATTGTAACTTAATTAATCGTTAATTACGAAATTAATTAATCTTTAATCATTAATTAAAATCTAATTAATAACCCTTAATTACAATTTAATTAACCTAAATTAATTAATCTTAAGTCTTAATTAATCAATTTAAAAACTCTTAATTACTTAATTAATCATCCATATTATTAATTAATTAAATAATTAGTTATTCATCTTAATAATTTAATGAATCCAAATCATTAAACTTTAATTTAATTTAAGAAAAAACATTTCTTACTTAATCAAACATTTAAAAACAATTTGTTTTCAAATTTACTTTAAATTCGATTTAAAATTCATTTTAAATTTAAGATTTTAAAATGAATACAAATTTATCTAAACAAGGTTTAAAACAATTCAAAATATTTTTATCACAAGTTAAAGATATAACCATTTTATAAAATAAGTTTAAAAGAATATAAAACAAATTCATTTTAAAATTTAAATCAATTTTAGACATACACTTTGCAAACAAGATTGTTTAAATCATTTCAAATTTTAAAAAATTACATTTATTTCAAAACTGGAATACAAATTAAATTTGATTCCTGATTACTTAGATTCAGAACTTCTTACATCTTAAATTTCATCTTAAATTCAAATCATTTAACCATTTTTTTTAAAGTAGTTAAAACAATTTAATTTAAACTTTATTTTATATTAAAAGAAACTGAAATTCAACTCAAATTCCAGATTTTTAAATCTCAGATTTAAACTTATTTTAAATTTTCTATTTTACAATTTAAACTTTCAGTTCAAATTGAAAACCCAACATACTTTTACACTTGAAAGTTGTTGAAACCAAATTAAATTTTCAAATTTTAAATCAGTTCAAAAACCAATATTCAAACTATTTGAATTCAGATTCAATTCAGGTTTAAATCCAAGCTTAAAGTTTTGATTTACCAATTTAAACTTTTTTTTTAAATTTACAAATAGGAACAGGTTTCTGTTTTAAAACCTGTAAACAACTTAATATACTCGAGCCTACCCTAAATAACTCTGAGTCAAAACCATATCTGCTTCGAGTTAAAACTCGAATTCCCCGAGACAAACGCGAGGCAACCAAAATCCTGCAGCACCCCAACTAACAACATAGTTCATCAGAAAACTAGTGCACCGTGCACATGCACGGCGCCGCCGACCAACTCCTGTCGACTCCACACCCTCGAGCAGAACGGCGATCACCCTCACACCAGAATCCGGCCACCACAACATCCATCCAAACCTGAAATCGAAAACAAGCTTCTCACCCAAACCTGGAACAGGCAGAACCACAACAATCCACAACCTGTCAACGCCTCACACAAACACCTCTGACCACCGTTGGCTCTGAAACTCCGACGAAGTCCTCGTCAACCCACTAACTTCCAATGCCCAAGAAATAGTTGAACTCGATCAACTACAATTGCCGAAATGATCAATCGTGTCTAACCCATTAAAACTAGGGTTCTAAACTTGAATCACAATCCATCATCTCCAAAATGAAATGCACCCAATCAAATAATTTTCCCATCATCCATGATAACTCCTCCTCCTCCAGAAGCAAACTCGGCACCTCTAACCACTTGTGGCAACACAGATGCCCAAAATACATAATACTGATAATAGAGAACTGCTTTTTGAATATAGCATTAAAAATTGTAATTTTTCTTTTAAAAATCATAATTTTGTATGATGTTTCAGATTATAACCCTGAAACATAGAATCAATGTATTTGAATTTTCATTTATACTCATTTTTGCTCTGTTATTCTTATTTCCAAATAATACAAAATTTTATTTAAATTATATAAATTTTTAAAACTTATTCTATGATCTAACAATCAAGTTTGGTTGGCATTTTAAATCTTAACATAGATTGTTATAAGAGGAAATGGATTTTTAACAAAATTCATACTACTAAAACTATGTACTGTCAGATGCATATACAACAGCATCATACATCTATACACATCACACATTAATATATTCACAGAAACGCACTTAAAATTTACACACAATCATACAAATTTATAGATATGAACATGCATCAGGTTTAATAATACTTAAGATTTTAAATAAAAAGTTACTCACCTGAATTTTGATGAGCAGAGCACCAGTTTGAAAACCCTTGTGAAACTTTTGAAAACTTGTTTGAATGCTTTAAAAGTTTTTGCTCCTCGATTTAGAACAGCCTTTAATCTTTTGAAAACTTGCTTTTAAAAACTTTAAACTTGTTGCTTTAAAATGCTTCCAGCTTTAAAAGAAAATGAAGGCTTTTGTTTTGGAAATATACAGGTTAGCTCCAGATTTTGAAGAATGCAGGTTTTCTTGCTTCAGATTGAATAAAAATGTTATAGAGGCTTCAATTTGGAAATGTGTTTACAGATTGAATAATGAACATGCTTAAAATTTAAGAAAATGAATGTAGTTTGCTTTTGAAAATGATTTGCAAGTTGGTTTGAAAAGGAGGAGTTACAGGCTTTAGAAAATGAAATACAGGATTTTGGTTTGATTTAGTTTTGAGGAAGATTTATTATCAGATCTTGGAGGAAAAATGATTTTGATTCCTCGGATTTACTTTTGATTTTGAGGATTGTTTTAAAGTAGAATGTTTTTCAATTGAAAGATTTCTTTGTTTTAGAAATGAAAATGAGAAAAAGAAAAAGGAAAGGAAGATGTGTGTTTATATAACTTATTTTATGATTTATTATAAATCAAAGAAAAAATAAAATAATATGACACTTGTCTTAAATGACAAACGCTTGTAAATTTCCTTATTTGTTAACTTAACACAAGTTAAATGGGGCTTTTATATACTTACACTTGTCTCTAAAATAATTAGTATTATAATTAAGTGTTAATAAAAGTTTTCAACTAAATTAATAGTTTTTAAAATACTTAGTTATATATATAGATAATTTTAAGGAAATAAAACCAAGTATAATTATTAATAAAAACAATACATTACTTTATTATTTGAAAATAACATTTTAGATAATTTAAATAAAATTTATAAAAGAGGTTATAAATTACTTATTATTTAAATGAATAAATGTTTCGTTTATAGGTTGTATATTATTAATCTTATTTAAACTTTAAGCTAAAACCCCTTTTAAATAATTATACATTTATTTTATGTATTTTTAAAATCATATAGTTCTTTATCAAATAGCTTTGAAAAGCTTAACATTAAATAAATCATAATTTCCCAATTACCAAAATATTTGAAATTATAAAATTTGTTTTATTAATTAAATTTAAAACCAAACTCAACCATTTAAAATATATATAAATATATATACATTATAAATAGAAAACAATTTATTAGCTTATTAAAAGATAAATTCACTAATTAAATGTTTATTAAAAAAGATTATTAAATCAATTCAAATTTATTTACCAAAATTATCAAATCAACTTAATTTTAAATACAGATTAGTAAATTTATATTGCCAGAAATTCCGGAATATCACATTCCTTCCCCCTTAAAAAGAATTTCGTCCCCGAAATTTAAAATGAAGGTAATTTAATAATCTCATTAAAGATTTAATTATAAAACACAACATATATTAATCATATGCTAACAACCAAAGCAACCAATTCACAAAACCAAAACAAGTCTAACTATCTAGAAAAATTCTGGATAGAACTTCCACGAGTTCCCCGGTATAAATATCGGGATACTCGCTCTACAGAATCCAAACAATCAATACTACTAAGCTACAGAGCTGCTGCTTATCTAAGTCTTCAAAACTAAATAGGATATCAGACTACAGACGAGTCTGACTCAACAACCAAACCTCCTGAACTGCTGGTTCCAAAACCAGAGATAGATCATACACGTACTCCCTCAGGGATACGTGAAACACACCGAATCCCAGTTATCCAATCTGGCAATTCAACTCTGAAAACCAGCACTTATCTTACCAAAACACAGAATAAGTCCAAAACACCTCGGAGCTAGCTTCCCAGATTTACCAAAACTTATAGCTCCTCGGATCGGAGAAAACTTATCCCAAACCAAATCTCCGATTCCGGAATCCAAATTCCTTTGTCTCTTATCCATAAAATCCTTCGAACGATCCTGGGCTGCCTACATCCTTACTGATCAGCTCAACCCTTGCCGATGCCTCTAAAAACATACTAGACCAAAACAAACCAATACAATGATCTCCTCAAGATCAATCCAAAACCAAGAATACGAACTCTACTCCTCAAACAACAGAATACTGAACTTACTTCTCCTTATCCGAAAAAGAAAAGAAGATGCACTTCCAAACTGCTTCCGCTGCACAACTCTGATCTGAAGTAGATGAAAATGCTGATGAAGAACACGAGCACAAACTGGACAACACATCACAGAAATATGATTCAATGGATCCATAAAGAAAAACTCAGAAGTTCCTCCGAAACCTGAGTTGCTTCATCAACTCTATCTCAAGGAACCATCCTTCTACTAAACTGAACCACCGGTTCCACTTCTGGAATCCTAGCCGATAAGAAAACTCAATCACCGGATTCAAATAAACCTCTGACTTCCCTGAAGACATCTGGACTATTACCAACAACCCAAGAGAGCACTCAAACTATCGCAAGTCACTTTTGCGATCAACTCAGCCTAATTCCAAAGAAACTGCTCTCTCTTTACCAATCAGAACAGCTTACATTGGCTTGTCCAATTTGCCGAAGAAATGGATCCATTCTGCTGCTTCTGAACTCTACTTCAGAAAAACTACTCAGCCAGAAGACTTCCTGCCAACACAGAATACTCCGAGCTGTACTGCTAACACCAATGCCAAAGACTTCCTAATCCAAAGCTCTTCGAGAAACTCGGACCCCAAAGCAAATAGAAACACCCTGTTGGACTCAGCTACAACACCGAAACAGACACACTTCCTTACTTTTGTTCCAAAGAAACATCTTCGGAAATATCCATAGTCACTGTGTCTCATCACACAGATACTAATTCCTGAGGTATCAAGATAACGTCACTCACTTCTGCCAAACTGACAGATCTAAACACAACTCATCCAACTTCAAAGGTAGACTCCGAACCTTTAAAAAGGTTTCCTTCAGAGATCGATGAAATCCCTATACCAAGTAAAGCTTACCCGAGACGGTATTAAGTCTACTGTCTCGACAAATACACTTCTAACCTCAAACATTCAAACTCCAACCAATGGTAGTTGTGTTACACACACCACTACCCAATCTACCTTTATAACTTATATTGGAAAACCTGTACGGGTAACCCAAATAGATAGAAATAATTATATATATTTATATATATTAAAATTACAAATACGCTCTCTCAAGATAGACACCACTCAAGAGCCTAGGTATTCGCTCAACATAGAGCTCTGATACCAACTGTGACGACCCGACTTTCAACGACCAGATAGTCGTATCGTCTTTAAGAAAGAAAGGGATAGAGAGAGAAAAGAAAGAAGAGAAAGAAGAACAACAACAGAATCTCAACAGCGGAACCAATAAATTATATTAATAACATAAATATTACATAGTTTACAACCATTATCAGAGTTACACGGATTACACATCACATACTAGACAATTATAAACACCTGTCTAGTTATACAACTCATTACAATACAAGGAACTACTCAGAGAAACCAACACAGCGGAACACTATATAACTACAACGCTGAAGCCTCCTGCTCCATTGCTCTTCCACAATTTGTCAAAGCTAACCTGAATCCCTTGGCTACTCATAAAAATTTGAGTACCCAAGAGTTTAAGAAAAACAGAAATAAACTCTGGGTCAGACATGGGTCTGGTGTGAGTAACAGGTTAAGGTTGCTTAACTTTTGAAATTTTTTTGAAAACAAAAGGTATCACGTAAGACTTTCCACACATAAACATGGAAAAGTTTTTACCTTACGCTAACCAAAACATTTGATAGGAAATCCGGTGATATTATAATAGGTCTAGGGTTTTCAAGTAAATATGAAATAGCCGAAATTGTTACATCTATTAAATTCCAGCTACTAGCCACAAAGTGGGTAATACAATCAAAACCGATGGCACTTATTGGATTTTGGATTCCATACAATGGCAGGGCTACCGGGATACCATCCGTCACGGTACGTGGCCTGGATTATTGTACCGAGGATCACTCCCAATCCCCTGCAACACAAAGCCGGAACCATTCCTTACTGAACAGTTCCGATCAAGGCCACCCCGCAGTTGTGATCAGCAACCGCACCACACAGCCGAAATAAAAGGGACCTCTGGATAGGGGTAAATCTCGTCCTACTTGGGGATGACCCACTTAGCCTTGCTACACCTCACATGTTTTAGCCATTCCCGGTTGATGAGGCTTGAGGCTACGATTACTTTTATAGAACACATCACTTGGAATGCTCATCGTCCACCTGACGATGTTCTGAAAGCATTCAATCCATACAAGTTCGTTTCGGGTTCGAACGAAACCGAAGGCATTATCTCGTTACACTCATTTTGGAATCACCCTCAGAGTTAACGACGATAACCCTTGCACTATGAATCTTCATCTTCACTTGAGATACACGACCTATCGTTAATTTGGATGGATGTGGTTTTCGGATATCCAAATATGAAAACCTGATCCCGGTCTCATCGAATCCAAAACGTATCTTTTAAGGCCAAGTTGTTTTAAGGTTTAAAACAATTTCAATTCATTATCTACATACATACAGATAGATAATTCACAACATCACAATAGATAATCAACATTATCATCATCAACAGATAATCCATACTATCATCACAATGTAACCAAAGCATCCATATCACACAGCATTACTCATCTCATAGCTGAGGGTACAAACCATTCAAGGCAACCAATATCATCCATTCATACATAAGCAATGATTTAATGATCACCATCTATAATTAATTTAAAATGAATTAAATTAATTATTTCATCTCTAATTAATTTAAAGTAAATTAAATTAATTACTTCATCATTATAATCCTGCTTAACTTAACCATTAATTAATTACAAATCAATTAATTAATCACCATCTCGTTATTCATTTCAATTAATCATTCTCGATTAACAATTTTCTAATTATAATAAGTAATTAGCCTTTAAATTAATTACATCAGTTAATTATACTTAACCCTTTATAATAATTAACTTTTAATTACTTAATCAATTAATTAACTAAAATTATTTAATCCTTTATTAATTAATTACTTCATTTATTAATTATTCTTTAATTAATCAATTCTAAATTTACATCATTAATTTTATTAATTAATGATTTTCTAATTACATTTTTAATTAATCTCACTATTTAAATTAATTACATTAAGTAAATAATCTTCAATCAAACCACATATATTAATCACCCTTGATTAATAACATCCAGTAATTAACTACCCTTAATTACTTTATCAATAAATTACTTCTTAATTTATTCTCTAATTAATCCTCGATTAATTACATTCAGTAATTAACTACCATTAATTACTTCATTTCAAAAATTAATTACCCTTAATTACTTATCTCAATTAATCCCTTGATTAATTACAAAATAATTTAATCCAAATCACTCCATTATTAAACCTTCTTTTAGTTACATCTAGTAATTATCAATTAATTACTTCACTAAGTAATTACACTCCATTAATTACATAAAGTAATTATTATCAAATCATCATGTGTTTAAATTAATTAAACTTAATTAGTTAATCTAAACTAATTACATTAACCCAATTAATTACATTAAGTAATTAATTCATTAATTACTTCTATTAAGTAATTAAACATAAAACAATTTCACAAATAATTATTATCAATTAATTAATCTAATTAATTATTGAAATTAATCACATTAATTAATTATTAAATAATCTTAGTTAATGACATTCATTAACTATCCTTTAATTTCTTTCTTAAGGGATTAACTTAGATTAACCATCATTAATTAGAAATTAATTAATATTTAATTAAAAATTAATTAATCTCTAATTATTTAATTAATTAAGTGTTAATTGTAACTTAATTAATCCTTAATTACGTGATTAAGTGATCTTTAATCATTAATTAAAATCTAATTAATAACCCTTAATTACAATTTAATTAACCTTAATTAAGTAATCTTAAGTCTTAATTAATCAATTTAAAAACTTTTAATTACTTAATTAATCATCCATATTATTAATTAATAATTTAATGAATCCAAATCATTAAATTTTAATTTAATTTAAGAAAAACATTTCTTACTTAATCAAGCACTTAAAAACAATTTGTTTTCAAATTTACTTTAAATTCCATTTAAACTTCATTTTAAATTTAAGATTTTAAAATGAATACAAATTTATCTAAACAAGGTTTAAACAATTCAAAATCTTTTTATCACAAGTTAAAGACATAACCATTTTATAAAATAAGTTTAAAAGAATATAAAACAAATTCATTTTAAAATTCAAATCAATTTTAAACAAACACTTTGAAAACAAGATTGTTTAAATCATTTCAAATTTTAAAAACTTTCATTTATTTCAAAAGTTGAATACAAATTAAATTTGATTCTTGATTACTTAGATTCAGAACTTACTTACATCTTAATTTCATCTTAAATTCAAATCATTTAACCATTTTTTTAAAGTAGTTAAAACAATTTAATTTAAACTTTAGTTTATTTTAAAAGAAACTGAAATTCAACTTAAATTCCAGATTTTTAAATCTCGAATTTAATGTAACGACCCGTATTTTTACGGATCGAAGGATCGTAGAATTGTTGTTATTAGGTCGTTAGTGTTGTTAAGTCGTTTAGAGTTAAGTCGTCCAGGGTTTAGGCCGTGCAGTGGCTTAGGTCGGTGGAGCGAATTAGGAGTTGGAGCGACCTATAGGAGTGACCGACCTATAGAAGTGAGCGACTTAATGGGATAGTGGTTGAACGAGTTACTGACCTAAGGGAGATAGGTCGGTGAAGCGACTTAAGGTAGTTAGCGGCTTAAGGAGGGTAGCGACCTAGTGGTTAGCGCTGTGTTGAAGTTAGGTCGTAAGCGACCTATGATAAGTCGCTATGTTTAGTTAGGTCGCGAGGTGACTTAGTGTTAGGTCGCGACCATAGTTAAGTCGCTAAAGGCGCATAGGCTAAGTCGTTAGGTCGTTGAGCCGTTAAAAGTCTTAGGTCGGGGGCACTGCTAAGTCGTAGGTCGTGGAACTGTTAAGTCGCGAGCGACTTAAGGGCGAGTGACTTATGGTTCGGCCTATAAACACACGTGCTTCCTTCACTTTTTGGGATCCGGATTTTGAAGCGACGAAATGCTGCCATTTTGAGAGCTCGAGTGCTACACTTCTTCACTGCTTATCTCTTCTCTAATCTAGTGCTTCCTTCCATCCAAGATTGAAGATCAAATCGAAGATCCAAGAGCCAAAATTGAAGATCTACATTCTTCAAATAGAGACTTCATCGTTTGAAGCGGAATTTTGACGGATCAAGCTAGATCCTTCGCTGTCCAGATCTGGAGTTTGTTGCTTTTGAGGTGTTTAGGTGATTCGGTGAGTGGTGGTTATCTCTCACACGGACCCAAAGGAGTATATCGGATTGGTGGTTTGATTTTTGTGTTAAAGTAGTGGTTTCATGCATTTCTGTAAAACCTAAGCATAGATTCATTGTTCATGAAGATTTGACATCCATTTTAGTACATGTTAACCTATACAAGTTCATCCATTAAGTTGTAGAGATAATACTTATGATCCATGCTTGTTAGATTTGGACTCTTTATTTACAAGATTGCCATTTTGTTATAATTGCTTTTAGATCTTGTTTGAATGCTTGATTACTTGGATTAATTATTGATTTGATTGATTAGTTGATTAGTTGATTAGTGATTGAATTTGGTCAAGTATGGTCGGAGATGATTCAAAAGCTAAGGGGAAGGCTCTTGAATAAGGAAAGGTGCTCGTAGCATATGTGGCGGATGTTGAAGCTCATATGGATAGATTTGATGATGATGTTGATGGGCTTTGCTATGATGAGATGAGGCGAAGCATGATAGGATGAAGCCTTGGTATAATCCAGACGGGATCATTCCAAGCAGGTTGATAATGGTTGGCTTGAGAGGCGCTTGAGCTAGTATGGAAATAGTCGTCAAGGAGGATGACTAGAAGGCTGAGATCTCATCGTTGTTGAAGGTTCTAGCAGGCTCAAAGCAAGAGTACGCTTGGCAGATTCGATAGTCCCGATCGACTAATAGTTGATGGTCGAGTACTCTGGGAAGATTCGATAGTCCTAGGCACGGGTCACGACGACGTGTGGAGTTCTATCTAGAACCGGGGTTACCATTAGCCCTTGACAGACGGATGAAAGAATGAGCCAGTCATTCAATTAACGGTGATATCGAGGCAATGATAACAGTGATAGCCAGAGTCATGGATGTTTGGATGCTTTGGTTGTATCGTCACTCGGTCTCAAGAGTGATGTTTTGTGGGTGCTTATCTGATCTTGGTTTAGGCCTTGGGGGTTTGTGCTTGGAAAACATCGACCTTGACTCGAGTGATAATTGTTTTACTTTAAATGTCTGCTTTGCTATGTTTATTTCTGCTTAGTGGGTCTGGGGGCTATCTGTAGAAAGAGGTGGAGTGGGAGGGTTGGATTCCTATTCTTTTTTCCTTTATGCTCTTTTGGTATGTTGTTAGTTAATTTACCGCTCACTAAGACTGTTGTCTGACTCAAGGTTTTATGTTCAACTCTTATTACCTTGGGCTGTTCATCCATTTTGGGATGGGCAGACTAGGTAGCAAGTGACAGGTGCTGTTCTTAATGACCAACGATGTTGATGACGAAGAAGAGCTGGAGGCTTTTGCATATTGTTTTTCTTACTATATGTACTGGATGTTCCGCTGCTTGTATGATTCTCTGAGTGTTATGTAGTGAGGCTTGATGTATTGACTATTCAGATGTTTGTATCAAATTGTTTTGTAGTGTATTGATGAGATTCTATTTAGTGAAGCTTCACTATATATATTTCTCTATTGTATTTTATCCCTGCGCTGTGAGTAATACGATAGAGTTTATTGTTTTACTTTAACCCTGATGATCGTCCATGGCGGCCCGGCACACTTTTCAGCGCACTATTTCCTTGTTTTAGTGCAGGAGTTATGGGCGGTCGTCACATTTAAACTTATTTTATATTTTCTGTTTTACAATTTAAACTTTCAGTTCAAATTGAAAACCCAGTATACTTTTACACTTAAAAGCTGTTAAAACCAAATTAAATTTTCAAATTTTAATTCTTTTCAAAAACCAAGATTCAAACTATTTGAATTAAGATTCAGTTCAGGTTTAAATCCTAGTTTAAAGTTTTGATTTACCAATTTAAACTTATTTTTTTTAATTTACAAACAGGAATAGGTTTCTATTTTAAAACCTGTAAACAACTTAATATACTCGAGCCTATCCTAAATAACTCCGAGTCAAAGCCATATCTGCTTCGAGTTAAAACTCGAATTCCTCGAGATAAACGCGAGGCAACCAAAATCCTGCAACACCCCAACCAACAACACGGTTCATCAGAAAATTAGTGCACCGTGCACATGCACGGTGCCGCCGACCAACTCCTATCGACTCCACACCCTCGAGCAGAACGGCGATCACCCTGACACCAGAATCCGGCCACCATAACATCCATCCAAACCTGAAATCGAAAACAAGCTTCTCACCAAAACCTGGAACAAGCAGAACCACAACAATCCAGAACCTGTCAACGCCTCACCCAAACACCTCCGACCACCGTTGCCTCTGAAACTCTAGCGAAGTCCTTGTCAACCCACTAACTTCCAATGCCCAAGAAATAGTTGAACTCGATCAACTACAATTTCCGAAATGATCAATCTTGTCTAACCCAGTAAAACTAGGGTTCTAAACTTCAATCACAATCCATCATCACCAAAATGAAATGCACCCCAATCAAATAATTTTCCCATCATCCATGAAAACTCCTCCTCCTCCAGATGCAATCTCGGCACCTCTAACCACTTGTGGCAACAGAGATTCCCCAAAATACATAATACTGATAATAGAGAACTGCTCTTTGAATATAGCATTAAAAATTGTAATTTTTCTTTTAAAAATCATAATTTTTTTATGATGTTTCAGATTATAACCCTGAAACATAGAACCAATGTATTTGAATTTTCATTTATACTCATTTTTGCTCTGTTATTCTTATTTCCAGATAATACAAAATTTTATTTAACTTATATAAATTTTT
Organism: Allium cepa; assembly: GCA_030765085.1. NCBI lineage: Eukaryota > Viridiplantae > Streptophyta > Magnoliopsida > Asparagales > Amaryllidaceae > Allium > Allium cepa. The sequence continues at coordinate 277,164,834 of CM060934.1, read as the reverse complement.
AAAACTTATTCTATGATCTAACAATCAAGTTTGGTTTGCATTTTAAATCTTAACAGAGATTGTTATAAGAGGAAATGGATTTTTAACAAAATTCATACTACTAAAACTAAGTACTTTCAGATGCATATACAACAGCATCATATATCTATACACATCACACATTAATATATTCACAGAAACGCACTTAAAATTTACACACAATCATACAAATTTATAGATATGAACATGCATAAGGTTTAATAATACTTAAGCTTTTAAATAAAAAGTTACTCACCTGAATTTTGATGAGCAGAGCACCAGTTTGAAAAACTTTGTGAAACTTTTGAAAACTTGCTTGAATGCTATAAAAGCTTTTGCTCCCTGATTTAGAACATCCTTTAATCTTTTGAAAACTTGCTTTTAAAAACTTTAAACTTGTTGCTTTAAAATGCTTCCAGCTTTAAAAGAAAATGCAGGCTTTTGTTTTGGAAATATACAGGTTAGCTCCAGATTTTGAAGAATGCAGGTTTTCTTGCTTCAGATTGAATAAAAATGATATAGAGGCTTCAATCAGGAAATGTGTTTACAGATTGAATGATGAACAGGCTTAAAATTTGAGGAAAATGAATGTAGTTTGCTTTTGAAAATGATTTGCAAGTTGGTTTGAAAAGGAGGAGTTACAGGCTTTAGAAAATGAAATACAGGATTTTGGTTTGATTTGGTTTTGAGGAAGATTTATTATCAGATTTTGGAGGAAAAATGGTTTTGATTCCTCAGATTTGCTTTTGATTTTGAGGATTGTTTTAAAGTAGAATGTTTTTTAACTGAAAGATTTCTTTGTTTTAGAAATGAAAATGAGAAAAAGAAAAAAGGAAAGGAAGATGTGTGTTTATATAACTTATTTTATGATTTATTAAAAATCAAAGAAAAAATTAAATAATATGACACTTGTCTTAAATTACTAACACTTGTAAATTTCGTTATTTGTTAACTTAACACACGTTAAATGAGGCTTTTATATACTTACACTTGTCTCTAAAATAATTAGTATTTATAATTAAGTGTTAATGAAAGTTTTTAACTAAATTAATTAGTTTTTAAAATACTTAGTTATATATATAGATAACTTTAAGGAAATAAAACCAAGTATAATTATAAATAAAAACAATACATTAATTTATTATTTGAAAATAACATTTTAGATAATTTAAATAAAATTTATAAAAGAGGTTACAAATTACTTATTATTTAAATGAATAAATGTTTCATTTATTAGTTGTATTTCAGACTTTCGTATCTAATTTACAAATTGTATTTCTTAAATAATATTTTAAAAAAGAAATAAAACAAATCTTTATTATTAATCTTATTTAAAGTTTAAGCTAAAACCCTTTTTAAATAATTATACATTTATTTTATGTATTTTTAAAATCACATAGTTCTTTATCAAATAGCTTTGAAAAACTTAACATTAAATAAATCATAATTTCCCAATTACCAAAATATTTGAAATTAGAAATATGTTTTATTAATTAAATTTAAAACCAAACTCAACCATTTAAAATATATATTAATATATATATATATATACACACACACACACACACACATTATAAATAGAAAACAATTTATAAGCTTATTAAAAGATAAATTCACTAATTAAATACTTATTAAAGAAGATTATTAAATCAATTCAAATTTATTTACCAAAATTATCAAATCAATTTAATTTTAAATACAGATTATTAAATTTATATTGCCAGAAATTCCGGAATATCACAGGTTGTATTTGAAACGATGGACGATAGTTGAATGGATTCGGATGAACAACACTCAAAAATGGCTATATATGAAATTCGCACTTCACCTAGGTAACGGATCGAATCAGATCCCTGATTTCTGATTCAATCAATGTGCGATTAGTATGGAGTAAAAAGGAGAACCCCACAACAATATTTCAAATTTCAAGTTGATTGTAGTTCGTATGCTCGATTTATGGACAAAATAATATGGATCAGTATCGATGAATCGGTGGTAATTTGCTTGGGGTCGAACCTGGGAAAATTTGTTACTTGCTTGGAGTCGGCGCATGGTTCGCTTGGAGATTTCTTGGAGAAAAACGAACGACACCACTCCTTTTTCGTGCTTGGAGTCAGAATCACGTTTACTTAGAGAAAAACGATTGGCGCCGATTGTTTGTCGTTCTTGGAGTTAGAATCACGTTTGCTCGGAGAAAATTTCGATTTTCCTCGAGTCTAATCATGAGTCAGAATTTTCGGCACCTACTTTGATTCATTACTTCGAGTCTCGCTTCGGGTCAACCACGAAGTGGGTTTTTTTTTTTAATCGTTTTTGCTATTTTCGACGATGATTAATTTATAACTCAAAATCTACAAAGGAAATTAACATGAAATTTGAAGAGCAAGTAGCTAACATCATGATGGACCTATTAGAACAATCACAACCCAAAAGGAACGAATATGTAACGATCTTCCATATTTTCATTTATCAACTCGACTCCATGGAAAATGTGATATCTCACAAACGATAAGTTTGAATTGCATAAGTTTGAAGAGCAAGTAACTAACATCATAGAGGACCCACAAAAACGATAGCATCCCCATTGAGGCTAATATGAACGATCGGCACCGATCGTTCCAATAATGTGCGATCGATTTGAAAATTGGTGGATCGAATCGTACAGATCTAGAGGTTCTTCTAGCAAAATTTCAACCCGATCCATGCACTCTTCATCTACAAATACAATGAGCTTAGCTCATTATAAGAAATTTTTCTTCTTCTTCCAATTGAATCTTCTTTTGACACTCTATCACTTTTTATCTCTTCATCCATTAATTTTTTAAGGAAAAACAATTGTACTTGTAATCTTACAGTATAAATAATAAATTATTGGAATGGTTATATAGCGGAGTTAGACAAATACTATAAAACTTGCATGTTCATTTACTTTTATGCAGTCTATTCTGTGATCTGCGAATCTATATTTTTCCGCTTGAATCTAAAATTGCTTCTTGGTGCTACTTATAAATGGGCGTTTATGCCATTTTTGGCATAAACACTAACCATCTCTTTGGAACTAAAAGTTGAGGTCCCATTTATCGTACTTCGCAACTTAAATCAAAGTTTGGGTTTGTGCAATGGCACTAGACTGATTGTTACTCAATAAACAGCGAAAGTAATTGAAGCAGTGATTGTTACTGGGAGTGATATAGGAAGGAAAGTCTTAATTCCAGGAATAGGGCTGACTATAAATGATACTAAAGGGTCATTCATTCTTCGACGAAGACAGTTCACTGTTAAGGTCTGTTTTGCAATGGCGATAAATGAACAATGTAGGAATGTACTTAACCATGCCTCTTTTTTACACCTGTCAACTATACATGGCTCTGTGAAGAAAAACTTCTCATCGTGAATTAAAATTTTTGCTAGGAGCAGATGGCGAACGGAGTGGAAAATATACATAAAATATTATTTACAAAGAAAATTTTAAAGTCTGACAGTTGTGTTGCTATTCTCAGTTTTTTTTTTTCACTCTGTACCTATGGCGGCATTTTTTGTTTTCACCGCCGTATACACAAAATTTTGATACGATTTTTTCTTCGTTTTAGCCTTGATTTAAAACTTATTATCGCAAATAGCTTAGTTTTAAAACTAATATCAAACATAGTCCTGTTTTGTCCAGCTCAACGGCGTTTCAAAAAATACATTGACGAATTTTGAAAAGAAGCTAGTGTAAATAGTTTAAAAAAAACACTGATGACTTTTCAAAAGCTGCTGGTAAAAAAGTTACGCTGACGAGTTTTGAAAAGTTGTCAGTGCATTTTGGCCAGTTACTACTGAGTTGTCCAAAAGATGGCTATATTTGATATTAGTTTTAAAACGAAGCTGTTTGCGATAATAAGTTTTAAAACGAGATCAAATCGAAAGAAAATATTGTTGTGAAAGGGTGAAGTTTGTAAGGTCGTACATTTGCAAACACGTTTTTTCTCAGTTTCATTGTTTACTACCTAACGATTTCATGTGCGAAGCACTGTTTCGTTCATGTTTGTACGTTTTTTTCACATTTTTTGTCATTTACATAATGCCCATACGCTATTGTAATCCATATTTACAACTGTACTCAATATAACGAGTAAATACAAATACCATCAACCCATCCTGACATTACTTCCCTACTACAACCTGTTCGCATTAATATGGTAATTCATGACGTCCTCATGCAGATTTACCTTCCTATTGACATTACATTTACACACAATTTTACCTGATAATACTTGCCCATTTCAAATCATTAACAGCACAATCTTCCCATGTGCAAAGAACGGACCTTGTATTAGTTATTTGTACATATTCGAAGAAAAGGAAGATTTAGTTTTAAGGACAAAATATCAAAGTTTTTTAGTCTAGGACAGCTCCTTCAAAATATATTACAAAGTGTTTATTAGTGTGGATGGTTAGATTTAGTGTTTCCTAATCCTAAAGACCAAGGCTTGAAACCATAACAACCGTTTGCTTCCTTTTTTTTTATTGTTAACGGACGAGTATTTTTATTTACTAATATTTTTTGGGCAGGGGCAGCAAAAATGATGGGACGCCGCTGCTACTACCTAACCCGCATATGTGCTAAAGTTGCCCCATTCTTGAGAAGCATTGTTTCTTGTATGCAAAACTATAGAGCAAATACAGTTCAGAAAAGTGAAAAATATCTTTATGTTAAACTACAGTACTTTGCGGATAAAGGTAACTGAAAAAGTTAATAATGGTTACATCTACCACACGATGGCAACCAGTTTCACCACATAAAAGGAAAGGTGACTACATTATCATGATTATTTTCCAAATAATTCCGATTCTTGGAAGGCATCAAATTTTTATTAATATGTATCTATACAGTATGTTATCCAGTAAACTTTGAAAGTAAATGTGGTACAATGGTAACGGTATGTCATATTTCGGTTGAGGCTGTCTTTCATTACATATATTCATATACAACAATTATTTTCTGTTGCAAATCTTAGGTAGTAGAGAACAAATAGGAGCATGATTTTTATATTGCACTAATTGAACGAGATTTTTTCTATTCGTTCAAAGAAGCAACTAAAATCAATGTCAATTATCGTATAGCATACCATAAACGAGTCAAACACTTATATTATCCAACCTTTTGACCGGCAATATTCGGATAGACTGGACGATTTGAACTTAAAGTTATCAAGGGAGGTTGTCCAGGGAGATGGCCCCAGAGTGCAGAAACCAAATACAAACAGAGTTATAGGATGAAGGCCAAACTACCACGAAAACAAGAGAACCAAAATCCAACAATGTGTTGGATCGGTATCGATCCAACGTTGTGGATCAGTACCGATCCAAGAGATTACATCTATTCTCCCCCAATCTCCTCCTACATGCAAGCAATGATATTAGGAGCCAATTTGAAGTTTTGTTTCATCGTTTTCATGCAATTCTCTATCGATCTCCACGAGCACTTGAAATCAACAGCTCCATTCTTCCACCGATCCGTCTTTTGGACTCAGAGGCAAGTTAACAATGATGCAAACAAGGTGAAAATAATGATTAAGCAAAAATCGAGCATAGACAAAGAGTTCAAGATGATTCATTTGGCCATCTTATGCATCGGTACCAATCCACGATATTAATGAGGGCTCCCTAATTTTTCTTATGAGAATTGGTCTAGGTATGAAAAACGACGTGGAGATTGTGGGGACGATTTTTCAAGCAACCTGCAGCTATAAATAGGAGGACAGGGTCTCATTTTGGAGGATTTTTTGCTTCCTTACATCCCTAACAACATTCTTTTGTAATCACTCGTGAATTTATACCTATCCATAAGAACTTTTATGTGTAAGTTAGCAATCAAAGCAATAAAATCACTAAGAAAACGTGGGCCCAGATTAGCAAAACCACTATAAAATGCCGTGCGTTCTTTTCTTGCTCTTTTTAACTTACTTTTCTTCACTTTTTATTCTCCACTAGATCTTTTGGGTGTTTGTGCCATTTTTTGGTTCAAACATTTTTGTGTTTTCACCGAGGGCGATATTCTCAAACTACTTGGATCTATCATTTACTTTTGGATTTCTTAGATCTGATAGATGGATCTAATCTTCCAATCTTACTATTCTACTATTTGTATTTTCAACAATCTACAAGAAGTTATTTGCAATGGCTTCAAGAAGATACCATTCTACAAACTCCAGAGCTGCTAATGAAGCTGAGAACCAGAATACTCAACATGTGGATGAAGTTGCCCAGTCAAGTCAGCCAGAGATCCAGAATCCTACTGATGTCTTAACCAGGATGGAGATGGATCGTATTATGAAGCTAATGGAGGATAGGTTCCAAGAGAATTGCAATGATATGAACTAGTAGATGCGGAAGAGCTTTAGACTACTTGAGCTAACTTAGACCCGCCGTAGAAGGAGCAGGAGGGACTTAACATCTTTTGATTTAGAGTCTGATAGTTCCACATCATAAGAGCAAAGATAAAGGAGTAGGAAGCAAAAAATGGCTCAAAAGGAGGCTGGGTGTGACGACCCAGGATTTTGACAATATTATTTTAATAAGTATTTAATCTAATTAAATAAAATACAAGCCTATTATTTTAAAAACAAATAAGACTTTGGACATTTACCAGTTATTTATACATACATGTGTATTGTGAAGGAAACTTTGATTTGAAAATTTAAAATAAAATCTTTTAAAAATATTTAAAATATAATCTATCTTATTACATTAAATTAAAATAAAGTTCTACCTTATTAACGTTTGAAATATATATATATATATATATATATATATATATATATGAATTTAATCTAGTTAATAATGCTTAAAATAAAATCAATCTTGCCAATGCTAAATATAAGTATAAAATAGATGAATATAAATTAAATGTTTGATAGTTAAACTTTAAATATAAATAAAAAACTAAGGATTTATGTTAGTAATAAATTATATGGTTATATGGAAACATAAGATAATTCTAGAAATATATAACCAATGGAAATTCATATGTGTATGCAAGAAGATAAAACAAAACCAGACAATTTTGTATGTATGTGAATTATGCAAGGCAAGAAGGGAAAAAAACAAAGAAATAAATATCTACATATAAGAATCAATAGCTGTAAAAAAGAAAGGAAACACATTCATTTAATATTATCATCTCAGCACAAAAACAAGTCATTTCGAATGATAAAAATCATTTCATTTTCCACAAAACTTTTGTCTGGTCAAAGAAGGAGACAAGACGAAAAATCTGATCAAATACAAATAAAAACTATACCAGTTAACACCTACCCTGTACAAAACTTCTCTTTATATATACATCTATTCTTGTGCCTGCTCGTTCAAAAAGAAAAGATAGCAAACCAGAAAAAGAAAAGTAAGCATCACCACTTTGCAAACTCAAATTTATCTTAGCTAACACTATAAGAAAACTGCGGTTTACCTACGCCAAAATGGCGTAGGCGGGGCGTAGGTAAATGTATTAACTACGTAACCCCTACGCCAACTTTGGCGTGGGTAAAACTTGCGTAGCTAATAAAATACCTACGCTTTACCTACGCCATCCGTTAGGTTGTTTCCTACGCCTTTCCTACGCCATAATTTTCTTACGCCTTCCCCACGCCATGTTGTACCTACGGTTTTGTTACGACATTTTTACTTCTTTAAGTGCTCACGTCTTTCCTACGCCATTTGTTTACCTACGTCTTCCCTACGCCCAGTTTTCCTACGCTTTACCTACGTCATTCTTACATATTACGTTTCCTACGTCTTTTCTACGTCATTCATTTATCAACGGTTTACCTACGCCAGTGTTTTTAATGTTTTTCCTACGCCATGCATACGACTTTTTGCTGCATTAATATTTCATTTACCTACGCCTTACCTACACCTTCTCTACGTCTTTTCTGAAGCAATTTTGATATATTACTATTCTATTTCATTTCACCACATTAAATAGAAACTAAAATCAACTTATTTGATATATATACACATTCCAACAAAAAGATTAACGTCAAACCATTCATCTTTAATTCAAAAAACAAATATCTCATTCATATTACAAAGTCAAACAATGTTAATCAAGTTCCTACATATTAAAATAATATGATAATATGTTCATGATACATGACATCATACAGATACCATTAAAAAGTTTTCAATACCCTCATTCCCCCTGACGATCGTTCGGCTCTTCATCAAATCGCTATCGAAGCATCTCGGTGAGTTGTTCATACTGCATCTTCAGCATTTGAATCTCCCCTTCTTGATGCTCCACTTTTTCCTCTAGTTTGGCTCTAGCCTGTGCTTCTCCCTTATTAATGCTATAAGTAGCGTCTTTGTATTTCTGCATTTTATCAAATATTGCATCAGTTTCTGCATTTTAAACTAATTAAAATAATGTTTTGTTGAAAGTTTAAATACTTACTCCAGGGATATTGCCATAATGTGGCCTACGGTCCTTTCTTTTAGCTATAGCACCGGTAAGCTTGTCGAATACTTCTTCCTCGACATCATACGAAATTACTGTGCCTTGACTTTTCAATTCTTCAATTCTAGCTTGATATTGTGCCTGTATTTGTGATTTTTCAAATACAAGAACAAAAACATAAATACATATTTGAACTTGAGTCTCAACGTGTTGTGGTAAAGATATTAAGGAATAGGTAAAAAAAATTATACATATTTGAGCAAAACATCCTGACAAAACCTACGGCATATTCCCATGGCATATTACGCAAGCTGAATAGTTAGCTTATATAACAAAAGTACATTAAATATTATTTTAAAGTTTCGGTTGCTATGAGAATGCTCAGAGTTCAATGATTTGGGCTTTCCATGTTTTGGCAAGTGAAAAGTGACAATGAAACATGTATCGTCAACATTCTCTGCCCAAACTCCAATATTCCCCCTCTAACATCAAACAGAGAAGGTTGTTGTTTGTGACTGGGAAGGGTGGTTTTGAGATGAATGGTTGAGGTGCAGGCTGGGGTATAGGAGAAGGAGGTAAGGTTGGCTGTGTTTCATGAAGTTGGAGATACAAAGTTACATTTAGAAGAGAGTTATTTAAACAGAGAAGTGTAATGTCTACATAGAAACGAAACAATCATCAAACAATATCTGCTGCATACAAAACATCAGTGCAACTCCCCCTTCTTCCTTCATTCCTTCAATGAATCAATCCCCCCACAACTCTAGTAACTGATCTTGCTGCTACTCCATTTCCCTATCATCACATCCCCCCGTGTCATCCTCCTACCAATCACCAACCACATCACAACAGCCACCATCACATTGTACACACTGAACTTCACCTGTTTCAAATGGATGTGAAGGCCAAACATATTTTGTTATTGGTGTTGGAAGAGATGAGTTGTTCTAACAAAGTGGAGCCAAGAACCAAGCATAAACATACCCCAGACTAAAGAGACTTACTAGTCAAAGTGATTGGTAGATGATATATACCACTGTATTTTGCTGTACGTTGGATGAAAAAAAATGTCGGTATATGTTGTATTTTGTCGTATGGAAAACCATGTCGATATATGTTGTATTTTGTTTTATGGAAAACTATGTAAATGATTTGGTTTATGTATTATGCTGTTGTTTTGATTCAATTCGTGTGTTTGGATATACAATACTGAATTCTGTTATATGTTGTTTGGTTACAGTTTTGATATTACAAAAAATTAATTTACAGTTCATACGACCATATGAACTGGGTCATCTTTGAAAAGCATACGGTTTATAATAACGGATGGTGGAATGAAACCAAGCACAGATATTTAGCGCAAAAAATCATGTTTCTTTTGTTGCATGCTTGGGCAAAATCATGTTTTCTAAAGCACCAAAACTCAAATTAGTGTGACGATCCAAAACCAACCCCCAACATCACAGTGCATAGCTTGGGCAACCTCCTCTTCTAGTGCACCTCACTGTGCATATCTGCACAAACTTCAAAACCATCCGCATAGCCACATATACTACATACTGCCAACCCATCAGTCCCCATACAACAGTAGCTACATCCAAACCATCTTACAACCCTCTGTTAACAACACTCACCCCATTCAACAACTAAACCACTTACTTGCCACTACTTCTCACCCCAACCATACTGCCATCCACTAGACAGAGCAACACAACAACAACATACTTCACATTGCCATCTCCACCATCAACTACTTCTCATCATCAAACATCAACATCAGTGCACATTCATCTCCTAACTTCTGCCCTTACTTCATCAACCTGCACACATAACCACCATCGACCTAACTTCCTCCATCGCTAACACTCCAGTTCATCACCATCCAAAAACAAATTCACCCCTAAACTACCAACTACAGCAAACAAGTTTTTGGCAATTCCTCAACATACTACAAACAACCCACATCATCCCCACATACTACAAACAACCATTACAATTCCTGCCTCATACCTGAACCCACATACTACATACTACTATCCCACATCACCAACCAAACCCCATTTCAAACTGCTGCAAACCAGTCAATTCCATCACCATCCACTGTCCATTACCACTTCACTAACATTTACAATCCAAACTGCATCATCTTTCCTCTGCATTTCTTCATATCATTACACCCACTACTATCCTCACCACCACAATCTGCCTTATTGCCTTATCAACCATAAACAGCTGTTATCATCCCTCCATATCAACCATAAACAGAGAAGTGTAATTATCAACCATACATTATGTCTCATAGTGAAATATTTTCTGAATTTAGAACTGTAGCACATGTCAATAGTTTGATAATACATAGTACTTCAGTTTATACTATGTTACATAATGTCAATGTTTCATAACATTATGGTTTTATCATCGATATACTTGATAATTATTTTGACCACATAACATTATGGTTTTTTCATAACCACATCGTTTCCATTTCAACAATTGTAGATTGCAACTGCTATCAGTTATAGTGCAGTTCAACCCTACACTGCTCTAAACCATCTCCATCCACCAAGATGCTCCTCTAGACCTCACTGTCACTTCCCTGCCTTCACTGTGCAAACAACTGCTGCTACAAGCCCCTGCTTACCAATCAACGACATTACCACATCACTTCTTCAACAACCCACAATCACCTACCACCAAAAACTGCACCAACCATCCACTGTCAAGAACCAGCAACCATCTCCCAACATCCACTTCAATAACACTCTCACCTCAGTCAGCAAATAGAAAACAAACACAAAGCTCCTCCGTTCTAAACAACCACCATAGTTTGATAGAACTGATTTGCGTTGACTAAAACTGAGGTATTAACCACTCATTGTTCCTCTTCTCAACATTAAACATATAGGTGTTATGCTTCATAGATTCATCTTTAATCTCAATTAAATAAAAATACCTAAAAATGTTCCCAAATTTTAACTGTCGAAGAGATATTTTAACAAAATTTAACTAATCTTGCACATATTAAACTATTAACCAGTTACTAAAACCAAGATATAAGAATCACTTACTGTAAATTCCATCGATACTTCATCAATCCATCCACTAGTGGTAGATCTGCTGTCCGAAGTGACCTTGTGAGTCCTACAATACACTTCCCAAGTAGTTGGCTCCCTATTAAGTTCATCGGTCTGGAAAATAAAGATAAAAATAGAGTAAAAATGTGAAAGCTGGTGTAAATTAACGTTAAAACAAGATTTTAGAGATCAAACCAAATCGTTTCGATAATCCGCAAAGGATCTCGAGCCACCACAATGTCGCTTTTGGTTTTGAGCCCTAGAGTTTGCAGCTTTTTCTGCCTGAGCTTTTACTTCAGGAAGCTCCCAATATGCCAAAAACTGCTCATATATCTCCTGGGGTAGGTTCGGATGCTTCTTGCCTGACTCTTTCATACTGTGAATCCAGTCCCGATACTTCAAACTTGCTTTTCTATTCCATATCTGCTTCACAATTGCTGGTGAAGCATCATCTGTCGATTGAAATGACTCCTGTACATGTAGTGGAAAATGTAATGACCAAAAAAATAGATGTAACACAAATACACTAATATTATTTTACCAGAAACTCTTGAAACATCACTTTCTTGACATCATCGGGTATACTTTTAAAATTGGGCCAAAAATCGTTAATTCGTGCTAACAAACCTACTTGAATAGCATAAGATGTAGCCCTGGAAGTGAACTCATATCTGAACCATATAAATATAAAGCATAAATATATATTTATGTTCTCACCTAGCTTATTTCAAATTAGTCAAAGTAAATTAAACAGAGTCACAAAAGTCAACATCAATTAATTACTTATTTTGCAAAAGTCAACATCGATTACTTATTTTACAAGAATTCTTACCCAACATTGGCTTGCCAGAAAACTCCGACCCTTGTTACGGAGGAGGAGTCCGACACGGATGCATTAGTCGATGGATTGGTAGCATCAACTTCAAGGGAAGTAGGATGTACAACGGGAGACATGATATTATGCTGCTCTGCTGACTGTGATCCCGATCCATCTTGACCGATAGGAGATGCACTGGGTTGTATTGTGTTAGATGTGTTATTGCTAGAAAGACGTAGAGCGGGTCGTTTCACGGAACGACGATGACGATCAGCTCGAGTAGACATGTCCTGTTAAATTCAATTACTATAACATAGAGAAATACATATGATTTGAAGAATTAAATATACAACAAACCAATTAAAACAACATGAACTGAAGACTAAATACCCAAAGATAACTAAGCATACAAGATTGATTTGAAGTAAAAATTCATAATAGTGGAAAAATCAAACAAGTATATTAATGAAAGCATGCTACCAATCAACATTATCATCATAACTTCCATTAGTTACACTATCAGATTCATCTTCACATTCATCAACTTCGACAATTTCATCTTCAATATCATTTTCAGCAGCTTCGATATCATAATCAACTTCGACATCATCGTCAACCTCTACTCCATCAAATACTTCATTATGAAGTGGTCCGATGTCGTCAATGTCTACAGTGATTTGCAGTAGTCCGTTATGGTCCAAATCATTCTGATATGGTTGATCTTCGCTTACGATCATGTTCGAATTGAATGACCATCTTGGCTTTGTTTTAACGACAGCCTACCGATCCGCTTTATTGTTGTACATAGCAGGATATGGTACATAATAAACTTGAGTCGCTTACATCGCTAACACAAATGGATCATAACCTTGGTATCGTCTTTTGTGATTTATTTCAATAAGTGGATAATCTTTATGTGCACGACGTATTCCTACATCTTTTCTATTGTCGAACCATTCACATTTGAACAAAAAGGTTTTAAGCTCTGGTGCCATCGAGTAAGTAAGTTCAATTATTTCCTGTAACATGCCATAATAATCTTCTAGATCATCATCCTCCTTGCCTCCTTTAACACACACCCCACTGTTGTAAGTTGTTTTATTTGCTCCAAATTCAGTTGTGTGAAATTTATAGCCGTTAACGTACATAATTGGACATTTTCTATACTTCATCATAGGACCAAATGCAAGTTTTGCATAACAAACATCAGTGATTCCATTATCATCAACCTATTATAAATTCACATACATTATAATATTATAAAGATTTATGATATAAAACGCAATTAATATATAATAAATCATGCTCACATATTTCTTAAACCATTTCTCAAATCCTTTACTGGGCTCAACATCAGGATTTGCTTCTTCAAATTGACTGTTGGACGATTAAAATTACCAAGAAAAATTTATAATATAAAACATAAATCATTTTAATTGATTGAAGTTGTGTTACATACCAAATAAGATTTGATAGCTCTTCACAATTGAGAAGCACGGTTGATTTAGCTAAAGTAAAATCTTTAATTGTCTGAAAACCTCCATCTTTCCATTTACCATATGGACGTCCCCGTTTTTGAAATATGGAAAGAGATATATCAGATGAATCATCCATTTCATCCTCATTATGGTGGCCACTGCTAGAAATCTTGATATGGTCTTCAAAATAGTAATTGAAAAATGTGGATGCTTCTTCAGTAACGTATGCTTGGCAAATTGAACCTTCAACGCGTGCTTTTTGTTTCACCTTTTTTTTAAGGTGACCAAGATACCTTAATATGAATACATGAAATATTAAATATAACATTCTCATAATGATATGATGAAAATATGAAGAAGAAAAAGTCCACCTTATTTATGTATATATATATACCTCTCAAAAGGGTACATCCATCCATATTGTACCGGTCCTCGCATTAAAGCTTCAGTTGGTAGATGTATAGGTAGATGTTCCATGCTATTAAAAACTCCAGGAGGAAATATTTTTTTCCAATTTACACAATAACTTCGGTACATCCTTCTCTAGTTTCTCCAAATGAGCTTTAATAAGAGTAGTCGAACATAAATCTTTGTACATTAAGCTAAGCTCAGTTATGGGCATCCAAACCTTTTGTGGTAATAGCTCCTTAAAAACTATCGGAAATAAAGTCTCAAGAAATACATGACAATCGTGACTCTTCATTCCCGATAGTTGAAGGTCCTTCATGTCAACACATCGTTTCATATTAGAAGCAATTCCATCTGGTAACTTCAAATATTCTACCCACTCCAATACTTTTTTACGACGAATATTTTCCAACTCATAACAAGCTAAACGTTTGAAATTTGGACGTTCACTATCAGTTTTTAGTTCAGGACGATTACAGTAGAATGCAATATCCTTCCTTGACTTCAAATCATCTTTTGTTTTTCCCTTAACATTCATAATTGTGTTAAAGTAGTTCTCAAACACATTTTTCTCATTATGCATTACGTCCAGATTGTGCCGAAGTTTCAGATTCTTCCAATATGGTAGCTCCCAAAATATACTTTGTTTGCACCAATTATGAATTTGTCCTTTACCAGGGATTTTTGGCTCTCTTCCCATCTCATGCATTTTAGGATAATCTTGCACGATCTCGTACACTTGTTCACTACTCAGAATGTCAGGTGGCTCTAAAGTAATAGTTGTATTTGCCCTGAAGTTTTTCTTATCAAATCTAAAACGGTCGTTTGGATGCAAAAAACGACGATGACGATCCCACCAACACTGTTTGCCGCCATATTTTAATCGAAAGGATTCAGTCGAATCCATACAGATAGGACAAACGAACTTGCCGCTAGTACTCCAGCCAGAAAGCATCCCATATGCTGGAAAATCACTTATTGTCCATAATAAAGAAGCAAACATTCTGAAATTATTTTTCCTTGACACGTCGTAAGTAACAACGCCATCTATCCACAGTTTTTTCAGCTCATTAACTAAAGGTTGCAAATATACATCTATTCCGTTTTGGGATTCTTTGGTCCAAGAACAATCACAGTTAAAAACATGTATGAATTTTCATACACATCCACGGAGGTAAATTATAAGGTGTTACAATAACTGGCCATGTTGAATATGGTTTTTCGAACGACGCAAAAGGTGCGAAACCATCCGTACACAAACCAAGTCGGACATTTCGTGATTCTTTAGCAAAATCGGGAGAAACTTTATCAAAATGTTTCCACGCCTCGCCATCAGAAGGATGACATAAAATCCCTTCCTCTCGTTGTCGTTCATTGTGCCATTGCATGTGTTTTGCGGTAGCACAAGATGCATATAACCTTTGTAATCTGGGTGTAAGCGGAAAATAATGCATACGAGTGAAAGGTACACCTTTTCCATTGGTTTTTGTAGACTTATATCTTTTTTTATTGCAGAATTTACAATTCGTAAGGTTTTTGTGTCAATTTTTTCATACGGCAAACCAAATGCAGATACTTCCTTTTTTAATGAATACCAATTACATGCCAACACATTGTCAGGTGGAAGCATTTCTTTACGCAGATTTAAAATCGCATTCATCATGTTTTCCGACGCATTGTATTCGGATTTTATACTGATTAACCTAGATGTAGCCAACAAGTGTGTCATTGTACAGCCTTAATAAAGCGGTCGTTTCGATGCTTTTAACAAATCAAAAAACTTTTTAGCTTCCGAGTCAAGTTCTTCTGCTTCAGGTTCATCAGTCCACAAACTTGGACCGGCAGCATCATGGACCATTTCGGTCATTCTATCTTCCATACTATAGTCATCAAAATTAGCATCGATGGTTTCGGTTGCATCTTCAACTACCACTGTCGAATCATGCTTTGTCCCCGATTCACCGTGATATCTCCACACGTAATAATTTGGCATAAAACCATAATTATGCAAGTGAAAAGTTATAGTTTCGTAATCTTGAAGTTTCATGCAATGGCATTTCTTACACGGGCATCGAATTTCTATCATCTTTGTTTTATTACAAGACGCCACTTTTAGAAATGTTTCCACGCCATTTCTAAAATGCAATGATATTGATCCTCTTTTCCATCCAGGCTCATACATCCAAGTTCGAATTTTCATATAATCCATCTTTTACTGCATAATTACAAATAAATTAAATTATATTTAATTTTAGGAAATTTAAAGTCCAGAAAACAAGTATTTGTAAATAAGTTTGAAAGTGGTCTATATTTTATCAGAACTGTTAACAATGAAGTACTATTTGTGTTGATTGAGTCGCTATTTAATAATATGTCATTAGTAGTAATTTTGGAAGACTTGTCTAATTGAGTATTACACGTGTAGCAAGTATAAAAATAAATCAAGAACTGATAATCTGCAGTTCGATTATATACAGGAGCAGCTTAATTTGGGAATGCATACCTAGATAAGATAGCTAGAGTATTCATAAAACTTAAGTTCCTTTAATAATTTTAGGTTCTAAGGTTGATTTTACAATGTCATATTGAGATGTTTTTATTTCAATTGACTAAAGAGAACATCAATTTGATGATCAACTGAATATAGCCTAGCACTCCAAATATGAGTAGCAATCAGTACCATTGTTTTGTACGACAAAGTAAAAAACATGAAGTATTGGTTTTAGATGTGGAGACATCACCATGAAGTATTGGTTTTAGATGTGGGTTGTGTAGGGGGTTCTAATGTTGATGGTGCTAAATATATCTGCAGCAAATAAGGTGTTGAGTGCAAGAGGAGGGGATGGTTTATTTTCAAACATATATGATACATGTTAACTCTTGTACGTCCCTGCCTACATATAATTTATCCATTTAATTTAGGATGTAACAAAGGCAGCTAATTTATTTTGTGCAGGTTTATGATGTCAGGAGCAAAAATTTTGAGCAGGATCTTTCATTATTGCATATTATATTGGCAAACTATATTTGATATCTTTGCTAACAAGCAACTTGAATTTACTTTTTTTTATTATTTTGTTCAATTATTATTATAGCACACAGCAAGCTGGTGTTGATATTAGCAAAAAAAGAAACAAACTGGAGCCATTCTGTTTTGTTGTTTTTTTATTTTATTTTCTTCATAAATACTTTTAAATTTTATGTTCATTTTTCGGTTTTTTCAACTCTTTTGTTAGCGTAAAATAAATTGGTGTTCATGCTCTATTCTTGAATTTGGTAATTTTACTGACCATTTTTGTAAACTAAGCACTGACCTTCTTTTACCAATCAAATTAGACATAGTCGCATGAAATCTAAAGCAGTAAAAGGGCGACTCAATTTTAGAAAATTAGACAACTCAAAACAAGAAATTTGCATACCTAATTAGCAGTGGCGGTACAAAGAGACTGTAGCGGACTTCAAATCAGCAGTAGAAAATATCGCGTGGCAGTATAAAGAGACTGTAGCGGACTTCAAATCAGCAGTAGAAAATATCGCGTAGGAGGCAAGGATGAGCCAACGATGCGGACTTCAAATAAGCAGTAGAAAATATCGCGTAGGAGGCAAGGATGAGCCGACTTCAAATCAGCAGTAGAAAATATCACGTAGGAGGCAAATATCGCGTAGGAGGCAAGGATGAGCCGACGATGGGGACTTCAAATCAGCAGTAGAAAATATCACGTAGGCTGATGGAATAGCCGAGTATGCAGCGATGATTATTTAGAAGGCGTTGATTTTAGAAACCCTAGTTTTTTTGGGTTCAAGCATCGCCAGATTGCACGAAAAGTTTTTTTATTTAAAAACTGATTTTAGGAGAGGGAATAATACCGTGGTAACCTAAAAAAAAAATTAATGCGTAGGGACAGCGTGGGAAATTTCCTACGTCTTTCCTACGTCAACGTGTAATCGTATAAAATGAACAGAGGTGTGGAAATGGCATAGGAAATTATCTACGCCTTTTCTACGGTATCATTTTACTGTAGACGATTTCCTACACCTTACTTACGCCACGATTTTTTTTCTACATGTTGAATTTGGCGTAGGAGAAGCGTAGGAAATTTCCTTACGTCTTCTCTACGGTTTTACCTCTTTCTACCAGTTTCCTACGCCTACCCTACGCCCCGCCTTTTGGCGTAGGAAAGACGTTGGAAATTTTGCATAGGAAACTGCAGTATTTTCTAGTAGTGTAAATAAACAAGAAGATTTAAAGGAAAAATCAAGTAGCACCTTTCCAACACAGTATTGGTTCTCTGTTCAAAACATTTTTCAGGTCATTAAAACTTTAAAAAAAAGTATAAATCTGTTGCTTGATTAATGTCTGAAACAAGTATGTTTTTGAGTATGTATATTGGTGAACTTCTGTGCATTTTAGATGAATGATGTATGCATGTTTTGATAATACCTATAAATACCTCTGTTCTAAATTTCAAGCCAAGTTTTTAATTTAAATATCATTACCTCTTAATCCACTTATTGTTAGAACTTAGGATCTAAACAACATCTGTTTGTTTGATTTTAAAATTAGTTTCAAAATTGTATTTAAGTTAAAAAAAATTCAAACTACTCTGGAAAACAAAAAGGACAGTACAAGCTTGAGTTTTGTAAAAACTCAAACTTCCTTAATTCTTAATTCCTAATTCAGGCATATAAGCTTAAACCTTATCTTGAATCATGAATTTTAAAAAGGAAATCATAATTTTTAGATCAGAAATGAAGGTGTATTTCTGGGTTGAACTATATTTGAGTTTTTGGGAAGTTTTGATGATCTCGGTGGTCAAAGAGGTCGGAGTTCTTTCTAGAGGTAGAGGAGTGAACGGTGAAGCCAACAAAAATGGTAGGAGGATGAACAGAGTTCGGTGGGGGCGATGATTGTACGATTTGGTTTCTGAACCTAGTTTTGGCAAGGCTGGGAGTTTTGATCACCTTCGCCTATGGATGATCGAGTTCGACAGAACTCTGGGAAATGGAAGATGGGGGCATGGACGAAGTCGTGGCCGGAGGTGCAAGTGTTCTTATGATCAAAGGAGCTTGGTCGAGGCAGTTTCCAGGTTGTGTTTTTGGTTCAGTATCGAGCTTGAATGCGCGATTTTGATTTGATGATTTTATCATCACTTTGATGATCAGAATAGGTTTGGGGATCGATCGCCGATGACGGTAGGTGGTCGAAGTTGATCGGAGGTGGATGTAGTCACGGTGCATGTGCACCGTACACTTTTGCTTTTCTGATGAAGTTTGGGTTAGCTGGGTGAGGGACTCGAGTTTTACTCGAGTAGTTTGAGTGGTTGGCCTGAAGTTGTGGGATTTGTGACTCGAAGCAGTTGATGCTGGCTTCGGGTCAGTGGAGTTTATTATCGGTTTTCAAAGAAGCCTGTCTGTTTAAAATTTTAATAGAATTTAAATTTAAAACCACATTTTTATATAAAGTTTAAAATTAGATTTTAAAAGAGTGATCCAAATTTACTTTTGTATCCTAGTTTTGAAAATAAAATATGTTTATAATAATCAAAATGTTGAATAATTTTAAATGTTTAAGATATAAAATATATTTTGAATTGTTTGAATTTAAATGATTAGTTTTGAAACTTGATTTTAAACAAAATTTAAAATCAAAATTTTGAGATATGGATCCAAATTAATTCAAAGTGTATTTATAATATATACAACCTTTGTTTGGAATAAAAACTTGATATTGTAATTAAGAAATGATTAGAAGATGAGTGATTTTTTTAATCCTTAATTTTACTTTTAAGTTTTAAGTAAATAATGGTGATAGATTATTTTCTAAAGTTTATTTGATAAGGATTTAGAAGATAATTAAAGAAATTAATAAAGATAAAATGGTTTATCTTTAAATAAATTAAGGTCTTAAGTAATTAGTGATTTATTAATTATGAAAGTAAATAAAGGATAGTAAAATTTCTGAATGAGATTAATTGAGATTAATTAATGATGTGATTAAAGATTATTTGTTAAATGTAATTAATTAAAAGCATTAATTGCTGGAAGTGATTAGGGGATCATTAATAAGGAGATTAATTAAAAGTTAATTAATGTGAATAATTAAGGCTAATTTATCTAAGTGGTAATTAAAGGTTAAATAAATTAATGATCAAGGTTAATTAATTGAGGATAATTAATCAATGGAGTAATTACTTGATGGAAGTAATTAAAGGTAATTACTTAAAGGAAGTAATTAAAGGTTAATTACTTAGTGAAATTTATTTAAGGATTGATTAATTAATTAAGGATTAGTCAATTAATGAGTATGATTAATTAAGGAATAATTAATCAATGTAAGTGGTTATAAAGTAATTAACTGAATAATTATTTGAGGACCATTATGATTAATGTGATGGGTAAAGGTTAATTAAATTGTGAAATTAATTGAGAGTTAATTTCTTATTGTAATTATAGGATAATTAGTCAAGGGTGATAAATTAAGATGGATAATCAAAGGATGGTTGATCTATTGATTCTTAATTAATTAATGGTTAAGTAAAGATAATCTAGGTGACTAAAAGATTAGTAATTAAATTAGTTAGAGATAAATTAAGTTAATTTTAGAAATTATCCATCTTACTTATGAATGATTGAATGCCTTAAATTGGTTGATATTCTGATATGAAATATTTTTGTGATATAATATGTTTTGGGGAAACAGTGATAATGTGGTTATATATCGATGATAAATTGCTGTGCAAAAAGTAACATCTAGTATTTAAATTTAAATTGTATCCACTTGAAATTTGGTTAAGATGACATCAGATTCGAAGAGACCAGAGTCGGGTATTAGTAAGTACCCGAAACCACTTCGATTCTTTATAAATTGATGTGTGATATCAATAGGTTGGAATAGAATGATTTAAGTGAATTGGACCATTTAACTCTAAGTTTTGGTACTTAGAAATTAACGTATGAAATAAGCGATGTCTATAACAAATTGTGAATTTGTAAATTGATGCGAGTTACCTCGGGTTTTATATAAGTTGTATGTTGTTGTATTCCATGTTAGATGGGTTTACTCACGCTGGTTTCCAGCCTGACCTGGGCGCTACTTTGATGTAATGCTCGGGTCAGACTGAGTATTACAGATTTTCAGGTAAGGACGTTCTGAAGCTCAGGAGGCAAGCTGGATGGCAAGAACGTATGAAGTGTTTTTGCTGTATTATATTATTGTATATCTGGGACATGTTGATTTGTATATATCCAGTGTTTGAGTATGTGTGTAAGTGTGAAGTATTAAAATGAAATTGACAGATATAGAATTCTTTTGTAAACTGTTATTATTTGATATTATATTTTGATCCGCTGCGAATGTGAGAATTTGTGTTGTGTTTTCTGTTTCTTCTTCTTCTACCTCTTTCTTCTTCTTCTATCTATCTGGAGTTTTCGGGATCGAAAATTTCCGGGTCGTTACAGCTGGTATCAGAGCTGAAGGTTAAGCGAGAACCTTGGCTCTGTTGGGATTACTCATTAAGGATAGGGTCAATGGTACCCTAGAATGAGTTGAGTGTATATATATGAGCGCATACTTGTTATTTTCTTATATAAAGGTTTTAAATGATTTTATATAAGAATATATTTTGATATATAAAGCAATATTTCCTTCTAATAAATATTTAGGTGATTGGTTGTTAAATTATTGGAATTAAATTAAGAAATAATATAATACAACCAAACTAAAATTGCAAAAGGGTTTAGATGGTGAAGTATTAAATCTAAGTCCAGAAAATTTGGGGAATTTGTTCTAAGTGTTTGAAAAAATAATATAAATAGTATTATTTGAATAAAAGAGCTTGCTTCAAACAAGAATTGCTTGAAAATTTATAGGAATTTGTTTTTAATTTAAAACTAAAGGTGGTTTAAAATTTAAAGTAACTTGGTGGGAAAAGGAAATAAATATGTATATTTGAAATAAACTCTAAGGTTGAGTTTTGAATTTTCCTTGGAATGTGATGTGAAACCCAAGTGATATAAGTTTTGAACTTATAAGTAAGGAAGAATATTATTAAAAATTGGAAGATTTAAAGTGGGAATTTGAATTTGAGTAAGGTTAACTGAATGAATGAATTGAATTTAACTTCGGGAAAGTTAAGTAATCTAACAAGCAACCTGAATTCGAAATTTCAAAATGAAATTCGGATTTTTTGTGATCTGAAATTGGGTTTGAGATTTAGAAATTGAAGATGGATACTGTAAATTGGTGTTTGGAAAAATTTGGATGTTTATTTATCGAGATATTATAAATAATCTATGAAACTGAGAATGGGTTTTGAAGATTAAAATTCAGTAGTACAATTGGATTCCGACGATAAAATTGTTTTTGAATTCTTAATTGAGCATCGAGATAAGTTAAGTAGAGATCATTTAAAATGGGATTTTGAAATTCTGACTCAGAATTAAATTGTTTAAACATTTAGATTGTTGACTTAAAAATAAAAATTAATTTGATTTAAGGGATTAAATCAACATTTAAAATTTAACTCGAATTTATAATTCGAAATGGTTTAAAGTTGAAATTTACTTGAATTAATTGAAATTGCGATTAAAGTCGAATAGTTTCAAACTCAAATGGAATTTGATTTGATTATGGATAGAAATTGAGGTTATTTCGACTTGAATTGGGGTTAAATCAATTTCAATGGAAATTGAAGTTATTCAAATTGGAGTTGAGTCAATTTAAATAGAGGTGGAAATTTAAATTGAATTGATGAGAATAGAGATTGGGAGTTGAACAATTTGGCTCTGAAATATTTTTCCAATAAAATATTTTAATATCAACTGTTTTTAATCTATTTTCCTAGCTATTTACTATATACAATCTTTCTTTTTAAACCCCAAACTATTTTATACTTGTTTTAAAATTATTTTGGGAACTATTTAACAATTTTTCAACTGTTTTATAAATTAATTACTATTTTACAACTATTTTGCAATTATCTAAAATTTCTGAAAACTATTTAACTATTTTTCCAACTATTTTACAATTAGTTAACTATTTTACAACTATTTTACAAACTAATAATTATTTTTCAACTACTTGTTTATTTTAAAAAAATTCAAGCTATTTACTAAATATAAACTGGTCAGAGTTCAAACTGTTTTGATTAATACCCAACCGAGGTAAGAATTGAAGTGATAATCCAAATGGGGATTAAGGCAATTGTGATTATGTGGATAGAAATCAAAGGAAATGTGAATAGAAAGAGAAATTGACTTAGTTAATAATCAATAAAAATAATTACGTAGGATGTACGTATATTATTCTATTCGCATAGTGATTTGATCCAGATTCGAGCACAGAATTTCGAGATAGTTATACCGATCCGAGTTGGGATTTTTCACCCAATTTTCGAAGGCGAACCTGGATATAGATTGTTGATTGGTTCTGAATATTCTCTATCATAGTTATGGCTATGCAAGGAGAATGACAGTTTCTGATCAAGAAACCAGATATGTGTCCGCACTAGGATGTCGGGTGGACGATACTAGTTCGGAAGTGAAATTGTGTGATCGGGTGAGCGATCAGATTGGTATAGTTACGAATGATATGTGTACAACGTACGAATTTAAATGAAATTGATATTTAAAGTTTGTGAATAAGAAATGTGAAATGATTTCTTTTGAAATGAAATTATATTTTGTGAAATATACAATGGATAAAAGTGAAAGTTGGATTTTTGTGATGATAAATAAGATGGAAACAACTCTATAAAAAGGAGTAGTCAAACTTGAATATTTTATTTTGAATAAACAAACTTATGTATCTTTGTTATATAAGATAAAACTCCCCTTGTTGAATCTATAGCCAGAAGAAATGGTTTTTAGAAAGTATTTGAAGTATAAAAAGGGTTTTATACAAGTTTGAAATGATCCAAAGATTTTTATCAAGGATTATATATATATATATATATATATATATATATATAAAGGATCTTATGAGGATTTTGGAAAAAAGGTTTTGGAAACCTTTGGATTTGGAAAGGCTTTTGATTTTTGGGTAAAATCAAAATTGAAATTTGGAAAGCCTAGTTTGAGAATTATCGATTTTGGGATAATCAATTTTAAGAAAAGGAGATTTATATGAGATTCATACTAGGTGTATAATTTGGAAAATACCATATGTGTATAGTATAAAGTGTTTTGGAAATGGCTCTGGAGAAAAAGGCGCTCCCTTGAAATGAACTTCTCAAGAGTACCACAGTGTGGTACTGCCTTGAACCCCAAGGGGGGATTCTAAAGTTGATCCTGTGAGAAGTCCGGACAAAACTAGTTTCTAAGGATTATGAGTAGTGTGTAGCGAAAGTCGAGGGCGCTGATGCCTACAGAGGCCTTTGGGTTATGTTGTGACGACAGTGTAACTCGATGTCACTGCGATCTACTGCAGACCATAGCGAAAGTCGTATGTGCCGCTGAAAGCCAACAGTCTGTGTTTGATTTTGTATCAGTAGACTGCGACTATGGTAACATAGCAAAAGTCGTGTTTGCCGCTGAGAGCCAACAGTCTACTTTTGATTTTATATTGGTAGACTATGACCTATGTGGGAGTAGAGAAGTTTCATTTTGGCAGCGAAAATTGAGGGCGCTGATGCCTACATTTACATGGACTTTTGCTGTGATGGCAACGTTACCTTGGAATGTAACTGCGATCTGTTGTGGGTTCCATGGCGTAATCGAGGGACGCGGAGTGCCTACAGTTACATGGACTTTTGCTGCGATGGCAACGTAACCCAGGATGTAACTGCGACCATGGATGTTGGTGATGATTTCCAGAGCATTCTCACCAAAGATATTTCCTCTATTTTCAAAAACTATTTTCTATATTTTCAATAAAATTATTTTTCAAAGTATTTTCACTGGATGTTGGAAACAGGTCTGCCAAGCACTTATAGATTTTCAGTCGCACGCCTGATCAACGTATGACCGAATTTCTGTGAGAACAAGGATGGACTGGTTGAGACATCGAGTTATAAAAGTATTTTTTATAAACACTATTTTAGTAATATTATCTAGATTTTTAAAATAGTTTTTAAAAAATGATCAAAGAAAATATGTCTGATTTTAAGCATTTTATTAATTCTGGCTTCGTTCCTTTTCGAGGACGAAAAGATTCAAAGGGGAGAGGAATGTGACGACCCGAGATTTTGGCAATATTATTTTAAAAAGTATTTAATCAAATTAAATAAAATAGAAGCCTATTATTTTAAAAAGAAATAAGACTTTGGACATTTACCAGTTATTTATACATATATGTGTATTGTGAAGGAAACTTTGATTTGAAAATTTAAAGTAAAATCTTTTAAAAATATTTAAAATATAATCTATCTTATTCACATTAAATTAAAATAAAGCTCTACCTTATTAACATTTGAAATATATATATATATATATATAAATGTAATCTAGTTAATAATGCTTAAAATAAAATCAATCTTGTCAATGCTAAATATGAGTATAAAATAGATGAATATAAATTAAATGTTTGATAGTTAAACATTAAACAGAAATAAAAAACTAAGGATTTATGTTAGTAATAAATTATATGGTCATATGGAAACATAAGATAATTCTAGAAATATATAACCTATGGAAATTCATATGTATATGCAAGAAGATAAAACAAAACCAGACAATTTTGTATGTATGTGAATTATGCAAGGCAAGAAGGGGAAAAAACAAAGAAATAAATATCTACATACAAGAATCAATAGCTGTAAACAAGAAATGAGACATATGCATTTAATACTATCATCTCAGCATAAAAACAAGTCATTTCGAATGATAAAAATCATTTCATTTTCCACAAAACTTTTGTCTGGTCAAAAAAGGAGGCAAGACAAAAAATGGGATCAAATACAAATAAAAACTATACCAGTTAACACTTACCCTATACAAAACTTCTCTTTATATATACATCTATTCTTGTGCCTGCTCGTTCAAAAAGAAAAGATAGCAAACCAGAAAAAGAAAAGTAAGCATCACCAGTTTGTAAACTCAAATATATCTTAGCTAAATAAACAAGAAGATTTAAAGGAAAAATCAAGTAGCAGCTTTCCAACACAGTATTGGTTCTCTGTTCAAAACATTTTTCAGGTGAGTAACACTTTAAAAAAAAGTATAAATCTGTTGCTTGATTATTGTCTGAAACGAGTATGTTTTTGAGTATGTATATTGGTGAACTTCTGTGCATTTTAGATGAATGATGTATGCATGTTTTGATAATACCTATAAATACCTCTGTTCTAAATTTCAAGCCAAGTTTTTAATTTAAATATCATTACCTCTTAATCCACTTATTGTTAGAACTTAGGATCTAAACGACATCTGTTTGTTTGGTTTTAAAATTAGTTTCAAAATTGTATTTAAGTTAAACAAATTCAAACTACTCTGGAAAAAAAAGGACAGTACAAGCTTGAGTTTTGTAAAAACTCAAACTTCCTTAATTCTTAATTCAGGCATATAAGCTTAAACCTTATCTTGAATCATGAATTTTAAAAAGGAAATCATAATTTTTAGATCAGAAATGAAGGTGTATTTCTGGGTTGAACTATATTTGAGTTTTTGGGAAGTTCTGGTGATCTCGGTGGTCGAAGAGGTCGGAGTTCTTTCTAGAGGTGGAGGAGTGAATGGTGAAGCCAGCAAAAATGGTAGGAGGATGAACAGAGTTCGATGGGGGCGATGATTGTACGATTTGGTTTCTAAACCTATTTTTGGCAAGGCTGGGAGTTTTGATCACCTCGACGCCTAGGGATGATGGAGTTCGACAGAACTCTGGGAAATGGAAGATGGGGGCATGGACGAAGTTGTGGCCGGAGGTGCTGGTGTTCTGATGATCAGAGGAGCTTGGTCGAGGCAGTTTCCAGGTTGTGTTTTTGGTTCCAGTATCGAGCTTGAATGCTCGATTTTGATTTGATGATTTTATCATCGCTTTGATGATCGGAATACGTTAGATCTGGCGCTTGCCCTCTGAATGGTGGCGTGAACTTGAATACTAGTCGTGTTGTAGATAATCAGAACCTGGAATATCAAGCTACTGTAAGTGATCTGCCGCATATGAATCAAACATGGGGACTGCTGGATGAATGGATCTCCTGAAGTCTAGAGAACCTATGTAACGGGGGTCTTCCCGAGAGCGTTTGTCGATCCGAACACTCAAAACGGATCTTAATTACCGCCATTCATCCAAACTTGTAGAACCAGAGTACTTGGCCGAGATGGTCAGAAAAATTGTGAATGAAAACCAATTTAGAAGTAATATTGAGTGGGGTACTTCTCCAAGTCGAAACCTGTTTACTATGAACACTCTGTATTTGAAGTATCCATGAAGGTTTGTAAGGCCGATGATGCCGTCGTATAGTTGAAAAACGAATCCAAGGAAACAGTTGATGAAATACACATGACATATGAACTCTTTTAGAGCATCTAATGTCGTGAGATGTCATTTCATTCCAATCTCCTTGGAAGGAGTAGCACGATGTGATTCACTCGAGTCGCACCGAGATTCATATCATCTTTCGCTAAGTTAACGCAATGATTTCTTGAGCAATTCCATCTACACTCTTCATGTATGAAAAATCTCATGTCGTTATCAACCTCTTTCAGGGCATGGGAGAGTCATTAAAGGATTCCTTGAATAGATTCCATACAGTTGTGTGGAAGTCATGAATGCAAAGGATGATATAGTATTGATGGCACTAATTAGGGGGGGTTCACCCTGAGGCTAATTTCAGAAGATGGTTGGAAATGAAACACCTATCGATGATGGACCTTTTTTATAGGAAGGATAATTAGTTCCTATGTTTGGAAGAGGCATGCAGTCATCCTCAAAGAGGTGATGCTGGGAGTGCAGCTTAAGTGAGACAAACTAATATTGCTGTAAAACAGTCCAAAGGGAGTTCTAGAAATACGGATGTGAATGTTGGAAACAAGAATGATGGTCAGAAATGGAGCGATAATGGGACCATGAAGCGAAAGCTTGATAACAGGAATCATCACAGGATTCTTAAGTATGATGGCTATACTAAGTTGAACAACTCAATAGAGAATATATACCTGGATGCTTAAGGTACTAAGTAATATAGGAAGCCAGCTTCGAGAGATTCGACTGAGAAGGAGATATAATCTAGCAAGTTTTGCAGGTTCCATAGGACAAACGGTCATAACACTAATAAATGTAGACATTTGCATGATATGATTGAGGTGTTGATCCATTAAAAGAAGTAGTTTGTTAAATCCCTATAGAACGGCAGGCAAGGAAATTCCAACCCCTGGATCGCCATCCCAACAGGGTTAAGCCGGGCGTAGTGTTAAAGAGCTCAAGCGGCCTGAAAAACATTTGGTGATAAATACAATCATCGGTGAAACAAATATAGTTGACAAGAGATGGAATGATACATTGGTGCTTTAAAACATAAAGAGAATGAAAGCTACTTTGCTATAAAGGATGGAGCTCTGGAAAAATAATTCAAAACTATGACAATAAACATTGTTTTTTAAAACAGAGATGTTGATGGGGTAGAAGCCCCAACGATTGATCCGCTCGTGATTACGGCGATGATTGGCCATGCTGTTATATGAAAAGTGCTGGTTGGCTGTGGGAGTTCGGTCAATACTTTTTAAGAAAGCCTATGACTAGATGCTTTTGGAAGGCAAGGACTTGAAACCGTGTAAATCTCAGATCTAGGGATTTAACGGAATGGCTATGGAGTCAGTCGAATATGTGGAGCTACTACTGGTGCTTGGAAAGGGTGACTACAAGTGAGTGTGGGTCTTGCGTTTTATGGTATTGGATAGCTCCTTGGTGCTTGATAATGAAATTTCCTACAGATAATCATGTGGAAATAAGCTAGGGAGATCAGGGGCTTGGCCGCGGGTGTTATGTCGCTAAGTTGAAGGTGGCAAGGTGAAGAGAGAAAGGAAAGAGTGTAGATGGGACCCTCTACAGACACATAGCAACCACTGCCTAAGCCCTGGCTCAGACAACATAGTTGGTTCCTTAAGGATTTGGATTTGCTCAAAGAGCCACTGTATGGAAGCTTCAGTCGAGTTGACGATCGATATCCTGGTCAGCTAGGATGATGCTACGCGGGGCCTGAAGATTGGATCATAGCTCGATATAAGGTTGATGAATGAGTCAATTTACTTTATCTAGGTGAACCTAGATTATTTGCTTGGACTCACTCAGACATGCGTGGAATATCTCCAGATAAAGCGACCCATGCGTTAAATATAAATTTGAAATGCATTCCTATGAAATGGAAATGCAGTAGTTAGGTCTGGAGAGATCCGATGCACTCAAAGAAGAAGTGGAGAAGTTGAAAGATAACGGCTTCATCCATGATTCCTTATACCCAAAGTAGGTATCAAATCCGGCCTTAAGGAAAAAGTCAAAGTGGAAGTGGAGGACACACGTCAACTATTTTGACCTGAATAAGGCATGCCTAAAGGTCAATTTCCCACACCCAAGGATTGATCGGTTGGTGGACTTGATAGCCGGACATGAATTGCTTTCATTCATGGACACATGTCCTGGATACAATCGAATCCAATGCATGTCTTAGATCAGGAACACACCAGCTTTATTACTGACTTGGGACTGT
Source organism: Allium cepa (assembly GCA_030765085.1). Taxonomy (NCBI): domain Eukaryota; kingdom Viridiplantae; phylum Streptophyta; class Magnoliopsida; order Asparagales; family Amaryllidaceae; genus Allium; species Allium cepa. The sequence continues at coordinate 277,134,964 of CM060934.1, read as the reverse complement.
ATTACTATCTTGTCATTCCCTTTCGATTAAAGAACGTTAGAGAAACCAACCAGAGGCTGGTAAACAACATCTTCAAAGATCAGGTTAGACGTTCGATGGAAGCCTATGTGGATGATATACTCGTGAAGTTACAGCATTCGAGAAACTACATTAACGATTTGGTAGAGATATTTGGCGTTATCCAGAAATATGAGATAAAGCCCAACCCTTTGAAATGCTCATTTGGCATTGTGTTAGGGAAATTCCTAGGCTTCATTGTGAACTCCCATGGGATTGAAGTCAATTTGAAAAAGATTGAGGTATTGAGAAAATCGAGGTCCCAAAGACGATCAAGGAGGTCTAGAGTCTGAATTGGAAGGTCATCGTCCAGAGTCGATTCATATCCAGAGCAACGAACAAATGCATCCATTTCTTTGACATAATTAAGAAAGGAAAAGGGAATTTTGCTTGGATGTAGGAGCGTAAAGATGCATTTCTGGCTCCGGTGAATCACTTTGAGAGGCCCCTCATTCTTTCGAAGCCGTTAGACGACGAGTACTTATTTATATATTTGGTAGTGTCGGTGCATGCACTAAGCGTCACACTCGTACGTAAGGAATCCCATATCCAATGAACGGTTTGCCACATCAGTAAGTAATTGATAGGAGCAAAAAGAAATTAGCCAAGCTAGAGAAGCTTGCATATTGCCTGTTGATCATTTCAAGGAAGCTCTGTCCCTACTTTTAGGCTCACCTAATCAAAGTTCTCACCAACTAGCCTTTGCGACAAGTCTTGCAGCGGTCTGAAACTTAAGAAAGGCCATCGAAATGGAACATTGAATTGAGCCAATACGACATAACCTATCACCCTTGAAGGGAAATCTAGGGTCAACCTTTGGTGGATGTCATAGTTGAATACACTGCGCGAGATGATACTCCAAAGAGCAATGGTGAGCAAAATGCTAGGTGGAAGGTGTACACGGATGGTGCATCAAGGGAACGTAGTTCTGAAGTTAGAGTTGTACTTGTCACTCCAGAGGTACGTTCAATCTGTTATGCCTTGAGGTTCGATTTTCCTATAACGAATCAGAGTATGAAGTATTGATTGCAGGACTCAAAATTGCCAAGGAATTGGGAGTTAAAATTTTACATATTTTTTATGATTCCTAGCTGGTGGTATGTCAAGCAAGTAAAGAGTTTGAGGCAATGGAAGTGAGGCTAGATCCTTATCTAAACTGGACCCTTGAGCTGCTTAGTGACATTGAATGTTACACAATAATGCATATATAAAGAGATGAAAATGCAAAGGCTGACTCATTGCTAAGCTGGCCAGTTCTGGAGATGCACAACTCATTGGAATGGTTCTAGTGGAAGTGTTGTCGGCTTCGAGCATCGACCATATAGATTTTGATTGGATCTTGAAGGGTGAGTATGGGAAGGAGTCATGGATGACTCAAAAAAGAACTATTTAGAGAGGGAAATCATTCTGGATAGAAAGAACAGCTTTGGAAGCTTCTTTACCATGCTTCAAGATATATCTTTCAACAAGGAGCACTTTACAAGTAATGATTCTCAATCCCAATGTTTTGATGTATCGCCAATGAAGAGGCCAAACAAGTCCTGAGAGAAGTTCATGAAAGGGTTTGTGGCGACCACATTGGTGGGCAAACGTTGGCGAAGAAGATTCTCCGCTATGGGTACTACTACCCAACTGTCAACCCAAATGCAACTGATTACACTAGAAAGTGTGACAAGTGCCAGAGATTTACTAAGATTCCTAGAGCCCCAATGATGGAGATTACTCAAGTGTTCAGTCCTTGGCCATTTGCGATTAGGGGAACCGATATTATTGGTGTTTTTTCGATATCTAAGGTGGTACGAAGTATGCCATCATTATTGTTGATTTCACAAAATGGGCTAAGGCAGAGCTATTAGACACAATTACTAAAAAGAAAACAATCAACTTCAGGGTCGAGAATATTATTTGTCACTTTGGAATTCCATAAGCAATTTTTACTGATAACGTAACGTAGTTCAATAGTACCGAGTATAAATATTTTTACTGTCGAAATCGCATAAAGAGGAGATTTGCTGCAGTGGCACACCCCAGGACGAATGGACAAGTTAAAGCCGTGAACAAGATTATTTAGTCCATTCTTAAGAAATGATTGGAAAAGGCTAAGGGCAAGTGAGCCGATGAATTTCCATTAGCACTTTGGGCTTATCGGACGACCCACAAGTCAGCGACTAGCCATTATTCATTCACCGTAGCCTACGGATCGAAGGTTATGATTTCGATTGAAGTGGAAGTACATTCTCATCGAGTAATTCACTATAATCCACAAATGAATAAGAAACTCCTGCTAGATTCTCTCGATATGCTCGATGAGAAGCGCGATGAAGCTAACTTGAGAGCAGCGGCACATTGTAGTCAAGTTGGTTGATATTACAATGCTAAGATCAGGAATCAGACTTCTGAAATTGGTGACCAGGTTCCCAAATGAATCTTCCCAGGTCCCTAAAACTTGGGCCCAAGTTGGAAAGGTTCATACGCAATAGAATAAAAGCTTTGAGATGACACTTTAAAACTAGCAACGGTGGACGAGATCTCACTCCCGAGGGCATGGAATAGTGAACACTTTTGAAGCTATTTCACTTAGAAATAAATTTGTACATAATTAAATCCATGTTAATAAGACAAGACTTATCATTTCTGTTCTTTTAAAAAGTGAAATGGCTTTTCAAATATATGACTCTGTCTTTACATAGATTAAGTGTGACGCCCCACCTCTATACCCACGCTAGACAAGAACACTACGGTGTAATGCTGTCAACTAGCACGGAGAATAAGGCTGTTGAGGAGCGACCATCCGTGTAATTGCTTTGCACGAGCACCGATATGTCAGATAGTATAACATGAATTTAATTTTCAAGAGGAAATCCGACATACCGATACAAACACAAAGCTACCACACGGTGGCTATAATAATCTTCGGAAACAAATATAGAAATAAGCATAACACAAATCAGTCACAGATAATTCATATCACAAAGGCGGAAGAAGATATGAATATATAACTATCACATGAAAGTGTATATCAGAGTAGTGGTCAAAAAGATCCACAGTAATACAAAAGAATAGCAACACGTGCTATACAAAAGAATACAACTATGAGTCCATATCTCAAGTGTATACAACAAAATAAACTACTAATCTAAGTAGTTAGCCAAAAGTCAGAGAAATCAATCCATGTGAGAAGTCAAGCTGAAGCACCTGTAACATCTCGGTCTGACCCGAGTATTATTTAATAAGAAAATAATAAACGGATCAGTCTAGCTATAAATATCTGATAACATGATGTAGAATAAAAGATATGGCATAAACATATAATATCCATAATGGCATACTACAATAAGTATGCAATTGAAACTCAACATGAGATTAATCAATATCACAAAAATCGACACAAGGATCCAAAAAGGGTTTCATACCCAAAACTTGAATTCACAAGAAGTCAATGACACACGAATTCACCAATGAACAAAAATTGATAAAGCATATCAATAGAAATCACAAAAATAGGTGAAGCATAAATTCCAGAATTCAACACACGAAATCCAGAAATCACACGAAAGGGGGGGAGGCCTATCACATGAACGGGAGCATTAAAGCTCACCTACATATGTATCACATGAACGAGAAGTTATCTCATGGTAGCTAGCCATTAATTTTGGACACACGAATGGCCCGAAGACCATGGGGAGCTACCCCACATGTATGAGTCGAAATCACACCGAAACAAAGAGACATCGCACAATTGCTAGTCTAAATCTTAAAATGATCGTCATGATAAAAAAGAAGTGTCAATTACAGTAAGCTAGTAAATAAATGAGCTTAGCTTCATGTCCCATAACCACTAGCTTAACTTAAATATTTACGAACAAATTGTAGATCTCCACTAGAAAATTGTCACAAGAGATTCAATCGAACAAGTCCAAGAATTAACCAATGAACTAAACGCAAGCGTTTCATACCACTCGTTTTACTAAGTCGTTTAATTAGATTTCTCATACGAGTGAGGTAAAGGCTTGTATATACTAATAGATTGGAAAACGGTTTAAGAAAACGAGCTTTGTAATAAAATAGTGTTGAAATCATTTGAAGAAAGAGTTTTGATATTTACTACTAGTATAGAAAACCTTTATATTTTTAAAGTGACAAATCACAAAGAAGATTATAGAAACAATCAATCACTAAAATTCACATTTGAAGACGTGAATAGAATCCAAAGAAATCGATACCGAATCCATCGAAATGGATATTCCAAGAATTCCCGAAGAAAATAAGTCATCAAAGTCAATAAAAAATGATAACAACAAAGAGGGAAATAACACAAATCGATTAATGTTGGAAATTCAAACAATTAGGCGAAATAGGCAAAATTGCATCAGGTTGGTCGGCCGTCTACAGAGCTCGGTCGACCGGACCAGAAAAACAGAAATGCTCGGGGTAGCAGGTCGGTCGACCGGACCCTGAGTTCGGTCGGTCGGACTTGTAACATGCACTTCCTAACAGAGGCTGGGAAGTGCTCGGGGTAGCAGGTCGGTCGACCGGACCCTGAGTTCGGTCGGCCGGACCTGTAGCCAGCACTTCCTAACAGAGGCTGGGAAGTGCTCGGGGTAGCAGGTCGGTCAACCGGACCCTGAGTTCGGTCGGCCGGACTTGTAGCCAGCACCCCCTAAGCCAATCTAATGAATGCCAAACTATTCCATATTGCTATCGGTCGAGCATCGGCACTAAGGGTTTACGCCAATCGACTACCCGGCCATATAAGCTCTTCGGTTCAACACCAAAACATGATCAAAACATCAAAGCTATGATTTTTAAAGAATTGAACCCAAAACACTAAAAATTGAAATATTCACTAAATCAATCCAAACCAAAAGCAAATGCACACGAATAAGTGTTAGGAATTCATACCTAACAATCGAAGATAGTTATAGACTAAGATGTGAGATAAAAATCTCACATTTGAACCCAAAAACAATGAATGAGAAGCTTGAAGACAGGGAAGATCAACCACACTTAAATATCAACACTAGAAGCTTGAATCTAAGCTTAAAAGAAGAACATTCCCTAAGTTAGGTTTAGAAAATTTCTGAAATCAAAGAGAGAATGAGTTGGGGAAGATGAAGAGAAGGCTTACCAATGGGTTCTCTTGAATTTGGAGCTAAAGCTTGGATTTTGCAAATGAACTAGGGTTTAGGAATTCTAATTTCCAATCTTTTCCCCAATTACTCTCTTGAACTTGAGAGAGTTAGGAAATGAGGAGTGAATGAAGAGGAGAGGGGGTTGGGACTGAGTTAGTAAGTGGTTAATGGGTTCAGCCCAAACCAAAGCCCTAAGTGAAAAAGTGGCAAAAATCAACTTTCTCCAAACATATCGAAGCTTATACTTAAAAAAGTCGCAAACGGCATTTTGAACTCAACGGAAGGGGTCCCGAGTCCTAATTCGACTGTATTCAAAAAGTATCTTTTCGGACTAACTTCCGAGTATCGATAAAATATTTAAATATACAATCGATAGATATGCTGGTTGTTACAGACTCCCATCCTTAAAGAAATTGCGTCCTCGCAATACTTAAGAAGAAAATAAGAAACAACAACCATAGAAGCATATCAACACAAAAGAAAATTTGAAATAGGAAGTTCACCATAAAGAGCACGAAAGAGTAAGTCCGAACGGGTTCACTCGATGAATTCCCAGGATTCCCAAGAGCAATCCTTAGGATCTGAGAACCATTGAACTTTCACAAGAAGAACATCTTTATTCCGAAGGCGCTCAACCTCCGAAGCAATGATGCGAATAGGATGTTGGTCATAAATTAAATTAGGCGAAACTTTAATTTCTTACACAACACCGGGCTCAAGAATAGAATCGGAATCTCGAAGACATTTCGTAATTGAGAAACGTGAAACACGTCATGCATGGCAGAAAACTGAGCCGGTAATGATAGGCGATAAGCCATGGAACCAATACGTTCAGTGATAGAAAAGGGCCCTATATATCGAGGCGCTAACTTTCCCGATCGACTGAAACGTACAACACCTTTCATAGGTGACACACGAATGAACACAAGATCTCCCATAGAAAATTTTAACTTCCTTCTTCGGTTATCGGCATAGGATTTTTGTCTACTCTGGGCTTCTTTCATCCTATGTCGAATAAGTTCAATCTTTTCTGTGGAATCACGAATAAAATCTGGACCTAAAACCAGCTTCTCACCGGCCTCAAGCCAACAAGAAGGAGATCGGCATGGCCTTCCATAGAGTGCCTCGAATGGTGCCATACCAATACTAGATTGGAAGCTATTATTATAGGAAAAATCAACAAGAGGAATATGATCTTCCCAGCTTCCACCGAAATCAAGCACACAAGCACGAAGAAGATCTTCAAGAGTTTGATTCACACGCTCGGTTTGTCCATCGGACTGGGGGTGATAAGCGATGCTAAAATTAAGCTTCGTTCCTAAAGCTTTTTGAAGACTCTTCCATGCAATTTAACAATTTCTTCAATAAAAAATTTGGCCAAAAGAGGTACGGTCTGATTGGACCGAATGGGAATAAAATGGGTGGATTTAGTAAGCCTATCAACTATAACCCATAAGCTATCATGACCCGAACGAGAACGGGGAAGGCCGTCAATAAAATCCATGGAAATTTGATCCCACTTCCAAATTGGAATTTCTAAAGGTTGCAATAACCCACCGGGCCTTAACGGGTTGGCAAGTCACGCAACACTTAACAAAGTTAGCGATGTCAAGTTTCATTCCCTCCCAATAATATAGTCGTTTCATATCCGCGTACTTTTTACTACTACCGGGACGAATAGTAAATTTAGAACGATGGGGATCTTCTAAAATGTCTTCTTGAAGATCACTAATATTTGGCACGATAAGGCATACCAAATTTCCGAATGCCGCCACGAGAATTAATATCAAAGTCTTTCAAGCCTTCAATATCAATTCTATCCTTAAAATTTTGGCCAAGAAGATCCGAGTCGGGATCTAGCCTTTGAGCTTCAAGAATGCGGTCTAAAAGAGAAGAATGAGCTTTAAGGCTACATAAAGCAAGAGAGGAACATAAATCGGATCCACGATCTCGAATCTCACAAGTGGATAAAGTCTCGAGATTCTTTCACTCGAATATCATCATTGAAACAACTGCTTGTTGCTTACAACAAGTGCATCGGCGACACGATTACCCTTACCGGGGATATAAAGAATATCAAGATAATAAGGAGAAAGGAACTTGAGCTAATTATGAAGTTCCTTATGAGAAAATAAATATTCCAAAGATTTATGATCGAGGTGGATAACAAATTTCTCCCCCAAAAATGATGATGCCATACTCTAAAAGCGAAAACAACAGCCGCGAGCACTAGATCATGAGTGGCACACCTAGTCTTGATCGGCTTTAATGATTTAGAAGCACAAGTAGTAGATCGTTCTCTTTCGCAAGAGGACGACACCCAAACTAATATGACTAGCATTGGTACAAAATATAAAATCTTGGTTCCCTTCGGGAAACACAAGAATAAGAGTATCGGAAAGAAAGAATTTCTTTTGAATAATCTTCTTTCTCGAAAAGCTAAACTTTCAAAATTACATTTATCTTTATGTAATAATCTTTCTAGAGAAATTTACATTTTTACAAGTCAATATATCATGTCTGATTGTCTCATCAAAGCGTTTAGGAAATTCCTATCGACAACGTTGATCAAGCGCATCGACCAGAATTCTTAAAGCACTCAACGGGCAATACAATCACGAAATCATCTTCTATATGAATGTTTCTTAAAAACCTTTAAGAATATTCTTTGCTCGTTTAAGAGCAAAATCAAATCGTACTTATAAATAAATCTTATGAAAAAGATTTACAAAATTTTAAATTTCTATTTTCATCCAAAATCAATAAATACAAAAATGAAGTTATCGAGATATTCATAGAATACTCGATTTATCAAATGGATGAAACAAGATGGGCAAACTGAATGACATAATAAGTCATTCATGAGAATCATAACGAGTGCGGAGCGCGTAAGTGGAATGCTAACTCCCGCAACTCGTAGCCAAATGAAAATCGGTGGCAAGGTCGAACTAGAAAGACCTTAACACCACACAAAAGATTTCTTAGGTGATAATTCTAAGACAAACTCAAAATTACCGGAAAATTCTCAAACTACATGAATGAGAGAAACAACACTTTCTTCCTCATGCGGGCTTAAAGAATAAAGTGATGTCATCAAGTTGGAATCGAAATCACAAAGGAGAAATAGAAATCTGCTTAACAGATTAAGAATGTCGAAGATGATTAGTTCTCACGGAAAATAGGATATGGGCTTTGGAGTAAGCCATTCCTTTCCAAAAATCGATTCCGAAGCCTAAGTAAAAAATCGTCTCGGACAGAAAAATCACATAAAATAATTTAGACATCAATAAAAAGCAAATTGAGTGTTGCGGATCTACCATCCAGATTCTCAATTCTCAAGGACGACATCAATCCCAAAATTGTTTAAAGGAAAAGAATCAACAAGTTCTTTTGATATAAAATAGTGAGATGGAACCCATATCAAAAAGAACACGAACAAGAAAATCACAAAGCAAATGTCATCAAGTATTGAATGAGAAATACCTTGACCAAGAGAAGTATTGCTAGGGGCTTGCACAATATTTAGCTTTCTCATGTCCTTGTTCAAAAGTTTGGGACATGCAGATAAAAGATGACCCGAGTCTTTGCAATAGCGACAATAAAGGGGTTTCGGGCACTTAATTACATAATGGTCCATGGAACCACAATTGTAGCATTGTTTACGACTTGGGGTAGGAGTCTTGTCTACCAAAGTTTCTTGTTCCACCTTTTTCTTGCTTTGAAGTATGGGGCAGGCAGATATAAGATGACCCGAACTTTTGCAGTAACGACAAAAGAGAGGTTTCGGGCACTCCCTTGCATAGTGGTCCTTAGAATTACAATTGTAGCATCCTCCACGATTAGGGATTGGAGTCCTTGCTACAGAAGTAGTTTGCTTCACTCTCTTATTGGGGTTAAGGCTCTTGAACGTAATAGCCTCTTCTTGGAAGTCCCAATATCACAAACACTTCCTTTACTAACCTCTCCATGAAGAAGAGTAACATCCACAAGCTGATTGAAAGAAACTTTAAGTTTCAAAGGTAGAACCATTTCCGGGTTCTTACTCAAAGCACAGATAAACTCTTGATTCTTTACAAGATCCAAAAGTTGTTAGGCAGACATGAATGCGCCATCCAGAGAAGGGCTACTGGATTGACCAGCGCTAGGACTGCTAGAACTAACCATTTCTCTTCCTTTAGAAAAGAAAGAAGGACAAAAGTTATTCTAAAAATAAATATCAAGCAGTCTTGATAGACAAAACAGGGAATCATAAAAGAAAATACTATAGGACGGCACGAAGACCCGAATAAAATCCTAAAGCACGACTCCTAAGATGGACTTAGGACGATGATCCTTGTTAAATTATTCTACATTGTTCCGAAGTTTGGCTCTGATACCAAGCTGTGACGCCCCACCTCTATACCCACGCTAGACAAGAACACTACGGTGTAATGCTGTCAACTAGCATGGAGAATAAGGCTGTTAAGGAGCGACCATCCGTGTAATTGCTTTGCGCGAGCACCGATATGTCAGATAGTATAACATGCATTTAATTTTCAAGAGGAAATCCGACATGCCGATACAAACACAAAGCTAACACACGGTGGCTATAATAATCTTCGGAAACAAATATAGAAATAAGCATAACACAAATCAGTCACAGATAATTCATATCACAAAGGCGGAAGAAGATATGAATATATAACTATCACATGAAAGTGTATATCAGAGTAGTGGTCAAAAAGATCCACAGTAATACAAAAGAATAGCAACACGTGTTATACAAAAGAATACAACTATGAGTCCATATCTCAAGTGTATACAACAAAATAAACTACTAATCTAAGTAGTTAGCCAAAAGTCAGAGAAATCAATCCCATGTGAGAAGTCAAGCTGAAGCACCTGTAACATCTCTGTCTGATCCGAGTATTATTTAATAAGAAAATAATAAACGGATCATTCTAGCTATAAATATCAGATAACATGATGTAGAATAAAAGATATGGCATAAACATATAATATCCATAATGGCATACTACAATAAGTATGCAATTGAAACTCAACATGAGATTAATCAATATCACAAAAATCGACACAAGGATCCAAAAAGGGTTTCATACCCAAAACTTGAATTCACAAAAAGTCAATGACACACGAATTCACCAATGCACAAAAATTGATAAAGCATATCAATAGAAATCACAAAAATAGGTGAAGCATAAATTCCAGAATTCAACACACGAAATCCAGAAATCACACGAAAGGGGGGGGAGGCCTATCACACGAACGGGAGCATTAAAGCTCACCTACATATGTATCACATGAACGAGAAGCTATCTCATGGTAGCTAGCCATTAATTTTTGACACACGAATGGCCCGAAGACCATGGGGATCTACCCCACATGTGTGAGTCGAATCACACCGAAACAAAGAGACATCGCACAATTGCTAGTCTAAATCTTAAAATGATCGTCATGATCAAAGAAAAGTGTCAATTATAGTAAGCTAGTAAATATATGAGCTTAGCTTCATGTCCCATAACCACTAGCTTAACTTAAATATTTACGAACAAATTGTAGATCTCCACTAGAAAATTGTCACAAGAGATTCAATCGAACAAGTCCAAGAATTAACCAACGAAGTAAACGCAAGCATTTCATACCACTCGTTTTACTAAGTCGTTTAATTAGATTTCTCATACGAGTGAGGTAAAGGCTTGTATATACTAATAGATTGGAAAACGGTTTAAGAAAACGAGCTTGGTAATAAAATAGTGTTGAAATCATTTGAAGAAAGAGTTTTGATATTTACTACTAGTATAGAAAACCTTTATATTTTTAAAGTGACAAATCACAAAGAAGATTGTAGGAACAATCAATCACTAAAATTCACATTCGAAGACGTGAATAGAATCCAAAGAAATCGATACCGAATCCATCGAAATGGATATTCCAAGAATTCCCGAAGAAAATAAGTCATCAAAGTCAATAAAAAATGATAACAACAAATAGGGAAATAACACAAATCGATTAATGTTGGAAATTCAAACAATTAGGCGAAATAGGCAAAATTGCATCAGGTCGGTCGGCCGTCTACAGAGCTCGGTCGACCGGACCAGAAAAACAGAAATGCTCGGGGTAGCAGGTCGGTCGACCGGACCCTGAGTTCGGTCGGCCGGACCTGTAACCTGCACTTCCTAACAGAGGCTGGGAAGTGCTCGGGGTAGCAGGTCGGTCGACCGGACCCTGAGTTCGGTCGGCCGGACCTGTAGCCAGCACTTCCTAACAGAGGCTGGGAAGTGCTCGGGGTAGTAGGTCGGTCGACCGGACCCTGAGTTCGGTCGGCCGGACCTGTAGCCAGCACCCCCCAAGCCAATCTAATGAATGCCAAACTCTTCCATATTGCTATCGGTCGAGCATCGGCACTAAGGGTTTACGCCAATCGACTACCCGGCCATATAAGCTCTTCGGTTCAACACCAAAACATGATCAAAACATCAAAGCTATGATTTTTAAAGAATTGAACCCAAAACACTAAAAATTGAAATATTCACCAAATCAATCCAAACCAAAAGCAAATGCACACGAATAAGTGTTAGGAATTCATACCTAACAATCGAAGATAGTTATAGACTAAGATGTGAGGTAAAATCTCACATTTGAACCCAAAAACAATGAATGAGAAGCTTGAAGACAGGGAAGATCAACCACACTTAAATCTCAACACTAGAAGCTTGAATCTAAGCTTAAAAGAAGAACATTCCCTAAGTTAGGTTTAGAAAATTTCTGAAATCAAAGAGAGAATGAGTTGGGGAAGATGAAGAGAAGGCTTACCAATGGGTTCTCTTGAATTTGGAGCTAAAGCTTGGATTTTGCAAATGAACTAGGGCTTAGGAATTCTAATTTCCAATCTTTTCCCCATTACTCTCTTGAACTTGAGAGAGTTAGGAAATGAGGAGTGAATGGAGAGGAGAGGGGGTTGGGACTGAGTTAGTAAGTGGTTAATGGGTTCAGCCCAAACCAAAGCCCTAAGTGAAAAAGTGGCAAAAATCAACTTTCTCCAAACATATCGAAGCTTATACTTAAAAAAGTCGCAAACGGCATTTTGAACTCAATGGAAGGGGTCCCGAGTCCTAATTCGACCGTATGCAAAAAGTAGCTTTTTGGACTAACTTTCGAGTATCGATAAAATATTTAAATAAAATATTAAAATATACAATCGATAGATATGCAGGTTGTTACATTAAGAGTTATGAAATATGACTGACTCAAATGAATCTGCATGTGTACAATGCAAGTATATGGGTACCTAGAGTTAGGTGTCAGCCAAACTTCTACAGTCCAGGATTGAACCGTTAGAATTCAACCACTCTTGACGTCTAGAGATGAATGCCAACTAATTTTTGTCATGGATGCAGGGGTAGGAGTATCAAAAGGATATGAGTTGGCCTTCCATCTTCTAACTCTTGTCCTTGATGTAGGGGCACGAGTGTAAACCAAAAAGGACGTGACATTACAGTCATCCCTGAATTCTTACCCTCGAAGCAGGGGGCAGGAGTACAAACATTCAAGGGTTGAACAAGACTGTTCGTCTCTATAGCTCATGCCCGGAATTCGGTAGAACACTCACATCTTGTCCGAAGCAGACAACACAAAAATCTGCACCCGAAGCTTGGCAGGATCTCTTAATAACTTCGATTGATGCCTAGTGTCAGCGCGATTGCATGTAAACATCTTAGATTGGGATGTCCAATCCATTATTTTAAGTGGTTAGCTCCAATCACCGCCTAAAAGTTAGGCATGATCACTCTTAAAACATCCTAGAAATAGATGTTTGAGTTGACTTTTCATGTAAATGGAATTCGACCATGTTCTAGAGTGGAGCATGATTGTATGCAGACGAAAGTCCTTGTGGTTGCTCTTTACTTGCCTAAACAACGAATTGAACTAATGACTTGGTTTGATTACCATAATGAGCTAATGGCTTAGTCCGACAATAATCATGAAAATGGATCATGGTACATCAAATGCAAAGAGCATTTCTCTAATACTTGGACAAAGTCAAACAATGATTGAACAAAACAAAAGTATTTATTATTCGGATTTGAGGTAGAACTTGAAAAGGAAAGTACAAGTTTTACTTACACCTAGGATGAAAATAAAAGCTGGGGATGAACACACACAACGTTGGCCTAAAACCGAAATAGATTCCTACAACTGCAAATTAAAATCAATCTATCTACACAAAACAAACCAATGATTACTTCTTATGCTTTCGCTGCTTGGACTTCTTCTTCACTTATCCAGAGGAAGGTGTAACTTGATCAGGTTTCTTCCTGCTTCTTCCTTGATCCTTGGATGGAGTGCTCTACGCTGATCCAACAGGCATACCTTGGGTGCTCCTAGGTGGAGGAAGAGTGATTGGAATATAGAAAATTTGGCCAGACAAAGCTATAGACGAAGAAGGAGGGATGACCTCTATCTTCTCTTGCTTGATCTCTTTGGCTAGGAGAATTTGTTGTTCAAGATCGCTTATAGTCAGACCAGATAAGGGCTTGGAGAATTTGATGATAACAACATCGCCTTCAATCTGAGCTTCCTAAAGCTTACCAATCCCTTCATCCGGTAAAGCATCTTTCATCCACTTGATTGGCCTAGGAGTTTCACCAGTTGGAATACTCAGAACCGTTGCTCAAGTAATCACGGTCATCTTTCTGTTGTAGACAATTAATGTCCCGACTGAAGACCCTTATGAGGAAGTAGGATGACCTGGGGCTGATTGGATGCTCGAGAGACATAAAAAGAGAGGTTAGTTATGTCAATCGACGAAATGTAGGCTCTCTGAAATACGGGTGAAGTCAACAAGATACCTCCTTTAGTATGAGGTTCTGTATGGGCTAGAAAGGCACTGGAATTCCCTTCCAAGATGAGAGAAATGATGGTAGACTTGTGCATTTGAGGTTTCTCTGGATCTTAGTCAGGGACGGAAAATGAATCATGAGTAGCTTTGGGCCAGGTGTCTGGTCGATAGTGACATCTTCAGGTGACAATTCAAAGTCTTCGCCTATGTCTTTTTGCACTATAACGGCCAGCTCCGGATAGAGAATAAGCTCGCCCTCTCTTAGCGCCCTGGGCTCATCACCTATAAGGATCTCGTTTTCCAATTGTGCTAGGTCTACTTCACCGCCTTTTAGAAATTCCTTCTCCTCCTTAGTAACTTGCTCCTAGATCTGAGCCAGAGCCATAGAATAATCATCATCGAGCCACTCTAAATTGTAGAACTTGAGCATATTAGCATTATCCTTAATGATCAGCTGCTCAAATCTCTCCATTATCTGCTTCTCGGTGGCTTCAACATCCTTCTTAACAAGCATATCCACGTCTCTAGCACGTGCAACTGCCTTGTCCCTTTCACTACGGGTGGTAAGTTTCTCTTCAAAGTACCCTTGGGCCTATTGGAGAGCTTCGTCCTTAATTTTTGCCTCGATCTTGAGTTTGGTTGATAGCTCAATTGCTTTTTTGGCCAAAGAATCTCTTTCCAGCACTAAGTCACAACTTTGTTAGTGAGCGATCTCTATCTCATCATGATGCTTAGTCCTCTCACTCTTGAGTGCCTTGATAGCATCCTCGGCCCTCTTCTCAGCCTCGGCTTGTGATATTTTCAAGTTAGTGGACTATGTCTAGAGATTAGCAATGGTCCTTTTATCTTGCATTTCCAAAAGTTTTATATTATAGATCTCGAGCTTCCTTTCCATCGAAACCTTATAGACCATCTCAATTGTCTGCCTCCATTCGCTACAATGATCATAACATAATTACATAAGCAACCTTTGAACCTTTAGCTACTGGTAGGATATCCTTTTGATTCGGTAGGAAAATGAATCCATCAAAGTAGACCACCAGGAGCCATGCCTTTAGTTCGGCCACTGGGGCATCAACGGCAACTTGTTGCATTGTAGTGATGACCGAAGCTTCAATCAGTTTCTTTCCAACCTTGTGATGAGAGATTTCAGAACTGTCTTTATGGTCGCTACAGTCAGAAGGTTGATTAATGTGAGTTGATATTGAGTGTTTAACAGGAATGGAAGTCGAAGGTGGTACGTGAAAAGCATTTCTCGGTGGAAAGTCATCACGACGATCAGAACGCTTGGATGATCTTCTTGGTGGAGGTGATCTGGACCTAGAATGGTATTTGAAAGTAGAGTCATGAGATGGGTAATCTCTGTCATGACTTCCTCTGTCGCGGTTGGACTATGAATCTTGGCCACCACTTTGATGACACGTACTCGAGCGAACCCTCTATTGTTGGGATAGGTTTTCTTCCAAAGACCAAAAAATGTACTACCTCTACAGGGATCCCGCAAAGGAAATTGGAACAAATTAGCTTCAACATGGAAGGACATGAAACAGGTCTAGTATGCTACATGTGTATATGAGTGTCCTAGTGGCCCTCGATGGACCCTATGCTGGAGATTTGCTCATGGGAGTGATCTCTCCCATGCTGATGGATGGCATGTTAGTAAAGCAGATAAGGGAATCAAGACCCTCGATACTCATATTGTCAAGGCTAAAGGATTTAATCTTGGTTGGAATCAACCTTATATTAGCGAATATGTCTTCAAGGAGGAGATGGAGTTTTCTTCGTGGTTGTGACTAAAGGGGGCTATATAGAGGTCTGTCCTTTGAAGATTTTTACAATTAGCCATTTATTAGAAGAAAACAGCTGGTCATCTTTAGGTTCCTCAATTAAAGGCTCTTGGCCTACGACAGCATCATCGTTGTCAGCTTTATCACCCTCGCCTAGGATCTTGCCTTCCTTGGCATATTCTTGCAATTCCTCAATATTCTCTTCAGCTTCAACCCTTAGTTTTGTAACAAAAATTGGTATAGAAGAAATAAGCTCAAAAAGATCTTTTATTACTCAGTTCAAGACAACAAATCGAAAAGCTCACAATTTTTTTTGCAAAAACAAGAATACAGACACTGCTATTTATTTACTAAATAAAAAAGGCAGTAGTACCACTTTAACCGCAGTAATAATTTCTCCTAAAGAAACTAAAAAATAAAGCATAATAAAATGCTGAACTTTTAAATCTAACTATAAACAAGGTCAACACATGCCACCTCCAGGCAAGTTACCATCCTCATCGTCATCGTCATCATCAACCACTTGAGTTTGACCGATGTTATGGCTCCCTTCCAACAAGTTATATGCTAGGAGATTTTCATCCAAAAGAAGAACTCTAATATCATTATCCTCTTTCGAAAGTGGCATAAGAACTCTGACGGCATTTGCAAGAGCCCCGCCACTGGACCTCATCGGAATATTTAAGTTTCATCGGAACATCTGAAAGTAAGAAGGAAATGTGAGTTAAGTACAAAGGATTACGTAGTAGGCTCGTATGGGCTATATGAAGTAGAACTTACATCCAGATAGCCATCTTCGTGCAAAACCAAGTGGGCAGCGGACATAGAACCATTCACTCTTAAGTAGTTCATTTTGTTCCATGTGCCAGTAACAACTCTACAGTTATTAAACAGTTCCACATAAGTTAGATAAAAGCTTTCTTTATAGCTTTTGAAACTATATATGTACTGAATTTCATCAGTACTGGGTATTTGCTACAAATGTTGAACAAAGACAAGATATGTGCCGTGAAAGAAGGCGTAGCTCTTTGGATGTACTTGCATTGAAGCCAATCCCATGAAGTCCAAAACTCGATGAATGAACTGATTGAATGGTGGAATGCATCTCGCCAGGCACATTTATCAATTACAAGTAGTATAACCCTTTATGGGAATATGAGCTCTCTAGTGATGAGAATGGTTAATACATCCTCGAACGGGATTTCGTGTTTATCGCAGATTCTATGCAATGATCCCTCTTCAATCTTAAAAGCAATGGAGTCAATAGGATAATCTAAAATAAGAACATTCTCAAGAGTGTAAGGAGCAGCTTTGACTTTAGGGCCTTCAACATGCATTTGAGGAACCTCTAGGTGAGGATGATACGCTTGTGGATTTTCAACTGGAGGTATGAGCTGTGTTGGTGTATGTTGTGCAGAAGGAGTCACAGTCGAACTTGACTCCGCATCATTTTCAACGTATCTAGAAGTTGATGGACTTGAAGCTAAAGTGGCAAGATTCTTAGAACGTCGACGATCCATGTCTATAAACACTCAATAGATAATCAACATCAGATTAATTATAAGATGTACCTTCCATGCTAAAGCGGGACGTACTACACTGTCATGTAGTGAAATGTGGATTTCTGATATAGTGTTACATTTCACCCTAAAGCCCAGATGCCATCCAAAGGGACCGTCATCGTTGACCATCCCAACGAACATCACATCAATGGTCATGCATTAGAAACACTTAAAATGCTCAAGAAAGGATGTCTGGCTTGTCTCGCAAGTTTACTCGACAAAATGGCATTCTTGGAGTCGTTTGAAAATCGAAAATCCACCAAGGGTTAGATCGATACCAATCCAAGCCTTAGATGGATTTCGATTCCTTCTTTCATCTTCCATTAACTTCTCTTTCCCTAATTTGATACACTACCACCAATGCAAGAGCCTATCACATCTAAGATTAGCTTCGTTACCTACCTAATTAAGAAAAAAATTCAAATGGATCAGAGAGTGAGTTCGAGCAATGAGTTCGGATCTAGGATTAGGTTTATTGTGCGGTAATGGTTCTGGCCTAAGTCGATGGTTAAAATTCAGCCAAGTCAAGGTATTGGATTAGGGCATGGATTAACGACGGTAGAGTTAAGGGAAGGTACGAGTCTAGATTCAGGTTGGAGCTTCTTAATGGAGGGGTAGAGTTTTGATTCAGTGGCAAGAAAAAATTGAAGAGGAAGGGTGAAGGATCGAGAAGGATCGGGTTTTATAACGTAGAAGCTCGATTTCTAAGGCAGCAAAATTGGAAGACTTTTATCAAGTCTTGGATCGGTACCGATCAAGAGTTTGGATCGGTATTGAGTCTTAATATATATATATATATAATGGCCATTCATATGTTCATGCATATTTGTGTTCCTATGACTATGGAGCCCCTAGAGAACGTGCATGTGTGTGTGTGTGTATATATATAATATATATATATATATATCGTAATTATATTCAACACTTAACGACTAGGGTTAAAGGGAATCAAATTCAAACCTTGAAAGTCTATGAAAGGAACCTATTCAAAATCAATGAGCTTGGAATGATATATCACGAGAGTGTATTCCTATTTTATAATGGAAAACGCTGGTAAAGCATCACGAGAATAGCTAGAGACACGAATCTTAATAAAAATGATTTAGAAAAGGACAACGACCATTCTAAGTGAAAATTTTGAATTCTTCACAACAATCTGGACTTGCCTAATTTTAATGTACATCATGTTGGAAACAAGATTTACTTTATAAGGCAAGTATTATTCTGCCTTTTGACCTGACAATATTCGGATAGACTGGACGATTTGAACTTAAAAGCTATCAAGGCAAGTAGTCCAGTGAGATTGCCCAAGAGTCCAGAAACCAAGTACAAACAGAGTTATGGGATAAAGGCCAAACCATTATGAGAACAAGAGAACCAAAATCCAATAATGTGTTGGATTGGTACCAATCCAATGCTATGGATAGGCACCGATCCACGTGATTTCATCCATTCGTGCCATGTCTCTTCCTACATGCAAGTAATGATGCCAGGTTCCTATTTCAAGTTCCATTTCATCATTTCCATGCAATTCTCTATCGATCTCCGAGCGCTTGTACTCAACAGCTCCATTCTTCCACTAATCCATTGATTGGACTCAAAAACTAGCTAACCATGATGCAAACAAGGTAAAAAAATCATGAAGCATGAACCTAGAAAAAGAGTACAAGAGGATTCATTTAGCATGGATTGATACTGATCCAAGCCTGTGGATTGGTACTGATCCACAGATACTGATGAGGTCTCCCTCTTTTTTTTCAATAAAATTAGTCTGGGCATGGAAGAAAAACTATGTAGAGATCATGGGGGTGAGTTTTAGGAAAACTAAAGCTATACATAGGAGAGAAGTGACTCATTTTGGAGGATCTTTTTGCTTCCTTGCAACCCTAACTACATTTTCTTGTAATCACTCATGGATTTATACTGATCTGTAAGTACTTGTACTTGCAATTCAGCAATCAAAGCAATAAAGTATTTAAGTGGACGTAGGCCTAGAATGGCCTAAACGATGTGTGTTCTTTTCTTGATCCTCTTAATTTACCTTTCTTCACTTTTTATACTCTGTTAGATCTCTTGAGTGTTTCTGCCATTTTTTGTTCAAACAATCTATTTATAAGATGTGGCTTGTAATACCAAAATGGAAAAATCTAATGGATTGTGAATTAAAGGTCCAATTTCTTATCTTTCCCTTTTTCTTTTCAAGGTAAGTCTCAAAAATGAAAATTTTCATGTACAAGTTATAGTGATAAGGTTTACAATAAGTCTCAAAAATGAAAATTTTCATGTACAAGTTATAGTGATAAGGTTTACAATAAGTCTCAAAAATGAAAATTTTCATGTACAAGTTGTAGTGATAAGGTTTACACACCATTAGGTGTCCATTTCCATTTATAGGTGTCTCTAAGGATAGCATGCTTATGGCAAGATCTTGCAAGAAAGACTTGTGCAGGCTTCCTTATCTAGAGAATTTCATAATTTTTTGTGTTAGAATATGTAATGGCTCACATTTTAACTTATTTTTATAATCAAAATGGATCCAAATTAAATATAACTTTGGAGAACATTAAGTACTAACATTTTTGGCCTATAGAATATAGATAGTTCTAAACCTGAAAACTAGTAAGGGTTATAACTATTGATAACAACAGAATCAAGGTCTGAAACCACTTCCAAGTGAAATATATGATAGTTTCTCTTTCCGTAGAGCAATCATAATTGTTTTTTACCCTATGATGAGGATATGTGGCCATTTGAACTTAGACAATATATAGATTTAATGGGTAGTTAGACTAAGCCCTTTATTAGATCACAAACTCATTTCGGTATTTGAGCTAATATTAGTTGATGGGACAAGCCATAATTACCTTTTGAGTTTCCAAAATGAATCAAAAATCACCATCAATCACCTTCCTATCCCAAATCATCTTAAATGCTTACCATCTAAAGTCAAATCAACTAACTAAGAAGAGATTTGCAAAGGGATTGGCAAGGTGTTAACTAATTAATGTTTGACTGCTTGGGAATTCTAGCCATTTATTGTTTATCTAGGATCTACCTTGATTTCTCTATTATTTGGCATCTAGATGAGTGATATTTGTCCCGTAGTAAACTATGATTGCTAATGTAATATTGAATAATGTTTTGAAATGGTTTTAAAGTTAAAAACATGATTTTTACATAATCTTAATTTACTCATGTTTTCGAAATAAATTTAAAAGATAAAAATGGATTTAAATATAAAGGTTGCAAATATGTTATCGTGGATGTGCTTTTTCATGTTTTAACATAATTTTAATGACACGGCGATTGTATTGATTGTATTATGATGATATGATGCTCATTTGATATTATTATTGTGAGGATATGTTGTATCGATGTGTATTTTGGAGTATCAATAGGTTCTATAGTGATAGGAGCCAAATTAATACAAATGAATTACATAGGGTGTTAAGATATTTAGAGAAGAAGGGGAATCAACTCAAAAACTTCAAAAAATAAGACTAGTTTCTAGAATGATCGATTATCATCAATCGATCAAAACTAGTCAAAATGGAGTGCGATCTATATGGGATGTTTATAGCAATGTAGGGAGGCTACATGTTGACGCTAAAAATGGCACTAATACCCAAATATCAAATGAAAGCGCCAATTCTAATAAAATAAAGGCAAGAGAAGAAAAGGAGGCATAATTTTTGTAGTTTTTCGGCAAATTCTCTAGCCTACTTCCACTTTAATATTTGTTATTAATCATTTTCTCTTTGAATTACAACTATTTTTTTTTAAATCTAACCACAATTTAGTGAATCTTAGATTTACAATTGAGTTTCTTAAGCACATTTATGGAAGAATATAAGAGTGAAGGAGATACCTAGTGTCAATCCCTGCTTCAGTTGCTATTGAAAGTGCGGTGTGTATACAATTATATGTGCTAATATAGTACACACGGATCGTGTAATATGGACAATAATATAAATGCGGAAAATAGATGATAGTAGCAAAGTAAAAATAAAAATAGAAAAATCACACCAGAGATTTTTATACTGGTTCGGAGCACCGTCCTACGTCCAGTCCCAGACTTCTATCTGGATTTTCACTATTAACAACCTCGCTTCACACTGAGGAACAGGTTTACAACACCCGAACAACCGAACGGGATTTCACGCCTCTAATACACTGAGGACTTCAACACTTGCTCTTACAACACAGAGGACTTCAACAAAAGAACAAATACAATTGTTGTTGACAACTTGTGTTCTTGAAAACACGGATTTGTCACTAGCAGTACACCCTTCCTATAATCTTATCCTCAAAGTATGCGAATGATGTTTTGAAAAGATTAAGGAAAGTATATTACTTATTGAATCAAAAGATATGAAATAGTTTCGATGATTCAATAAATAATCGAGAGCTTTTAGAATGCAGGAGTATGTAGAAAGTAAGATCAGAGATTAGATTAAAAAGCATATAAAATCATGTTGTTCATGTATCTTGAATCAATGATTTAGATGAGTATATATAGAGAAAAATAGTTGTAACTCTTTGTGAATAGTTGCCATTAATAGATATG
This sequence comes from Allium cepa, assembly GCA_030765085.1. Taxonomy (NCBI): domain Eukaryota; kingdom Viridiplantae; phylum Streptophyta; class Magnoliopsida; order Asparagales; family Amaryllidaceae; genus Allium; species Allium cepa. The sequence continues at coordinate 277,113,020 of CM060934.1, read as the reverse complement.
ATTATTTGATGAAAGGTAAGAGATGCAACCATTGGAGAAAGAAGTGTCTTTTGGAAAAGGTTGCTCTCTGTTTAAAAACGATCGACAGGTCAAAAAATGACCAGTAGACAGGAATTTGAATATATATACACGTTATGTTCACTTGTGCACATTATCTGTGCATTCTGGGCAAAAACGGTCGACCACCTGGTTTTGACCGGTCGACCGGTTTTGTCCAGACTGCACAGTTAATGTGCACTCATATATATTTATATATATATTCGAAGATTAAAGGCATAAGATTATTTGAGGATAGATTTTAACATAAATAATCATTACTAACATACAAAATAATCAACCTCTAATCATATGGAGCTCATTGTGTCTGAATAACTTCTTTTTGTCCATCACGGCTTATCCCTTTGTCAGAAATCAAAACTCTATAAAAATCTTGACTCAACATTCTCCCCCTTTTTGATTGATGACAACATATTTATGAATCTCCCCCTGTATAAGATATCCCCCTGAGATTGTGTCCTGCATATATACTGTTAGCACAATTTTCTCCCCCTTTGTCATCGACAAAAAGGAGTTGTTTAAATGGAGGATGTAAAAGAGATTATAAGCAACATAAAACTACTACCATAGATCAAGAGTAACATTCACACAAGATGATAATACACACAAGTCTAGTACGAATTAAAACACGACACTGTTTAGTACAAGTGCCAGATAATATCTTTAAAGCTCCACCTAAGTATAACATCTCCCCCTAAGTATAATATCTCCCTCTATTTATATGCATATGAATTTCTCCCCCTTTGTCATTATCAAAAAGAATGAGGAAATATATAAAATGATATAAAATATCTTGTATATAATGAGATAAACTCATTATTAATTATGAAGGAAAAGTAAAATAAATTTTACCATATTTACCGAAGTCCATATTTATTTGTAAGCACGTAATTCTATTAAACATATGGAACATTCTTTGAAATTCCAAAATCTATCCTTTTCCTTTTGTTTCTCTGAGTACCTGTAAAAAATAACAATAATTTTCGGTACCCACTTACTATGTTAGGGTCCGGGGGGTTAGGTCTTTGGAAACCATACCCATTTGGGTGTGGTTGAACCTTTATAAATATAATTTTCATTACAAATTACATTCTTATAATAGTTGCTAATATAAAGTTGTTTATCATGATCAATCATATTAGCTGGAATCCATATCTTAATACTATTAGTCATTAGCTTAGTACTTGAAGAATAATTTCTATCATTTCTAAACAAAGTACTATTATGACTATAACTGGTTTTAAAACTATCTTGATTACTAGTACTAGCACTAGAGTTAGTATACATGAATGCATATCTAGTACTATTTTTACTTTTAGCTTGTTTATAGCCTACACCACTTCTATCATTGTGAGCTTTTGAATTCTTAACATAACCTAATCCCTTCTTATTTGAAGCAAGTTGAGAATTTTCAATAATCCAGGATAAATTTTCTCTCCCTTTATTAAAATTGGAAATATTTTTAGTAATGTCATCAAGCTTAGTTTGTAAACGAGCTTTTTCTAGGTCTAGAATTTTGACTTTTGCTTTAAGTTCATGATTTTCAGTAGTGAGAGCATTATTTTTCTCTTTTTGAGCTTCTATTTCTTGACTCAAAAGAGATATTTGAGAGTCAACATTAGATGATGATTCTTGAATATTTTCAAGTTCTTCTTCTAATATTTTCTTCTCATCTTTTAACATATCTCGTTCAAACTCTGCTCTACTTAAATCTGCTTTGACTACTTTTAATTGACGTTTTAAGTCTTTATATTTGACTATCAATTCAGCATTAATATCAAGTAATTCATCAAATGTAGGAATTTGTACCTCATCTTCTGTTGCCATAAAGCAAACATTAGCTTGTTCATTCTCCGAATCACTTTCACTTTCTGATGAAGATGACTCTGAATCATCCCATGTTACTGAGAAGGCTCGTTTCTTTGATTTGTCCTTCTTATATTTGAATTTGTCATTTTTTGATTTTTTCTTTTGTTCTGGACAATCCTTCTGCATGTGTCCCTTTTTATGGCAGTTGAAACATTCTATAGCAGATGAAGATGGTTTATTTGATCCAGGTTTCCTTTTATTGTAGCGACTGGCTTTTCGATATTTTAGGAATTTTTTGAAACCTTTAGCAATGAACGCCAAATCTTCATCTTCAGAATCTGATTCATTTTCATCTTTCTCAACATGAAATGCTACATTTTTCTTTTCTTCTTTCTGTTCTTTTCTAGCCTGCAAATTTGCTTCATAGGACATTAAATTTCCTATCAATTCATCTGGCTTCATGACGGAAAGGTCATTAGCTTCTTCAATTGCTAATACTTTTCCTTCCCATTCATTAGTCAGAGAATGTAGGACTGTTGAAACAACATCAAAATCAGAATACTTTTGTCCTAACCCAATAAGTGCATGGTGAATAGTTTGAAACCGTGAATACATGTCATTGATTGTTTCATTTGGTTTCATTTTGAAATTTTGAAATTGACTTTTCAGCATGGCTATTTTGGCTTGTTTAACCTTGTTAGTACCTTCATGAGTGATTTTTAGCGTTTGCCAAATTTGATATGCAGTAGTGCAGATACTAACACGGTTATATTCATTTTGGTCTAATGCACAGAACAACATATTTATTGCTCTTGCATTTACGGCTGCTGCCGTTTTCTCAGCCACAGTCCATTCTGAATAATCAGTTGTTGGATTCACTATTTCTCTTTGAGTAGCATTCCAAGCATCATAGCTACTTGATTGCATAAAGAATGACATACGTGTTGCCCAATAACTATAGTTAAGACCATTGAAAAATGGAGGTCTTTGTGTCGATTGCCCTTCTGTGTAAGTGGTGTTTTGAGTGCTAGTACTTGCGTTATTTGCCATATTACAAGAATATATCAAATAACTGTGTTACGGTTATATGATGACCGAGCTCCGATACCAAATGAAAGTGCGGTGTGTATACAATTATATGTGCTAATATAGTACACACGGATCGTGTAATATGGACAATAATATAAATGCGGAAAATAGATGATAGTAGCAAAGTAAAAATAAAAATAGAAAAATCACACCAGAGATTTTTATACTGGTTCGGAGCACCGTCCTACGTCCAGTCCCAGACTTCTATCTGGATTTTCACTATTAACAACCTCGCTTCACACTGAGGAACAGGTTTACAACACCCGAACAACCGAACGGGATTTCACGCCTCTAATACACTGAGGACTTCAACACTTGCTCTTACAACACAGAGGACTTCAACAAAAGAACAAATACAATTGTTGTTGACAACTTGTGTTCTTGAAAACACGGATTTGTCACTAGCAGTACACCCTTCCTATAATCTTATCCTCAAAGTATGCGAATGATGTTTTGAAAAGATTAAGGAAAGTATATTACTTATTGAATCAAAAGATATGAAATAGTTTCGATGATTCAATAAATAATCGAGAGCTTTTAGAATGCAGGAGTATGTAGAAAGTAAGATCAGAGATTAGATTAAAAAGCATATAAAATCATGTTGTTCATGTATCTTGAATCAATGATTTAGATGAGTATATATAGAGAAAAATAGTTGTAACTCTTTGTGAATAGTTGCCATTAATAGATATGATTATTTGATGAAAGGTAAGAGATGCAACCATTGGAGAAAGAAGTGTCTTTTGGAAAAGGTTGCTCTCTGTTTAAAAACGATCGACAGGTCAAAAAATGACCAGTAGACAGGAATTTGAATATATACACACGTTATGTTCACTTGTGCACATTATCTGTGCATTCTGGGCAAAGACGGTCGACCACCTGGTTTTGACCGGTCGACCGGTTTTGTCCAGACTGCACAGTTAATGTGCACTCATATATATTTATATATATATTCGAAGATTAAAGGCATAAGATTATTTGAGGATAGATTTTAACATAAATAATCATTACTAACATACAAAATAATCAACCTCTAATCATATGGAGCTCATTGTGTCTGAATAACTTCTTTTTGTCCATCACGGCTTATCCCTTTGTCAGAAATCAAAACTCTATAAAAATCTTGACTCAACATTCTCCCCCTTTTTGATTGATGACAACATATTTATGAATCTCCCCCTGTATAAGATATCCCCCTGAGATTGTGTCCTGCATATATACTGTTAGCACAATTTTCTCCCCCTTTGTCATCGACAAAAAGGAGTTGTTTAAATGGAGGATGTAAAAGAGATTATAAGCAACATAAAACTACTACCATAGATCAAGAGTAACATTCACACAAGATGATAATACACACAAGTCTAGTACGAATTAAAACACGACACTGTTTAGTACAAGTGCCAGATAATATCTTTAAAGCTCCACCTAAGTATAACATCTCCCCCTAAGTATAATATCTCCCTCTATTTATATGCATATGAATTTCTCCCCCTTTGTCATTATCAAAAAGAATGAGGAAATATATAAAATGATATAAAATATCTTGTATATAATGAGATAAACTCATTATTAATTATGAAGGAAAAGTAAAATAAATTTTACCATATTTACCGAAGTCCATATTTATTTGTAAGCACGTAATTCTATTAAACATATGGAACATTCTTTGAAATTCCAAAATCTATCCTTTTCCTTTTGTTTCTCTGAGTACCTGTAAAAAATAACAATAATTTTCGGTACCCACTTACTATGTTAGGGTCCGGGGGGTTAGGTCTTTGGAAACCATACCCATTTGGGTGTGGTTGAACCTTTATAAATATAATTTTCATTACAAATTACATTCTTATAATAGTTGCTAATATAAAGTTGTTTATCATGATCAATCATATTAGCTGGAATCCATATCTTAATACTATTAGTCATTAGCTTAGTACTTGAAGAATAATTTCTATCATTTCTAAACAAAGTACTATTATGACTATAACTGGTTTTAAAACTATCTTGATTACTAGTACTAGCACTAGAGTTAGTATACATGAATGCATATCTAGTACTATTTTTACTTTTAGCTTGTTTATAGCCTACACCACTTCTATCATTGTGAGCTTTTGAATTCTTAACATAACCTAATCCCTTCTTATTTGAAGCAAGTTGAGAATTTTCAATAATCCTGGATAAATTTTCTCTCCCTTTATTAAAATTGGAAATATTTTTAGTAATGTCATCAAGCTTAGTTTGTAAACTAGCTTTTTCTAGGTCTAGAATTTTGACTTTTGCTTTAAGTTCATGATTTTCAGTAGTGAGAGCATTATTTTTCTCTTTTTGAGCTTCTATTTCTTGACTCAAAAGAGATATTTGAGAGTCAACATTAGATGATGATTCTTGAATATTTTCAAGTTCTTCTTCTAATATTTTCTTCTCATCTTTTAACATATCTCGTTCAAACTCTGCTCTACTTAAATCTGCTTTGACTACTTTTAATTGACGTTTTAAGTCTTTATATTTGACTATCAATTCAGCATTAATATCAAGTAATTCATCAAATGTAGGAATTTGTACCTCATCTTCTGTTGCCATAAAGCAAACATTAGCTTGTTCATTCTCCGAATCACTTTCACTTTCTGATGAAGATGACTCTGAATCATCCCATGTTACTGAGAAGGCTCGTTTCTTTGATTTGTCCTTCTTATATTTGAATTTGTCATTTTCTGATTTTTTCTTTTGTTCTGGACAATCCTTCTGCATGTGTCCCTTTTTATGGCAGTTGAAACATTCTATAGCAGATGAAGATGGTTTATTTGATCCAGGTTTCCTTTTATTGTAGCGACTGGCTTTTCGATATTTTAGGAATTTTTTGAAACCTTTAGCAATGAACGCCAAATCTTCATCTTCAGAATCTGATTCATTTTCATCTTTCTCAACATGAAATGCTACATTTTTCTTTTCTTCTTTCTGTTCTTTTCTAGCCTGCAAATTTGCTTCATAGGACATTAAATTTCCTATCAATTCATCTGGCTTCATGACGGAAAGGTCATTAGCTTCTTCAATTGCTAATACTTTTCCTTCCCATTCATTAGTCAGAGAATGTAGGACTGTTGAAACAACATCAAAATCAGAATACTTTTGTCCTAACCCAATAAGTGCATGGTGAATAGTTTGAAACCGTGAATACATGTCATTGATTGTTTCATTTGGTTTCATTTTGAAATTTTGAAATTAACTTTTCAGCATGGCTATTTTGGCTTGTTTAACCTTGTTAGTACCTTCATGAGTGATTTTTAGCGTTTGCCAAATTTGATATGCAGTAGTGCAGATACTAACACGGTTATATTCATTTTGGTCTAATGCACAGAACAACATATTTATTGCTCTTGCATTTACGGCTGCTGCCGTTTTCTCAGCCACAGTCCATTCTGAATAATCAGTTGTTGGATTCACTATTTCTCTTTGAGTAGCATTCCAAGCATCATAGCTACTTGATTGCATAAAGAATGACATACGTGTTGCCCAATAACTATAGTTAAGACCATTGAAAAATGGAGGTCTTTGTGTCGATTGCCCTTCTGTGTAAGTGGTGTTTTGAGTGCTAGTACTTGCGTTATTTGCCATATTACAAGAATATATCAAATAACTGTGTTACGGTTATATGATGACCGAGCTCCGATACCAAATGAAAGTGCGGTGTGTATACAATTATATGTGCTAATATAGTACACACGGATCGTGTAATATGGACAATAATATAAATGCGGAAAATAGATGATAGTAGCAAAGTAAAAATAAAAATAGAAAAATCACACCAGAGATTTTTATACTGGTTCGGAGCACCGTCCTACGTCCAGTCCCAGACTTCTATCTGGATTTTCACTATTAACAACCTCGCTTCACACTGAGGAACAGGTTTACAACACCCGAACAACCGAACGGGATTTCACGCCTCTAATACACTGAGGACTTCAACACTTGCTCTTACAACACAGAGGACTTCAACAAAAGAACAAATACAATTGTTGTTGACAACTTGTGTTCTTGAAAACACGGATTTGTCACTAGCAGTACACCCTTCCTATAATCTTATCCTCAAAGTATGCGAATGATGTTTTGAAAAGATTAAGGAAAGTATATTACTTATTGAATCAAAAGATATGAAATAGTTTCGATGATTCAATAAATAATCGAGAGCTTTTAGAATGCAGGAGTATGTAGAAAGTAAGATCAGAGATTAGATTAAAAAGCATATAAAATTATGTTGTTCATGTATCTTGAATCAATGATTTAGATGAGTATATATAGAGAAAAATAGTTGTAACTCTTTGTGAATAGTTGCCATTAATAGATATGATTATTTGATGAAAGGTAAGAGATGCAACCATTGGAGAAAGAAGTGTCTTTTGGAAAAAGTTGCTCTCTGTTTAAAAACGATCGACAGGTCAAAAAATGACCAGTAGACAGGAATTTGAATATATATACACGTTATGTTCACTTGTGCACATTATCTGTGCATTCTGGGCAAAAACGGTCGACCACCTGGTTTTGACCGGTCGACCGGTTTTGTCCAGACTGCACAGTTAATGTGCACTCATATATATTTATATATATATTCGAAGATTAAAGGCATAAGATTATTTGAGGATAGATTTTAACATAAATAATCATTACTAACATACAAAATAATCAACCTCTAATCATATGGAGCTCATTGTGTCTGAATAACTTCTTTTTGTCCATCACGGCTTATCCCTTTGTCAGAAATCAAAACTCTATAAAAATCTTGACTCAACATTCTCCCCCTTTTTGATTGATGACAACATATTTATGAATCTCCCCCTGTATAAGATATCCCCCTGAGATTGTGTCCTGCATATATACTGTTAGCACAATTTTCTCCCCCTTTGTCATCGACAAAAAGGAGTTGTTTAAATGGAGGATGTAAAAGAGATTATAAGCAACATAAAACTACTACCATAGATCAAGAGTAACATTCACACAAGATGATAATACACACAAGTCTAGTACGAATTAAAACACGACACTGTTTAGTACAAGTGCCAGATAATATCTTTAAAGCTCCACCTAAGTATAACATCTCCCCCTAAGTATAATATCTCCCTCTATTTATATGCATATGAATTTCTCCCCCTTTGTCATTATCAAAAAGAATGAGGAAATATATAAAATGATATAAAATATCTTGTATATAATGAGATAAACTCATTATTAATTATGAAGGAAAAGTAAAATAAATTTTACCATATTTACCGAAGTCCATATTTATTTGTAAGCACGTAATTCTATTAAACATATGGAACATTCTTTGAAATTCCAAAATCTATCCTTTTCCTTTTGTTTCTCTGAGTACCTGTAAAAAATAACAATAATTTTCGGTACCCACTTACTATGTTAGGGTCCGGGGGGTTAGGTCTTTGGAAACCATACCCATTTGGGTGTGGTTGAACCTTTATAAATATAATTTTCATTACAAATTACATTCTTATAATAGTTGCTAATATAAAGTTGTTTATCATGATCAATCATATTAGCTGGAATCCATATCTTAATACTATTAGTCATTAGCTTAGTACTTGAAGAATAATTTCTATCATTTCTAAACAAAGTACTATTATGACTATAACTGGTTTTAAAACTATCTTGATTACTAGTACTAGCACTAGAGTTAGTATACATGAATGCATATCTAGTACTATTTTTACTTTTAGCTTGTTTATAGCCTACACCACTTCTATCATTGTGAGCTTTTGAATTCTTAACATAACCTAATCCCTTCTTATTTGAAGCAAGTTGAGAATTTTCAATAATCCTGGATAAATTTTCTCTCCCTTTATTAAAATTGGAAATATTTTTAGTAATGTCATCAAGCTTAGTTTGTAAACTAGCTTTTTCTAGGTCTAGAATTTTGACTTTTGCTTTAAGTTCATGATTTTCAGTAGTGAGAGCATTATTTTTCTCTTTTTGAGCTTCTATTTCTTGACTCAAAAGAGATATTTGAGAGTCAACATTAGATGATGATTCTTGAATATTTTCAAGTTCTTCTTCTAATATTTTCTTCTCATCTTTTAACATATCTCGTTCAAACTCTGCTCTACTTAAATCTGCTTTGACTACTTTTAATTGACGTTTTAAGTCTTTATATTTGACTATCAATTCAGCATTAATATCAAGTAATTCATCAAATGTAGGAATTTGTACCTCATCTTCTGTTGCCATAAAGCAAACATTAGCTTGTTCATTCTCCGAATCACTTTCACTTTCTGATGAAGATGACTCTGAATCATCCCATGTTACTGAGAAGGCTCGTTTCTTTGATTTGTCCTTCTTATATTTGAATTTGTCATTTTCTGATTTTTTCTTTTGTTCTGGACAATCCTTCTGCATGTGTCCCTTTTTATGGCAGTTGAAACATTCTATAGCAGATGAAGATGGTTTATTTGATCCAGGTTTCCTTTTATTGTAGCGACTGGCTTTTCGATATTTTAGGAATTTTTTGAAACCTTTAGCAATGAACGCCAAATCTTCATCTTCAGAATCTGATTCATTTTCATCTTTCTCAACATGAAATGCTACATTTTTCTTTTCTTCTTTCTGTTCTTTTCTAGCCTGCAAATTTGCTTCATAGGACATTAAATTTCCTATCAATTCATCTGGCTTCATGACGGAAAGGTCATTAGCTTCTTCAATTGCTAATACTTTTCCTTCCCATTCATTAGTCAGAGAATGTAGGACTGTTGAAACAACATCAAAATCAGAATACTTTTGTCCTAACCCAATAAGTGCATGGTGAATAGTTTGAAACCGTGAATACATGTCATTGATTGTTTCATTTGGTTTCATTTTGAAATTTTGAAATTAACTTTTCAGCATGGCTATTTTGGCTTGTTTAACCTTGTTAGTACCTTCATGAGTGATTTTTAGCGTTTGCCAAATTTGATATGCAGTAGTGCAGATACTAACACGGTTATATTCATTTTGGTCTAATGCACAGAACAACATATTTATTGCTCTTGCATTTACGGCTGCTGCCGTTTTCTCAGCCACAGTCCATTCTGAATAATCAGTTGTTGGATTCACTATTTCTCTTTGAGTAGCATTCCAAGCATCATAGCTACTTGATTGCATAAAGAATGACATACGTGTTGCCCAATAACTATAGTTAAGACCATTGAAAAATGGAGGTCTTTGTGTCGATTGCCCTTCTGTGTAAGTGGTGTTTTGAGTGCTAGTACTTACGTTATTTGCCATATTACAAGAATATATCAAATAACTGTGTTACGGTTATATGATGACCGAGCTCCGATACCAAATGAAAGTGCGGTGTGTATACAATTATATGTGCTAATATAGTACACACGGATCGTGTAATATGGACAATAATATAAATGCGGAAAATAGATGATAGTAGCAAAGTAAAAATAAAAATAGAAAAATCACACCAGAGATTTTTATACTGGTTCGGAGCACCGTCCTACGTCCAGTCCCAGACTTCTATCTGGATTTTCACTATTAACAACCTCGCTTCACACTGAGGAACAGGTTTACAACACCCGAACAACCGAACGGGATTTCACGCCTCTAATACACTGAAAACTTCAACACTTGCTCTTACAACACAGAGGACTTCAACAAAAGAACAAATACAATTGTTGTTGACAACTTGTGTTCTTGAAAACACGGATTTGTCACTAGCAGTACACCCTTCCTATAATCTTATCCTCAAAGTATGCGAATGATGTTTTGAAAAGATTAAGGAAAGTATATTACTTATTGAATCAAAAGATATGAAATAGTTTCGATGATTCAATAAATAATCGAGAGCTTTTAGAATGCAGGAGTATGTAGAAAGTAAGATCAGAGATTAGATTAAAAAGCATATAAAATCATGTTGTTCATGTATCTTGAATCAATGATTTAGATGAGTATATATAGAGAAAAATAGTTGTAACTCTTTGTGAATAGTTGCCATTAATAGATATGATTATTTGATGAAAGGTAAGAGATGCAACCATTGGAGAAAGAAGTGTCTTTTGGAAAAGGTTGCTCTCTGTTTAAAAACGATCGACAGGTCAAAAAATGACCAGTAGACAGGAATTTGAATATATATACACGTTATGTTCACTTGTGCACATTATCTGTGCATTCTGGGCAAAAACGGTCGACCACCTGGTTTTGACCGGTCGACCGGTTTTGTCCAGACTGCACAGTTAATGTGCACTCATATATATTTATATATATATTCGAAGATTAAAGGCATAAGATTATTTGAGGATAGATTTTAACATAAATAATCATTACTAACATACAAAATAATCAACCTCTAATCATATGGAGCTCATTGTGTCTGAATAACTTCTTTTTGTCCATCACGGCTTATCCCTTTGTCAGAAATCAAAACTCTATAAAAATCTTGACTCAACAGCTATATGGCTGGCATTTATAGAGAAACTTGCTAATAGACTAGGAGACCATGTTGATTAAAGTCCAAATGCGAGTCCAAGTGTATAAGGGTGAACATGTCAGCCTAATCTCCAACAAAAACCTATCAACACCAACAAGTTCATCTCGATACTAGGTGATTTTTTGGGTGAAATCCTTTGTCCTATATGTCTTGCCTTTCTATCCCCAATTCGATGCATTCCATACTCTTTTTTCCTGGAGATCTAGCTCCTTCTGACCTAATATTGCTTGTCTTTTCCTACTTTCTTTGCTTTATTCTTCGAAATCCTTAGTGCTACTAATTTATCTTCCAGAAAAACTCTTTATCACGATTTCTTGAAGAAGTATTTAGAGTATAAGGAGATTGGGAAGAGCTAAGTGAAAGAAAAACCTCTCGGTATGGAAAGGTTCCTCTTGGTACCAAGTGACCTACTTAGCCCCATCTCCATCAAACTTTTTGAGTCTAGTCTTTTAGCCTTTCTAAGCATTTTTCCAAGTTTATGACTATTCTTGTATTTAGTTTGGATTTCTTAGTCCAGTTGAAACCGGTTTGGCTAAAAAGCTGGTTAACATTTACCCCTTAAAGTGCTCCTTTCGAATGTAAGGTGTGCTTTGTTCAAGAACAAGTTCAACAATTGTCGATCTTCGATAGTTGAGCTTTCTGGCCATCTACTAACCTCGGTCTTGATAATTCATATGGCTCCTTTGGATTCTTTTGTAGATCAAAGGTCATTCTAATGGTATTATAGATTTAGACTCCAATCCTTGCTTAAGTCTCAGCCACCCATTAGTATCGGTTCGTCTCTCATCCAAAGGTATCATTTTATATATCAAAATTATCTCATGTTCGTTTGAGATTTATCCATCTTGTTCCAATTCCAAGGCATTTAAATCCTTTTGTCAGATCAACATCCGTTCCAGCGTTCAATCTATCATCTAATTTAGGGTTCAATCTCTCCAGGTCATTTAACATCGATCTACGGTTCGATCTCTCGTTCATTTAAGATTTAATCTGTGGTTGATCTCTCTAAATCCTTATTGGGTCCAATCCGCTTGCTCTTAGGTAAGGGATTCAACCTCAAACCAAGTCCTTTTTCTCACTCTCTGTTGAAGAGACTCACTTGTGATTTCTCTGGATCCTCGCTGAGCCTAACCTTCTCGCTCTCTAGGTAGAGGACTTGTAATACCCCATAAAATCAACTATAAATAAACTAGATAAATTAAATTAAATTAAATAAGAAAGGAAATAAAATGGAAAGTTTAAAAAAGTTGGAATTTGACCGTGAAAGTTATTTCATTGCATTCGTGGTGAAATTTTAATTGATTTCTGTATATAATATGTTGAGTATGAAGCTCAAACGAAAAAGTTACGGATATATGAAGTTATCGGGTTTAAAAATAATTTAAATAGAATTAAAATTCAAATGAATTTAATTTGAAAATTTGGAATCTAGGGATTAATAATAAATAGACTTGAGGATTAAGGAAACATTAAAATTAATGTTAATGTTAGAGTGCAATTAAGGAATATAGAAAATATATAAAACAATGGCATAATTCCTTCCCAAAATAGATGAAGAGGTCGTCCCTCTGACCTCTATCGATCGACTGACGTCTAGGGTTTTTAGTTTTGGACGTTCTAGATTTAATTATTTAAATCCAATGGTTCCAGTGCTTTTTTTGCACTATAAACAAAAACCTAAACCCCTCACTTTTATTCATAAAATATTTTGGAAACCTGGCGAAGCTCCGTCGGTTCCTCTCTTCAAAGGTTCAGAAAACTCCATAGGGTTTCAGGTAAGAAATCATATGTATTTATTTTGTTTTATATTTAATTTCCCAACCTATTCTTCCTCAATTTTTGAGTGTAATGTATATACAAATCTCTTGCCGTATATATACACACAAAAAAGAGATCTGATAAGAGCTTGTCTGTAATGACCCTGGATTTTCGGCCCCGTTAATCTTAATAAATATTTAATCTAATTAAATAAAATGTGAACTGATCATATTAAAATGAATGTGATTTTGGAAATAACTGTCATTTGTTTATATGGATTGGTATTTTAAAAAGGGGAATTGATTTGAATATTTGAAACAAATATCTCAATAATATTTACGTTAAAAATCTATCTTATATAATTTAATTAAAGTACTTTCTCTTGTTAACAATTGAAATAAATACATATGGATAATAATTTTTAAATAAAATTAAAGTTTATCAATATAAAATGTAAATATCAAATTTAAGTAAAACTTAAGGATATAATTTAAACAAAATACAAATACAAATAAATATAAGTATAAATATGAGTAAATCATATTAAACATAATTTAATATTGATAGTTAAGTTTGAAATATAAATATAAATGTAAATAAACCATATGAACATAATTTAAATATTTATAGCTAAAATACAAATACAAACAAATATATAAAGCTAATATAAATCACCACATGGAATATAACTCAAATATTGTTAGTCAAAGTTAAAATACAAATGTAAATACAAACAAGAAATAAAGTGAAATATAAAATACAGAATTAAATTTAAGAACAAAATATAGAATAGAATGAAAACTAGGCCAAAGTATAAATAAAATAAGACAAGTATGTATATAATTATTCAAGTTAGAAAATAATAAAATAAAATAACCTTCTTTTACAAGAACAACTTCCTGCAAGATACAAAATAAAATATCTTCTTATGCAAGACCAAATGTCTACCTGAAAATAAATAGTTACATACAAAAAATATCTTCATTCAAAGCCAAATGAAATTAGTCAAAGTATGGAAATAAACCTGACATATATATGTATATTGAAAATTCAGCATGATGTCAGATAAAACAAACATTTTTACTTTAAGTATCTCATATATATGACAGTGTTTACCTGCAAGTATATATTTCTAAACAAAACATATGTGTATAGAGTTCAAAATAAAAATAATAAGACAAATATTTATATATAAACAAACTTCATACACAAGCCATAAATGCTTACCTGCCATAAGTATAAATCTTCATACAAATATCTAGCTACAAAAAATATGATGATAATTATGTAAACTAATTAAGGAACAAGCATTTAAATTTCTATCATCTCAGCCTAACTTTTGTCTATTCAATATATTTTGAAAACCTTATCTTTTCAGGAACAAAAATCTGGTTAAATAAAACAATAGTACCAGTTAGAACCTCCCTCATACACACCTATTATCTTCTATATATAATTGTGTCATCTTTATTTTTAGTTCGTTCAGAAAAAATATAGAAAACTTGGTTACCTGAGAAAATTTAAAAAAAAGAAACAAAGTTCAAATTTTTATTCAAAGCAAAAACAGAGCAGATTAAAAAGAAAAGAATTGTTTTCTGTTCAACAAAAGCTTCAGGTGTTCAACATAAAATTTATACTTTGTTCAGGAATTGTGCAGGTGAGTAAACCGGTAAGTTAGAGCTTTAAGTTCAATTTAAAACAGTTCATGATTCAATCATCATGTGATATGGTGTATGCTTGATCTTGTGTACAATCCTATAAACTCTGTGTTTTCTGTTATTGTTACAGTTTGCATATTTTGATCAAAACTCAAATTATTCTCATTAAACATTGTTAATCTATAAGTACTCAACTAAAACAATATGTTATAACTTAAATTTAGATTTCTAAAAAAAGCTGATTAAATCTTAACATAAAATATAAGCACTGTAATGTTGTTTTACAGGCATCAAACGATAATCTGATAAAATAGGTTGTTGTAAAATATTAATTCAAGATCATAGATTGAATCCATACTGGAATTCATGATTTTTAAAACTAAAACGAAGATTTTTAACTTCATTTTCGAAGAGCAGTTTGCAATTGAATTAAGTTTGCATTTATTCCACTTTCGAACAATCAATTCAATTATAAATGGTGAAATTTGGGTTGAAGCGCGTATAACCATCACTGATTTTGAGAAAATTGTTGAATAAAATTTTCATTGCATAAACTAGAAAAACGAATTAAATTTAGGGTTTAGTTCGAGTTTTCAGGACCTGTTAATAAATGAGGCGAGTGGGACTTTTTCACGCGATCGAGTGTCACGAATTCATGGAAGAGGGTTGGTTGTCGTGTCGTCGAGGCGAGGATGAACTCTGGGCGACTCCGGTGGCTTGAATGACGATCGCGAGGTGTTTTAGTGGTTGGGTTATATTTACAGTTTTTCGACCAAAAATCTTAATTTCGATTTCAAACTTTTGCAGGCGAATTGGGTTTGAATTTCGAACCTAGGGGTGATTTGTGTTGTGCTTGCGACATTGGTGTTCGCTAGAGTTGGTTTGTGTCACCATGCACGTGTACGGCGTAGTGAAGACGGTGTCGGAGTCGTGGTGTTCATTTGATTCGTGTCGTGCTCGAGTAGATTGGCTGTTGGCTACGAGTTTTTATCGTGTGCGAGAATGGGTTTCAGATGCTATTCATAACTTTGTTTAAAACTTTAAACTTACTGAAGAAAAAAAAGGAAGAAGAAGAGTTACTGGGTATATGTCTCAGGAGATTTAGTGTTTAACTCGAAGTAACACTCGAGTCTGAGTAAGGGGAACCTCGGGTCTTTGTAAACTCCAGTAATGTATCTTCAAGGTGAAGTTAAGTGAAAGATTTTCATCAAGCTTAATACTGTAATCTTAATAACTGTTAAATAGTTTTAAGTTAGAAGCATGATACATGTTTTTAATTATTTTTCGTTATACTTAACGATGTTTAAGCCCTTGATTATTATTTTAATCAAGTAATTAATTTAGTTAAGTATAAAGTTTAGTAATTACTTTAAGTTAAATTTGAAACTGATTAACATTTAAGTTTGCAGTTAGTAGTAATTTGATTCTCAAAATTTAAAGAAAATTTCCTTTAAAAGTCAATTAAGTTGAATAATTAATGTTAATTATTTTTAGAAAGTAATTAAGAATGATTAACAATTTAATTTTAATTAGAGTTTAGATTACGTAACTACTATGTGATAAGTAAATAGTAATTGACTACTTAAGTAAATAAATCAATGATTAGTAGTTAAGTAATTAAGAACAATTAAAGCATAATTGAAATTAGAGATTAATGAATGTTTAAGTGATTGATAAATGTGTAATTAACTACTTAAGTCAATAAATGAATGATTAATAGTTAATTAATCAAGTAATTTAATTACGAATCAATAGTTAATTAATTAAGTAATTTAATTAATAATTAATAATTGATTAATTAAGTAATTAGCAGTTAATAAATAGGTAATTAAGTTTTATTTATTAAGATTATTAATTAATGATTAAGAAATGGTTAATTAAGGTTAAATGAATTGATTAAGAAGTAATTAATTAAATGGTGAAATAAAATAATTAAATCATTAAGTAATTACGAATAATAATTAATTAAGAAATGATTAATTAAATAATTTAAAAGAAATAAGTAATTAACTTTTAATTAATATTTAATTTAATTAAATTAAATTAATTACAATAAGAACCAAAGGTGATTGCTTATGAATGTTCTGTATGTAGAATATCTGATTTGTGGTATTTATTTGATGATATTCTATGATGCTCTGTGTTATGCTGTATCTATGATGATTGTGTATTATTATCTGTGATAAATGCTATGTGAATTAAATCATTGATTTAAACTGTTTAAGTTAATTAGAAAACTTGGCCTTTAAAATGGCGTTTGGATTTCGATGAGACCGGGATTGGGTATCAATTTGATATTCCAAAAACCACATCGATCCAAATTAAACAATAGGTCATGAATTCTGAAATGAAGATCGAGATGGTGTTTCAGAATGCAAGGGTTATCGTCGTTAACTCTGAGGGTGATTCCAAAATGAGCGTGACGAGATAATGCCTTCGGTTTCGTTCGAACCCGGAATGAACTTGTATGGATTGAATGCTTTCAGCACATCGTCAGGCGGACGATGAGCATTCTAAGTGAATTTTCCTGTAAAGGTAATCGCAGCCCCAAGCTTCATCAACCGGGAATGGCTAAAACAGGGGAGGTGCAGCAAGGTTAGGTGGGTCATGCCCAAGCAGGACGAGATATACCCTTGTCTAGATGTCCGTTTATTTCGGCTGTATGGGCGGTTGCTAGCTACAACCGCGGGGTTATCTTGTTCGGGACTGTTCAGTAAGGAATGGTTCCGGCCTTGTGTTGTAGGGGGTCGGGAGTGATCCTCGGTACGGTGATCTAGGCCCCGTACTGTGACGGGCAGTACCCTAGTAGCCCTGCCATTGTTGGAAATCCATTTTCCCTACGAGACCCTACGGTTTTGATTTGTATTAACCACTTTTGTGGCTAGTAGCTGCAATTTAATAGATGTAACAATTTCGGCTATTTTCTATTTACTTGAAAACCCTAGACACTATTACAATATCACTGGATTTCCTATGAAATGTTTCGGTTAGCGTAAGGTAAAAACTTACCCGTATTTATTTGTGGGAATCTTACGTGATACCATTATTTTCAAATGCTTTTCAAAGTTAAACAATTTAAATCGTTAACTCATACCAGACCCATGTCTGACCCGGAGTTTATATTTTGTTTTTTCATAAACTCTTGGGTACTCAAATTTTTATGAGTAGCCAAGTGATAGGTTTTGGATTGTCGAGTTTTCTGGAGGAGCTTGGAGCAGGAGTCCAGACGTATGTAGCAATCTATCTAGTTCCGCTGTGTTAGTTAGTGTATGTTGTATCTCTGATGTATATAACGACAGATGTATGTATGACTGTCATGTATATTAGGTTGTATAACTCTGATATATGTAAAACTA
Source organism: Allium cepa (assembly GCA_030765085.1). Taxonomy (NCBI): domain Eukaryota; kingdom Viridiplantae; phylum Streptophyta; class Magnoliopsida; order Asparagales; family Amaryllidaceae; genus Allium; species Allium cepa. The sequence continues at coordinate 277,094,823 of CM060934.1, read as the reverse complement.
TGTAATAGTTATGTGATATATTATATTTTGTTCCGTTCCGCTGTGAGATTCTGATGTTGTTGTTCTTTCTTTCCTATTCTTTTCCATTTCTATCCCTTTCTTTCTTAATGATGATACGTCTTTCTGGTAGTAGAAGGGCGGGTCGTCACAGTTAGTATAAGAGCTTAGGTTGGTGATAACCTTGGCTCTAGTTGGAATTACTCATAGAATAGAGTCCGTATTACTCTAAAATGAGTTTGAGTGTACTAATAGATATGAGCGCGTACTTGTTAGTGAATATAAAATTGATTTTATATTGTGTTGACTTATCCGTTGAGTGTTTATGGATTCTGGTCGATGTGTGGGATGCCATTTCATCGATAGGGATTTCTAAACTCTTAAACAAGGTAAACCGACACAGTATTGTTTTTACAGTGGGTAAATGAAATATTTTACCCAAAATTATATTTTGACATAAAAGAAATATTATTCTAAAATTATTATATATGTATTTGGATGTTTGGTTGTTAATACTACAATTGAAAAAAGATTAAAATTTGAGTGGTTTATAACCAAATAAAATTGTCTAAGTATGGTTTAAATAAAAAGGAATACAACTAAAATTTGATTAAACCAGAATTTAATTCTCGGAAATTTGAAAGGTGTTTAAATGAATTCAACAAATGGGTTTGGGAATTTAAAATCTTGGGAATGTTTGAAATGTTTTTCCAAAGATTTGAAGGCAATAATGGAGTATTGTTTTGGAAAATATGGTTGAATGGAAATTGTTTTCGGAGGAATTTGTGGAAGTAAGGAAGCACTGAACTCACTTCAGTTGCTGAAAAGTAATCCCGATGATGATGGCCACATTATTAATATTCATTTTCGAGTTTCTAAAGTGATGGATTGCTACCAGGATAGTTGGTCATGATATTGTTTGGGCTTGTTCGGTATACAAGTTGTTTTAGAACTTTCAAAGGGAAAAATTTTTTGGGTGAAAACAAGTGTTTGAAATTTGGAGATTTTATTTGATATACCAAGTGGGTATGTGTAGTTATCATTTCAAAATGGTTTTGGAAATGAAAACCGGGCAATTGAATTCTAAGAAATTCTATTTAAATAATGTGAAAAGTTTAAATGAATCAACTATTGAACTTATAAAGTAAAGTTGATACTAATAAGAAGGAATTGGGAATTTTAATCCGGGAATTAAAATTTAACTTAAGTAAATGAAAGTGAAGAAATATATTTGAATTTAACCTGAGATAAGTTAAATAAAATTGAATTTGAATTTGAATTAAATTGGATATAAAATTGGAAGGTAAAATGATTGTAATTGTGAAATGAAAATTTATACCTTAAGAAAGTAATTGTTATATATATAATCTGAATTTGTGATTATAAGATGAAATGACTCAAATGAGCAATATAAGCATTTAAGTAAATAAATAAGTTTTGAACTCATATATTGAGAAATAAAATTTAAAAGAATGGTAAGTAGCTAGATTTAACTAAAGTAGAGTTGGAATAAAACTGAATTTAAATGAATTCAATCGAGTTATAGATAATATTGAATGGAATAAAATTCTTACGTAAATAAGTAAATGTAAACCAAGTAAGTATTGAATTGAATTAAAATAGAATTGAAGTGAGTAGTAAACAAATCTAATTCAAGCATAAATTGAATGACCTTATTATAAATAAATTCAATAATGAATTGTTAATGTAAATTAAAATTTAAGAATGGATAAAAGAATAAACTAATTGAATAAATTAGTAAATAGTTGGGATTTGATTAAAGGAAAATCAAATCAAAGATTTAAATGGAAGTTGGTGGAATAGAATAAACTTAAGTTATTGGGTGGGACAGTTTGAAGAAAATAAATAACTTGAGTAAATTGTGAGATGGTTATTTAAAATATTGGTTGTCGAGTTTAATAAAATGGTTTGGAATCAAACTTTCCGAAATGAAATAAAATGCAATGAAAAGATTGTGAATAAATTAAAATGGGATGGAATCAAGTGTAAATTGAGTTGGAATCAATTTAAAATTGTTATAGAGCTTAAGTAATTATTTATTCACAATAATACTACCGAATTGCATAAGAAAATGGGTCATTTGAAGTAAACGAGATTAGATAAAAATATATGAATTATTAGAAGCGAAATAGGATGTTTTTGAAATCAATTGGCATAAATATGAGTTTGTTTTGCTTAAATAGATTATATATAAGCGAGTAGTCAATCTCTTAAACTGAAGGGAATGGTTTGAGAATTGGTTGGAAGTAATTGTAATAAGTGTTGAAACCTTACATATGTGCTTATAAAAATATGTAATGCTAAACAAAGGTACGCCTACGCAATAAAAATAGGAGATATGAACTGTTTTTGGTGTTTCCGACCGTGTGGGTCGATATATATATATATATATATATATATATATATATACATATATATATATATATATATATATCTTGTCAAATTGCAAAAGCTCCTCCGTACAAAGGAGACTCTGCCAAAAATATTTCAAAAATTTTTGGGAGTTAGAAATTTTTTTAGCAATAAAACGATATCAAATTGGAGATTGAAATAAATTAGTGGATGAAACTAATTTAAAATAATGATAGGAATCGGTTATAAATGGAAGATAGTCAATAAAATTCAATATGCAGAGTTGAAGATAAATTGAATTCATATGGAATTGGAAATTCAGATTTAAAATTAGAGGATATAAAGGCTAAAGTTGTAGAATAATAATATAAGAGTATATACAATGCTTATATTAAACTTAAGAAATGGATGGTGGAATTCTTAAGTAAATTTGATATTGAGAAAATTATTCCAAGTGGATAGAAAACAAAATAATGTAAATAAAAGAAAATTGATATAGTTGATAATCAATGGATATAAATAAGTAGGATGTACGTATATTATTTTATTCGCATAGCAATTTGATCCAGATTCGAGCACAGAATTTCGAAATAGTTATATCGATCTGAGTTCGGATTTTTCACTCGATTTTCGACGACGAACCATGGATATGGATTTTGATTGATTTTGGAAATTCTCTATCATAGTCGTGGCTATGCAAGGAGAATGACAGTTTCTGATCAAGAAACCAGATCTGAGTCCGCACTAGAAAGTCGGGTGGACAATACTAGTTCGAAAGTGAAATTGTGTGATCGAGCGAGCGATCGAATTTGATATTGCGTACGAATGGTATATGTACATCATACGAGCTTGAATGAATATATATTGAAATTCTGCAAAGAAGTCAATAAGATAAATTGTTTAGTTATTTGATAATGTATGAATGATATCTATGTTTGAACGATTGATATAATAGCTTTTGAATTATCTTTGTTTTAAATCAGGGACGAAATTCTTTTAAGGGGGGAGGAATGTAACGACCCTGGATTTTTGGCCCCGTTTATTTTAATAAATATTTAATCTAATTAAATAAAATGTGAACTGATCATATCAAAATGAATATGATTTTGGAAATAACTGTCATTTGTTCATATGGATTGGTATTTTAAAAAGGGGAATTGATTTGAAAATTTGAAATAAATATCTCAATAATATTTACGTTAAAAATCTATCTTATATAATTTAATTAAAATACTTTCTCTTGTTAACAATTGAAATAAATACATATGGATAATATGTTTAAATAAAATTAAAGTTTATCAATGTAAAATATAAATATCAAATTTAAGTAAAACTTAAGGATATAATTTAAATAAAATACAAATACAAATAAATATGAGTATAAATGTGAGTGAATCATATTAACCATAATTTAAATATTGATAGTTAAGTATGAAATATAATATAAATGTAAATAAACCATATGAACCTAATTTAAATATTTATAGCTAAAATACAAATACAAACAAATGTATAAAGCTAATATAAATCACCATATGGAATATAACTCAATTATTGTTAGTCAAAGTTAAAATACAAATGTAAATACAAACAAGAAATAAAGTGAAATATAAAATACAGAATTAAATTTAAGAACAAAATATAAAATAGAATGAAAACTAGGACAAAGTATAAATAAAATAAGACAAGTATGTATATAATTATTCAAGTTAGAAAATAATAAAATAAAATAACCTTCTTTCACAAGAACAACTTCCTGCAAGATACAAAATAAAATATCTTCTTATGCAAGACCAAATGTCTACCTGAAAATAAATAGTTACATACAAAAATTATCTTCATTCAAAGCCAAATGAAATTAGTTAAAGTATGGAAATAAACCTGACATATATATGTATATTGAAAATTCAGCTTGAAGTCAGATAAAACAAACATTTTTACTTTAAGTATCTTCATATATATGACAGTGTTTACCTGCAAGTATATTTCTAAACAAAACATATGTGTATAGAGTTCTGATGCAGCGCATCACGAGGATCGTCTGGAGCCGCGACCTAACTCAAGCGAGTTAGTGTATCAACGACCTAGCAAGATGTTAAGTTGCCCATGACCTAGTGAATTATGATGTAACGAGTCAACTGCTCAGGAAGTCAAAGCGAGCGACCTAGCAAGCTACAGCGTGGCGAGGTACAAAGGGAGGTTGAAACATTGCACCGAGATAACAAGTTATACTTAAGTCGCGAACGACCTACTTAAGTCGCGAATGACCTACTTAAGTCGCGAAGCCTAAGTAGCTCAAAATGTTTATGCCACAAACTCATGAAGCTGTTATATCTTTAGGTCGCTCAGTCTTGCTATCTCATTAGGTCGCTACTGGCTTATCTCGCCGATGATTCCTTAAGTCGCCCCAGTGTAGGTCGCTCAAGATCTTGTAGATGTGCTATTTCCTTATGTCGTTGAAGCTTAGGTCGCGTGTGTTGTAATTAAGTCGTAGGTCGTGTAATATTGACTCGTGTTGTAAGTGTTTTGTAATTGTCTATGATTAGGTCGTTAATGACCCGTTTTAGGTCGTAGGTCGTAAGTCGTTACGGTTGTAACTCGTGTGTTGTTGTGTTAGGTTGCATGGAGGTTAAGTCGCATATGTGCGGTGTTGTAAATCCTATAAATAACGGGTGAGTTGTATCATTTGAGGTAAGTTGATTTTGAATAAACTTTTGTTTCAGTGCTTTGTGCCTCTTTTAAAATTGGAAGTTGAGTGTTATCTCTTTTCTCCATTTTCGATTATTCGAGTGCGCTCGAATCAACGGATTTGAAGCCATTTCACGGAATCTCGTGCGCGAGATCAACGTAGAAGAATCTAAGATCTTCTAACACGGTATCGTGCGCGATCAACGTGTTAAAGATTGCTAGAATCCGGTATCTCGCGAGATCAATGGATTTGAGCATTTATCCTTGGTATCTTTAATCCATCAATCCATATTTGTATTGTTCCATCATCGTTTATCGATTTATTTGACACGAAGCATCATCTTGTGATCAAAGTTGTTAATCCGCTGCGTCAATTTGGTATCAGAGCTAAACTTAGCCAATCATAGCTAAGCCGAGCCTATTGGGAGCGAGTTGAAGTGTTGAAGTTTGAGCCGAGTATAGTAGTTTGATCAAGGCCGAGAGTTAAAGTTTGATTCAGAGCGAAGGTCAGGTTCAGTGAAGGAGCCATGCATTACTTTGTAACAAAGTACGTCATTCCAGAATTCAAAGCCGAGAGCTAGATCCGGGACAAGTATCAATTTGAATCACTTTGTATTAGTTAGAGATTGTGTATCAACATGCCTCCGAGACGTGCTAATTGATTTCAAAATGTTGAAGATGTGTAGAGAAGACAAGAAGCTGAGCAAATGGAACAACGTATCAATGAAAAGTTTGATGAAGGTATTGGGAAGTTAGAGAAATTGATGAATGACATGAATCAAAGTCAAAGGAGAAGGTCACCAATCTCGAACCATGGAGGAAACAGAGCTTCGCCATCGGTTACGGAAGCGAGGAGGGTGTCACCACAATCTTATCGAGATAGAAGAGAATCGTCAGTTTCTATGAGGCAAGAATATCATGAGTATCGCGGTGAGGAGAGAAGAACTCATCGTGGATTTGAAGATGATCCGTATCGTGATACTAAAAGACATAGTAGAAGAGATATGCGTGATCGTAGAGATGTTGATGGTCGGGATAGATATCGAAGTACATTTGATTATGATGAAGATGGTGACAGAGGTAGTATTCATTATCGATATCAAGACCAAGAACAATGTCAATATCGGGATGTAGAAGATGATCATAAATGGGAATCGGGAATGAAAACAGAGATTCCAGAATTCAAAGGGGGAATGATAGCGGAAGAATTTTTGGATTGGTTATCAAATGTTGAAGAAATTTTTGACTTCAAGGAAGTACCTGAGCATTGTAGAGTTAAGTTGGTTGCTACTCGGTTGAGGCGGAGAGCTATGGCATGGTGGCAACAAACTAAACTTACACGGGAAAGAATGGAAAAGTCGAAGATTGTTTCATGGGAGAAGATGAAGAAGTTGATGAAGGCTACTTTCTTACCTTATAATTATCAGTCTCTTATGTATCAGCGCTTACGGAATTTGAGACAAGAGACAAAGTCGGTAAATGATTATGCAGATGATTTTATCAACTGATTGCTAGAAATGATATCATGGAGACGGAGGAACAGTTGACAGCTAGATTTATTGGAGGATTAAGAATGCAAATTCAGGATATGGTGAATCAGTTTGATCCAAGATCCGTTGCTGAAGCACACCAGAAGGCTCTAGCTTGGGAGAAGCAAGGTAGAAGAGGAGGGAGTGTGTTTACATATTCCAACAATCAAGTGAAAGGGGCTAGTAGCAGTACGAATGTTTCCAAGGCTGTTGGAAAGCCGGTTGTCAATGAAGTTGCTAAGACCAAGGTCAACAGCAATTTCAAGTGTTATAACTGTCAGGAGTTTGGTCATAAGAGCAATGAATGCCCGAAGCCTAAGAAGCGAGTGATGGTTGCTGTGATTGAGGATGAAGATGCAGAAATAGAATGTTCCAATTCACCACAAGTAGAGGAGGAAGAAGAATTATGGCTGGAGACGAGGGATATTCTTTAATGATGAGGAGGTCGTGTTTGACACCAAAGCAAGAGGATGATTCAAGTTGGCTAAGGAGTAACATTTTTCAGTCGACGTGCACTATTTTGGGAAGGGTTTGTAAGTTTGTTATCGATGCAGGAAGTTGTGATAACATCATCTCTACAGAAGCTGTAAAGAAGTTGGCGTTAAAGACGGAGACACATCCCAAACCCTACAAATTAGCTTGGTTGAGGAAAGGTGGGGAAGTGAAGGTTAGTCAAAGAGCTTGTGTAACTTTTTCCATCGGAAAGAAGTATAAAGATGAAATTTGGTGTGACGTGGTAGACATGGATGTATGTCATTTGTTGTTGGGGAGACCGTGGCAATACGATAGAGCTGTACAACACGATGGAAGGACCAACTGCTATAGTTTCATGTTCGAGGGCACTAGAATCACTTTAGTTCCTAAACAGCGACAACAAGGTGAAAGCAAGCTGAAGGAAATCGAAGAACTAAAGACTCTGTTATCTTTGAAGGAGTTTGTCAAAGAAGTGGAGATGAGCCTAAAGTATTTCTGTTAATTGGACGTGAAAGTAGTAAAGCGGTTGAAATTCCTGAAGAAGTTAAGCCAGTGTAGAAGGAGTTTGAAGATATATTTCCTGAAGAGTTGCCCAAAGAATTACCATCGTTGAGAGACATACAACATCAGATTGATCTTGTTCCGGGAACTGTATTACCACATAGACCACATTATAGAATGAGCCCGAAGGAGCACGAAGAGTTGAGAAGGTAGGTGGAGGAGTTACTTGAACAAGGGCGCGTACAAGAAAGTTTAAGTCCTTGTGCAGTACCGGCCTCGTTAGTGCCAAAGAAGGATGGAACTTGGAGAATGTGTACAGATAGTCGCGCATTAAACAAGATTACAGTGAGGTACAGGTTTCCAATGCTAAGATTGGATGATTTGTTAGATCAGTTGAATGGAGCTGCTATCTTTTCAAAGATTGATCTGAAGAGTAGGTATCATCAGATTCGAATTCGACCAGGTGATGAATGGAAGATAGCATCCAAGACACGGGAAGGATTGTATGAGTGGCTAGTCATGCCATTTGGTCTTTCGAATGCACCTAGTACTTTTATGCGGGTGATGAAAATCAGATCTTTCGACCATTTATTGGAAAGTTCGTAGTGGTCTATTTTGATGATATATTGATATACAGTGGAAGCACAGAAGAACATCTACAACACTTGCGAGAATTGTTGATGATACTTCGTTAGGAGCAATTTTACGCGGCGAGAAAGAAATGCATGTTCATAACACATAGTGTTTTGTTTTTGGGGCATGTGTTGTCCAAGAAAGGAATCCATGTGGATCAAGGTAAAGTTGAAGCAATCAAGGATTGGCCACAACCCAGGACTATAACTGAAGTGAGAAGTTTCCATGGGTTAGCATCATTCTACCGAAGGTTTATTCCACATTTCAGTAGCGTGATGGCACCAGTGACAGATTGTATGAAAGGGAAGCAATTTATGTGGACTGAAGAGGCTGATTCTGCTTTCCAACGAATCAAGACACTTTTGACTATGACACTGATTCTTAGATACCCAGATTTTCAGTTGCTTTTTGAGCTAGATATTGATGCGTCTAAGATTGGAATTGGTGGAGTATTAAGTCAGAAGGGTCGTCCAATTGCTTATTTTAGTAAGAAACTTTCTGGATCCAAGACAAGATACAGTACCTATGACTTGGAGTTCTATGCTATTTTTCAAGCCATAAAGCATTGGAGACACTATTTGTTTCATAAAGAGTTTGTGTTATATACTGATCATGAAGCGTTGAAGCATTTGCAGGAACATGACAAGATTGCAGCCAGGCATGCTTCGTGGATCGCATACTTGCAACAATTTACATTTGTCGTAAAGCATAAGTCGGGAGTTACAAACCATGTGGCAGATGCATTGAGTAGAAGAAATCATTTGTTGACTACAATGAGAGTTGAAGTGACGGGGTTTGATGTATTACCGGAATTGTTTGTTGAGGATCCTTACTTTGCTAAGATTGTAGATGAAGTCGAAAAAGGGAAGACGGATGAGTATGTGTTGGTAGATGGTTTTCTATTCAAAGGAAATCAGTTGTTTATACCAGAGTGCAGTTTGCGAATGAAGATTATGAAGGAATTGCATGAAGAAGGTCATGTGGGAAGAGATCGTACCTTGCAGTTGATTTCGCAATCCTATTTTTGGCCTTCCATAAGGAAAGAAGTTGAAAGATTTGTGGAGAGATGTCATATATGTCAAGTTTCCAAAGGGACAGCTACGAATGCAGGATTGTATATGCCATTGCCCGTGCCTACTAGACCATGGGTTGATATTAGCATGGACTTTGTTTTGGGTTAGCCAAGAACTCAACGAGGGAATGATTCCATATATGTTTTGTTGGATAGATTTTCGAAGATGGCACATTTCATGGCCTGTAAAAAGACCGTTGATGCAGTCAGTGTTGCTCAATTGTTCTTTAAAGAGGTTTATCGACTACATGGGCTACCTGAGACCATTGTTTCTGACCGGGATACTCGATTTTTAAGTCATTTTTGGTTAAGTCTTTGGAAGATGGTGAGGACTAAGCTGAATTTTAGTAGCGCTTATCATCCACAAACTGATGGGCAGACAGAAGTGGTGAACAGATCGTTAGGAAACTTGTTGAGATGTCTTATGAAGGATAATTTGAAGAGCTGGGATGTGAAATTATGTCAAGCTGAGTTTGCACATAATCATGCTGCTAATTGAAGTACTGGATTCAGTCCATTTCAGATAGTGTATTTAGCAATTCTGAAGGGACCGTTGGATTTGTCGACAGTTCCATGACATGATGGGTTTGTTAAACGAGCTTGTGATTTCGTGAATGAGTTGCAGGAGTGCCACAGGATTGTTCATGAACGATTGCTTAAGTAAAACGAGAAGTATAAGCAACTGGCAGATTAGAAGCAGAGGAGTGTGGACTTCAAAGAAGGTGATTTTGTTTACGCAGTATTGACGAAAGATCGTTTTCCAGTTGGAACTTACAACAAATTGAAAGCCCGAAGGATTGGTCAAGTAGAGATCTTTAAGAAGATCAATGATAATGCATATCAGTTGAGGTTGCCAGATCATATTCACACTACAGACGTTTTCAACGACAAGCATCTGATTCTGTATCATGAGCATAAGCTTGTCGACGAAAAGGAGAGTGTGAATTTGTGGTCGAATTCTTGTCAACTGGGGGAGGATGATGCAGCGAATCACGAGGGTTGTCTGGAGCCGCGACCTAACTCAAGCGAGTTAGTGTATCAACGACCTAGCAAGATGTTAAGTTGCCCACGACCTAGTGAATTATGGTGTAACGAGTCAACTTCTCAGGAAGCTAAAGTGAGTGACCTAGCAAGCTACAGCGTGGCGAGGTACAAAGGGAGGTTGAAACATTGCACCGGGATAACAAATTATACTTAAGTCGCGAACGACCTACTTAAGTCGCGAACGACCTACTTAAGGCGCGAAGCCTAAGTCGCCCAAAATGTTTATGCCGCAGACTCATGAAGCTGTTATATTAGGTCGCTCAGTCTTGCTATCTCATTAGGTCGCTACTGGCTTATGTCGTTGATGATTCCTTAAGTCGCCCCGGTGTAGGTCGCTCAAGATCTTGAAGATGTGCTATTTTCTTATGTTGTTGAAGCTTAGGTCGCGTGTGTTGTAATTAAGTCGTAGGTCGTGTAATATTGACTCGTGTTGTAAGTGTTTTGTAATTATCTGTGATTAGGTCGTTAATGACCCGTTTTAGGTCGTAGGTCGTAAGTCGTTACTGTTGTAACTCGTGTGTTGTTGTGTTAGGTCGCATGGAGGTTAAGTCGCATATGTGTGGTGTTGTAAATCCTATAAATAGCGGGTGAGTTGTATCATTTGAGGTAAGTTGATTTTGAATAAACTTTTGTTTGAGTGCTTTGTGCCTCTTTTAAAATCGGAAGTTGAGTGTTATCTCATTTCTCCATTTTTGGTTATTCGAGTGCGCTCGAATCAACGGATTTGAAGCCGATTCACGGAATCTCGTGCGCGAGATCAACGTAGAAGAATTGTGGATCTTCTAACACGATATCATGTGCGATCAACGCGTTAAAGATAGCTAGAATCCGGTATCTCGCGAGATCAACGGATTTGAGCATTTATCCTTGGTATCTTTAATCCATCAATCCATATTTGTATTGTTCCATCATCGTTTATCGATTTATTTGACACGAGGCATCATCTCGTGATCAAAGTTTTAATCCGCTGCGTCAAGTTCAAACTAAAAATAATAAGAAAAATATTCATATATAAACAAACTTCATACACAAGCCATAAATGCTTACCTGCCATAAGTGTAAATCTTCATACAAATATCTAGCTACAGCAAATATGATGATAATTATGTAAACTAATTAAGAAACAAGCATTTAAATTTCTATCATCTCAGCCTAACTTTTGTCTATTCAATATATTTTGAAAATCTTATCTTTTCAGGAACAAAAATCTGGTCAAATAAAACAATAGTACCAGTTAGAACCTCCCTCATACACACCTATTATCTTCTATATATAATTGTGTCATCTTTCTTTTTAGTTCATTCATAAAAAATATAGAAAACTTGGTTACCTAAGAAAATTAAAAAAAGAAGATGAAACAAAGTTTAAATTTTTATTCAAAGCAAAGACAGAGCAGATCCAAAAAAAAAAGAATTGTTTTCTGTTCAACAAAAGCTTCAGGTGTTCAACATCAAATTTATACTTTGTTCAGGAATTGTGCAGGTGAGTAAACCAGTAAGTTAGAGCTTTAAGTTCAATTTAAAACAGTTCATGATTTAATCAACATGTGATATGGTGTATGCTTTATCTTGTATATAATTCTATAAACTCTGTATTTTCTGTTATTGTTACAGTTTGCATATTTTTGATCAAAACTCAACTTATTCTCATCAAACGTTGTTAATCTATAAGTACTCAACTAAAATAATATGTTATAACTTAAATTTAGATTTCTAAAAAAAAGCTGATTAAATCTTAAGGTAAAATATAAGCATTGTAATGTTGTTTTACAGGCATCAAACGATAATCTGATAAAATAGGTTCTTGTAAAATATTAATTCAAGATCATAGATTGAATCCATACTGGAATTCATGATTTTTAAAACTAAAACGAAGATTTTTAACTTCATTTTCGAAGAGCAGTTTGCAATTGAATTAAGTTTGCATTTATTCCACTTTCAAACAATCAATTCAATTATAAATGGTGAAATTCGGGTTGAAGCGTGTATAACCATAACTGATTTTGAGAAAATTGTTGAATAAATTTTTCATTGCATAAACTAGAGAAACAAATTAAATTTAGGATTTAGTTTGAGTTTTCAGGACCTATTAATAAATGAGGCGAGTGGGACTTCTTCACGCGATCGAGTGTCAAGAATTCATGGTGGAGGGTTGGTTGTCGTGTCATCGAGGAGGGGACGAACTCTGAGCGACTCCGGTGGCTTGAATGACGATCATGAGGTGTTTTAGTGGTTGGGTCATATTTACAGTTTTTCGACCAATTATCTTAATTTCAATTTCGAACTTTTGCAGGCGAATTGGGTTTGAATTTCAAACCTAGGGGTGATTTGTGTTGTGCCTGCGACATTGGTATTCGCCAGAGTTGGTTTGCGTCGCCGTGCACATGTACGGTGTAGCGAAGACGGTGTCGGAGTCGTGGTGTTCATTTGATTCGTGTCGTGCTCGAGTAGATTGGCTGTTGGCTACGGTTTTTTATCGTGTGCAAGAATGGGTTTCAGATGCTATTCATAACTTTGTTTAAAACTTTAAACTTACTGAAGAAAAAAAAGGAAGAAGAAGAGTTACTGGGTATATGTCTCGGGAGATTTAGTGTTTAACTCGAAGTAACACTCGAGTCTAAGTAAGGGGAGCCTCGGGACTTTGTAAACTCCAGTAATGTATTTTCAAGGTGAAGCTAAGTGAAAGATTTTCATCAAGCTTAATACTGTAATCTTAATAACTTTTAAATAGTTTTAAGTTAGAAGCTTGATACATGTTTTTAATTATTTTTCATTAATACTTAACCATGTTTAAGCCCTTGATTATTATTTATCAAGTAATTAACTTAGTTATGTATAAAGTTAAGTAATTACTTTAAGTTAAATTTGAAACTGATTAACATTTAAGTTTACAGTTAGTAGTAATTTGATTCTCAAAATTTAAAGAAAATTTCCTTTAAAAGTCAATTAAGTTGAATAATTAATGTTAATTATTTTTAGAAAGTAATTAAGAATGATTAACAATTTAATTTTAATTAGAGTTTAGATTACGTAATTATTAAGTGAAAGTAAATAGTAATTGACTACTTAAGTAAATAAATCAATGATTAGTAGTTACGTAATTAAGAATAATTAAAGTATAATTGCAATTAGAGATTAATAAATGTTTAAGTGATTGATAAATGTGTAATTAACTACTTAAGTCAATAAATGAATGATTAATAGTTAATTAATCAAGTAATTTAATTACGAATTAATAGTTAATTAATTAAGTAATTTAATTAAGAATTAACAATTGATTAATTAAGTAAATAGCAGTTAATAAATTGGTAATTAAGTTTTATTTATCAATATTATTAATTAATAATTAAGAAATGGTTAATTAAGGTTAAATGAATTGATTAACAAGTAATTAATTAAATGGTGAAATAAAATAATTAAATCATTAAGTAATTAAGACTAATAATTAATTAAGAAATATTAATTAAATAATTTTAAAGAAATAAGCAATTAACTGTTAATTAATGATTAATTAATTTAAATTAAATTAATTACAATTAGAACAAAAGGTGATTGTTTATGAATGTTTTGTATGTTGAATATCTGATTTGTGGTATTTATTTGATGATATTCTGTGATGCTCTGTGTTATGCTGTATCTACGATGATTGTGTATGATTATCTGTGATAAATGCTATGTGAATTAAATCATTGATTTAAACTGTTTAAGTTAATTAGACCACTTGGCCTTTAAAATGGCGTTTGGATTTCGACGAGACCGGGATCGGTATCAATTTGATATTCCGAAAACCACATCGATCCAAATTAAACGATAAATCGTGAATTCTGAAATGAAGATCAAGATGGTGTTTCAGAATGCAAGGGTTATCGTCGTTAACTCTGAGGGTGATTCCAAAATGAGCGTGACGAGATAATGCCTTCGGTTTCGTTCGAACTCGAAACGAACTTGTATGGATTGAATGCTTTCAGCACATCGTCAGGCGGACGATGAGCATTCTAAGTGAATTGTCCTGTAAAGGTAATCGCAGCTTCAAGCTTCATCAACAGGGAATGGCTAAAACAGGGGAGGTGCAGCAAGGTTAGGTGGGTCATGCCCAAGCAGGACGAGATATACCCTTGTCTATATGCCATTGTTGGAAATCCATTTTCCTTACGAGACCCTGCGGTTTTGATTTGTATTACCCACTTTTGTGGCTAGTAGCTGGTATTTAATAGATGTAACAATTTCGGCTATTTTCTATTTACTTGAAAACCCTAGACACTATTATAATATCACTGTATTTCCTATGAAATGTTTTGGTTTGCGTAAGGTAAAAACTTACCCGTATTTATTTATGGGGAGTCTCACGTGATACCTTTATTTTCAAATGTTTTCAAAGTTAAACAATTTAAACCGTTTACTCATACCAGACCCATGTCTGACCCAGAGTTTATATTTTATTTTTCATAAACTCTTGGGTACTCAAATTTTTATGAGTAGCCAAGTGATAGGTTTTGGATTGTCGAGTTTTCTGGAGGAGCTTGGAGCAGGAGTCCAGACGTATGTATCTACCTATCTAGTTCCGCTGTGTTAGTTAGTGTATGTTGTATCTCTGATGTATATAGTGACAGATGTATGTATGAATGTCATGTATATTAGGTTGTATAACTCTGACATATGTAAAACTATGTAATAGTTATGTGATATATTATATTTTGTTCTATTCCGCTGTGAGATTTTGATGTTGTTGTTCTTTATTTCCTATTCTTTTCTATTTCTATCCCTTTCTTTTTTAATGATGATACGTCTTTCTGGTAGTAGAAGGGCGAGTTGTCACATTGTCAAAGGCACATCAAATCTAAAGGAGGCAACGCTAAGGCTATAATATGAGTGAAAATCTTAGTTATTTTATTTTAGTAATCGATTAGTATAGTTTGGGTTTGAATATGCCTTGGGGATTTTTGATTTGCGAGAACATCGTATTATAAACCCCAAAAACTCCTTCAATGTGAAATGTTAATTCTATGTTGGAATATCAATTATTTATAGCAAAATAATGGAAATTATGTAGGTTGTAGTTTTTATAATTTTACCTTCTATTTCATTCCTTATTCTTATTCTTTGAAGTTAATTAAAGGACTTTGATTAAAAAATAATTTGTAAAGTATGAATTTTATTCGTAGTTTGCACAGCTGATTCCCTCAAATTAAATAGAAATTCTTTCGATTATCTTTATGTGAAAAAGGAGTTAACTAGAGCATAAAAATTAGCATTGTAATTTTCTATTAGCAATATATTCCTTTATTTTGGTGCAATAAGTTGAGTTTAAATTTTTATTGTACACGATTCTATTGATTGAAATTTTTAGATATCAATATTGTACTTATGGTATTGTTGATAATATGGAAAAAGATTCTAATAATTGTTTAAAGGTTTGACATTTAAACGTTAGTTTAGGGCATATATACTGTACGCTTTGGAATTACTAGGCGTGTATATATATTATACATATATGATCTTTATTAACATATAACTATAGCGTATAATGGCATAGTTAAATAGGTTATTAATTTTATTAAAATCCCCTTTTGGAAGGTAATTAATGTTAAAGGGGAAACAAGAGAGAGATTTCTTATAAGGTCTTGATTATGGAAATGGTTAGATGTGTGATAATATATACAGAGTGTGATATAAATTATAACTAAGTTATAGAAATGCAAAGTCAGCTAAAATCACATGGAAGTTTGCCCAGCTAATCTGACTACCAATAATGTGACTTTGGGCCTGATATCAAACCTCGCCTATAATAAGTAACTACGACGATGCAAGGTTAGTCCCAAGTCTGTAAGGTAAATCTGCCTAGCTCTTCTAGCTACTAGTGCCTTCGAATAGTCAAGCTAATATATGACATCATCGCGGGCGTACGGATCATAATTCAAAGGATCTGCTTCATAGATTGAAGACATTGAGTGGTTATGTGAAGGCCTTCCTCTTCTCTTTGTAGGAAATAGTAAATGGTCGAGGTTATGAGTTAGGAACGGTAGAGGATATCTCGAGAAAGGGTCTGCTTCATTAGGAAGTATTAAGTAGCTAAAGAAATTCTATGCAATGTCAGCTAGATAGTTACTAGTAAGTAGTTTGCCTTAGGATTATAGGTAGTAAATGACATGGACCTGTCTTAAATGAGACATTAAATGGTCGGAGTCTACCTAATTCCCATTTAAATGTATTAAGTGACTTGAATACTATCTTTTACATTGATATGACTTTATGAATGATAGATATAGGTTACTGGGATAACTATGGGCTTATAATTAGAAAGCCTTTTATTTTCCAGTAAAGCCTTTGGATTTACACTTGAAAAGACTTATGTTGTAGGTGGAAACGTAAGACATATTCCTATTTAAGTTATACTGTCCAAGTACTGATGTAGTAAGGCTCTAGATTTTTATTCACCTAACATATACTGTCTGACTCCTCCCTCATTACAACATAGGTTAGGGAGGATGATGCTGAAGGTGGACACAGTGATGGTACTTGTAGTAGACTATTTATTTACTAGTTGTTTTTAGTAGTTTTTGATGTACCCATGAAATAGAAATAATGTTGTAATTTTTTATATTGCAATTATTTATGGATATTGTTGGGTTTTGAATTATGGATATTTTACTATAGTTTTGAATGATATTTTAAAATTTAAATGAAATGGATACTGTTGTTATTATTGTATTTTAACATTCAGCTACAAGATCCTAAATATATAGATAAATGGCCATGTGTTCTTTTTACCAACCAATAGCCAACTTTGAGATGGTTCTAATATTCGTGAGCCTTTTTTGGGTTGGAATTTTGGCCTATTTCAGGGCGAGTTGTTATAGGACTCAATGACCAAGCCAGCCCATTCGTTCACTCTCCGATGAGGGGGTTCACTTTTCGTACAAGTCCATTCACTCGATATCCGATGGAGGAACTTGCACCTTGTGGTCATTGCCTCGTCTTTCTGGATGGGACTTTCAAGTCAATGTCAATCATCATGTTCAAGTGGATTTTACATAAAAAATAAATATTCAAATCAAAGAAAACAAGAAATTTTTTTTCTAGTTATTCATCTCAGACTCCAACTCAGAGCACGCCTATAGACCAATCAGATCTCATACATGTGTAAACGATCCGAGGTTATTATATCTTATCTATTCATCCCAGGCAGCTAACACAGAGCATTCCTAGAGATCAATCGAGATCTCATACATGTGCAAGTAGTCTGAGATTATTATTTTCTTAATTATTCAAAATAGAAAGCAAAGCGTCGAAATCGAACCTTATTCCCGTCTATCCCGATCATAGGATTTTGAATCTTGCCTCAGGTCCCTGGTTATTCTTTTTTGCATTCACTATAAATGGTGACAGCTCTTCTTGTACCATCGCAGTTTGATTCCTTACGTATAGTGGTAGCTAGTTGCTACAAACCAGTTCTTCTATCAAATCATGAAAGTGTCTGCACTCATCCATTTCATGTCCATCTAGCTCATGGAAGATGTAGAACTTTCCAAATCTACTCTCCCAATCCGTGGGTTCCCTCTTTGCAGACCTTCGATAAGGGATCCGATCCTAATATCTAGGTTTATCCTCTTTGGGGTTTTAGTATGGTTTAAGTAGAGAACTTCGATTCCCTCCTTTTTTGTTTCAGTACTTAGAAGTCGTTATCAACTTTTCACTTCCCTTTGTCATTTCCATATCCAGCTCTGGATAGTCTTTCGTCATCCATAGCATTAATATCAGCATTATCCTCTACATCCCATTGAAACAAATGTCTCTCAGCTTTGTGATAAAACTTCATAAAATCCATTGGCGGGTCCCTTTCTAAAGTAATCTTAAAATCAATCTTACTTGCAACTCATGAGACTACCGCCATCAAAATCACCGTTGGATCCAGCTTATGAACTACAGCGGTTGCTACTTTAAACCTGGTCAAGTAATTCCTAAAGAGCTCTCTACGCCTTTGCTTCATGCTCTAAAGTGTCATCACATTCTTTGGTAGAGAGATATGTACTCTGAATTGTATGAGGAACCTATTCACCAACTCATTCCACATGCTCACGGACCCGTTCTATAGCCATAGGAACCATTGCTGCTAAATCTATCAAATATAATGGGAAGCACCACCTTATCACCCCCTTTGAAGCACCTAACACCTCCATATGTTGGATATATTTCATTAAAGAAATCGTCGGTTATGCCCATCGTACATTTCTATCATCGGAAGCTTGAAATTGGGAGGGTTCCTCGCATTTTGGATGTTAGGAGTAAGTGGATTCCTATGTACGTCCTTCAGCTTCTAGTCTAGGGGCCTACCTCTAACTATCTTTCTGATCATCTCAGCCATCTGGTTGTTGTCATCATCCAACGAAAGTCTTTGACCACTAGCTGCATTCTTTCCTCTACTCCTGCAGAGGAACACTGACACATATTTTAGCACATACTCATCTGGCTCCATATCTATTGTTTGATCTCCACCTCTGTCCTCATTCTATCCTCGATTCCTACAAGTAAATACATGCACATATTCCATTAGTTATCGTGCACTTACATTCTTTCTTGTGTTCCTGGCTCCAGCGTTGTCAGTTCTAGGCATCCCAGCTTGCATTAAACACGATCCGACATTGCCCTTGAGTATATTCCACTTGGTGCCGAGAGGATTGGAGTCGGGACTTTGTTATGGGGGCATTGTTCCTATTTTCTCTGCTTCAACTCTAGACGTTCCTGTGTTTGTTCCTAGGACTTGGTTATGAATTCAAACAACTCAGTTATTCCTTGTTGTCCCATCCTTTGGAAACTCCTTATAGCATTTCATGTTGCCGAGTCATTATCTCATCTTCTCCATGTACTTTATGATCACATAGATTTATTGATTGAAATTTGATGACACTTCATGGTGAAATCCCATGCTCTAGTTAACTTCCTCTAATCTTAGATCGAATGTTAGGTCTCTTCATCATTTCTAAACACTAGTCCAGGATTTAGGCTGTGAGATCTAGCCCGTTCTTAGTGGAAACACTAAAACGTTGACGTCAAAATGGCACCAAGGCCCAAATATCAGATGAACGTACCAATTCAAACAAAATAAAGGTAAAAAGCGGAAAAGGAGATATAATTTCTATAGTGATTCAGCCAATTCTCCAGCCTATGCCCACATTATTCTTTGTTATTAGTCGTTTTTTTCTCTAAATTAGGACTAATTTTCTTAGATCTGACCATGACCTAGTGGATCTCAAATTTACAATGGAGTTTTTTGAGTATATTTGAGGAAGAAGATTAGAGTGAAGAAGATATCTAGTGTCAATCCCCTCTTTAGTTTCTATATGGCTAGTATTTATAGAGAAACTTACTAGTACACTTAGAAGTCCATGTGGAATGAAGTCCATATGCAAGTCTGAGTGTACAATAGTGAATATGCTGGCCTAATCTCCAACAAAAACCTCTCGGTACAGGGAGACTCCTTTTGGTACCAGTTTGTTTTTCTAGTGAAAATCCTTTATCGTATTTTTCATGCCTTTCTATATCTAGTTCGATGCATCCCAAACTCTTTTTTCCTTAAGGTCTAGCTTCTTATAATGATTCAGCTGATATTGCTTGTCTTTTCCTGCTTTCTTTGCATTTTTCTTCAAAATCCTTGGTGCTGCTTATCTATCTTTTGAAAAAGTACTTTATCACAGTTGCTTGAAGAAGTACATGGAGTATAAGGAGATTGAGAATTGTCAAGTGAAGGAATAACCTCTTGGTACTGAGAGGTTCCGCTCGATGTCGAGTGGTCTAGTTAGCCCCAATTTCCATTTAACTTCTTGAGTCCAATCTTTTAGCCTTTATATGCATGTTTCATAATTTATAACTCTTCTCGTCTTCCTTTTCTACTTTTAATCCATTTGAAATTGGCTTGGCTAAAATGTGGTTTAACTCTACATGATTGGTTGCATGGTGTTTCGGTGAGTGGATTTGGGGTTATGATTAAAAAACAAAACGATATTTCCTTAAAGGTTTATATGTGTTGAAGATGTTGGAACTGGACCAACACACAACAGGTTAAATGGATGAATTTCACACTTTTCTACCATTGTAGGTCTTATTGGGACTATGAAGTCTAAATTGATTTAGATCCTTTTAAGGAATAAATTCGCTAACATCCAAAAAATTGTACAAAGTGATATATTCGAAGAAGTTCCAAATATAATCTTTGGTTTTTTGATAATTCACAAGTTTGTTTAAATCGAAGTTCATAAGTTCTAAAGATAAAATAGGCAAGTCCATAAGTCAATGGGAAAAATAGGAAAGTCCATATATTAGTGATCAAAATAGGAAAGTCAAAATGTCAATAGGCAAGTCATGTCTTTTTTATTCAATCATGAATATGGTACAAAAGTGCAAATATGCAATTGTTTAAGGCCTATGCTAAAATCATATGTCCTCCTTCTTTGTCGAAATGTGTCATTACAATAGTTCTCAAGCCCTTAAGAGAGCTTAGAATAGCTCTAATCTAAGAGTTAAGAGGAAGTTAAGGACTCCTTTCCATGAGGGTGGTGCATCTTTATTTATAGTGGTTGTAAGGAAGTAGGCTTTCTCAAATTGGCTCTTTTGGTGTCATGGAGTATGTAGTGAAATGGAAGGATTTGGAAGCTTTCTGAAGGAAAATGCACAAGATCCTCTTGAATTAGATTTTTTAAATGATCCCATCCTACTTTCCTTGTATGATCTTCCACATCGTATGACATGAATGTTGCGTGACTTCGATAATCTTGTCTTCGATAAAATTTGGCTTCGACTAATGGCTTACGACGCATGGCATCCTTATTATCAGATAAATGAAGGTCAATATGGTTGAAGAATGAAGTCGAAAACAACTAAGTGCGATGTGGATGAATCACATTAGTAATGAAACAAGATAGCAGTGACACGTAGCATCAATGAAGAGTGTTGTTGATGGAAAGCAGTATTAGCAATGAAGTAGCTTCATTTATTATCCTTTCTTCATGGGCGTCAGCGATGTTTGTCATTGACATCGCGAGAGTAGATTGTGACGATACTCCCAAAGCGGGGTATTGATGACAACTTATTCTTATGAATTTCGATGCTGCTAAAGAAGCAGCTTGGATGGGGAGCGAAGCTGATGATGTGTGGCAAGGTCTATCAACAATATTTATTTTATAAGTGGTCAGCGATCTTGATGGGGTTCGACATCAATGAAATGCGACATCGGTGATGTTATCATTACATTGATAGCTTACGATGCTGACTGCCTTTGCAATCATCATTTCTTTTGAAGGTAGGTGTTGTTGAGGAAGGCGATAACCATAGATGGCAGCATCGATGGGGAGTGGTTACGACATGGAAGAGCGTCGACATAGTTGAGGTACGACATTATTTTCTCCAACATGATTTTATGGTCTTCAATGTTGTTCCACTTCATTCTTTCGGTATTTCTTATCTTCGTGTCTTTAATATCATCTATCGATGTGGCATCGATATGCTATATGTCTTCGGCATTGACAGGGACTTTGATGTTGACATTCATCTTTAAAGCTACCTTAGTATCTGATGCATTGATCTTCAACGGAGACATTTAGTCTTGACATTGATTCCTTGGCTCATATCCTTTGAAATTTAGAGGGATAACATTTCCTCCCCTCCTTGTATAAAAGAAGTTTTATACTCTTTAGGTCAAAACAAGAATTTCTTTGTATCGTCGATTCTTCATAAGGCTTTCTTTTTAATCCTATTTTCCTGTACAACACAAAATAAACAACAATTTTCATTATGACTTATTATTTAAATCTTCGGTGATCCATTTTGTATCTTATCAGGCTATGGACTAACATGTAGTTAGGGAATTTCCCATATTCTTTTGTATGAATCGAGATCATTTTCAACAAATTATTAAACACTAATAATTTTCCAAACAGAAGCTTTGGAAGTCATGTGATGATATTAATTTCTTGAATAATTAAATTAGTAAGTTATCTAATAATATTATAGGAGGAAAAACTGGCAATTCGTTTTGGCCATAGGATAAATATCCCGAATGGATGTCCAAAAAATCATCTGGCAGTAATGGCAGATCGGGAAATTATTTGATGATAATAGAAGACTAGTAATCCATATTATAATAATAGAAGACCAGAAATATTTTTTTGGCATTAATAACAGAAGAATGGAAATCCTCTTCTTAAAATCAATAATAAAAGACTAGAAATCCTTTTCTGGCATTAAAAATAGAGAGTGCAGAAATCCTTCTCTTGCATTAATAATAGAAGACTAAATCCTTTTCTAGCATTAATAATAGAAGACCATATTTGAAAATAATAGAAGAAGACCAAAAATCCATATCTGGTATTAAAAACAGAAGACTAGAAATCCTTTTCTGGCATCAATAATTGAAGTATAGAAATCCATATCTGGAAATAAAGAAGAAGTCCAAAAATCCATATCTAATAGAAGAAATTGCATTTGTTCAGGAGCATAAATAGCTCTAATTTGACAGGCCTTCCTTTAGAATTTGTTTCAAAGTGCTTCTTGAGTCAGATTTTGATGAATCCTTCTCTAGAAGATTAATTAAATTGAAGGTCCACTTGTATATTATTTTGATTAATTAAGGAGCACTACTTGGCTCAGATTTTGGTTAATTTGGGAGCACTACTTGGCTCTGATTTGGATAGATTTGGAGTGCTACTTAGCTCTGATTTTGATAGATCTAGAGCACTACTTGGCTCTGATTTTGATTGTTCTTCCTTTTTAAATATTTCGGTGCTTTAGTGAGGCCTTTGATAACGGCACCAAAGGCTTACTCCATCCTCCCTCTAGGAGGCGCTTCAATCGTACCACATACATAAGGTTTGAATGCTTTCTTGGTGCTTTAATGAAGGTACTAAAGGCTTACTCCAACCTTCTCTAGAAGGCGCTTCAGTGAGTCCTTTGACGACGATGCTAAAGGCTTTCCCGATGCTTTACTGAAGCCTTTAATGACGGCATTGAAGGCTTACTCCGACCTCCCTTTATGAGGCACTTCAGTGAGGCCTTTTATGATGGCATTTGATGGCTAGGGCCTTTAATGGCATGTCGCCTCTTATGGTCACGACCCTTTGATGATTAGGACCTTTGATGGCCAGGAACCTCTTGTGATCATGAGCCTTTGATGGCTAGGGCCTTTGATTTCCAAGGACCTCTTGCAATCATGAGCCTTTGATGGCTTTAGGAGATTCATACCCCTTTTTGTGATTGAACCATTAAATTTTTTCATTTATCCATTATCAAAAATTATGGCCGCAAATGTTCGACATTCCACGTTCTTGCTATGACATTGTCATCAAACTGACAAAGTTTGATAAATCCTATGTAGGACTTCTTTGTGTACGACTACGGGTCCTTACCAATTTGGCCCGAGTGATCTGTTCACTAGATTTTTAGTATTTGCCATAACTCTTTGGAATGTTACATCTCCTTTTAGAATGATCTTCCTGTAATCTTAGAGTTGTAATACATAGATATCCTTCTTTGACATTTGGGCCTTTACTTTGCCGTTTTAGTCCATTAATCACGTTTGAAGACTTTATTTTGTCTCGTAACCCTCTAATGAAATTCAATCTTAACTTTGATTGAAAGCATATGAAATTTATCCTGTCGTTGCTTGATATGTCCAAAGTATGGGTCGTAGTTATCTCATTCAATTTTTTTTATAATAAGAGCTCTGGGAGTTCTCATATATATATATATATATATATATGTATATGTATATGTATATGTATATGTATATATATGTATATGTATATGTATATGTATAAAAAACCCTTTAGTGAACCCATACCTTTTAGGAGTAACTTTCCATTTCATTGCACCTTGTGACTTTATTGGTAACTGACACTCTCGCCATTGTAGATGGAAATCCAATAATTATCCTAGAAACTTTGTTTTGATCATGTGTTGAATTCATTCTAAGGTAAGGATCATGAATGCTTTTAAAACTCAAGATAGTTAGGTTGGAACCATATTATTTCGAAGTCAATCTTTGTAAAACAATTTTCTCAAAGTAGAAATCAAGATTATGATTGTTTTGGAATTTAAAATTAGCTATAATCTGAGATATCTTTTGTCACTTTATAATCTTATTATTCTTTTCGGATTGATCTTTGTAGATCTAATCTGATCCTTATAGCTTGAAAATTACAACATTAGGTAATAATTCTACCTCTGGGTTGCAAAATTACTTGAATTCCTTCCTTGATCTCGATTATTGATCATTTTACTAATAATCCTTTATCCTTTGCTTGATTTTACCTGACTAAGGTAATCCATATGAAAATCATTTCCTGAATTTTGTTTTCTTAACAAGTTCTAGTTTGATGGATTCCTTCCCTATTGATATTTCATGATCATGATGAATACTTTTCCATTCTTCGTAAATTGTTTGGAGCACCTTTATAGCATAGATAAGAGATTTTGTTTTCAATGTTCAAAGTTTAAAGGGAATTTTCATAAAACTTGTAATCTTATAATAGAAACGTAAATCAAATAAGGCACTGAAAGATCAAGATACACGAATCAATGATTTTTTAATTAGAAATAGACTTTTCTTATTAGAGTTTTAATAATAATAATAGATCATGATAGTTCTTAAAACTTTTCGTAGTTCTCAATTATATATGCTTTTAAGGACTTTGCAAATTCCTTTTCGAAATAAATAGACATATGGATAATTAGTGATACTATTTGGATTTGCAAGGAATATTTTCTAAAAGACATGTATGGTAAAACTCTTTGAATCAAACTACTTGCCAAGATGAATATTATTATAGCTTTGTAAAATTATAGCACTTCGAGCTTTACTTAGAAAAAAGAAATAACTTGTTTGTAGGTCTAAAAGGTCATGACCATGAACTGATAGACTCTGTAGACAAGCATATGCCTTTTTATAAGAATTCTTTCTTTTGAAATAATTTTTGTCTAAAAAGTAATTCACAGCGAAGAATCGTTACATAAATCTAAGTTTTGACATAAGGATTAGATTTATATATCATTAGAAAATCCAATGCTATAAGAAGGCTTGATTTATAGAAATTTACATATTTGAAGTTATAACATACATATCTGTGTATGAAAAATAACATGTATTTGACAAAATGTGCATTAGTCTGCTAATGTAGTCTAGATCCCTTGATGCCATTTAACATGGTTGAAGCTATCTATTACTTACGACATAGATGCATGGGTAATTCCTCTAACTATTATTGGTAGCATCCAATATCACTTGTCATGTCTAAAAATTCTTGATGCTTATGACTTCGTTTGACCCTATCAATCATCACTTATGCATACGTCATTACTTGAGCCTTGAGATGTTACATTCTAACATCTGAAATCACTTTACGCTTGTGCCTTATTCAGTCCTACTTTCCTGGACTTGGAAATATCATATACAATGTACAATTATAAATACCTAAGACCGTGCATGTGTAACAAATCACTTTTGCTTAGAGCTTGATAGGGTATATATTTAAAGTTGATACACAAACACAGATATATATATGTGTGTTTGTGTGTGTGTGTTTGAAATCATATGTGCACAAAATCATATATGCATCGTAAATTAACATATATTTCAAAGTTAAGCTTTTATATACATTCAAAGTTCAACATGTATTCAAACACTTGCATTAGCAAAAAAAATGGGCCTTTCTTGGAACCATAGAAGGCATACATAAATCTAATATATCTGGAATTATAATATTTGAACAAAAATTGCGCAAACACCCAAAAGAGCAAGAGAGTAGAGATTAAATAAAGAAAGTAAGTGAGAACCAAGTAATAACATGCACACACAAATTTATAGTGGTTCGACAATCTTGGTCTATGTCCACTTAAATGATTTTATTTCTTTTACACTAGTTTGTATGAATAAAAGTACGAGGGATTGGTAGGCATCCCAGAGTACAAAGGAATTTATGTGTAGCAGCAGCGTAAAGATCCTTAGAATGAACTATGCCCCCTGTATTTATAGGGGTAAATGACCAAATACTCGTTGATATTTCTCCTACAGAACCTTGCCATCAGGACTAAGTCACCCAAAAAATATCGACTCCATGTAGCTAGGGATGAGGATCAGTACTGATCCTTATATATGTAGGCAGGAATCCTGCAATTTTTTGTATTGACTCGTCTTGATGTTGGCTTCATGTTTCCAAGGTTGTTTTGCATAGTTTCCTAGGTGTTTTTTAGTCTAAGCGAGGGATTTACAAAAGGTTGAATTGCTGCTTTAGACTGCATATGGAGATTATCAAAAAGACGTATAGGGACTTCTGGGACAACACTTGAATCATGCTCTATGTAGAGAGAGTAGAGTGTTAAAGGAGCGGGGAATGTTTACACACACCTCTAGGGTTTGATACTAATCCCTTATATAGGGTAGGTTCCAGTCCACTACTTAGTAAATTCTAGGATGCTTCTCCCTTGAGTTCATTTAGCCGTCATCTCTTGGTCCTATCTTGCGTAATTATCAGCTTGTTTCTGGGTCCAAATGATGGATCTATGGATGAAGTTACTAATCTCAGTGCTCATAGAGATGACAGAGAATCGCATATAATCGATGGAATGGAACATGAAATATGCTTTCGACATCATTAATAGTGAGTGGAAGAAGTGTGGGCCACTTTGCTTCTAGGGAAGGGATCGATACTGATCCCACACTTAGTGGGATTCAGCACTTGAATTGGTCTTTCCCTAAGAGTGAGATCAGTGATGATCCCTTGCTTAGTTCTTCCCTTAGTTGTAGGATCAGTAATGATCCCACAATT
Organism: Allium cepa; assembly: GCA_030765085.1. Taxonomy (NCBI): domain Eukaryota; kingdom Viridiplantae; phylum Streptophyta; class Magnoliopsida; order Asparagales; family Amaryllidaceae; genus Allium; species Allium cepa. Next base: position 277,067,702 of record CM060934.1, on the reverse strand, counting down.
AGTGGTTTTCTGACTTTGAAATTTCTTAGGATAGTTTGACTCCACTTTGCGGTCTTGAATGTACTTGAGTTTTGATCTTTGTAGTCATCTCCCCAGGATTTCTGCCTTAATAGCTTTCGAGTTCGATTCGTCCAATCCTTCCAAATATTGCATGATCAAGAGGATGAACAATATTTTCCCCCTAAAGTACATCTTGTATAAAACATGATGTGCTTTGAATCGATGCAAGTCAGGATTGCCGTAAAGGATTCCATTATATGCTTTGAGTGGTCATTATCCTTCTCGTGGATCGCTTCTATGAGGAGTTATATCCATAGCTATTCAACGCGAAGCTTGACTAGCGTCTAGTGTTATAAATTTGGAAATTTCTCTCTTGACCTGTTGTCCTTAGCTTGGTAATTCAGAATTGCTTTCTCTTATGGATTTTCCAAGTATGAGTCTGCTTTTCTTTGATTCTATTCATTGGTATCGAATATGATTACACACAAGTATAGACGTGCACTCCCTTGTAGAAGCTCTCGATCATATGCATGCACTTATGTAAGCTTATGTAGTCAATATCTTCGTTATTGTTGTTGTTTGTTTTGAGTAGCTAGACTCACTTTTGGTTTGATGTTGTAGGAGCGTATATTTGTTTTAGGCTACGTTGTTCAGGTTCGGCCCCTGCTTTTGTTTTCAGCGTAAGTGTAGATAAAACCATTACTTCTATTTTGGAGTTCTATGTTAAATGTGAATGACAAATATTTTTTCCATTAGATCTATGTGCGAATTTGACTAAGTATTTGAGAAATGTGCTTTCCATGCAATGTACTGCGATCCATTTCTTATCAGGATTATTGTCAGACTAAGTCATTAGTAGTTACATGATTTTCCAGCCTTTTGTTGTAAAGAAATCGTTGAAGCACCAATCTTTTGTAATTTACATATAACCATGTCAAATTCTAGAACCTGGTCGAACTTCGATCACTTGGAAATTTGATTCAAGCATTCCATCTAGAGGAACTTTAAATGCGATCGCACTTGCCTCCGGGCATCTATTGAAGTAAATTGCATTGAACAGCAAGTCAGACATCCTTCTTCGGGATGCACGTTTCGACCATGTCAAACTCCGGGTATTGGTCAAGGCTAACAACCTAGGTCCGAGGTTAGGTATCCATTTCTACTATAGAAATATTTGATCGTGCCAGACTTGAGACATCAATAAAAGTTTATAAGTAAGATCTTGCCTTCACCGGGCATGGATCCATTGCCTCTCTTACTCCAAGCAAAGTGTCGAGGATTGGATGGTCTTATCACATCCATTTCGGTTTTACTTCTTCTTGTAGTCCAAGGACAAGAGTTGTGAGAGTGAAAAATCATATCACATTCGTTTTGATTTAAACTCCTGTCCCCATGGAGAGAGTGAAAGTTAGTGTACAGAAAATCATATCACATTCGGTTTGAGTTCATACTCCTGCAACCAATCCAAGAACAAGAGTTGTCTTATGGATGGTCGGATCACGTCCATTTAGTTTATACTCTTACCCTCATCCGAGGACAAGACTTAGCCGACATCATTCTTCGAATATCGAGAAGAACTTCATCGGTCTAATCATGGACCATAGAAGCTTGGTTGTCACCTATCTCTAGGTACCTACATAGTTGCACTATTCACATGCAGATTCATTCGAGTCGCTCAAGTAACAACTCTTAAGTAATGGGAAAACAAAGTCTCTGACTTGGAAAGTCGTTTTATTATATATAAGGTGGGAAATGACAGGTTCTGTCTTGGATGTTCCCAACGTTGCCTGAGCAATGCAAGTTCTCAAAAGGTTGGGGATCGAATGTAATTGTCGACCCAATGGTTCAAACCTTCCCAATGGTTCCAAAGAAAACCTGATTCTTAGAAGGTTTGGAGATCGAATGTGACCGTCGACCCAGCAATTAATGAGTCTACTTCTCCTGTCCGTTATTCGAGGACATATGAGCATTCCTTGGTTGTACTGATGGTTTCATAGCATAGAATTTTCTTCTTGTAAGAACATGGTTCTATTGGTTCAAGAAGCATATTTTATTGCTAAGTAGAAGAAATGATTAGACCTTCCTATTTACAATGCCCTAGGGTCCCTGGGAGGCTTATTTGCGAAAGAAAATTAGATAATAGAGAGTGAGGTAGCATTGTCATAGGCTGTTGCTTCATCCATGGGTGATCGGTTAGTTAATGACCAGTCTTTCATCAGCTTGTCTTGGCCCCTGCTTGCTGGGTTCGGGCAGTTCTCCTAGAGTTGGTAGACCCTGGGGTCTTGCACTTTCCCCACCATTTGGCTGTTCCTTAACGTATTACTGGAGCATGTTATTCCATATCAGCGCCTCAATCGGACTTTTCAGATATCGACAATCAATAGTGTTATGTACATGAGTCTTATGGAAACAACAATATTTTCCTAAACGCTTCTGTTCATCAGTCGCCTCTCCGGGGCGGCTTCTCGTATTGCTACATCCCTTACATAGCAAGGTAGATGTTTTCCAAATGCAATATTCAGGGGTGTGTATTCTTTTGGTTTCAAGTCCCTTAGACGCTTGCTTTTATCACTATATTGGCTGCTTATAGGTTGATTCTTATTCCTATAATTATCGGAATTCTCGGTGTTACCTACTGTGTTTGTAGAGTTTCCTCTAGCCTGATTCATAGCGACATTGCTTTGTATTACCTCATCTGAATTTCCAGCAATACTTCCCCGTGGATGCTTGCATGCATCCTCTCAACACAAATATTCATTGGCTTTTCTGTAAAAAGCCTCATCGTGGACAGTTACTTCCTTTCCAATCGGTCTCAGAAATTCGAATTAGGGAGAGCTCCCCAATAGAACCCATTGGTACCATGTCTTCCTTAGGATCCTTACTTCCATTATAACTATGTGGAATCAATTCAAAAATTCCCTCAACGACTATCCTTCGGCTTGATAAATGTTGGATAATGACATCACGTGCTTCTGACGTGAAGCATGTAACCATAATTGCTCTATGAACTTTGCGACAGCTCAACGGAAGACGTTATGGACTTTGACGGAAGTCGAGAGAACCGCATCATTGCTACCCTCTCCAAGAAAATTGGGAAACAGCCACACTTCAGACCATCTGGAGTTCTGGCTTAATTTATGTGTCATTCATATCTCAATAAATGTTGCTTAGGATCTTTTGTTCCTCCATACAACCGCATTGTTGGCATATTAAATCTCAGCAGATATCTCATGCAAAGAATATCCTCCATGAATGGGTTCCGACTCGCATTGGTACCCGTATTCATCATTGATTCTAATTTACTTCCACTCACCAATATCTAACCCTATCGTCTAGATAGTCTGATTCAACAGGTTTGACTGAACGATGGTAATCAGATCCTGTCCCGAGTGTTCGGATCGATGAACGCTCTCGGAAAGGTGCTTGGTACCTAGGCTCTCCAAAATCCAAAGGATCCAGTCCTTCAGTAATTCCTCCTGTTTGATTACCTTGAATTGTATTGTCAGCAGTAGTCCACATCTCTATATTCTAAATATTAGCAACACGTCCAAAGGCCACATCCGTGATGCCTTCCAACTGTTAAGCGCCGGCCCAACATAATGGGGTTTGGTAGCAATCCCTCCTCAGGAGTCGATACCGATTACTATTCTTGTGGGTCAGTGCTCTCCCTTAGTATGATCTCCCAGTAGTGTTTTGGGTCCACTTCCACCTTCTATCCTTATGCTTTCACTCAGATGAAGAAGAACTCTATGACTCTGAGCTGGAATCCCTTCTACTCCATTTACGGCTATTTTGAGTCAGTTCATTCAGTAACCTCAAGCTCTACTATATTGTTTGATTCATCTCTTACCGACAAACCTAGAATTTGTCTTCCCTTACTTCAGCAGCCTATCTATCTACATTCTGTTCATGACTTATATTGGAGTCTGGATCTTCGCTTGTTCCGGTTACACAACTTCATCCACATGCTGAGGATTCTGATTCTCAACATCACTGGAGGTAGCTCTGGTTGTTATGGTATGTGTTTCTTTCCTTGGTGGAGCCATCGCAGAAAGGTTCTAGCAGACCTTTGAAAATCCGACTTGCATAATTAAAAGGTAGGGAAATAGGATATATCTCTTGGACATGGGAAATCCAATAGTAGATGATCGATCCAAATGGCTTGAGATTCTTGTTCTCGTTGCGAAAGCACCAAAATGTTTGAATCAAAAGAGTAAGTGAGTGGAGATTAATTGAAGAAAGTACTTGAAAAATTTGTAAGAACAAGCACATATAAATTTATATTGGTTCGATAATCTTAGTCTATCCACTTGAACGATTTTATTGATTTTGCAACTAGTTATTGTGATTACAAGTAGGATAGATTGGTAGAGATCCTAAAGTACAATGGAGTTTGTTTGTAGCAATAATGTAAAGATCTGTAGAATGAATCATGCCACTTGTATTTATAGGGGTAAATAACCAAATATCTCATCGATATTTCTCCTATAAAACCTTGCCGTCAAGATCAAGTCACCCAAAAAAATCTCGACTCCATATCAGTTAGGAATGAGGATCAGTACCGATCCCTATAGGGGAATCAGTACTGATCCTTATAAATGTTGGTAGGGATCTTACAACTTTCTATGTTGACTTGTCCTAATGTTGGCTTCATGTTTCCAAGCGATGGATCTATAGAAGGTTGAATTGCTGCTTTAGACTGCATACGACCACGACGCATAGGAACTTCTAGAACAACTCTTGAATCGGGCTCTATGTAGATAGAGTAGAGTGCCATGGGAGTTGGGGCATGTTTACATATACCTTTAGGGATCGGTACCGATCCCTTATGTAGAGTGGGCATTAATCCAATACTTAGTGAATTCTAGGATCCTACGCTCTTGAGTTTGTTAGACCGTCATCTAATGGTCTTGTCTTGCATAATTATCAGTTTATTTCAGAGGCTAAATGATAGATTTGTGGGTGGATGTAACATCCCCTATCTAGAGGCCCAAAACTAAGCGCTATAGATGTTGTAGTCATCTATAGTACTAGCTTTCGGCGACTAAATATGGCTATGTTAATGGTACCAATAATATCAGAAGCACTTGAATATGAAACAAAACATAGATTACCAAAACCACATATTACTTCATTACATTTCCATATAAAATTTGTTCCATATTCACATTGCATAACCTAAAACGTTTTCCTAGGCACAAATTAAATATAGTTATTACAAATTATGTTGACAACGGTTTATGAAGATACCCCCTCAATTGATCAGAATCAAATAGTCTTTTAAGACCTATTACATCATAACACAGTGGAAAGTCATCTACACATAAATAAAAGCAGCAAAACCTAAATAGCTATCCGTTTCCTCTAGCATCCTTTGGTAGCTTATTCGCCAACTTTCTAAAACCTGAAAAGATCCTTAACATCTGAACCTACTCAAATTAATTTTTGAGTACCTGAGAGTTTAAGTGGAAAACATAAACTTCAAATCAGACATAAAGCCTAGTATGATTAATACTATACATCCCGGTTGAATTATGTTAAGTGAGACCATGCCACTCGGCAGAATGGATTTCCTCTCACTAACACCTTTCTAAAACAAATATTTGCAAATCCTTCCATATAACCATATACTATGCTCATGTATCCACAATGGTTAAATAGCATAAAATAAATATTTTGTAAACCAACATAAATATCAGGTAATAATGAACTACCCGTTCAACACAAATAACTTTTAACATTTGGCTGACTCGGGTCTACCAGACAACATAATCAAAATTTACCTAACATCTGTTAGATATTCATTTTTAGGATTATCTATCTGTTTAACATTTCCCATCAGGACGGTCTGTCCTAAACTATCTGTTAAATATCCTACTTCCGGACGGCCTATCCTTAACTTAACCATCTCCCAAGTTCTCTCGAGCCTATGTTTTCTGGGCCTACCAATAACCTATTTGTATACAACATATATTCCTTTTGGTGTGCAATCACAATTTTAGTCTACTGTAACCAAGCTTTACACACTGGAATTTTGGACAACAATTGGTTAGGGCTACAAGCTAATGTATAGGGCGCGACCTCATACTAGCCCTATCTGGTTTTCTAATATGTGAGTCATTTACACTTAAGGATCCCCTTCTATAATTTTCCTTGAAAACGACTTCAAATTGATTGAAACCTTTAAATCAAACCTCAAACAAGGAGAAGAAATAAGTCTTCATACTTTACTCAAATCATATTACCATGTTAGATATATATATTTTTCACAAAACTTAGTTGATGGAATCGTTTATCATTTGAAATAACCTCTTTCCATACTTTGAAACTTCCTCCTTCAACATCCAAGTTTAAACGTTTCAAAATCTTCTCTAAAGACTTTCGAATTTATTCAAAGCAATCCTTTTAAAAGTTATAAACCTTACACATCCTTCTTTAAAATCACTTTAAGTCATTGCCTTAGAAAAACCTTTAGAAAATCTTCCTTTGAAAACATTTTGAAAACTTCTAATCAACCTTTCGAAACAAAACCCTTCGAATACATAAAATATTTTAAAACAGAAACCCTTCGTGGGCATACTGGGTTCTTCTTAAAACAATCTGAAAACCATTTTTTAAAACCTTTTGTCTTTATATAAATAACCTTTCGAAAATGTCTATATAACCATTTGAAAGCCTTTGGTTATATTACAAAAAACAAGGGTAACCATCTAATTCGAATGCTTCCCTCCGAAAGCATTGGAGAAATGGCTAGTTTTAAAAATAGGTAAACCTTTCGACTGGGTCGAAAGGTTCGAAGTAAAACCTTTATAAAAGCGGTGGAAACCCTCCGGCTATGCTGGAAGGTTTAAAAAAAGTAATGGCAATAGCAGCTACAACCTATCAACTGCATCGGAAGGTTTTAAAGTCTTTTATTTTAAATAAATTGACTTGGCCGAAAGTGACCATGTCGAAAGCTCAAATTCAAAAGCAAAGCCGGCGAAAGCTTTTCATTTATAAATAGTTATATTTCAACCTTTCAGGCCATCAACCTTTAGGCTTAAAACCTTTCGGTATATTTAATTCATTACTTACTAATTACTTGATACCTTATGCATTAAACTTTGACCTTATCATAAGCTAACCCTTCGACTGAGACGAAAGGTATGGGGCGGAAGTTACACTATCGTATGGGCTAAAACATGGAAAATGAGTGATTTTTGTTTTTAAACTTAAAAAGGAAACTTTTCAACCAACCTGCCTTTGTTTGTTAAATTTTCGTTGCTCAATAAAATACTTTTTGGAATTTTGCTACCGCAATTACCAGAATTTATAAATCATTTTATTTTGCAAAATGCCACTTCTCCTTTATAAATATATAAAACATTAAAGTCCCATACCTTAAATAATTGTATATATCCCTCAAATGACTTTGGAAAATTTCAAAAAATGTATTTTAATATATTGCCTAACATATTAAAACCTCAAACCCAAACACTTATTATTTTAGCCGTAGATAATTTAAAACGCAATAAAAAATTTCCTTCATTCAACTTCACATAAAATATATATGAAATCGGAAAATTATGAAAATCAAAACCCATCTCTAAAATATTGTTCTAGACCTATATTTAAATTTCCAAGGTATTCAGATGTCATTAAATAGGGTTTTCATGTTAAACATTATCATAAAACCTGAATAAACATTTATAATTTCTTCAACAATAAACATATATATATATATATATATATATATATATATATATCTTAAAACATCAAACATGGCAATATTATAGCAGAAGCATTTCGGATCTAAATACAGAACAAAAACTAAAAGTATTATGGATGTAGTAATTATTCACCTTAGCTTTAGAGATTATAATGATATTTTAAGTGTTGATTTAGTTAATTTCATCTTTCCACTTAAATCTTAGCTTTACTTCTCCTCTTGGGATTGGAAATGGTGGCCGGCCTTAGCTATGAAATGAGAAGAATGAACGTGGGTTACCCATTTCCTAAGGGTTTAGGATATAAGGTTTTGCTATTTCCCAAAATACCCTTCTCACCTAACTCACTACGTAGTGTTATTTCGTTTTAGTTAACCTCTTCAACATGGCACGACTACCTCCAATAAACAAATCTCAACCTATTAATCTTCACATTATTTAATTTAATTTAACAAATTAGATATCTTAAATAAGGTTATAAAACATGTAAGGTGTTACAATGGAGTTGCTGATCTCAATGCTAGTGGAGATCGATAGAGAATTGCATAGAATCGATAGAATGGAACTTGAAACTGGCTCTTGGCATCATTAGTGGCGAGTTGAAGAAGTGGAGGCCACTTTGGATGAAGATTTAAGGATCTTTACTAATTGCCTAGGAAAGGGATCGTTACCAATCCCACGCTTTGTGGTTCAACACTTGAGTTGGTCTTGCCTTAGGAATGGGATGGGTGATGATCCCTCACCTAATGGTTTTCTTCCCTAGGTTTAGGAATGGTGATGATCCCTCACTTAGTGCTTTTTTGACCTTGGAATTTCTTAGGATAGTTTGCCATCACTTTGCAGTCTTGGTTGTACTTGAGTTTTGATCTTTGTAGTCATCTTTCCAGGCTTTCGGCCTTGATAACTTTCGAGTTTGATTTTTTCCAATCCATCCAAATATTGTCTGGTCAAAGGCTAGATAACATATATAATTTTGAAAGCTCAGATGCATAAGGCTTTATATTCATAGGATGTTTGATGCCTTGAAACCCGAAATTTACATTTATCCAATAGTTTATAACTCTGAAATTGTATACACAAGTAATTGCATATATATAAGGCCCTTGAAAGTATATTTATACATATATTTATGAAACTAAACTCATATATAAAAGCGATATTCATTCAAAGTTTTACAATTTAAACTGCACAATCGGGATCAAGCATGTATGCAAACGGAACTTCATATGTATCGGGATCTTGCCAAAAATTGGTATCTATCTAAACTTGCAAATACATTTGAAAATGTATTTTTGTAAATCTTGATATGCTAGGAATTTTATATTCCAAAAGTAACAGTCCCAAAATCAGTATATATCCAAAGTTATGCATTATAGAAAACTAGTTAAATATTAAGGTACTCAGGTCTTGTATATATGAAGCTTAAAAATAGATACATACTAAATCCTTCAAAATATTTCACTTTCTTGAATTCCAGTACCTTACAAATGTATTCATCTTCAAAGTCATGCATCCATTTGAGGTATACAAAACAGATGTACATCCTCAAAAGCATAAAAATACACTCAAAATTAATACATTTTTGAGACCAAACACTCCACGAAATCATATGAATTTAAAGTTGATATTTTCCAAAACTTACATATATTTTGAAACTATATAAATTGAAATATGAATCGCCTGAAACTTTTCGTCTTACTAATTCAAGCTATGTAATTTTAATCAAAATCAGTACCCATTTGAAACTATTACATTTCAAGATTTTATATGTGAACTTCAAAATCCGTGTTTTCAAAAGGCTGATTATATAAAACCACTTAGAGCTTTAAATTCAAAACTTATGTTTACATTTGAAATCAATTGTTTTAAATTCGAACACATATCTAAAACTAACGTACCTTCAAAACTTTATATACTACCTTTGATATTTTGTTCTCGTTGAAACTGCAAGCTCTTGAAACCTATATACATAAAACTATATATAGTAATTCTTATGTGCATTTACGAATTTCTTTTATTAAAAATCACATAGTCTCTATAACTTAGTATTTCTTAAATATTATACATATTGTAACAAATTGCTTTTCTTACACCTAAAGACGATATTTCATACATCCTTGGTATTCATGTGCCGATCACTTAAATATCCGAAAGATAGGTCACAAGGGTGAAGAAAGAAAAGACAGAACAGAATCTTACAAAAACGTGACGAGCAATATATAATATACACAAAATCTTTACAAAAAGAAATCATCTTTATTATACACAACATTAGAGTACACTATCTTATTATCATCCTGGACAGTTTTAACAGCATGTCCTTACAAATGTTGATAAATACTGCGATCAATACAATGGAAAAATAAAGAAATACGTAGATTCTTAGGCATCCAGCTCATTTCCAAAACTCCAAAGCATCTGAAGAAAATCTGGGAAAATATGCCCTATCTGACCTGAGCATTAAAATAAATAACACCCGGATCAGACTAGAAACAATAAGGTGAGAAACTCAAGTAACGGGATGAACATATAATAATTTTGTGAGACCAAGCCGCCAAACGCAAAATGGGTTTTTACCTCATAAGAACAACATTCATAAATGAAGAAATGATAAAAAAAATTAGAACAACAATCATAACAATGGTAAATGAGCATAAACAAGATAAATACCCAAACTTAAAGGATGGCACAAATAATTAAACGTTAAGAAGGGCTACAGTCACTTCTCGATGTAATAAAGAAAGAGGAAAATTTAAAAAAATTGGAAATAAAGAAAAGAAAGGCAAATTTTCAAATAAATGACTAGGCGGTGTGCCCCTCCTTATCGAGAGTATACTTCCAGTCAATATACTTGAGAGGGTCTTTCTCTTCCATGAAACCTCTCGTGAACTCTAAGCTGGACCCTGCCAACCTAGTCGACGATTCGAGTATTTCACGTTTTAGTGTGCACATAACCAAAACCAACCTAGAGTGGATGTGAATGTACCATAATGGGAGAAACCCCATATAACTTGGACCCCACACACTTTTTGGTTTTGGTCATTTCGGACAAAGGATAACAAAGCTTAAATGAGCAACATATCATCTAAAACGGATAATATCTAAAGGAGAAAGCTAAACCAATAGTAAAATAAATCAACTATCGGAGATAATTAAAAATGATCGTATATGGAAATTAAATTTCATATCCTTACCACCACTCATTGATTCTAAATAAGTGTCATTCCACAGTTGAAAATGAAGCCGGACAAGTTAAGTTAATGTTACCTTTAGGCATTGCCTTGACGACATTTTTAAGCTGGGAGATAGAGATGAGTTCTTGCCTTGAAATTTAGTGTTAATATTGTGACGAATTCTTTCCATATAAGCGATATCTGATTATCGAACTACTTTTTCATAACCGAATCAAACTTTTATGCTTTTAAAACCAAACTTGTGCTGGGGTTTCATATTTAAAAATATTAACTTTATACAACTTTAACGAAATGAATTGATTCACTTTAACACAAATTAATTACCTTTTTAAAACTAATAATTTCCTTTAATATCATTATTAAAATGATAAATCAATTTTAGTAAGGGTTTATATATTTTCAAAACATCTTTATTGAAATAATGAATTACCTTAAATCCTAATTAACTACTTCAAAACAACACTATTTAAAAATATTAACTAACTTAAAACATCCTTATTTAAATAATTAATTATGTTTAAAACATCATTATTAAAATGATTAATCAATTTTAAAACACCATTATTAAAATAATTAGTTGATTTTAAATCCTTATTACTAAAGAAATCATTTAATTTTAAAACCTTATTATTGAAATAATTTATTTATTTTAAACCATCTTTATTTATATAATTTATTATCTTTGTAAAACCTATGCACAAGATTTAACAAAATATTTCAAAGGGGATAACATTTCCATTTCAAACATCATAGAACAAAAGGGAGATCACAAGCACAAAGGCAATTAACAACGATACATAATTAGAGAACATCTCTTATCTAATATGAATATATTGGCATACAATTCAATGTCCAAATCAATATAATAGCAGAACGAGGATTTATTCTACCAGGTGGATGTCCAAATAATCCACATAATTTAATTATAGCAGAATATGAATTTATTCTTCTAAACAGATGCCATAAATAATTTACCTAATCAAACGATAGTAGAATGGTGTTTTGTTCTGCTAAATGGATATCTAAAACAATCTATTCAATTAAGTCATAGCAGAATAGGGAATAATTAAACACTTACTTAATAATTAAACACTTACTTAATAATTAATTTACAATTAACCCTATACTTAATTAATAGTTAATTGAAAATTTATCTTCTATTTAACTCATAATTAATTAAAATTTAATCTTACTTTATCAATAATTAATTAAAATTAATCTTGCTTTTAAAAGATAATTGATTGCTAACTAATCTCTACTTGATTAGAATTAATAAACCTTGTTTAATATTTAATTAATAATCAATTACCAAACTTACAAAATAAAAAATTAATTAGTAACTTCTTAATTAACTTTTATTAAACATCATTGTCAAGTCAATAAAATATTTCTAAAATACTTTTAAGCGTAAAAAGTTGATTTTGTAAGAAGTTGAATTTTCTCAAAACTACATCCGTGCGACTATCGCTATGGGTACTATAACCCAAAATTGTTTTCCTAAGTTTATTTGAAAACTTATCACTTCTGGAAGCTCATTTGCTTTTCCATAACATAAATTAAGTGTTTATAAAAGTAAAAACTAAGTTTGAAACTTTAAAACAATTTGATTTTTACCTTATTTTATCTTGTTTAAGAGTTTAGAAATTCCTATCGATGACATGGTGTCCCACATATCGACTAGAATCCATAAACACCCAGCCAATGAGTCAACACAACATAAAAATAGTTTTTATATGACTAACAAATACACGATCATATCTATTATTACATTCAAATTCATTCCAGAGTACTACGACTCTATTTCAAATGAGTAGTCCCCATCAGAGCCAAGGTTCTCGCTTAACCTTTAGCTTTGATACCAACTGTAACGGCCCGATTCTTCGACGTTCAAAAATCGACATTAGTACGTCCACTGTATCAAATGTCGAGCAATCAAATGCCGGAAAACCGAACCATTAGGGTTAAAGAAGAAGGTGATAGAAGAAAGAATAGAAAACAATACTAGAATCTCACAAACGCAGCGGAACAATATTTAATAGATAAACGACTAGTCTTTTAAGGCAAAAGAATCATATCTGTTTTATATATTACATCATCAGAGTACAATACAATTAACATCACAATTCAGGATGGTTATAATATCTCGTCCTTCTAAAGCTGAATATACAGCTTATACTACATAATGCAAATATGAATCTATGGAAATAAGCCTCATCATCTAGCTCCTCTCCTGAGCTCTACAGCAGTCCATTCAGAATCCGTGTTCTATTATACTCGGCCTAACCCGAGCATTATAGTTAAATAACACCCGAGTCAGTCTGGAAAACCACCGCGAGAAAACACACCCAATTGGATTGCTAAAGTTTTCAAAATCCTTTTGAAATTTTAAAGGTATTTCATAAGACCATGCCACAAATAAACATGCTGGGTTTTTACCTTAAGATTACTAAAATATTTCTTATAAAATCCTCTGATATTATAGTAGTGTCTATATACAAATACTTATTCAAATAGCCGAAATTGTTACATTATTAAATTCCATCTAATAGATATACAAACAAAACCGTAAAGGCACGTAGGGAGAATTGGATTTCCATCAATTGCAGGGCTACTGGGGTACCGCCCGTCACAGTACGTGGTCTAGATCACCGTACCGAGGATCCACCCTGATCCTCTGCATCACAAGACCGGAGATACCCCTTACTGGATAGTCCAGATAAGTTCACCCCGTGGTTGGGATCAACAACCGCCCACACAGCCGAAGTAAAGGGACATCTAGACAGGGATGGCCTTACCCCAATTGGTTGCTAGCCACTTAGTCTTGTGTGCATCTCCATTATTTTAGCCATTTCCGGTTGATGAGACTCGAGACTATGCGTTACCTTTTTAGCTCACATTCACATAGAATGCTCATCGTCCTCCTGACGATGTTTTGGGTTCGAACGAAACCGAAGGCACTACTTCTACTACATCCATTTTGGAATCACCCTTAGGATTAGTAGCATTTAACCCTTGCACTTCACTGCTCTATCTTCGACTCCCATCTCTTGTCTTTCTCATGAAAACGTTCAAATCGGATCGAAGTGGTTTTCGGGAAATTAATCTCGATCCTGGTCTCTTCGAAACGATCAACGCGTTGGCCGATATTGATAGTCGGTTTTTTAACTATCAAATAGCATTCAAAAACAACCATCAGACTTTAAATAATTTTCCAAATTATTTATTTATTTCAAAATAACCTCGCAAGCTATTTTCCACAATTCAACCCTTGAAAATAGTTTCAAACCACCTTTCTCTCACGAAATAAATTTTCCAAATATTGTTTATTTCCACTGAAAATACCAAGTGCTAATGCTTTGGATTTTAAAATAATTTAAATCACTTTATTCTAAAATATACTTCAAAACATTTAGATTAAACTACTTAAACACTTTACTCAAAAATATATACTTTAAAAAATATTTAAAATAAAAACATCTTAAAATTCTTTATTATTTAAAATACTAGTTATGAAATTTTATACTAATCTCACATGTAAACTTAAGCCTAAACAAATTTTAAAATAAAAATTACAAAAAGCTCTAGCCAAACTATCTTTAAAATAAAACTACTTTATAAAATATAAATATTAAAAATTATCTTTTAAAACATAATACCAATTAACCCTTTAAAAATAATTACCACTATAACTAATTTAATAAATATTTACTTTAAAATTTTAAACAACTTAAACAATAATTCTCAAAACATTCTTTTAAATCAAATTTGAAACTTCTAACTTAAACTTAAAAATCGGCTTCAAAACGTACTTGCCTTTTCAAGGAAAGACAGTTTCCTTTCACACCTTTAAAAATAAACCACCATTTATTTTTAAAACCAATTACCCATTCCTTTATAAATTCCCATTGTGAATTTATACTTTCAAATATCCACTGATATCTTATTTCACTTTACACGCCCAGTTTATAAATTCCATAGTCTCATCTTCATTTTAACACAGTTTCAAACATTAAATAAATTTCCAAATCGATTTCCAAAATTTAGTCCAAAAAAATTCCTTTACTTACTGAATTTTATTTCAAAACCCATTAATTTCAGATTTAACTTCTTTATTAAGATTTAAGAATCTTATTTAAATTGAAACTACTAATTTCATATTTATTTCAAAATTCTTCTTTTATTTTTCCTAAATTATTTAAATCCTGAATTGAAAAATAAATCTTTTATTCCTTTAATAACATCACTTAAGTTTAAAAATTCATTTATTCCCATTTATTCCAAAATCTCCTTTTCCATACTTTGGAATATATTTATTGGAATTTTAAAAATTAACTTTTATCTTTTTCTAAATCATTCTTTGATTTATCCAAATTTTCTATGATTATTTTACTTAAAAGTTTTCTCTTTTATTTTCCTTCAAAAATCCCATCCATATATTTTTGACAACTCCATATACCCAAATATATTCTATCAAACCATAGCATTTAATATTTCAATTACCAATTAATCTATTTCAGATTGTCAAATAAATCATATCATGGAACATTTAAACAATCTAAATTTTTTGAAGAATCCAGTTAGATCCCTCCAACATGTACCCTGCATCCACAGATGTTAGCACAATATAAACATACAAATCCCACTTCAAGGTGGGATATCGCGGTATATGGGGTCATCCCTCTTTAAACGTGGGGCGCATAGGATCTCATCCGCTATATAATGCGGGAAATCAATCACTCCAATACACACACACACACACACACACACACACACACACACACACATACTACTATATATAATATCACATCCAGACTATTAAAAATTATCAATGCAATCAAACAACTAATAATTTAAATTTAACTGTTTTAAATTTAGATGGTTCTCCAAATGAGTGAGATTAACTCAACTTTGCTTTTTAATTTGCAGTCCGATCCAATCCGACTTGTTTCTCCATAATTTCAGACCTTATATAACATTATATGGTTTATTGATATTTGAAGTGATCTAAAATTTTACTTCCTTTTAATAATTTAATTTAACCAAAAGTTTAAATTTAAACTGATTCCTTTTTAATAAATATTTCCTTTACCTTTTTCTTTGAAATCCATACTTATAAAAATTAATTTATATAGATTCAAAAATCATATTTTATAAAATCTTTCAAACATTTCAAACTCCTATTATTATTTTTGAACTAGAACATGCATATGGATATATACATCTACTAAATTAAAAATAAAATTATTTTATACCTTGCTAAAATAAAATTTCTGTCTGCATAAAGATTTTCACAGTACACATTTATATAGATTCCTATATTTTTTTACTTATGCTTTTAAATTAGAACAGGTTGCTTAGAAAAAAATATCTCTGTTATTTATCGATATACACTCATATATATATAAAGAGAAATTTGTATATATATACACTTCTCTGGAACAAGGTTTTATATTTCAAAATTTTATATATTTTGTTCTATATACCTTAATATAGCCATTAAAAAAATTTAAATTTAAAAGAACAAATCAATACCTTAGTTGTATGAACTTCCATGGCATTTGTCGAACCCAAACCCTACATGCATCCCCTACTGAACGCCACCAGCCCACCCACTACGCGCTCCTTCAAACAACGCACCACCATCTCGTTCCTGCTCGTGACTCCCAACTCCACTGCCTCGCCCAAATGACCACCACATGTCGAGCTAATCCAAATCTTGATCCATCATTGCGCGGCCTCCCCATCAATATAAACGAGATGACTAGGCTTCCCTCTCGAACTAGATTGAGATCTGGTTTTCTATGTGGATTGAAGTCGTCCCTTCCTATAACTCGCAAAGAAAACTTCCTTTGATCGATAAAATTATATTTTTTTAAAGATCACCTGATGTCTATTGAAATCGCAAGAAGAAAAGAGGGAGCTGCGATTTCATTTGGCCATTGCTATATATTTTCTTTTTTTATCGAACAGATTTTCATTTGAATTCAGGGAGAAAAGGTCACGACTTTGTTTATTTCATTTTTAAAAGAGAAAGGAAATGCATGTTAACAAGATGGACGGGCGTTACACCAATGGAACACGTGTTTGAGTGAGGAATTTTTTTTTCAAAACAATTAAAATATCAATATTATTTGAAATAGTTTAAATTTGAATCGTCTCGAAATCGCCATCTAAAATTTTGACTTTCTATCGAGGCATGCCGCTAGGTGTTTATGATGTTAAACCCCTATTCCAAACGCAATGGAAAAGGTTTCGAGTCCTAATTCGATCGTATGGAGAAGATAGCTTTTTTGGACCTAGTTATTCTATTAAATTTTCGATATAAATTTCAGTGCGTTTATCTACCGTATGGCCAAACAATCGCTCCAAACATTACAAAATTTAAAATCCGATAATAATACTCTATTACGGATCCAATTGAATTGGTTTCGTCGAATTCCGAGACTGTGCCTCAGAAGGCTATTTTTAAATATCGATTTAAACAATATATTTTCAAACTGAACAAAACAGTTTTAAATTCAACTTTTTAAAAGTTCTATTATCTCCAGTGTTGTCAATATAAATTCTATAAACTTTCAAATTATTTTTAACATACTCGAAATCTTAGAATTCATATTTTACCTGATTTCCAATTGTTTAACTCAATAGTTTATTTGTCAACCAAATAGTGATATTTGAAATTCAAGTTAAACTAACTTTCAAATATTTAAAATTAACTAAATATCTCAACTTCAAATATCCAAAAATTCTGGGTCATCACATTCCTCCCCCCTTAAAAGAATTTCATCCCCGAAATTACTTGTTAAAAAAGAATGGTGCACAACCCGTTAACTATTTTCCCAAAAACAAATAGTTTTAACAACTTGCCAAAACAAATCTTTTTATAAAAGACCCACTATCACTTCTACTAGCTTCCCAAAATCTTCCATCATTTCCAAACAGCATTATTTACTTAAAAATTCAAATTATAATTCAAATTCAAATTTTTAATTTTTAAATTTCTCAAAAAAATTCTAACTCCCTAAATTTTTGAAAAATTTCGCCAGCGTCTCCTTTGGGCGGCTAGATTGGTACCAAAATGCATCTATGGGCCCCTAAATTTCAAAAGAAAAACAAAAAGGCCAAGTGGCTTGACTAGAAAATCACCAAATTTCATAAAGAAATTTAAATACATACATTTTTATTGAGCATACAATTCACCTTCTAAAAAAAAATCCCAATTTCCTTTTGGCTTTTTAAACACCTATATCCTATTAAGCAATAATATCCAATCCCAGCATTCAAAATCATTATATATTTCTTTACAAAAGTTTTAATATCTATTTCCTTTAAGCCCGTATGATGCACATATATCATCTGTGCACGATACCAAACTCAATCGCTTACTCAATCACACAATTTCACTTCCAAACTAGTATTGTTCACCAGACTTCCTAGTGCAGACTCAGATCTGGTTTCTTGATTAGAAACTGTCATTCTCCTTTCATAGCCACAAACTATGATAGAGATTTTCCAGAATCAATCAAAAATTCATATCCAGGGTTCGCTGTCGAAAATCTAGTGAAAAATCCCAATTCGGATCAATATAACTACCTCAAAATTCTGTGCTCGAATCTGGATCAATTGGATATGCAAATTAAATAATATACGTACATCCTACGTATTTATTTCCAATTGATTTATTAACTATATCAATTTTCTTTTTATCCACACTTATCTTAATTTCTATCCACTCATTCACAATTATCATTTCACTCCCCTTTTATTAAAGCTTCATTCAAAAATTATCTTAGAATATTTTTTCTCAAAACCAAATTCTTACTTAAAAATTCCACCATCCATTTCTCAAGTTTAATATGAATATTTACACACATTAGTATTTATTTTCACTTCACTACTGAAGTTATATAGATCCATTTCCATTCAACTATGCGTTTCCAATTACATTTGAATTCAATTTACCCTCAAATTTTAATATTGAATTCTATTCACCTTATTCCAAATCATATTTAACTAACCATTCTTTAATTAGTTCCACTTTGAGCTACTTCTATACTTCACTTTATACCATTTAAATTAAGGATCATAAAATATATAATTTCAGTTTGTTTGCTTATCCATTTAATTTAATTAGTCTACTTACTAATTTATTTTCAATCTTTTGTTTTGTTTAGTACACTTGACTTATTTTCCGTTTACTTAGAAATTCCAAACGGATTTCTACATTCAATTTCAATTTTATTTACTTGAAATTGTAAATTCATTTATTCATTCACAAGTTTATTTCCACCTTAATAAATTTTATTTAAGTAAGCATTTTACTCAGACCCTTTCTTTACATTCACCTTCACATAACTAGATTCTATTACACTCTGATTTAATTCAAAATTTTAAACTTCTATAAGTTTCTCAACTTATTTACTTTCCATGGTGTCCGCAAATGTGGCCTAGTGGTTGAGACACTTGCCTCCTGGTAAGCAGGTCGTAGGTTCGATTCCCAGGTTGCCCATTTAAGGGCTTACCATGTGCGTATGCTAAGATCAGCCTTCGGGTGCCCGCGGACCAGGTAGGCGCACTAGGAGGGTTTTACGGCTCCGGCCGGTTTCCCTCCTGAACAAATTCAAAAAAAAATTACTTTCCATGGCTACTTCTTTTAATTTACTTCATTTAATTGGTCGTTCTAATATATTTCGTTCTCTTGGTTACTTCAAATTCTTACTCTCCTCCTAGCTAAATTTTCTATTCTAGAAATTTTCTAATTTTACTCTAACTAATTTCAGATTTTATAAGTTATCAAACCCATTTATAATTCCTTAAACATTTCCAATTCACTTCCAAAATTTTAAACAATTTCACAACATTTCAAAATCACCTTTGAAATCAATTGTTTCTTTGAATCTTAAAACCAACCCAGTTTTGTAAACAATTCCAATTTAAAATCTTCAGGCAGCAATTCCTCCTTTGAAAACCTGAAAATGAATCTCGATGATGCTGCAGTCATCATCGAATTTATTTTTCAGCAACCGAAAAGAGTTTAGTGCTTTTATCTCTTTAAAATCCATCAAATATTTTTAAATTCCAAATCTCACGAGATTTCAAATCCAATTCAAAAATATTTCTCATATAATATCACAATTACTCCTCCAAAACCTTTGAAAAATCATTTTCAAACTTAAAGGAATTTAAACTTCCTAAATTTTCAAATTAATTTCAAATCCTTTCAATTTATTTCAAATAGTACTCTGGAATTTTATACCATCCTAGCTGTAAATCACCTTTGAAATTCATATTTACAAATTACATTCGTTAAATGAATTTATCTCTTAATCTTTGGTCATATCATTATTTCCTTATTTCAATTACTATAACAACAATGATAATAATTTAATATTACCACTTCCTAACAACCAAGCAACCATATATTATAATAATTTACAAAATTATTTCTTTTATATATGAATATAATTAAAATTATTTCATTTACCCTATTTTAAAAATAATACTATGCCGGTGTATCTTGTTTAAGAGTTTAGAAATCCCTGTCGATGACATGGTATCCCACATATCTACCAGAATCCATAAATACCAAACCGATAAGTCAACACCATAAATATAGTTTTTATATTCACTAGCAAATACGCGCTCATACTATTACTACACTCAAACTCATTCTAGAGTACTACGGACTCTATTTCTAATGAGTATTCCCCACCAGAGCCAAGGTTCTCGCTTAGCCTTCAGCTCTAATACCTACTATAACGACCCGATTTTTCGACGTCCGAAAACCGACATCAATACGTCCACTGTGCCAAATGCCAAACAATTGAATGCCGGAAAACCGAACCATTAGGGTTAAAGAAGAAGGAGTTAGAAGAAAGAATAGAAAACAATACCAGAATCTCACAAACGCAGTAGAACAATATATAATAGATAAACGACTAACCTTTTAAAACAAAAGAATTATATGTCTTATATATTACTTCATCAGAGTACAATACAATTAACACACAATTCAGGATGGTTATAATATCTCGGCCTTCTAAAGCTGAATATACAGCTTGCACTGCACAACAGAAATATGAATCTATGGAAATACGCCTCGTCATCCACCTCCTCTCCTGAGCTCCACAGCAGTCCATCCAGAATCTACATTCTATAATACTCGGTCTGACCTGAGCATTATAGTTAAATAACACCCGAGTCAGTCTGGAAAAGAAGCATGAGAAAACACACCCAAATGGATTGTTAAAGTTTTCAAAATCCTTTTGAAATCAAAGGTATCTCGTAAGACCTTGCCACAAATAAACATGCTGGGATTTTACCTTACCATAACCAAAACATTTCTTATAAAATCCTCTGATATTATAGTAGTGTCTATATACAAATACTAATTCAAATTGCCGAAATTGTTACATTATTAAATTCCAGCTAATAGATATACAAACAAAACCGTAAAGGGATGTAGGGAGAACTGGATTTCCACCAATGGCAGGGCTACTTGGGTACCGCCCGTCACAGTACGTGGTCTAGATAACTGTACCGAGGATCTACCCTGATCCCCTGCATCACAAAACCGGAGCTACCCTTTACTGGATATTCCGAATAAGTTCACCATACGGTTGGGATCAGCAACTTCCCACACATCCGAAATAAAGGGACATCTAGACAGGGGTGACCTTACCCTAATTGTTTGCTAGCCACTTAGCCTTGTGTACACCTCCTCTGTTTTATCCATTCCCGGTTGATGAGGCTCGAGGCTATGCGTTATCTTTTTAGCTCACATTCACTTAGAATGCTCATCGTCCTCTTGATGATGTTCTGAAAGCATTCATGCATACAAGTCCGTTCTGGGTTCCAAAGGAACCGAAGGCATTACTTCTACTACATCTACTTTGGAATCACCCTCAAGATTAGTAGCGATTAGCCCTTGCACTTCACTACTCCATCTTCGACTCCCAACACTGGTCTTTCTCAGGAAAATGTTCAAACCGAATTGAAGTGGTTTTTGAGAAATTAATCCCAATCTCGGTCTCATCGAAACGATCAGCGCATTAGCCAATATTGATAGCCGGTTATTTAACTATCAAATAGCATTCACAAACAACCATCATACTTTAAATAATTTTCCAAATTATTTATTTATTTCAAAATAACCTCACAAGCTATTTTCCATACTTCAGCCATTGAAAACAGTTTCAAACCACCTTTCTCTTACGGAATAATTTTTCCAAATATTGTATATTTCCACCGAAAATCACCCAGTGCTAATAATTTAGATTTTAAAATAATTTAAATCACTTTATTCTAAAATATACTTTCAAACATTTAGATTAAACTACTTAAACACTTTATTCAAAAATATATGCTTTAAAAATATTTAAAATAAAAACTTCTTAAAACACTTTATTATTTAAAATACTAGTTATGAAATTTTATACTAATTTCACATGTAAACTTAAGTCAATTTTTTTTTTAAATTATGTAAAGCTTAAGCCAAACTATCTTTAAAATAAAACTACTTTATAAAATATAAATATTAAAAATTATCTTTTAAAACATAATACCAATTAACCCTTTAAAAATTATAACCACTATAACTAATTTAATAAATATTTACCTTTAAAATTTTAAACAACTTAAACAATAATTCTCAAATCGTTCTTTTAAATCAACTTTATAACTTTTAACTTAAACTTAAAAATCTGCTTGAAAACGTACTTGGCTTTTCAGGAAAAGATGCTTTCCTTTCACACCTTTAAAAATAAACCACCATTTATTTTTCAAAACAATTACCAATTCTTTTATAAATTCCCATTGCGAATTTATACTTTCAAATATCCACTGATATCTTATTTCACTTTATAAACCTAGTTTATAAATTCCATAGTTCATCTTCATTTTAACATAGTTTCAAACATTAAATAAATTTCCAAATCGATTTCCAAAATTTACTCCAAAAATATTCCTTTACTTACTTAATTTTATTTCAAAACCTATTAATTTCAAATTTAAAAATCTTATTTTAGTTGAAACTACCAATTTCATATTTATTTAAAAATTCTTCTTTTGTTTTTCCTAAATTATTTAAATCCTAAATTGAAAAATAAATCTTTTATTCCTTTAATAACATCACTTAAGTTCAAAAATTTATTTATTCCCATTTATCTCATTTCCCATACTTTTGAATTTATTTATTAGAATTTTAAAAATCAACTTTTATCCTTTTCTAAATCATTCTTTAATTTATTTAAATTTTCAATGATTATTTTACATAAAAATTTTGTCTTTTATTTTCCTTCAAAAATCCCATCCATATATTTTTGATAACTCAGTATACCCAAATATATTCAATCAAACCATAGCATTTAATATTTCAATTACCAATTAATCTATTTCAGATTGTCAAATAAATCATATCACAAAATATTTAAACAATCTAAATATTTTTGAGGAATCCAGTTAGATCTCTCCAACCTGTTCCCTGCATTCACAGATGTTAGCACAGTATAAAAAATACCAATCCCACTTCAAGGTGGGATATCGCGGTATATGGGTCATCTGCTATTTTGCGGGGAGCGTAGGGTCTCATCCGCTATATAATGCGGGAAATCAATCACTCCAGCATACACACACACACACTACTATATATAATATCACATCCAGACTGATAACATTTATCAATGCAATCAAACAACTAATAATTTAAATTTAACTGTATTAAATTTAGATGGTTCTCCAAATAAGTGAGATTAACTCACCTTTGCTTTTTAATTTGCAGTCCGATCCAACCCGGCTTGTTTCTTCACAATTTCAGACCTTATATAACATTATATGGTTTATTAATATTTGAAGTGATCTAAAAATTTACTTCCTTTTAATAATTTAATTTAACCAAAAGTTTAAATTTAAACTGATTCCTTTTTAATAAATAATTCCTTTACCTTTTTCTTTGAAATCCATACTTATAAAAATTAATTTAAATAGATTTAAAAATCATATTTTGTAAAATCTTTCAAACATTTCAAACTCCCATTTTTTTTGTTCTAAACTAGAACATGCATGTGGATATATACATCTATTAAATTAAATACAAAATTATTTTATACCTTACTAAAATAAAATTTCTGTTTGCATAAAGATTTTCATAGTAAACATTTATATAAATTCCTATATTATTTCTATATATATTTTTAAATTAGAACAGGCTGCTTAGAAAAAAAATATCACCATTGTTTATCTATATACACTTATATATACATATATATATATATATATATATATATATAAAGAGAAATCTATATATATATACACACACACTTCTCTGGAAAAGGTTTTATGTTTTAAAATTTTATATATTCTATTATGTATACCTCAATATAGCCATTAAAAAAAATTTAAAAGAACAAATCAATACCTTAGCTGTACGAACTTCCATGGCGTTCGTTGAACCCCAACTCTACAAGCGGCTTCCTGCTGAACGCCAGTGGCCGACCCAGTGCGCGCTCCGCCGAGAAACGTACCCCCATCTCATTCCAGCTCGCTACTCCCAACTCCACTGGCTCGCCCAAATGACCACCGCCTGCCGAGCTAATCCAAATTTCGATCCATCATTGCGCGACCTCCCCATCGATATGAACGAGATGACTTGGCTTCCCTCTCGAACTAGATTGAGATCTAGTTTTCGATGTGGATCGAAGTCGGCCCTTCCTATAACTCGCAAATAAAACTTCCTTCGATCGATAAAATTATATTTTTTTTAAAGATCGACCTGATGTCGATTGAAATCGCAAGAAGGAAAGAGGGAGTTGTGATTTCGTCTGGCCATTGTTATGTATTTTCTTTTTTCTTTCTTTATCGAATAGATTTTCATTTGAATTCAAGGAGAAAAGGTAATTACTTTGTTAAACGCTGTTAACAAGATGGACACGTGTCACACCAATGAAACATGTGTTTGAGTAAGGGATTTTTTTCAAAACAATTAAAATATCAATATTATTTAAAATAGTTTAAATTTAAATCGTCTCGAAATCACCATCTAAAATTTTGACTTTCCATCGAGGCGTGCCGCTAGGCGTTTATAATATTAAACCCCTATTCCGAATGCAATATAAAAGGTTTCGAGACCTAATTCGATCGTCTGGAGAAGATAGGTTTTTTGGAGCCAGCTATTATATTAAATTTTCGATATAAATTTCAACGCGTTTATCTCCCATACGGCCAAACGATCACTCCAAACACTACGAAAATTGAAACACAATAATAATACTCTATTACGGATCCAATGGAAATGGTTTCGTCGAATTCGGAGACTATACCTCAGAAGGCTATTTTTAAATATCGATTTAAATAATATATTTTCAAACCGAACAAAACAGTTTTAAATTCAACTTTTTAAAAGTTCTATTATCTCCAGTATTATCAATATAAATTCTATAAACCTTCTAATTATTTTTAACAGACTTGAAATCGCAGAATCCATATTTTACCTGATTTCCAATTATTTAATTCAATAGTTTATTTGTCAACCAAATAGTGATATTTGAAATTCAAGTTAAACTAACTTTCAAATATTTAAAATTAATTAAATATTTCAATTTCAAATATCCAAAAATTCTGGGTCGTCACATTCAATCATCAGTCCTAAGAAAAATTTCAAGTACAACACATATATAATCATATACAAAGCATGTAAATAACTGATAACCAAGCAATATCACATAGTAACATAAACAAAACATGTAATTTTTACAAAAACGATGTGATTTTTACTCACTAAACTTTAACCAAATCTCTTTAAAACTTGAATTTAGCCCTAGAACTTGTATTTTCAAAACGAAAACTTGATTTTTAGTCAAGAGAAGGCCAAGTAAGCTAGGCCAAAGGCCTTTAGGCTCGGCTAAAAGGTGGACTTGGGAAAGGCCTTGGTTGGTGGAGATGATATGGGCTTAGAAGAAGAAGTGGACTAGAAAGAAGAACAGACGTTTTTAAACAAGTTTGTAAAGCATTAAAATGAAAAGTCTTTGATTTTTAACATTTCAATTTAAAATGGAAACCATTAATGAGTATTTCAAAGCTTAGAAGATGAAGTCTTTATAAAAAAGTGAGAATTAGAGAAAAATAAGAGAGAGGAAAATAGAAATCACTTTACATAAAATGAAATTATTAATTTACAAAAATACTGTTATGAGTAATGCCCTCCACTCAAATGATGACACATCATCCATCCTCCCTCCTTTCATGCCTTATCATACCTATTACCTAGTTCCCTCGATTTATTGTCCAACATGTATTACACTACCTTATACTTATGGTGTACGAGTGATGTGACGTTTCACACTTATAGTATTTCTTATTTAAAATTTTGGTTAAATGTCACATCTCTTCCTTTTACTTATTACTTAAGTAAATATTTTTATTGACCCTATTATGTTACTCACCACACATTTTAAAATATGTTGGATAATAGGATGATCTTGTACCATGATGTAAGAAATGATTGTGACATTTCATATTTTACTTTTTATTAAATTTTAAATTTTGAAAGTATCACATCTTATTTCTTACTTAAGTAAACATATATTTTTACTTTTACTAAGTTACTAATTCATACTTATCTTTTAGTTATAAGTGTGTATACGTTAACTCAAATGTGCATAACATTTTCGATAAATTTTTGACACCAAAAAGTCAAAAATTCAAAAAACGCTTTTCGGTCGCATTTTCGATTTTATTTTGAACTAAATATTTTTGTAAACGCATTTTAATTCTACATTGTAGTGATTTTAAATGCTACTACATAGTGTTTTTTATATTTATTAAATGCGAAAGAATATAGCAATTATTTTTATTTTTCCAATAATGTTTATGTGTAATAGCATTTTGTATTTGTTATTTTCTGGAAATAAATGGTTTCTTAGTGCATTATTTTCTTAAAATGCTACCCGGTGTCATTTTTATAGCTGGCACATAGAAATATATACCGATACTGCATAGTATCATTTTTTTCATGATGAGGAATTATGGAAAAAGAAATGAAAAAATGATATTAGTTAATGATGGAAAGTCGAGGTGATGTAGCAATTAGTGCCACGACATGCATTGCGATAAACTAAGGTTCCACATGGTGTGGTGCTAGCTGATGTTGAAAGATGCTAGGATTTCTAGTTGAGGAGGAAATAGCTAGATGAAGGCAGGTAGTGGGAGGAAGTTGGTGGTAGCACGGACGACGGTAGCACAAGAGTGGCAGAGGTTAATTAGAGGCATGGTAGCAGTGACAGAAGGAAGTGCGGTGGTGAGGAACAGTGGTTGACAAGAGTGGCAGCGGTTGATTAGAGGCATGGTAGCAGTGACAGAAGGAAGTGCGGTGGTGAGGAACAGTGGTTGACAAGAGTGGCAGCGGTTGTTTTGTTCTTTTGACTAATTCGAAAGTTGATGCCTTATAAATCAAAAAAGTTCACAAGTTTGGGCTTTAAATCTTGTTGATGTGTTTTTCTATTTTATTTTTCTTGCACCTTTGCATTGGCATGATATATTAATTATATTTAATATTCCTTCCATCTCATACTCTCTTCTCTTCATTGTTTCTTCTAATCCTCTCTAAAGAGTATATTTAATATCGTAGTTCATTTTCATTCACAAACGAGAATCTAATGTGGATTTGTTTGATTCTTGAATACCATAAAGTTTCGAAGTCTGTATCATGAAAATAAAGAAAGAAAGATGTATAAATGCAAAGCTTTTACTAATTGCAACTTGCAACACAGTAATGGTTGTTGCATCTATAATCATAGTAATCATTATCTTATTCATGAATCCAATACAACAAGGATGGAATCTTGATCTTAACAACTTGAAAAGCTACTTCTTAATACACTGTCATATCTTAAAATATTTGTCTTGTTTCTTGAACTACAATATTTATAAGGGATAATATAAAGAGGTCAAAAACAATGTTAATATAGGCATGTCAATGGATATCCAAAAAAAATTGAAACCATCTCTATCAAAAAAATAAAAAATACAATACATGACCTGGGTAAACTAGATACAGATGAGGATATGATGTTCTCTACATCTATAAATTATCCATCTAGATTTTTTTCTTCAATATAACGGTTTACATTATGTTTATTTTAGCAAAATGAATGACTGATAATTCTAATTTTACCAAGATGATAACTTATATTTTATGTATATAAATGCATAATCGCAACCCAAACTATTTTATTTACATCATGTTTTTTGTGTTTTTATAAGCATTAATACTAAAACGAATTTACATTGAACTAAAATTTCCTATTTGTTTTTTAGATATAATGATTATGAGTGGATGGATAAATATCCTATATCCGTCCGTTGTCCTTGGAAGCGCATATCCAATATTCGAAAATGATTGCGGATACAAACTTAGATAAAGACCCTATCTACATCTGAAAGATTGTGTTGATATGCCTGGTTGGATATGGATTACAGGTTAGTATATTTCTTGGCCTTAGATTTCATTGACTTTAAAGTTCTACTCTAGTGATAAAATTTTAATTATTGAAAAGGGATATTTTTTGGTTATAAAATCCATTTATTAAATTATTAAATAATATATTAAATATCCATATTTAAAGTGATTAAATTTAGGGTCACTACATTGTCCCTCTTTAAAAGAATTTCGACCCCGAAATTCCACCATAACCTAAACCTAGAAAGTAACATCCAAATTATCCGTAAGTCAACTTCATGCTTATATATTGTCCTTATGCATAATATAATTTGATCTCTACTCGAATACATAACTCTTCTTCAGAACTAGTATTGCTCACCCTATTTTCTACTATGCACTCTGACCAGGCTCCTTGATCAAGAACCTCCATTCTCCTTGCATAGCAATATACTGTGATAGAACACTTTGGTTCCATATCAAGAACTCGTACCAACAATTCCGCATCGAAAATCGAGTGATGGGTCCTTATTTGTAATGGTGTGATACACCTCAAAGTTATGTACTTGAACACAGACCAACCTATGTGAAAAGAAGAATGATCTACGTTCAATTTACATACTTATTTATTAGTTCTCACTAATATCAATTTCTGTTTGTACTAAAATTATTTATGAAAAGATTTCGTAGAACTAACTTAGGCTTAATATTTAGTAATACTCTAATATATCCTTAAATTATATACCACTCTTGGTTCAAAATTTTCCATTTTGAACTTAACTCGAGATCCAAACACCCGGTTCTATTTCAAAACACTTTTGAAATAGTTATGCATTTTAATCATAGAAAATATATTTATGTAGCCCGAGTAACCTGAAAATGATACTGAGGAAATGAGTACTACTAAATAGTATCAAATATTCCCTTACCAAGAAGGAAACACTTAAGAGAAATGCTTACCGTCTGAACACATCTCTTTCTCATTTTTTGTTATTTTTGAGCCGCTCATACTAATTATGATAAAATTCTTCTTCTATTTTAAAATATACGTTATAAATAATATATATATATATGCACTTCTTACTTAAAATTCTTTTTCCAACATATTCATACTTATAAAAACTTTCATGTAATAATATTTATTATTTTCTCCAAAAATCATTTAAAATAATAATATACATATTTCTCTTTTTTTCAAATCAACTCATGCTTTTTGGATTTAATCAAAATTTTCTTTATTAAAACAATCCTATGGAGAATTGTTATGGTAGCATTTCCCTACTCAGAAACCTAAAAATGAACACCAATGATGTTGATGTCATCATCAGAATTATTTTCCAACAACCAAAGTGAGTTCAGTGCTTTCTACTTCTTTTAAAATATTTCCAAAATACTTCTATGCATAAATATTTTCAAAATAATACTATTATTATTTGTCCCAAAACTTTGAAACAATTCCAAAACACAGGGTTTTATGTTCTCAAATTTTCATTTCGAATCTTGATTATTCATAACCCGAATAAACAAATCATAATCATGTAATTCCACCTTTTTATAAATACATTTCATAGTGTTTATTCTTGGTTTAGATTATAGTAAATAATTCTTATTAAAATCAAATTTAAATTTAAATTTTATCCCAATGCTATCACCGAACGCCTTATAGTCAAGTTGTGAAACAGAATTTATAAGGTATTCTTATTTAATTTAACTACAACAATAAATGCTTGTAAACTATCTAAGCCAAACCGATAAACAATAAATGATATTGATCAATTATTATCATTCCCTAACAACAAACATACCATTAGTAACTA
Organism: Allium cepa; assembly: GCA_030765085.1. NCBI lineage: Eukaryota > Viridiplantae > Streptophyta > Magnoliopsida > Asparagales > Amaryllidaceae > Allium > Allium cepa. The sequence continues at coordinate 277,037,554 of CM060934.1, read as the reverse complement.
TAACTATTTTTCTAAAAAAATTCTTCTATATATAAATATAAGCCAGGTAAAATCATTTCATTTACCTAATTTAAAACAATACTGTGTCGTTTGGCTTTGTTTAAGTATTTTAGAGTTTCTTAGAAATAATGTTAGCTCCTCGTATTGACTCGAATCCACATACCACTCAATATGTCAATCATCATAATATAAAACATTTTTACAAAATAGCAAATACACACTCTTATATTTATTCACACTTAAACTCATTTTAGGATGTCACTTACCCTATCTCTAATGAGTTTACCTCACCTGGGCCAAAGTTCTCGCTTAACCGAGCGCTCTAATACCATATGTAACGAACTGTCTTTCTTACATCTCAAGATGATACTTCATACAACCTCGGTATTCATCTGTGATCATTTAAATGCCTAAAAGACGGGTCATTATGGGTGAAGAAAGAAAAAATAGAATGAATATCACAAAAACATGACCGGAAATATATAATATGCATAAAATATTTACAAAAAGAAATCAATTTTTTATGCACAATGTTAGAGTACACTATCCTATTATCAGCTTGGACTATATAATAGCATGTCCTTACAAATGCTGATAAATAAAATAATGAATGCAGAGGGAAATAAAGAAATATGTAGATACCACTTGGAAATCCAGCTCGCCTACTGAACTCCAACGCATTTGAAGCTAATCTGAGAAAATATGATCGGTCTGACCCGAGCATTAAAACAAAATAACACCCGGGTCAGTCTGGAAATACCAACGTGAGAAACTCAAGTAATGGGGTGAACATGTAATAACTCTGTGAGATAGTGCCGCTAAATGCGGAATAGGTTTTACCTCACAAGATCAACATTGATAAATGAAGAAATGGAAAACAAATTAGAACAACAATACAAACAAAACTAAACGAGCATAGACAAGACAAATATCCAAACTTAAAGGATGGGTACAAATAAAGAAACATTGAGAAGGCTACAATCACTTCTCGATGTAATTAAGAAAGAGGTAAACTTAAGAGTTTGGAATCAACGGGAAAGAAAGGGAAATTTTGCAACAAATGACTAAGAGGGTGCATCCCTCTTACCGAAAGTATGCCTCTAGCCAATATGTTTGAGACGATTATTCTCTCCTATGACACTCTTGAGAACTCCAATCCAGATCCTGCCAACCTTATCGAGTATCCGAGTATTTCACATCTTAGTGCGCATATAATTGAAACTATCCTGGAGTAGCTGTGAATATACCTTAATGGGATAAACTCCACCTAACTTATCCCTCACTCGCTTTTTGGTTTTAGTCATTTCCAACAAAGGATAATAAAACTCAAATAAGCAACAAATCATCCAAAACCGATGATATCCAGAGGAGGATGCTGAACCGATAGTAAATAAATCGACTATCGAAGATGATTAAAAATGATCGCATATGGAAATTAAAATTCATATTCTCACCACCACTCTTCGTCCTGATGCAGCGCACCACGAGATTCGCCTAGAATCGCGACCTAACTCGAGCAGGTCGCAAGCAAGCTATGTTGACCGACCTAGCGAGGTATCAGAGTTAAGCAGTGGAAGCGAGTTATGCATTGGGGCACCTGAGCGACCTAAAGACCTATGCTACCAACGGCCTAACGAGTCATGTCAAACTTATGTATTTCCAGTAGGTCACGAATGACCTTCCTTAAGTCGCTCCAGTGACCTAACGAGTAAGCCAAGGCGAGTTGTGCTTGAGCATCGCTCGTACGTTAAGTCGCGACCACCTTAGGTCGTAAGCCGTAGGCCGCTATTCCAAAAGCCTTCACAAGGCCGGTTTTCATAAATCGTTTCACTTTATGCCGCAACCTGAAAATATGATATGTTGTTGAGCCGCTGATTCCACTTATACCACATATCTTCTTAAGCCGCAAGGTCGTAGGTCGTTGATGTCTTAGGTCGTTATGTTGTAATTCTGTTATGTTGCATATGTGTTGTATTATACTTATGTTGTTATGTAGTTGAGTCGCTTATGTACATAATAGGTCGTATGTCGTGTTGTATTTCCTTTATGATTTGTTAACTCGTTGTGGTTAAGTCATAGGTCGCGACTGTTGAGTTGCTTGTGTTAGGTCGTCAACGACCTATGTTAGGTCGTGTGCTGTGTGAGTTGTAACCCTATAAATAGCGGATGAGTTGTATCATTTGGGGTTGGTTGATTTTGAATAAACTTTTGATTGAGTGCTTTGTGCCTCTTTAAATTGGAAGTTGAGTGTTATCTCCTTTCTCCATTTTCGGTTATTCGAGTGCGCTCGAATCAACGGATTTGAAGCCGATTCACGGAATCTCGTGCGCGAGATCAACGTAGAAGAGTCGTAAATCTTTTAACACGGTATCGTGCACGATCAACGTGTTGGAGATAGCTAGAATCCGGTATCTCTTGAGATCAACGGATTTGGGCCCTTGGGTATTTTTAATCCATCGATTCAACTTTTCACCGTTTCATCCATTTTCGTATATCCGCTACATCAGTTTGGTATTAGAGCTAGACTTAGCCAATAGTAGCTAAGCCGAGCCTATTGGAGGAAGATTTGAAGTGTTAAAGTGTTGGAGTTTGAGCCGAGTTGAAGTTTTGGATCAAGGCCGAGAGTTACAAGCTGAGTCGAGCTAAGTGCAGGCCGAGTGAAGTCAAGTTCAGATTTGAGTTAAAGTTGTGCTAGTTGAAGTGTGTTTGGAGATTGTTGTTTGATGATCATGCTGTCGAGACGTGCTAACCGTTTTCAAAATGTTGAAGATGTGTATCGTAGACAAGAAGCTGAGCAAATGGAACAGCGTATCAATGAAAAGTTCGATGAAGGTATTGGGAAGTTAGAGAAATTGATGAATGACTTGAATCAAAGTCAAACGAGAAGGTCACCAATCTCGGACCATGGAGGAAACAGAGTTTCGCCATCGCTTGCGGAAGCGAGGAGGGTGTCACTACAACCTTGTTGAGAAAGAAGAGAATCATCAGTTTCCATGAGAAGAGAACATCATGAGTATCGAGGTGAAGAGAGAAGAACTCCACGTGGATTTGAAAATGAGCCATATCGTGATGTTGAAAGACATAGTAGAAGAGATATGTATGATCATAGAGATGTTGATGGTCGAGATCGATACAGAAGTACATATGATTATGATGACGATGGTGATAGAGGTAGTGTTCATTATCGAGATCGAGACCAAGTACGAAATCCGTATCGGGATGTAGAAGATGATCGTAAATGGGAGTCGGGATGAAAACAGAGATTCCAGAAATCAAAGGAGGAATGATAGCGGAAGAATTTTTGGATTAGTTATCAAATGTTGAAGAAATTTTTGACTTCAAGGAAGTACCCAAGCATCGTAGAGTGATGTTGGTTGCTACACGATTGAGGGGAAGAGCTATGGCATGGGGCAACAAACTAAACTTACACTAGAAAGAATGGGTAAGTCGAAGATTGTTTCATGGGAGAAGATGAAGAAGTTGATGAAGGCTACTTTTTTGCCTTACAATTATCAGTCTCTTATGTATCAACACTTACAGAATTTGGGACAGGGAAAAAATTGGTAAATGATTATGCAGATGAGTTTTATCAACTGATTGCTAGAAATGATATCATGGAGACGGAGGAGCAGTTGACAGCTAGATTTGTTGGAGGATTGAGAATGCAAATTCAGGATATGGTGAATATGTTTGATCCAAGATCCATTTCTAAAGCACACTAGAAGGCTCTAGCTTGGGAGAGGCAAGGAAGAAGAGGAGGTGGTGTGTTTACAAATTCCAACAATCAAGTGAAAGGGGCTAGTAGCAATACTATTGTTTCCAAGGCTGTTAGTAAATCGGTTGTCAATGAAGTTACTAAGACCAAGGTCAACAACAGTTTCAAGTGTTATAACTGTCAGGAGTTTGGTCATAAGAGCAATGAATGTCTGAAGCCTAAGAAGCAAGTGATGGTTGCTGAGGTTGAGGATGAGGATGCAAAAGTAGAATGTTCGAATTCACCACAAGTTGAGGAGGAAGTGTTGAATATGCGCTTTGCGCTTATATGACTTTTGTTTGATGATAATAAACATATATACATACGTTTAAATGTATTTGTTAATATACTATTTATTTTCACAGATTAAATAAATATTTGCTGAATAGAATAAATAACACGGAATTTGAATTCAAATGAATATTTTATTCAAATAAATATTTATTACATTTTTGAATAGTACAATTTCAAGCTCTCACTATAACTATACAACTTTGATTACAATTACATTACATTTCATATTTACAGTTCACCTCACTACATATCACTCACACTCATATTTCTATTCCAGTTTGAATCCAGCATCTGAGAGATCTGCAAAAATATAAACTAACGCAGTAAAATCGAAAAAGAAATATTTTTGCAATATAAAATGAAACATGATCTTTGAAAATATGATTTGCCTCAGTTATTTGGGTAGTTCGTCATCGTTTAAATTTGATTTCATCACACACGAACGTGTGACATGCACAGTGTATCACTGTACATGCCACAAGGCCGTGCACGCCGATATATACACTTGATTAATTTACAGGGACAGGTGAGCACAGGTCAAACCCAAATGAAAAACCGGGTTCAACTCACGTGCAATAACATAAAAGTCACAACTCTCAGCACAAGGTCAAACCCGAGTTTTAAAACTGGATTCAATTCAGTGGGAACCACAATGCAAGCCGAGCATCAAGACACTAAGCAACTGGAAACAACACAAAGATGCAAGCACACTCAAACCAGAAGCATGCTCGATGCAAAAATCCAAACCAGGTTCAAATTATACAAGCTCCAGAAGTATAAAATGAAGACTGCAAGCTCAAGTGATAAAACATGTGTCCAGACAACAACACAATGAACAAGTAGAGCATCTGTGTCAAAGCGTAGCAAATGTCAACATGAAGTGTATGCAATTCGAAGTGAGATTACAGCAAAATGACAGTACAAACAGTGGCACATGGATACAAGATGGTCAGACCAAACAAAAACATAGTGGCAACATCAAAATACAGGCCAGAAGCTCAAGTACACCAGGTACACCAGTGTGCCAGAGAAAGAAAGGATGGAAGCAGTGATACAAGTATGCAACAACAAGAAAACCAGTTCAACTAGTATGACACAGCTACAAGGCAACAGTGACTCAGATGTACAACAAGTCCAAATACAACAATATGCAGAAGCAAGATCAACACAGTGGTGATGCAGTGCAACATCTACGACAGCAAGTAAGTGTCATGCTACAGATTATAAAATAAAAACCAAAATGCATATATATATATGAGTGCAGATGTACACATACATGAATGTATGTATACAAATGGTCAGACACTTCAATGATCAAACAGGGGACGAATAACCAAATGCATCACTGACCCAACAACAAAGACAACAGCCAGTCCAATGAACAAAGACCACAAGTACAATGCAACAATGTGCACAGATCAGATACAAACCAAGATACCAGAGAACAAGATTGCCACCAACACAATATGAATGAACTCGCAGCAGACACACATAAATGAGAAGATTACAAAGACTTGTCACTAACACAAATGAAAACCAAATGCACAATGTCACAGCAAACTGGCACCAACTAGAAGATCAACTCGAAGCAATTGACCAAAAACAGCAATTGAGCTCGAAGTAGTGACAGTAAACAAGTCGAAGAATAACAATGCAGATGCAAATAATCAACGCGGTATAAAAATGAAAAAGTGTGTATCTTTGAAATGGCTAGAGACGAAATGAATCAAAGCCAAGACCAAAGCCAGCAGTAAAAAATTTCACGAAATCAACATGGTCAAAGCAAATCAACGCAGCGATAAAAATTTCAAGTGAGTATGAAGTATTGACGAAGTCAAAAATCAACACCGTGATGAGCACGGCAATTCAAAGCCACAATTCAAAGCCGTGGGTATCAAGCATCGAATATACGATTGTGAACAAGTCAGTGAAATCTCAAGCATCAATACCAGATCGAACGGCCAAAGACAAATTCAAATGAACATGTACGAACGCAAAAATAGGATTTCGAATCCTATATAAGCCCAATCATCATCGGAAATTTATTCATCGAGTTCGAGCAAGCCAAAACCAGCAAAGCAAAAGGAGTAAAGTACATACCCAAAAACGCAGAACGAACTCGATCCAAATTGAAGAGCCGAGAGCAAATCAAAGAGCTTCGAAGCCTATTATCGTACTGTATCAAGCGGCGCGCTTCAATTTGCAAGAACCCTAATTTTGAAAGCAAGTAGCAAAAGAGCAGAAGCCCTAATTTCTGAAGAAAGAGGATCGTCCGTATTTTCACAAGTCAAAAGAAAAAGGAACGGGTTGAAGAAGAGAATAGGGTCGGCCTTGTTTTATTAAAGGCTTTAGTATATTTTTTAATTAGGGTTTAGGGTTATTTTCTATTGTCTTTTAATTGTAGTTTTTATTTTTTCAAGTCAAAGAATTTGTAAATCACCACCTAGGGTTTAGGTAGTGTCAGATTGTCTAGTTAGAATTAGTTCAGTGAGAAGGGTGTGCGAGTTTGCAGAGCTCTATAGGCGGGAGCAGAGTTTGCGAGTAAGCAAAGCCTCTATAGGCGGGAGCAGAGTTTGCAAGTAATCAAAGTTCTATAGGCGGGAGTAGAGTTAGCGAGTAAACGAAACTCTATAGGTGGAAGCAGGGTGTGCGAGTCTAGTAGAGTGTTTGTGAGTGGGAGCAAATGTTTGCGAGTCTAGTAGAATGTTTGTGAGCGGGAGCAAATGTTTACGAGTCTAGTAGAGTGTTTCTGAGCGAGAGAAAATGTTTGTGAGTCTAGTAGAGTGTTTGTAAGCGTGATAATGTTTAATTCTAATAGAAATCTGGGAATGCAGCAGTAGGCAGGGGTTGCCGAAGCTGGGTAAATTTTGTGTGTGATTTACTTTTCAGCATATTTATTTTTGCAGTTTGTTTCTGTGTTTAAATCGAGAAAATTTGCTATAACCCTATTCACCCCCCTCTAGGGTTAATCTAGATCCTACAAGTGGTATCAAAGCGAGGTTTTTTATTTTTTAACTCTAGAGTCATGAATCCACCAAATAATATTTTTGATGAGGGTCGTTTTAATATTATTCCTTCTATTTTCGATGGAACAGAATTTTTGAATTGGAAATTGAAAATGGAATTTTATTTAAAATCTGTTAATATTAAATGTTGGGATATTATTGAAAATGGGTGTGATATAACAAATAAGGAAATTATCTCGATTAATGCTCTTGCTATGCATATATTATATTCTCATATTAATCGTGATAATTTTTATTTCGTCTCTCATTGTGAAAATGCACAGAAAATTTGGAAAACTCTCGATGCAATATATGGTGCAAAAGTCAACAGCAATGAGAAGTCCTCCACAACCGACTCAGTTAAAGAAATATGCTTAACAGGATTGGTAAATAGCAGTTGTGATGAGGATGATGATGATGGAGCAGCCAAGATGGCATTACTAATGAAGAATTCAAAAAGGAAATTTGCAGCCACGTGGAATAAAAGCGATAGCAGTGAAAGTGAGAAAGCAGATATGTGCCTTCATGGGAATATAACCGATAGCGACGACGACGAGCCAAGCGAGGTATCAAAACTTACTCACTCTGAATTACTTATTTATTTCCACAAAGTAAATGGCTGTTTTGAACGACTTAGGGGAAAATATGCTAACTTGAATCACAAAAAGACACTTTGATAGAATTAAATGAACAACTTGACCAATTAGTTAAAACCTATCAAAGTAGGATCCCTAAGAGTGATAAGTGTCCAACATTTGAAGAAGAAATTAAAAAATCAGAAATTAAAATGAAATCACTTGAAAATGAAATTCTGATTTTAAAAGAAAATGAAAATACTAGAAGAGAGAATTCTATTAAAAAGTGCACACAATTGTTAAACGAAAATGAATCTCTCAAAATACAAGTCCAACAATTGTCAACGACTTTAGATAAATTTTCAAAAAGCGAAAAATCGTTGAATATGCTATTAGGAAAGCAAACTGTTAACACGGTTAGAAAAGGACTTGGATATAATCAATCTAAAATTGTTGAAAGCAATTTTAATCAAGTCAATTTAATGTGCATAATTTGTAGAAAATTTGGACACAATCAAAATAATTGTTGGTATAGACCCAAACACGTGAAAACTATACCAATTTGGGTTCCAAAAGGCACAAATATAAAATCTTTGAAAGTCAAACAAATTTGGGTGCCAAAAGGAACATATATAAATAGTTTTGGGTCTCCACAAACATATTTTTCATATTCTGCCACTAACAACCATGGACCTATAAAAACAAATAGGTCACAAAAATCTTTCATCGTGTAGGTGTGGTGGTAGGCTAAGGAACAACAATAGTGTTCTCTGGATTTTGGCTGTTCCAGAAACACAAACGGGCGACAAAGCAAAGTTCCTTAGCCTAGTAAAAAGGTGACAGAATCACAATGGACAACAACGAAAAATTATCGTAAAGGTAAAACAGGTAAAATTGTTTTGAACGATATATTAAATGTGATAATCTGCACCGTAATCTGAATTAAATTAGCCAGTAATGTGATGATGAAATGAATGATGTCTTTAATTCTGACGTATTCTTAATTGATATATTTTTTGACTTGTTCTTACTTTGATTTGTGCTTAAAAGTTGACCAACCATCTTTTCACCATTGAACTTAATCTGTTTGGCCAAATTATGATGTTTATTGATTACTGTTTAACTCATGCTATAAAAAGAATTTTAAGAAATTTTTGAAATTGTTGAAACTTCAAGAAATTGTTTTTGAAATAATTATGATATTGATTGACTACTCATGAATATAAATGTTTATCCTATGGTTTCTGAAATTAACACTATGATATTTGTTTGAGTGTTAACATGGCTTCATTTCAAATTTCATTTTGAGATAGTTTGTTGAAATTTCACAAATCTGGTCTTTGACATCCAACGAGTGAATATTGAGTGAAATTTAAATTCAGATGCAGATTACACTGGTAATATAGTTGATAGAAAAATTACTAGTGGAATGTGATTAAATTTTTTTTTTGAAATATTCATTTGCTGCATCGTTTTTCAAAGAAAATATCTGCAAATATTTCACTTGAAATAATTTTTCCAAATAACAGAAAAATTTTCTCATATAACCCCTTCGAGAAAATCATTGTTGACCATATTTTCAGATTAGTCATTCTTATTTGATTTTAAATGACAAATTTTGACTAATCTAACTCCCTAATGATTATCGAAAAGATCAATAGTGATTGAAAAAGTGATGAGTGTCGATATTTGTCATACATTACTCAAGATGATATATTTAGAAAAATTTCTTTAGAATTTCATAACAAGAGTTATAAAAACTTTTTGTTGGGTAAAAATTCTATGATCATTTCTATTTCTATCATCTTTCTATCGACCATCACTCATCAAAATCATATATAGGATGTAAATTTGTGGTAGTTTACAAAGGAAAGTATTCGTTCTTCAAATTATTATTATAAAGGAAATTATCTGTGCTTCAATTTATTATATTCTTCAATAAAAATAAATATCCAAAGTATTCACTTTCATTTAAAAGTCCTCACGGTTATGCATGGGTGAATTACTTGGATTTTTGATTATGTGCTTCCATGCTCATTTAAAAGTCCTTACGGTTATGCATGTATGGAACGCATATCAAAATTAATTGATTAAATAGACAAGTTGATTCTAATCCCATTTAAAAGTCCTCACGGTCATGCGTGGTTAGAAGATACTTGATTTCATTTTTAAATAAAAATTAAATTAGAATACTACTAATCTCATTTAAAAGTCCTAACGGTTATGCATGGTTAGTAGATATTCAAATTTCCTGAAATAAATATACCACAAATAGACAGAACTGTATGGTTTTTTGATGATTTTATCCCCATCATTTCTGAAAGTGGAATATGCGTCTGACAAGGGTAATTATGATTTTTGTTTGAGTTTTATTGAAATTTGATATTTATATTCAATTGAGTTAAATGTTTGATTCATGTCTGTCACTTCATCCCTATTTTTATAATACTGTTATTCTTTTGCTGATAACAAAAGGGGGAGAGAAAAGTTAAGATTTTGTCAAATAGAATCAAGCAAAGGTCAAATAATTTTCCATTTGCATATAGGCTCATTTACATATTTCTATTTGTATGCATATATGTAGGGGGAGTATCATGTAGAGAGGAAGCATTTAAATAGGGGGAGCAAATTGAACGATCAAATACATTTAATACATTCAAAATCTTAAATATATGTTTGTTATCATCAAAAGGGGGAGATTATTGAATATGCGCTTTGCGCTTATATGATTTTTGTATGATGATAATAAACATATATACATTCGTTTAGATGTATTTGTTAATATGCTATTTATTTTCACATATTAAATAAATATTTGCTGAATAGAATAAATAACACGGAATTTGAATTCAAATGAATATTTTATTCAAATAAATATTTATTACATTTTTGAATAGTACAATTTCAAGCTCTCACTATAACTAGACAACTTTGATTACAATTACATTACATTTCATATTTACAGTTCACCTCACTACATATCACTCACACTCATATTTCTATTCCAGTTTGAATCCAGCATCTGAGAGATCTGCAAAAATATAAACTAACGCAGTAAAATTGAAAAAGAAATACTTTTGCAATATAAAATGAAACATGATTTTTGAAAATACGATTTGCCTCGGTTATTTGGGTAGTTCGTCATCGTTTAAATTTGAATTCATCACACACGAACGTGTGACATGCATAGTGTATCACTGTACATGCCACAAGGCCGTGCACGTCGATATATACACTTGATTAATTTACAGGCATAGGTGAGCACAGGTCAAACCCAAATGAAAAATCGGGTTCAACTCACGTGCAATAACATAAAAGTCACAACTCTCAGCACAAGGTCAAACCCGAGTTTTAAAACTGGATTCAATTCAGTGGGAACCACAATGCAAGCCGAGCATCAAGACACTAAGCAACTGGAAACAACACAAAGATGCAAGCACACTCAAACCAGAAGCATGCTCGATGCAAAAATCCAAACCAGGTTCAAATTATACAAGCTCCAGAAGTATAAAATGAAGACTGCAAGCTCACGTGATAAAACATGTGTCCAGACAACAACACAATGAACAAGTGGAGCATCTGTGTCAAAGCGTAGCAAATGTCAACATGAAGTGTATGCAATTCGAAGTGAGATTACAGCAAAATGACAGTACAAACAGTGGCACATGGATACAAGATGGTCTGACCAAACAAAAACACAGTGGCAACATCAAAATACAGGCCAGAAGCTCAAGTACACCAAGTACACCAGTGTGCCAGAGAAAGAAAGGATGGAAGCAGTGATACAAGTATGCAACAACAAGAAAACCAGTTCAACGAGTATGAAACAGCAACAAGGCAACAGTGACTCAGATGTACAACAAGTCCAAATACAACAATATGCAGAAGCAAGATCAACACAGTGGTGATGCAGTGCAACATCTACGACAGCAAGTAAGTGCCATGCTACAGATTATAAAATAAAAACCAAAATGCATATATAGATGAGTGCAGACGTACACATACATGAATGTATGTATACAAATGGTCAGACACTTCAATGATCAAACAGGGGACGAATAACCAAATGCATCACTGACCCAACAACAAAGACAACAGCCAGTCCAATGAACAAAGACCACAAGTACAATGCAACAATGTGCACAGATCAGATACAAACCAAGATACCAGAGAACAAGATTGCCACCAACACAATATGAATGAACTCGCAGCAGACACACATAAATGAGAAGATTACAAAGACTTGTCACTAACACAAATGAAAACCAAATGCACAATGTCACAGCAAACTGGCACCAACTAGAAGATCAACTCGAAGCAATTGACCACAAACAGCAATTGAGCTCGAAGTAGTGACAGTAAACAAGTCGAAGAATAACAATGTAGACACAAATAATCAACGCAGTATAAAAATGAAAAAGTGTGTATCTTTGAAATGGCCAGAGACGAAATGAATCAAACCAAGACCAAAGCCAGCAGTAAAAAATTTCACGAAATCAACATGGTCATAGCAAATCAACGCAGCGATAAAAATTTCAAGTGAGTATGAAGTATTGACGAAGTCAAAAATCAACACCGTGATGAGCACGGCAATTCAAAGCCACAATTCAAAGCCGTGGGTATCAAGCATCGAATATACGATTGTGAACAAGTCAGTGAAATCTCAAGCATCAATACCAGATCGAACGGCCAAAGACAAATTCAAATGAACATATACGAACGCAAAAATAGGATTTCGAATCCTATATAAGCCCAATCATCATCGGCAATTTATTCATCGAGTTCGAGCAAGCCAAAACCAGCAAAGCAAAAGGAGTGAAGTACATACCCAAAAACGCAGAACGAACTTGATCCAAATTGAAGAGCCGAGAGCAAATCAAAGAGCTTCGAAGCCTATTATCGTACTGTATCAAGCGGCGCGCTTCAATTTGCAAGAACCCTAATTTTGAAACAAGGAGCAAAAGAGCAGAAGCCCTGATTTCTGAAGAAAGAGGATCGGCCATATTTTCACAAGTCAAAAGTAAAAGGAACGGGTTGAAGAAGAGAATAGGGCCGGCCTTGTTTTATTAAAGGCTTTAGTATATTTTTTAATTAGGGTTTAGGGTTATTTTCTATTGTATTTTAATTGTTGTTTTTATTTTTTCAAGTCAAAGAATTTGTAAATCACCACCTAGGGTTTAGGTAGTGTCAGATTGTCTAGTTAGAATTAGTTCAGTGAGCAGGGTGTGCAAGTTTGCAGAGCTCTATAGGCGGGAGCAGAGTTTGCGAGTAAGCAAAGCTCTATAGGCGGGAGCAGAGTTTGCGAGTAATCAAAGTTCTATAGGCGGGAGCAGAGTTTGCGAGTAAACGAAACTCTATAGGCGGGAGCAGGGTGTGCGAGTCTAGTAGAGTGTTTGTGAGCGGGAGCAAATGTTTGCGAGTCTAGTAGAATGTTTGTGAGCGGGAGCAAATGTTTACGAGTCTAGTAGAGTGTTTGTGAGCGGGAGCAAATGTTTGCGAGTCTAGTAGAGTGTTTGTGAGCGAGAGAAAATGTTTGCGAGTCTAGTAGAGTTTTTGTAAGCGTGATACTGTTTAATTCTAATAGAAATCTGGGAATGCAGCAGTAGGCAGGGGTTGCCGAAGCTGGGTAAATTTTGTGTGTGATTTACTTTTCAGCATATTTATTTTTGCAGTTTGTTTCTGTGTTTAAATCGAGAAAATTTGCTATAACCCTATTCACCCCCCCCCCTCTAGGGTTAATCTAGATCCTACAGGAAGAAGAGTTATTAGCGGGAGACGAAGGATATTCTTTAATGATGAGAAGATCTTGTTTGACACAAAAGCAGGAAGAGGAGACTAGTTGGTTGAGGAGTAATATTTTCCGGACAACATGCACTATTTTGGGAAGGGTTTGCAAGTTTGTTATCGATGCAGGAAGTTGTGATAATATCATCTCTTCAGAAGCTGTAAGGAAGTTAGCATTAAAGACAGAGAAGCATCCCAAACCTTACAAGTTAGCTTGGTTGAGGAAAGGTGGGGAAGTGAAGGTTAATCGAAAAGCTTGTGTAACTTTTTCCAACGGGAAGAAGTATAAAGATGAAATTTGGTGTGATGTGGTAGATATGGATGTATGTCATTTGTTGTTGGGGAGACCATGGCAATACGATAGAGCTGTGCAACACGATGGAAGGACTAACTGCTACAGTTTCATGTTCAATGGCACTAAGATCACTTTGGTTCCTAAACAGCGACAACAGAGTGAAAGCAAGTTGGAGGAGATTGAAGAACTAAAGACTCTGTTATCGTTGAAGGAGTTTGTCAAAGAAGTAGAGGATGAGCATGAAGTATTTCTGCTGGTTGGACGTGAAAGTAGTGAAGCGGTTGAAATTCCTAAATAAGTTGAGCCAGTGTTGAAGGAATTTGAAGATGTATTTCCTGATGAATTACCGAAAGAGTTACCACCTTTGAGAGACATACAACACCAGATAGATCTTGTTCCGGGAGTTGTGTTACCGCATAGAGCACATTATAGAATGAGTCCGAAGGAGCACGAAGAGTTGAGAAGACAGGTGGAGGAGTTATTGAACAAGGGCGCGTACAAGAAAGTTTAAGTCCTTGTGCAGTACCAGCTTTGTTAGTGCCGAAGAAGGATGGAACTTGGAGAATGTGTACAGATAGTCGAGCACTAAACAAGATTACAGTGAGGTACAAATTTCTGATGCCGAGATTGGATGATTTATTAGATCAGTTGAATGGAGCTGCTATCTTTTCAAAGATTGATCTGAAGAGTGGGTATCATCAGATTCGAATTCGACCAGGGGATGAATGGAAGACCGCATTCAAGACACGGGAAGGATTGTATGAGTGGCTGGTCATGCCATTTTGTCTTTCGAATGCACCAAGTACTTTTATGCGAGTGATGAATCAGATATTTCGACCGTTTATTGGAAAGTTCATGGTGGTATACTTTGATGATATATTGATATACAGTGGAAGCACCGAAGAACATTTACAACACCTGCAGGAAGTGTTGATGATACTTCGTCAGGAGCAATTTTACATGGCAACAAAGAAGTGTACATTCATGACACACAGTGTTTTGTTTTTGGGACATATGTTGTCCAAGGAAGGAATCCATGTGGACCAAGGTAAAGTTGAAGCGATCAAGGATTGGCCACAACCCAGGATTATAATTGAAGTGAGAAGTTTTCATGGGTTAGCATCATTCTACCGAAGGTTTAGTCCACATTTCAGTAGCGTGATGGCACCGGTGACAGATTGTATGAAAGGGAAGCAGTTTATGTGGACTGAAGAGGCTGAGTCTGCTTTCCAACAGATCAAGACACTCTTGACTACAACTCCGATCCTTAGATACCCAGATTTTCAGTTGCTTTTTGAGCTAGATACTGATGCGTTTAAGGTTGGAATTGGTGGAGTATTAAGTCAGAAGGGTTGAATAATTGCTTATTTTAATGAGAAACTTTCTAGAGCCAAGACAAGATACAGTACCTATGACTTGGAGTTCTATGCTATTGTCCAAGCCATAAAGCGTTGGAGACACTATTTGTTTCATAAATAATTTGTTTTGTATACAGACCATGAAACTTTGAAGCATTTGCAAGGACAGGATAAGACTGCAGCCAGGCATGCTTCATGGATTGCGTACTTGCAATAGTTTACATTGGTCGTAAAGCATAAATCGGGAGTTACAAATCGTGTTGCAGATGCATTGAGTAGAAGAAATCATTTGTTGACTACAATGAGAGTTGAAGTGACGGGGTTTGATGTTTTTCTAGAATTGTTTGTTGAGGATCCTTACTTTGCTAAGATTATTGATGAAGTCGAGAATGGGAAGACGGATGAGTATGTGTTGGTGGATGGTTTTCTACTTAAGGGAAATCGGTTGTGTTACCAGAATGCAGTTTGCGAATGAAGATTGTGAAAGAATTACATGAAGAGGGTCATGTGGGAAGAGATCGTACTTTGCAGTTGATTTCTCAATCTTATTTTTGGCCTTCTATAAGGAAAGAAGTTGAAAGATTTGTGGAGGGACGTCACATATGTCAAGTTTCCAAAGGGAGAGCTACAAATACAAGATTGTATATGCCATTGCCCGTGCCTACTAGACCATGGGTTGATATTAGTATGGACTTTGCTTTGGGTTTCCCAAGAACTCAACGAGGGAATGATTCTATATATGTTGTGGTGGATAGATTTTCGAAGATGGCACATTTCATAGCTTGTAAAATGACCATTGATGCAGTCCGTGTTGCTCAATTGTTCTTTAAAGAGGTTTATCGACTACATGGGCTACCTGAGACCATTGTTTCTGTCCGGGATACTCGATTTCTAAGTCATTTTTGGTTGAGTCTGTGGAAGATGGTTGGGACTAAGCTGAATTTTAGTAGTGCCTTTCATCCACAAACTGATGGGCAAACGGAAGTGGTGAGCAGATCTTTGGGAAATTTGTTGAGATGTCTCGTAAAAGATAATTTGAAGAGCTGGGATGTGAAATTGAGTCAGGCAGAATTCGCACATAATCATGCTGTTAATCGAAGTACTGGATTCAGTCCAGTTCAAGTGGTATATTCAGCAATTTCGAAGGGACCATTGGATTTTTCGATAGTTCCATTTCAGAAAGGGTTTGTTAAACGAGATTGTGATTTCGTGAATGAATTGCAGGAGTGCCACAGGATTGTTCATGAACGATTGTTTAAGTCAAATGAGAAATATAAGCAACTAGCAGATAAGAAGCAAAGGAGTGTGGACTTCAAAGAAGGTGATTTGTTTACGCTGTATCGACGAAATATTGTTTTCCAGTTGGAACTTACAACACATTGAAAGCTCGAAATGTTGGTCCAGTAGAAATCTTGAAGAAGATCAATGATAATGCTTATCAGTTAAGGTTGCCGGATCATGTCCGTACTGCCGATGTTTTTAACGTCATACACTTGATTTCGTATCATGAGGATAACCGTTTTGAAGAAGAGGAAAGTGTGAATTCGAGGTCGAATTCTTGTCAACCGGGGGAGGATGATGCAGTGCACCACGAGATTCGCCTAGAATCACGACGTAACTCGAAAAGGTCGCAAGAAAGCTATGTTGACCGACCTAGCGAGGTATCAGAGTTAAGCAGTGGAAGCGAGTTATGCATTGGGGCACCTGAGCGACCTAAAGACCTATGCTACCAACGGCCTAACGAGTCATGTCAAACTTATGTATTTCCAGTAAGTCGCGAACGACCTTCCTTAAGTCGCTCCAGCGACCTAACGAGTAAGCCAAGGCGAGTTGTGCTTTAGCATCGCTCGTACGTTAAGTCGCGACCACCTTAGGTCGTAAACCGTAGGCCGCTGTTCCAAAAGCCTTCCAAGGCCGTTTTTCATAAGTCGTTTCACTTTATGCCGCAACCTGAAGATATGATATGTTGTTGAGCCGCTGATTCCACTTATACCACGTATCTTCTTAAGCCGCAAGGTCGTAGGTCGTTGATGTCTTAGGTCGTTATGTTGTAATTCTGTTATGTTCCAAATGTGTTATATTATACTTATGTTGTTATGTAGTTGAGTCGCTTATGTACATAATAGGTCGTATGTCGTGTTGTATTTCCTTTATGATTTGTTAACTCGTTGTGGTTAAGTCATAGGTCGCGACTGTTGAGTCGCTTGTGTTAGGTCGTCAACGACCTATGTTAGGTCGTGTGCCATGTGAGTTATAACCCTATAAATAGCGGGTGAGTTGCATCATTTGGGGTTGGTTGATTTTGAATAAACTTTTGTTTGAGTGCTTTGTGCCTCTTTAAATTGGAAGTTGAGTGTTATCTCCTTTCTCCATTTTCGGTTATTCGAGTGCGCTCGAATCAACGGATTTGAAGCCGATTCACGAAATCTCGTGTGCGAGATCAACGTAGAAGAGTCGTAGATCTTTTAACACAGTATCGTGCGCGATCAACGTGTTGGAGATAGCTAGAATCCGGTATCTCTTGAGATCAAAAGATTTGGGCCCTTGGGTATTTTCAATCCATCGATTCAACTTTTCACCGTTTCATCCATTTTCGTATATCCCCTGCGTCAGATCCTAAATAAGCGTCATCCTTTGCTTGAAAATAAAGCTGGGAAAGTTGTGGTAGTGTCACCTCTAGGCATTGCCTAGATGATATATTTAACCTTCGAGATAGAAACAAGTTTCTGCCTCAATGATTAATGTTAAGAGTATGACTAAACACTTTCCATATAAGCTATATCGAACTACAGAACTACTTTTCCATAACCCAATTGAACTTTTATGCTTTTAAAACCAAACTTGTGCAGAAGTTTCATTTAAAAATATTAACTTTAAACAACTTTATCAAAATGAATTAATTTACTTTAAACACAAATTAGTTACCTTTTCAAAACTAATAATTTCCTTTAATACCATTACTTAAAATGATAAATCAATTTTAATCGGGGATTAATTATTTTCAAAAGATCTTTATTTAAAATAATCAATTAGCATTTCAAACTTCATGGAACAAAAGGGTAAGCACAAACAAAAAGGCAATTAACAACTATACATAATTAGTGAACATCTCTTTTCTAATATGAATATACTGGCGTACAATTCAATGTCCAAATCAATATAATAGAAAAACGAGGATTTATTCTACTAGTTGAATGTCCAAATAATGTACTTAATTTAATTATTGCAAAATGTGACAGATGTTACTAATAATTTACTTAATTAAATGATAGCAAAACGGTGTTTTATTCTGCTAAATGGATATCAAACAATCTAATCAGTTAAGTTATAACAGTGCGGGGATTTATTCTGTGAAATAGATTCATCAATTTAGTATAACTTATTCACATTTGTATGGTTACTTAATGTTGTTAACAATTGAATTCCTCATGTTCAAAACTATTCATTGTAAAAGAAAGTTGTCTTTAAACAAATGGATCCACGGAAAATAAAGAAATTAAAAAAAAATCAAACCCCATTAAAAATAATTAATTATGAGTTAAAACCCTTATTAAATCATAATTAAATCTTAATTAAGTCTTAATTTAATTTGTTACAAATTAATAAATAATTGATTTATAAATTAAACCTTTAATTAATAGATAATTAAAAATAATTAGGCACTTACTTAGTAATTAACTTATAATTAACCGTGTCCACGGGTGCGGCGCAGTGGAAAGGAGGTTTGGGTTCTGGTAAAAAGACCTAGGTTCGATTTCTACCATGCACTTCCGTATCCTATATAAATTTACCCAGAGGTATGGGGGCTTGGATCAATGGACAACTATATTATACCTTCCTCAAGAGTTTACCGACTCACCGGGTTCTACTGGGTTTTCAGAAAAAACTTATAATTAACCATATAGTTAATTAATTGAAAACAAATCTTATAACTTAGCTCATAATTAATTAGAGTTTAATCTTACTTAATTAATGATTAATTAAAATTAATCCTGCTTTTAAAAGATAATTAATTAGTAATCAATCTCCACTTAATTATAATTAATAAACCTTGTTTAATACTTAATTAATAATTAATTACCAAACTTAATTAAATATTAAATTCTTAATAAACTTTTTTTAAACGTCACTATTAAGTTTGTAAACATTTCTAAAATACTTTTAAGTATAAAAACTTAATTTTGTAAAAAAGTTGAATTTTCATCGAACTGCATCGTAGCGACTATCGCTATGGATAGCATAACTTGAATTTGTTTTACTAAGTTTACTTTGAAAGTTTATCACTTTTGGAAGCTCACTCACCTTTCCATAACATAAAGTATGTGTTTATAAAAGTAAAACTAAGTTTGAAACTTAAAACAATTTGATTTTTAAAACTAATAACCATACTTTTACGCCCAAGAATTCCCAGTTTTCAAACCATACAAAGGTGCTAACTCCCCTAGCAAACTCTTACATACACTTTTCCATTGAACATACAACATAACAACGACCATAAACACCTATAAACACCTAAACTTTATTACATTTGTAACAAAATCTGACTCAATCATCAAGCCTAAGGTAATTTTCAAGTACAATGCATATATAATCACATACAAAGCACGTAAATAATCAATAACCAAGTAATATCACATAATAACATTAAAATAAACAAAAGATGTAATTTTTATGAAAATGTTGTGAGTTTTACTGACCAAACTTTAATCAAATCTCTTTAAAACTTGAATTTAGCCCTAAAACTTGTATTTTCTAAAGCAGAACTTGATTTTTAGGCAAGAGAAGGCCAAGTAGGCTTGGAAAAGGGTGGACTTGGGCATGGCATTGGATGGTGGAGGTGATATGGGCTTGATTTTGAAAGAAGAGTCGAGTAGAAAGAAGATTAAAGGTCTTTAAACAAGTTATAACATATTAAAATGAAAAGACTTTGATTTATAACCTTTCAAATTTGAAATGGAAACCATTAATGAGTTTTTGAAAGATTAAAAAAAAAAGATGAAGCCTTTTGGAGAAAATGAGAATGGAAGGAAAAGTGAGAGTGGAAAATAGGAAACACTTTTATATAAAATGGAATTAGCAATTCACTAAAATACCCTTATGAGTAATGCCCTCCATTAAATAATGACACATCATTTATGCTCCCTCCCTCCATGCCTTATCATACATGATACTCACCCCTCCTTTTGTTATCCAACATTTATTACACTACCTTGTACTTATGATGTAAGAGAGATGTGACATTTCATAATTATAATATTTCTTACTTAAAATTTTGGTTAAATGTCACATCTCTTCCTTGTACTTATTACTTAAGTAAATATATTTATTTACCTTATTATTACTCAGCACACATTTTAAAACATATTGGATAAAAGGATGATCTTGTACCATAATGTAAGAGATTAGTGTGACATTTCATATTTTATATTTTATTTAAATTTTAAACTTTGAAAAGTATCACATCTTATTTCTTACTTAAGCAAACAAATATTTTAACTTTAATTAAGTTACTAATTCATATTTATAATTTAATTATAATTGTGTGTATGTTAATCAAATGTGCACTACGTTTTCGATAACGTTTTGACACTGAAAAGTCAAAAATTCGAAAAATGATTTTCGGTCGCATTTTCTATTTTCTTTTGAACTAAAATTTTTTCAATACATTTTAAAAATCATTTCACCATCACTAGCGATTATTAAAAAGAGGTATTTTTGGGTTATCAAATCCATTTATTAATTATTAAACAATATATTAAATACTCATATTTAAAGTGATTAAATTTTGGATCATTTTACACATATACTTGGAGCTTGAGACCATATGTATATTGGATCTCACCTTGTCAAAAACTCTATTTACAAAATTCATTTATATTTGTAAACTTTAACATTTATATTTGAAACTAAATGTATACATTTGGGAATCTAAACACAATGCATGCACATGCACTTAAAACTCATGTATTGAAATTTGATATCTCTAAAATCTTCCATATGTATTTGTAGTTCTATGCTTTTGGAAATTAAGGTGAATACGAGCCTAAATTACTTTTATATTTGAAACTGGAATCTAATGCGTGTTTGAAAGCATTGTACATTTACTTCTAAAATCAACATCTTGCATTAGCTTACATTGGACTTTTATATATAACTCATTGTAGATTGGGAAATTAATATATATTTTGAACTGACACGTCTTCAAAAGCTTGGCACACCCTTCAAAATCATATATATATATATATATATATATATATATATATATATATATATATATATGGATCCTTATACATTTTGTAACGACCCGTAATTTTCGATGTTTAAAATTTGTTAATTTAATAAAAATTTGGTAATTAAATCTGAAATAAATAAAAAATTTGAAATTTGTTAATGAATTAATAATGGGAATGAATTGTAAGAATGTTAATGCAAGTTAATAAATAACTAATTTAGTGCAATCCCAATTAATTGAAACAACTGTAGTGTTATAGTTGATTGTAAATGGTAAATTTGGAAATAAATTCAAAGTTATATTAGTTGATGAAATAATATGCAATAAACTGTATTTTGATAAAATCAATGTTAGATAAGTAATTATAATATTGGTTTGGAAATAATAAACTTATAAAAGTATGATTGAGAGTTAATGGAAATGATCATTATAAGTTACATATGTATTTAATCCGTTAAATTGACTTGAAATTAATCGCAACAAATCTAAATTAAATATTATGTTAATGAAAATCTAGATAACAGATGGAAATAATGTTAGTTTTATCCATAACAATAGGTTGAATAAAAAGAATGAAAATCAAGATTTATTAATTTATTAGAATTTAAATTTAATAATCGAATTAATCGCAAATAAATGAAATCTAATATTTAAATATTACGAAAATAGGAATTTAGATGAAATCTTAAAGTAATAAATCATGAACCAATGTTAGTTATATCCTTATTGTAATAAAAGACGTGAATAACAAGGTTTAAAAATTTAATAAATGGATTTTGGGAATTTTAATTTATGATTTCTGAATTTAATGAAATTGAAATTAAACACTAAAATTGACGAATTAATCAATTTTAAGTTGACATCAAAATTTGTTTAAATTATTGTAAATAATTAAGAAACTAAAAATGATAGAAGTTGTAAATTATTGAAATATAAATTAGAAAGCAATGTAATTAATAAATTATTAATTTATTTAATTAACTGGATTATAGCCATTTTGGCCACTGATTCAGATTTTGACGAAACCAGTTTCATCGGATCCGTAACAGTAAATTATTGTGGAATTTTAAATTTCGTAACGATCGAGCTTGTCATTTGATCGTACGGGCTCGAAACGCTTAGAAATCAAATTAATCGGAATCAATCGAAATTAATTTGAAATATCTTAATTTTAGCATAACTTCTTTCATACGATGGAATTTGGACTTAAAATCTGTTCCATTGAGTTTAAAATATTTAAAAAAAATCTATTTTGATATATGGGCTGACTCATTTTCGTTCCGGAGTTAGAACGGGCTTTTTTCGGGCTATTGGTCGTTCAAACTTTCAATCCAAATCAATCCGGTTCATCTAATTTTAGCTTTGCCTATATACCTCATTATAAACCCTAGCCACTCCTTATTATCGTTTGTCTATACGTACATCACCTTCTCAACTCCTTATGGCAGACAAACAATTTCTATATCCAACTGCAAATCAAAACCAAATCAAAAATTCAAACTCCACGAACTATATCAAATTGTATTTCAAATTGAAGCTTTCGAAGAGTGCAGGCCTAATCTGCAGCTTTTTTTCGATTTAGATTTCACTGTAGCCAGAATTGGACAAATTTGTTTAGGCCGTTCATTGCAACGAGATGAGCAACAATCGATTGAAGATTCGTTGGCATGGTGTTAGAGAGAACGTCAAGCGTAATGCATTAGAACTGTTTACGTGGCCTGTTAACGGCTGGATTTTTCATGAAAATTCACTAGGGTTTCTAATCAAAATGGAGGCGATGTAGTTAGGGTATCGATCGGCGTCTAGTCGATCATCACGGTGTCGTAGTTCACGGAGGGAGGTCGCGCAGGCGTAAAGGGGGTTGCGGCATTGGTCAACGTCGACCGATTCGGTGGCGGCGCCATGTTGTGTGCTGGGTTTGTGGAAGTGGGTAGGTTTAGGTTGGGTTTCACTGTTTTCTGCAAATCGCATGTGCATATGATTGAGATGACGTGGCAGAGGTGTTGTTTTTTTTTTTATTGTTTTAATTTCAATTTCAATCGTTCTAATATGCGCAACTTTTTCATACAAGGTCCAATCCATGCACGGTTTCTTGCGTTGGGATCGTATTGGAATTCCAAACATTTTGACACTCGTTTGGATGAATTTTGAGGCTGTTCAAATTTTGGGCTTAAATTCAATTTAAATTCAAAGACGAGTGTTTTAACCTACTCACAACTTCTAAAATTTCTTATGTTTGTTAAATTGATTTATGATGTGATTAGAAATGTATTGATGCCTGTTTAGCATATTTTGAACCATCATATCAGTTTATTTGATTTATTTGGATAAAATAGTTATTTAATTTATTATTGAATATAAACTGCCAGTAAATACCTGTTATTTATTATCTGTTCTATATTGATGTTATTGACTAAATTGGATGATGATTGTAGTAAATGTTTAATGATTGATATTGGATAAATGGATGTTGTATTTTATATTGTTATAAGCTGAAAGTTGTTATGGATTTTTATTTCATTCGGGATTGCTGTTTGAAATGATATATAACCGTATTTATATTTTAAATTACGAATTGAAATGATAAATACCTGTTTCACTTGACCATAGGATAGAAAATTATATACAGACACCGTGGTCTATATATAAAAATATTTTGAAATGATTTCAATGGTTTTGTAAAGAAATATATGGTTTTAGATAAATATTGATTTTAGATATTACATATAAATATTATTTATCCTAGATTTTTAGCTATGTATAATTTTTTTAATATAGAATAAGCTTAATAATAAATTGATTTTTATTGAAGATGATATGGTTAAGTATTTAAATTATATTTTAATATAGAGTTTATAATGATTTAAATAAAATTAAGGTTGGAAGAGAAAGTTGAGATTTATTTGAATTTGAAATTTATTTAAGAATTAAACTTAAATAAGCTTCATGTGAAATTTATTAAATTTGAAATTTAAGAAGGTAAGATTTTTATAACTTGATTTTGGTTTAAGGTGAATTAACTGAATATTTAAAGTATAAATAAATTGAAGGAACTATTTAGTTATTTGTAATTTGGGTTTTATTTAAATGTTACTGGATGTATTAAGTAAAATATTTCAAAACTAAATAATAGAAAATTGAATTCGATATATATATGAAATTACCAAACTTAGTTTTGAAATTGTTGAATACTTAAAGTTTGAAATATATTGAATTTGAAAGGGTTTATTCTGTGGATCAAATCTGTTTTGAAATCGATATAATTTGGAATATTTTATTTGGAAACTGAATTGAACTGAAATTTATGATTTGGGATTGGGTAAGGTTTAAATCTAGAAATTCGAGTTGTTTTGGAATTGATTTGTGAAATTGAGGAAGCTATTTTATTATATAAAGTATTTTAATATTTAAACCATTTAAGTGGTGGAAGTTATGTTTCAAAGTTATGAGTTTCAAAGTATTATGATTTGAAAGTGTTATATTTCAAGTTTTTGTGATTTCAAAGTGTTATAACTTTGAATGTGCTATGATTTTGGAAAAAGATATATTTGAAGTGAAAAATGATAGCGTATTGATTTGGTTTTGAAAAGGCAATGATATTTAGGTTTTAAAGTATAAACTATTTTGAAAATGACCGTGGTGTAATAATGACGGTTGGTTGTTGAAGAGATCGGGATCAGATATGGGCACACTCTCTATCGATACCGAAAACCACTTTAACAACCATGTACGCGGTGGGGATTCCAAAATGAAGTTGGATGGTGGCAATGTCCTTTGAGGTATATACGTTGACCCGGCTCCCGTGAGTTGGCATAAGGTGGCTAAAACAGGAGCGATTGACGGGCTAAAGTAAAGTTTAATAAAATTCATAATTAAAGGGCTAAAGTAAAGTAAATGTTGTAAATTTATAATTAAAAATTCATGTAACTTTAAAAATTCGTATCTTTTTCATACGGGGTCGAAAACGCGCGAAACTAGTTGCGTTGGAATCGTATGGACGAG
Organism: Allium cepa; assembly: GCA_030765085.1. Lineage (NCBI taxonomy): Eukaryota > Viridiplantae > Streptophyta > Magnoliopsida > Asparagales > Amaryllidaceae > Allium > Allium cepa. The sequence goes on along the minus strand of CM060934.1, from coordinate 277,012,255 downwards.
CACTACGCTATGGAATTAGATTGGAGTCGTTTGGAGTTAGCGAAAATTTCGGGTAAAATTTAAACGCGCGTTTAATTTTATTCGAAATGAAAGCTGAAAACGAAATTGAAATCAAGGTGAGAACTTCTCACTCAATCGAATCGGTTTCGGTTTTAATTTTAAATAGTTAGATTTAAAATTGTTGATTGTATATTTGAATGATGATTGTTATCTATTGATTGTTAAAATAGACATTATACGCCGTTAGTAAGCGGAGATTATTTATTAAAAACATATACCGCGAATATTTCACAGTACAGTGAAATTCGTATTATTTATGTACTTGGAGTTGATTTCCCGCATTATATAGCGGATGAGACCCTATTGCGCCGCCTATTAAGCGAATAATATTTTAAATCCCATATACCGCGATAAATCCGTACTGGAACGGAATTGGTATTGTGCTAACATCTTTGGATGCAGGAAAACAAGTTGGAGGGATCCAACTGGATTCCTCAACAGTATTTATTTGATTTCAGATATTTTGATATTCATTGATTATCATATCGATATATGATGTCGTTGTTGTCATGATTGACTATTTGGTGTGTAGCATCATTTGGGCCAATTTTGGAATTTTAAAAGGATTTTCAAAATAATTTTTGAAAGTATACGTTTATAAAATATTTTTGGAATTGATTCATTTTAAATAAATAAACGTTATAATGTTAATGTTATGAAAATTATGATTTTTGAGAAATATAGTTAAAAGTTGATTTTTGAAAATATGGGGTTAATGATTTTATAAAATGGTTTAAATTGGGACTTTTGAATTTATTGTAAAAATTTTAAATATAGGATTTATAAAATTTGATTATTTTATAAAGCAAAGAAAATGGTGAAATTATAAAGGAGTTTAAAGATGTTTTAAAAATAATAGTATAAATTAATTCATATAAAGGATTTATAAATTAAAATATTTGAATTATAAAACGAGTTTTTATAAGTGTTAGAATGAATTGTAAATGAATTTCATAAATGAATGAAATTTATACAATTATAAACGGTGAAGTTATAAATGGAATTTTATAAGCAGTAGGTTTATAAAAATTGTAAAGTTATTAAAAGAATAGATTTGGGTAAATAAATGAATCTTATAAGTTATAAGATTTATAATTTGGGAAGTTTAAAAGAACGATTTTGTAAACAAATAAATTATAAGCATTTAACTTATAATGTGAACTTTTGGTATATAATTGACTTATAAATTGAAATAGGTTAATAAAGGAGATTTATAAAAGGAAGTTGTTATAAAATAAATAGAAATGGAATTTATAAACATTGTTTTATAAATCCGCAAACGGCTTATTTTATTTATTGTTATAAATTATTATGGACATTGAGATTTATAAAATGCATATTGCTTCGCCTCATTTAAATCGGTTGAAGTAGAAACTGATGCAAATAGATCTATTTGCATCAATTCTGTCTTCATAACTGGTGCAATTGGTACGTGGAAAGCAATAGGTAATAAAAAATCAAATTTGCATCAGCTGTCACCAACAACCGAAGAAAATATGTCGATGCAAATAGTTTTAGTCGCATCGGTTCTAAAATCAACTGATGCAACTACATTAATTTGCATCCCTTTCGTTACGCACTTTCATTAATTCCCGCCATCCCAATTTTTTCTGCCGCCGCTTATTTTCCTATCGCTTCCCCTAAAAAGTATTTCACTAACCATGTCAATCGAAGACGTAGCCGCCGCTCCTACTTTCATTGTCGAAGAGCAACCTGCCTCCGCCCCCACTCCTGCCCCCGCGAAGAAGCTCCTACCTCCTTCCTTTCAACCTAAACCTTTAATCTACTCCTCCTACCTTGCCTCACTTCTTAGCCGCTCTTGTTATTCTGCCCGAGACACCTAGTTATTCGCGATGAGAGAAGTTGACGTCGTCGTGATCGATTAACTCACTAGATGCCTGGATTTGAAGCTCGATGCCGTGAAAAGATCTGAAGTTCGACACTTGGATCTGAAGCTCAATTTATTAAAGTGCCAGAAGCTTATTGATGATAATGTTTCGCCTCCCGATAGAACTGAAAAATATACTAAAAGATTTGGCTAGAGGACTGCATCTTTCTTATTCTGGTAGATAAAGAGAAAAGGAGGTGAGGTTTTGATCTTAGATTAATTCTAATCTGTTTATTAATTATCAAGTATTGTTATAAATTGCTTTTTATATCAGTTTACAGTAACAAACGATGTATATAGTTACATTTTGATCCATTTCACATATTTTATTTAGGATCCTATTTGTTTAGATAAGATTAGAGCATACCATAATAGCTCTGAGTGATTATTGATTGTTCTTCATACGTTTTATTGTTCTACTATGTTGGTGTTGTTCATATGTGAATTGAATTACTAATTATTGCCCTATTGTCGATGCTAGTTGTTACTCTTTAAAAGATGTATTGAAAATTACAATACTACATGCTGATGGGTTTTTACTGAATTTATTTAGTGTAGCTGATGTCCATTTAAATGGTATAAATAAAAGTTTTATGACTTGAAAGAGGAATTGTTTCATAAAAAATTTTGAAAGAAGGAGCCAGCTTGATTAAATAGATATTATATCCTAAAAAGTTATATCTTGTGAATTGAAGAAGGTAGACATCCATAAATGATGATGATCGGTATTTTTATAATTGATGCTGAATGTGTTTTATGTGTTTATTATGATGTTTGTTTCAGATAATTCAACCTTTTTATGGGCCTAGTGTATGATATTCATGTTTTGGGCTGAGAAACATGATTGAAGTTTGTAGAGCAGATGGAAATAATTAACATATTTCCACCATTATCTTGGTTATTTAAATATCCACCAAGACTAATGTATATGGTGTTATCATCTACAAGTGAAACTAATTCTGCTCCAATTTTAACAACTTTCATTTAAGTTGTAAAATTATTTTCAATTAGCAGTACATGGGGTAGATCGTGGGTACAACTGAAAGGCGATGAATATAGTTCTACTGTCCAAAATTCGCCGATTGTATGCAGCTGTTGGATTAGTTTGTTCAATTTGGGCTGGAAAATCAAGAAACTGGGGTTAGACTTCCATATGTTCTATACTAATTAATTTTGTAATTATCAGCTTTTTTCTAAATTATTTATTTTATCACTTTTGTGTGCAAATATTTGATGTTGCGGGAAGTTACATCTCATTTTAGAACATAAAATTAAGATTAATGAGTAGGAAGCTTTTCTGTAGCGATGCAATTGTTTTATGGCATTTAGTTTGGAAATCGTATAGTTATGTGTTAAAATCATATTCTTCCTGTTCTTGCAGAATTATCTATTACTAGATATTTGACTGATTTTTGCTATATGAGTTGCACGGGTGAAGGGAAATCGTCTTCTCTTGGATTAGTTGAAATACCACGATGCTTCGCCAATTCCTTTCGTCTTCCTAGAAAATAGAGAGACCCGACTCGTTATAGTCTTACTACATGCTTGATTACTTCTCTTTTGACTCAACCACAAATCCATTGAATGAAAGGGGAAATTTTTGAGGTAAATATTTTTAGAAACAGGATAAAGTAGAGAATGAGTTTAGTTAGTTGAGTTATTCCTTTCAAAGTCATTTACTACCAGTTTAGTCCTTTTACCCTTTAAATGATCTATTTGAGGATATTAGAATATTAATAATTGATCTGTAGTAACATATTATTAGTGTACTAGTTGGACGAAAAGTTTGAATATAACAAAATAGTTTAAAACCAAGCCATTGGTTTCATATCTTTGGTCACTATTGATTCCAATGGCGAAGTTGTTTTATGTTCTACCACAAAATCATCAACCTATGCCATTGTCTTGAAGACTTTGGTCGTTGTTGGTTTAACAAAGTATAATGCCTTGTTGCTAGAATTTGGTTTTTTGCTAGTTTGTTATCATATCATGAGTTCATTATTCATTTCAAACATTACTCTATTTAACTACAATAATTTTAGCACATGTATTGCATCTTTTTTTTCTGAATAATTATTTCATCCAATCTCTATGTGATAATAGCTCTAGTGAATATATATAGCATTTAGATTTAGGAAAAAATATGAATAGAAAGTTGCAATAATACCAAGTCATCACCCATTGAGTCAATGGTATCAACACTACTCATGTTGCATTTTTTGCACCATGGGAAGAAAGTTTTGTTGATGAAATTTCAACCATCTCCTTTCTTCTTCCAAGTTATCTTGTAGCTCTTAACTTTTCCGGTTTGATCTCTTCCAAGTTATCTTGTAGCTCTCTGTAACGATCCCGGTTTGAAGACGAATTTAAATTTGTAATTAAATTAAATTTTTGGGTTAAATTGTGGATTGATTTGAATTTTTCAAAGTTAATAAGATATGTATACTTATTTATTTTAAAAATTTGGATTTGAAACTCAAAATAAATATTTTCAATTGAATTGGATTATAAATAAAATTTTGATTTGGAATATTCAAAAATGAATATTCTAAATGAATGTAATATAGATACTAATGTTTAAAATAAAATTTATCCTATCAATATTAAACATAAGTAAAAAATAAAATTATAAATTTGATGTTTGATAGTTAAACTATAAATAGAAATAAAGTCAAGAATTTATGTTAATAATAAAATTATATGGTCATATGGCAACATAAGATAAACTATAAAAAAAATCTCTTTAGTTAAAGCAAGAAGGAAAAAAATCTTGACCAAAGTATTAAAAACAAAGAAATAAGCTTGCACCAAAAGTCGCCTCTCCCCTGTACAAATTGTTTCTCTATATATACATCTAGTCTTATGCTTGCTCGTTCATAAAGAAAAGATAGCAAAACCAGAATCTAGAAAAGGTATAAAAACTTGGAAATCATCCCAAAGCATTTCAAAAATCTGGAAAAAAAGATCAAAGAAGCAACCAAAACTTGAGAAACAGTTTTGGCAAACAGAAGAAGAAATTGGAAAACTTCAACTTGGAAGCGGGAAGATCAAAAGCAAAGGCAACTCAAAACATAGCAGATTCAAGAAAAAAATCAAAAGAAGATATCAAAGATTAGGCAAAGCATAAGGGAAAACAACAACTATTCTCCTCTGTTCTTCCATTCACTGTAAGCAAACCCCTTCTTTTTGATTCCAAACTTGAATATCTTGATTTTCTGTGCTTGATACTTGAAGTTTTCATGATAGCTGTTTATTCAGTTGTTAAGTATGCCTACATGTATATATACATGAGAATGACTGGGAATGACAGTGTTTTGATCCTCTGCTTGAATAACAGGCATGAACATTTAATATAAATTCATGTCTCCTCAATTAATTTCTCATAGATTTAGGATTTTCAAACAAGTTATCCTTGTTAAACTCAAACTAAGAAAAAAAATATTTTAAGTATGATTTGTTCCTACATTATCTAGAAAAATCAAGAAATATAGCAACAAGCTAAATAACATGATAAATCAAATGTTGAGATTATCTGATTCATGATTATAACTAGAATTGATTTAGGAAAATACGATTTTTAAAAGAACAATCATAATTTTTAGTTGAAGATTTTGTGAGAAATTCTGGGTTAACCAGAAATTGGGTTTTGAGGGAAATCCTGTAGTCAACGGTACTGAGGGTGTCGGGGCTTCGCGTGGAGGTGCAACGAAGATCAGGAACTTCAACAAAAATGCCTGGAGGATGATCGAGCGTTGAGGTGACGGCGGTGATTAACTTTAATCTGTAACCCTAGTTTTGAATTGGTTGAGGATTTTTGATCGGAATGGCCTCTCTTATTGATCTAGTTCAACGAAACTTAGGAAGTTGTTAGCTTGGGGGTTGTCGAATGAGTGGCCGGAGTTGCTGATGCTCCGGTGGTCAAAGTTGTGCGTGCGAGGCTATTTCAAGTATGGTCGGTGGTTCCAAGTTTGGGCCTAAATACTCGATTTCGATTTCGAGTAGTTATTGATGATTTGATGGTCGGAATGGGTGCGTGGGTGATCGTTGACTTGTAAAGGGCAATGTGGATGATCGAAAGTGGCGACATTGTTGGTGCACGTATACGTTACACGTCGCGTATCAGTTTCCTGGTGGTTGGGGAAGAAAGGTTCAACTCGAAGGTGAGCTCGGGATGTACGTGTGGTGGCTCGGGTTTTAACTCGAATTAGAATGTTGTGCGAAGGTATAAGTACTTAAACAAAATTTTAAGGTTTAAAACGAAGTTTTAAGGAGGCACTCGGGTTATTGGGGAAAAAACTCGAAGTAGGGCTCGAGTTCTTCAGTGTTTAGCTAGGGTTTAACCAGGTTTTTTGTTTCTAGTTCTAAAAACGTTAACAAATTTGTTAAATGAATTTCTGAAATTATTTCTTTTTATAAATGATGATTTTATTATTAAGTTAGAAGGTAATAATTAAAGGTTTTGAAATAAAGGATCTTTAAAACAATTAAGTTTTAAACTTATATTTTTAGCAAGTTATTCTAAATAAAACTTAATAAAGTGATTTAGGAATAAATCAAAAGTTTTAAATTTTTAACTTAAAGGTAAGTTAATTTATATTGTTAATTATAATCCGTAATTAATAATTTATATTTAAGATTAATTTATTAATAACTAAGAATAATTAATTAAAGGATAATAATTAAATCTTAGTCAATAATTAAGGGTTTATTAATTAAAGTAATTAATTAAGGAATAATTTGTTAAGATTTGATTAATTACAGTTAAGGGTTAATTAATTAAGATAATTAATTAAGGAGTGATTAATTAATGAAGGTGATTAAGACTCAATCAATTGTAGTTAATGATAAGTAATCATTGACTAAAAATTACTAATGAAAGTAATTATGTGGTTGACAAATTAAAAACCACATAATTTATTCATCTTAATTGAAGATCTTGATTGTTATTAAATGATGTGTGATGGATTGATATATTTGATATGTGATGTGATGCTATGAATATACTTTTGTATGAATATGAAAACCCCTTGGACCATAAAACGACATTTGAATTTCGATGCGATAGGGAGTCGGATTTCAGTTGGTTATCCGAAACCCACATCGAATCGTAATGATGAATCTTTGTGGTTGATGAATTTATTTTATCTATGAATCTGTAAATGAAGATAAGCATTATGGGTTATACCGCTTATCGATATTGATATGATTGAATCCGTTATGATTGATGTTGTGCACTATTGTGTTAAACCCCTGGACTACACCATACACACACAAATATGGATTGCACATGGAAATCGGTTAAGTCACAGATATTTGAATTTAATTCAAAATAGTTTTAAAAGTTGAATTTTAAAACCAAATGGTTTGGAAATGTATTGGGTTTAAAGTGAAGCTTTTAAAAAGTGTTTTAAAAATGAAAGTTATTTTGAATAACTAAATAAAGATTTGAAATTTGAATAATTAGATTTAAATTAGAATTCAATATCTGAAATTGAATTTTATATTTGATATCTATGATTTAAAATCGGTATACAAGTTTATATGGGTTTTAAACCATTTTTTTTAGTGTTGTTTTGGGAATTTGAATTAACCCAAAGATTTTAAATTGTATAAATGAGATCGGATTTTCCTAAAATAAAACTGTTTGTTTTCAAATGATAAAAGCTTTCATATAAGAATGAATTTCCAATTTGTACTAAAGGAATTTCAAGTTTGAATTGAAAATGGTCCTCCAAGTTATGGATAAATCTTTAGAAACGGGTTTGAAAGCTATCAGCTAAATCTTGATTTAAAGAGTTAATGAGTTAATCCAATTGAAACGGAAATTGTTTTGAAATCCGTGAATAGATCAATGTGAAACTAGGTGAACTTTGTGAAATGAATTTTTTTGTTTAAAAGATTTGAAATGGTAATTGGTTTAAACCATTTGAAAGAAAGTTTTGAATTTTAAAATCGTGGCTTAATTGAAATCCCATATCCATATGTTTTCAAATATAGCGCTCATTCTTCGGTTTAGCCGGGAGAGGACTTTGTGCCATATAACCCATTCTGAATAATGATACGACGTTATGGATAGCAATTGAAGACCGGTGGTGAAGACCGGGTATTTGTTAGAACGATAGGATGACCTATCAATTATCTCTGCACTGAGTAGCTACGGTATAGAGATTTCCTAAGTGATGGAAAGTCCGATCGGGATTGTGGATACCCGGATTGCAAGGGCTTCTTTGGAAGTGCCTGCGGTTCTGTTCGAACCCGGAACAGACTTGTATAGTTGTATGTCTGACATTACACTTTGAGATATAAAGCAGATTTCTTTCAAATACATATCTGTTGGTGGCGGAGATTTTATTCTCTTAGCTTAACACCCTTCTCTGAGACGTACGAGCTCAAAGGTTATGTTGTTGAAGGTTATCAGCGATATACTCCCAATTTGGTAGTGTGGCATGCTAAGTGCTGCTGTGTGTTGATGATCATTTGTGATCAAAGCATGGCTTTGTGAAAAAGCGCAGCTTTGTGGACGAGACCTCATTGAGCCTCACAAACCGAAAATGGTCGAAACAGGAAAGATGCGGCAAGGTTTCAGGGGTAGCTCACCTAGGGTATGACCATTCCTTCTGGAAAAGGGTAGTATCATGGTATGGAGCCCAGATACTTACTCATGTGGGAACTGTAGTATATTTATTACTGTGTGATGTTGTTGGTGCAGAGGATCCTCGTATAAAGGTCGCAAACGACCGGGGGTGGCATATCTTAGGTTTTACTTCCTGGGAAGGGGGTAACCGGCCTTGTGTTGATAGAGAGCCGGGTAGGTTCTCGGGGCGGCCCTCTAGAGGCGTTCCCATGTGGCAATAGGAAGTTCCTTAGCCCAACCATTTATTGGAAATCCAATAAAACAATACGCTCCCTGTACGGTTTTAGTTGTATAACCTGCCATGGATTGTGGCGGTAACCTGTTATTGAACATGGTAGCTATAGTAGGCATAAGTGCGGAATGCCTATGCTAGCTAAGATTAATATTATACTTTCAAAATGTTTTCCACTATGCACTAATAATAATATCAAAATGGTTTTCGCGTATCAAGCATTTTTTACTATCATAAGGAGAAATCTCCTCCAATTCTGCGTTTGCATGGTGTGTGTGTGGCGGAAGGCCTTATGGTAGTTTCATTTTCCAAAAAGCAATGTGGATTTTAAAATTTAAATTCTTTTGTTTTTTTTAAAAACCAAATGTTTAGTTGCTCACACCAGTCCCATGACTGACTCGGAGTTTATTTTTTCGTTCCTAAACTCTGGGTGCCCACCGTTTTCCACATGGGCAGTCTAGAGTTTGGTTTTTCAGATAGTTAAGTAGTAGATATCGTTTTAGTAGCCTTCAGCTTTCTGTTTGATACATTTTGGAGTCTTTGGAGTCCACGACTGCACTTGCTTAGCTTAGTGCAACCTTGATGGTGGGTCGAGCTTGAAGTGTTGGAGCTCTAGCTTTGGAGTTTTGGGATGGAGTTGCAGTATTGGATTCTGTTGAAGACTTATCTCATATTATGTCGTGTTCCGTTGTATTCTATATTGTATATTCTCTGATGTTGATGATTGTCATTGTATCAAATTGACGTATCGGATAATGTATTCATGTTTTATCAATGATATCATCTTTTATTTCCGTCGTGTTATTTATCATCTAATGGTGTTGCAAGCTCCGGCAATACGAATTTGATGTTGTTTGTCAGACATCGAGTTTGGGTCGTCACATTTGGTATCAGAGCTAGAGGTTGAGTAAGAACTTTAGCTACGGAGTGTAACACATTAGATGACTAATTAGAGATAGGGTGAAGTATGCCCTAGAATGAGTACAGCCGGTGAAACCAAAAACCCAAATTTCATAGTCTATTCTCTTTATCTGTTGTTATTCTCTAGGATATTTCGTCCAGATACTAGAAGATGATCAGATGCGATCGATAGCTTCCTAGCAACTCTAGGAAGAAGTTTAGTTTGGTGGGAAACAGTTACATTGGATGAGCCGGCGGATGAATTTACTTGGAGTCGTTTCAAGGAAGTGTCCGAGCAGCGATATATGCCATCTGCTGATATCTTTAGATTGTACCAGGAGTTCATCGATTTGAAGCAAGGAAGTTTGTCATTTGATGAATACTTAAACAAATTCAATGAATTATCTCGATTTGCTCCAGAATTGGTGAATACACTATTAAAGAAGAATGAAAAGTTTATTCGGGGAATAAACAAGGAATTTCAGGAAAGCATGACTACTCACATTAAAGAATCTTTTTCTGAATTAATTGATATAGGTTATAGATACAATACTCTGGATAAGCAAGAAGATCCGGAGGAAAATGGAGATACAAGTAATCTGAACTGGAGGAAAAGGAAGTTTGGCAGAAAGAAACCGAGGAAAGGCAAAGGAAAGAAGAATATAAAGAAGAAAAAGGTGAAGGATGTTACTTGTTACAATTGCTTGGAGGAAGGTTATTACTCGGACAAATGTAAAAATTCTTGGAAGCTAGGAATGAGAGAGCCATTTATGAGGCCAGATCAGGAATCTAGTGGATGCTATTATTGCCACAAGCCGGGACATAGGATCAAGGACTGTCCAGCAACCAAACAAGCTCTAGTAGCAAGGGTGTATGCAATCAAAGATGATTCTTCAACCTCATAAACTTATTAAGGAAAAGAAATTTTATAAGGTAACCTTCTCGTTTATGATTAAATTGTTTGAATTTTATTCGACACAGGAATTACCCATAGTTTCATTTCTCAACAAATCGTAAATGAGTTAAATCTTGAATCTGAGATCGTAATCGAATCTATTTTTGTATATTTCATTGGGTTTTGATAAAATCTACGACGGTTAGTTATCCCTTCGAACTGACCAATACCCCTGTATACTTCGTAGATCAGGTAACCCAATTGTTTCGTAGTTTGATTGAGTTTGTTCTCATATATATTGTTGATATTCTGATTTGGTAAGCCAAATGCAGAATAAACATTCGGTTTGATCTGAAAAGATATTTCTTTATCTTTTATCCGTTCTTAGTTATCTCCCTGGCAAATTTCGGGGACGAAATTTCTTAATGTGGGAAATCTGTAACGATCTGGTTTAAAGACGAATTTAAATTTGTAATTAAATTTTTGGGTTAAATTGTGGATTTATTTGAATTTTTCAAAATTATTAAGATATATATATATATATACTTATTTATTTTAAAATTTTGGATTTGAAACTCAAAATAAATATTTTCAATTGAATTGGATTATAAATAAAATTTTGATTTGGAATATTCAAAAATGAATATTTTAAATGAATGTAATATTGATACTAATGTTTAAAATAAAATTTATCCTATCAATATTAAACATAAGTATAAAATAAAATATATGTTATAAATTTAATGTTTGATAGTTAAACTATAAATAGAAATAAAAGTCAAGAATTTATGTTAACAATAAAATTATATGGTCATATGGCAACATAAGATAAAATATTAAAAAATTCTCTTTAGTCAAAGCAAGAAGGAAAGAAATCTTGACCAAAGTATTAAAAACAAAGAAATAAGCTTGCACCAAAAGACACCTCTCCCCTGTAAAAATTGTTTCTCTCTATATACATCTATTCTTATGCTTGCTTTTTCATAAAGAAAAGACAGCAAAACCAGAATCTGGAAAAATATAAAAGCCTGGAAATCATCCCAAAGCATTTCAAAAATCTGGAAAAAAAGATCAAAGCAGCAACCAAAACTTGAGAAATGGTTTTGGCAAACAAAAGAAGAAATTGGAAAACTTCAACTGGAAGCAGGAAGATCAAAAGCAAAGGCAACTCAAAACATAGTAGATTCAGGAAAAAATCAAAAGAAGATATAAAAGATTAAGCAAAGCATAAAAGAAAATAACAAATGTTCTCCTCCGTTCTTCCATTCACTGTGAGCAAACCCCTTATTTTTGATTCCAAACTTGAATATCTTGATTTTCTATGCTCGATACTTAAAATTTTCATGATAACTATTTATTCAGTTGTTAAATATACCTACATGTAAATATAAATGAGAATGACTGGACATGATAGTGTTTTGATCCTCTGTTCGAATAACAGGCATGATCATTTAGTATAAATTCATATCTCCTTTATTAATTTCTCATAGATTTAGGATTTTCAAACAAGTTATCCTTGTTAAACTCAAACTAAGAAAAAAAATAAGTATAATTTGTTCCTACATTATCTAGAAAAATCAAGAAATACAGCAGCAAGCTAAATAACATGATAAATCAAATGTTGAGATTATTTGATTCATGATTATAACTTGAATTTATTTGGGAAAATACGATTTTTAAAACAACAATCATAATTTTTAGTTAAAGATTTTGTGAAAAATTCTGGGTTAACAGAAATTGGGTTTTGAGGGAATTCCGGTGGTCAACGGTACTGGGGGTGTCGGTGCTTCGCGTGGAAATGCAACGATGATCAGGGACTTCAGCAAAAATGCCTAGAGGATGATCAGAGCGTTGAGGTGACGGCGGTGATTAATTTTAATATGTAACCCTAGTTTTGAATTGGTTGAGGATTTTTGATCGGAATAGCCTCTCTGATTGATCGAGTTCAACAAAACTCAGGAAGTTGTTAGCTTGGGGGTTGTCGAACGAGTGGACGGAGTTGCTAATGCTCTGATGGTCAGGGTTATGCGCGCGAGGCTGTTTCAAGTATGGTCGGTGGTTCTAGGTTTGGGCCTAAATACTCGATTCTGATTTTGAGTAGTTATTGATGATTTGATGGTTGGAATGGGGTGCGTGGGTGATCGTCGACTTGTGAAGGGCAATGTGGATGGTCGAAAGTGGCGACATTGCTGGTGAACGTATACGTGATACGTCGCGTATTAGTTTCCTGGTGGTTGGGGAAGAAAGGTTCAACTCGAAGGTGAGCTTGGGGTGAATGTGTGGTAGCTCGGGTTTTAACTCAAAGTAGAACGTTGTGCAAAGGTATAACTACTTAAACAAAATTTTAAGGTTTAAAACGAAGTTTTGGGGAGGCACTCGGGTTATTGGGGAAAAAACTCGAAGTAGGGCTCGAGTTCTTCAGTGTTTAGCTCGGGTTTAACCGGGCTTTTTTGTTTCCAGTTCTAAAAACTTTAACAAATTTGTTAAATGAATTTCTGAAATTATTTCTTTTTATAAATGATGACTTTATTATTAAGTTAGAAGGTAATAATTAAAGGTTTGGAAATAAAGGATCTTTAAAACAATTAAGTTTGAAACTTATATTTTTAGCAAGTTATTTTAAATAAAACTTAATAAAGTGATTTAGGAATAAATCAAAAGTTTTAAAATTTTAACTTAAAGGTAAGTTAATTTATATTGTTAATGGTAATCAAGTAATTAATAATTTATATTTAAGATTAATTTATTAATGATTAAGAATAATTAATTAAAGGATAATTAATTATAATTACGATTTAATTAATCAATAATTAAGGGTTTATTAATTAAAGTAATTAATTAAGGAATAATTTATTAAGATTTGATTAATTACAGTTAAAGGTTAATTAATTAAGATAATTAATTAAGGAATGATTAATTAATGAAGGTGATTAAGACTCAATCAAATTTAGTTAATGATAAGTAACCATTGACTAAAGATTACTAATGAAAGTAGTTATGTGGTTTATAAATTAAAAACCACACAATTTATTCATCTTAATTGAAGATCTTGATTGTTATTAAATGTTGTGGGATGGATTGATATATTTGATATGTGATGTGATGCTATGAATATAATTTTGTATGAATATGAAAACCCCTTGGACCGTAAAACGACATTTGAATTTCGATGCGATATGGAGTCGGATTCCAGTTGGTATCTGAAACCCATATCGAAACGTAATGATGAATCTTTGTGATTGATGAATTTATTCTATCTATGAATCCGTAAATGAAGATAAGCGTTCTGGGTTATACCGCTTATCGATATTGATATGATTGAATCCGTTATGATTGATGTTATGCACCATTGTGTTAAACCCCTGGACTACACCATACACACACAAATATGGATTGCACGTGGAAATCGGTTAAGTCACAGATATATGAATTTAATTCAAAATAGTTTTAAAAGTTGAATTTTAAATCCAAATGGTTTGGAAATGGATTGGGTTTAAAGTGAAAAGCTTTTAAAAAGGTGTTTTAAAAATGAATGTTATTTTGACCAACTAAATAAAGATTTGAAATTTGAATAATTTGATTTAAATTGGAATTCAATATCTAAAATTGAATTCTATATTTGGTATTTATGATTTAAAAACGGTATACCAGTTTATATGGGTTTTAAACCTTTTTTTAGTGTTGTTTTGGGAATTTTAATTAACCCATAGATTTTAACTTGTATAAATGAGATCGGATTTTTCCAAAATAAAACTATTTGTTTTCAAATGATAAAAAAATTCATATAAGAATGAGTTTCCAATTTGTATTAAAGGAATTTCAAGTTTGAATTGAAAATGGTACTCCAAATTATGGATACATCTTTGGAAACGGGCTTGAAAGTTATAGGCTAAATCTTGATTTAAAGAGTTAATGAATTAATCCAAATGAAACGGAAAGTGTTTGAAATCAATGAATGGGTCTGTGTGAAACTGGGTGAACTTTGTGAAATGAATCTTTTTGTTTAAAAGATTTGAAATGGTAATTGGTTTAAACCATTTGAGAGAAAGTTTTGAATTTTAAAGTTGTGACTTAATTGAAATCCCATATCCATATGTTTTCAAATATAGTGCTCATTACTTGGTTTAGCCGTGAGAGGACTTTGTGTCACATAACCCATTTCGAATAATGATATGACGTTATGGATAGCAATTGAAGACCAGTGGTGAAGACCGGGTATTTATGAGAACGATAGGATGACCTATCGATTGTCTCTACACTGAGTAGCTACGATATAGAGATTTCCTAAGTGATGGAAAGTCCGATTGGGATTGTGGATACCGGATTGCAAGGGCTACTTCGGAAGTGCCTTCGGTTCTGTTTAAACCCGGAACAGACTTGTATGGTTGTATGTCCGACATTACACTTTGAGATATAAAGTAGATTTCTTTCAAATACATATCTGTTGGTGGCGGAAAATTTATTCTCTTAGTTTACACCCTTCTCTGAGACGTACGAGCTCAGAGGTTACGTAGTTGAAGGTTATCAGCGATATACTCCCAATTTGGTAGTGTGGCATGCTAAGTGCTGCTGTGTCTTGATGATCATTTGTTAATCATTTGTGATCAAAGCATGGCTTTGTGAAAAAGCATAGCTTTATGGATGAGACCTCATCGAGCCTCACAAACCGGAAATGGTCGAAATAGGAAAGATGTGGCAAGGTTTCAGGGGTAGTTCCCCTAGGGTATGACCATTCCTTCTGGAAAAGGGTGGTATCATGGTCTGGAGCCTAGATACTTACTCATGTGGGCACTGTAGTATATTTATTACCGTGTGATGTTGTTGGTGTAGAGGATCCTCGTATAAAGGTAGCAAACGACTGGGGGTGGCATATCTTAGGTTTTGCTTCCCGGGAAGGGGTTAACCGGCTTTGTGTTGGCATGGAGCCGGGTTGGTTCTCGGGGTGTCCCTCCAGAGGCGTTCCCATGTGGCAATAGGAAGTTCCTTAGCTTGACCATTTGTTGGAAATCCAAAGAAACAATACGCGCCCTGTACGGTTTTAGTTGTATAACCTGCCATGGAATGTGGCGGTAACCTACTATTGAACATGGTAGCTATAGTAGGCATAAGTGCGAAATGCCTATACTGGCTAAGATTAATATTATACTTTCAAAACGTTTTCCACTATGCACTTATAATAATATCAAAATGGTTTTCGGGTATCAAGCATTTTTGACTATCATAAGGAGAAATCTCCTCCAATCTGCATTTGCATGATGTGTATGGTGGGAGGCCTTATGGCAGTTTCATTTTCCCAAAAGCATTACGGATTTTAAAATTTAAATTCTTTTATTATTTTTAAAACCAAATGTTTTGTTGCTCACACAAGTCTCATGACTGACTTGGAGTTTATTATTCCGTTCCTAAACTTTGGGTGCCCATCATTTTCCACACGGGCAGTCTAGAGTTTGGTTTTTCAGATAGTCAGGTAGTAGATATCATTTTAGTAGCCTTCAGCTTTCTGTTTGATACATTTTGGAGTCTTTGGAGTCCACGACTGCACTTTCTTAGCTTATTGCAATCTTGATGGGGGTCGAGCTTGAAGTGTTGGAGCTCTAGCTTTGGAGTTTTGGGTTGGAGCTGCAGTATTGGATTCTATTGAAGACTTATCTCATATTGTGTCGTGTTCCGCTGTTTTCTGTGTTGTATATTCTCTGATGTTGATGATTATCATTGTATTAAATTGATGTATCGGATATTGTATACATGTTGTATCAGTGATATCATCTTTTATTTCCGCTGTGTTATTTATCATCTAATTGTGTTGCAAGCTCCGGCGATACGAATTTGATTTTGTTTGTCAGAGTCGAGTTCGGGTCGTCACACTCTCGGTTTTTCCAGTTTTATTTCTTTCCTATGGTTTCTCATTTTGCAAATTAGGATGATCGGATAAATCTACACACATTTATTTGCATCCAATGCTCCAATATGGTACTGTGAAGTAGCATATTTATATATTTCCTTGGTTCATTTGTTTGCAACAACTGCTCCAATATGCTAATGCATTTATTTGCAGCCAATGATATAATAAATCTACATGCGTATTTTGTTGTATGAGGTTGAATACTAAAAAGTTAGCTTGTTGATTCTAAGCTCGGATAGGTGCCAATGGAACTACTTGCAGCTAACCAATGCTGCAATTATATGTTAACATAGTAACCTAATATCAATATTTCCTCGGTCTAATTTCTTGATATATATGAATATGCTGATCAAACAGGCAACAAAATTTTGTCAATGCTTCCTGTTAAATCAGATACTAGTGCATGTGTATGATATCTTGATGTCCCAATCATAACAGATCTATTTTGGTTCACCGTCAAAGGCTACTTTTTGGAGCAACTTCTGTAACAATCTCATATGTTGTTACGAGGATTCCTTTAGATTTGAAGATGCACAATTAATGCTACCACAGGTTTAAACTTCAATGTGTACTTGGATTTCCTGAGTTAGCTTTTGGAAACATCGAGCCTTCATATTTTGCTGTATTTACAGAATAAAATTCAAGCAACTCGATTTATAGTGGAATTATTTAAGCTTCCTACTCATTAATCTTAATTTTACGATCTAAATTGAGACTGCTGTGTCTAAAAAGAAACGTCGAACTCCTGCATGGTAAGAAAAAAAAATTTGTTCTGTCCTTCCCTTATCACCTATAACTTGATCTTCGTCTCACATTTCAAATAGTTAAATAGGCACTTCTTATATGACAGGTTCATTTTTCTCAAAATAAGAGCAAAGGTTACTTCTTTTATATTCATTATTATGCTAATAGAGAGAAAATTTTATTAGGTGTGACCGCATACTTTGGTACGGTGAAGGAATCAAGCAAATATTATACAATCAAGGTGAATCAAGATTCTCTGACCACAGACCAGTGTGTTCAGTTTTTTCAGTTGATGTCATTGTTTTTAATGGAAGATTAGCACCTAATATGAAAGTGGGTATTGAAGAGCTTTTAACAAGAAGTTCTAGTAGCATCTCTTAACACTAGAAGTTGCCTAAATCTCCAAGTGTTGTGAGTATACTGAACGAAATTGGAGTTATTTTTCTCAAATTCAACAAATTATGAACAGGTAGAAACAATCTAAAAGTGTATACAGATGCTAATTTCCATATATTTAATTGACTAACTGCTACAACATACTTGATATTTGATATTAGACTGGATTTAATCTTTGAATATATGAAATTTTGTACCATATGTTTTGATTAATGGGATAAGAGCAACATGTTGTCTGAGTTCTGTCGGCAAATACATAGCTTTTCATTTATAATTATTTGTTATTAATATACATACATACATACATATATATATATATATATATATATTGTCTGTTTGAGTACCGTAACAATGATTTCTGAGAATGGTTTTTTGCATCAGGTATAAATAGCTGATGCAATAGAGGGATTAGTTTGCACCGGTTGTTATAAAAAAACCGATGCAACAAAGAAGCCTTTGTTGCATCGGTTTTCATTATAACCGATGCAATATGAGGGCTGTGTCCAAGCAACCAACCGTATTTTGCATCAGTTGTTAGTAACAACCGATGCAAGAAGGATCGTTTTGCATCGGTTTTAGAACGGATGCAAAACTATTAAGCCTGTTGCATCAGTTGCATATGCATCGGATGTTGAACTGATGCAAAATGGGGGTAAACAACCGATGCAAATGGCCTGTTTTGTAGTAGTGGGAATTTCAAGTTTCATAACGATCGGGCTTGTCGTTTGATCGTACGGGCTCAAAACGCCTAGAAATCAAATTAATTGAAATCAATTTGAAATATCTTAATTTTAGCATAACTTCTTCATACGACGGAATTTGGATTTAAAACCAGTTCCATTGAGTTTAAAATATTTAAAAACATCTGTTTTGATATATGGGCTGACTCATTATCGTTCCGAGTCAGAACGGGCTTCTCCGGCCATTGGTCGTTCAAACTTTCAATCCAAATCAATCTGGCCCATTCTAATTTCAGCTTTGCCTATGTATATCTCGTTATAAACCCTAGCTACTCCTTATTCTCATTTGTTTTTACGTACATCTCCTTCTCAACTCCTCACGGCAGACAAACAAATTCTAGATCCAACTGCAAATCAAAACCAAATCAAAAATTCAAACTCCATGAACTATATCAAATTATATATCAAATTGAAGCTCTTGATGAGCGTAGGCCTAATCTGCAGCTTGTTTTCCGATTTGGGTTTCACTACAGCCAGAATTGGATAAATTTGTTTAGGCCGTTCATTGCGACGAGATGAGCGACGATCGATCGAAGATTCATTGGCATGGTGTTGGAGAGAACGTCGAGCGTAATGCATCGGTACTGTTCGCATAGCCTGTTAACGGTTGGATTTTTCACAAAAATTCACTAGGGTTTCTAATCAAAGTGGCGATGGCTATGTAGTTAGGGTATCGATCGGCGTCCAGTCGATCATCACGGCGTCTTGGTTCACGGAGGGATGTCACACAGGCGTAAAGGGGGTTGCAGCAATGGTCAACGTCGACCGATTTGGTGGCGGTGCCGTGTTGTGAGCTAGGTTTGTCGAAGTTGGGTAGGGTTAGGTTAGGCTTTAGCGTTTCCTATAAATCACGTGTGCAGATGATTGAGGTGACGTGGAAGAGGTGTTGTTTTGTTTTTTACTTTAATTTCAATTTCAATCGTTCTAATATGTGTAAATTTTTCATACGAGGTCCAATCCACGCGCGGTTTCTTTTGTTGGGATCGTATTGGAATTTCGGACGTTTTGACGCTGGTTTGGATGGATTACGAGACTATTCAAATTTAGGGCTTAAATTGGATTTAAATTCAAAGGTGAGTGTTTTAACCCACTCACAACTTCTAAAATTTCTTATTTTTGTTAGGTTGATTTATGATGTGATTAGAAACTTATTTATGACTGTTTGGTATATTTTGAATCATCATCTCAGTTTATTTGAATTTATTTGGATAAAATAGTTATTTAATTTATTACTGAATATAAACTGCTAGTAAATACCTGTTATTTATTATCTTTTCTATATTGATGTTATTGATTGAATTGGATGATAATTGTGATAAATGTTTGATGATTGATATTGGATGAATGGATGTTGTATTTTATATTGTTATAAACTGCAAGTTGTTGTGGATTTTATTTCATTCGGGATTGCGGTCTGAAATGATATATAACCGTATTTATATTTTAAATTATGGATTGAAATGATAAATATCCGTATCACTTGACCGTAGGATAAAAAAATTATATACAGACACCGTGATCTATATATAAAAATATTTTGAAATGATTTCTATGGTTTTGTAAAGAAATATATGGCTTTAGATAAATATTGATTTTAGATGTTATATATAAATGTTATTTATCCTTGATTTTAAGCTATGTATAATTTGTTTTAGTATAGAATAAGCTTAATAATAAGTTGATTTTTATTGAAGATAATGTGGCCAAGTATTAAATTATATTTTAATATAGCGTTTACAATGATTTAAATAAAATGAAGGTTGGAGGATAAATTTGAGGTTTATTTGAAATTGAATTTATTTAAGAACTAAACTCAAATAAGCTTGATGTTAAATTTATTAAATTTGAAATTTTAGAAGGTATTATTTTTATAACTTGATTTTGGTTTAAGGTGAATTAAATGAATATTTAAAGTATAAATAAATTGAAGGAAATACTTAGTTATTTGTAATTTGAGTTTTATTTAAATGATACCGGATGTATTAAGTAAAATATTTCAAAACTAAATAATAGAAAATTGAATTCATTATATATATATGAAATTACCAAACTTAGTTTTGAAATTGTTGAATACTTAAAGTTTGAAATATATTGAATTTGAAAGGGTTTATTCTACGGATTAAATCTGTTTTGAAATCGATATAATTTGGAATATTTTATTTGAAAACGGAATTGAACTAAAATTTATGATTTGGGATTGGGTTAGATTTAAAACCTAGAAATTCGAGTTGTTTTGGAATTGATTTGTGAAATTGAAGAAGCTATTTTATTATATAAGTATTTTAATTTTTAAACCATTTAAGTGGTGGAATTTATGTTTCAAAGTTATGAGTTTCAAAGTATTATGATTTGGAAGTGTTATATTTCAAGTGTTTGTGATTTCAAAGTGTTATAACTTTGAATGTGTTATGATTTCGGAAAAAGATATATTTGAAGTGAAAAATGATAGCGTATTGATTTGGTTTTGAAAAGGCAATGATATTTCGGTTTTAAAGTATAAACTATTTTGAAAATGACCGTGGTGTTATAATAACGGTTGGTTGTTAAAGAGATCAGGGTTGGATATGGGCATACTCTCTGTCGATACCGAAAACCACTTTAACAAGCCTGTACGCGGTGGAGATTCCAGAATGAAATAGGATGGTGGCGACATCCTTTGAGGTATATACGTGGACGCGACTCCCGTGAGTTGGCATAAGGTGGCTAAAACAGGAGTGATTAATGGGCTACTGAGGTATCTACTTTGATCGGACACATCCCTTCGATATTATGCTCTGACCTTTGGATTGATTCGGTGGCCATTTTTGATTTTATATTTGGGGGTTGGCTCGAGGTGGATGGTAGTTGCACGCTACGTGTTACTACCGGCCCGGAAGTGTAATTGGCATATCTACCTTGGCATTGCCTAGTTGTGCCTTGTCACCTACCCTAGCGCGTCTTATACGATTCTGGTTTTGTACCGTACCTATGGAGTGCCCTTTGACGATGCCCAGTACGGGAGAGATTACAGTACTGTATAGACTATGGGAATATAAAAGTGTGTTAAGGTGGAAAATGTAAAGTCTTGACGCTATTTTTAATTTATATTATACTTTACTGTAGACACTATTATAATAGCATATATTACTACATAGTAGATAGTTTAACGGATCCTTAGGAGATGTGAATCCCGGGCCTCTCTTAAGTTATTGAACTCACGTTAGACACTGGATAGGAGATGTCAAACCCCATAAAAATCTTTGATGTCTTTTACACTCATATTTATTTACCGTTGATTTAACTCACATAAGATCTTTTATCTTTGACTCGAATGTTTTGTCATTTCAATTCGCTTGGGTCAGTCTAAGCATTACAGGATTTGAAAACTTTATTTTGGAGGATAAAGATAAAGATATTATTATTATTATATACTATGTTGTTCCACTACATCACACTGTTCCACTGTATTGTTATTTATTATTCTTTGGTATGTGTAACTCTGATTCTGTGTTGTATAAGTATAATCAAATGTTTTGTAAAATAGCTTCATGAACTGTTATTTGATTATTATATTTTGTCATGTTCCGCTGCGAGATTCTGTTTCGTTTTCTTTCTTCCTTCCTTTTTCTAATTTAACCCAATAACAATTTGCTCTTTTATATGGTTTGAGTCTGATGTGTTTGGTTTATCGTCGATTCAAAACGTACAAAAAGGCGGGTCGTTACACATTTTTTCGGGTAAATGTTTTAAATTACATGCATGTGAAATCTTACGATCAAAACAGTGTATTTTGAAACCCATATGAATTAAAATCCTTGTGTACTAAATTTCATATATGCTTGAAACTGGTATTTACTAGAACTCATAAAATCTTGAAATCTATACACTTAGGGAACTATATAAATTAGAACTAGATAAGACATTTTTTTCGAACCTTTAACACACACTTGAAATTTATATACACTTGAAACTTTAATATTTCCAGAATCTAACACATATATTTGGAAATTTAGGTGTATAGAAAACTTTATACTTACGAGACAAGCACATGAAATTTTGTTTCTGCAAAAATTAATATGCGTTTAACATATATCTGAAAATTCGTGCGATGTCTGTTAAGTGAATTAAAACCAAATATGAGTTAAAATCTTTATATAGATAAGGGTTGTATATTTCAAACCATATTTGATCTTAAAATCTATATCGGTAAAACTATTCATAAAACTATTTTTATGTACTTAAAAACAACACATATACAATCATATAAGTGAAGCTATATTCGTACATATCTGTAAATGTAAATTCTCTCATTTACAACTGAACAGTTTATTCAAGACTTTGATTCACATGAAACTGCATATGGGCACAAAGCAACTTGCATTTGACACTAGGTAATACGTATAAAAAGGTACTATTATAAACCCGAAACATGATAAACTTTATTATTCAAAACCTAGAACCAAAATAATTTTCTCGAAACTTTAATATGTATTAAATCACATTTGTTTGAAAAGCTAATATATTTGAATCTAATAGGTGGATTCAATAAGTTATTCAATTCTCAAATATATCTAAATATATTACATCTATAATCCAAAAGATTTTTAAAACTGATCTATTTAGAGCTAGGTATATACACCGTTTATGTATCCCACATTGGGTAATGTTCGAATTCTAATTCTTTTAGAGCTGAATATATGTGTTCAAAGCTTTATGCATTTGAATCCTTCTACTTTTTGAAGTTATAAGATTTTTGATATCATTTTTTTGAAATTATTAGTTTATAAGTCAATATGTATGGGTTTATGTTAGGGAATTCATACTTGGAAATCTTTGTTACAAAAATTCTATTTTGGCACGATGTTGGACCTCAACGTGAATATTCGAGTGGCGTTGGCCTCGGTATCATCATCTTTAGGGCACAACCAACAATGGCTTGTTCAGTAGTAAAACAAACTATGGAGCAATCAAGTGTGGCTTGTTCGCTTCGATGTGGCTAGCTCATGGCTGGTTGGAGCTATTCTCATGACAGGTTAAGTGAACAGAGGTTGGGTTTTATGACGACAAAGTCTTTGCCATTATAAACTTATAACGTCAAAGACTTTGCCGTTATAAAACCTCACTCCTTGCTCCCCAACGGCTAGTGCAATGGCTCCTTCCAAAGGTCAAAAGCCATCCTATATCTTCGTCCATTCCACCATCCCACCCTTACAAACAAACATATTCTCTACTTCTGAAAATGTCTTCTTTTTCTAAACGAACTGGAAAGAAAGTTATCGGCAAGAAATCCACGTCCAATCTGCATTCCTCCAGATTTTCCATCCAACGTTGAGCATACCAGCAGCAAACACTTCATCCTTCACATGAGTACAGATATTCACCGTATTAAAGCTTTTTTTACAGCCAACCTTACCAACCGCTTGCTCCTCCTAACTTTCCTTCCATGCATTCTGCTGTCCCGCAACAACATTACCAACAACGTCCCCCATATGGCGCATACGATGATCATTCGACCTACATGTCTTTAATAATGCAGAATGATCAAATGCAATCTCAACATCTTAATGCGTAACAGTCAGATGGTCGTGACCATGAAGTAATGCAGAACCTACAAAGACAATTTTCTCATGCATGCAATGCTCCAACCCATGAAGAAACTGTTGACAGTTTGGAGGCGGAGGAGGAGGACGAGGAGGAGGAAGAAAACCAAGAGGAGGTTGTAGCAAATGTTGAAGAATTCCAAGAAGAAATAGCTCCAGGGTTTGTTTTGCCACCTAGCCCAGAATATAACAAGAAGAAGAAGAAATGAAAATCTTTAAGTGGCATTTTCGACAGATGACGTAGAAATTCAGCTGCAGTGGAAATAGAACATGGCATATAAGACATTGAGGACAAAAATGTCAAAAAGGAAGAAACGAAAGCTGACAGTAGAAAAAAAACAATGTAAGTTTACTACCGAGCAGTACGTTTCACTTGCTAAATAATGAATATGCATTTTGCAAGATAGCATTTCTGGAAATAATATGAAAGATCAGAAATTTTGGGAAAGAGTTGCAGAGTTTTACAACTCCATGGAACCAAAGAAGAGAACATGGGCATTGCTAAGAGGTGGTTATCGGGTTATCAACGCCGCATGCCAAAACTATTTGGCAATACAAACTAGATTGCAAAATAGATAGCAAAGTGGTATCGCTCCCTACGACATTGTAAGTATAGGATTGTATTAAATTTCTTTGATAATGTAATGTGTATGATTAGTATTTTAAATCCATACACTTTTGGATCTGTCTTAAAAATTAAAGAATTGTGTAAGGCTTATCAGCTGCAGTACAGCCAACCATTCAAATTTCAAGAGTGCTTTGATCTTCTTTCCAGTTTACCGAAATGGAAGAATCCGAACAACTTCATGTTCGAGCAACGAAACAAAGCCATAAGAATGAACTACTCTGATTTAAGTCCTAGTAGTGATCCAAGTTCGCAAGAAAGATCTCTACCATACGGAAGCAGTGATGGAACACCTCTGGGTAGAAACAAGTCAATTCAGATGGATCAGCGCAGTGCGGAGTTCTAGAAACACCCCACACCCATTAGTATACCCAAAATGACACATTAAAAGATATGATGCGTTGTAGTTATAACTAAAGCTAGCAGAGACTAAGATTCGCAAGACAAAATAGATAGATAATAATACAACAGAAGTAATTAGGAACAATAAGTCATTTAAAAATTAATACTTCATAAATACTTCAGACAAACCATATATGTTCCAAAGACCAAATACAATTGTCTTATGAAAATAAAATCTCAGTCTCATCAGAAAAACCAGAGTACAACACATACTATCCCTCAATACAGTGCAAGTACAACAAAAGAACAAAAGGCTGGAAATAAAAAGAAGGAATACATGATAGGGTCTCTAAGTCTCCAAGAAGCTGCGATCTATCTTCCTTGCCCCTTTTTGCCTATGGGGGAGAAAATGGAGAAAATAGAGGTGTGGGTCAGACTAAAAGTCCAGTGAATGATAGTAATTACTAGAATATTTAAGCAAAGTAAAAGTAATAGACCTTACAACAGTTCTAGTATATAAAAGGAAACAAAGGAAATAGGGATAAGGAATAAGCAGGAAATAAATATGAATTAACATAATTGATTAACTTTTATTGTTTGCACTTATCTTTAATAGCTGCATTGAACTCCTAATCCTATAATTAGGTTGAATTCCTAATCCTATAATTAGGCTGGAATCCTAATTCTACCCTTTGATCGGCCTACTACTCCATAGACCTTAATGCGGACTAGACGCTATATAACTCCCTACATAGAAACGCAGTCTACGAATGACACGCAAAGTATCTACTATGGAATAGACGTTATATAGCTCCCTACATAGAAGACAATGGTGCCTACGAAAGGCATATATATTAAGCGCTTGGAACTCATAAGCTAAGAACCCGAATGGAAGTTGCATGCGTAACCGCCACCATGCTTATGTTACCTGTTGTTCCACCTATTGGGTCTTATTTCTACCTCAAACTCCAGCATAAGCGTGCCCTTTATCCCACTTTCGGCTAATGTGAGATCGTCGTATCTATAGAAACAATAGGGAAAATGCTGTTAGTACTGGCCCATCATCCAAACAATATCTAGTTACACTCCTTGCCCAACTCCACATGATTTGGACTTCTACTTATTGACCAATTACTACCATTATTAGCACAAGCGTGCCTCCCGTCTCACTTCAGGATTATGTGAAATACCATGTCCATAAAAATAATAGGGGAATGTTATTTGGTACAGGTCCTACTTTAATTCTTGCTTATTAACTTAGATAAATTATTTAAATAAGCCTTTACTTTTGTCTTAATATTTATGCTTATTAATTTATCTTAAGTCTTAAAATAAGCTTCATTCTGTTCTTTTTCTTATTATAACCCACGCTATAATCATGCTTATCACTTAACCCAAGGTCTAAGTGTAAAATAAGCTTCTTTCATCTTATACTCTATTTAGTCATAATTCTAAGTTATAAATAGGCCAATTATCTTTTACTTAGTCAAATTCTAACATTAATACATAATTATGTGCTATTTTAGTCTTAATTCCATTTTTATTACAGTCTTTACAATTTATATCTTATCTTCCGTTATTTCAGTATTCTTATGATTTTAATCCATATTTACGTTTAATCTATTGTAATCCATACTCAAAGAAGAAGAAGAAATAAAAGAAAATTGAAAAAAGAAGAAAATCCAAAGCGTAGGAAAACGATATAAATAACGCATAAATAACAGTAAATAAATTTAAATACTGTAAATAAACTGTAAATAAATGGAAAAACTATAATTAACAGAATTAAACTAAAATTAACTGAAAACGTAGCTAAAAGAAATTGACTGAAAATAATTCAGAAAAAAAACTGTAAATAAATTGCCAAAAAGGTTATTCCAAAAATGGTAGTAAAACCACAACTATGGAAACCCTATTATTTTAAATTACTTAAAAGTTTAAATAATTACAATCACTTACCTGTGGTCCTAAGCTCTATCCCTTTTGGTTTTCCCGAATCCACTTGACAGTATTAAAATATTTTGATTAAAAAGATTTTCTCCTCGAAAAATTATTCGTTTTAGGGTCCTTTCTGAAAAGGGGAACCTAAGCGGAGAAAATCTAGAATGAGCAAAAGTCTTAGGACTAAGGTTCTATTTATATGGGTAGAAGTGGATCTCAGACTATTGGATTTGGAGATTGAGTATGATGCAACCACGTCATAGGCTGAATATGGGCCGTCAGATGGAAGCACGAAGGGAACGGATGGGGTTAAAGAAAGAAAAATACATGTTTGAAAACCTCTAGAAAGAAGAAAACTTTCTTCCTTCCATACCCACAAGCAGGTCGACCGCCCCTCTCGCTCGGTCGGCCGGCCGGTCGACCCAGGATGTGGTTAGGTCGACCTCTTGGTTGACCTAGCCCAATATATATATATATATATATATATATATATATAGTTTTCTTGTTGACTTTGTGTGTAGCTCATACTAACTCGAATCCTAACGTTTTATATATGGAAATTGACCAAAAAGTTACCATGGACACAACGTGCAACTAACGTGGCTCGATTTTGATAATTTCACAAGGCTATTTTATTATTTCATTAAATAAAAAATTAATTATTATGGGTTAATTTTTGAGTTGTTACATCTTCCCATCCTTAAGGGATTTCGTCCTTGAAATCTCTAAGGATAAGAGAATGTACTAAATGTTTTCGTCCAAGTTTTACAACCAACTACTTAATCATCACCCATTCATCCATTGTCCTTAACTTTTTGTAATGTGATTTATGATACTTAAGCAATTAGTATAGTGTCAATGTCCTTAACTAATGCAAAAGATTAGGCATTCCACTGATTCAGTTGACCTCCTTTTATGCAATCATGTCAAATGCCATGTATCCAAATGAATGCAAATTCCCTAATGATAATTGATAGTTCTATATGCTTGCTAGAAACATCATCCAAATGCAACAATCCTGTGAAAACCATCCAATTTTAGCAAGCATCGAAAATAAAATAAAATGCGCATACATCCATGTGCATATGCTATAGTGTCCTAGTTAGGCCGATCTCTAAGAGATAATAGTGCCTAGTGTAAGTACATGTGTCCATAGCATCTACGAGCAAACACTTGTACCCACTATCATACATCATATATAACATTTTCTATTAACATGTTTACATCAAACCCTATCTTCCATAGGTTAAATCATAAGTTCTACCCTCCCAAAGGATAATAAAGGAAAGAACCTATTCAAAACTAAAGATGGAAAATAGAAACTTATGAAACTTACTATCGAAAAGATGAGGATAGGAAGTACGAATTTTATCTTCAGTCTACCACGAAGCGCTTGCAACATCGTCTCCCCATTGCACCTTTTTAGTGGAACCTCTTAATTCCTCAGTCGCTTGGTGTCTCTTCCAACAATCTTCATGGGGATATGCCGAACTAATGCTTTCCTTTCTACCTTCAACTCTTCCAACTGAGTAGGATCTCGACCACCGCTGAGTCATGTAAGCAATTCCGAAAGTGTGAAACATGAAAAACATTGTGCACTCCTACGAGCCTTTCTGGTAGCTTCACTCGGTAAACCATCTTCCCAACTCTCTCCATGATAGGAAATGGTCCAACAAATCTGGGGGCTAACTTTCTATTCGATCCGGACTTTACCACCTTCGTAAGTGGGATACTTTAATAAAAACTAAGTCTCCAACCTCATACTCGACGGCTTTCCTCCGCTTCCCCGCATAAGATTTCTACCTGTCTTGATCTTTCTTCATCCTTCACCGAATCAAATCCACTTTCTCCAATGTCTCCCTCACTGTGTCAGGCCCAAGTAGCAAGTTCTCTGTAGACCCCATCCAATATGAAGGTGACTTACAAGGTCTCCCGTATAAAGCCTTGAATGGTGCCATTCCTATGCTTGCTTGGTAACTGTTATTATATGCGAATTCCACCAATGGAAGATGTTCCTCCTAAGCTCCTACAAAATTCAAAATGCACATCCGCAACATGTCCTCTAGCACTCTATTAACTCTCTCTGTTTGATCATCGGTTTGAGGGTGATAGGCCGTACTCAGGCTAAACTACGTCCCTAAAGCCTCTTGCAAGATTCTCCATAACTCGCTAGTAAAAATAGGGTCTATATCGCTCACTGTGCTAGAGGGAATTCCACGAAGTCAGACTATCTCATAAACATATAGGGTTGCCAAATAAAAGGGAATCCTCTTGCTCTTAACAGGAATGAAATGGGCACTTTCGGTCAAATGGTCTTCGATTACCTAAATGCTAGTATTCCCATCTCTAGAGTGGGGCAAACCATCTATGAAATCCATCGAAATGATGTCCCACTTCTACTCTGACACATCTAAGGGCTGAAATAATCCATCTAGTTTATGCTGCTCCGCCTTAACCCTTTGGCAAATAAGACACTTAGCTACAAACTCCGCCACATCCTTCTTCATGCTATTCCAATGAAACATCATCTTCATATCCTTATACATCTTGTCACCACTTGGATGAATAGTCATACGGGAATGTTGTGCTTCCTCTAAAACCGCTTTTGACAAATCACTAGCGCAGGGAACATAAAGCCTCCCATCTCTCCTAAGCCATCCTTTGCAATCCATGGAATAACGTTGGAGATGTCTAGAGACCTCTCCTCATCCAATCCTGTCCATAATGCCCATGAGCTCCGAATCCTCTCGCTGCCTCGAGCTAATCTGACCCCTAAGGGTAGGCCTCACTTCAAGCGTAGCTAACAATCCAGAGGTAATGTCCATAGAGGGCTTAAAATCAAAAGTGGAAATAAACTCCAAGCTCTTCCACTCTACGAGCAAAGGACTAAGGGTTGCTTTCTTCCTACTCAATGTATCTGCAACCACGTTATCTTCGCCAGGGGTATAAGCTATCTCAAAATCATACGACGCCAAAATCTCCATCCACCATTGCCACCTCAGGTTCAAGTCCTTCTGTAAGAATAGGCATTTCAACGATTTGTGGTCCGTGAAAAGCTTAAACATTTCTTCAAGCAATAGTGTCTCCAAGACTTGAGTGAAAAAACTATGGCATCTAACTCCAAATCATGGGTAAGGTAGTTCTTCTTATGCACCTCATATGCCTGCTACCATAACATCCACCCTTCCTTCTTGCATCAACACCGCTCCTAGACCCGTCTCGCATGCATCAATGTATATAGTAAAAGGTTTAGCTCCATCGAGTAGAACTAACACTGGTGCACTAGTAAGGACTCTCTTATGTTTCGTGAAGGAATCCTCACAATCTATGTCCCACATGAAAGTTTTATTCTTCTTAGTAAGGCGTGTGAGTGGTGCCGAAATCTTGGCAAAGTCTTCAATGAACTTCTTGTAATAGTCTGCCAATCCTAGAAGCTCATAACTCTGGTTACATTCTTGGAGGACTTCCAATATTGCGCTGCAATCACCTTAGCGGGGTCAAAAGCCAAACCATCCTTCAAGACCACGTACTCCAAGAAACTTACCTCTTCTCTCCAAAAGTGGCACTTCGAAAACTTAGCTCTCAAATGATGACTGCGAAGTGTTGAAAGAACCTCCTCTAAATGAACAGCATGCTCCTCCATATTCTTGGAAAATGCCAAGATGTCATCCACAAATACCACCACAGACTTATTTAAGACCTATCCAAAGACGTAGCTCATCAAGTCCACAAAGTTGGCCGGGGCATTATTTATCCCCAAAGGCATAACCAACCACTCACAAAATCCATCTAGAGTCCTAAACGCAGTTTTATCTATGCTATCATTGGCGACCTAAGCTGATGGAATCCTGCGGCTAAATCAAGCCGGGAGAATACCTAAGTGCCAACCAACTGGTCAAAAAGATCATCAATCCTAGGGAGTGGATATCAGTTCTTCTTTGTGAGCTTATTTAATTCCCTATAATCAACGCAAAATCGAAGAGAACCATCTGCTCTAACAGCAAAGACAACCGGTGCTCCCCACTCCGATATGCTCCTTGTAATGCAACCCTTCATCAAAAGCTCATGGATCCGCTTGCTCAATTCCTTCCTCTCCCTAGGTGCCATGTGTCACTACAAGAAAAAATACATTTTACAACAATAATTTTGCAACAACTGCTAAGATCGTTGTAGATAAAATTGGTCATTTACAACATTTGTTATAAAAATGTCATAAATAACATTTTTTGACAACGATCTTTTAACAAATGTTAAAATAAAATTGTTTCCACGACATCTTAAAAAATAGTAGCAAATAATAGACTTTAACAACATTTATCCTGCATTGTGATAATTTAAAATGATTAATGCATGTTGTTAAAGTGCTTAACTTTGAAGATGTCTTTTGATGTTGTAAAAGTATTAGATTTCAATAACTTTTGTCAAGGGTTGCAAGCTTACACTAGTTAACAATTTTCTTTGAATATAGTAAAATTGAAGTTATTTCATAATATATATACAAGTTTTTATTAATTGAACATTATGAAAACTTTTATATATGTAAACAATGTTTGACGTGGCTTGCATTTTATTAGTGTCGGTGCATGGATTTAATTATGATCAGTCCTACATCGCAAGATTCATAAAGGAGATTATATATATGTGACTGGTAATAAGTAAGAACGAGGATTATTTTTGTCACGATAGGTTATTCCATGATCACGCATGTTCCACGGGGTATTTTGGCATATACTACCGCGTCACTTGTATTAAAGAGCTTCATTTAGTGGTCTTGCTCTATGACACATAATGAAGCTCGAGCATACGCATATGCGAGAGGGTGCTTAAACTTCAACATAGTATTATAGTGATGGTTTGAGGGGTTAATATTGTAACAACCTCTATTTCCAGCATACTGTAATTAGGATACTTGTTTGTTTTATTAACTGATAAATGATTATCAATCATGTTTAAACGCCTAAAGGATAATCCGATGGATAAGGCTTCCATAGAGAAACCCTTTAACACAAGTTCGTATCCTGTTAGCGTAATCTTTCTTGTTGTACCTTAAACATGTATTTTGGGGTAGTGCATACTTCTTCAAAATGTTATAAATGATGAGCCCAATTGACGTCTATTATAGCTATTTTTAAAAAAAAAATCATGTTTAAAGCCAGTAACTTAAAAGTAAAGTTTTGAAGATATTGTTAGTTGGTGTTAACAAACTTATATACTTATACATAACTTTTGGTGTGCGCTTTATTATCATTTCATTAATTTCTATATATTCTTATTTGAGTTAAAAAAAATTGTTTTTTTAATTAAAACGACGTTAGTGTGGTTTTCAACCCGACTATTGGGTAGGTTTGTCTATTATGGGCTTGTACAATCAAATAGCGAAAAGCCAAAGAAAAAAGGAACATTAAAGGTATTATCTTTGGCATGTCTCCTTAACTCATTCCATAGTTATTTAATTTATTTATCCATGAATATCAAATCAAGGTTCTCAAACTTGATCTACTATTTAAATGATAATAAGTTTTCTTTTCAAAAGATTTTGACTTTTTTCATAAACTTCCAAATTCTCGTACTTGCATATTTTGAGTTTAAAATTCAAATTCAAAACCAAAATTATTAAAATTAAAGTTTACTATCTTTATATTTGTATATTTTCTCTTTCATGTTGTAAATTTTTGAATGCAAAATCAAAATTTAAATTTTCTCATTCAGTTGAAAAACCCCAAATTTTTGAAATTAAAGCTCATACATTTGAAATACAAGCACCAAATCAAAACGTGTCTTTGAATTTTAAAATATTCAGTTTTTGATAATCTCGATTTGAATTTCAAGTATGAAGTACAAATTTTAAAACTAAAATTTTTGAATTTTTAATTTTCATATAAATTGGTTTCCTTTTTGTTAAGAAGGTTTGTCAATTCTGAAAGGGAGTGCGGATTAAGGATCTTAAGGCTAATTTAACATTAGAGGGAGGATGAATAGCATTTAATGGATTCTAAGACTTATATGAACTAATTTAAAAATTATGACATAAAAAAATGCAAAACTTGATCATAGAAAAATCACAGAATCAAACACAGATGCAGAAAGTAAATAAAAAGCAGCAAAAGGAAAGAACATACCGGATTTTAAACTGGTTTGGAGTTACCCTACATCTGGTCTTGCACCAAGGCAAACACCTCATACAGATTTTTATTATACCAATGTCGAGATTACAATCCTTAATTTCTAAAGGCCTTGAGTACCCTCTTGTCTTCGAGTTCGGGGCAAACTCTCTTGATTTACGGGACACAAGATCACCCAATTGATTTCCGAGCACAACCACACCTTATAAAGAGACTCGATAAACTTTTGATTACAAATTGATTTTATAACTCTGAATAGCACTTTGATCTTCGAGAGAGGGTAGAGAATCAAATAAGAATGAGATTCTAATTTGATTCGCCTGAGAATTTGGCAGAATTTCGACACGATCTCAAAAATATGAAAATTTTAGAATATGAATTTGTGGAGAAGGAGTGAAGGAAATAAGAAAACTAGTTAGTTAAAAATTTCGTTTGTAAAGGCTATTTATAGACCGGCAATGGTCATAACCATTCGTGAAGAGATTTAAACGAATAGACACTTCTTTTGAAAATTGAAACTTTTGAATTTAACGGACGCCGTGTTGACATGGGGTATCCCATGATGTCGACATCCTTTAGTTAAAAATAATGTAAAATTTGTTTCGAAAATGGTGTTGAAAGGAAAACAAGATGAAATGATTTTGGAGTAAAATAAACTAATTTTCCTATGTTTTAAAACAAAGAAGAGTAGAAAAATATATTTTTAAAATGTATATATAAATTTGATTTTAAATCTCATGTATATATATATATATATATATATTATAGAAAAAAATAAAAATCAGAAGATAGTTTTAAAAACAAATGAAGTTTAAAACAAGAGTTTATTTAAAAAAACAAAGAATATTTTAAGGCTAAAACATCTTTTTGAAAATCATCTGAAAAGATAATTTTTAAAGCTAAAACATTTTGAAAAGCAGTTTTGAAAATCATTTTGAAAAACCATTTTGAAGTAGTTTTGCAAGTTTCTTCCTGCAGAATATCTCATCACATCAGGACTCGAGAACTTGTACAAAATCAGGATGTTCGTGGGTTTATAAGCCACTATCATAGGTTTGTAAGCTACTTGTCATGGGTTTGTAAGCCACTAAGAAGATAGAAATGGGTTCCATCCCAAATGAAATTTGGAATGAAGAATTCCGTGCTATTATGGAGTTTTAACAAAAACTAGACACTTATCTTGAAATCTTAATCTTGACACTCTAGAGTCTTCAATCTTGATATCTCCATTCTGAATCTTGAGTATTGAGTCTTTATACTGATCAGTCTTCGGTAATCATTATGTGCATGTATACACACACACACACATATAGTTCCTGCATATACATATCTATATAGACAATAGTGCTAGTATATATTTTATAATAAGATATGTTAAAAGGTTGTTGTCATCAAAACCAACATCTCAGTTCCTAACAATCTCCCCCGTTTTGATGATGACAACATGTATTTATAAAATATACTTATCATACCATAACTCCCCCTTACTCCATGACTCCCCTTTACTCTAAGACAACTACTATTTTATAGCTTCTCCCTCTTTGTCATCAACAAAAACTTCTTATTAATAAATTCCCTAAACTTGATATAAGATAATCAACCATAATATAATTGAGTAATCCATATATGTGTAAAAGTGCTCAGTGTGACCAAAAGTATGAAATGTTATCATAAATGTGAAGTGTGATTATAAGTGTGATCATAAGTGTAATCCAGAAGTAAATCAATCATCATCCCATCATATTTACAGTAATTATTCAATTCAATCATATATACACCATATGTTTTAAATAAGTCAAGTCAATCAAGTTTAAAATACACCAATCAAATCAAACAACATACGGAATGACTAGAATCCATCTTCTCCAAAGATAGGGTCTACTTTGATGGTGTCCCATTCTTCTTTATCTTTGTCGAGAGAGACTGGTGGATTTTCTTCGAGATTGTCCTTGTTAAGAGTTGAGATCATCCAACCAAGGGTGTCGAAATGTCTCTCTTGCTCCTTGATCATCTGCATTTGAGTCAATTCTAAGTGGTGCTGATTACGAAGTATGAATGTAAGTCTATTCTTGAAGGAAGTGAGAGTTTATTTAAGATTATCACTAAGATTCTTAATCGGAGAAGCCGTAATTCAAGAAATAGGAAGAAATGTGAAAGGGAGTGATTAGAAATGAACTTTAATAATATATTTTGGAAGAAACAAGTATAAATAAGGGTAAAAAGACGATCAAAATGAATAGACACAAGTTAGTTATGTGAAATTAAAATTTGAAGGTGTAACAACTTTCTGGCTATTGTATGTCGACATGGAGGGATGGTGGATGTCGACATGCCTCTGCCTAAAGTGACAATTTGCTTTGTTTTGAATATTATGAACAAATCTTAGCAACTAAAATTTGTATAATATAAAAACAAGCAATTACAGAGACAAGTAAAGTTGAATAACAGGAAATAAAAGATTTCATTAATGATTCTAGTCAACATTACATAAAATAATATAGTATTAACTAAAAAAGAGAAAATATATGGATAGAACTTGAAGTAAACAAGATAACATGAACTAAAACTAATTAGTGAAGATGAAGAAGATGATAGTCCAAGCATTCTACTAACTTCTCGAAGAACTTGTCGACTTTAGTGGAAATCTTATCCATTTTCTTACTCATTGATCTTTTGAGTGTCTTTTGATTTTCTACTATAATTCTTTGATTATTGAGAATGGTCTAATTGGATAGATTAGCGGGATTAGTAGGATATTCAATACTCTCTAAAGACGTTTCTTGATCTTCCTCTTCATCCTCTTCAATTTCCATTCCTTCCTCTTCCTCTTCCTCTTCTTCTTCCTCCATTTCCTCCATCTCTTCGTGAGCAAGCCTTTCTTCCTTTTCCATGGTGTTTCATATGGTTGAAACACTAATGGAATTTGCATAAGGGAAATGTTTTCATGGTTTAACACTTTTCTAGTTGTAACGACCCAGAATTTCTGTCAATTAAAATTTGTATATTTAATTAATTTTAAATATTAATAAGTGAAATTTATAAGTTGAATAGATTTTATTTCGAATAATTGGATTTAATTGAATAATTAAAACGATAATTTAATATGTTAAATTACAGAAATAATTGAAAATTGGGTTAAATATGATTGAAAATGATTTGTAAAATTTTATTTTATCATGTTGGAGTTAGAACGATATTATAGAACTTTTAAAATTGAATTTAGAGTTTATTTGTGAAAATTGAATATTTTAATATTTAATTATCGACTGAAAAATAGCCAATTTTCGAACAGTCTCAGAATTGGACGAAACTAGTTCCATTGGATCCGTAATAGTTTGTTATTATTGGATTTCAATTTTCGTAGCAATCGAGGTTTTCGTTTGACCGTGACAGCTCGAAACGCATCGAAATTGTTTTAATATTTATTTGGCGAGTTAAAATAGCCATTTTTCAAACAGTCTCGGATTTCGACGAAACCAGTTTCATCGGATCCGTAATGTGATATTATTGTATGCTTTCAACTTTCGTGTCAATCGGATTTACCGTTTGTCCGGGGCAAGTTAAAACGCCTAGAAATTTAATTTACCGATTTAATTTTAAATCGAACGTTTATTGTCATAACTCGCACAGATTACCAAATTAGCTCCCGAAACACGTTCCATTGTGTTCGAAACGCGGGGTAAACCTTAGGAATGCCAACCGGCACGCTTCGTTTGGAGTCTGGAAAACCGGAATGAATAGTGTTCGTTTTATTTTCTATAAATAGACCATTTATTCACAAAATAATAAAAAAAAATTTAGCTAGGATTCCATTTCAATGGCCGGCCGCCTCTTATGCAATGAATGGCCAGAAAGCTCCTCTCTTTCGCCCTCAAAATCTTCAAATCCATCGTTTAATTCAAGAAACTTTCTACATGAAAGTTGTAGAGGGTAGTACGCTCTACAAAGTGAATGGCTATGATGAAGAATAGTGCTATGGATCGACCAGAATTTCGCCACAAGGGCCGGTCGTTCATTATTGAATCACGTGCTATAGGCACAACCGAGCTTTGCAATATTGCAGCCGAGTGTGGAGCATGGGTTGATGCTTGAAATGGTGGAGCTTGATCGGCTTGGAAGTGATGGATTTGGTGGCGGCAATTAGGGTTGAACGATGGAAATTGGGTGCGGCTGCGTTCGAATACGAAGAAGAAGGGGTTTTGCGTTCTGCGGCCACGATGTTGCGGGGTGGGATCCTACGGCTGAGATATGTTAGGGTTAGAAAAATATAATATAAATGTTGTAAATTTATAATTAAAAATTCGTGTAACTTTAAAAATTCGTATCTTTTTCATACGAGGTCGCAAAACGCGCAAAACCAGTTGCGTTGGAATCGTATGGATGAGCACTACGCTATGGAATTGGATTAGAGTCGTTTGGAGTTAGCGAAAATTTTGGATAAAATTTAAATGCGCGTTTAATTTTATTCGAAATAAAAGCTGAAAACGAAATTGAAATCAAGGTGAGAACTTCTCACTCAATCGAATCGGTTGCGATTTTAATTTTAAATAGTTAGATTTAAAATTATTGATTGTATGTTTGAATGATGATTGTTATCTATTGATTGTTAAAATAGACATTATACGCCGTTAGTAAGCGGAGGTTATTTATTAAAAACATATACCGCGAATATTTCATAGTACAGTGAAATTCGTATTATTTATGTACTTGGAGTTGATTTCCCGCATTATATAGCGGATGAGACCCTATTGCGTCGCCTATTAATCGAATAATATTTTAAATCTCATATACCGTGATAAATCCGTACTGGAACGGAATTGGTATTGTGCTAACATCTTTGGATGCAGGAAAACAGGTTGGAGGGATCCAACTGGATTCCTCAACAGTATTTATTTGATTTCAGATATTTTGATATTCATTGATTATCATATCGATATATGATGTCGTTGTTGTCGTGATTGACTATTTGGTGTGTAGCATCATTTGGGCCAATTTTGGAATTTTAAAAGGATTTTCAAAATGATTTTTGAAAGTATACGTTTATAAAATATTTTTGGAATTGATTCATTTTAAATAAATAAACGTTATAATGTTAATGTTACAAAAATTATGATTTTTGAGAAATATAGTTAAAAGTTGATTTTTGAAAATATGGGGTTAATGATTTTATAAAATGGTTTAAATTGGGACTTTTGAATTTATTGTAAAAAGTTTAAATATAGGATTTATAAAATTTGATTATTTTATAAATCAAAGAAAATGGTGAAATTATAAAGGAGTTTAAAGATGTTTTAAAAATAATAGTATAAATTAATTCATATAAAGGATTTATAAATTAAAATATTTGAATTATAAAACGAGTTTTTATAAGTGTTAGAATGAATTGTAAATGAATTTCATAAATGAATGAAATTTATAGAATTATAAACGGTGAAGTTATAAATGGAATTTTATAAGCAGTAGGTTTATAAAATTGTAAAGTTATTAAAAGAATAGATTTGGGTAAATAAATGAATCTTATAAGTTATAAGATTTATAATTTGGGAAGTTTAAAAGAACGATTTTGTAAACAAATAAATTATAAACATTTAACTTATAATGTGAACTTTTGGTATATAATTGACTTATAAATTGAAATAGGTTAATAAAGGAGATTTATAAAAGGAAGTTGTTATAAAATAAATAGAAATGGAATTTATAAACATTGTTTTATAAATCCGCAAACGGCTTATTTTGATAAGTAAATTGTTATAACTTATTAATGGAGTTATATTCACGTTTTAGACAGTAAATAATCCTTTAAGGTAAAATGTATAGAAATAATGAAATTGGTTAACGAGGTATATTCACGTTTTTGAAAAGTGAATAATATGTTAAAGAAAATGTTTTGGATGTGATGTTTTAAATAGAATTAAAACGATCTAACTATGTTAATTAAAACGATCTAACTATGTTTTTAAAAATGTGTTAAGATTCGAAACCATAGATTTCAACATTCATTGTTGAAATAGACGTTTTCGAGAAATAGAAGGAAATGGTGGACTATAACACTGTTGTTATAGTAAATGATTTCTGAAAGCAAATGTTTTGTATAGTATTGGGATTTATATATCTATCTTAATTTCGAATCCCTATACTAGTGATTTTGGGTTGTCGTAACGATGTTTTACGTAACATTCGTTTTGGCCCAAATAAACATGTTTAAGAGAATGATTTCCTTAAAGAATGAATATATACTTAATTTCGATTTAAGTATATTGAATATCTTCCAAGTGTTGAAAATAAATGGATTTGTGAATTACTTATTAATAAATAAGTATGGGAATGTTATCCAATATGAAGTGAATATTTAGAGAATTTATCTCTTTGAAGATAAATTGAAAATGAATAATCGAAATCGTGTATTCATAAATATTTTGGAATTGTAAATTCACTATGGAATTTATAAAAGAAAGGGGAATTTGTTTAAAAATAAACGTTGATTTATTTTTGAAGTGTGGGAATAAATTTACGGATTTGGAACGTAAATATAAAGTAAATCGTTAAGGATTTATTTAATTTGTTTAAATGAACCATGTTGAAATGAAAATATTTTCACATAAGGAAAATGATTGAAATTTGTTTTCAAAAGTGGTAAAGGCGAAAATTGATTTGAAAATTTGTTTTCGAATGGTTGAAGTGTGAAAATTATATATCTTGTAAAGATATTTTTGAAAAATAAATAATTTGGAAAATTATTTGGAATCTGGTGATGTTATGCATATCCATTGATAGTTCAATAACCGACTATCAATATTTAACTTTGAATGGGTATTTGTTGTGATTTGCTTGAATTTGAATGCCACACTTATTTTTAAATAAGCGCTCACTATTCGGATTAGCCGGGAAAGGACCTTGGGGTCGTATAACCCATTCCGAATATGCGATACGTCGTTATGAATTGCATTTGAAGACCGGTGTTGAAGACCGGTGTTGAAGACCGGATATTTTCAAAAGCGAAAGGACAACTCGTCGAATGTCTTTGCATCGACTGGTCCCCGGTATAGAGACTATATATGTGATGGGAAGTCCGGTTGTGATTAGTGAATATCCGGATTGCAAGGACTTCTTTGTAAGTGCCTTCGGTTCTGTTCGATCCCGGAACAGACTTGTATGGATTGTATGTCTGACATTACAAATTGAGATATAAAGCTGATTTCTTTCAAATATATTTCTGTTGATGGCGGAGAATTTATTCTCTTAGCTTAACACCCTTCTCTGAGACGTACGAGCTTAGAGGTTATGTAGTTGAAGGTTATTAGCGATATATTGCCAATTTGGTAATGTGACATGCTGAGTGTTGCTGTGAAATGATCATTGTTTGATCATTTGTGATATGATCATTTGTATGATCATTTATCTTTGTCATCATTACTTTGATTATTTGTTGACCCAAAGCATGGCTTTGTACCAAAGCGTGGCTTTGTGGACGAGACTTCGTCGGACCTCACACCCCGGAAATGGTCAAAACAGGAAGGATGCAGCAAGGTTATTAGGGGTAGCGCCCTTTAGTGTATGTCATTCCTTCTGGATAGAGGTGGTATCATGGTATGGAGCCCAGATATTTAACCTTTGTTGTTGCTGCAAACTTATTACTTTGTGGTTGTTGGAAATCGAGGATCCTCGGATGTAGATCGGTTACGATCGGGGGATGGCATATTCGTGTCAGTAGTTACCCAGTTAGGGTTAAGCCGGCCTTGTGTTGGCAGAGATCCGGTTTGGTTCTCGGGACGTCATTCCAGAGGCGTTTCCATGTGGCGATGGAAAGTTCCTTGGCCTGACCATTTGTTGGAAATCCAAAGAAACAATACGAGACTTGTACGGTTTTAGTTGTAGAACCTGCCATCTAATATGATAGCTATAGTAAGCATAATATAATGGTACCTATGTTGGCTAAGATTTATATCTTTACTTTCAAAATGATTTTTCCTACACTATGCACTAGTAATAATATCAAATGTTTCTTTTTAATACGTATCAAGCATCTTTGACTATCATAAGGAGAAATCTCCTCCGATTCTGCATTTGCATTGTGTGTGTGTGCGGAAGGCCTTATAGTAGTCTCATTTTTAAAAGCATTGCAAATCTATTTTAAAATTATCCTATTCTTTGTTTTAAAGATAAATAACTGTTTTAAAGTTCTCACACCAGTCACATGACTGACTCGGAGTTTATTGTTTTCCTTCCTAAATTCTGGGTGCCCACCAATTTCCACACGGGCAGTCAAGAGTTAAGGTTTATCAGGATATTCTAGAATTCAGGAGTTGCTGGAGGCAAGATGGATGGCATGGCGTATTACTAGTATATAGTATTTCTTTTCCGCTGTTTGTTGTTGTTTAATAGTTGTACACTCTGATAATGTGATGTGATGTGATGTAATGTAGTAACTGATATAGTTCTTTGTTTAAAGATTATTCATTTATCTATTATATGTTGTTCCGCTGCGATTGTGAGATTCTGATGTTGTTCTGTTGTTTTCTTTCTGTTCTGTTCTATCTTTTTTCCTTCTTCTTCTATCTTTTTCTTTTTCTTAAAACCCTAAGTGTTCGGTTTTCCGGCATTCGAGTTCTCGGCAGTTGATACAACTTATAAGAATTGAATTATAATTAAAGTGATTTACAATTGTGAAATAAACTTATATATATAATAAGTGAAACTATATGAATATATTTATGAATATGAGTTGTAATAAAAATGAATTTAAAGTTAAATGAAAATTTACTTTAGAATGAGAATATGAATTGGATTTATAAGTTGGAATTTAAGTTAAGTAAAGCCAAATAATGTTGAAATGGAATATAACTTAAGAGATGTTGAATGAAGTTGATTTTGGTATCAAAGTAAATTAATAAAGTTAAGTGATAAATGTGAACTTGAGTCATGTAATGAGATTCAACTTGAAATGTTAAATGAATTAGCAATTGAATTAATTGAATTGAATGTAAATAAATTAAATGTAAATTAAGTTGATATGAAATAATGAATGTAGGTGTTAATTCATTAAAATCTAATGTTATTGGAAGTTGAAAGCTTGAATGAAAATCAATTTAATTAAACCAATTGAAAGTAAAGGTGTTGAACCAAAATGAATGTAATGAAAAGCAAAGGAATTTGGTTGTAATTAATATACATTGGTTGTTATATGATTGTTAGTTGATTGTGTATAATTCATTAAGTGTTAATGAAATTGAAAGCTAAATTAATTGAAATCCAATTGGAATTTAAGTGAATCTCAAATAGAATTGAATTTGATTTGAAAGTGAACCAACTTGAATATGAATTAGTGAATATAAACTAATTGAAAATGAATGTTAGTAAAAAAAAACATCCACTGTTAATGAATCAAATGTGATTAAATTGAAAACCCATTTCATTGAATATTAATGAGAATATGAATGAATATTTATTGATTATGAATGTTAGTTGGATGCTAGTTGGTTGATGGTTGAATTTATTGCTTTTGTTGCATTTGCTATGTTGACATATATAGTTATTATGTTGCTATATGCTGTATATCGATATTATTGTCTATATACATGTTTCTCATTTGTTTGTTGAGTGTTTAGTAGGGGTGGATCGCATTTGCTTCGCATTTGGAGCTCGCTTTCGCGCTATATTAGCCGTATATGCTCGCTAATAATATATAAGGTACATATCTCGGATTAAATATCGTACTTTTACACTTTTTTCCCCGCGGGATGCCTCATCACTTGATGATATGTATATTTGTGATATATATACTGTCATTTTTTTTTTCGAATCGAGCCGCGCAAAGGAGACTATGGCGAATTTTTCCGAAAATTTAAGGCGTTAGAATATTTTTGAGAAAAATTGAAAAATTTTGAAAACTAAAATTTTGATTTGGAGTTGAAAGTTAAACAATAGTAGTTGTTTTTGAAAAAATAACTAAGTATGATTTGAAAACTTAGTAAAGATTTTGTAAGAAGTTTAACTATGGATTTATGGAAAGTTAATAGATTCTATAACTTTTCTTACTTGGTAATTTCGAGGATGAAATTCTTTTAAGGGGGAAGTATGTAACGACCCAGAATTTCTGTCAATTAAAATTTGTATATTTAATTAATTTTAAATATTAATAAGTGAAATTTATAAGTTGAATAGATTTTATTTCGAATAATTGGATTTAATTGAATAATTAAATCGATAATTTAATATGTTAAATTACAGAAATAATTGAAAATTGGGTTAAATATGATTGAAGATGATTTGTAAAATTTTATTTTATCATGTTGGAGTTAGAACGATATTATAGAACTTTTAAAATTGAATTTAGAGTTTATTTGTGAAAATTGAATATTTTAACATTTAATTATCGACTGAAAAATAGCCAATTTTCGAATAGTCTCAGAATTGGACGAAACTAGTTCCATTGGATCCATAATAGTTTGTTATTATCGGATTTCAATTTTCGTAGCAAACGGAGTTTTCGTTTGACCGTGGCAGCTCGAAACGCATCGAAATTATTTTAATATTTATTTGGCGAGTTAAAATAGTCATTTTTCAAACAGTCTCGGATTTTGACGAAACTAATTTCATCGGATCCGTAATGTGATATTATTGTATGGTTTCAAATTTCGTGTCAATCGGATTTACCGTATGTCCAGGGTAAGTTAAAACGCCTAGAAATTTGATTTACCGATTCAATTTTAAATCGAACGTTTATTGCCATAACTCGCACAGATGATCGAATTAGCTCCCGAAACATGTTCAATTGTGTTCGGAATGCGGGGTAACTCTTAGGAACGCCAACCGGCACGCTTCGTTTGGAGTCCGGAAAACCGGAATGAATAGTGTTCGTTTTATTTTCTATAAATAGACCATTTATTCACAAAATAATTAAAAAAAAATTAGCTAGGGTTCCATTTCAATGGCCGGCCGCCTCTTATGCAATGAATGGCCAGAAAGCTCCTCTCTTTCTCCCTCAAAATCTTTAAATCCATCGTTTAATTCAAGAAACTTTCTACATGAAAGTTGTAGAGGGTAGTACGCTCTACAAAGTGAACGGCTATGATGAAGAATAGTGCTACGGATCGACCAGAATTTCGCCACAAGGTTCGGCCGTTCATCATTGAATCACGTGCTATAGGCACGACCGAGCTTGCAATATTGCAGCCGAGTGTAGAGCATGGGTTGACGCTTGAAATGGTGGAGCTTGATCAACTTGGAAGTGATGGATTTGGTGGCGGCAATTAGGGTTGAACGATGGAAATTGGGTGCGACTGCATTCGAATACGAGGAAGAAGGGGTTTTGCGTTCTGCGGCCACGATGTTGCAGGGTGGGATCCTACAGCTGAGATCTGTTAGGGTTAGAAAAATATAATATAAATGTTGTAAATTTATAATTAAAAATTCATGTAACTTTAAAAATTCGTATCTTTTTCATACGGGGTCGAAAACGCGCGAAACTAGTTGCGTTGGAATCGTATGGACGAGCACTACGCTATGGAATTAGATTGGAGTCGTTTGGAGTTAGCGAAAATTTCGGGTAAAATTTAAACGCGCGTTTAATTTTATTCGAAATGAAAGCTGAAAA
Source organism: Allium cepa (assembly GCA_030765085.1). NCBI lineage: Eukaryota > Viridiplantae > Streptophyta > Magnoliopsida > Asparagales > Amaryllidaceae > Allium > Allium cepa. Next base: position 276,967,662 of record CM060934.1, on the reverse strand, counting down.
CGAAATTGAAATCAAGGTGAGAACTTCTCACTCAATCGAATCGGTTTCGGTTTTAATTTTAAATAGTTAGATTTAAAATTGTTGATTGTATATTTGAATGATGATTGTTATCTATTGATTGTTAAAATAGACATTATACGCCGTTAGTAAGCGGAGATTATTTATTAAAAACATATACCGCGAATATTTCACAGTACAGTGAAATTCGTATTATTTATGTACTTGGAGTTGATTTCCCGCATTATATAGCGGATGAGACCCTATTGCGCCGCCTATTAAGCGAATAATATTTTAAATCCCATATACCGCGATAAATCCGTACTGGAACGGAATTGGTATTGTGCTAACATCTTTGGATGCAGGAAAACAAGTTGGAGGGATCCAACTGGATTCCTCAACAGTATTTATTTGATTTCAGATATTTTGATATTCATTGATTATCATATCGATATATGATGTCGTTGTTGTCATGATTGACTATTTGGTGTGTAGCATCATTTGGGCCAATTTTGGAATTTTAAAAGGATTTTCAAAATAATTTTTGAAAGTATACGTTTATAAAATATTTTTGGAATTGATTCATTTTAAATAAATAAACGTTATAATGTTAATGTTATGAAAATTATGATTTTTGAGAAATATAGTTAAAAGTTGATTTTTGAAAATATGGGGTTAATGATTTTATAAAATGGTTTAAATTGGGACTTTTGAATTTATTGTAAAAATTTTAAATATAGGATTTATAAAATTTGATTATTTTATAAAGCAAAGAAAATGGTGAAATTATAAAGGAGTTTAAAGATGTTTTAAAAATAATAGTATAAATTAATTCATATAAAGGATTTATAAATTAAAATATTTGAATTATAAAACGAGTTTTTATAAGTGTTAGAATGAATTGTAAATGAATTTCATAAATGAATGAAATTTATACAATTATAAACGGTGAAGTTATAAATGGAATTTTATAAGCAGTAGGTTTATAAAAATTGTAAAGTTATTAAAAGAATAGATTTGGGTAAATAAATGAATCTTATAAGTTATAAGATTTATAATTTGGGAAGTTTAAAAGAACGATTTTGTAAACAAATAAATTATAAGCATTTAACTTATAATGTGAACTTTTGGTATATAATTGACTTATAAATTGAAATAGGTTAATAAAGGAGATTTATAAAAGGAAGTTGTTATAAAATAAATAGAAATGGAATTTATAAACATTGTTTTATAAATCCGCAAACGGCTTATTTTGATAAGTAAATTGTTATAACTTATTAATGGAGTTATATTCACGTTTTAGACAGTGAATAATCCTTTAAGGTAAAATGTATAGAAATGATGAAATTGGTTAACGAAGTATATTCACGTTTTTGAATAGTGAATAATATGTTAAAGAAAATGTTTTGGATGTGATGTTTTAAATAGAATTAAAACGATCTAACTATGTTTTTAAAAATGTGTTAAGATTCGAAACCATAGATTTCAACATTCATTGTTGAAATAGACATTTTCGAGAAATAGAAGGAAATGGTGGACTATAACACTGTTGTTATAGTAAATGATTTCCGAAAGGAAATGTTTTGTATAGTATTGGAATTTATATATCTATCTTAATTTCGAATCCCTATACTAGTGATTTTGGGTTGTCGTAACGATGTTTTATGTAACATTCGTTTTGGCCCAAATAAATATGTTTAAGAGAATGATTTCCTTAAAGAATGAATATATATTTAATTTTGATTTAAGTATATTGAATATCTTCCAAGTGTTGAAAATAAATGGATTTGTGAATTACTTATTAATAAATAAGTATGGGAATGTTATCCAATATGAAGTGAATATTTAGAGAATTTATCTCTTTGAAGATAAATTGAAAATGAATAATTGAAATCGTGTGTTCATAAATATTTTGGAATTGTAAATTCACTATGGAATTTATAAAAGAAAGGGGAATTTGTTTAAAAATAAACGTTGATTTATTTTTGAAGTGTGGGAATAAATTTACGGATTTGGAGCGTAAATATAAAGTAAATCGTTAAGGATTTATTTAATTGGTTTAAATGAACCATGTTGAAATGAAAATATTTTCGCATAAGGAAAATGATTGAAATTTGTTTTCAAAAGTGGTAAAGGTGAAAAGTGATTTGAAAATTTGTTTTCAAATGGTTGAAGTGTGAAAATTATATATCTTGTAAAGATATTTTTGGAAAATAAATAATTGGAAAATTATTTGGAATCTAGTGATGTTATGCATATCCATTAATAGTTCAATAACCGACTATCAATATTTACCTTTGAATGGGTATTTGTTGTGATTTGCTTGAATTTGAATGCCACACTTATTTTTTAATAAGCGCTCACTATTTGGGTTAGCCGGGAAAGGACCTTGGGGTCGTATAACCCATTCCGAATATGTGATACGTCGTTATGAATTGCATTTGAAGACCGGTGTTGAAGACCGGATATTTTCAAAAGCAAAAGGATAACTCATCGAATGTCTTTGCATCGACTGGTCCCCGGTATAGAGACTATATATGTGATGGGAAGTCCGGTTGTGATTAGTGAATATCCGGATTGCAAGGACTTCTTTGTAAGTGCCTTCGGTTCTGTTCGATCCCGGAACAGACTTGTATGGATTGTATGTCTGACATTACAAATTGAGATATAAAGCTGATTTCTTTCAAATATATTTCTGTTGATGGCGGAGAATTTATTCTCTTAGCTTAACACCCTTCTCTGAGACGTACGAGCTTAGAGGTTATGTAGTTGAAGGTTATTAGCGATATATTGCCAATTTGGTAATGTGACATGCTGAGTGTTGCTGTGAAATGATCATTGTTTGATCATTTGTGATATGATCATTTGTATGATCATTTATCTTTGTCATCATTACTTTGATTATTTGTTGACCCAAAGCATGGCTTTGTACCAAAGCGTGGCTTTGTGGACGAGACTTCGTCGGACCTCACACCCCGGAAATGGTCAAAACAGGAAGGATGCAGCAAGGTTATTAGGGGTAGCGCCCTTTAGTGTATGTCATTCCTTCTGGATAGAGGTGGTATCATGGTATGGAGCCCAGATATTTAACCTATGTTGTTGCTGCAAACTTATTACTTTGTGGTCATTGGAAATCGAGGATCCTCGGATGTAGATCGGTTACGATTGGGGGATGGCATATTCGTGTCAGTAGTTACCCAGTTAGGGGTAACCCGGCCTTGTGTTGGCAGAGATCTGGTTTGGTTCTCGGGACGTCATTCCAGAGGCGTTTCCATGTGACGATGGGAAGTTCCTTGGCCTGACCATTTGTTGGAAATCCAAAGAAACAATACGAGCCTTGTACGGTTTTAGTTGTAGAACCTGCCATCTAATATGGTAGCTATAGTAAGCATAATATAATGGTACCTATGTTGGCTAAGATTTATATCTTTACTTTCAAAATGATTTTTCCTACACTATGCACTAGTAATAATATCAAATGTTTCTTTTTAATACGTATCATGCATCTTTGACTATCATAAGGAGAAATCTCCTCCGATTCTGCGTTTGCATTGTGTGTGTGTGCGGGAGGCCTTATGGTAGTCTCATTTTTAAAAGCATTGCGAATCTATTTTAAAATTATCCTATTCTTTGTTTTAAAGATAAATAACTATTTTAAAGTTCTCACACCAGTCACATGACTGACTCGGAGTTTATTGTTTTCCTTCCTAAACTCTGGGTGCCCACCAATTTCCACACGGGCAGTCAAGAGTTAAGGTTTATCAGGATATTCTGGAATTCAGGAGTTGCTGGAGGCAAGATGGATGGCATGGCGTATTACTAGTATATAGTATTTCTTTTCCGCTGTTTGTTGTTGTTTAATAGTTGTACACTCTGATAATGTAATGTAATGTGATGTAATGTAATAACTGATATAGTTCTTTGTTTAAAGATTATTCATTTATCTATTATATGTTGTTCCGCTGCGATAGTGAGATTCTGATGTTGTTCTGTTGTTTTCTTTCTGTTCTGTTCTATCTTTTTCCTTCTTCTTCTATCTTTTTCTTTTTCTTAAAACCCTAAGTGCTCGGTTTTCCGGCATTCGAGTTCTCGGCAGTTGATATAGTGAACGTATTGATGTCGGTTTTCGGAAGTCGAAGAATCGGGTCCTTACACTAGTTATAAATTATTCCCTTTTTAAATTAACTCCAAAGTAATTAAAAATCTGAGTGAGATAAACTCCATGATATAATGTATTTTCACCCACAGTAAAATTCTTGGACCTTTGCTCATCCAAAATAACTTGAGCCCAATTCATATCATAATTTTTAAAAATTGCAAAAGGAGCTTTGTAAACTTTCAAAGTTGGGTTGTTGTAGTTTCCCGATCTTGGTATAAGGGTGTGGTTAATAAGAAGGTTAACAATTCTTGCTTTTGGATGAAAATAACGGTTTTTGAATTCAAAATTGTCATCCCCTTCAAAGATGTGATGAAATGTCTCTCGATCATTTTCATTTATTTGAAATTCCATGAGATTCATTTCGGTATACCTGCATCCCAGAATATTTCCTAAAATTTCCCAATCCAAAACTATTTGTATTCCTTTAACACTACTCCATTGTCCATCTTGCCCATTTTAAAAACCACGATTCAAATTCACATAAAACATCTTAACAATTTTTGGATAACATATAAAATCATTTTTTTGTCATCTACTACACTAAGAATAGAACATTGTTGAAAAATATTTTCGATTTCATAAGATGAAAAATCCTCAAAAATAGAAAATTTCTCCGTATGAATTTTTACAAAGTTTACATAGTTGATGTAAGCTTTGATAGCTTCTGAGTCATTAAAAGAAAGTTTTTGATAGCTTTTGGAAACCTAATAGTGTTAGGAGTGCTTGAAGTAGCCATTGAAGAAGTTTGAGAGGACTTGAAAATAATAAGGATAAATTTGAAATTTGAAATAAAAGTGAAAAGTGATGATAAGGAGAGTGAATTAAATAGAGATTATATAGACATGTTCTCTGGTCAAGAGGCATCTTTCCATAGTATTACAGTTGGTGAAAAGGTTGGAGGGAAATTCAAAAGTTCGAATTCAAATTTTGAAATCAAATTTCTGAGGGGCATGTCAACATAGGGTATCCAGGTATGTCGACTTGTGCCTATTAAATCAAAGGTCAAGTGTCTATTCATAATTTCTAGTCAATGTATATATTATATCATATATTCTACTTATATAATTCCTATGATTACGTAATACATAAATACTTAAATATTAATAATTTAATATTTAAAATATTATTAAAGTAATATTATTTTTGAATTTAAAATTCAAATTTCAAGGGATAAATTTGAATTAAAAATTCAAGGAATTTTTTTTTATAAATCAAGCAAACAAACAAGCATCCATTCAAAAAAATTAAAAGTAATGTAAATGCATGCCTATTTTTAGATCTATACTTCCATCATCGTCTGATTCATGAATAGCAGTGAAACACATATTTGAATTATCCATCTTCTTTTCGTCGTCGTTGGATGATGAGTCTGAGTCATCAAGAGTTGCTGCATATGCTTTCTTTCTTTTCCTTGACGAATCATTGTTTGAAGGGAACAACAGTTTATCTGTATACGGACAATCTTTCCGATGTTGCCCGATTTTATTGCAAACGTAGCATCTATCATTGTTGACATTCTCCGTATTATTTTTGAAATTCCTTTGATCATTTCTTTTGTAATTATTCATTTTTCTATATTTTAGAAATTTCCAAAAGTTTCTTGTCATGGAAGCAATCTCCTCATCACTGTCTAGTTCTGAATCTTCATTTGTTGCATTGAATGCTAATTACTTCTTTTTTGTAGCCTTGTTTTCTCTTCTTCCTTGTAGTTGAACTTCATAAGACATCAGATTTCCAATTAATTCTTTTATTTTCATTAGACTGATATCATTTGCTTCTTCGGCTGCAAGTGTCTTTTGATCCCATTCTGGAGTGAGTAAATTTATAATTTTCTGACTTGGTCTTCCTCCGAAAAGCTTTTTCCCAGTGTAATTGGTGAATGAACAATATCTTGAAATCGACGATACATGTCAGAAATGGACTCATTTGGATGCATTTTAAACAATTGAAACTGATTAGTTAATATAGAAATTTTAGTCTGTTTAACTTTGCTTGCTCCTTCATGAGTAACTTGCAGAGTTTTCCAAATTTCAAATGCAGACTTACAAATAAACACTCCATTAAACTCATCCCTATCTAGAGAACAAAATAATATAATCATCGCCTTTGAGTTATTTTGTGTAACACGCTTTTGCTTAGCAGTCCACTGGGAAAAATTGGTAGTTGGTTCAACATACACAGTTTGTGTGATATTTCAAGTGTTTGATCCTATTTTTTGTAAATAAATTTTCATTCTACAAGCCAATATGCATAATTACTGTTATTGAAAAATGGTGGTCTGACAGTAGATTGACCTTCTATAAATGAACTAGTGTTAATGTTAACAAAACTAGTGCTAGAGTTGACATTACCAGTGTTGGTAGCCATTAAAACAATTTTTCAAGTTTCAGATTATGAAAACTATGAAAACCTATGCTTTTATACCCATTGAAAGGGAGTGCGGATTAAGGATCTTAAGGCGAATTTCACATTAGAGGGGGGTGAATAGTGTTTAATGGATTCTAAGACTTATATGAACTAATTTAAAAATTATGACACAAATAAATGCAGAACTTAATCACAGAACAATCACAGAATCAAACATAGATGCAGAAAGTAAATAAAAAGCAGTAAAAGGAAAGAACATACTGGATTTTATACTGGTTTGGAGTTACCCTACATCCAGTCCTACACCAAGGCAAACACCTCATACAAATTTTTATTATACCAATGTTGAGATTACAATCCTCAATTCCTAAAGGCCTTGAGGTACCCTCCTGTCTTCGAGTCCAGGGCAAACTCTCTTGATTTATGGGACACAAGATCACCCAATTGATTTTCAGGCACAACCACATCTTACAGAGAGACTCGATAAACTTTTGATTACAAATTGATCTTATAACTCCAAATAGCACTTTGATCTTCGAGGGAGGGCAGAGAATCAAACAAGAATGAGATTCTAATTTGGTTCACTTGAGAATTTGGCAGAATTTCGGCACGATCTTAAAATTATGAAAATTTTAGAATATGAATTTATGGAGAAGAAGGAGTGAAGAAAATAAGAAAAATAGTTAGTTACGAAATTCGTTTGAAGGCTATTTATAGACCAGTAACGGTCATAACCATTCGTGAAGAGATTTAAACGAATAGACACTTCTTTTGAAAATTGAAACTTTTGAATTTACTGGCCACCATGTTGACATGGGGCATCCCATGATGTCGACATCCTTTAGTTAAAAATAATGTAAAATTTGTTTTGAAAATGGTATTGAAAGGAAAACAAGATGAAATGATTCTGGAGTAAAATAAACTAATTTTCCTATGTTTTAAAACAAAGAAGAGTAGAAAAATATATTTTTATAATGTATATACAAATTTGATTTTAAATCTCACGTGTTTATATATATATATATATATATATATATATATATTATAAAAAATATTTAAAAATCAGAAGATAGTTTTAAAAAAATGAAGTTTAAAGCAAGAGTTTATTTAAAAACAAAAACAAAGAATACTTTAAGGCTAAAACATCTTTCTGAAAATCATTTGAAAAGATAATTTTTAAGGCTCAAAAATTTTGAAAAGCAGTTTTGAAAATCGTTTTGAAAAACCATTTTGAAGTAGTTTTGCAAGCTTCTTCCTACAGAATATCACATCACATCAGGACACGGGAACTTGTACAAAACCAGAATGTTCGTGGGTTTGTAAGCCACTTGTTGTAGGTTTGTAAGCTACTTGTCGTGGGTTTGTAAGTCACTAAGAAGATAGAAATTTGTTCTATCCCAAATGAAATTTAGGATGAATATTTTCATGCTATTATGAAGTCTTAACAAAAACTAGACACTTATCTTGAAATCTTGATCTAGATGCTCTAGAGTCTTTAATCTTGATATCTCCGTTCTGTATTTTGAGACCTAAGTCTTTATACTGATCAGTCTTCAGTAATCAATACCTATATATATATATATATATATATATATATATATATATCCTGCATAGTTCTGCATATACATATCTATCTAGACAATAGTGTTAGTATATATTTTATAATAAGATAAGTTAAAAAGGTTGTTGTCATCGAAACCAACATCTCAGTTCCTAACAAATTCTACCTTTTACCATTCAAATATTCAAATTTAAGGGGAAAAATAAAATTTTAGAATATGAATTATCAAATTTAGTTTCAAATACAAATTTTATCATCTAGAAAATTAAAATGTGAAATCAAAATTCGTAATTATAGGTTTTCAAATTTTAGGTTTAAATTTCAAATTTTATGATTTCAAATCATAAACTTTGATTCTACGGTTAGAATTCCAAATTTGAATTCCAGCATTAGAGGGAGGTCTATTTGCTATAGGCTTATACAATCAAATAAGTTGAAGCCAAATAACAAGGAATATTAAAAATATTGTCTTTAACATGTGCTTTTAAATTTCTATAGTGTTATTTTCTTTGTTTGTCCATAAAATCTCAAATTAGTTTTCTCGTACTTGATTTAATACTTAAATGAGGCTTTTTACAAAAATAATTGAATTTCTTCATAAACTTCCAAATTCTCATACTTTCATATTCAAATTTTTAGTTTCAAATTTATATGTTATCAATTTCAAATTACAAACTTTGAATGTAAAATCCAAACTAAATTTTTATAACCAAAATGAAAAGAATTGAAAACTTCATATTTATTAGTTTCAGATTCCAAAACTAAATTTTCTAATTCAATATACACATTTTTAAAATTCAAATTCCAATCTAAAAAATTGAAAAATGAAATTTTCAAAAATTCTGGTTTTCAATTTCAAATAAAGTATTAAAATGTTCAAAATCTAAAAAAGAAACTTTGAATATTTAAAATTTCATATAAGTTTTTCCTTTTTTAAAGATGTTTTGCCGATTATACTATTTATATTTCAAAGTTTAAATTTTGGAGAAAAAATATCAAATTTTACAATATGAATTTTCAAATTCAGTTTTGCATTCAAAATTTGTCATTTAAAAAAATCAAAATGCAAAACTCAATTCTTGTAATTTCTAATTCCCAAATTTAGATTCAAGTTTGAAATTTGATTTTCAAGTTTTATGATTTTAAATTTATATTTCAACCGTTGGTTTTGATTAAAATTTCAAACTTAAATTTCAATATTAAACTTAAATTCTATCTTTTTAACTTTTTAAGTTCAAATCCAAAATTCTAAAAAAAATTCCAGCACAGATATTGAATTGAAAATAATATATAAATTACAATAAATATTTGTTCTTTTAATTATGTAACACAATGGCCAATTTATCCATGGTACTAAATTCTTTATTTAATTGCCTTGAACTTTTGTTTTAAATTCTAAAATTTCCTAAACCAAAATGAAAACTAGATGAGCAGTATCACTAGTCCAAAGTCATATTCTTTAATTTCTTACTAAAACAATACCACTAACATGGATTGCGAATATCGACCGTTAGATATTATCTAGCGCATGCATTATTTCAGAATAAAGTAACTGGGAGAGGAGAGAGCGGCCATTACCAATTTGTTCTTTCTATCTCCTCCAGGTTCTTATTCTCCTCCAGGTTCTTATTCAAAACCTTAATCCAGCAAACAATTTTTTAATGATTTTCCATTTATTTCGTTCCAATTAATTATTCATCAAGTTTTCTATGTCTCATCTCCTTCCGGTGTTGGATAGCGTGCGGCGTACTGTGTAGCTTTCATATATAACAATGGAAACGTTTCAGACACTTTTGGGGTTAAAGGAGTAGAGCCGGCTCTGATTTTACTGATATATGAGCTTTTGGTGTAGCTGGATAGAGAAGTGCATTGTTAATTGTGTTACGAATCAGGTATTATACATTTTTCAAATAAGTGTTATTGTTTTTCTGTTAAATTATTCAATCACAGTTCATTTTGGTAGGGTTTTGCAACTGAATTGCAAAAGATTTACTTTTTTTTAATATTTGATGACAAACTATATGAAATTTTTTCTCAATTAATAACCGGTTGGATTTTTAGCTTCCACTATTGGTTAACAACATTTTATAATTTGCAAAGTCGCATACTCCGTACTATGATTTAACTGATTACCACCTACAGTTCAATATTTTGACTATTTAATTTTTTTTGTTTATATTCCCTTGTTCAAAATTATTGGCTTCACATAAGTCAAACTTTCATTATACAGAGATTTTGTTTCATCCAAACCTACATATGAAAATGCATACACGGTTGTATTTGGTTGTAACTAATTCATAGTTATGTTTTATTAGAAATTAACTAATCCAAAATTACTGGCTTCACATAAGTCAAACCTTCATTATGGAGATTTTGTTTCATTCAAACCTACATAAGAAAATGCATACATGGTTATATTGGTTGTAGCTAATTCATAATTATGTTTCATTAGAAGTTAACTCTTGAAATAAAGTGGTCTTATCAATAAACTTATTTATATTGATGTTTTACAATGTTAAGTAGTTGCAAAATGAATAAAAACCCATAGGTTTACACATGAATTTCATTGACTAACTATTAAAACCATTGCGTATTTTGATACATGAGCACACTATAAGCAGTAGTTTAGTTTAGTTTTGAGTTTTGGTTTAAATCTAAATTATAAAGTCTTAAATTTAGTTTCATTTTAACTTAAAATTATTTTAAACTTTAGTTTAGTGTAAATTTTAAATTTAAAGTTGAGTTTAATGTAAATTTTAAATTTAAAGTTTAGTTTAATTTTAAGTTTTAGCTTTTAAAGTTTTAATTTTTAATTGAATTTTTAGTTTAAAGTCTAAAATATTAAACTTTAAAGTTTAGATTTTAAATTGAACTTGAATTTTTTTTAAATTGAATTTTAATTTTAAAAGTATTATTATTTTTTCCAATATTGCATGTATATGCAATTTTTTGAAGTTCAAAAATTAATTCTAGTAGCACTTTGGAAGTGCATTTATTTTACCCATTGAAATCGGAAAATGCAATGTTGAAGGCGCCCAAAAAGCTCCAGACGCCAGCTTAGGTATTTCTAAGGCTTTTTCGCCTTGATAACTTTTGTTTTAACATCTTATAATCTTGTTAAAAAAGTCAGATTAAAAAATAGATGTAGACAAAACAAAACATATTTTCTCTCATATGCATCTTAGAGCGTTTGATGATCTCTTACTACTGTCTGATATGAACCAATTTTTTTTCATAATTTAACATAGTATTCTTATATATGAAATATTATAGGAAGGTTATCATGATCACTAAAAAAATTAGTATTTCAAATATCACATGAGCTTATAGATAATGCAAAAGTAAATGCTAAGAAAGTTAATGTATTGTGTACTATTATAACGATAATACCCTGTTTTTATCCATATGTATCTTTTATTTTTGTGCCAAACTACCCTCTGTCATCTAGGTGCCAAAAAAGTGATTTTCCACCTTAACAGTCGTTCATTGCCACAATCAATCATCGCCAAACATCACTGTTTTCTGTTCATTGAAGGTCTGCATTGCGTTGGCATCAATATAATAAATTGCTTTGTCTTTAGCAAAATCTCAACTAGCTTTCCCTTTGGTGAAGCTCATAACCACTATTCACCCTGCTTTGCTAGTCATCTCTGTTTACCATGGTGAAATTATTTTCAAAATAATTATCCTGTGAAGTCTAATTGATACTGCTGCCTTCAAATGCAAGCATCTAGGAGAAACTCTCTTTATCTAGAAGCTGTTGATATTTTGGTTTGCTATGTGCCATTTAGTTTATTCTACTTCCTGATTAATTTTTTTGAATTACTAGTGATTAAATATTTTAGTTGATAAAAAAGTAGCTCTTGGTAAATTTATGTTTTATTCGAATTAAAATTTCATAAGTAAATTATACTACACCTACATTGTTCATTTCAAATGTGTTGTATACAGTAATCCAAAATAAACATAGTAATTTCAATATGATACCTTGCATTCAACCATATTTTCTAAGCTTAATTAGAGTGTAGGTGTGCTATTAGTAAATCTCTCAAATTATTATATGAAGTTATACTATTTTAGTGGACTTAGACTATAAAATTATGATTTAACATTTCCTATTCTCAAGAGTTACCTCATTTTATGAATGGAATAAAAAGTAAAACAGTCATGTATCAACTTTTGAATTTAACAATGAGGTGGTGTTGATTAATTATAAGTTCGATGAATAATGACAATTTCTAAACTCCATGTAGATACTTTTGCATATTCTCGCCTTTGAATATAGTTTGCGTCATATTTTTATTATGAACTAGATTAAACTTCTCCTATCAAGGCATTTAAATAAACAATAAATATGAAACCATCTGCTATGCCAAACAATTAGCATATAGTTTTATTTATGTTTAAAAATTATGTTTCCATTCAATTTCTCAAATTCGTGTAGGTCAAGGAAAATTAATTGTAGAAGTAACATGAAAATATATTTATTTAAGTTATATGCTATTTTCAACATTATGCATAAGCGTGGATTCATTAAGTAATATATATATATATATATATATGTGTGTGTGTGTGTGTGTGTGTGTATGTTTATATATATATATATATATATATATATATATATATATATGCATATGTATGTGTGTGTATACCTATTATTTATTTGTGTATATGCTACATAGCTAGTACAACCGAGCATCCTTAATATTTTGTTGCCCACTAAGGTGATTTCTGAATCACTCAAATGATTTTTTTTATAAAGGTCTACGTTTTCAAGAATGATCACAAATTCATGGAATTTGGCATTTGAGACATTAAGATGTCAAAAAACATGTGGTCCCAAAAATATACGATGATGGGTTCACCTTTTTATTAACTCAAAAAAGCGTACTATCTAACTGTATGACATATTATAAGATAAACTGTCATAAATCAAAAATTGACAACTTTATTGAGTTATTTTGGTAGTTATGAAATATTGGCCTAAATATTTTAGTGGGTAAAAATTTAATGATTTTTACATTGGTGTAGGTGGGGAGAAGTAACTTACAATGTAGGCAACAAAAACCTACCAGTAGGCATGGCCATGTGGTCAAAGTTGAGCGAAGAAAAGTTGAGCGAAGAGCTGCATCGGTAAAAGGTAATAGGTTTATCAAATAGGTAAGGTGATACGGTGTACATTAGAGATGGAAACATACCCGATATGCACTCATATGCAATGGAACATAATCCAATGCTAGCAAGGACTTCAAACGGGACTGGAGAAGTGCCTACAAATTTGCTGGATTGACAAAGGTAATAATAGAAAGTGGTACAATTATATGCTATAATCTTTTGCTTTATTTTACATATATTTAGGAGCTTAAATAGACACCCAAAAAAATTCCGACCCTCCATTTTTATTTTGGTGTTTTGTGATATGAGCTATCATATGAGCATAAAAGTACGAAACACGAACGGTGTGTTGTTTCATATCGTTTCATTTGATTATTTCAAAAAAAAATCCAGTTCTCCATTTTTATTTGGTGTTCCGTGACATGAGCTTTTATATGAGCATAAAAGTATGAAACTCGGATGGTGTATGTTGTTTCCAAACGTATCTTTAAGAGGGTATGTAAATCGCAGTAATTCTATGGTAATTTCATGCATGATCAACCAAATAGTAAGAAATGATATTTTAGTAATGCAAGGAATGCTATTAAACTGTAATTTGAGCCACTAGAAATGAATTACATGCCTTCTATATATGCATTAAAATGAGAGGTTTACCATTTTTTCTATGAAAAAGTAGCACAGTCTCACAATTAGCACAAGCCTTCTATATCTCTTCACACTAAAAACTAAAGACTATATTCTTTTGAGGGATCCTCTTTGATGCAAGTATTCCTGGATATTTTTCATATGTTTTCCTTTGAACTTTATTGGAAGGTTCGACTATTGCATGGATTAAAATATGATTCCGCAAGAAAAGCAAATGATAGAATATAAAAATGAAGAATATTGAGCTTTGCCAACACCAAGTTCCTCAAAATAATTTTACAAATCAAAATATATTGTTGAAAATTTATAGCCCAAGTTAACAAAGCGTACATAACTTCGCATGTTATATATGATAAATCTGATTATAATACCATTTGAAAGTTTGATTGTTATATACCCATCAACATATATTTATGAATATGAAATATTTTATATCTCCGCAGGACTAACATTTAGCTGTGAATTACCTGCAAATATGAATAATAACACATTTAATCATCCAAATATATGAGTTCCAAGAAGCGCAAATATCTATGCTTAAGGATTGGAACAAAGCAATATGGATTTTGATGCATGTTTAACATAAGAGATTTCAAAAATTAAGCGAATGCAAGGCTTACGGATGCAATCATGGAGTATAAAGATTTTGTTACTGGTACACACACTTTTTTCTTTATCATTCGGCACTTTTAGAAACCTTAAAAATAAAAATTTGATTGCCAAATTATAAAAAATAAGCAATTAACAATCATCCATAATATTAGACCAACTTGATTTTATTTAAGTCGCTGAACTTAAAATCCAATTATGCAAACGTTACAGTACAATTACATGATTTGTTATGTATATTGAAGATCAAAATATACACTATTGTTTCTTTTAAGGTTTCTACTTCATATCGTTTTCATTGCCTATGCTGATATGAGATCGTAGAAGTAAATTAAAATAAATTCTTTCTCTTTGCATGATCCAATGTATGAATTAGAGCACTTGTATTGATTAGTAGTCCAATTTTAGATGCTTAAGTCCCACGTTGGCTATATCCGATACTGAATTGCCTATATAAACACAGCCAATAGCTTCATCTCTTTTATCTGCTTAGAGAGCTAGACTTGTGAAAGACGGGGCTGAAATATCACATAATTTTAATTGACTTGTGTATATATTGGCCTTTTAAAATTGGTTGGTGATAATGTAATATAAATACTAAAATGCTTTAAGCTCGATTTTAAATCAGCATAGGTGGACCCAGTTACTAGCTAGGTCAACAAATCGAGGCAAAATGGATAGCCTTGTCTAGCGCCAGGTGCTGTCTAGGTTGTTTGTTACAATCATACTTCAAATTTTTCTATAATAACCAAGCGCTAAAGATCCCATTGAGAAACTTATACATGGTTATGTTCTAAAGCTTGTTGTAAGAAAATATGGTAACAAATGGAGTTTCGGCTGTTGATGAAAAAACCCATGTTATATGAACAGCATCCAAGTTAACTACAACTATGTTAAACATGTATTACCTTTGTTTATCTTCCCAAACAACAATTGATATTATATTTATTTCTTCTCCCATATTTCTTTATTTATAAAGAGTACGAGAGAATATCGTTTGCAATTGGGTTATGCACTCGATGATTATGCAGATGATTGTTATCCATTTCAATTATGATTGCAATGATATCCTTTATGCTAGGCTGCAACTATTTATGTGGCCTTTAATAAGAGGTCCACGAAAAGAAGAACATCGGTCTCATTTACGAGACATTATGATGTCCAATTGTTATGGGTTTACCACTTGATTCACTTTTGTTATTTTAGATGAATAAACTTGCATAAAAATGGTTTGACTTTGTTGTTTTAGATAAGTTGGCTGAATTTGCCACTTATACCTTTACATATGTGGATACAAACTACTTAATATTATTTGTTCAAAGCATTTGGCAGTCATAGGCCTATAATTTCCTAGGGCTATCTCAGTTGCATATTAAATAAGACCAACAGTTGATTTCTATCTTTGTGTTGTAATATTAATAACATACTTGAGATAATCATATATGTACTGTTTGGAACATTCATATATTTTCTAAGGTGACGATATTTTATTTTCAGGGACAATAGAACGAGCTACGTTTTCTTTTTTGGACTTCTTGATATTTTAACAAGTTGTTCAAGTACCTAAGACATCACTATAACATTCACCGTAAGCGGAGTGGGCTTACTTCTATCCTACAAAAGCTCTCATCTGGGCAAATAAACCTTTTAGTAGGTGTATACCATGTTTGTTGTAATAGTTTATTACCATGTTCATGAAATATTTCCTATTTATACAGTACTGTTGATAACTTTTGTAACAACTATGAATGTATGAATATGTGATAATTTAGTTCAATGTACTATTTCATTTCTTCGTACTTCATTGATAATGTTATATCAACACACTTATATATATATATATATATATATATATATATATATATATATATATATATATATATATATATATATATATATATATGAATGTTGATAAAAATGCAGTTTACAGCATTAATATGATGTTCTCTACATTATATTTACAATATTTGTAGAATGTCTATTATTACACTAACAACATACACGAAATATTGTGAATAATGATACAGATAACGTTTTACAGACATCGCTAATGCAATGTTTTAGAAAGTAGTATAGCCACTTTAAATTATTGTGTAACCATTATATAGAATTCACTTGCCGTTGTAAGTATCAGTGTAACCACAAAAAATAAATGTAGTCAAATCTACACATTACAACACTTAAATGATATTACTGTAAGGATGGTTATCATTTTTATAAATTTTCACAACGTTTATGAAGTGTAACATTCCGCCTTTTCGCACGCTTTAAATCGACACACGTGCCAATTCAAACCGTTCAGAAGGGCGGATTGTTATAGGGTAAATAAGAAAAACGAGAAAAAAATAAAACAAAACAGAATCTCACAGTGGAAGGATAAAATATAATAATCAAATATACAGTTTATAAAGCTGTTTTAAAATATTCGATTATACTTATACAACATACATCAGAGTTACACATACCATATAACAATGCAGCGGAACAATATGAGTGTAGTGGAATATAATAACAATAGAAATCTCCATCTTCGTCCTCCAGAGCTAAAGTCTTCGATCCTGAAACGCTCGGACTGACCCGAGCAAATTGAAAAGACAAAACACTCGAGTCAGATCTAAAAGATCTTATGTAAGTTAAATCAACAGAAATAAACATGAGTGCAGTAACTCAAGAGATGCTCGAGATTTACATCTTCTAAGGATCCGTTAAACTATTTACTATGTAGTATATTTCGCTATTATAATAGTGTCTAATCGTAAAATAAACTTACTTTTAAATAGCGTTAAGGCTTTACATTTTCCACCTTAACACGTAAAATGCCAATAGTCTATATAGTACCGTAATACCTCCTGATCGGGAGGCTACCAGAGGATACTCCATAGGTACGACACAAACAGAAACCCGTAGAAGGCGCGCTAGGGTAGGTGACACAGCATAACTAGGCAATGTCAGGGTAGATATACTAATTACGCATCCGGGCTGGGGGTAACGCGTAGCCGCAGCTACCGCCCACCTCAGACAAACTCCCTCCTAAAATCAAAGAAATCAAAAGTGGCCACCGAATCAATCTAAAGTCAGAGTATAATATCGAAGAGGAGTATCCGATAAAGGGCGCTAACCCCCTTCGCCCGAGAATCGCTCCTGTTTTAGCCACCTTATGCCAACTCACGGGAGTCGGGTCCACATATTTACCTCAAAGGAAACGCCGCCACCATCCTACTTCATTCTGGAATCTCCACCGCATACACGGTTGTTAAAGTGGTTTTCGGGGTTGGCAGAGAGTATGACAACTTCCGATCCCGGTCTCTTCAACAACCAATCGTTATTGTAACACCGCGGTTATTTTAAAATAATTTATACTTTAAAACCAGAATATAATATCTCTTTCAAACCACATAAATAAGATATCATTTATATTTTTTTTAAACCCAAATCAAAATGATATCATTTTTATTTTATAAATACCCCTTTCCCAAAACCATAATATTTCCAAATATATATACCTTGAAATCATAGCTTTGAAACATAACTTTTAATACTTAATGGTTCAAATATTATATTACTTTTAAAATAAACAGCTTCTTCAAATTTCACAATAAATTCTCAATATCAATTTGAACCTCCAAATAAACCATTTTAATTCCCATATATTTCAAAGCTTAAATATTCTATATTTCAAAACTTTATAGTTCATATAGTTCAATCTTTAAATATTCCACTATTTCAGAAAAAAAGATTCTTTGATAATTTAATATATATCAAATCTGGATTCCTATTATTTAAGTTTGAAATATTTACTTAATAAAAAATATATTATTTAAGTAAAACCCTTAAACTTCAATAATAGGATATTCTTTTAATTAAATTAACTTGTTAATATTCTTTAAATAAATTTGATATTCGTTTAAATCCTCAAATAAAAAATCAAGTTATTAGATCATACCCTTTAAATCTTAATTTATTTACATTTCAAAACAAATTTTTCGAGGAAAATTCTTAAATACTTTAATTCAAATCATATTCACATTTATCTTCAACCTTACTTTTATTTGAGTTATTATAAACTCTATATACAATAGAATTTCAAATATATTCTTAACCATATTATATAAATGAAATCAACTTCATTATTTAGCTTATTTAAAAATTCGAAACAAATTTATACATAGCTAAATTCAAATTTTTTTACTATATATATATCAAAATTTAATATTTGTTAAACCTTATTCTTTCCAAAACCAAAGAAAATCATTTCAAAAATATATATACCACGGTGCCTGTATATAATTTTCTATCGTATGGTCAAGTGATACAGATATTTATCATTTCAATCCGCAATTTAAAAATAAAAATGCGGTTGTATATCATTTCAAACCGCAATCCCGAATGAAATGAAAATGCATAGTAACTTGTAGTTTATACAATATAAATACAGCATCCATTCGTCCATCATATCAATCGTCAAACATTTATCAATTTATCATCCAATTCAAACAATCACATCAATAAATAATAATTAATTGCTGGCAGTTAATTTTTCAATAATGAATTAAATAACTGTTTAACTGGATGTTCTAAATGCAATAAATAAATAAATAACAAACTTAACTGGCAATTTTAAATGCAATAATTAAATAAATAACAAATTTAACTGGCAGTTTCAAAAGAAATAAATAAATAAATAACAGTTAATTAAATAAATGCAAATTAACTGGGATAATGATGAAATATATGTCAAACAGCTATAATTAAATTTCAAATCACATCATAAATGAATTTAACAAACATAAGAAATCTTAGAAGTTGTGAGTGGGTTAAAACACTCACCTTTTTGAATTTAAATTGAATTTAAACCCAAAATTTTGGCAGTCTCCAAATTTGTCCAAACCAGCGTCAAAGTCTCCGGAATTCCAATACGAACCTAGCGGAGGAAACCACACATGAATTCGAGTCCGTATGTGAAAGTTATCATCGTTAAACGATTTGGAATTTTAAATAAAAATAAATAAACAAAATAAAGAAAAAATAAAATAACGCACCGTTACCTCACGTGACCGTCACCTTCGTCCTTACAGAAAACCTAATCTCACGTACGCGAGTTTCAGCCGCCACCAAACATAAATATCGCACGCCGCCTCGATGCCATCCACGTCAATCGAAGGACACGGCCACACTCCCCATGACGAGCCGAACCCCCGGACCCCATCTCGAACCTCTCGGCGCTGTAGTTAATCCCCAGGCCGAGGCGTTTATCCAGTTATTCACCACCATTTTGCGGCGAATCCGATGACCATCTCGAAACTCTAGCCGTACAGATGCGTGTTGCTCGACGCCACCTTCGCAACGGCACAAGCTGATCGTCTATTAGCTTCAGATCCACCGTTGAATTAAAAAAATTCCCAAACGAAAGGCCAGCGTTGATTTGTGATTTGAGGACAACCGATGATTCGAACCTAGAAATGAATCACAGAATTGAGATGCGTACATCGAGAGCTTTGACATAAAAATTTTGTGAATTTTTCAGAGAAGTTTGGATTTTTGACTTTGATTCTGAATTGTAATTGGATCTAGGGTTTGCATCCATTGAAGAAGAAGAGGAGCTGATGAAATTTTACGCGTAGATAAATGAGAATAGGCGGAGGCTAGGGTTTAGCAGGGTATTTATAGATAAAGTTGAAATAGACAGATGGATCCGAATTATAAACGTATTCAACGATAATTGACCCAAAAGCCCGTTCTGACTCCGGAACGAAATTTGATAATCCCATATATCAAAATAGGTGTTTTAAAATATTTCAAACGCAATGGAAAAGGTTCCAGGTTCAAATTGCATTGTATGAAAAAGTTATGCTCAAATCAATATTTTCAAATTGATTTCAATTTATTTTAATTAAATTGATTTCAAGGCGTTTCAAGCCCATACGATCAAACGACAAGTCCGATCGATACGAAAATTGAAATCCTGCAATAATTCACTGTTACGGATCCGATGAAACTTGTTTCATAGAAATCCGAGTCAGTGGCCAAAATTGCTATTTTTATATTAATTAAATAAATAAATTAAATCAAATTCCTATTTAAATTCTAGAATTGAGAATCTTTATCACTTTTATATTTATTAACCATTTATAAAAATTTAAACAAGTTTAGATGTAAAATTTAAAGCTGATAAATCTATCCATCGCAGTGTTAAATTTTAAAATTTCATTATATTCACATTAATAAATTATCCCAAAAATTTTATTAAATTTTATTTTATTTCTAGTTATTCAATGCTTCATTATCCAATGGATGCAATCAACATTGGATTCATGGTTTATTACATTATTATACTCAAATTCTTTCTAAATTTCAATAGCGTAGTATTTGAACGTTTAATTTCATTTATTGTTGCAATACTTCAATTATTGAATTTTTGTACTTCAATTAAATAAATAAATCTTGCTATTTCATACGTAAACATTTTATGGGTAGAGATACCATTGAACCATAATACATTTCATAATGCATGCTTCATTTCATATAAATTCCCATTATTATAAATTGAATCCAATTTATTTTAATAAGTTTCAAATTAAACGTATTAGATTCAATTTCAACCCTTTATCTTACCCTTAAGTTTAGGTTATATTCAATTTATAACGTATCTCTTTCTTAGTTATTACTTTACATACTTCCCGTATTAATTTCTAAATTAACATAATTTAAACTTATTTCTCAATCCACAAATTTCTACTTAAAATAAGTTTATGCTTCTATAAATTCACACTGCTACAAGACAGACCATTTGCATCGCCTCATTTGAATCAGTTGAAGTAAAAACTGATGCAAATAGAACTATTTGCATCAGTTCTGTCGTAATAACCGATGCAATTGGTACGTGGAAAGCAATAGGTAATAAAAAATCAAATTTGCATCAGTTGTCACCAACAACCGATGCAAATACGTCGATGCAAATAGTTTTAGTCGCATCGGTTTTAAAATCAACCGATGCAACTACGTCCAAAATAATAATTTTTACATCGGTTCCCTAGCGGAGGCGATGCAATTTTAAATTATCTAGGTTATTCGTTGCTCACTTGTTCCATCTCGCCTTTCCAAAAAAATTTCGCCCCCCCCCATTCATTTCCCTAAATAATACGCCTGTTTAATAAAAATTCGATTTTCCTCTAATTTTTTTTTAAAAGATTGACTTTTCTCTGTTCAAGGCAAAGAAGAGGGGATTGTCGCTATAGATAAGTGGTATTCGTTGCGGTGGTCGAGAGTCTCAATTGAAGGCGGGTTGATGTCGAGTTCGATTAGGGATTCACGATTGTAGTTCGAATGTTGGAGGAACGGAGTTCGATAGTGGTTTCATGGTGGCAAATTAGTGATATGTGGCAATGAGTTTGGGCTTGAAGTGCAATTCTAGAAGGTTGATGCGAGTTCGATTGCGTTTCAGGTGGTGATTTCGGGTGGTGATTAGGGTTGCTGTCAGGGGAGTCAAGAGCAGTGAAGGTAAGGCGTTGTCGTATTCAGGCAAGTTTCTGCACTTGATATGAAAAACATCTGCACCCAGCTTGAGGTACTTCTCTTAGTTATTTGGTAGAGTTTCTATTGATTTATTCATACTTGTTTTGAAGCTATACACGAATCATAGAGGCTATAAATATCATGCTAGCTAGATTTAACGAGATTTAGCATTATTATTTTGTTTCACAAACTTTTGCCATCTTTCATATTTTCTTCCTTATGTATTAGATAAAAAATAACATAGGATACTCTCGATTTTTGTATGAAAATATTTACAGTTTCAGTTTTTTGTGTCCTGGTACATTGTGCAGAATGTACAAAAATCATGAAACAGCCTTTTATAGTTTAGGTGTTATATAATGTCGAGTTATTATTATTGCTAGAATGATGCAGTTTGTAATTTGGAGTTACGTTTTGTGATGTAACCAAATATATATAAACAACCGAATACATAAATTATTGGCATCAATTCAACTATGTAAAACAGATCACACATAGATGCAGATATTATGCTTTAAGCCACATCATATCAAATTTCGGTGATCTAATTGAGTTTGATATAGCCGGGATCATGTATATTTTCTGCTGAACACCATGTCAAGGTGGTTGAATGCAGAAGTTTATGGTCGAGGACAGGAGGGTTATGTGGAGCAGGCAGGGAAGTAGTAGTGTTGACAGCAGGTAGTATTGGGTATGGAAATGAGGTGGTTAGAGGAGATTGATTCTTATGGAAGTGTTGTTGACAGGCAGTGGGAAGTATGGTATGGAAGGTGTATATTGTAGCTTTGGTAGAGGATAGTGGTCTGTTAAGGCAAATGTATGTGAGTTTGTGATGTTGTACAGGGAATACAGCAAGGGATGTGAAGTGCTGCTGAATGTAAAGTTGAGATGGTTTTGGTGACTGTGGCATGGAGATGCAATATTTTTGATGAGGTTGTATGGTTAGGTTTTTGAATTATATAGCAAGGTTGCAGGAGGTTGTCAGGTCGAGGAGGATGTGTATGTTGATTTGAATTGTGAAGTTCAGATGGGCTGTGGTGAGATGATGGTAGAGGACAATAAATGTTTGGTGATTCTGTAGCAGTTACAAGAGGATGTTGAGTATGTAGTGAGAAGAAGAAGGTAAGTTGTTGTATTGTTGGTAGAAGTGCAGTGTTTTTATTGTAGGGGCTGGTGTTGTATGAGGTTTGGAGATAGTGGAGCCGATGGTTGTTCACTGAATGAATGGTGAATGTGGTGGAAGTGAGGTGGTTAGAGGTGATGCAAAATAAAATTATTCTTTTCAAAGTATTAATTATGAAAATGTATAAACAGTTTTCAGAAAATCATTTAGCAAAATAAACAAGTTCACACAATTTTTCTTTTTTAAAAAATGGGCCAATTCCGCCCACTCAACTGCTGAAAGAGTGGGAGGAATCAACGTTTCCGTTTTTTCCGAAGCTCCCCATCCTAAAACCCATGCCCTACTAGAGATGCTTTTAGTAAGTTAACCTTAAATTGATTGCATATGTGCAGGTTTTAACCTTTTATTTGAGGCGAACCTTTGTTAAATTCTTATGAAATATCACAAAAATTGGAAATTGTGCACAGGTTGAATACGTGCAGTAGATTCCAGTGCAGCTTTGTCATTCTTAAAAAAACAGCTATAGGATTATTTCACCTTTTAATGAATAACTCATCAGTAAAAAGTCTGTTTATAATCCACTTAGTATTTTCTATGAAGGAAGTTTAAGACTGTTAGAGAGGAGTTTTGTATCCTATTTTTATTTTTTGAACACTGGCTAGTATATTTGTCCAATGGATTGAACCCAATACATCTAGCCATGTCAACCAAATATTTTAATTTTGTAGTGTTATTCACTTGCATGTTCTTTGATTGGCAGAATTATGGTCGGATTACCGTCAATAGAGAACAGAGAGTTGATATTGAAGAAATTATTGGCCAAAGAAAAGGTTGAAGAAGATCTTGACTATAAAGAACTTGCAACCATGACATAGGGGTTTAGTGTCAGTGATCTTAAGGTTTATTGTACTATGCTGTGCAATAGTGGTTTAAGTACTGTAATCATTGCGCTGCTGTCTAATGTAATTTGGATTATAGTATATTTACTAATGCATTTGTTTCACAGAACTTGTGCACGACAGCAGCATACAGACCCGTAAGGGAGCTAATTTGAAAAGAGAGACTGAAGGAACTGTATAATCCTAAAACTTTGATGCTTCTTAGTTCTAAATAGTGAAGCATTTAAATGCAATGTACACTTATGGTCTGAACATTGAGTTAGCATGCAATTAGGCTGCTCTAATTTCTTATCTTCATCTTATAAATGACCAGTCTTACTTTTTTTTTTTTACTGTCAACCAAACATTCAAACATAGACTGTTTTGCACAGGGGAGGATGAAAACAATAGAACAAGGTGAGGATTCAGAAGCTACTGAAGAAACAGGAATTTATGAAAGACGCTTCTTCAATCCAAACTTTAATGAAATGTTATTGTACAGGTGTTGTTTATCAAATTTTACACTTTTGAAGTTTTGAAATTTCTAACCATAGCCTATATTATGCAGCACGTTAGCATTTAACTTGAAATATAGATTATAGTTATTAGTTGACATATAAAATGCATGATACCTGCTTATAGTTATTAGTTCTTAAATATTAGCATGGGAATCATCAAATCTTAAATAGACAATTTTATAACATAGCACAGCCACATTGAGCTTTTAGGGAGAAGCTGATCATTCTCGAATATTGATTTAGTGGTATTATCTTGTGTCTTATTAGTTACATATTATTTTTGATTCATCACGTTTTATTCAAACTATACATAAAAAGTGGATTTATGGTTTCATCTCCAGTTAATTGCATGAGATGCATATTATTTATTTATTTATTAGCAATTTACATTTGGTAACTGAAATCCTACAGATGTGCCATATCTTTTAAGAGTTATGTTCAATTGATTGGGTAACTATGCTATGTACAACTTGTTCAACAAGTTATGAAGTTAAAATTAGTCTCATCTAATCTTGACACTTTTTTCTGTCTCAAAATCAATCAAAATAAATTTGAAACAATATACTTTCAGTATCCTATAAGTGCGTTTTCTCTTGAATCTCCACTATAGCTCATGTAGTCTGCAACACAAGTAAATTGCTACTGTACCTTAAGGTATTTTTTTGGTAATCAAATTGTTATTCATATTTACTAGCGTTTAAACAAGGGGTTTGCAAAAATCTTTTTACTTGCAGGAGTGCCTAAAGATATGAAAGATAGCGCAGGAAGGTATTGTTTACTGAGAGATGAAGAAGAATCCCGATTTGGAATTTACGACGAACCCCTTCCATGTTTTGGTTTTGGTGTTGGATGGTTCTCGTATGCTTTTCAAGCCTTTTCTGTTTTTTCTTTCCTTTTCCCCGTATGATTTGACCTCTTCCAATAATACTGTTTTGTTCTTCTTTGATTGTAGATTTCTTGTTGGATTCCTCTGCCCTTTGACATGGTACTATGCTACTATTCTTTATTTTGGCAATCATTACAGGAGAGATCCAAGAGAACATGGTGGGTTGGCTGCTTTTGCAATTGCAGTTAGTTTTCTTATCTCTTTCTTAATTCTTCATATTTCAAATACATACATACTCATTATGGAGTTCACCGCATATATTCTTGGGCATATTGTGATAAAACAGCACTGCACTATATTCAAAGACAATACATAAATCTCTAGAATAGCATGCATGTGTTAATTACTTTATACATAAATCTCTATACTAGCCAAAGTTCAAATTTTGCACCAGTTACTTTTCAACTTGGCGGTTGATTTATTTTAATTTTGGCTTGTTTTCATTTACTTCAAAAATATGTTTTATGCAATAGTGCAATACATTCTTGTTCATCCATGTACATATCACTAGGAATAATATTATTCAACGAGAGGAGAAAAAAGTAAAATCAGAGCATTTTGCGAAAGGGATATGTTCTTTGCATTTTCAACTTTGAAGTGTGATGGTCAGGTGCAGTTGTGGGGATGAATGACGATGTTGAGTAATTAGAGTGCAGTTTTGCTGCAGTTGAAATTGAATGTAGTGGGAAGTGTGTTGTAACAGTGAAGATTGGAGGAGCAGTATTATGATGATTGAGAGGGGTATGGTGACATCTGTGCAATATAGTGGAGCACCAGTTTAAAGGGGATGTTGGCAGAAGTGTTTATCTGAGTGATTGTTGGTGGAGTACCTTAGTCTATAAACAATATTGAGGCATCTAAACTAAGGTAGCTGATTTTCGACTTGTTAGACTTGCACCTGATAGAAAATGCTGTTCTGTTGAGACTAGATTGGCTGGAACTTTAGGGTATCTTGCACCTGAATATGCAGGTAATTTTACCCACTGATCTTTAGTTTATATATTTTTCATATCATGATTATAGACTTAGAAGTTCGGCAAAAAAATGTGTGGATATTAATGAACCTGGAAGTCAAAACAATATTTATATATCTTACGTGTACAGAGAGGAATAAAGCTCAAGAGAAATCTGTTCTTGAAAACTTATTTAAAGAAGTTGGTTAAAATTTAGGTTAATACAAACATGATCTGGACCAGTTTGGTAGTTGATCACGTGGGCTCACTTGATTCCTTAAAATAAGGTAGCACTAGCAACATGCCATCATCAGAATAAGGTTAGTTTTAGTTGGTGTAGTAGATAGAATATTTGGTAAAACTATATCAAAGACATCATTAGTTAAGGATACAATGGATATGATCTGAGCGAAACCTAAAAACTTCCTGTAACAGACTAATAGCCGGTCGTAGATATGAATATTGTTCAACTTACAATTTTTTTTAGGTATTTCTAATTTATGACTAATTTTCCTGTTTAGAATATAGTAGCTGAAGGCAAACAAATTAATATCGATTTGACATTATATTAAGTGGATGATGTTTTGTCAGGTATTATGTCGCCTTCATTTCACAATGATGATATCATCAACGGTGATCGTATACATACAGAGCGGTGTTAGCTGGGCTCTTGGACTAGGAATTCCAGCTGTACTCATGATCTTTTCTTGCATATTATTGTTTATGGGCACAAAATATTACGTTCGGTTGAAGTCTCAAGGTAGTCCCTATACAAGCGTTGCACAGGTGATCGTTGTAGCATTCAGAAAGAGACAATTAGTTCAACCTGTGGACATCAACCTATTGTTTAGTCCAGAAATGAAAAGAGGTTCAATTAACTCAAAGCTCCCCCACACTGAACAGTTCAGGTAATCAAAGTAAATATTGTTTTTTCATTTATATATTGAAAAAAGAAGAGTATATACAATAATAATACATTGTATGTGCTGCAGGTGTTTAGACAAGGCTGCAATAATGACACCAAATGATGAAATAAAAACCAATAAATGGAGACTATGCACTCTCTAGCAAGTCGAAGAAGTTAAATGTCTAGTAAGGATCATTCCAGTATGGAAACTTCAATTCTCTAGTGTAGGAGGCTTTTCAGTTTAACTCATATGTTGTTTTTCAAGCACTGCAATCGGATAGACGCATTGGAAAATCTACATTCAAAATACCAACTGCAACATATGGCATATTCACCATGATCTGAATTATGCTGCTAAAATGAATGTATGAACCATTATTTTGTATAGATTATTAGCACTATAATTGATGATATATGTTATTTTAGTATTATGTTATTCAGTTTGTATTTGCTATCAAATTTAATTTTAAATGATTGTAATATTGCATGCAATAATTGTTTGTTATAATCAATAATATATATATAGTCTATTTGAGTATTGTAATAATGGTTTTTAAGAATGGCTTTTTTGCATCAGGTATAAATACCTGATGCAATAGAGGGATTAGTTTGCATTGGTTGTTATAAAAAATCGATGCAATAGAGGAATTAGTTTGCATCGGTTTTCAACAACAACTTATGCAACAAGTTCCTTTGTTGCATCGGTTATCATTACAACCGATGCAACATGAGGGCTGTGTTCAAGCAACCAACCATGATATTTTATATCAGTTGTTAGTAACAACCGATGCAAAATGGACCTTTTTGCATCGGTTTCAGAGCTGATGCAAAAGTGTTAAGCCTGTTGCATCGGTTGCTGAACTGATGCAAAATGGGGGTAAACAACCGATGCAAATGGCCTGTTATGTAGTAGTGTCACATTTACACTTCCGTTACTATACTAATAATTATTTAAGAAACGTTTATTATCAATAACAACATTATAATCACTCAACATTTAAACGAACTTTATTCCCAATAAATTCATTGATCAATTAATTAATATTTACATTCATTTATTAACAATTTACTTCCATTTATACAGTTGCAATTCATTTTAGTTATTATTTCATTAATACTATTTCCAATTTTATTCCTTTCAGTATTAAATACACGATCATATTTAAGTAACAAATTAAGATGTTTTCCACTATTTCTATTTACACTCCATTATAACCTAAACGGTCGTTTCAATCACATTTGAATTGCATTTTACTTCTTACGACCTTTTTCTTTTATTCATTGGCTAAATGTTTATTTTAATTATTCCTTTATTACTAAGAAACCTTATTTCATTCATTAATGCCATCATTTATCAATCATTACATAATTTCATTTATTTATATTCATGCTATTTATGTTAAATTCAATTCCTTTGCACATTAATTCATTTACTAAAGTTTACAATCATTTATTTATTACTTACCTTCTTATTATATTAAATTAGTAGCATTTCCATAATATTTCTGATTATAACATTTCATTAGTTAATTTAATATTCTCGTTTTTTTCTTATATTAAACTTATAACCAAGTACGACAAAGATTCACAATTTCAATTGATTGCAATTACATTTTGAATTTGTAAATCTTAATTTCAATTGCTACATTTAAATTTCTAACATTTGTTTCATTATAACTTCTAGAATTTTTATGTCTTCCCAAATTAAATTGCAAAATTTAAATTAAACTAACAAATTTATTAATCAAAATTTACGGGTCGTTACATGAAGTATGGTAGAAAATGCTTTTACAGCATTTTTAACAACGTTTTCACAAATATTGGTAAGTTTTTAAAAACCCTTTTACAACTATGGATATAACAACGTTATGAAAAACGTTATTAATTAACAACATTATTTCTTAGTTGTTAAATTGGTTTTATCTGGTAACGTGCCTTGCAAGTAATGCTACTGGCTTAGCATTCTCAGTTAAATAAATCTTGAAGTCAATCTCTCTCTCAGGGGGTAGTCCCCTAACCTCCTCAAAGACATCTGAAAAATCTCTGACGACACGAACCGAATCTAACTCTGACGATGAAGAATCGAGAGAATATAGGAAACTTAACATAACTGACTCTTACGGGTGGCAAGATACCTCGAGAGCCGTACAGCTGCATGTCTCTAGTCTAACAACTTTCCTCTCGCAGTCTTATATAGCTCAATATGTGGATAGTCAATCCATCCCCAAGATTATCACATACCCCAAAAATCCCAATACATAGGCATCACAGTCAAATTCTACGCCTAGGATATAAATTTTCAAACCCTACAAACCATAGATAAGTATGATGATCCTCCTATGGGGTTTGAAACAACGATGGGGTCTATTACTAAAGAAATGTCTAAGTGCAATCAAACCACAAGAGAACTAGAGATAAAACAGTGTGATGCTCCAAAATTGAATAAAGTTCAAATGGGAAAATCAAACGTGGAAATCAAACCTTCAACCGTGACTTTCCTACCTCTATCAGGAATGCCTCCTGAAGGTGCTGCGTCTAACGCCCAAATCTGCGCCACTGGTGTACTAGCACCCTGTACCGTCCTCTAGGGATAATTCCTACTCAAGTGACTAGTCTGCCCGTAATTAAAGCGCTTTCCCTTTATCTTCTCCCTTTTACAATTCCTTGGTGATATGTCCCATAATTCCACAGCTATTGCACCTCAATCTTTTCTTAATCTGCTTCTAAGGGCTATCGCCTTTCCTTTTCTCTTTGTTGTTCCTCCACCATTTCTTCTTTGGACCTTCCGATTTAACAACTTCCATAGACTCCCTTTCCTTGACTACGTTAGATATAAGTGCTATCTCTACCAAATACTCATAAGTGTCTCCCATCGGTACGTGAGTCAACAACAATCCATAAAGGGGCTGATTCAATCCCTTTGCAAACTTCATAGCTTTCTTGTGCAGCGTATTCACCAACTCTATTTCAAACCAAGACAATTCATTGAATTGATTGATGTACTGCTTCACCGACAAACTCCCTTGCTTCAAATTAATGAATCACTCTAGCTGAACACTCACCTCTGCATGAGACAAAAACTTCCCATCAAATCGCTCCAGGAACCCATTCCAAGTCACCTCTCTTCCTTCTAACTCAATGATCTCCCACAATACGAAGCCTCCTCCGTCAGCTGCCAAGATGCTAGCTGAACTTGCTGTTGATCATCCAATCCCAATATTTTGAATGTCCTTTCTGTATTTTCTAAGCCAAGCTCTCGTCTCTACAAAAGTATCCTTACTAGAAAAAAGTCTCTCCACCCAAACACGCACAATCCGTACAATGCTTAGAGAAATTGACGGCGTCGGGTGGGGTTGATGGGATTCCCACCCCGCTGGTGCTGGGTTGGATGCTTGACCGTGCCCTTTTGGAGTTATGGCTTGTAGATACCTGCGAAACCAGGTAAAGACTGGAATGCCCTCAGGAAGGCTCAGGGCATCTGCCATTCTACGAAAAGAAAATGATAGTTTAGGAAAGAGTCGAAGGGAGATTGAACTGGACTTCTGAGGAGATTTTTATAAAAATTCTTTTATACTTAAAAACTACTTTTAAGAATTCTTTTCTGAAAAATATTTAAAGTAAGTTATTTTGAAAAATACTTTACTTTTACAATAAATTTTTAGGAATCATGTAACCTCGGGCTCTGATACCAAGTGAAACACCCCACATCGCTTTGTATACCCAAAAGACTACACTAAAAGGTGTGGTGCGTTGTAAGTATAACTAAAGCTAGCAGAGACTAAGATTCACAAGACAATATATATATATAATAACACAGCAGAAGTAATTAAGAACAATAAGTGATTTTAAAAATTAATACTTCATAAATACTTCAGACAAACCATATATGTTCCAAATACCAAATACAATTGTCTTAGAAAATAAAATCTCAGTCTCATCAGAAAAACCAGAGTACAAACACAAACTTTCCCTCAATACAGTGTTAGTACAATAAAAGAACAAAATGCTAGAAATAAAAAGATGGAATACATGATAGGGTCTTCAAGTCTCCAAGAAGCTGAGGTCTATCTTCCTTGCCTTGATTCCCTATGGGGGAGAAAAGGGGGAAAATATAGGAGTGGGTCAGGCTAAAATTCTGGTGAATGATAGTAATTAGTAGAATCTTTAAGCAAAGTAAAAGTAATAGACCTTATAGTAGTTCTAGATATAAAAGGAAACAAAGGAAATGGGGATAAGGAATAAGCTGGAAATAAATACGAATTAACATAATTGATTAACTTGGATTGTTTGCACTTGCCTTTGATAGCTGCTTTGATTAGGCTGAATTCCTAATCCTATAATTAGGTTGAAATCCTAATTCTACCCTTCGATCGGCCTACTACTCCATAGACCTTATTACGGACTAGACACTATAAAGCCCCCTTCACAGAAATGGTATCTACAAATGACACATAAAGTATCTACTGTGGGCTAGACGTTATATAGCTCTCTACACAGAAGGCAATGGTACCTACGAAAGGCACACATACTAAGTGCTTAGAACTCATAACGATTACTGAGCACTCGAATGGAAGTCGAATGCATAACAGCCACCATGCTCATGTTACCGTTGTTCCAACTATTGGGTCTTCTTATTACCTCAAGCTCCAGCATAACCATGCCCCTCATCCCACTTCAGGCTAATGTGAGATCACCGTGTCTATAGAAATAATAGGGGAAATGCTTTCGTTCCTTGCCCAAATCCACATGATTTGGACTTCTACTTATTAACCAATTACTACATTATTAGCATAATAAGCGTGCCCTTCATCTCACTTTAGGATTGTATGAAACACCATGCCCATAGAATTAATAGGCGAATGCTATTTGGTATAGGTCCTACTTTAATTCTTGCTTATTAACTTAGATAAATTATTTAAATAAGCCTTTACTTTTGTTCTTATCATTTGTGCTTAATAATTTATCCTAAGTCTTAAAATAAGTTTCATTTTGTTTTTTTTAATATAACCTACATTATAATCAAGATTATTACCTAACCTAAGGTATAAGTGTAAAATAAGCTTCTTTCATCATATACACTTTTTAGTTATATTCTAAGTTATAACTTGGCCAATTATCTTTTCATTAGTCAAATTCTAACATTAATATCATAATTAGGCTCTATTTTAGTCTTAATTCCATTTTTATTACAGTGTTTACAATTTTCATCTTATCTTCCATTATTTCCGTATTCTTATAATTTTAATCCATTTTCACGTTTAGTCTATTCAAATCCATATGTGAAGAAGAAGGAGAAATAAAAGAAAACTAAAAATAGAAGAAAATTCAAAGCGTACGAAAAAGATGGAAATAACGCATAAATAATAGTAAATAAATGAAAATATTGTAAATAAACTATAAATAAATGTAAAAGCTATAACTAGCAGAATTAAGCTAAAATTAACTGAAAAAATAACTAAAACAAATAGACTAAAAATAATTAAAAATACTGTAAATAAATTACTAAAAAGGTTATTCCAAAAATCGTAGTAAAACTACAACTATTGGAAACCGTATTATTCTAAATTACTTGAAAATCTAAATAATTACAATCACTCACCTGTGGTCCTAAGCTCTGTCCATTTTGGTCTTCTCGGATCCACTTAAGGGTATTAAAATATTTTTATTAAAAACATTCTCACTTTGAAAAATTATTCCTTTTAGGGTCTTTCCTGAAAAGGTGAACCCAAGCGGAGAAAATCTGGAATGAGAAAAAGTGTTAGTCCTAGGGTTCTATTTATAGGGGTAGAAGTGGACCTCAGACCCTTGGGTTTGGAGATTGAATAGGATGCAACCACGTCATAGGCTTAATAGGAGCCATCGGATGGAAGAACGAAGGGACTAGAAAGAGCTAAAGAATGAAAAATACATATTCGAAAAACTCTGGAATAAAGAAAACTTTCTTCGTTCCATACCCATAGGCAAGTCGATCGCCCCTCCCCCTCGGTCGACCCAGGGCATGGTTGAGGACCTCTTGGTCAACCTAGCCAAATATATATGTATGTATGTATGTATGTATGTATGTATGTAATTTTTTTCTTGTAAACTTGGCTTCTAGCTCATATTAGCTCGGGTTCCGACGTTCTATATATGGAAATTGACTAAAAAATTACCACGGACACAATGGTGCAACTCCCATGGCTCGATTATGATAATTTCACAATGTTATTTTATTATTTCATTAATTAACGAATTAATTATTATGGGCTAACTTTCGGGTTGTTACAGTTCTCTAGATTTGTAGGAACTCTAGAGACCTCTACTAGAGCAACACAAGAGCATAGAGCCAACTTTTTGGCTCAAAGAACCTATAGCGTAGCTGAATTTCAGAAGGCTGTCATGGACGGTCGAGAGTTTAGGAGATGTACGCATGAGGAGAACAAAGCATTGATGCGAGAGAAGAATTACATCAAATTGATGACTTATGACTTCGGTAAGCTTTCTCCTTTACAGTGGGAACTAGTAACCGAGCAGCTAGAAACATATAAGAAAGTCAGAAGCAGTGGGAGTAGAAGCGGAAGCGAGAGTGGCTCGTTTAGGGATGAGTTTAGATGTTTTGTTACATTGTAATGGTTGCTTTGTACTTGTGTTGAAACTCTGTAGTATGTCTAATTATCTTTTGGTTTATGAGTTTATGTACCTGATATGATTTTATTACAACGTTATTTATTTTGAATTAAGGTCGGACATCACTTTATTAACTAAGTTTCATAAAAATATTACATAATGGTCAACATTCAAATTGTAAAACATAATACATTAAACAAAAGAGCAAACATGAAACCTTAACAACACAATATAGTAAAAAAAGTAGCAAACAAAAAATAAACCATTAATAGTGCAGAAAAAATAGCTACAGCCAATGCTTAAGAATTTTTACTATTCAGTCCTCTATGTTCCGCCAACTGGTCACACAATTGGAAGTGTGGAGGTTGGTCTTCAATATGTTGTACCACGGCAACCTATTCCTCCATCGAGTTTATGTTTCTATTGGGATTTTTGTTACAACCCTTAAAAAAGTCAGGGTAATTAGTATTTTGATTTTTATACCCACCTCTTTTGGACTCTACAATCATATTATGAATTATGATATACGCATACATAATTTCAGATAGAAAATTTGCATCATGAAATCACGTAGGATTTCGTAATATCTGAAACCTTGCTTGCAAGACACCAAACGTTCATTCGATGTCCTTTCTATAGCTTGCCACCTTTTTAGTGAAATAGCCTCTCTGTCGTTTGTTGATACTCTAAGGCCTTGTATTAAATTTCTCGACCTTGGGTAAATGATATCTACTAGGTAATACCCAGTATGATGCTCGAAGTTACCAACTTTATATGTAACATCCGTTGAAATTCCGTTAGACAGTTTAGAAAATAGATATGTCTGTTTCAAAACATTTATATCGTTCAATGAACTTGGTATGCCAAAGAAAGCATGGCAAACCCATAAATCATCGGTGGCAACCGCTTCAAGTATCATCGTCGGCACCTTTTTGTGTCCTGTGAACATTCCTTTCCAATATGTTGGATAGTTTTTCCACGCCCAATGCATGCAATCAAACATCCAAGCATACCTGGAAAACCTTA
This sequence comes from Allium cepa, assembly GCA_030765085.1. NCBI lineage: Eukaryota > Viridiplantae > Streptophyta > Magnoliopsida > Asparagales > Amaryllidaceae > Allium > Allium cepa. The sequence continues at coordinate 276,932,800 of CM060934.1, read as the reverse complement.
GCTTTTCCTCTGGCTAGTATCCTGCTTACATCATTCAAGCATTCCTCGCCAAATTGTTGAATAACTGTTTTGCAAAATTCATTCATGCACTCAATTGCAGTTGATGTTGCGACTCTGAAATATTCATCCATATGATCATTGGTGGTTCAATAGCTTAACATATGTAAAGCAGCCAAGATTTTGATGTGGGAAGAATGTCCAGGTTCTTGTGCTCCATTTAGCATATAAGTGAAATATTGGTTTTTTTTCATGAAGTTTAAGATAAATATTAGGGAATACAAGCAGGCTCATTCGAAATCGACTGCGGAACAAAGTAACATCGTAGATTGGATTGTCAATGAAGTAGTCCCTCATCATCCATTCATGTCCATCCATATAATCCCTCTTGTATCTTCGGTCAATCCTTCCAGGTATACTACCATGACGGTTGTTCATAGATCCTTTACCAAAAAAGTAAGAATACCTGGCTGCTGCTTGTTAATTTTGTAACTCTGCCGACTCATCATCCGTTTCTTGTGCATTGTCGTAATTATGGTTCATGTCTTGGTAGTACTAGTAGTACATGTTGGGATCCATGATTGTCAAGGAGTATGTATTTTGAGTTAATATGTTGTTAAGATTTTAGCAATGCTCTGTTTGAGTCAATTTAGAACACATATATTTATAGGTGTAGGAATGCACAAATGAAAGCATGTGCATAAGTGTGAAATAATACAAGGGAGCTTACTATGAATCTGTGAAGCACAGACTATCAAGCAAGTGCACTATTAAAGGACAAAATTTGAAGTTATTCCATTTTTCATACCTGTAATGCAAGTGCAGAACTATGGAAAGCAATAATGAAGTATGGAAAGCTACAAGACACTATACTGCATTATGGAAAGCTACAAGACATTGTACTGAATTATGGAAAGCTAACAAAAAATAAAGGTGTGCAGAGGCTTTAATGGCTTGATAGTGATAAGAGAAGCAGGAGGCTATTTATAAGTGCACTATTCGAAATGACATGACAGTTATGTATGTTCAACGGCTACTTATGAGTGCACTGTTCGAAATGACATGACAGTTGTGCATGTTGAATGGCTACATATGAGTGCACTGTTTGAAATGACATGAAAAATGTGTATGTTCAACGGCTACTTATGAGTGCACTGTTCAAAATGGCATGAAAGTTGTGTATGTTCAACGGCTACTTACGAGTGCACTGTTCGAAATGACATGATAGCAACGGCTACAATATGTATCCCCATACTATTTATACCCTAAGTTTGGTTATGGGAGGTTCGTAAGAGTGCAAATGGAAAATCAGACATGGACTCCCAATGATTATTTGTTGTTAACCAAAGCTTTTATTTTGGCCGATACAAGACACATGGAAGAGGAGGTCGATGCAACGATGAATACAATAACCATCCAGATTGTAGGTTAAGAAGACAAAATTTTGATACTAGAAGTACATTCGTTACACTCACTAGAGCTTGCAGGAGGTATCGGAGAATTATAGCTGAGGTAGAACACGATAATGTTTTCAAATGACCTGATCAACCTTTGGCTCCCTATATTTTACAGATCATCAAGCACACTTTGTTGTTCATGTTGCTTACGAGTTGTTGTAAATTATATTAGATAGTTTGAGCGAGTGTTGTATCCATGAATGTTGTATGTCTATGTGGTTGCCCAACGGTCTTAGGTCCGCTTATGTTGAAGTATTAGTTTAATGGAAATTTAATTCTATGATTTATATTAGTTTAATGCATGTCCATCAGTAGTAATATGAGTTGTGCATGTACGATGTAATTTGGAGACTGAATTATGTACTTAAGTGCATAGCAACATATAACATACTTAAACATACTTGAACATACGGCAACTTACTTAAACATATAACAAATACTAACTTAATCGAACAACATACTTAAAGATACAACGAAAAAGAGGTACATTCTTTATCATGTTAGTTTTGAACTTCCAATGCACCTAGCATGTCTCTTAGCATGGCTACTTCTTTTTCCAGTTCATTTGCATATTCCACCGCTCGACGAGGGAACGGATCATCAATCCATTCCCACAAACGACAATCAATTGGAAAGATATGCCATCTGTAATGGCGTCGGCCAATGTCGTTTCTGCTTTGAATGACGGAATACGTAACCAACACCCTGCAAACAAAATATAGTAATGGAGGAGAGTTAACTTCTCGCTCCATCTGAAAGTGTTCATTTCGAACTTCCCGATGTTCCTGGTTGTTCGTAGGAACTCCGATCTCTGCTTCATATGGTTGTAGCCCTACCTGTTGTTCATATGCAGGTTGAACTTTCTCTAGAGTCTTATTTGGCTAAGATCTGGGCACTCGGTAAGAATGTACTCGTATTTCTGTTCTTGATACTCGGTAAGCCAATCCATATCGGTTCTTGGGCTTTACGAAGGCATGTAGCCTCCAATATCAGACTCAATAGAAGAAGGCCATGATGGCATTGTTGTGAGATGTAAATGGATGTGAGGAAGATGTAGACAGCAGTGAAGAAGGAGTAGATGATTGTGAAGAAGCATATGTGAACTGGTATGTGTATATATAGAAGTGAAGAGGGAAATGGAAAATCGATAATTATGATAAGAAGAGAGCAAAGGAAAACTGGTATGTGAACATCGTAAAAAATAAACTTAAAAATAACTTCCTATATAATTACATTTTGTCTAGTATGTATTTATTATAAAATGTGGAACATTAACTGGCTTTCTAAAGTTAATTATTAGCTGCCTACATAAATCCACTTGTCCTATATGAATACATTTTTTCCATTAGCTATTTCTTATATGAATATGTTTACGGCATTAGTCAAATAACATGATTTTAAATGTTGTTAGTTCCTTTGAATACAGTTCCAGTAATTCACATTTATCAACGACACATAACCATATACGTCAATGCATAAACAGAATACAACAGATATACCACACAGCACAGCACATGAATAAAAAGACAACAACACAGAAACATGAATAATAATAATATCGATACACAGACCGAATATCGTATGTACATAATACATTAGACCAAAAGAATAAATACATAAAATGCATAGAAACAAAAATTAACTACAATACAAAAGACCGTCCATCTGTGCGTGGACGTCTATGTCATCATCAGCGCCTCTCTTCCTCATCATCTCCACCACCGCTCGAACCAGCTAAATGCAATGGTACATTTGCATATCCACAAATCTCTTATGCTCTTCCACTAGCTATGCCAGCACACATGCTGCTTCCTCTGCCTGTCGACGTAGCTCACCGTCGAAGTAGTCCAGGCTACGCCTATCCTCTACGTATCCCGTATGTCTGATCCCTATCTGCATGTCACACAAATCATGGTAGGATACCTGGCTAGGATCGGGGTAATGATCGTGCACTGGAGGATGATATATGTCAACATAGAGGACTAGTCCAACCGTAGAAACTGCCATGGTCCATCCAAAATGAGAAGCAGCTGCCACGTGATCGGGTGCACAATAACTCTGACTGGGCTGAGGAGATCCTCGACAACTAGGGGATGTATGTCGTGCCGTATAGTGGATGGATTAACCAAACCTATCGTCGCTGCATGTGTAATGGTATCAGTGGAACCAGTGTAAAATCTGCGCCAGAAGTCAACGTATGACTGACCGGTAATACAAAGCCCTCGACTGGCCACCAACCACCTAACATTGCCGGGTCTAGCTGCTCTGAAGGGTAAATCATACAGCAATAGGTATGAGGGTATGGATTATTGGGAATAGCATCAAAGTCGTACAACTGCCTCTGACGCCTCTCACCCAGAAATAAATATGCACCAAACGCCGAGGGATAAGATAGAAGTGGAAATCTCCTCCGGGATAGCATCCTAGAAATCTCTATAAAATCGATGCCAAAGGATACACTATCATGAAATGGATGCCATATAATCTGGTGTCTGTACATCCTCAAATCAATCTGGTTGTGCGCAACCGATTACACACGGTGGGATTCATTATCCCTAGGCCTCTTGTTGTCCGCGCACCAAAGTGACAAACGGGAGAAAAAAGTAGACGCATCAGAAGTAAGAATGACGAAATGGAAAATCCTGGAGTACTCAAAATACCAATACTGTAGTAACTTCCAGAAACCAAATAATGAAACTTGTGCATTTGAAATGGTGAACTGTATGTCGAGGCATCTATACAGGTATGCAAGAATAGGCATACCCCAGTCATATAAAATAGCACCACTGTAATTCACTCAAATGCGACCTCAATAAACCCAATAGCCAGACTACTGCTCGATGTGCAGAAAAACAGGTTACCCATGAGGTATAGGACAAACAATCAAATGAGCTCAAGATCATCATCGGGTGAGTAATAAGCGAGAATGTTGTCCATGGCAGCACGAATAGCACTAACTCTAATAGCGCCTCCTGCCTGATATGACGCATCGGAGGCGTCAAAATGAGGTAGAAGACCGTGAATGTGCTTGGGATCATTCCATTGAGCATCATCGAAAGGAAGTGGTGGAAAAACAGTTACTCCAATGCTAATGCCGGTGAGAATGGAGAAATCAAGCGGTGTAAGTCCCAACTCCCCGCAAAAAAAGTGGAACGTATGGGTGGTTTTATACCACCGTAAAGCAATAGCCGTGCACAATTGAACATCACCTTTTATAGCATTATTGATTCCTAGAATTGTAGAGTATATATCAAGTTAAATTACGGAGTTATAAATTAACTACTTTTTTAAATAAATGGCTCGTTCGATAACCTAAGAAATGGTGGAATCCAAGCCCCTGTAGAAGTGCTACGACTCTATCTTTATTTGCCAATCGTTCATGAAAATATTTAAGTGTGTTCACTAACAAACCCCGTAAACGGATACTTTGCCACTTTTAAATTTAAATAAAGTCATACTATATATTTAAACTAACAACGTATTATAGTTATTTAAATCATATAAAGGAATACTTATAAACAAACTCGTCTGCGTGCTGACATATACTTCGCCACCTGGAAGTGCGCGAAAGTAGGAAAGCACTGGTAATTTTACCGCGCTAAGGTTCAGATCCTGAAATCCGTCAAGGTCAGCGTGTCTAGCGAAAATCTGCCCCACACCTCTGCACGTCCTACCTACTCGACCACCTCTACGGCCGCCATGACCACGGCGACCGCCTTCCTTTGCACCTCTGCCATGATCCTCAAGATTTTGGATGGCTAACAGCAAATCTTTTATGCCTAGCCGATCTTGCCCGTACAAGACGACATTCTACTCCTCGCCACTCCTACCTACACCGCCGACACCGCTACTACTGTCTTCTCCATGCATGAACTTTTTGGCGAAATTTTCAAGCAATTTGGATATCTTTTCAAGTGTGTATCTCACAAATGAACTTTAATTTGGCTAAAAACGATCGGATTTGCGCGTTTGGTGGTGGAAACTGGAGTTGGGAATGGTGACTTTTGTTCTTCTCGGCTGCAAAATGGTAGAGGATGGATTTATAGAAGGTGAAAGTGTGGCGGTTGGTAAATTAGGTTTACGAGTCTTTGCCGTTATAAATTGTTTTTCAAACCAACCCGTGGCTAATTCCCCCGTAAGGGTTGCGCCGTCAATTCGCTCGGTTGCCGCCGATGAGAGAGAATAGAGTGAACATAACAGCTCGTTGGTTATGGTCTTAGCAATCCATGAATTCTAGCATTTCAAAGCCGATGTCATGAACTTCGGCATCCTAGTATTTACGTCGCTTCTTTTCGACATTCAAATGTCATGAGTCTTGAGACCATTCAGTATTTACGCTACAAACTTCAACGTCGATATTAAACACCTCAACATCACACTCTCAAAATCGTCCATTTCGACTTTGACCTTAATATTAACTATCTCGACATCATACTCTCGCATCTCAACTTTGACCTTAGCATTAACTATCTCGACATAATACTCTGGCGTCAAAGTCATCCATCTCAACTTTAGCTTTAATATTAACCATCTCAACATTATACTTTGGCATCAAAGTAATACATCTCGATTTTGGCCTTAATATTAACCCTCTCGACATCATCAACTCGACAATATACACTTTCGCATCAATGATTCACAATGCTGGTTACTGTCGACACCATCGATTTAACAATATACACTTTCCTATAAAGTCGGATCCAACTACTTCAAGCAATACTAACCGCGGCATCAAGTTTTTCCATTCAACGTTTTAAGATAAAATCTAAATTGGGTTTGCAATTTGGAGTAGACCCAAGATTTGAACTAGATCCAAAACTTAGATCGGGTGATGGATTGAAGAAATAGGTCAGATCTGAAATCTAGACGGGATTTGGAATCGATCGAAGTTGATGTTAAAGATGATTAAAATTAATTTTGAGAAGAAGGTTTGATATTAGCTGTTGAATGGATGATGAATTAAGTTGACGTTAGTTATGGAGCAGAGTGGCATCGCGTTCATAGAGATGTGATAAAGTAGTAAGAGAAAATCGCGAATTATAATTTGTCCTCAAGCGAAAACATATGACTTTGAGTGTATGCAAAGATCAATGTCGTTCGCTCGCGTTCCTACAAACGTTTAAATACCGATAATGATTAACTTTTAGAGTTTAACCAAGGGAATTTGATAAATTTTCAAAATATTAAATTCAAATTTATTTAAGGTATTTTGGTCATTTTTCAAACATGTAGAGGTTCAAGCCCTCCTTACAGCGGCAAAATATTAACGAATAAATTTACTACCATCCAAAAAGTTACAAAGTGGCATATTCGAAGAAGTTTCAAATATACTGTTTGACAACGAATTTTCTATCAGTTAGAAAATCATCGAAAATATTGTAATAAAAATTAACCGTTTGCGCACGACGTACAATTTTAGTATGTGGCGAATACGGGTCGATCCGTAAGGAAATTAATTAATTTTAAATTCTACTCGATCAAATTAATCCAAGAATTTGAAACTGTTTTAAGCTAAGAAAAATGTAAAAACTAATTAAAATAAAGTGAATAAAAATATGAGAGTAGAAGGCAATTTAGAGTCATGATCACACAAATCAACACGATGAAATTATGATCTCTCTTTTTGGTCATTTTTGAATTTAGTTGATGTGTTTGTCCTAAGTATGGTCTATTTGTGCTATTAATTAGCCTAACATAAACCATCAAACTTTAACACACCATCCAAACCACCTATCAACTCTCATGAAAATGATAATAAAATTAAAAATAAAATCCACTCTAAGCATTATCTATTTACTATAAATTAGTAATATAGACCATCCAATTTTGATTCTAAATCAACTTCATTACTAAAATCATATGTAATTGAAGAGGTAATTTGTGTTTATGTTGTTTAAGCATAGCATATTTGGTGTCAACAACACAGACTATTAAATTCAATATTAAACAATAAAATTTCACCATAAAAAAAATTTCCATTAAACACAAAAAGATATTAAATGAAATCATTATGTTAACTTTGTGTGTTTTATGAGAGCTTCATCACCCCTAAATTAAAGGGGTTTAGCTTCTCATATTTGAATTCGTTATAACGCAAAGTGATTTCAACATAAACACAAATGAAAGGAAAAAGAGAGCTAACTAACTTGCATGTAAATAAATCTAATCTACTTGCATAAAATAAAACCACACTAATTGCATAAATTAAAGAAACATACAAAAGATAAGTTTATGTTTAACATATTAAAAAGAGAAAGATAGTTTATGTTTAAATGGCTACAACTAAACTAACTAAAGATAAGGTAAGAGCTTGCTACACGAAACATAAAAGGGTATTTATTTATACATGCCTAAAACCCTAGTCCATATGGGACTACCCAAAACATTCTTTAGGAAATGTGGCATCCAAGTTATCATTAACATGTAATTAATCATCTTTTAACATGTCTTTAAACCGTCATGAACATGTGCACATGCTTTTAATCTCCATTAGCTTTTAATTGTGGTCCATGAATTAGTGGATGGGTAGGCTCCTCCATAGTTACATGAATTCATTTATTTCCATCTTTCATTTGTCATCCTTCTCTTGTGCATGCATACATATATGAAGCCACTTCCAATATTCACTCAAATTCCTACAAAACAATATTAAAATGTCCAAGTAAATTTTCTCAAATTAAGTCATATACAAAAATGACCATTTTATCCCCATATGAAGCTGAATAAATGATGATTTGAAAATAATTAAAATTTTGGTTTAAACATGTAAAATACTCTAATATGCTCATTTATTAAATAAAAGTAGATTAAATATGGAAGTAAAAATATGCATTTTTATGTACACATCAAATACCACCACATCTATCTTTTTATTCGTCCTCGAATAAACTAAAACTAAGATAAATTTGTTTTCATAGGAAACACGATTGCATTGAGTGTATGCAACAAGCCTTTAAATCTCTAGGTGTCCTTAGTAGGACGAGTATTTTCTTGTGAGGGTTTTCGGCGGATACTACCTACAAAATCCAAATGCAACATGAACGATTCCTAACTACAAGATTTATTTACAAAGAAATGGATGCAAGTTTTTAAAAATATTTACAAATGAAGAATTTACTTTCAAATTGACACAAATAAGCTAACTATAAGTTTTGGTCTTTATCAAGAAATTTAAATCCTTTTACTCGTCAAAACTTCTAACAAAAATTAAGTTATCATCATAATTAGACTCTAGTTTAGCTAGTTGTTTCGGTTGATTGCATAGTGCAACTATGAAATGGATCCTTCATTGATTATTAAATTTTTTCAAAGTGGTATTTTTTTGAACAACAAATCGAATCAAATTAGTGAAAATAGTGCTTGGATTTCAATTGCTTGCTCTCTTTATTTTTGAAAAGTATTAACATTATTATTATTTACACACCTAACTCAGATCAACTGATGCCAGATATACCGATCATGCACTGCTTTTCGGGCTTATGTGAGAAAGGAACAAAGCACGGCGAGTGTACACACTTGCGTATGAATGCATGACTCTAGATGGTTATTTTTATTAAATCATTTACATACACCTAACTCAGATAAACAGAGGCCAGATATGCCGATCATGCACTGCCTTTCGAGCTTACGTGAGAAGGGTACAGAGCATGGCGAGCGTACACACTTGCGTGTGAACACCTGACTCTATGTGTTTACTGTTATAAAAGCTTTATATCTTTACTACTAATAAAGAGAACTCCTTAAATACACTTGCGTGGTGCCTTTTTGAAATACCAAATATGCCCTTCGCTCTCCCTATCCCCCTCCAGATCTTTTCATCAATTTTCAAACCTTCTCACTCCTTCCTCAACGTAAAAACCTTAATTCCCACTGTTTCTATACCAAAACTAACAACTGACGATTAGCAATCTCATGCCCATCACCATCGATATCTACTCCTGCGACTGCAATGCCCATTATGAATTAACTACGATCAGCAACTACCGAAGGTTTCACACATACTCTAATTCCCTTTCCCATTCTCCTCGATTCCAACCCTAAACTACTGACCGACAATTAACAATATGCTCCCTGCCTCCATCGACATCTAATGCTGCAATTGCAACCGATGATTGGCAATCTGATACCCTAACTCGACAACTATGATCAACAATTGACGAAGATTTATCACCGACAATTAACCTCAGCCATCGCTGCGCCCATTCCCATCGAACTTTGGCCACGTGTGCTCGAAGGTATTTTAGTTCCAATCTATTACATTTACAGTCACTATTTTTTGTAATTAAATGGTACGAACTATTCAATACTCATCCATCAATAGTTTACAAAATACAAATTATGTGATAATACATATTAGATTGATTTGTGATAGCCTACGGGCCACAGCAGCACCCTGTTAGGTTGTTGTGCTGATGGGGTTGATAAAGAGCTTTCCTATTTTGTAAATTATTTTCACCTCGATTAATTAAGTTGTGGTTGAAATTGATTTTTTGCAGTTTGAACAAAATGCTAGGGATCGTCTAGAATTTAGCTTTTGTAACTAAGAAAAATATGCAAAGCGATAAGCTGCCTAATGAAGTAACTTAATTAGTGATTACAAATTCTAGATAATAGGGATTGCATTACACAGTCTAGATGATTACTTCACACTAGAATAATTTCAATCTTAGTAAAAATGTAGCTTCATATTTTGATATTATCTGGGATTGCATGAGTGTCCAAATTTGTAGAGAAATAGACTTAATTTCATATTACTATAGGTTGTTCAACATATACTAACTACCTCAATTGATTGGTAATCTAAATGATGCAAAATTTTGAAATTTTCACAATATTCATAATCAAATTATTTTAATTTTTTAGCCTTTTTAAATTGACTCAGTATAGACAATAATGATATCTGTTGTGATCTCTAATTTGGAATATTGTCTCAAATGTATATAGGTGTATATGACTATTAAAACCAAGGTAAATGTGGTAGTGGATATTTTTAATGCATGACATGAAAAAAAAATACAGTTTTACTACCACACTGCATACATTTCTGTTATCCTTATTCCAATCTGATGTACACTGGCACATAAAGCAATTATACATCCTTTTGCAATTTTCATCATGTAGGCTAAAATAATAAGCCATGGCACTAAAAAAACAAGATGCCACAACATAATTTTCTGCTGGATTACATTCAACTTAATGTCGAGAAAATTAGTTGGTATTTGGAGAAAAGTAAGATAAAGTTGTAAACTAAAGTAAAATGCTCTACTAATTAATCTACAAATCTCAATTGGTATTGTCTAAATTTCTCTTGCACAATAATATTATTTGTAAATTTCTAATCCATGCCATGAATTGCTGAATAAAGGGATTTAATTGTTTATTTTACATTATGATGTAATGCATTGAATGGTTCTTTTGATATTTAATGTGGTTGCATTAGGTTGTCAGTTTTGAATGTTGCGGCAATGCCAACTCAGTAGTTCATTTAAATGAAAGGTGAAATCTTGATATGTGAAAATTATTTGTCGAACTACGGGAACCATGATGTGTGCCATGCATCATTACACTTTTATCAGAATGTAAAATTGTCAGAAAAAAGATAGTAATGATAGAAGTCTTTTCTTAAATGATGATTTAATTGCAAAAATGGGATTATATTTCTGAGCCTAACACACTATCATCCCTGTATCCATCATCACACTGCCGTTTTGCATTTATCCATCTTCACAGCGAAATTTTTGGTTTGCAAAAATAAAATTTGTAAACAAATGACACTATACTGGGTTTCAGTTGATGCTTTGAGATATTATTATGTAGCTTTAGTTTGAGTTTAATAAATTAAAAATCATGTCATAAAATATATTTGGAAGCGCCCGGTGAATGAAGCGGCATGTGTATTACATCTTTTTTTAGCTTTGAATATAATTTCTCTGTATTATTTTTATATGTTAATATCAGTATTACTTTCCGTTTCATTGAAGATTATTTTCTTAAGACTTAGGGAAAACAAATTAAGATGGCTCCATTAAAGTAATTGAGAAACCGATGAACTAATTTTTGTTTGAATTTATTTTTACTTTAAAGTTTCCACATTGTCCAACTCTAATGACTTTATGCTCCATTAAATTATTATTGATTTTCACATGTTTTATATAATTTGGGTATCGCTATTGGAACTCCAAAAATATGGCCTTGCCAACTTTAAAGCTAACTACCAGTTGACAGATTTAGAAAATGAAAGTCTACATACTTTAATTGTCGAACGTTAAATGATGAATTTGAGTTTAAATTTCGGGCTTAGTTGTTAACATCATTTGTTCACCGATGTTACATTTATGATATCCAACGTTTTGAACGAATTATACATGATTGTGATACGATTTTACTAACGTCAATTATTTTTATAATTAAGAATGAATCATTTTGTTTAGAGTTTGAGTTCATTTCTATTTTTGGTCATCTTTACAACAATGCTGATTTTTGTCTACCTGAGGGTGTGTTTATTTTTTTAAGGCTTTATTAAATAAAAATGCTAACAGTGTTGTAACAACCCGAAATCTAAGGAGAAATTAATAAATAATTATAAGTAGAATTCGTTGAAATTAGCATTGAAATTAATTTGCAGTAGATTTATTGAAATGTTTCAATTAGAAAGGGAAAGAGGAATTAAACTATAATGATTAAGTTTATTATAAGAACTTGCATTTGTGTCAAAATGGAATGAACATTTTAAATAGATATAAATGCATGTTTTGAGATAAATGAAATAAACTTTTCATTTTTGAGTATATGTATGATTTTATAAATAGGGAGTTTTTTGTTAAATAATGATAATATATATAAAAGTATATTTAAAAAGAAGGCATCTACTTTTATAAATTTGTAAAGTGAAGATGACGATGTTCAAACGAGATGGGTTATTGTAAATGAGAGAAAATGTAACCATGTATTTGTAAAAAAACAGACATTTAATAAAATAAACGTTATATTTTGAAAAGAAAAGGCAGGAGTGTATTATGGAAATATTGCATTTCTTATAGAAAATATAAGGTATGTTATTTCTTTGTTAGTAAGGAATAAGTTTTCGTTTGGTTTTTGAACATCAAAACATTTATACCAATTAATTATCGTAATTGATTGCTCAATTTAAAGGTAAAGAATAAGGTTATTAATTAATGCACAACATATATATACGTTTGTGGACATGTGTTATTTATCCAATTACAAAAGATGTGAATATGGAAAAAAAATATAGATATAACAATTCACATGTGGACATATATATATATAGACACACACACACACACACACACACACACGTTTGTGGACGTTTACCGGCCCGCCGGGTTCTCCTGGGTTTTCAAAAAAAAAAAAACAATTCACATGTTAATTTATTTAATTCAAATGTAAACGTGGAAAGATATTGATATATTGTTTGTTTGTTTATTTTTGACGTAAACATGTGAATTAAATAGGATGTTGAAATCTGAAATGAAACATGCGAATAAAGAGAGATGCATGGAAATTTAACCTGAAATAAAATGCACAAGTTAGAAATTAATTGAGGAGAAGAAAATGTTATTTATAGTTTGTATATTATTGAGGGTGTAATTAATTGAATTAAATATCAGATAAGACGCTGATAATGCACATTGTAAGATTTGAAATAGTAATGAGTCAACAGAAGTTCGTACATGTTGTTTTGCATTCTTTTATCTCATCTGGTCCTTCCGTGCTTCCATCCGATGGCTCCTATTCAGCCTATGATGTAGTCGCATTCTATTCAATCCCCAAATCCAACGGTCTGAGATCCACTTTTGCACCTATAAATAAGACCCTAGGCTTAACACTTTTTCTCGTTCTAGATTTTCTCCGCTTGGGTTCACCTTTTCAAGAAGGATCCTAAAAGGAATAATTTTCCAAGGAGAGAATCTTTTTACTAAAAATATTTTAAAAACCCCAAGTGGATCCGTGAAGTCCTAAAGGGAAGTGCTAAGGATCAAAGGTGACTGATTGTAATTATCTTAAGATTTCTTTAAGTAATTTAAAATAATATGGTTTTTAATAGTTGTAGTTTTACTACAATTTTTGGAATAGTCTTTTCAGTTATTTATTTACAGTTATTAGAATTATTTTTAGTTTATTTCCTTTCAGCTATTCTTTTCAATAATTTTAATTTATTTCTGTTAATTATAGCTTTTCCAATTATTTACAGTTTATTTACAGTATTTTAGTTATTTACTATTATTTATAAGTTATTTGCATCTTCTTTATACATTCTGGATTTTCTTCTATTTTCAGTTTTCTTTTATTTCTCCTTCTTCTTCGCATACGGATTAGAATAAGATTAATGCGAATACGGATATCATTGTAAGAAAACTGAAATAATGGAATATAAGATGTAAATTATAAAGGCTGTAATAAAATGGAATTAAGACTGAAATTATGCCTAATTATGAATAGAATTGGATTAATTAATTGGCTTAGTTATAACGTAGAATTATAACTAAAAAAAGTAAAAGATGAAAGAGCTTATTTTCGCACTTAGACCTTGGGTTAAGTAATAAGCATGATTATAACATAGGTTATAATAAAAAGGATAGAACGGGGCTTATTTGAAGACTTGATATAAATTAATAAGTGTAGAAAGTAAAAAAATGATAATAAAGGCTTGTTTAAATAATTTATCTAATTTAATAAGCAAAGATGAAAGTATGACCTATGTCAAATAGCATTTCCTATTAGACAAAATGGTGTCTCACATTAGTTGGAAGTGAGATGAGGGCATGCTTATGCTGAGAATGGTAGTAATTGGTCAAATAGAAGTCCAAATGATGGGGAATTTGGATAAGGGGCACAACTAGATATTGTTTGGATGAAGGGCCAGTACCAACAGCATTTGCTCTATAGTTTCTATGGACACACAATGATCTCATATTAGCCTGAAGTGAGACAAGGGGCACACTATGCTGGACGTTGGAGGTAATAAGAAGACCTAATAGGTGGAGCAAAAGGTAGCTTGAGCATAGTGGCAGTTACGCATGTGACTTCCATTTGCAGTTGCTCAGTAACATCTATGAGTTCCGAGCTCTTAGTATGGGTGCCTTTAGTAGACACCACTGCCTTCTGTGTAGGGAGCTATATATGTCGTCTTGGCCTTAGTAACATTTTGTGTAGATAGTTATATAGAAGCTGGTCCACAGAAAGGTATTATAAAGTAGCATGCCGATCAAAAAGGGCAGAATTAGAGTTACATCCTAATTACAGGGTTTGAAATTCAGCCTAGTCAAAGCAGAAATTAAGAACAAGTGCAAACAATCAAAGTTAACCTATCGTATAAATTGTACAATATTTAATTGTACATATTTTCAGTTTATCTCTTTTCTATTTCCTTATCCTTCTTTATGCTAGAACTATTATAGAGTCTATTACTTTTATTTTGCTTAAAGACTCCAGTAATTACTATCATTCACCAGACTTTTAGTCTGATCCACTCCCTTATTTTCCCCTTTCCCCCCATACGCAATCAAGGTAAAAGTCGGTAGATTGCAGTTGCTTGGAGATTTCTTGGAGGAGTCTGCTACCATGTATTTCTTTTCTTTCATCTTTTGTTCTTCCTATGTACTAGCTTATTATGAGGGATATTATGTACTAGGATTTTGAGACTATGAATTTTTTTAAGACATGATGGTTTTTGAGATATGGATGTTGTATTTGGTATTTGACTTATTTATGAAGCAATTATGAAAGTTTTATTTTAAATAAGTTGTTATTCTAGTTTCCGGTGTTTTTGCCTATTTTTGTCTTGTGAATGTTAGTCTTTGTGAGTTTTGTATACCGACAACGTATCATGCCTTTTAATGTGACCTTTTGGGTATGTTAAGGGGTGTGGGGTGTTATATATGGTATCAAAGCCTAAGGTTACAAGATTCCTAAAAAATTATTTTATAAATAAAGTATTTCTCCAAAAATAACATGTTTTAAAAGTACTCTCCAAGGAACTCTTAGAAATAATTTTCAAATACAAAATACTTTTTATAAAAATTCCCTCAAAGTCCAGTTCAACCTTCTTTCGATTCTTTCAAGCCTAAGTTTCCATTTCATTGCATAGTATGGCTGACTGGTTTCGTAAAGTTACGGTACCAGAGGTGCAAGGGCAAATGCCGAATACAACACCGGTAGGTGGAAATCCCTTTAATCCCCCTACACCAGCCAATTTTTCTAAGCTATGCAAGAACTTCACTAGTATAGGGGCAGAGTTTTCTAGCATGGAGGATTTCGAGGAGACACGAGCTAGGTTGGAAGATATGGAGTAAAAGTTTAGGCTGTTAGACTGGAAGTCCAACAGAGAGTTCAATCGGTATCTTTGCAACCGAAGGAAGAGTTTAAGGAGGTTCTTGCAGGTTCTAAGAAGCAGCGGTGGAAGGACAAGAAAGACAGGGACAAGAGGAAAGAGGAAGGCCCTAAGAAGAAAAACAAGTAGGTAGCAAAGTGCCATAGTTGTGGGATTATTGGTCATTACGCAAGAAACGACAAGAAATGGCAAGATGTAGGGAAGGTGTTATACTTGTGGACAATCTGGTCATATTAATTTGTTTCCTTAGAAGATGTGGTAGGGAGCGAGTGCACCTACAGTGCATATTCAGGCTTTGGATGCCGCACCTTCCAGTAGTGGACCGGATAGAGATATGCAAATTTGGTTTCTATTTCTGATTTTCCCATTCAGACTCTTTTCGATCCTAGAGCATCACACTCTTTCATCTCTAGTTCTTTGGTAGATTGTTTGCACTTAAACATTTCTTTTGTAGTAGACCCAATTGTTGTGTCAAACCCCATAAGAGGTCGGCAAACTTGTCTATAGTTTGTAGGGGTTTGAATTTTTTTATCATAGGCATAGAGTTTGACTGCGACACTTATGTATTGGAATTTTTGGGGTATGGGATGATTTTGGGAATGGATTGGGTATCCACTTATGGAACGATATTAGACTGTGAGAGGAGAGTCGTTAGACAAGAGACATGCATCAACAGTACTCTCGAGGTTTCTTATGACCCATAGGAGTCAGTCATGTTGAGCTTCTTTTATCCCTTCGATTCATCGTCAGTAGAGTTAGATCCAGTTTTAGTCTTTAGAAATTTCCCAGATGTCTTTAAAGAGTGCTTTTCTTGGGGAATAGAGAAGGTCTACACATGGTAGGAGTTTGAGAAATGGTTTTGTTTTTTAGGTTCGGATTATGGAAATCCAAAGAGAGGTAGGAAAAGGTTGAAGATGTACAATAGATTTAGTTGATAAGAAAAGAAGAAAGCCCATATGTAGATAATTGTAGAAATTATAATTGTTTCATATAAGTTGATTTGATAGTAGTGCCCTAGAGTAAAAATATAAGCATCAAAAAGGAATTGGAGTAAAAGACTTTAGTAAGAAAATGGGATTACCAAAATTTAGGAAGGATACTCCTAGGGTAATGAGAAGAAAATCCACTTATATCTAGCCCAATAAAATTGTCAGAATTACAAAAGTTGAAAAGTATAATTATCAATTTTTTAAAGTAAATATTGGGTCTTTTTGAAAAATGGCATGAAATTTAAAATTGGTTATTATATGATAAAACTTTTGTCAAAAATGTGAAATTCTTTTTGAAGAATTATAGAGCGTATATAGCTCACTAGCTTCTTTGTAAATAAACAAAGATTTTAAATATAAAAACATATAGTGTATTAAGTATCGAAAACATAGGTTACAACATTTATTATTGTAATAGATTTTTTCGTAAAAATTAAAAGGAGCATAGACTATAATACTATTGTTATAGTAGATAACTCCCAAGAGGAATGTTTTTACATAATATGTGAGGTTTATTTGTATTCGTCCACTAGTATTTTTGGGTTGTAGCAACGGTGTTTTACGCAACATCCGTTTTAAACCAAATAAAGATGTATTTTAAAATGGTAATTTCTAATAATAGAAATAAGGTAATTCGTGAGTACACCTAGTATTTAAAAAAGTATAAGAAAATGTTTATTATAGGAAAGTATAAATTATACATTCTTTGATCTATTGGAATGAAAAGAATAATGGTATATTCTTCTATGAAACCAATAAAAATGTTTTTTGCAAGTCACAAGGAATATATGAAAGAGATGTACAAGGTATGGGAAGCACCATATTTTGTATAGTCTATTTGGAATATATAGAATAAATCCCTTGTAACTCCACATAAACATGAAATCCTCTTTTAAAAGGTTCATAGAAGATTTTAGCGTTAAAAGTTTCTCATTAGAGAATGCAGTTCCAATACCTTAAGGTATGAGACTATTAGGTATAATAAGAAGATGATTTGAAAAAGGCATATTAAAGGTATTTTAAAAGAAAAATGGTTCGATGAAAAAGTAAATAAGTTTTTGAAAGCAAAAATCTTAGTAACAGTTGAATTTAAAAATCCAATTTTTATCGAAAATTGTAAAGCTCTTTAAAAGAAAAGAGGAATAAGTTTTGGATTTAAAAATTTTTCCCTCTAGGTTTAGGAATTAATGTAAATTCAAAAAGCTATCAGGATGCAAGTTCAGAAAAATAAAATATTGTGTAATCAAGTGTTTTTGAATTTAATAGAAACTGAAAAGATAACACTATAAAGACAAAATTTTTGGGATTTGATGTTTTAAAATTTTAAGAAACCTTAGTTTTTAAAACAAGGTGATAAATACTAAACCAAACTCTGAAATGTGGAGTAGGTAAGAATCATTTTCTAGGAGTAACAGAAAAGGTATAAGGAGTTAGCAGTAATTACTTTTAGAACTAATAGTGGAAGTATCTATAAAGTATATAGGAGATTAG
Source organism: Allium cepa (assembly GCA_030765085.1). Lineage (NCBI taxonomy): Eukaryota > Viridiplantae > Streptophyta > Magnoliopsida > Asparagales > Amaryllidaceae > Allium > Allium cepa. Next base: position 276,914,513 of record CM060934.1, on the reverse strand, counting down.
TAAGAACCTAGGAATGTTGTCATAAAGAACGTTAAAATTAAATTTGTGGAATTCATAAGGTAGTAGTTTTCAAGCTACTATTGGAGTGGCACCTTTCGAACCTCTTTATGGAAGACCGCGCAAGTCCCCTTCATGTTGGATAGAGTCTACAGTGGGATTGTCTTGGTTACGACATAGTTAAGGATACTTTAGAGAAAATTGGTTTGATTAGGAGAAAATTCATATCTCATATCTGCATTTCTTTGGTAGTAAGTTTTAGAATTTTCTATGTCCATCTTTAATTTTGAATAGGTTCTTTCCTTTATTATCCTTTGGGAGGATAGAACTTAGCATTTAAACTATGGATGGTAGGATTTGACGTAAACATGTTAAAGGAACATGTTATGAATGATGTATGCTAGTGGTTGCAAGTGTTTGCTATTGGATGCTAATGGATGCATATACTTACACTAGGCACTATTATCCTTTAGGGATCGGCCTAACTAGGACACTAGAGCATATGTATATGGATGTGTGCGCATTTGTATTTTTATTTTATTTTCATGATTGCTATAAATGGATGATTATCACATGATAGTTGCATTTGGATGATGATTGTAGCACGCATATAAAACTATCAGTTATCCTTATGGAATTTGCATTCATTTGGACACATTGCACAGACATGATTGCATAAACATAGGTCGCTTGAATCAATGAGCCGTCTAATCTTTTGCATTAGTTATGGACGTTGACACTACACTATTTGCATAAGTATCATAAATCGCATTAGAAAAACCCAAGGATAATGGATGTAATGGGTGATGATTGAGTGGCTGGCTGTAGAACTTAGATGAATACATTTATTTCATTCTTCTATGCTTAGAGATTTTGAGGATGAAATCCCTTAATGAGGGATGAATGTAACAACCCGAAATTTAAGGAGAAATTAGTAAATAATTATTAGTAGAATTCATTAAAATTAGTATTGAAATTAATGGAAGTAGATTTGTTAAAATGTTTCAATTAGAAAGGGAAAGAGGAAATAAATTGTAATGATTAAGTTTAATATAAGGACTTGCATTTGTGTCAAAATGGAATGAACATTTTAAGCAGAAATAAATGCATGTTTTGAGATAAATGAAATAAACTTTTCATTTTTGAATATACGTATGATTTTATAAACAGGAAGTTTGTTTTGTTAAAAATAATAATAGTAATAATATATATAATAATATATTTAAAAAGAAGGCATCTACTTTTATAAATCTGAAAAGTAAACATGACGATGTTCAAATGACGTGGGTTATTGTAAATGAGAGAAAATGTAACCATATATTTATAAAAAAAAGGCATTTAATAAAATAAACGTTATATTTTGAAAAGAAAAGGCAAGAGAGTATTACAGAAGGATTACATTTCTTACAGAAAATTTAAGGTATGCTATTTCTTTGTTAATAAGGAATAAGGGTCCATTTGGTTTTTGAACATAAAAAAATTTATACCCATCAATGGATGTAATTGATTGCTCAATTTAAAGTAAAGAATAAGGTTACTAATTAATACACAACTTATATACACGTTTGTGCACATATATTATTTATCTAATTACAACATATGTGAATATGGAAAAAATGTAGATATAACAAATCATATGTTAATTTATTTAATTCAGATGTAAATGTGGAAAGATATTGATATGTTTATTTATTTTAGACGTAAACATGTGAATTAAATGGGATGTTGAAAATTGAAATGAAACATGCGAATAAAGGGAGATGCGTGAAAATTTAACCTAAAATAAAATGCATAAATTAGAAATTAACTGAGGAGAAAAAAATGTTATTTATAGTTTGTATATTATTGAGGGTTTAATTAATTGAATTAAATATAAGATAAGGCGCTGACAAGGCGCATTGTAAGATTTGACACAGCAATGACTCAACAGAAGTTCATACACATTGTTTTGCATTCTTTTATTCCATATGTTCCTTCTGTGCTTCCATCCGATAGCTCTTATTCAGCATATGACATGGTTGTATCCTATTCAATCCACAAATACGACAGTCTAAGATCCACTTCTAGACCTATAAATAAGACCTTAGGCTTAACACTTTTTCTCATTCTAGATTTTCACCGCTTGGGTTCACCTTTTCAGGAAGGACCCTAAAAGGAATAATTTTTCAATGAGAGAATCTTTTTAATAAAAATGTTTTAGCAACCCCAAGTGGATCCGTGAAGGCCTAAAGGGAAAAGATAAGGACAAGAGGTGAGTGATTGTAATTATTTTAAGATTTCTTTAGGTAATTTAAAATAATAGGGGTTCCAATAGTTGTAGTTTTACTACGCGAAGCGTGCCTTACCATAAGAGGGATATGCCACATTTTTGGAATAACCTTTTCAGTAGTTTATTTACAGTTTTTAGAATTATTTTCAGTCTATTTCAATTATTTATAGTTTGTTTACAGTATTTTAGTTATTTACTATTGTTTATAAGTTATTTACATCTTCTTTATATGTTTTGGATTTTCTTTATTTTTAGTTTTCTTTTATTCCTCCTTCTTCTTCGCGTACAGATTAGAATAAGATTACTCGAATATGGATTAAATTGTAAGAAAATAGAAATAATGGAAAGATGTAAATGATAAAGACTGTAACAAAATGGAATTAAGATTGAAATTATGCCTAATTATGACTAGAATTGGATTAATTAATTGGCTTAGTTATAACTAGAATTATAACTAAAAAGTGTAAAAGATGAAAGAGCTTCTTTCACTCTTAGACCATCAGTTAAGTAATAGGCATGACTATAACATATGTTATAATAAAAAGAATAGAATGGGGCTTATTTTAAGACTAGAAATGAATTAATAAGCGTAGAAAGTAAAAAAAAACGATGATAAAGGCTTATCTAAATAATTTATCTAAGTTAATAAGCAAAGATGAAAGTAGGACCTGTACCAAATAGCGTTCCCTATTAGACAAAATGGCGCCTCACATTAGTCTGAAGTGGGATGAGGGCACGCTTATGCTAAGAGTGGCAGTAGTTGGTCAAATAGAAGTCCAAGTCACGGGAGTTTTGGCTAAGGGGCACAACTAGATATTGTTTGGATGAAGGGCCAGTGCCAACAGCATTTCCCCTACAGTTTTTATGGACACACGTTGATCTCATATTAGTCCGAAGTAAGATGAGGGGCACGCTATGCTGGACGTTGGAGGTAATAAGAAGACCCAATAGGTGGAGTAAATGATAGCATAAGCATAGTGGCAGTTACGTGTGCGACTTCCATTTGCGGGTGCTCAGTAGCAGCTATGAGTTCTAAACGCTTAGTATGAGTGTCTTTAATAGACACCATTGCCTTCTATGCAGGGAGCTATATACGTCGTCTTGGCTGCAGTAACATTTCGTGTAGAGAGTTATATAGTGCCTGGTCCACAGAAAGGTATTATAGAGTAACATGCCGATCAAAATGGGTAGAATTATGGTAACATCCTAATTACAGGATTAGGAATTTAGCCTAATCAAAGCAGAAATCTGGAACAAGTGCAAACAATCAAAATTAATCTATCTTATAAATTAAGCAATATTTAATCATACTTATTGTAACGACCCAGAATTTTTGTTAATTAAAATTTGAATATTTAATTGATTTTAAATATTAATAAGTAAAATTTATAAGTCGAATAAATTTTATTTCGAATATTGGATTTAATTTGGATAATTAAATCGATTATTTAATACTTGAAAATACAGAAATAATTGAAAATCAAGTTTAATGTGATTGAAATTGATTTTTAAAATTTTATTTAATCATATTGAAGTTACAGTAATGTTATAGAACTTCTAAAATCGAATTAAAAGCAAATCTGTGAAAATTGAATATTTTAATATTTAATCGACTAGTGAAATTAGCCATTTTTCGAACAGTCTCAGAATTGGACGAAACTAGTTCCATTGGATCCGTAATAGTTTGTTATTATCGATTTCAATTTTCGTAGCAATTGGAGTTTTCGGTTGATCGTGGCAGCTCGAAACGCATCGAAATTGTTTTAATATTAATTTGGCGAGTTAAAAATAGTCATTTTTCAAATAGTCTCGGATTTTGATGAAACTAGTTTCATCGGATCCGTAATGTGATATTATTGTAAGGTTTCAAATTGTGTGTCAATCGGATTTACCATTTGTCCGGGGCAAGGTAAAACACACAGAAATTTGATTAACTGATTTAATTTAAAATCGATCGTTTATTCCCATATCTCGCACAGATTATCGAATTAGCTTCCGAAACATGTTCCATTGTGTCCGAAACACGGGATAAACCCTAAAAACGTCGGTCACCGCGCGTATATCGGTGTTCGGAAAACCCGGGATGAATAGTGTTTTGATAAATTTCTATAAATAGACCCTTTATTCAAAAAAAAATAAAAAAAATTAACCCTAACCCTAGAAATGGCCGGCCGCCACCCTATTTTCGAACGACCAGAAATGTTCAATCTTCCTCCCTCAATTCCTCCAAATCCATCAGCTTTTACAACAAACTCCCAACTAACAATTCGTAGAGCATTGTGAGGCCTTCAATCTGAACGGTCAATATCGTAAAATTCGAAGCGGATCAACGGGAAAATGAGATTGAAGGCCGCACGTTTGGAGGGGGAAATCTCGGCCTAGAGGCGACCGAGCTTGGCTAAATTTCAGGCGTGGGTCGAGCTCGGGACAAGCTTCGATATGGTGCCGATATGATGGGGTTTCGTCGACGTTTTTGGGTTGCGTGATTAGGTTAAAGACGGCGGTTTTGGGTTACTAGAACGAATGCGAGAGGTTGGGGGGAGAAGAAGGGGGGTGCGGCTGCGATCTCTCAAAAGCAAATCAATGGTTGGATGATGATGTGGGTTTTAAAAATATAAATAAAGTTGTAATTAATTATATTATAAATTGTATTAACTTTAAAAAGCTATTTCTCTTTCATACGAGATCGAAAATTTACGAAATCAGTTGCGTTGGAATCGTATGGACGAGCACTACGCGATGCAACTGGATTGGAAACGATTGGAGTCAGTGAAAATTTCGGGTAAAATTAAAACGTCCGTTTAATTTTATTCGAAATAAAACGCTGGAACAGAATTAAAATCAAGGTGAGAACTTCTCACTCAATCAAATCAGTTTCGATTTTAATTTTAAATAGTTATATTTAAAATTCTTGAGTGCATGTTTGGATGATGATTATTATCTATTGATTGTTAAAATAGACATTATGCGCCGCTAGTAAGCGGATGTTATTTATTAAAAACATATACCGCGAATATTTCACAGTACAGTGAAATTGATATTATTTATGTACTTAGAGTTGATTTCCCGCATTATATAGAGGATGAGACCTTATTACGCCGCCTATTAAGCGGATAATATTTTATAAATCGCACATACCGCGATAATTCCGTACTGGAACGAAATTGGTATTGTGCTAACATCTTTGGATGCAGGGAAACAGGTTGGAGGGATCCAACTGGATTCCTAAACTGTATTGATTTATTTACAGATATTGTGATATTTGTTGATTATCATATCGATATATGATATTTGGATGTCGTGATTGACTATTTGGTGCTGTTGCATCATTGGATTCATTTTTGAAGTTTTAAAATAATGATTTTGGTTTTTAAAAGAATTTTTAAAGTGATTTTTGAAAGTATACGTTTTATTAAATTTTTGAATTAATTCATTTTAAATAATTAAAACGTTATAAATTCTTATGTTATAAAAATTAAGATTTTTGTGAAATATAACCAAAAGGTGATTTTTGAGATAAGTAATTAATAAATTTATAAAATATTTAAATTGGGATTTTTGAATTATTTTAAAACGGGTTATATGAAAGATGTATAAATTTGATATTTTAAAATTAAAAATATTGGAATTATAAAACGAGTTTTTATAAGTGTTAAAGTGAAGTATAAATGGATTCATAAGTGAATGAAAATTTATAGATTTATGAATTGTGAAGTTATAAAATGAACAGATGTTGTTAGACAAAAGATATTAAGGAATTAACTTATAAATCAGATTTTTGCATTTAAATTGAAATCTTTGATGAAGCAAAAATGGTTTATAGTTGAGATTTATAAAATATATATTTTATAAATCGAAATAATAGAATTTTAAAAGGAGTCCTATTAATGTTGAAAATGGGGTTATAAAGGAAATCTTATAAGTAATAAGATTTATAATTTGTGAAGTTTTAAAAGAATGATTTTGTAAATAAATGGATTATAAGCATTTAACTTATAATATGGACTTTTGGTATATAATTGAGTTATATAAATTAAGTTGGATTAATAAAGGAGATTTATAAATCGAAGCTTACAAATAGAAATGGAATTTATAGACATTGTTTATAAATTCGAAATCCATGGAATTTGATAAATTGAAAGTTGAAATTGGTTAAGGAAGTATATTCACGATTTTGGACAGTGAATATATTATCAAATAAAATGGATATGCTTGGGAAAATGAATATTATAAAATGAAGTTAATCGTTTTAACGATGTTTTAAAAATGTATTATAAATCGAATACATAGATTTCAACATTCATTGTTGAAATAGACGTTTTCGAGAAATAGAAGGAAATGTGGACTATAATACTGTTGTTATAGTAAATGATTTCCGAAAGGAAATGTTTTTGTATAGTATTGGGATTTATATATCTATTTTAATTTTGAATCCCTATACTAGTGATTTTGGGTCGTCGTAACGGTGTTTTACGCAACATTCGTTTTGACTCAAATAAATGTGTTTAAGTGAATGATTTCTTAAAGAATGAAATATATACTTAATTTCGATATTAAGTATATTGAATATTTTCTAAGTATTGAAAATAAATGGTTTTGTGAAATTACTTATTAATAAATAAGTATGGAAATATTTTTCCAATGTGAAATGAAACGTTTTGAGAATTTATCTTTTTGAAGATAAATTGAAAATGAATAATTGAAATCGTATATTCATAAATATTTTGGAATATAAATTCACTATGGAATTTATAAAAGAAAGGGGAATTTGTTTAAAAATAAACGTTGATTTATTTTTGAAGTGTGGAAATTAATTTACGGATTTGGAACGTAAATATAAAGTAAATCGTTAAGGATTTATTTAATTGGTTTAAATGAACCATGTTGAAATGAAAGTAATCTCGTATAGGGGAATGATTTGAAATTTGTTTTCAAAAGCGGTAAATGCGAAAAGTGATTTGAAAATTGTTTTCAAATGGTTGAAGTGTGGAAACTTTATATCTAGTAAAGATAATTTGGAAAGTAAATAATTTGGGAAATTATTTGGAATTTGGTGATGTTGAACACGCCTATTGATAGTTAAATAATCCGACTATCAATATTTACCTTTAAATTGGTATTTGTTGTGATTGCTTGAATTTGAATGCCACACTTATTTTTGAATAAGCGCTCACTATTCGAGTTAGCCGAGAAAGGACCTTGCGGTCGTATAACCCATTCCGAATATGTGATACGTCGTAATGGATTGCATTTGATGACCAGTGTTGAAGACCAGATATTTTTGAAAACGGAAGGATTACCGTTGAGTTACTCTGCATCGGCTGATCTCCGATATAGAGGTTTTATCACCCTTAGTGACGGGAAGTCCGGACGTGATTAGAAATTATCCGGAATGCAAGGACTTCTTTGTAAGTGCCTTCGGTTCTGTTCGATCCCTGAACAGACTTGTATGGATTGTATGTATGACATTACAAGTTGAGATATAAAGCTGATTTTTTTCAAATATATTTCTGTTGGTGGCGGAGAATTTATTCTCTTAGCTAAACACCCTTCTCTGAGACGTACGAGCTCAGAGGTTATGTAGTTGAAGGTTATTAGTGATATACTCCCAATTTGGTAGTGTGACATGCTGAGTGTTGCTGTGGGATGATCATTGTTTGATCATTTGTGATATGATCATTTGTTTGATCATTTATCTTGGTGATCATTACTTTGATCATTTTTTGACCCAAAGCACAGCTTTTGTATAAAGCGTGACTTTGTGGACGAGACTTCGTCGGACCTCACACCCCGGAAATGGTCAAAATAGGAAGGATGCGGCAAGGTTATTAGGGGGTAGCGCCTCTTTATTGTATGTCATTCCTTCTGGATAGAGGTGGTATCATGGTATGGAGCCCAGATACTTAACCTATGTTGTTGCTGCAAATTTGTTGCTTTGTGGTTGTTGGAAATGAGGATCCTCGCATAGATCGGTTACGATCGGGGGATGACATATACGTGTCAGTAGTTACCCAGTTAGGGGTAACCCGGCCTTGTGTTGGCAGAGATCCGGTTTGGTTCTTGGGACGTCATTCCAGAGGCGTTTCCATGCGACAATGGGAAGTTCCTTGGCCTGACCATTTGTTGGAAATCCAAAGAAACAATACGAACCTTGTACGGTTTTAGTTGTAGAACCTGCCATCTAATATGATAGCTATAGTAGGCATAATATAATGGTACCTATGCCGGCTAAGATTTATATTCTACTTTCGAAATGTTTTCTACACTATGCACTAATAATAATATCAAAAATGATTTGATTTTGCGTAGTAAGCATCTTTGACTAACATAAGAAGAAATCTCCTCCAAGTCTGCGTTTGCATTGTGTGTGTGGTGGGAGGTCTTATGGTAGTTACATTCTCAAAAAGCATTGCGAATCTATTTTAAAATTATCCTGTACTTTGTTTTAAAAATAAACTGTTTTAGTTCTCACACCAGTCCCATGACTGACTCGGAGTTTATTGTTTTCCTTCCTAAACTCTGGGTGCCCACAAATTTCCACACGGGCAGTCGAGAGTAAGGGTTATCAGGATATTCTAGAATTCAGTAGTTGCTGAAAGCAAGTTGGACGGCATGACATATTACTAGTATATAGTATTTCCTTTCCGCTGTTTGTTGTTGTTAGTTGTTGTACACTCTGATGATGTAATGTAATGTAATATGATGAAATGTAAAAAATGATATAGTTCTTTGTTTAAAGATTATTCATTTATCTATTATATGTTGTTCCGCTGCGATTGTGAGATTCTGATATTGTCTGTTGTTTCTTTCTGTTCTGTTCTATCTTTTTCTCTGTTCTTCTACCTCTTTCTTCTTCTTTAACCCTAACGGTTCGGTTTCTGGCCTTCGATTGCTTGACAGTTGATACAGTGGACGTATTGATGTCTGTTTTCGAGCGTCGAAAAATCGTGATCGTCACATTTTTTCACTTTATCTCTTTCCTATTTCCTTTTATTATCCTTTCTTTATGCTAGAACTGTTGTAGAATCTATTACTTTTATCTTGCTTAAAGACTCTAGCAACTACTATCATTCACCAGATTTTTAGTCTGACCCACTTCTCTATTTTTCTCTTTCCCCCCATAGGCAATCAAGGGAGAAGTTGGTAGATTGCAGTTGCTTGGAGATTTCTTGGAGGAGTTTGCAACCATGCATTTCTTTTCTTTCAGTTTTTGTTCTTTCTAAGCATTGGCTTATTATGAGAGATATTATGTACTCGGATTTTGAGACTGAATTTTTTAAAGACATGATCTTTTTGAGATATGGATGTTGTATTTGGTATTTGACTTATTTATGAAGCAATTATGAAAGTTTTATTTTAAATAAGTTATTATTCTAGTTTCCGCTGTTTTTATCTATTTTTGTCTTGTGAATCTTAATCTCTGTTAGTTTTTTTATACCTACAATGCACCACGTCTTTTAATGTGTCCTTTTGGGTATATTAAGGGGTGTGGGGTGTTACAAATGTATCATTTGAAAATGGTTACTTATTGGGTTTTCGAAGACAATAAACTGTAAGAAATGTTTAATAGGTTTGTAAATCAAGGGAAGTGTTCTTAATATGTAATGTTGCAACAAGCCTTAAGTTTGCATTGTGATACAAACTCTTAACATTATCTAACAATTACAATATTTATCATTACGTATTTGGTCACACTTCGATGTCTTTGGTCTCTTCCACTTGGAAACTCTTAACCCTTGCAAAAGCATTTACTTATAGGGTATTGTTGGTCATTTCTGTTGCTCCTATAATTTCTGACAACATGAGCTACTTTAGATCCTAGCTTCGAGATGACAATCTCTTAATTTTTATTTTGTCGTTTGAGAGAATAAACTTACTAGTATCCAAATCTTTGGTTGAGGCTAAACCGATTCCCAATTTATTACTTGATTTTTGATTGACAAATGATTTGTTCAGTCAAGATTGAATTTAATAGTTCAGTTGCATATATTACAATTTTAGAAAATTATTGATTATTTTAGTTTATTCCATTTATTTTATAACATGACTTATTTGTTTACTGTAAATGAATATAGTTGATTCATTTAAGTCATTTCTTTTGGGGAAAAAAATGTGTGAATTGTTATCTTTCATTAATTGATGGATGATTAGGTAAGTTCCTACATGGATCCGACATTCCCAAGCAAAGTTCATTTTGAATGCATGCTTGGATACTGTAAATTTGAATTAATAATTGTTGTTAAAACTTCTATTTCTCTTCTATTAAATTTGGGTATAAACAAACTAAAAATATAGATGTAAATATATCTTTATGGCTACTTTGATTATACATACAAAGAGAGCTTTATTTATAATATCCTTGGGTATAACTTTGAAGCGTATAATTTTGATTTCGAGTTTGTAATTATGCAATATAGTAACTTCATATATTTTTTCAATGGTTTGTGCATATAATTATCAATTTGGTGTTCATATTTTTACCAAATTATATTAATTAATTATTAAAACTACAGGGTATGTGCAGCTGGGAAAATGCAGCTATAAAGGCTGAGGTTATTATGTTCTGAATGGTATGTGCAGCCCAAGGTTCACTAATGGGTATGTAGCAGGCAGATATGGGTCTGAAGCATTATAGCGGGACCGAATGATGATTGAATGGCCAAAGTATGGCTGAGGTGCTGGAGCATTGTTAAGTTACTGAGGGTTGCATAAATTGTAAGCTGATGATGATGAGTTGGATCCAAAGTTTGGTGGTAACAAAGGCAATTGAGCTGCTATGCAGACTGAACTACTGGTGCGCAAGCTGAACTGGTAATGCAACTACTGCTGCATAAGAGGTGAGGTAGTGATGACAAGTTCACAGTCGACAGGAGTCTTCACTGGATATATAAATACATGCACACTGAGAGAAGGCAAGATGTCGTAGTTTAATAAACGAACAATAGAATTATTGTTCTTAGAGAAGGACACATGCTGTTGGCCTGAGGATGCTTCGTCAATGAATAATTATTGATTTTTCTATGGAATTTTTGGATTCCAATGATGTAAAATTTTCATTTGTGAACTCAAAACTTTTCAGAATAAATTACTAAGCATGTGAATATCATTATGAGTGCAGCTAAATGTATTTTGTTTTTTGCTTGCATTGTTTATGTATTTTACACTTTGTATTTGTGAATATGAATAGAATTCAAGTGTTCTTACTCATCTTTACATCAACTTTATGTTCAAGGTTGGGTTAAACTGGTCAATATAGTTTAAGTCTGCGCTATGACCATAATATATTAATAGTGAAAGGGTAGGCAAAATATAGGTGGAGCAATCTATTATCGTCATTAAGCGCAATACACATCTCATCTGTTGTTACGCATTAATGTGTTAATTTATGTTTAACTGTCTTATTGTTAATCAAAACTTTGTTGACACATATAGCCATTTTTGAACTATTGATTTTGTCCCGTGCCAGTTTAACCCAACCTTTGTGTACTTAATTTAGACTGCCATGTTGTTAGTCTTATTGGTTGTTTTCATTCGCAGCTTGAAAGTTTAAGTCCTTGCATATACAACATAGGAGTAAATAAAACTGGAGATAAGGGAAGAAATGATGGAAAAGGTAAAATTATTCAGCGCTCTCAAATAAAATGTTTATAGCAAAATGTTTTAAAAGAACATAAACTTCGTCAGATAGTTCTTAAGACGTTATGATTGTAATCAAATTTTCTCCCAAAGAAAACCCAAAAACATTAGTCTAAATCAAAGCACATAAATAACGGCAAACTAAAAACTTATAGAAAAACATAATTATATACTTAAACTCTTTTTTCCAGTACCTATATGAGATTTCTTGTAGTATTCAACTGCTCCCGGTATAGAATTCTCCAGTTCTAAGTTCCCACTACCATGCCTATTAATCATAAAAATCCCATCAGAATGAATGCTTAAAACTGAAGAAGAGGACGACAAAGAACTGGATGATATTTCAGATGAAGATTTATTCATGAAATCTTAATTGATAGCATCTAAAAACAACTTCCTATACTTACATTCTTCTTCTTGCATCCTCTCCCTTTCGATCACTTGTATGGGAAAAATTTAAACAATTTCGTTTAAAGAAAAACATGCGAGCGGCAAATGATACCGCATATTCAAAATATCTAATTCAAATTGAAGATGGTACCGAACCTTCAACCAACAAAGAAATGATTCAAGTACCAACAAATATAGTCATAACGTCAAAAAATGATGTTAATCCACTATCAAAGTTAATAGATATAATTTTTTCCAACTTATCGAAAAATGCATTCGACAAAGAGTACATAGTTAATAGAACATTAATTACTAAAAACTGCCAAACATATCTTGCATGTCAAGTTTTTATCATTAGTGGAGGTATATTTTTTTATATTTATCTTTTATGCACTAAAAACTTGACATGCAAGATAAACGATATGATTCCACTAACGATTAATAACTTAGAATAGAATAAAAGAAGCACCATTGATTTACATGGTTAAAGAATGCTAAAATACATTGATAAATAATGATGGAAATAATGTCAGACTAAATCACAAACACTTTCATTGCTTCATAAGTTACCACTTGGATCTTTCATAAACATTTGCAGTCTTTCATAAACATTTGCAGTCATTAAAACTACCAACGACTCCGATGGGATCTTTAAGTGATCATCCCAAACTGGCTATAATAATAATAATTTATTTGAAGTCACCTTTCAAATTTCAAAATGTAAACATGGTTGTATATTAGAATCAACTTTCAAATTTGAAATTTTAGAAAATCACAGTGGAAATCCTGCTTATTAATTTCTTGCTATTAATAGGATTGTGAAGTGATGACGTATTTAAATGCATTTTTTCTCACAGCCCACATTAGCTAAAAGAACATATGCATGTAAAAGTTCATGTATTATTTCCATTTTCAGTAGTATAAAATAAACCAAAATAAAAGAAACAAATGTTAAAACTATGAACGCTTTTAAGTTATTGGCTCTATGAATGTTCTTCAATTGTCTCACTCTTCTCGATCGTTGCTTCAGGTTCAATTTATATCGGCAATGATACTATCAAATCTAATTCATTAGGTGCAAATATAAATGAATGCATGTTGTGGTTAAATGCATTCCACCTGGCGTGCATATATACTCGTGTGTGTGTGTATGTGTATGTGTGTGTATTAAAAGAGAGTTTTGTAAAATCATCTTAGCACCACTTAATTTAGAAGATCAAAAATGTTATCGCATTTACTTTACATCAACCACTCTTTTGAAAGACTTTCAATTAAGATATACTTCATAATTAACATCCATGAGCCTTCTTATATATTAGTTAAACTAGTGTTACTTGTAACCAAACTTTATTTTTATTTTTATTGAGACAAATAAATTTTCAGAAGTTTCAATTTAATAACCAAAAAATACACTTATCTTATAGCTTTCTTCAAAAGTAAATCAATATGCTAAAAAGAAAAAAAAGTGGATTTTCTTTTTGTTTCTTTTTTTTTATTTTGAGTTTTGGAAAGAAAATGCAAAAAATAAACAATGAAAAATCAAATGTGAAGATGAGACTCCCCCTCACTTTTGATTTTGACTGTATCCTCACAGTCAGCCCAAGTGAAAGGAGAAAAAATAAAATAAAAATAAAAATATGATTCTATATTTACATGAAAACAAAACGATTATTATTTATACGACATTAGAAAATATACCATTGAAGAGTAAATGAAATAGTCTTTAAAGACCAATTCATTTGTCTCGTCAAAGTATGAGAGACATAGCTTTAGCACAGAAAACCAAATCATAAAAGATTTCAAAGTTGAGTGTTGATTTGGAAAAACAAATATCGTTTTATTAAAAGTCGTATGAGCGTTTTATTTTCAATGATTTTTAGGGTAGATAGAACAATTGATTGAAGTTTAAGTTTGCTTTCGCCGAATTGAAATTCAAACTTATCATTGACAAATTTTTCAAAATTATTGATTTTAAAATCAAAGTGGTGATTTAAATCTACCCCTTCTGAATTCAACAACTCATCTACGAAAAGTCCAAAAACTTTATGCTCGCTAAATTCATCTTCCATTTTGAATTATTCATAACTTCCTTGTTTTCAAGGCGTAAAGTTGTCATTTGAAATTCATTTTTGTCGGAAAAAGGAAGATTGAATTCAGAGTCGAGTTTCTCACCTTCAAAAGAATTGAAATCCAATTCAATTACCATACTTTCAACAACTTCATTAAGATTGTCGTTTTCAATTTCAAAAATTGTTATTTCAAAATCATCATTTTTGGTAAAAGATGGATTATCACTTGATTCGTCACATGTTGGGATTTGATTTTGTTTCTCACGTTGTTTCATTTGTGTTTCGAATAACAAATTCGTGTGATTTTTGTGAATCTCTTGCGATTGCTCAACAAAATCAAGTTCATAATTATTATCTTTAGAATTTTCAATTTGAAATTGTTGAGAACAAAAATTGTCAATCGCACTGTAATTGAAACTACTCTCATTGCCAAAATCGTTTAAAAAGTGGTTCAAATGTCCATTTTGATTTTGAAATTCATTTGGAAGTTCGAAATTGTATTGACATGGGTTAGAATCAAAATTATTAGAATTTTGAAGTTATCTAAAAATTTGATTGTTTTGAAATCTTTGACTTGAGTTATTGCACAGATATGAATAACTCATTTATTATCATTTGATCTTATTGTTCAAGTAAAGACAAAATAGTTTCAATACTCTTTTCGACTTGAGGGTTGCTCATCATTTTGAAGACTTTGTGGTGCAAAATTCGAATTGTTTATACAATGGTTGTTTTTAAAATATCCATAAGAGTTTAAGGTGAAACTATATGCATTATATTTATTTGCACAACTTTTGTAAAATTCTAAGAGTAGGGAAATTCAGAGATTTTCATTTTTTTTTTACTTTGGATTTTTGAATTCCTTTTCCTTTTTATGTTTTTTTTGCCTTTTTTTAGTTTTTGGAAAAGATTTTTTTTTTGGATTTTTTTCTAAAAAGAAAACTAACTTAAATAAAATGATTTTTTTGTAAAGGAAAAGGTTTAAAAACTAAGTTAAGTAAAATGTACAATTTTTTGTTTTGGATTTGTTGTTTTTTTTTAAAATATGCATGAACTAAGGCAACTAAATGAAAGCAAGGACTTAATTACGAATTTTCTGTCCTTAGTAATTCCTAACCAAAATCGTATAATCACACTTTATCTTAGTTCAACAGAATATTTCTTAGCCAGGTAATGGATATGAGTTACCGGTGCAACACGAATCACTATAGCAATGCAACTGAAGGTTTAAGTAACTTTAGAGAAACAATCACAATAATTTTTACGAATCACCATAATATTTATATATGATTGTTACTCTGCCTTAGCCTAGACATCAAGAAAATAAATTATTCAAAGAAGACAACTTGTCAAAATACAATTAAACCCTAGGTGAGCTCATGACTCCCTTATGTCCGCAGTCTAATCATTATTATTAGTCAAAATTCTATGATGAAATGCAATTTCTGGGCCAAGGAAGGGGTGATGAAATCCTCCTCCTTATGTAGAAAATAAAAATAAGATGAGATAAATGGAAAACTTGAAAATATACATGATTTAACTATGCAATTACAAATGAATTTTTATTTTTATTTTTATTTTTGATTTTTTTTGAAAATGCAAACAACCAACAATGCAAGAAAAACTAAAAACAAGAGATAAAGACATGATAGCAGAGCGTGTAGAATTATTAGCAATTTAATTTTTTTAAATAGCGACTTGTTTTAACAAGCAATTTATTTTGGCAAGCAAAGTGAAGCCAGCAATTCCTCCTTTTTGATTTTCTACGACATAAAATTTGCACCTGAAAACGACTTGAACAAGATTTTTTTTCGTTTACCCAAGAGAAAATTAAAGTTTTTTTTTTCTCTTAAAAAGAATTGAACAAAACAAACTAAAGCACTCTTTTACTTTATTTTATTTTATGTACCAAAATAGCAGGGGATGAAAGTTTAACCAAAATAAAACAAAATAAAATGAACTCGCCCCTCTTGTAATCAGACCGAGCCCAATTCAAATCAAAACATTACAATAGAAGTTCCAAACAACCTTTCCCAATATCAATTCTCTCTTCTTTATTTTTTTTAAAAATAAAACGTGAACTGGAAATTGAAGCAAAACACGATTTGAAGTTGGCGATTTGCAGGTGGGTGGTCGCGGCTTCGCAGAAGTGGATGGAGATGGAGGAGGTGAGGTCCGCTTTGATTCTGGCGATTGGGTTTGATGAAATTGTGGTTGGTGAATTTACTCAAGCGATCGAGTTGGTGATAGGGGTATTTTGCTCTGGTGTTGCGATTTGCTGCTCTGATTTTGTAGTTGCATTGGGATATTTGTAGGGGAAGGAATTGGTGATCGGTGAATAAGCACTTGTTGTGATTCTGGATGAAATTGCAGGTTGTGATTTTGAGGAGGGACGGGCTGGTGTTGGGTTATTGTAATTGGGAATTTGGGTGGATGGTCGTGGAATTGGGGAAATTGCAGCACGTCGTGGTGTACGTGGGTTGTGATTAAATGGTCAAGTGACTAAAGAGAAGTATGGGAGATGGAGCTCGAAGGTTATCAATGGTTTCTAGAGTTTGGAATTTTGGTTGTGAGCTGTGGAAGTGATTTCGATTGATGTTCGATTTTGGAGGAGGGCGGGTTCGCAGAGGTTGTTGCTAATGGTAGGGGCAGAGTTGATGACGAAGATGCATTAGTGTTTTGTGGGTGGTTGAATGATGTAGCAGTTTGTTTGAAAAGGGGAATTACAGTGTTTTGAGGTTTAGAAAGTGACGTTGTATTGTGTTGCAGAGGGTTTGACAATTATGTTGAAGTGATTATGGTGCTGTGATGTGGATGATTTCGGGTGGCAGGAAGGTTTCTGATGGCAATTGAAATTTAGAGGGTGGGCAGAGGCTTGAAGCAGCAGGATGTGAAGTTGACGTATTTGAGTATGCAGGATTATGTAGAGGTAAGTGTATGTAGGTGGTAAGTGAAATAGATGATGTAGGAGATGTTGTTGGTGATGATGAATGGTGGAGTTGTTTGTGGAAGTGGTTGGAGCATAGAGAAGCAAGTGAATGAATGCTTGTGGGTTGAAATTGGCAGAGGTGAGGTGATAGGAGTTTGCAGCGATCTGTATGGGTAGAGGCAAGTGAGCAGGGAGATATGTTGTTATGGCGGGTTTATGGTGATTGGAGCAATGGCAAGGAGTGGTGACAGACAGTGGACGGAAGGTGATGTTTTCTAGTGGTATGAAGGTTGTTTATATTTGCAAAGGTGGTAGAGATGTATGCAGGCAATAGTTGGTGGCAGCAGTGGATGTAATGGTTGTGCAGTAAAATGAAGTTAAGTAGAGGAGGATCAGAAGTGGATGATCTGATGAAGTTAAGTGTGATGATGATTAGGTTATGATGATTCAAGGCAATCAGTGGATGGTTAATAGTGTGCAGAGGTATGGTGGTTGATATGGAGGAGTATGGTGGCAGCAGTTTGATACTGATGTGCAAGCAGAAGATGATGGTGTATGTTATATGGCAGAGCCAGTTCAGTTGAATGAAGGCAGTGGGATTTGATGTGGTGAAGGGTTGTATGTGGTGGTTGTGGGTAGGCCTGTCAAATGGGTTGGGTTGGGTCAAAATGGGTTGGGTCGAGTTTGACCCAACCCATTTATGACCCATTCTTTTTTACCCACTTATGACTCTAGCCATATATGACCCAACCCGTTTAATAAGCGGGTTACCCATTTAACCTATTTAAAAATTGAGGGGCCGTTTGGATGGCAATAAATAAGTTGCTTTTTTGCTTATAGAATGCAAAAGTTAAAAAGTCAATATGGATAAACAAAATCTACCAACTTTTAAAAGTCACTTTTCAACTTATTGCAAAAGCAATTTTTTTTTGCTTTTCGACTTACATAAGTCGATTTTTTTTATATGAAAAAATATTAAAAAAATGTATTTTCAAATTTCAAAATTTATAAATTTTAAATTTCAAATTCAAATTTCAAAATTCAAAATTTTCACATTTCAAAATTTTCAATTTCAAATTTAAATTTCAAAAATTCAAAAATTCAAAATTCCGAATTTCAAATCTCAAATTTCAAACTTTCAAATTTCAAAAATTTTAAATTCTAATTTCAAAATTCAACATTTCAAAGTTAAATTTTCAAATTTCAAAATTTTACAAATTCAAAATTTCAAAATTGAAATTTTGAAATTTCAAATTTTCAGAATTCGAATTTCATAATTTCAAAATTTTGAATTTTAAAATTAGAAATTTCAAAAATTTGAACTTTAAAAATTCAAATTCCAAATTTCAAATTTGAATTTTCAAACTAACACTTCCAATTTCAAATTTCAAATTTCGAAAATTCAAAAATTAAAAATTTCACAGTTCAAATTTCAAAATTCAAAATTTCAAATTTCAAATTTCAAAATTTCGAATTTTGAATTTTCAAATTTGAAATTTCAAAATTTTGAACTTTAAAAATTCGAATTACACTTTTCAAATTAAAATTTTCAAATTAAAATTTCAAATTCCAAAATTTGAATTTTGAAATTTCGAATTTTGAAAATTTGAATTTTAAAAAACGAAATTTGAAATTTTCAATTATGAAATTTTGAATTTTAAAATTTGAAAATTTTAAAATTTAAATTTTGAAATTCGAAATTTGAAATTTCGAATTTTAAATTTCGAAATTTGAAATTTAAATTTGGAAATTACGAATTTTGAAATTTGGAATTTTTGGAAATTTCGGATTTTGAAATTTGAAAATTTTAATTTTGAAATTTTTGGAAATTTCGAATTTTGAAATTTTGATATTTAAATTTTCAAATTTTTGAAAATATCGAATTTAAATTTTATATTTAAATTTTGAAATTTTTGAAAATTTCGAATTTTAAAATTTGAAATTAGAAATTTTAATTGCAGTCTGAACAGAAAAAATAGCGGCTTTTACAGTAGGTGAAGTTCAAATATGAAGATGCAGTGACCTGTTATATTTTAAGTACAACTGTCAATTTTCATGAAAACTACATTGTATGTTTAAAATTCTTATTTTTAAAATTTATATTAAAATTTAATGTTTTTAATAAATGGGTAAATGGGTTACCCACTTATAACCCTTTTAAAAATGGGTCAACCCAACCCATAACCCATTTAATAAAATTCATAAATGGGTTGACCCAACCCACTTAAAAGTAGGGTAAATGGGTTGGGTTAATGGGTTGGGTCATATTTTGACAGGTCTAGTTGTGGGTGAGTTGTGAAGTGATGGATGGTCTGATGAAGTGAAATGCATGTGCAGTGGTGATGGTTTGTTCAATGTTGCACAGTTTTGGTATAGCAGAAGGAAGAGAAGTGTGATTAGGTGAAGGAGGTGATGGCAGAAGTGAGGCAGTGTCTGATGTGCATAAAAGTGTTTGTATGATGGTGGTTTTGCAGGGGTGCAGTAGTGGCAAGTTGAAGCAGTACAGAGGAGGGTTGGAATGGATGGTGTGCATAGAGAAGTGCACAAAGGCAGTTGTGCAAGTTTGTGGTGTTTCCGAGGTTTTGATGGAGTTGCAATTATGGTTGTTTTGATGGTCAGGGTAAGTGTTGTAAGAGGAAGCATGGTTTTGCTGTGATAGTGTGATGATTGTAGTTTGAGGTGGTTCGGAGAATTTATATGGAGGAGGAGCAGCAGTTTTTGTACAGGAAATAGGTAAAATGTTAAGGGGTAATGAAGGCTGTAAGGTGGATGTAGTTTGATATTGTTGCTTTGTTGCTCTTGAAGGGTGCAGTTGGATATTGAGGCAGTAAGGTAGGTTGATGAGATTTATGCACAGTGAAGTGCAACTCTTGTATATGCAATGTAAAATCAATGCTACGTAAAATAGAAACTGTAAATTGTAAAAAAAAATGGAATGGAATATATATTATTTTGTTTTGAAAAGAAATTGTGTATATTTTTTTGTTTTTTTAATGTAAATGCAAATAGAAAAACAACAAGCACACAAACAAAATAAAAACAAAAATTACACACAAACAAACAATAATATTTTTTTAATGCAACTCAACACAAAATGAAAACACTATAAAATCAAATAAAAATAATTCGAAAAGTAAAACTAAAATCAAATCTATTCTTCGACAATGACGCCAAAGACTTGTTGGACGATGAATTTTCTATCAGTTAAAAAATCGCCGAAAAATATTGTAATAAAAATAAGCACAAGCGCACGGCGTACAATTTTAGTATGTGGCATATGCCGGTTGATCCGCAGGGAAACGAATTAATTTTAAATTCTACTCAATCAGATTAACCCAAGAGTTTGATATTGTTTTAAGCTAAGAAAAATGTAAAAACCAATTAAAACAAAGTGAATAAAGATATGAGAGTAAAATGCAATTTAGAGGCAAACCCCTTCTCATGATCACACAAATCAACACAATGAAATTATGATCTCTTTTTTTGGTCATTTGTGAATTTAGTTGATGTATTTATCCTAAATATGGTCTATTTGTGCATTAATTAGCCCAAAATAAACAATCAAATTTTAACACACCATCCAAAACACTTGTCAACTCTCATGAAAATGATAATGAAA
Source organism: Allium cepa (assembly GCA_030765085.1). NCBI lineage: Eukaryota > Viridiplantae > Streptophyta > Magnoliopsida > Asparagales > Amaryllidaceae > Allium > Allium cepa. The sequence goes on along the minus strand of CM060934.1, from coordinate 276,893,604 downwards.
TTAAAAATAAAATCTACTCTAAGCATGATCTATTTACTATTGATTAGTAATATAGATAATCAAATTTTGATTCTAATTCCACTTCATTACAAAAATCATATATAGATGAAGAGGTATTTTGTGTTTATGTTATTTATGAATAGCCTATTTGGTGTCAACAATAAAGGTTATCAAATTCAATAAATTTCACTATGTCAAAAATTTCGATTAAGCACAAAAAGAGATTAAATGAAATCACTATGTTAACTTTATGTGATTCATAAGAGATTCATCGCTTCTAAATTGAAGGAGTTTAGCTTCTCATATTTGAATTCATCATATCACACAGCGATTTCGACATAAATATAAACAAAAGAAAAAAGAGATCTAGCTAAATTGTATGTAAATAAATCTAATCTACTTGCATGATATAAAACTACACTAATGGCATAAATTAAAGAATAATAATCAAAAGAGCATGAAATTGAATTGCATAAACAACTTTACATAAGAGTAAAAGGCTAAGAAGTCATCAAAGAGAGGAAGTGAGTTTATGTTTACATGGCTACAAATAAACTAGCTAAAGAGAAGGTAAGAGCATACTACATAAAAAATAAAGGGTATCTATACATGCCTAAAACCCTAATCCATATTTTAGTTGACTACCCAAAATGCTCTTTAAGAAGTGCAGCCTCCAAGTTATCATTAACATGTAATTAATCCTCCATTTACATGTCTTTAAACCATCATGAACTTGTGCATATGCTTTTATTCTCCATTAACTTTCAATTGTGGTCCATGGGTTAGTGGTTCGTGAGCTTCTCCATGATTACATGAATTCATTTCATCTTTCATTTGTCTTCCTTCTCTTATGCATGCATATATACATGTAGCCACTTCCAATATTCACTCAAATTCCTATGAAATAACACTGAAATGTCCAAGTAAATTTTCTCGAATTAAATCATATATAAAAATGACTTTTTTGCCCCATATGAAGATGAATAAATAATGATTTGAAAATAATTTAAATTTTGGTTTAAACGCGTAAAATACCCTAAAATGCTCATTTATTAAATAAAAGTAGATTAAATGTAGAAGTAAAAATCTTCACTTTTACATGCACATCATATACTCCTTGGTTTTGTGATAATTCACAAGTTTGTTTAAATCGAAGTCCATAAGTTCAAAAGATAAAATAAGCAAGTTCATAAGTCAATGGGAAAAATAAGCATGTCCATAAGTTAATGAGCAAAATAGGAAAGTCCATAAGTCAATGGGCAAGTCATGTCCTTTTTATTCAACAATGAATATGCTACAAAAGTGCAAATATGCAATTGTTCAAGTCATTATATGCAAAAGTCATATGTCCTTCTTCATTGGGCATATGCCAGTACAATAGTTCTCAAGCCCTTAAGAGAGTTTATAAAAGTTTTAATATGAAAGTTAAGAGAGGAAAAGTAGTTAAGGGTCCCTTTTCATGAGGGGGTGCATCTATATTTATAGTGGTTGGAAGGAAGTGGGCTTGCTCAAATTGGCAATGTGGGACTTTTGGTGCCATGGAGCATGTAGTGAAATATGAAGGCTTTTGAAGCTCTGTGAAAGAAAAAACACTAGATCCTCTAGCATTAGCTTTTGTAAATGATCCCATCCTTCTTTCCATGATTCCCCATAACATGAATGTTGTGTGACTTTGATAATCATGTCCTATCCATGAAATTCGACATCGATTAATGGCTTATGGCATGCAACATCCTTATTATCACATAAATGAAGCTCGATATGGTCCAAGAATGATGTCGACACCGACTAAGTGTGATGTGGATTGATCATGATGGTAATGGAACACAACAGCAGTGGCGGGCGACATCAATAAAGAGCGGTGTTGATGGAAAGTGGTGTTAGCAATGAAGCGGCGTCAAATAACATCCTATCTTCGTGGACATCAACATTGTTCATCATCGACCCGCTAGAGTAGATTGTGACGATACTACCAAAGCTGGGTATTTGACAACTTATTCCTATGAATTTCAGCGTCATTGAAGAAGTAGCAAGGATGGGTAGCGGAGTTGATGTTTTGCGTCAAGGTCTATCGATGATATCTAGTTTATAACGGTCAGCGATCTTGATGGGGTTCGACATTAATGAAACAGACGCGGGTGATGTTCTTGTTACATTAATAGCTTACGATGTTGATTGCCATTGGCATCATCGCTTATTTTGAACGTTGTGGTTGTGCATGTGTAAATTTTGTTAGTGACTTATATCGAATATTTCAAATATTAACTTTCACACGTCATCTTAGTTAGGGTGTAATAGTTTGGCCAAATTTATCGCTTGTAAATTTTGGTAAAACCTAATTTTATTGTTTCAAGCGACCCCATATAGTGACGATTACTAAAACTAATTCTCTTCATCAAAACTATATCACATTAGAACATATGGAGTTTGGTATTTGTCCAAATTCTTATATCGTCAACATTTAACTTGTATAATCCAAACATAAAGTCCTTGGTTTAATAATCACAATTACTACTATCCGAACTACTTTGGCAAGAGACCATGACTTTAGGTTGACTATAGTTGACCCTAAAACCAAGCTTATACAATTGAGGAGACGAACTCTCTATTGTGAACTCTCTATTGTGTAATGTTTCACTTTCAATTCTTCAACTCAGACCCAACTATAGTAATTTGATACTGTTCAACGATTTAATTATAGTCAAAGTGGAGTGTCCATTTGAAGTTCAGTGGTATTCTCAAGTCAAGAGAACTATATAATACTGTCATTTGGATATTCTTTGTTTGATCTTGCTTATATTAATCAAAAGAAAACCATCAAATGAGTCCTTCCGTAGTTATCCATATTGGTCCATAACCCTTAGTGCCACCAATAGGCATGAGTAATAAACTACCCAACATTTAGGGAGCATTAGATACTTCAGTCTCAGTGGATGTATCGATATCCTATCTCGATATATCTTGATTTAGAAATATTTAAAACGATAAGTTTATTTGTTAATACCCAAGATATTTATTTTTATGACAACAACTATATAAATATTGCTATGTTTTCATCGAGTTATATAATATATTGTATGGGATATCAGGAATATTTAACAGGTTTATACAAGTGATGATTGAATAAAAGCTTGAAGAACTGATTAGTATAAATCAAGAGTTAATCGAGATATATTTGAAGAATAAAGAGTTTTGAATAAATCAATAATAAAACCATGAAGAGAATAAGACATTTGTGTTTGTATTTTATCGAGTCTCAGATTAAATCTTAAAGACTTGAGAAGTATCATATCTTTGATTTTCTTCACTTCGTAAATTATTTTCCACTCAAAATACTTTTATAAATGACTAGTATTTAATTTATAAAATCATCTTTAATAAATTTTTTGCAAAGGAATATTGTTTAAAACATTTTTTATGTGGTTCTGAACATATATAAAAAAATTTGTGTATATCGACATAGAAGATATTTGTAAATGACATATAAACTATTAAAATGTTCTTAAATTTTAAAAAGAAGCAACTTTTAGCGTCATTCTCTCATGAATGGACACAACTCTTCAACCTCTATTTAAATGCCTCTGATTTAGAATTTTTAACAAGAATTCAAATTGCTTTCTTCGTCTATCTCTTCTCTCTTATTATCTTTAAGATATTAATGAAGTGCTGCCGATTTCTACATCAATTCTCTTTCTTTGTGTTCACACAAGAGATTTGAGAAGGTTACTTGTATTCCACAGCATTATATCTTCGATCTTCATTCAATTTTACTCAAAAGTATAGATATTCCAATACCAAGGATCTATAGGAAATTATATCAACAAACTACTTGGAATTATGATAGAAATTTTTGATTGGATGATCGAAAAGATTCAATTTCTTACAGTCTACTACTACTCCTTGTAAAAGGAAAATCTTAACCACGTGAGTGAAAGTTAAGAGATGATTGTAAATGGGGTTAACCTGCCTTCTTAGTCAAAGACATGATAGGTGTTTTTGTTACTTGAGTCAAATTTCAAAAGGTATGTCGATCACCTAAGTCAAATTCCAATATTTGTCCTTGCCACTTAGTTCAAAGTCAAGAGGTATAAAGGATGTCCTTTTCACCTGACTCAAAGTCAAGATGTGACTAGTGAAATTCTGTACTGGATACAGGACTAGATGTAGGATTAGATATCCAAACCTATATAAATTTTTTGGTGTTTTCTTTGCCTTTACTTTTGCTGCATTTACTTACTATTATCTGATTGTTCTGTGATTAGTTATTACCCATATTTGAATTTTCAATGACGAAATTTGAAATTTGCAAGTATATTGATAAAAAGCTTAAATACACTATTCACCTCCCCCTCCTAGCCAGTGTAAAATAGCCTTAAGATTCATTCCACTATACTATAGACTATGTTACACACCTGATCATGACCCCTTCAATATTTGGTATCTGAGTTCACAGTATTCAAAAACTCATAATGTGATTTTTGAAAATTTTAATGGCTACAAGCACTAGTAGCATACTTTTTGACACTTTTGTAGAAGGTCAATCAGCTTCTAGACCCTCGCTTTTTAATGGTTGTAATTGTGCATACTGGTCGTGTAGAACAAAATTTTATTTATAATCTAGTGGCTTTGAAATTTGGAACATTACCCAAAGTGAGTATAGGGAATCCAAGAATGCATATGCTTAATGGATAAACGAGCAAAAAGACACCAACACTGAGTAACTCAAAAGCTTTATTCTGTTCACTGGATAAAAATGAATTTAATATAGTATCTATATGGAAGTATGCATACGAAATATGGAGAACATTGCAAGTTACATGCAAAGGCACTAGTACTGTTAAACAAACCAAATTTTTTTTGTTCACTAACCAATTTCAGTTATTTAAAATGAAACTAAATGAATCTATTTCTTACATGTATTCTAGATTTTAAGACATATTATATGCTTTTATTTCATTAGGAAAAGAAAACATTAAAGGGGATCAAGTTCACTTATAAATAATGCGACTAGAAGACTTTGGCTATAGAAGAAGCAAATAATATTAGCACAATGATAGTAGTAGAATCAATAGGAAATTTAATGTCATATAAAGTTCAATCATAGGGCAAAAAGGAAAGCCAATCAGGTGAGAAGAAAACACTAGTATTTAGCTACTCTTGGGGATGAAGGATCAGATGACAATAATAAAATGACATTGACTAGGAGTCTCAGAATATTCTTGAAGTACTGAAAAATAAATAAATTCAAAGAGAAGATGGAAACCTGAACAATTTAGGGAGCTAAGGTACCATCAAATGCTTTGGTTGCAATAACAAAACTGGACACATTCAAAAGGATTGTGCAAATCAAAATAAATTTAAGTTTCTCCCAAGATAGACTCCTTCAAAAGGAGGAAACGGTCTTACAATACAACGTGGGACGATTCAAACTCCATATCAAGCAGCAGTGACCTAGAGATAGCAAATAATGATGTATGTTACCCCGCCTTTTTGATCAAGGCTGGGGGATCAACAAATTGGCTAAAAAGGATGGATATCAAGGTTGGAGGCCAATTGGAAACGAGGACCTAATCAATACTGGACCAAGCTCCAATCAAGGTGGGATCGATTGGGAATGATAAACAGGGCTTGAAAAGGCTTCATTTCAAATTTCAGGTCAATCGGAGTTCGTATGCTCAAGATATGGATGGATCAATATTGGTGAGAAATGTTTTTGGATCATGCCTTCATATAGATCATTGTGATGGTTAGTTCAGATCGATAGGTTTTGTATTGATGCAATGCGCATTGATTTGGTTTGATACGGTAGAAGTATGGCGGCATACTTCGTATCAATCAAGGCTGGGATCGATACAAATAAGGGAGCGGTTGATGGATACGAAGAAGGCAGCAGACATGGATCAATACGAAGTGGGCGAGAATGCAGGACTTAGATCAATACGAAGCACACACGCAGAGGATCGATAAGAAGAAGGCAAGCGGGGATCAATACAAAAGCTGCAGATGGATGGATACGAATTGTGATATGAATATGAAACCTCCAGCCTACTCGCAAATACAAACTTGGATCAATTATAACTCTCAAACCATGGATCCAAATGTTATGAAATTTTCAAAGAAGCTTCCTTATGCACTCAAGAATGTTTATGATCGATCTCATCTTGACTGGGCCATTTTTAAATCGATACAAATTTTACTTGGATCGATCGGGATCGATCCCATCGACCTCGGATCGATCTGGTGGGCCCATCTGCGCATGAGAAGAGATATTCCAAGTTTTGGGGCAGATATTTTCAGATCTACACTTATAAATAACACTATAAATCTCGTGTCTTTTTCCATTTTCTTTCATTTTAGTTTGGTTATTCTTCATTTTTATTTTCTACATTATCTAGATTTGTGATCTATTTAAGATATTGAGGATTTGTATGTAAACACTGGCGCTTTCATGACATGCAGGATTTGTGTCCAATTTTGGCACAAATGCTTTGGTGCTTTCATTGACAGATACTAGCACCCCCTATACTGGACTTGGAGTTCAGATTTGAAGAGCTGAAGGATTGGATCTACGAAGAACCATGGTTAGGCCATCAATAAGGAAACAAGTGACAAAAAAGAGCAATCAAGAGGGAAATTAGGAGGCTTCCTCAGGAGCTGGATCGGATCAGGCATCCATCTACATTACTAGGGACGAGATGCAAACTATGATTGGTTCCATGCAGGATCAGTTGACAAAAAGATAGGAGGAGATGATGCAAATACTTCTCGGACAATTTGGACAGTCAAGAGCTGCAGGAGCTTAGATCCACAGAGCTGGATCAGAGGGACTCAATAGGCAACCGGACAGAGTGGTTTAACAGAGGACACTACCCAATCAGCAAGTTGTTAATGGATCTAGACTTGGGGGCACACCACCGTGTAATGTTGGACCAATTCATGGAGGGTTACCAGGTGATGCAGCACAACATGGTGCCGACAGGAATACAGGAGTGCATGACGAAGAGTACGTACAAGAATTCACTCCAGGACTTTGGGGGCAGCTAGGAAATGAAGACGGGAGGTAACTTCTAGAAGAAAACACTGGATTGGCAGATATTATCAGGAGAACTATTTGTGGAGGTCTGACAAACAGAGATATGGAAGGAGTAAAAAGAAGTCCATTTACCCATAACATCAGGATGGCTAGGAATCCACCAGATTTCAAACTACCTACACTGGAAATATACAATGGTAAGACAGATACCATCAACCACTTGATGAGATACAAAAGACATATGTAAGTGCCAGGGACATCAGAGGAGGTTATGGCTCAGTGTTTCTCCCTGTACTTAATAAATATAGCTGCTATGTGGTTCAAGCAGTTGGAAGATCTATCTTTTAGGACATGGATGGAATTAGTGGACAGGTTTTTGAAGTAGTTTCGGGTTCATATCAAGAGGCTTAAGAATATAAAGACATTGACTTCAGTAAAACAAAGGACAAGAGAATTGCTCAGGACTTTCCTAACTCGGTTTAATGCAGAAGTTGCTTCAATGGATCGGTCGGATCCGTCAATGATTTTAACGACCGCTGTGTCAGGAGTCAGGGATAACTCAGATTTCAAGGTATCATTGATACAGGATCCACCAATGGATCTCGGGAAATTCTTCCACGAAGCTGAGAGATTTTTTCGGTAAGAGGATGCACGTTTGGATATGAAGTTAAAGGAAGTAAATGTGGTTAAGGATGGAGAACCATCCGGTGAAAGCACATGTAAGGATAAGGATAAAGGGAAGAGGAAGTCGGATAACAAATTTGGAAGTGCGAGGAAGCGGTAGGGAGATCCAAAATTCTCCACTAACACAGGATTGAATGAGACATTGGAACAGATATACATGGAAACTCGAGATCGCCTTCCTAATCGAAGGCCAGCAAAAAGGGAACCCTCGGAACATGAAAGGGCATCGAGAAGGCATTCTCTCTTTCATAATCTGGATAGGCATGATACCAATAGCTGCAGGCATCTAAAGGATTTAATCAAGGAGCATGTAAGAAATGGTCGGTTGCAACAATATGTCGGAACTCAGAATGCAGCGGTGGAACAAGACAGCCACCGTCTACCTCAAACGACGATGGCACGAGGCCTAGGAATGATGGTCGATTGGTCATCGACTAATTGGGATGATATGAAATAAGTAGCAAATTCTGGGCAGACAGCTAAGTCACTTACTCATGTATGGGGACGGAGATAGCCCCTAGGCATGCTCTGAGATGACGATAAACGATGGTGCTCTAGTTTGTGAAACCTGTTTTTTCTTTCTGGTTTGGACATTTGCTTTTTTCTTGTTTGGTTTTGGAGTTCAGTTTGGACTCTTGGTTTTGTTGGTTTTCTGATCTGCCTTTTGGTTTGGAATTTTGATATTGATTCTTGGTTTTTCGATATAATCTGGTTTTTAGATTGGATTTTGGATGGATTTTTATATAGTTTATGGTAAAAAGATCGTCAGGCATGGATTGTTCCCGACAAGGGATATGTTGCTCCTTCTAAATGTGGCGGATCGCCTTATTCAGGTCGTTGAGTATGGACTATGCTCAACAAGTTCCAATGTGACTAGGATTCGTCTAGGACTTAGGTCCTATATTAACTGTCATTTGGTATTTCAGGTCGTCAAGTATGGACTCTGCTCGGCAAGGGTCCGGAATGACCGGGATTCGGCTTAGGACTTAAACCATGACAATACTCGGTGTTTAGGGACACTGAACCAGGAACATCAAAGTATTGCTGAACATGGGTTGTCGAGTGTGGATTATTCTTGGCAAGAACCCTAAGAGGTTATGGATTTGGATTTCAGCCTCGAATGGCTAAGGATTTGGCTAAGGGACCGGAGCAGTTTCAGGTTTGGATATCAACCTGGAAAGGTTATGGATTTGGTTATTGATTACTGGATACGGATGGATTAGAACATGGTTATCGGGTTCAGATGGGTATGGAACTGGCTAAGGATTTGGTAATTGGATGCAGAGTTGGATAACGATAGAGAACAGTCGTGGATTTGGATTAGGATATGGCTATGGATATAGCACTAGAATAGAATTGCCTGGTAATGGATTCGATTATGGATCAGATGATATGGCTATGAATGGAATATGGACTTTGGATTTGGATTTAAAGCTATTCGAAACACGCCTTCCCATTGCAAGGCATGTTTTGGAGGGAAAATGTTACCCCGCCTTTTGGTCAAGGCCGAGACATCAACAAATTGGCTAAAAAGGATGGATGTCAAGGTTGGATACCGATTGGAAATGAGAATATGATCGATACTGTCAAAATTGGACCGAGCTCTCATCAAGGTGGGATCGATTGGGAACGATAAATAGGGCTTCGAAAGGCTACATTTCGAATTTCAGGTCAATCAAAATTCGTATGCTTAAGATATGGATGGATCAATATTAGAGAGAAATGGTTTTGGATCAGTGCCTTCGTATCGATCATTGTGATGGTTAGTTCGGATCGACCGATCTATGGATCGATAGGTTTTTTTATCAATGTAATGCACATCGATTTGGTTGGACATGGCAGAAGTATGGCGGCATACTTCGTATCGATCAAGGCTAGGATCGATACGAACAAGGGAGCGATTGATGGATACGAAGAAGGCAGCAGACATGGATCGATACTAAGCGGGCGAGAATGTAGGACTAGGATCGATACGAAGGACACACGCAGAGGATCGATACGAAGAATGAGAGAGGTGATCGATACGAAAGCTGCAGATCGATGGATAAAAATTGTGTTATGGAAACGAAACCTCCAGCCTACTCGCAAATACAAACTTGGATCGATCATAACTCTCAAACCTTGGATCCAAATGTTATGAAATTTTCATAGAAGCTTCCTTATGTACTCAGGAATGTTCATGATCAATTTCAGCTTGATTGGACCATTTTTGGGTCGATACGAATTTTACTTGGATTGATCGGGATCGATCCCAAACGACCCCGGATAGGTCTGGTGGGCCTACCTACACATGAGAAGAGGTATTCCAAGTTTTGGGGCATATATTTTCATATCTACACCTATAAATAGTAGATGTATGGCAACTAAAATGGGACATTCTTCTGCTTTTCTAAGCAAAACTCTGCCATTTTGCTGATTTTAAAGGCTTGTAACTGTAGTCACTATATAAAAGGAATAAAAGGATCGATTCAAAGTGTACGTAGGCCGTAGATAGCCGAACCACCATAAATCTTGTGTCTTTTCCCATTTTAGTTTGGTTATTTCTTCATTTTTATTCTCTACATTATCTGGATCTAAGATCCGTGTTAAGATATTGAGGATTTGTGTATAAACACTGGTGCTTTCACAATATTTGGGGTTTGTGATAAATTATGGTGCAAACAATGTATGTTTCATGGAAGATGCTAAGAGGAAAGACAAACATACTTGATAGTGGATGCTTATGACACACGACAGAAAATACAAAACTGCTAGTAAACATTATCTATAATGACGAAGGTGCAGTAAACTTTGGTGATAATTCAAAAGGACAAATTATTGGTATTGGCAATGTCAGTAACTCTGAAACTCCTTCTATTTCTAATGTTTTACTATCTAAGAATTTAAAACACAACCTGCTTAGTGTTAATCAATTATGCGATAAAGCCTTTAAGATATAATTTAAAAAGGAATACTATTATATAATAGATTATGACTCTAGGACTATTTTTAAAGGAACATGTTTGAGGAATGAAAACCACTAATGATAATCTTTGTTTTATGGATGTTCAAATGACCTTTAGATCTGGTGTATGCATTTTAATCATTAAAATTTTTGACACCTATCAATATTAGCAAGATAAGAACTTATTAGAGGGATAACAAAAATGAATTTTGAAGTTAATTATGTTTGTGATGCTTTCCAGTTAGAAAAACTTCACAAGATACCATTTAAATTTAAAGGCATGATTTCTACTACACACCATTAGAATTACTATATTTTGATCATTTTGGACCATCGCAAATATAATCAATAAATTACAATAAATATTATTTTGTAATAGCAGATGACTTTTCAAGATATACATGGACTATTTTTCTAAAACATGAATGTGAAGCTTTAGAAAATTTTAAAATACTTTGTCAAGAAAATTAAAAAATTAAAAATATCTTAAAATTAAAACTATTATGAGCGGCCGTGGTGGAGAATTCAAAAATGTTAATTTTGAAAATTTCTATAATAAGAAAGGAATAACATATAATTTTTCTTTCTTAGAATTCCTTAACAAAATGGAGTAATGGAATGTAAAAATAAAACAATCCAAGAGTGTGAAAGAACTATGTTGAAAGACAGTAATTTACCAAAAAACGTTGGGCTGCAACAGTAGCCACAACATGCTATATACCAAATAGATTTTTAATAAGGCTCTTAACTAAAAAAACACTTTATGAATTATTTTATAATAAGAATCCAAAAGTAGCATATTTTAAAGTATTTGGAAATAAATGTTTAATATTAAATACTAAAGATAATTTAGACATTTGATGCAAAATTTGATAGAGGAATATTTATTGAATTTTCAAATAGAAGCAAGGTTATAGGGTATTTAATACTAGAACAGATGCCATTGAAGAAACATTACATGTTTCCTTCGATGAAAACTCTAAGACTTTAAATAATGATAGAGATGAAGAAGTAGAAATTACCAATGCAAATGAAAATATTCAAACTACTAATAATGAAAATGAAATAAATGATGAAACAAATACAATTAAAATAAAGAGAATATTAAAGGATCATCCAAAAGAAAATATTTTAGGAAATATCAATTCTTTTGTAAAAGCAAGAATCTAGTCAAATAAAAATATAACATTTATATCAACTATGGTGTAACATCCCGCCTTTTCGCACACTTTAAACCGACACACGTGCCAATTCAAAGCATACGCAAGGGCGGATTGTTATGGGGTAAATAAGAAAAAAAAACAGAGAAGAAATAAAACAAAATAGAATCTCACAGCGGAATGATAAAATATAATAATCAATATACAGTTCATGATAACTGTTTACAAAATATTTATTTTACTTATACAATGAATATCAGAGTTACACATACCAATACAATCAATGCAGCGGAAATTTAGAGTGTGGTGCAATACTATAAATAATATAATACGGATTCTTCGTCTTCGTCCTCCAAAGCTAAAATCTTCGATCCTGAAACGCTCGGACTGACCCGAGCGAATTTGAAAAGACAAAAAACACTCGAGTCAGACTAAAAAATCTTATGTGAGTTAAATTAACCGAAATAAATATGAGTACAGTAACTCAAGAGATGTTCGGGATTTACATCTCCTAAGGATCCGTTAAACTATTTACTATGTAGTATATGGCGCTATTATAATAGTGTCTATTTATAAAATAAACTTACTTTTTAATAGCGTTAAGGGGTTACCCATATAGCCCTTAACACAAATAATGCCAATAGTCTATACAGTACCGTAATACCTCCTGATCGGAAAGCTACCAGAGGATACTCCATAGGTACGACACAAATAGAAACTCGTAGTAAAGGCTCGGTATGGTAAGTGACACGGCACAACTAGGCAATGCCAGGGTAGATATACCAATTGCTATCCAGGCTGGTGGAAACGCGTAGCCGCAGTTACCGCCCACCTCGGACTAACTCCCCAAAATCAAAATATAGAAGTGGCCACTAAATCAATCCAAAATCAAAGTATAATATCGAAGAGGAGGGTCCGATCAGAGGAATGGCCTCATTGGCCTGAGAATCGCTCCTGTTTTAGCCACCTTATGCCAACTCACGGGAGTCGGGTCCACGTATTTACCTTACAGGAAACGTCACCACCACCTACTTCATTCTGGAATCTCCACCGCGTACACGGTTAGTCAAAGTGGTTTTCGGTATCAACAGAGAGTATGTCCATATCCGATCCCGGTCTCTTTGCCAACCCATCGTTATTATAACACCGCGGTCATTTAAAAATAGGTTATACTTTAAAAATCAGAATAAACATTCCATTTCATAACCATGAATACGATATCATTTCAAACCCAAAGCCATATTTTATCACTTATCCCAAATATAATTCTTTTCCAAAATCATAATGCTTTAACTTCATAACGTCTGAAAATCAAATATTTCAAAGCATAATATTTTGAAAATCATAATTTAAAACCATAACTTCTAAAAACTTGAATGGTTTGGACATTCAACGGTATATGAATTAAATGGTTTAACTTAAATGTTACTTTGTAAAGAAAATAGTTCTCATGGCTTTACAAATACATTTCTTTATTAAAGTCTAAACCAAAATTTATATTATCTCTCTCAAGTTCCAAAACCACTTCAATTTATTTATATATACGTATATCCATTTTGAGTATCAATATTTCAAACCAAAGTTGGATTTTATTCTTTCAACAAATCAATTGTTCTATTAACTAGTCTTGAATATTCATATAAAATCCATAAATAATAAGACTTCAATTTCTAGTAATAAAATATATATATTTTTCCCAATTCAAATTATACTAGAATATTCATTTCAATTTATTTTGGGAAAAATCCAATTATAAATATCATATCTTAAAATTTCCAAACTTAACATTTAAACATATGATATAAATTATTAAACTCCATTTTCTTAATTTTCTTCCATTTTTAATAAAGATTTTTATACACCTTTTAATTTCAAAATTTTCAACTTTATATGTATATATATATATGGAAGAAAAATATTTATACAATATAAAATTTAAGATTATTATAAACCGTATTCCATCCAAACCATAGAAATCACATTAAAATAGTTATATATAGACCGCGGTGCCTGTATATAATTTTCTATCCTATGGTCAAGTGATACGGATATTTATCATTTCAATCCGCAATTTAAAAGATATAAAATTTTGCGGTTGTATATCATTTCAAACCACAATCCCGAATGAAAGGAAATATGCATGATAATTTGCAATTTAATGATATACAATAAAACATCCATCAACATCACCCATCATCCAATCACAATAATCAAGCAATATCAATCAATAACAATTTATATTTGATAATATATAACAGGTAATAACTGGCAATTTTATTCAGATTAAATTTAACAACTATTAATCTAACAGTTTATATTCAGTAATAATCTATATAACTGTTAACTAGCAGTTTATAGGCAAACAAATAAATTCTAACTATCAATTAATACGCAATAAATAAATTAAATTAACAGTTAAACTTAATAAATGCAATTCAACAAATATGAGTGAAATAAACATGCCAAATACTCATAAATAAATTTCTATTCATTTCTAAAATTAATTTAACAAACATAAAAGCTTCTAGTAGTTGTGAGTGGGTTTAAACACTCACCTTTGGAATTTAAATCGAATTTAAATTCAATTTAAACTCAAAATTTTGACGGTCTCAGAATTTGTCCAAACCAGCGTCATTGGGTCCAAAATTAAATAACGATCCTAACAAAAAAAATTTCGCGTGAAACGGAGTCCGTATGCGAGAGTTATAGCAATAATTGCGATTGAAATCATAAAAATAAAAATAACCAAAATGGAACACATTTCACTCACATTCAAACATGTCCATGTCATCACGTCTCTCTCTGGAAAACGCATGCGCACGCGAACAGCAGCTCCCATTCAAACCCAAACGCACGAACTCGCCGTTGACCGAGATGTTTGACCACCTCCCCAGCTCGTCTCCAGCCATTAAATCATTACCGACCCTCCCTGAGCCCACGCGACCCAAGCTCCGACCAATCCTGGCCCCATGATCAACGCCCAAACGCAGCAGCCGCCGCTTAAAACCCGAACCCTAATCGAATTAAATCGACACATCCGACCGTTGATTCTCGAAACAAAACACATAGATGCGCTCCCCATCGTCCTCTCTTCAATACCCAGAAACCATTCGACGATCAGACGAAGTTTGTTACGGCGATGATGAACGGTTGGGACTGCTTTGAATTTATTCTGGTCAAACGATTGTCCAAAACAGAGAACGAATTGCACCAGTAGATTACGTGTCTCGAGAACTATGACATATATTTTTGTGGAATTTTTCTGGAGAGTTTGAATTTTCACTGAAATTTGGATTGGAGTAGATCTAGTTTTGCATCCATTTGAGGAGGAGAAGGAGATGAAGAAAAATTTACGTACAGCCAATGGCAATAGGATGGAGCTAGGGTTTATAAATGTATATTTATAGTTAGAGTTGGGTTAGAGTGTATAGACTAGAAGGATGAACGTACGCCACAAACTATGGCCCAAAAAGCCCGTTTAGCCTCCGGAACAAAATTTATTAAACGCATATATCCAAATAGGTATTTTAAAATATTCTGAACGCGATGGAAAAAGTTTCACGACCAAATTCGATCGTATGAAGAAGTTATGTTGAAAACAAAATTTCCAAATTGATTTCAAATTGATTTTATTAAAATTGATTTCAAGGCGTTTCACGCCCGTACGATCAAATGACAAGTCCTATCGATACGAAACTTGAAACCCTATAATAATTCACCGATACGGATCCGATGAAACTGGTTTCGTCGAAATCTGAGTCCATGGCCAAAATGGCTATTTTTAATATTCATTAAATAAATTAAATAAATTATAAACATCCAAATTTTTATATTATATTCTAAAATTGTCCAAATTTTATTACTTATATAATTTAATCAATTTCAAATGATTTAACAAGCTTGGATGTGAATTAAAATTATAAGTATATCAATTTGCAGTGTAAATTTGTGCACTTTCCTATATTTAAGAATTATAAAATTAAATGCTCAAAACCCCATATATTAGATTTTAACTTTTATATACTCATTCTTTATCCAAATAGGGATGCCACATACTTTGGTTCATGATTCAAAATATTATTTTTAAAGTCCATTTTAAATTTCAGTAACGTAGTATTCAACGTTAAATTTAATAAATCCTGTTATTTAATAATTATTGCTTAGAACCTGATTTTAATCTTCCCATTATCTATTTAATTCCTTCTAGAATCATAGCTAATATTTGTCATCCCTTCATTACCCAAATGTTCTTATCCCATCAAATTTTAAGTTATCGAAATATTAAATGTCAATTTCTTTAATTGCACTAAATTTATCTATTAAAGGTTGCACTTAACCCAAATACATAAAACTTGCCCAATTTCTCCTTAAATCAATAACCTTCATATACAAATATGTTTATCATAAATTTTATCTACTCTTCCTTTTTAGGTAATGTCCTATATATTAGATTTCCATGTAATTTGCAATAAATCATACTCGTAGTTATATCACATTAAATGAATAAATAAGTGTTGACTCTATTCTTTTGATTCAACATTGGTTTACGTTATATTTCATTAATATCTCTACATACATCGGGATTTTTAAAAATGGTTGTAACGTGAAATCTCGTCTACTTCCCATTTTATATTTAAGGCTTCTAAAACCGATTCATATCATTTCTCTAGTCCAAATTTTATTAATATAACCTTAAATTTAATTTATTCCTATCGATGTAATGGTTAAACACAAATTTCACTTATTTGCAATAAATCCACAAATTGGATTTCAAATTTTCAAATAAATAAATAAATTTTAGTTTATCACTTCTTAAATACCCAAACGTCAATGCCTTAATTTAAACTGCATTTATTACATTTTATAAAAATCCTCCATCTTAAGTGACAAATCAAAACTACCCTAACTACACCATTTATGGTAATTAATTCCAATTGCTTTTTCATTAAACTACATAAATTGTCCAATTGCAACCTACGTAGAATGTTTATTTATTTACAATCCTACTGTTTAAATGAATTGATCCTTTACGGTATAATTCACATTTGACTTGATTTCTCATTTATTTTGCAAAACAGTAAATTTCAATTGCTACCAACATTATATTTAATATTAGATTTCCAATTAATTCTATTGGAATCAATATATCTTTATATATATATATATACTTTACGTATAAATATCTAAATTACCAAATCAAGTACATTTATTAGAGACAACATTCAATAAAATTACTTATCACACTTATTGCATTGATTTATTCCAACAGACACTTTTATTTAGTCACTATTTATTATTACAACCAAATGTACAATCTCCACTATTTATTTTATATTAAATGAATTCCATTCTAGTAAATATTTTTATTAATATTCACCGATTCACATTTATATTGGTTTCTTATATTTAACTTATAACAAGGTGTGCAAATTTACATAGTTCAAATCTATTTCCATGTAACTATTAAATTGTTACATTAAATTCCAATTACTATAACAAATTACTACATTTTCTCAAATAAAATCTTAAGACTTTTATTTTATTCTAAATTAGGTTAGAAATCGTATTAAATTAATTCATTAAATATCATCAAATTTAACGGGTCGTTACATATGGAACCTAAGAACCCAAAAGGAGGCATATGATTCATGGATTCTGGGTATGCAAGAAGAAATGAATTGGTTTATTAGAAATGATGTATGGGAGTTAGTACCTCGA
This sequence comes from Allium cepa, assembly GCA_030765085.1. Taxonomy (NCBI): domain Eukaryota; kingdom Viridiplantae; phylum Streptophyta; class Magnoliopsida; order Asparagales; family Amaryllidaceae; genus Allium; species Allium cepa. The sequence continues at coordinate 276,876,065 of CM060934.1, read as the reverse complement.
CCAAAAAATCAATCTATCATTAAGACTAAATAGGTATATAAAAATAAATTAAATAAGAGAAGAAATAAAGCAAGACTAGTGGCATAAGGATATGACCAAGAAGAAGGAATAGCCATTGATGAGACATTTTCTCCACTAGCGAGATTTGAAGCTAAAAGAATATTACTCGCTTTTGCAAACTTTAACAATTTTATACTAAATGGATATATAAATTGTATTTTTAAATAAAAAATTAAAGAAGATACTCATGTTGAACAACGAAATATAGAAAATTCAAAAATAATAACAAAAGAGTTTGAGATGAGTCACTTAAGAGAATTAACATTCTTTCTTGGAATACAAATAAAACAATTAGCAAATGGAATATTGATATGTCAAGAGATATATGCAAAAGAACTAGTAAAAAATTTCGGCAAGTCAAACATGAGTGGTAAATCTACTCCAATGACACCTGAATTAAATTTAAGTAGAGAAGATAAATCTAAGGATGTAGATCAAAAACTATATAGAGCCATGATAGGATCGTTACTATATGTTACTGCTAGTAGACCGAATTAATATATAATATATGTCTCTGCGCTAGGTATCAATCAAATCAAAGAAAACCATCTCAAGGTGGTAAAAGTATTTTAAGATATGTTAACAATATTTTGAACTACTGGCTTTTTGATCCTAAGGACGGATCTTTTGATTTGATATCATATAGTGATGTGGACTATGATGGCTACAAATCTGACAGAAAGAGTACAAGTGGAACCAGTCACTTTTTAAGACATTCTTTTGTATCCTGGTTTAGTAAAAAGCAAAATTATGTTTCTCTGTCCATGACAGAAGTAGAATATATATCAGCAGCATGGGCTTGCTATCTTGTACCTATATGCTACAAACAATAAAGGATTTTGGATTAAAAATAAAACAACCGCCAATTTACTAATACGAGCTTTATAAGCTTATCAAAGAACCTTATATATATATATATATAAGACATCACTTGTTAAGGGATCATATAGGTAAGGATAATATAACTCTAGAATTTGTTAACAAAAGAACTCAAATAGCCCGTATACTAACAAAACCATTATTTCAAAATACTTTTGTTAAATTAAGAAGAGAATTAGGATTCTTCTTATTTTTTGAAGTATAATTAGGACATAGCATAAATGTGACTGAGCAAATGTGTAGATATATAAATAAAAGGTAGTATTTTATTGATTTTTTGATGACATTTTAAAACATTACTTCTCTAATACAAAGGAAAACTGATAACTTTCTATATATAATCTATAATAATCCTATATTGTTCGTCACTAAAAGTAGAAATATCATAACTCCTAATTCATTAATAAAACTATTTCATCCATTTTTGTTGATGACAAAGGAGGAGAAGTTGTATAAAATATAATAGGCAAAAAGATAGAAAGATAATGGCATATATTCAAGGGGGAGTTAGGGAGAGTTTTTACCTAAACATTATTACATTTTGTAACAGAATATTTATTGGTTGTTATCATCGAAAAGAAGGAGATTGTTAATACCCGAGGTACGGATTTTGATGATGAAAAACATATAAATATTGTTACTAATGCTTTCTCGTGTTATATAGCATATTTGTGTAGGATATCAGGAATATTTAACTGGTTTATACGAGTGATGATTGAACAAAAGCTTCAAGAACTGGTTAGTATAAATCCGTAGTTCGAAATATATTTGAAGATTCATGAATTTTGAGGAATTCAAGTACAAAAGCACAAAGAGCTCAAGACATTTGTGTCAATATTTTATCGAGTCTTAGATTAAATGTTAAAGGCTTGAATAGTATCATTTCTTTGATCTTAACTTTGAAAATTATTTTCCACTCAAAATACTTTTATAAAAGAATAAATTTTATTTATAAAATCAATTTTAATAATTTTTTTATAAAGAATATTGTTTAAAACATTTCTTATGAAGTTCTGAATTTGTACCATAAATTTGTATATATAGACATATACGATATTTGTATGGAGACATATATACCGTTGAAGTGTTTTCAAAAATTTTAAAAGAAGAAACTTTTGGTGACATACTTTTGCTAATGGATGCAGCACTTCGACCTCTACGTAAAGGCCTCTAATTTCGAATTTTCAACAAGAATTCCAACCACTTTCTTTATCTCACTCTTCTCTCTCATTCTGTTTAAGATTTCAATGAAGTGCTATCGATTTTTACATTGATTCTCTTTCTCTACATTTACACAAAAGATCAAAGAAGATTCACATCTGTTCTACACCATTAACTCTCTGACCTTCATTCAATTCTACTTAAGAGCAGAGATATTCCACTACTAAAGATCTATAGGAAGCTGTATCAACAAACTAAGTGGAATTGTGATTGAAAGATTTGATTTCTTATAGTCTACTAAAACTACTTGTAAAAGGGTGATCTTAACCACCTGAGCGAAAGCTAAGACGAGATTGTAAAAGGAGTTGTCATGCCTCATGATTCAAAGACTAGATAGGTGTTCTAGTTACTTGAGTCAAATTCCAGAAGGTGTGTTGGTTACACAAGTCAAATTTCCGTACGTGTCCTTGCCAACCAATTCAAAGTCAAGAGATGTAAAGGGTGTTCTTGCCATCGGATTCAAAGATAAAACCTAATTAGTGCAATTCTGCATGGGATACAGGATTGGATGTAAGACCAGGTATCCAAACCTATATAAAATTCTTGTTTTCTTCTTTACCTTTACTTCTAGTGCATTTACTTACTATTATCTGCTTGTTCTGTAATTATATTTTTGCCTATGTTTGAATTTTCTACGATTAGGTTTGAAATTTGCAAGTATATTGATAAAAAGTTTAAACACACTCTTCACCCCCTCTTTTAGTATAAAGCTACCTTAAGATCCATTCTGCTATAGTATATATTAGGTTACCACACCTATCATCACCTCATCCGCATTACTTAATTATGATAAATTTCTCAAGATGACAACACATTGTAACTACTATCACAAAGCATCCCATTTATGGATCTTATAATAAACATACTTAAATTAAATAAATAATTAATATAACACATTATAACAAGTATATAATAGAAAGAAAACATATTTTATTTCGAACGAGGTTTTATTACATAATTACTAATTTAGTAAATTACAGAATTGCTCCTAGAGCATACCCCTAGCTTTATTAATCTCCCACTTGCACTTAGGACCAATTATTGAATCTCAATCCCATACCTTCTATCAGTTAGCTTAGAACTGGTCGAGTTAGTCCTTTCGTTAATGAATCTGCTATGTTATTTTGTCTATTAAGTCAACCAACTCTCTTCGATGCTGATAAATTGTCGTTTTCATGTTTTCAATATGTTTCTCAATTTTTAGTGAGCTCTAGGTTCTTTCGTGATCTTTATGACAACATTGTTATCATATATCAATGAAATAGTATTCTCAACACTTGGAATCACTCCTAGCGCGGTTATAAATTTATGTATTTATATATACATTTTTATTGTGGTGCTTTTCAAGGCAATGTACTTAGCCTTTTGTTTGAGTCAGCCATAATCTTTTTGTTGGAACATTTACAACTTAAATCTTCATAGTTAAGGTTTGCATATGAATTTAATATAGTAATATTATACTTAATATCACTTACGAAGTTTGTCCAAGCACTTCTTCATAACAAGTTCATCGTTTTTATAAACAGTTCTTCTATATTTCATAAATATTTAGGAATACTCAAAACTACCACATAGCGATCTTAATTTGGATTTGATACTTTTCAAAATGTACCAAGTACATAGGCATAATGTGATATAGAAGAATATATAGCATGTGATAGTTCTTATTGCTAATGCATAAGGAATCCATCTCATATGCTCTATATTAAATGTTTTAATATGGTATCTTTGTAAATCATATATGAGTATTTCAACATCCTTTTATACAGTTTATAAAAGATGTCATTTTCGAATCCAATATCGAGTATTAAACAACCAAACTATAATGATTTTAACTGGGATTGATCATTAATGGGCATAAGTTTGTTGTTCACTTTCGAAAATATTTTAGCACCTTTATAGTCATTTCTTACAAATACATGTTTCCTTTGTATTTCGATCGAAAATAACATCATTTAATATTTCTGTCAAAATAATCCTTCAATTATGATGCTTATCGAATGATACTTTTGTATTAGTTCTTAGATCATATCTGAAACCCACAAACTCATTGTCGCACTCACTGACTTCGGTACACTTTGGTTGTTATGTGCAATCTAAATCATTATTTAGAATTGTCTTTTTTAACACATATATACCAAAACTCAAATCCATGCCAGACAATAATTTTATAAGTAAAATCAGAATTGACTTAAGTATGTTGAATGATGAATCTGTTGTGCTACTTTCAATAATTTATATTTACTATGTTATTCTTATCAATATTGCTCACTGTATTCCAACTACATTGGCCTTCTTGAAAACTTATTTGCGACTAAAGGATCATATTCCTTTAGGTATAAAATCATATTTTGATAATGTACTTGAAATCCATTTCGAATTTTTGCATCATGCCATAATGTAGAGCTAATACACTTGGCTTTTTGACAACTTAGGAAGTTTTTTTCTAGACATCGATACTAAACTCATAGTTTCTCTTCAATGTGCAAGAATACTTATTACTCTTTAATGTGTTATGTCCGATTAAGTTTGGTTAATTTCACTTCATCCCACATAATTTGTATTATATTTGGATTGCATCCAAATCTTTTTTACTACCAACAATTTCCAAAAGCAATCGCTTTACTAAGAAGTTGTTTTTTGAAACAACAATTGTTTCTTAGTGTAACACAATTCAATTCCTCCTTTTTTCATGGCCGCCCATTGCCCATAGATCCATCTCCATGCCCCCTTCCATCACCATACTTGCCTCTCCTCCCATCCCATCACCATCCATTCTGTAGCTCTATTCCTTCTTCTCCGGGCATCCTTGCCATCCCCTCTCCTCCCCATTCTGCTCTACCTCCTACTCTCCTTCCTCCAGATTCTTTTCCTCATCTTGTTCAGCCTTCTTCTTACTTGCCTTCTTCTTCCATTCTTCCTTCTTCAGCCACTAATCCATACTGGTCCTCTCTGTTTCCTTCTAAGCCTAAAAATGTTGGCCATTACTCTCCAAAGCTTTTTGAAGTTAACTACATTGGCAAACCACTGGTTCCTCCCCCTGAGGTAGTGTCTGCTGGTGTTAGTGCTTGGTCAGACTTTTTGGTGGGATTTTTTCTTGATGGTACTATGAATTTCATGGCCGTCAAAGCTTACACAGAAAAGAGATGGAAGTTAATGGGTTCATATAAAATGTTGTCTGATAAAATAATTTCCATTTCAATTTTTTCCCCTAAAGAAAAAGCTTATGTCCTACAAAAAGACCCTACCTTCATCAGTGCCAGTGTGGGTTCATTTGTACCATATTCCTCCGATGACATGGACCCTTGTTGGCATAAATTGGCTTGCTTTCCACTTAGTGAAATTTGTGTGTTCTGATGAAAATACAGAGAAGATGAAAAGATTTGAATATGCAAAATGTTTAGTAGAGGTGATGCAAAATAAGGAATTACCCAAAACAATTGCTGTTGGTGATAGGGGTTGCCCTGATGTTATAGTGGAGTATTTCTTGGCCCCTTTCATATGTACATTTTGTAAAAAATTTGGGCACTCTACAAGGTAGTGTGAGGCAAATATTCTTTCTGCTGAACAAGATGCAGTGGTTACAGTGAAGTATTAGGAAGGAAATTCTAGTGTGAAGGAAGACAAAGTATTCGCTGAAGTAAAATATGATGACAAATCAAAAGAAAATTTTACTTTGGTCAAGAGAACAAGGAAAACTATTAAGAAAATTTGGAAAAAAAATCCTTTTCCTAAAAACCCTTGTAAATCAAGAGCAGAAAATGATGGAGTGGCCACAAAACCAGTTGAAGGAAGGAGTTTAGATTTGGTGGAGCCAATGGTTGACAGAATTAGTGAATGCAATGATATAGTGATTGATGATACAGTGATCGATAACTGTGATACTGATATAGCTCCAACTGGAAATAATGCAGCTGATATTCCCAAAGCCACTCAAGTATTTTCTCCAAGTATAGTAGATGCTCATGCCTCTTCTAACATAAGTACCATAATTGAAGTTGATTCTACTATAGTGTCTTTACAACACAATTCAAAGCCAACTGAAGTATTACCTGAGCATCCTCTTGTTATGACCCGGATCAGGACCCAAAAATTTCCATATCTCCTCCTATTTTATCAACAGTTATTATTGCTCCTGATCCCTCTCTTATTCCTCTCGTCCCCACATGTTCTCCTAATTACTCTATATTGACAAGTTCAATCCCTGAAGTACCCACTATTGTAAATCCCTTTGATCCTCTACTTTTGATTGAGGAAAATGTATCTTTTCCTTTAAACGTCAATGGTTATGGTGCAAATTCTTTAACCAACCCTCCTTTGCAACCTGCCTCATGCATGAACATGCATACTGATATGCATAACCCTCCCACTGCCTCTTTCCCTTCTATATCCAAAATATCATCCGATTATCTAGCTTCTTCTCCATCCATTAACCCCCCAATCTATATTCTATAGTTTTCCTTCCTTCAAAGGAATTCCCAAACATCCCCAATCCCTTATTATTGTCTTCTGACAGCTCTGCTCTCAAGAAAAGAGGTAGACCAAAGAAGCTTCCCTTACATTCTCTCTCTGATGACATGGACAGTGGCACTGACTTTTCCTTTGATCGAGCATCTTTTTTATCATCAAATTCTAAAGACTTCACTTGGTGTGAAGACCAGATCCTCCTCTTTAATTATTTAATGATTCACAAAATTTCTAGCATTGGTTTTGGAATGTCAGGGGTGCAAACTCTATTGCCAAGCAACTTGAAGTAAAGAATTTAATATCCTTTAATAATCTCCATATGATAATCCTAGTTGAAACTAAGCTTAATTATAGTTTACCATGAAGTGTATTAATGTGATGAATTCCAGTTGGAGTAAACTCCACAATCTTACTCAAGCCCCCTCAGGTAGATTTCTCAGTATGTGGAACCAGTCTACTTTTTCTGTTGTTCCTATCTCTGTCCAGAGATAGTTCATCCATTCAAAAATAACTCACCTTTCCTCCAATCAAATCTTTTATTTATTTTCCATTTATGTAGAAAACTCAATGGCTAGTAGACAACACTGCTTGACCATATCCCTAACCTTCATTTGTCTAATGACCCATGGATTTATGTGGGTGATTGGAACTGTATACAACATCACTTTGAAAAAGGTGTGGGTCTCCCACTATCAATTTCTCAAACTAATCCCTTAAACATTTCCATGTTCTCTTCAAACTTATCTTTACACCCCTCTGATGGTTGCTTTTACATGTGGAATAACTACAGTAGGTCTGGAGCTAGGACATATTGCAGATTGGATAAAGCTTTTTCCAATATATCTACTTTTACCCATTGGCCTAACCTCTTCTATCATTCTTTTCCTCCCTCTTTCTGACCATTCCCCAATTATTATGGACTGGGGTCATGTAGCCATGAAAAGAATCTCCTCATTTTCATTTTTTAATGCATGGACTAACCATCCAAATTTTTTTAGTTTAGTTTCTGAACATTGGAAATGTAATACTTATGGTAATCCCATGTTTAATTTGCAGTTCAAGCTAAGGGTACTTATAGAGAAGCTTAAAAGATGCGCTTATACTGCATGTGGAAGAGGCAGTAAAATGTCTGATGATCTTAGGGTTCATCTTTAGCATATTCAATCTTCTACCATCTCAAACCCTAATGACGTCTCCCTATTTTCAGATGAGCTAAAATTAAAGTCTGAATTGGCTAAGGCTTTGACTGCTGAAAATTCAAGGCTTGGCCAAAAATCAAAAATCCAGTGGCAACATTATAGTGATAAGAATACTACCATGTTTCACAATTCTCTGAAAATCAAAAAGTCAAATTCTAATATTTTTAGCATTCTTGATAAGGAGGGTAACATGTGTAATTCATCTGATTCGGTTGATAATGCCTTCCTTGATTTTTATACTATGCTTCTGGCCAGTAATCCCCATGAAGATCCTCAACTTTCCCACTTTGCAGAGATTGACCTTCCCCCAATATCAGATGCTTAGGCTCATAACTTAATTCAACTAGTCTCTGATGAGGAGATTAAATCATCTATGTTTAGCATGAATTCCAATAGCTCTCCTGGTCTTGTTTTTTTTAATGCTCATTTCTTAAAAACATGATGGCACATAATTGCTAAAGATGTTATCAAGGCAGCGAACAATTTTTTCAAGCATGACTGCATGCTCACTGGAATAAATGCAACTAAATTTTCTTTGAACCTAAAAGTTTTTAATCCTCAATTAGTTTCTCAGTACAGACCAATTTCCTGTTGCAATTTCATTTACAAATGTATTGCAAAAAAATTAGCTTCAAGGTTGAAGAATGCTTTAGCTCCAGTTATCTCTGTCAATCAAACTGCCTTCTTCTTGGAAGGCAAATTAGTGATAGCATTTTACTCTCCACTGAGCTACTAAGAGTGTACAAAAGGCAGCACATTTCCCCTAGATGTGCTATGAAGTTGGACATATAGAAGGCCTATGACACAGTGAATTGGAAATCAATTATCTATATTCTTCATTGTATGAATTTTACGCACACTTTCTTAGCTTGGATATACACCTGTATCTCAAAGATCTCTTACTCAATCAGTCTGAATGGGACAATATTTGGATTCTTTAGGGGGAAAAGAGGGTTAAGGCAGGGTGACCCTATGTCACCTTATTTATTTTTGTGTTATGGAGTTATTATTTAGTCTTTTTAGTTCTGCCTTGAAAAACAAAATGATGGACTTTCATCCCTTTTGTAGAAACCCTCAAATTTCCTCGCTGATGTTTGCTGATGATCTTTTGTTATTCACTAAACTCAATGTTAAGTCCATTTCTACTGTTCTGATCATCATTCATTCCTTCCAATTTTTATCTGGACTGAGTATAAACAAAGCCAAATCAAAAATCCTTATGGTTGGTGTTCCTGCAGAGGTTAAAGTCAACATGATCGCCTTATCTACTCTTTCACCATTTGATCATGAAGAGACTTATTTAGGTGCCCCCATTATTTTTTCCACTCTTCAAAAATCTCAATGTCTCCTATTATTTGAAAAAATTACCGCTAAGTTATCTTCTTGGCCTGTATCAAAATTATCTCTTGCTGGGAGGCTTGTCATGGTTAAATCCATAGCTTTAGCAATGTGCTTATATTATGCTAGGATTTTTATTCTCCCCTTTAAATTTGTTTCCATGATCAATTCAGCTCTAAGTCATTAGTTATGGCATGGTAATCCTTTTTCTAAGAAGCTAATTCCTATATCATTCCAGCATTTATGCAACCCTCTGTCTTCTGGTAGGCTGGGGATTGCCGTGTTTTCTGCTCATATTGAAAAATTGTTTAAATTTGAATCCAATCTTTGAGGCTTATGGTGCAGGGATCACCTAATTAAAAACCAGTATTTCTGGACTATGAACATTTCTAATGATTGTAGTACTACATGAAGGAGGTTGCTCCAGTGAAGGGAGTATCTTATTCCCTTCTTTAGGATTTCAGTGAGGAGAAGTAGGTTTATTTCCTTATGGTTTGACCCATGGCATTTTAAGGGGGTTATTTTGGCAAAAATTCTTCCTTACCATTTGAGAAGTCTTACTGGTATTCCTGAGGAATCCAAACTGTCAACTTATTTATGTGATGACTTCATCAACACCCCCACGTTCCAGTTCTTATGTTGTCAGAGAGGTGGGAAAATGTTTGATAACACTAAATATACTTGGAGTAGTAATACTTGTTTGTGGGACGAAGGTAGTCAAACTATCAATAAAGTATACAAGCTCATTTCTATTTATTCAACCACTGTCCAATTTCCTTGAAACAAAAGAGTCCAGTCTTCCAACTCCCCTCCTCATCACAACTTGCTTCTCTAGAGAGTTATTAAGGGTTTCTTGCATACTAGAGACAGACATTTTTCAATGGGATTTATCCAATCTTCTGACTGCTTGCTGTATGGAAATCATGTGGAATCTATTCGGCAGTTATTTTTTGCTTGCTCTTTCTCTTTCTATATATGGCTAAGCATATTAAGTCATTACAATCTTCATAGACCTTCAGTTGACTCCAAACTTGAATAGTATACAATTTTCAAATCTACTAGATGGAGATGCCCTAAGTCTCAAATGCTTCTAAAAATCCAAGTGGTCACAATTCTATTGATTTGGACTGAAAGAAACTCTCATGTGTTTTCAGGAATTTCTTCCTCTAAACACAGTCTCTTTAGTGTGTTAATTAAAACTGTGTCTGTCATAGTAGATATTGGTCATCTACATTTGATATGCTTGAAATTTCCCTATACCGTTCTACTTCAAGTTATTTTGTGGTCTACTTTGGGTTATTTCCTTGGTCTACTGCCGGATAGTTCATGGTTGCTTGTTGCCTTGGTTTGCTTGGAGTCTTTCAGCCCTCTGCTACAGTTTTTTTTTCTTTTCCTATGGTTTCTTGCATTTGTGTGTATTTTTGGTATTTCTTTTCTCCTGTTTCCTTATTTTTGCTTGTAATAATTTTTATATGTTATAAATAAAAGGTAGGGGCTCTTTTAACCCCGTTGGCTTTGCAAATATGTATTAATAAACATTTTATGAGTTATCTTCATATATAAAAACAATTTGGTTTTCGTGTACAAAATTTATATCCAAAACATAAAATAGTGAAACAATATGAATGGTCCTAAACTTATTTGGGGTGGTCCACACAAGATCCCTCACGAATAATTATTATGTGTTGTTTTTCAACTCACACAACCTACTAACTCTTTGACTTAGGATACATAGAGGTTTCCAAATCCCGCCTTGTATGATGTCGTATATTATGCTTTAGATGAAATTAATTTTAACCGTATGTGATACTCTTAAGTACACAACCCTACAAAAAGAAATCTACTCAACTTCACTCGTTATCGGCATATCATTAAATATCATAGGGAGGAGTGACTTTTGAAGTTGAATTTTTATTCATTTTAGGTATATTTAGAAATATTTCCAATATACTCACATATTCGATCATATCCAATTATTTTATTTACTTTTGCATGTCATGTTACTTATTTTCATTTTATATTTTATTGACTTATTACAGACGTACCACGTTGCATCTAATACACATGTTCATGTCTATTATAATTCATCGGTGAATTTAACAAAGCAAAGGAACTGTTTTTTGGTATAATTAGACTTTTGATTGAATACACCAATATGTATCAACCCAAGAGTTCACCAACTCTTATGTTTCTCCTACCAAAAGGGTGTTTTTCCCTTAATTATTTGAGACACAATTCACTAGTACCATATGATTCAAAATCATGATCAAAGAATCATTTCTCAAAACTATGGCTTGGTCCATAATTCTGAAATAATTGTATAATTTAGACACTTCTGCATTTTTAATGCATTATTTTGTTATAAATACAAATGCCATTGTTAGATTTTCATCTTATAACAAATATTCATAATATCCATGGTGAAATAAAATCTTTGTCTATTATTAGTCAACACAAATAGTTATTATTTCATAAATATTTACAAAAACAATTTTTTGTAACTTGATGTATCCACTACGAATTGTTATATGGTATGCTTCCACTATTTCCACTGTTGCTATAATAATGTATGAAATATAAAGCTTCATTCAAGCACACATTATAGAATTTTATTTCATACATTGTAACCAGTTTACAATCAAGAGTTTTAGATCAATTATCTTACACTCAAAGAAATCAATCTCATTGAATTTTTTTTTATATGAAATCGTATATCCAATTCCTTGTTAAATGTCTTCTATTATTTTATACAATTCTCGTTTCCAATGTTTTTTCATGAAGCAAAAGTGATCATTCACTCTCTTTATCCCAATTGTGCCATAAGTTACATTTACGCTTGTACATTTTCTTTCTTTCCAAATGGACAGACCATTCAAAAGGAAATTCTTATTACAAGTTTGTAATAAACTCTTTACAAAAGTGCATTTGATCATCTTTAACATTTAAGAATATCAAATAAGTTACAGTTTTTGTAAAATGATCAAATTGACATTTCACGAACCAAATTCTTAGATCCATCTTGTAATTCTTAGTCTAGTTTTAACTCTAACACAACAAGATCCTTATTATAATCAATTAGATTGAATTCATGATCTCACACCATAATTTATATGCTTATTTCAACCTAACTAATTTTGTCAAAATTTCATATATTATGAATCATGACGCTCACCATTTAACATGTATATATGATCGATATGGATCATATATCTATATTCTTCTATTGCTTGTAGAGTATGAAACTCAGAGAAGACAATACATAGGTTTGGGCAAACAAACACACAAGTGACTAAGTTACGAATGTATTTAGTAGTGTAAAGTTAGGCTCATGCATGGGTATTGGAGTGACAACATGCTAAAATATTTGAGGTAAGTATATTATATATTTCTTTGATAATTTTTAATTCAGTTCATATGTATACCCTAATCGATAACATTTTATCAATTTATTAATTGCAAAAAATTATTGATATAGATTATTTCAACTTTATATAGCAAAAGTTCTTACAAAACTAGGAAGGTTAAATGTTACCATTTCATTTTTCTAATAAGACTCCCACTAGACTTTTATGTTTCTCAAAACCCTAAAAGGAAACATAAAAAGCTTTCGACTTCTTTGGTGGGTGTTAAGACTCGCTTTCCTTGGGATTCTAACCTTGAGGAACATTAACAAATCATACGCCCGCAAGCGATGGATAATACTTTATCGGCTCTATCATATACAATTCCTAACCCACGGTCTTTATCCTAATCTCATTTCAACCTTGAGGAATATAAAAAAATCGAAAGAGATTATTCACTCTTACCTACCATTTCGCAACGGCTCAAGTATAAATGCATGTAACTTGAGGAATATCAATAAATATATGCATATATCTTACCTCATCTATTCAATATATTAATAGTATTACACATAACATCTTTAGCTTGAGGAATATCATAACAAAATAATATGCAAGTAATCTATTAATATACAAATATTAAAGGATACAAATTATATTACGGATTCATAATCTTCAATATATTTAATTGAATGTTATCAACTTATGGGATAATATATTCCTTATGAGTTGCGATACCAGTGTCGAAAACATCTGAAATCATAGTATACATACTATACATATGTATTTGTTCCTCAAATCTAATTTGAATTTCTTATATTTCCACATTTTATTACACATTCATATTATATATATTTAACTCTGGCATAAAAAATTATAATTTTAATTAACTTATATAATAATCTTATGTGTAATTTTATATTTATTTTATTAATTAACTCTTTTTTCAATAACTAACATTTTAATTAACTTAAATTTATTCATTTTAAAAATATTAATTTGAATTAGTTCTTAATGATAATTACATCATTTACAGATTTGATTTAAGATCATAAGGGGTGAATTACTATGTCTTATCAATATATACACAAATATGATAGATCCCTCTCGTCGATTACCCATGCCTCCTCTCCATTTTATGTACCTTCCTTTCCTTCACTGTCTATTATTTCCATGCCTTTAAAACTGAAAATCTCTTGATAGTTTTGATTTATTTGCGTAGCTTTGATCGTGTTGATCGGTTCCATATATTTATTTGTTTAGTTTGGAATTAATTTGGTGAATCATAAATTGATTTATTAATTATAGTTTTATAAGTGGAGGCTAAAATCTCGAAATTAATATAATAGTAACTAATAATGTAGTCTAAATAAGCAATATAGTATCAAATAAAATTACAACTACAATATCTCTTTACTAGTAACAAAAACAGCCATCGCCGGTCCTCTCTATCGACCTATCAAAGTATAACTGAAAAGACAAAAATGAGTAGGCCGAACATATGTTTGGTGAGTGAAACACATCATATAAGTGTACAGTACTAATAAGCTAATAAAACAACACATGCTCGAAAAGCATACCTTAACCTGTGTCGCGTGCACATAACAAGTTAGCTAAACATGATATAACACTATAATGACATCATATTCTAAGGTCTTAGTAAAATCTAACTCATATCTAATCATATGGATGCGATCGAGCCTAAATCCCCAACTCGCATGTTGAAAATTTATGCAACTTGATACCAAAGATCTACGCGTCTTAGCCCACTATCGCCAAATTATATGTGACTCGCCACTAAAAGATCCATGCATCACAACCCATTATCACAAAATCATATATAAGTTATTGAGCTCAAATTCCTAACTAATGTGCCACCAACTGCGACACTATTGGGCTCAAAGTCCTAACCCATCGTCGCTAGACGTCACTGTCCCCACTAAAGAGCACCCAATGCCTACAATATACCACACCATTGAGCTCAAAGTCCCAATTTATTTGGCCCATAGGTAACACTGTCACGTATTTCCCACATAACTATTGAGGTTAAGTCCAAGCCAGATATTTGCTAAATGGTCAATGACACTATTGAGTCAAGCCCCAACCCATGACTATAAGATCAAGTCCAAGCTAGACATTCACCCAATGGTCAACAAAACAATTGGGATCAAGCCCAAAACTCATAATGTGCCCATCATTTAGAAGCTACTAGATCAAGCCCCAACCTATAAGCATAAAACCATATAAAGAAACTGTCCAACTTGGACAATTTTCTAAAATACCTCAGAACATGGCAAATAATAAACCAAAACATTCCTCGTCTTGCCATGATCCAGATGTAATGAACTTCATGTAAAGAGCCAAACGTGAGAATAATAAGCATTTAAAGTTGGGATTTTTAATATAATTATTTTATTATTATATTTTTTTATTCGTTGCTACAATATTTCACTTCCTTCGAAACTGTGTTTTTCATTCTCCAACTATCTCTTTCTTGCCCTACCACCATTGCTGCCATCGCCAAAACCCAAATTCGACCCCCGAAAATGCTTCATCATGCCAATTCAAGCCAACCGCCACCCAAACCACCGCCTCCGACCATCTCCTGACGTTACCTACCACCACCTAACGATGCTATGGATTAATCTGAGACAACTTAGTAGACCTACTCAACCTCTTTTACACGTTTATGCCTCTTGATCATAATATAATTGCAATTTTACTGTTGGATTGAAATGAACGGTCTACATTTTTCGAACTTCCAATGCGTTTTTTGATTAATCCATACACCCTATCAACGAACAAACACCACCAGTGAATTTGTATCATCAAGATCTACAATTTGGGTATATAATATGTCTGGTTTGGAACACTTGTATATTTTGCACTTTTTAAATTAGAAGCAGATTAAATTTCGCAAATTACAATCGATAGAAATTAATTTTTTTTAATTATATAGCCAGTACATACTACATCCTAATCAAGTGTACTTAAAATATCAATTTTTAATTATGAATTACATCGTTTATAAGCTTGGTTTAAGATCATAAGTGGTGAATTATTAGGTCTTATCAATATATACGCAAATATGACAAATCTCACTCACTGATGAGTTGTGCCTCCTCACCAATTGACGTTGATCCCTACTTTCTTTTACTATCCAGAATTTCCATGTCTTCAAAACTGGAAATCTCCCTATAGCTTTAATTTATTTGCATAGCTCTCTTTGTGTTGATAGGTTCCATATATTTATTTGTTTAATTTGGATTTGATTAAGAGGATTTGGAATTAATTTAGTGATTTGGAATTTTAAGTGGGGGCATGAATCTTATAGAAAAAGGAATAGATTAGAGATCTATTTATATTTTGAAAAATATAATACCTGGGCTGAAATCTCGAAACTAGTATATTATAAAAAATGTCATTGGGTTTGACTTCTTCCAATTTCTAGTCTATTTAACCAAACTCAACAAGTTATGTATGCTTTCTGATTGTAAAAGACATTTTGGAGGTAATAAAATAGGTCTCATAGCCAAATTCCGACTCCTGTAGAAATATGCTATTTTTTAATGTTGAAATTACGATTTTACCCTTTTAATTTAATTATTCAATTTCGTAAAATTACGGGGTATTGCATTACTCTTAAACAATTTAAGATAGTTAATCAATTACAACATTCATTGTTTGTTTGTGCGTACATATCAATATACATATACATTGTAATTAATTAACTTATAATTAATTCTATATTATTTACTTAAATTTTTTGCATTGAATTCAAATATAATAACACTTATAGCTACACATGTCTATTTTATATATGTTTGTTATGTTATTTATTAGTTAAAGTTTAATTAATTATTTAAACAAATAATTTTAATTAATTATTTTAGTTTCAAAAATTTCATATATACTTACATTACCTTGAGCAGTTTAAAAAGTACATACAATCGATTCTATTGTTCATTAATGGTGATTACAGGTTTTTCTTAAGTGACCGTTGACAACTTCACCCGTCAACATTTTGGGAATCACCCACTATTCTACCACATCACCCACAGTCGATTCTAATCAATCCTTATCTTCGCATTTCGCCACATATCCCCTTCCATCTCACCGTCCACATCTCATCCCCGAATCCAACCACCACCTCTTGCCATCGACGACCTCCCTTCATTATCTTTAACCCAACCCCTTGATCATACGTCGATGTTCTTAAGTCATCGGCTTCACCCCGGCCTCCGCCTAGATCTGGATAGATCCCTACCTCATCAATTGCGATCCCAATCTTGGCTTGAAAGATCTAACCTTAATTAGAACTGTTGAGTTTTTGTTACAGGGATAGGAATCATCGTGCTGCGGCATGACAAGGTCCGATTAGGTGTTTCCATTGTGGTAGATTTAGGAACAAGCTAAGTAGTTATACCGGAATTGAGTAATTGTCCAAATAATGATATGTGATATTTTTAAATATCATCGTAATATTGGATAATATCGACAAAATATCGAACATGTGTAAAACATGTTATCATGATATTGTATTATGTTATAATGTTATATTGTGTTAAGTTTTCAAATATATTGATTATTAATGCCTAATTCCTATTAATAACTGATTGCGTATAGTTTACAAATTATAATCCATTTACTGAGAATTCTATTAAGTACAAATCATAATATAGGATCATAAAAACGGAGAAATTCATATAATGTACATCTTTATTATTTTCTTTATTTTATTTTATATTCATTATTTCTTCCGTCGTCTAATCATAAACATTACTTATCTAAATTTTTTGTATTAATAGTTTCTTCCTTTATATTTTCACTTATTTTATCGAATAAGCAATGTTGATTTGATACCAATTACTACTTTAGCTCATTCCTTATTGATGTGTCAAATATATAACTTTACCACTCTTAACTTGTAATTCTTGGTGCATTATAATAACTAATAAAATGAATTTTCATAAGTTAATTTACCAATTAGAAATGATGAACAAAAAATAAATAAAAAGTGAAGTAGCGCTTTCATGATCGTGTTTTTAGTGGTAGACTCTTCATGGAAAAAAAAAAATATAAAATTAAAGCATAAGTAGAGGTTCTTTATTGAAAAACTAATGAAGAAGGCTAAAACTATATGGTTAAAACCAAAATTTAGTGTATTGGGATTCCTAATGTGGTATATATATTATCACTCACCATATACAAAAACAAATATTAAGAATGTCAAGATATTTATTTGTAAATACTGCTATTAAACACACATAATAATGAACAATATTCTTTAAATGTCAGGTATTTTACACTAAATATTAGAACGATATATCAATAAATATTAAATGATATATCGGTAACAATATTTTTAGCGATATTTTGAAAAATATTGGCTTAGGAGCGGTATGAGATATACCGACGATATTATTTGATATTGACTACATAAGGCATAAGCAACACAATTGTACTATTCAAGAAGGTGAAATCCATGCTATCCCTCACATTCATCAGCAGCCTTAGGTGGACAGCAATGGAGACTCTTCGCTCGGTCTGAGATTCATTTTTAACATTGGTTATTTTGAACTCCACAATCATATTAGCCAGTCCACTTGTGGAATAGTATGTTGGGATCATCTTATACATTCTTTCAAACTCCTAGAGACCATCGAAGCAATGATTCTTAAGGCAAAGCCTTCGACTTCTGAACCGATTACTGCTGAAATGTTTACATGTTCTTAGCATCCTCTTTTCATTTAGGCCGACGAGAGACCCCTCTAACGACCCCTTCGACTGCTCTTTTCCTTTTATTTCCGTTGATGTAGAGGAATGTAAGATAAATCCAATGATGCTAGACCCAAATATTTATGGATACTTCCTGTCATGTTCGATTACCCCACAGTTAACAATGACGACGACTAATTAAGAAAGAAAACAATGAGAATATGAAACTAGGTTTGATTTTTGAAACCTCACTTGCTCTTGAAGAGATGATCAACCTACCAAACAATAAAGTGGCCAATGCTTTAGTCACCATCTCTTCCAAATGTGGATCCTCGCATATTGATGATTGCTTGAGAGCATGGGAAGCAACCGTCTATCCTAAACCAGCTTCTCCTTTACTAATTGAGGACAATATCATCCCTCCTTATGATGATGTGTCTACTCCTCTTTCCCAGAGATGCCCTTCCTCTAGGCGTAAATATAGAAGCAGATCTAATGAATTCATTCGTAGGAGTGCGAGACATCTCCACCCAATAGTTATTTCAAACTCTTCTACACCAGGTTATCATGTTCTTTTAAGCAGAACTTTTACACCGGTAGTATTAAACTCGTTAAGTCCGAGCCAGGCATATCATATAGCTAAAAACACTGGATTTATTTATAACCATTTAAAAGATAATGTTAGATATATCAAAAATCTAGAAATAGAAAGGGCTAACAACACCCACAAACGAAATTATTAAGTTGGAGTGCGAGGGCCCTTGGATCGCCCATAAAAGGATCTAGAATTAGAAGTTTTCCAGCAGATAATAGAATAGATATAGCTCTTCTTCAAGAAACTTTGACTGAATCACCTAGTAATATTTTCTTTAAGTCAATTGGAGGCAACTCCTTTCTAAATGGGAGTTCATCCTGGCTTTTAATAGCTCGTGGGGAACCATTTCAATATGGCTTGAGTATAAATTTAAGCTATTATTAGTTATAATTAATAGTCACTAACTATACATTTCTGCTAGGTCTTTATAGTAACCAAATTATTAATATTCACCAATGTTTATGCGCTTAATAATAGTTATTAAAGACAACTTCTTTATGCTGAATGTTCTAACTTTCATAATCTCTCCTATGGACCCAGACTCGCATAGGGTGACTTTAACATCCATAAATTTTAGAGAGAGAACACCTGGAGAGGGGAATTTAATTTACATGGTAGAGTTTAATAACTTCACTAAACAAAATAACCTCATTGTATTTCCTCTAATAGGAAGGAAATTTACTTGAAAAATGCTAGAGAGTCCCTTTCTACGGTTTTGTTAGATAGATTCTTCATTGGTGAGGAACGGGAAGATTCCTTCCCTCTATTTGAGGCTACTAGTCTAGCAAGCATCCTCTTTGACAACCGCTCCATCATTGAATCTCTTGGATTAGCCTTATTCTGAAGGCCAGATTGTGCTCTATTGTTGTAAATGGTATCAAAGGTAACAAAATTCAGGCCAAGAGAGGACATCGTCAAGGTGACCCTCAATCACCCCTTCTGTTCAATATTGCAGCAGATGTTCTCAACAGAGTTATCTCCCTCCCGATAACTAATAACATTCTCCCTAATATTAGAAACGATATCACCTTAGATGGGTTATCTTCTCTACAATATGTTGATGACACACTTTTATTGTGCTCCTACCTCGCTCATCATATTGCCTCTCTTAAACGAATATTTTATACTTTCGAATTCCTCTCGGGCCTTAAAATTAATTTCCATAAAAGCTTGGCTTTAATTCTCAACAACAAAACTAATATTATGGCTAAAGTGGCTAACGCTTTAAACTGTAAATCCCTAAACTTTCCTTTTAACTACTTAGGAATAACAATAAGAGATACAAAACCAAAAAAGGAAGATTGGAATTTTTTCATTGATAGAATCAATAGTAGATTACCCCTTGGAAAGTTAACCTTCTGTCCAGAGCATGCACAACGGTTATGATTAACTCGGTATTATCCGCTATACCAATCTATTAGATGCCATACTATCAATTTCCTAATTGCATAACTAACAAAACAGATAGCATCAGAAGAAATTTTCTTTAGAAAGATGGAGCAGATAATTCAAAACTGAGTTATCTTATTAATTGGAACCTTGCTTGTAAGCCCAAAACTCACGAAGGTCTGGGTATTAGTGACTTAAAGGCTTTAAACACCTCTTGCTCTGTGATTGGATTTGGAAATTCCTAAATGATGAAATCTACACTTGGAAAGAGATCATCTCTAACTATGTTACCGTAGATCGAAAAATCTAAACTTGTAAAATAACCAGAAAATTTACTTTTTCTGAAAAGATATTTCCAACTTATATCACATATATATAATTGGAATTAAATAAAAAGTCAACTCTAGAGACAAGACCACCTTTTGGAACGAACCTTGGTTATCCTCTGTAGCCTTGAAACACGAACTTCCCAATCTATTTTCTATAGTTAATAATAAAAACGACCTAATTAAAGAAGTGTACAGACCACTATCACCCTTCATTTGGAATATCTCATTTAGTCAGAATTTAAATGGTAGCGTTCTTAGTCAATTCATAAGATTAATTAATGTGATTGAAAACTATACTACTAAAAACAACCCTGAACATCTCATTTGGTGTTGGGATAAAAGGAAAGCTATACTTCTAAACCGATGTATAATTTTCTAGTTTGCTGAGGAACTTAAGAATTTAGTTACTTCAAACATATATGGAAAATCAACATCCCTCCTAAAGTTAAATTTGAAACTTGGATTATTTTACGTGACAGACTAAACACCATAACCATGCTTAACTCAAAAATAACCACCAACAATAATTTGAATCCATGTTATCTTTGTAGATTGGTGCATGAAACAACTACCGATGTGTTATTTGACCGCCACTTCTCTTGATATATGATTCATAAAATTCTAGAGATCTATCATATATAATATTACTTCCTGCATGCCTTCAACTAAGAATTACTGGACTAGCTTTGGATTAAACCTTTCACAACCAACCAAGGATAAAGTAGGCTGAATTTACTCGATCTCATGCTAGAGTTTATGGTTTGAAGATAATCAATGCATCTTTAACAATACTTATAACAATCCCCTTCTATCCTTTATTTGATTCTTTGCATATTTCCCGTTTATAGATATTAATTTAAGACAAACAAATCGGTGTTCTCGCCTCGAAAGGATCGAGGGAGATGATTACCGTACAACAAACATGTCCTAGACTTAGGCTGCATCATACCCTAATTTTCTTCAATCTTCTAAAAAACCAGCCTCATGTTTTCCATTTATCGTACTTATCTTGTAGTACTTTAAAAATCGATGACAATCTTAAATCTAACATGAATATACATACATATGACTACTATTTCTATATATACATTTAACATTTTCATTTACATGTATTCACACACAAGTTCGCGCGCATACAAGTGGACACATGCACGCGCACATGCATATATATGGGGATGTGATTTTCAAAAAAAAGGGGAAGCGTGTACACATATTTATATATAATTTTTTTGATATATCAATACACAAAAATATATTTTGCACTCTTAAACCTAAGTGTATATATTTTTAGTTGGATTTACAAATATGCTTATAACAAGTAACTTCCAGATATACGCTTAAAGAATAGATGTTTCAATGTATTTCCATATGCACATATATGAATATACATATAATTTACTTCTATTCCATATGAAAATTTTATCATATACATATAATTATTGATTTATGGACTGTACACATTAGTGTTTGTTACATGGAGGTTTGACCAAGCAACTAGGCACTCGGCATTAACATACTCGTTCGGCACAACTGGATCGTTCGGCATACAAGCCCGTTCGGCATCCAAGGCAGTTCGGCACAACATCCCCGTTCGGCATCCAGAGCCGTTCGGCACAACATCTCCGTTCGGCATCCACAGCCGTTCGGCACAACATCCTCGTTCGGCATGGCAGAGTCGTTAGGCATTCAAGAGCGTCCGGCATTTAGACCCCGTTCGGCATCTATGGTCGTTCGGCATTAAGGACCATTCGGTATTATATATCGCTCGGCATTGAGGGACGTTCGACATGGCAGAGTCGTTCGGCATTCAAGAGCGTCCGACATTTAGACCCCGTTCGGCATCTATGTCGTTCGGCAATAAGGACCGTTCGGTATTGTATGTCGCTCGGCATTGAGGGACTTTCGGCATAGCAGTCATTCGGCATTCCTCACTGCTCGGCATCTAGACCTCGTTCGGCACTCAACCCCGTTCGGCATAAAGCCCGTTCGACATCTAAGGATGTTCGGCGTACAAACCCCGTTCGAAATCTAGGGACGTTCGGCACATGTCGTTCGACATTTATGGATCGACACACAAGAGTTACTTGTTTTGGGCCGAGGTATCTCGGCCCACCAGAGAAGTCCGATCCATCTTCGTCTATAAATAGAGAGGCAGTGGCACAATGAAAGGGTCCTTTTTCGAGAACACCGAGGAGACTCTCCCGCATTTAGGACTCATTCAAGACTCATTCAAGACTCATCTTTTTTGCTTAGAAATTGTAATCAAATAGTTGATATACAGATTGTAACTGTAATCGATTATCGAGAAAAGAAATAAAGATTAACCTCAAAGTGGACGTAGGCAATTACGCCGAACCACTATAAATCTGGTGTTCATAGTTTCTACATTTAAATTTGCATATTGCTCTCTGTTTAATTTTACTTTCTTCATTTATCTCTCTGTACAATCTCTCTTAAGGGTGTTAATGACCAATTCTGGTGCTAACATTTTGGTGCTCTCACTGAGAATCGAATTCTCAGGACGATAGGATCTACTTTGTAGCTACTAGATTGAAAAATCCCCCGAAGGAGATCCAAATCATTTGTAAGACATCTGTTGATTCTACTCAAAGTTACAACCGACAACTCTACCATGGGAAGACCACGAACTAGATTGGCCTCTCACAACGCAGATGTCAATGAAACTGCTAGTGTACAACAGATAGGACCTAGCAACCAACAAGCAATTCAAGGCACAGGAACCTCCACCCAGAACCAAGCGGAGGTCGTTTCCCGAACAGAGTTCAACGGCTTGATAAGAGAACTCAGGGAAAGTAGAAGGTGTTGAATATGCGCTTATATGATTTTTGTTTGATGATAATAAACATATATACATTCGTTTAAATGTATTTGATAATATACTATTTTATTTTTTCACAGATTAAATAAATATTTGCAGAATAAAATAAATAACACGAAATTTGAATTCAAACGAATATTTTATTCAAACAAATATTTATTACATCTTTGAATAGTACAATTTCAAGCTCTCACTATAACTATACAACTTTGATTACAATTACATCACATTTCACATTTACAATTCACCTCACTACATATCACTCACACTCGTATTTATCTTAAACTTCATTCCAGTTTGAATCCAGCATCTGAGAAATCTGCAAAAATATTCACTAACGCAGTAAAATTGAAAAAGAAATATTTTTGCAAAATAAAATAAAATATGATTTTTGAAAATAATATTTGCCTCAGTTATTTGGGTTGTTCGTCATCATTTAAATTTGAATTCATCATACACGAACAGCTTGTGACATACACAGTATATCACTGTATATGCCACAAGGCCGTGCACACCGATATATACACTTAATAATGCTGCAGGGACAGGTGAGCACAAGGTCAAACCCAAATATATGGACAGGTTCAACTCAGGTGCAATAAATTCAAAAATAGGACACGAGCGCAAGGTCAAATCCGAGTTTTGAAACTGGATTCAACACAAGTGAATCGAGTTCAAGTCAGACCATTCAAATAAACTCAGTGACAATGAAAATGAATCAAAGCATAGTTTAAACCAGAGGCAAATGAACAGTGCACCGAACAACTCACAAATATGGAACCAGATCAAAATGCCACAATAAAGGCAGTAAAATGTACAATGCAAAGAATGACACAGTGTACATGAAGCATGCAAGCTCGGGCACAAGAAATGAAACACTGCAACTCAGTGCATCAACCAAAGTTAAGGCGACATGAAGTCAGCAAACTGCAACAAACACATATATGGTCTAAGTGAATCAAGCAAATGCACAGAAGCCACTTCAGCTACATTGAGGCTAAATGGTGCAGCAGACTCAAGTGAACAGGTAGCACAAGAACCAGAAAAACCAAAACAGTGCACCAAAGCAAACTACAAGATGTAGAGCAACAATGCACAGTGACAATTTGGAGTATTATATGCAAAACAACTTGTAGATCAAACATAATGGACTACATGCACTGACCAAAGAGCCACAATAATGAAGATAGCGTAGTGAAGTGAAACCAGACCACAAAGTCATGCCATGCACAGGTCAGGGATGAACACAGATGAAAACATGATCAGATCAAACTCAATATGACTGTAAACAGTGCCACAAGACCACCATGCAAAGACCAGAAGTACAAAATGGCCAAGCAAGTGCACCACTAAACCAACAAACAAGACCAGGAAAAAGTGAAGTACAACATCACAAACAATTGCAAGCACATGAAATCTCAAGTCATGACCGAAGCCAGCATTACAATGAATTCCCAAATCAAAATAGTTCAAGTGACCGAAGTCAACTAAATGATATCATAAATTCAAAAGTGCAGTTTAAAAAAATAATTCAAAATGGCCGAAGTCATCAGGTAAAAGAAGTTGAATTCACGATTCAAAGTCAGAGCCTTGGCAATAAAGCGATTCACATTGCCGTGTAACCAAGTCAAAGCAAGTGATAACCAAACATCTCAAATTCAAGGCATCGAGTCAAGTCAGAGAAATTCACGGAGCCATGATTGAACATAAATTCAAAGCCGTCGATTTTAAACCAAGTCAACCAAGAAATAATAAGAATAATTCGCATATGAATTAGTCAAGGTAAATCGCAATCATCCAAGCATAAACGATCGGCAGAGATAAAATCAAATATATTTTGTGCGAACGAAAATCTAGGGTTACAAACCCTATATAAGAAAATCATCATCGGCAATCTTATCCATCGAGTTCAGAATCAACCAGCAAAGCAAAAGAAGGAAAATACATACCCAAAAAAAAAGGCAGAACGAATTCGATCCAAAATTGAAGAAGCCGTAAGCAAATCAAAAGCATCGAAGCCTACTATCGAACGAGATCGAGCGGCGTTTCAATTCTGTATAACCCTAGCTTGAATTGCAAGGAGCAAACAAAAGCCCTAATTGAGTTGAGGAGCGGCCATTTTTTCACGAACGAGAAAAATAAAAAAATAAAAGGAACGGGTTGAAGAGAATAAGGGGCCGACCTTTGGTTTATTAATTTGGGTTTTGTGTTTTTTTTTAAATAGGGTTTTGTTATTTTAATTTGTTTATATTTTCTTTTAAACCGTTTTTAATTTTCTAGTCGTGTGACTAGAGGACAAACTACGGTGTGTAGTTTGGGAATTCGCAACTCAGTGGTTGAGTTGTGGTCAGGTTTTTGAGCGTAGAGTTAGATTAGTCAATAGCGGGTATAGCGAGTTTACGTGTGTAAGCGAGGGACTATCTAATTTCTAGTAGAAACCTTGGAGGCAGCACGTAGGCAGGGTTTTGCCGAAGCTGGGTAAATTCTGTGTTGTTCTGTTTTATTCTGTTATTTATATTCTGCGATATCTGTGCTGCTGTTCTGTGATCTGAATTGAAATTAATTGATAAGCTTCCGCGTTTAATTTTTATAATTTACACTATCACCCTATTCACCCCCCCCTCTAGGGTGAAATCGATCCTACAAGTGGTATCAGAGCTAGGAATAGAAGTCAACATTTGTTTTTAAAAAAAATTCTATTTTTTAAAAATCAGTTTTTGTTTAAAATTTGAATTTTTTAAAATGGCTTCTTTTAATAATGCTTTTGCAGAAGGTCAATCCATAGTTAGACCACCAATGTTCAATGGTGAATATGCTTTTTGGAAAAATAGGATGAAATTTTTTTTGAAAACCATTGACGCTTGAGATATTGTTGAGACAGGTTATAGAATACCAACTATAACTGTAGATGATCAGGAAATAGAGAAACCAAAGGAACAATGGACAGAACTAGAAAATAAATTACAGAATACTAATGCCAAAGCTATGAATTCTATTATCTGTTCATTAGATCAATTTGAATTTAATCGTGTCTCACATTGTCTAACTGCGCAGGAAATATGGCACATATTAGAAGTGACTCACGAAGGAACATCTCAAGTCAAAGAATCTCGCCTTGCCATGCTAAGCAGCGAATACGAGAACTTTACAATGGCGAAAGAAGAAAATGTCAAAGAGATGTACGGACGACTTTCCAACATCGTATACAAATCAAAAGCTCTCGGAAAAACATACACCGAATTGGAAATAGTCCGTAAAATCCTCAGAGTCCTTCCACGAAGCTTTGAAGCAGAAGTAAATTCCATTCAAGAATCGAAAGATTTAAAACAACTCAAAGTCGAAGAACTCATCGGAAATCTCACCACTTATGAGCTAGAAATGAAATTCAAGGAAGAGCGTGAAGGTGGAGATACTCGAAAGAAATCAATAGCTCTCAAAGGAACAACTGAAAGTGATGATGAGAATGATGACGATGATGATGGAGCAGCAGAGCTAGCGCTACTAATAAAGAAATTCAAAAAGTGGAATCGCAAATACGGAAATCCAGCTCGAAATCATGAATTGAAAAGCAGAATAGGCAAAGCACTAGACAACCCAGAAGATCAGAAAATCATCTGTTACAAATGCAACAAACCCGGCCATATCAAGCCCCAATGTCCTCAAAAACGATCAAATCAAGGAAAGAAACTAAAGAAGAAAAGCTTTGCGGCTACTTGGGATGAAACTGACGAAGATGAAAGTGATAACACCGAGAGTGAGAGTGAAAAAGCAAACAAGTGCCTTCATGGTGAAGTTACAGACAGTGATGACGACGAGCCAAGCGAGGTATCAAAACTCACTCATTCTGAATTACTAATTTATTTCCATGAAGTAAATGGCTGTTATGAACGACTTAAGAAAAAATATGCTAAACTTGAATCTTAAAAGGATACTTTGATAGAATGCAATAAACAACTTGATCAATTAGTTAAGAACTATCAATGTAGAATTCCTAAGTGTGATAAGTGTCCAACATTCGAAGAAGAAATTAAAAAATTGGAAATTAATATAAAATCACTTGAAAATGAAATTCTGATTTTAAAAGAGAATGAAAATACTAGGAGAGAGATTTCTATTAAAAAATGCACACAGTTGTTAAACGAAAATGAATCTCTCAAAACAAAAGTCCAACAACTGTCAACGACCTTAGATAAATTTTCAAAAAGTGAAAAATCGTTGAATATGCTATTTGGAAAGCAAACTGTTAATATGGTTAGACAAGGACTTGGATATAATAATTCGAAAATTGTTGAAAGCAATATTAATCAAGTTAATTCTATGAGCACAATTTGTAAAAAATTTGGACACAATCACAATAATTGTTGGAATAGACTCAAACATATGAAAACAATACCGATTTGGGTTCCAAAAGGCACAAATATAAAATCTCTCAAAGTTAAACAAATTTGGGTGCCGAAGGGAACAATTATAAATAGTTTTGGGTATCCACAAAATTATCATTCTAAATATTTTGCCACTAACAATCATGGACCTATAAAAACAAATAGGTCACTAAACTCTCTTCTCGTGTAGGTATGCTGGCAGGCTAAGGAACAACAGCAATGGTACTTGGATTCTGGCTGTTCCAGGCACATGACAGGCGATAAATCGAAGTTCCTTAGCCTAGAAAAGTACAAAGGTGGCAGAGTCACAATGGGGAACAATGACAAGTGTAAAATTGTCGGTAAAGGTAAAGTAGGTAACAATACATTTACCTTGAATGACGTACTATATGTTGAAAATCTGCACCACAATTTGATATCAATCAGCCAGCTATGTGATAAAGGTATGAATGTTATCTTTGATTCTGACATGTGCAAAATTGTTGACAAATCATCAAAAGAAATCTTATTTTCAGGAAAAAGGAAAGGTAATATATATTCTCTATCTTTTGATGATCTCATCCTCTCTAAATGTTTGGTAGCTAAGGATATAGAAGTGAATTTATGGCAGGGCATGCTAGTATGAACTTATTAAACAAATTAAAAAGGAAAAGTTTGGTAAGAGGGTTGCCATCACATGAGTTTGAAACTGAAAACATCTGTAAAGCATTACTTTGGGAAAACTTAGAAAATCATCGTTTCATGCCAAAAACAATGTAAGCACTTCTAGAGTTCTTGAACTAATTCATATGGATCTATTTGGACCTAATGACATTGCTAGCTTAGGAGGTAAGAAATATTGCTTTGTGTTAGTTGATGATTACTCAAGATATACATGGGTATACTTCTTAGCTAAAAAATCAGAAACTTTTTCATACTTCACAAGATTCGCAAAATTTGTGCAAAATGAAAAAGAAGTCTCTATTGTTTCGTTAAGAAGTGATCATGGTGGAGAATTTGAAAATTATGAATTTGAAACTTTCTGTGATGAAAACGGAATCAAACATGAGTTCTCTGCACCACGTACTCCACAACAAAATGGGGTAGTTGAGAGAAAGAATCGAACTTTACAAGAATTAGCTAGGTCTATGTTAAATGAATATGAACTACCTCTGCATCTCTGGGCAGAAGCTGTAAATACAACATGTTATGTAATGAATAGAGTTATCATCAGACCGATTCTTAACAAAACCCCCTATGAGCTATGGTTCAACAAAAAACCAAACATCGCTTACTTCAAAGTGTTTGGATGTCCTTGCTATATTCTTAATACAGGTGATCAGTTAGGAAAATTTGAAGCAAAGGCTGATGATGGCATCTTCATGGGTTACTCTTCGAGAAGCAAAGCTTATAGAGTCTACAACAAAAAGACTAAAACAATCGTAGAGTCAATCAATGTGAAATTTGATGAAGGCATTGACGAACGGGATACATCCAAAAGCAACGTTGAAGAGGAGAAAGAAAAAGATGAGTTCGAAAAACCAAAAGAAACTGCTGATGCTAGAGAAACTATCATAACTCAAGAAGTCCGAAGAAATCTGGATCCAGAAAAGCTGAAATACAAAACAGACCATCCACCAGAATTGGTAATTGGAAACCCTATAGCAGGTATACAAACTCGTTCATCCTTTAAAAATCTATGTGATCTGTGCTTATATAGTGGATTTATTTCAGAAATAGAACCAAATAACATAGATTCAGCCCTTAATGATGAAAACTGGTTCATGGCCATGCAAGAAGAGCTAAATCAGTTTGAACGAAATAATGTTTGGAGTCTAGCACCTAGACCTAAGGATTATCCAGTTATAGGAACAAAATGGATTTTTAAAAATAAATATGATGAATCTGGAAATATAATTAGAAATAAAGCTAGACTAGTTGCTAAAGGATACAATCAAATTGAAGGAGTTGACTTTGATGAAACTTTTGCGCCTGTAGCTAGACTAGAATCAATTAGAATATTGTTAGCTTTTGCTTGTTACAAAGGATTTAAACTAAGACAAATGGACATTAAGAGTGCTTTTCTCAACGGAGTTTTAAAAGAAGATGTGTTTGTTGAACAACCAGAAGGTTTTGAAAGTCATGAATATCCAAACCATGTATACAAACTAAAGAAGGCATTATATGGATTAAAACAAGCTCCCAGAGCTTG
Source organism: Allium cepa (assembly GCA_030765085.1). Lineage (NCBI taxonomy): Eukaryota > Viridiplantae > Streptophyta > Magnoliopsida > Asparagales > Amaryllidaceae > Allium > Allium cepa. The sequence goes on along the minus strand of CM060934.1, from coordinate 276,846,117 downwards.
GTATGAATGTCTTACTTCTTATCTCCTTGAAAATGGGTTCAAAAAGGGATGTGTAGATACCACACTATTTCTGTTGCATGAAAACAATGATATTTTGATTGTTCAAATATATGTTGATGACATCATTTATGGTGGTACTAACAAGTTATTGTATGAGAAATTTGAAAAAGTCATGCAGGAAAAATTTGAAATGAGCTTGGTTGGAGAGTTAAAATTCTTTTTAGGATTTCAAATCCAACAAAGCAATAAAGGCACATTCATTTCTCAAACAAAATATATTAGGGAACTTGTCAACAAATTTGGATTGAAAGATGCTAAACCAGCAAGAACTCCCATGAGTACAACACTTAAACTTGACAAAGATGAAAAGGGTAAGACAGTTGATCAAAAGCAGTACAGAGGTATGATTGGATCACTCCTTTATCTTACCGCCTCTAGACCTGACATCATGTTTTCTGTCTGCTTATGTGCGCGTTTTCAATCTAACCCAAAAGAATCTCATTTAAAAGCTGTTAAAAGAATTATAAGATATTTATTGCACACACCACGATTTGGTCTTTGGTATCCATCAAATGATAATTTTGAATTGAAAGGTTTTTCAGATGCTGATTATGCTGGAAATTTGGTTGATAGAAAAAGTACTAGTGGAGCATGTTTTATGTTAGGACATTCATTAGTTGCATGGTCGAGTAGAAAACAAAATTGTATTGCATTATCCACAACAGAGGCAGAGTATATTGCTTTGAGCGGTTGCTCTGCTCAAATCTTATGGATGATACAAACTTTGCATGACTATGGCCTAAATTTTAAACGTGTACCACTAATGTGTGATAGCAAAAGCGCAATTGATCTCACAAATAATCCTGTACATCATTCGCGAACAAAACATATAGATGTAAGACATCATTTTATTAGAGATCATATTTCCAAAGAAAATATCTGCATAAATTTTATTTCAACTAATTCTCAATTGGCAGACATCTTTACAAAACCCCTACCAGAAAATAGTTTTTGTAAACTACGACTCAGTCTAGGTGTTTTAGAAATTTGCTGAATATTTAACATTTTTTTTCTCCCTACAAATCATCAAAAAGAAAAATAGTGATTGAAAAAGTGATGAGTGTTGATATTGATTATATATTATAACTCGAGAAAGTATAATTAGAAAATTTCTTTAGAAATGTAAACAAGAGTTATAAAACTTTTTGTTGGTAAAAAATTCCATGACCATCTCTATACCTATCATATTTCTATCAACCATCACTCATCAAAATTCTATATAGTTTGTCGATATGTGGTACTTTAAACAGGAATCGTTCGTTTTTCATTTTTACATTAAAATAAAAATAAAATAACAATAAATAAATACCAAAGTATTCACTCTCATTTAAAAGTCCTCACGGTTATGCGTGGGTGAATTACTTGGAATTTGTTATGTGCTTTCATGCTCATTTAAAAGTCCTCACGGTTATGCATGTATGGAACACATATCAAAAGTTGATTTTTTTTAAAAAATAAACAAGTTGATTCTAATCCCATTTAAAAGTCCTCACGGTTATGCGTGGTTAGAAGATACTTGAATTCATTTTTTTTTAAAAATAAATTTGGAATACTACTAATCTCATTTAAAAGTCCTAACGGTTATGCATGGTTAGTAGATATTCAAATTCCTGATATAAAAATACCACAAATAGACACAACTGTATGGTTTTATATGATGACATCATCTCCATCATTCTAAAAGTGGAATATGCGCCTAACAAAATATTTATGATTTTTGTTTGATTTTTATTTAAATTTGATATTTATATTCAATTGAGTTTTAATGTTGGATTGATATCGATTACTTTTTCTTTATTTTCTCTAACACTATTATTCTTTTGCTGATAACAAAAGGGGGAGAGAAAAGTTAAGATTTTGTCAAATAAAATCAAGCAAAGGTCAAATAATTTTCTATTTGCATCTAGAATTATTTGCATATTTTTATTTGTATGCATATATGTAGGGGGAGCATCGTATAGAGAGGAAGCATTTAAATAGGGGGAGCAATTAGAATATATCAATGATCAAATACATTTAACATATTCAAAATCTTAAATATATGTTTGTTATCATCAAAAGGGGGAGATTGTTGAATATGCGCTTATATGATTTTTGTTTGATGATAATAAACATATATACATTCGTTTAAATGTATTTGATAATATACTATTTTATTTTTTCACAGATTAAATAAATATTTGCAGAATAAAATAAATAACACGAAATTTGAATTCAAACGAATATTTTATTCAAACAAATATTTATTACATCTTTGAATAGTACAATTTCAAGCTCTCACTATAACTATACAACTTTGATTACAATTACATCACATTTCACATTTACAATTCACCTCACTACATATCACTCACACTCGTATTTATCTTAAACTTCATTCCAGTTTGAATCCAGCATCTGAGAAATCTGCAAAAATATTCACTAACGCAGTAAAATTGAAAAAGAAATATTTTTGCAAAATAAAATAAAATATGATTTTTGAAAATAATATTTGCCTTAGTTATTTGGGTTGTTCGTCATCATTTAAATTTGAATTCATCATACACGAACAGCTTGTGACATACACAGTATATCACTGTATATGCCACAAGGCCGTGCACACCGATATATACACTTAATAATGCTGCAGGAATAGGTGAGCACAAGGTCAAACCCAAATATATGGACAGGTTCAACTCAGGTGCAATAAATTCAAAAATAGGACACGAGCACAAGGTCAAATCCGAGTTTTGAAACTGGATTCAACACAAGTGAATCGAGTTCAAGTCAGACCATTCAAATAAACTCAGTGACAATGAAAATGAATCAAAGCATAGTTTAAACCAGAGGCAAATGAACAGTGCACCGAACAACTCACAAATATGGAACCAGATCAAAATGCCACAATAAAGACAGTAAAATGTACAATGCAAAGAATGACACAGTGTACATGAAGCATGCAAGCTCGGGCACAAGAAATGAAACACTGCAACTCAGTGCATCAACCAAAGTTAAGGCGACATGAAGTCAGCAAACTGCAACAAACACATATATGGTCTAAGTGAATCAAGCAAATGCACAGAAGCCACTTCAGCTACATTGAGGCTAATGGTGAAGCAGACTCAAGTGAACAGGTAGCACAAGAACCAGAAAAACCAAAACAGTGCACCAAAGCAAACTACAAGATGTAGAGCAACAATGCACAGTGACAATTTGGAGTATTATATGCAAAACAACTTGTAGATCAAACATAATGGACTACATGCACTGACCAAAGAGCCACAATAATGAAGATAGCGTAGTGAAGTGAAACCAGACCACAAAGTCATGCCATGCACAGGTCAGGGATGAACACAGATGAAAACATGATCAGATCAAACTCAATATGACTGTAAACAGTGCCACAAGACCACCATGCAAAGACCAGAAGTACAAAATGGCCAAGCAAGTGCACCACTAAACCAACAAACAAGACCAGGAAAAAGTGAAGTACAACATCACAAACAATTGCAAGCACATGAAATCTCAAGTCATGACCGAAGCCAGCAGTACAATGAATTCCCAAATCAAAATAGTTCAAGTGACCGAAGTCAACTAAATGATATCATAAATTCAAAAGTGCAGTTTAAAAAAAAAATTCAAAATGGCCGAAGTCATCAGGTAAAAGAAGTTGAATTCACGATTCAAAGTCAGAGCCTTGGCAATAAAGCGATTCACATTGCCGTGTAACCAAGTCAAAGCAAGTGATAACCAAACATCTCAAATTCAAGGCATCGAGTCAAGTCAGAGAAATTCACGGAGCCATGATTGAACATAAATTCAAAGCCGTCGATTTTAAACCAAGTCAACCAAGAAATAATAAGAATAATTCGCATATGAATTAGTCAAGGTAAATCGCAATCATCCAAGCATAAACGATCGGCAGAGATAAAATCAAATATATTTTGTGCGAACGAAAATCTAGGGTTACAAACCCTATATAAGAAAATCATCATCGGCAATCTTATCCATCGAGTTCAGAATCAACCAGCAAAGCAAAAGAAGGAAAATACATACCGAAAAAAAAAGGCAGAACGAATTCGATCCAAAATTGAAGAAGCCGTAAGCAAATCAAAAGCATCGAAGCCTACTATCGAACGAGATCGAGCGGCGTTTCAATTCTGTACAACCCTAGCTTGAATTGCAAGGAGCAAACAAAAGCCCTAATTGAGTTGAGGAGCGGCCATTTTTTCACGAACGAGAAAAATAAAAAAAATAAAAGGAACGGGTTGAAGAGAATAAGGGGCCGGCCTTTGGTTTATTAATTTGGGTTTTGTGTTTTTTTTAAATAGGGTTTTGTTATTTTAATTTGTTTATATTTTCTTTTAAACCGTTTTTAATTTTCTAGTCGTGTGACTAGAGGACAAACTACGGTGTGTAGTTTGGGAATTCGCAACTCAGTGGTTGAGTTGTGGTCCGGGTTTTGAGCGTAGAGTTAGATTAGTCAATAGCGGGTATAGCGAGTTTACGTGTGTAAGCGAGGGACTATCTAATTTCTAGTAGAAACCTTGGAGGCAGCACGTAGGCAGGGTTTTGCCGAAGCTGGGTAAATTCTGTGTTGTTCTGTTTTATTCTGTTATTTATATTCTGCGATATCTGTGCTGCTGTTCTGTGATCTGAATTGAAATTAATTGATAAGCTTCCGCGTTTAATTTTTATAATTTACACTATCACCCTATTCACCCCCCCTCTAGGGTGAAATCGATCCTACAGAAGGCAACTTGCTGAGCAGATCCAAGCCAATACTAATCTCATGACTCAGCTTGTCCAGCAGCAGCATTAGAATGCTGGAAGTAGTCATGCCCCTTATTCTTCATCTGATAGCTCGACCACAGCTGATGAACCTCCTAGGCGTAGACGCCGCAAGACAAAAGCTTCACGGGCAGGTGCCACTGATCGATCTGCCAGGGATCAGGCACGTGAAGAGACCGGACGCTCGGCTCACCAAGACCCAAATCAAGCCGGCCCTCAGGACGCACGTTTTGCCGACCGCCAGGAGGCATGACATCAACCCGATCAGTCCCGCAGAACGAAACCTAACCTCCCATTTTCCATACCTACCCTAGACTTGTCAGCAATGGTCAGATAGTTAATGAGAGAGAAACGAGGTTTGACTAATGGAGATTGGGGAGTGTCTAGGAGTCATACTCCCTTCACAGATACCATTCTACAAGCTGAGTACCCAAGGAAGTTTAGCATGCCAACCATCCCGGCCTATGAAGGGAAGACCGATCCCAAACAACATGTAATGAGGTATGAATGGATGATGGATTCTGCAAGAGCTAATGATGCGACCAAGTGTAGGTGCTTCCCAATCACTTTGTCCGAAATTGCCACCATGTGGTTTACTCGACTCCCCCCACGGTCTATATCCAGCTTTGACGAATTGGCAATGAAATTCATAGAACAATTCAGGATACATACCACTCGTCCAAAGGATGTGATGTCCTTATCAAGCGTAATCCAGGCTCCGGAAGAGTCATTGAAAGCATACTTGTAGAGATTTCATGTTGCTGCTACTGAAGTGAGCAACCCTAACGACCACGCGATTTTGATGGCGGTAATGCGTGGAGTGGATCCAGATTCTGAATTTGAATATTGGTTGGCGGGAAAGCCCCCATCTACGCGGGAGCGTTTCTATGTGAAAGCTCATCAGTTCATAAGGAGGGAGGGAGCTCGATGGACAAGACAAGATAAGACACCAGGGCCTGTTCAGGAGATTGTGAAAAGTAACATCGCCGTGAAGCAAACCGACGATAACTCGGGAAAAGTTCAAGTCAACATCCAGAGCAATCCTGGGCAGTCTAAAGGATCCGGAGGTGGAAATCCCAGAAAGAAAAGAGAAGCGGAGAAATGGAAGCCAAGGATTCCGACCTACAATGAATACACCCCGCTGAACGCATCTCTTGAGAACATCTATTTGTCAACTTGCAACACTGTTCAATATAGAAAACCACGCCCAAAGGAGTCAACAGAAGAACAAAAGCGGACTTGGAAGTATTGCCGCTTTCATGCGTCTTATGGGCACAACACAGAGGTGTGTGGACATCTTCATGACGCTATAGAAAAGTTGATCAGACAGAAAAATTTGCAGGAATTTGTCAAAGACCCGCAAGATGGAAGGCAAGGAACGTCAAACCCTGGACGCGGGCCGGCTCCACGTCAACCAGAACAACTTGCTCGAACTGTGGGTAGATTGGTTATTAACACAATTACAGGCGGACCTCATCCTGCAGATAAGAATTGGCAGGAGATGGAGCGATATGCTAACTCTTTAAGATATGCGGAGTATGAGTGTTGTTCGAATGTGGAGGATGGGACCCCTGCAAAGCAGCAACGCACGATGAATGATGATATTGTATTTAGGAGCAGAGACGCGGACAAGGTGGAGGCTCCTACTATCGACCCGATGATTATACCTGCAACAATCGGGCCAGCTTACGTGAAAAGAATTTTGATTGATTGTGTAAGCTCTGTCAAAATCATCTTCAAGAAGGCTTATGACCAAATGAAGATGGAGACAAAAGATTTGAAACCATGCAAAGCCCATATCCACGGCTTTAACGTTGCTATAACCGACACGATGGGGTATATAGAGCTACCAGTTGAACTGGGAGAAGGTGGCGTAGGAGAGTGCGAGTCCTACTGTTCATAGTAATGGATGTTGACTCTCCATACAACGTATTTTTAGGTCGTCCACCCCTGGCAGAGTTTAGGGCCGCTCTGGCCCCATGGTGTTTGACATTAAAATTTTCGAAAGACAAAGGAGTCAGTGTAGTACATGGCGATCAGGCGGCCGGTCACGCATGTTATGTGGCTGAGCTGAGAGACGCTTAGCGTAGAGAGAAAGGAAAGGTTGCAGACAGCTCCATCCACATCCAAAATGTTGATTATTGACAAGTAATGCCCGAGCCCTGGCTCGGGTGACATTCTCGGATCCATAGAGACATAAATCCGAGAGATGATGATGAGGAAACCAGGAAAACAAATGTAGCACCGGCTGAACTGACGATTGATATTACAGTCAGCCAGGATGACCCTTCACGAGTTCTTAAGATTGGATCGCAACTCGACCCCTCAACAGCCGAAAACCTTACCGATTTCCTCCGAGCGGATGTTGATGTTTTCGCCTGGACACATTCTGATATGTGCGGGATTTCTCCAGCAATTGCGAGTCATATGTTGAACATAGACCCAAACCATGTTCCTGTGAAACAGAAAAGGAGAGGAATGGACCCGGAGAGGTCCGCGGCTCTCAAAGAGGAGGTGGACAAACTCAAGGCCAATGGGTTCTTCCACGACGCCCTCTACCCTGAATGGGTTTCTAACCCTGTGCTAGTAAGAAAGGCGAATGGGAAGTGAAGAACTTATGTTGATTACTCCGATCTGAATAAAACATGCCTGAAGGATAGTTTTCCTTTACCTAGAATCGACCAGCTCGTTGACTCCACTGCCGGACACGAATTGTTGTCATTTATGGATGCGTATTGGGGATACAATTGGATCCCGATGTATATTCCAGACCAAGAACACAGCACCTTTGTCACAGATATGGGGTTATATTGCTATGTAGTAATGCCTTTTGGATTGAAAAATGTTGGAGCAACTTATCAGCGTCTGGTGAAACGAATGTTTAAAGACCAGATTGATAGAACGATGGAAGTCTATGTGGACGACATGCTCGTGAAGTCACGGCAGTCAAACGACCACATCCGAGACTTAGCGGAGATGTTTGATATACTCAGGCATTACGAAATGAAGATCAATCCTTTGAAGTGTTCATTGGGCATAGCATCGGGAAATTTTCTGGGTTTCATTGTGAATGCGCGGGGAATCGAAGCTAACCCGGAGAAGATTCAAGTTATCCAAGATATACAAGTGCCCAGAACTATAAAGCAAGTACAATGCTTGAACGGGAAGGTGGCCGCGCTAATTCGATTCATATCCAGAGCTACAGATAAGTGCATTCCTTTCTTTGATGTGATAAAGAAGGGAAAAAGGAATTTCGAGTGGACGTCCAACTGCGAGGAAGCATTCCGAGCTCTGGTAAGGCATTTGGAAAGCCCTCCGGTGCTATCGAAACCAATAGACCACGAATGTTGTATGTGTACTTGGCAGTATCCCAGCATGCTATCAGTACGGCTTTGGTTTGCGAAGAGGATCGAGTTCAAAAGCCAGTTTACTATGTTAGTAAACGTCTGACGGGGGTGGAAAGAAATTATCTCAAGATCAAGAAATTATCCTATTTCTTGGTGATTGCATCACGCAAGCTTCGCCCATATTTTTAGGCACAGTCGATCAATGTTTACACTGATCAACCCTTGCAACAGGTACTCCAACGACCGAAAACTTCTAGAAGGATGTTAAAATGGAATATCGAGTTGAGTCAGTTCGATATTACCTACCTGCCGCGAAAGGCCATACAGGGACAAGCGCTAGCATATTTCATCGCTGAATTCACCATGACAGACGAATCAAGTGGCCGCAATGTCATACCTCCCGTTCGATGGAAGATGTACACCGATGGGGCATCTAACGACCGTTGTTTGGGGGTTGGCATAGTTCTTGTAACTCCTGAGAACCGATCCATTTGCTATGCTTTGAAGCTCGAATTCACAGGAACGAATAACAAAGCCGAATATGAAGCATTGATTGCCGGTTTAAGACTCATCAAAGAAATAGGAGTAAGATCGATTGAAATGTTTTGCGACTCGCAACTGGTGGTGTACCAAGTGCAGGGGGACTACCAAGAAAGGGGCAGAGACTTGCCCTATATTCAGTCCAAGTTCAGGAGTTGCTAGCGAATCTTGAGTATTATGATATTTCGCATGTCCCACGTGAGCAAAATAGAGCAGCCGAATCATTGGCAAAATTCGCAAGCACTGGTGATGCGCAGCAGATGGGATTGTTTCCCGTTGAAACCTTACATGTTCCGAGCATAAATATGATGGAAGTAGATTTCATGTTGGAAACAGAAATCGAAAAGGAGTCATGGATGACCCCATTCAAGCAGTACTTGTTACACGGGGTCATGCACGAAAGAAGGAGCGAAGGACGACAGGTCATTCGTAAGGCTTCGTGTTATGTGATGCAAGATGGGATAGTGTATCGCAGGGGATTCTCGACCCCCTTACTCCGGTGCATTGCCCACGATGAGATAAAACGAGTCCCGAAGGAAGTCCATGAAGGTGAATGTGGCGATCATACTGGAGGGCAGACGTTGGCAAAGAAAATCCTCTGCTATGGATACTATTGGCCAACCGTAAATCGAGATGCCGCAGACTACGTGAGAAGATGTGACAAATGTCAAAAATATGCAAAAATCCTAAGATCTCCGCCGACGGAACTCACGCAAATGGTAGTCCCTGGCCATTTGCAATGTGGGGGATCGACATAATCGGTTCCTTACCCCTATCCAAAGGTGGTGCAAAATACGCGATAATTGCGGTCGATTACTTTACCAAGTGGGCAGAAGCAGAGCCTTTGGCTACTATCACCATCAAAAAGGTCATTAATTTCATTGTACGAAATATTATATGCCGTTTTGGCCTTCCATGAACCACCGTTACAGACAACGGAACTCAGTTTGAAAGCAAAGAGTTCAAGGAATTTTGCCAAAACTATGGTATTGAGAAAAAGTTTGCAGCGGTTTCTTACCCGAAAGTTAATGGACAAGTGGAAGGCGTAAATAAGATAATCAAATCGATATTGAAAAATCATTTGGAAAAGGCTAGAGGCAAGTGGGTGGCTGAGCTCCAACAGCGTTTTGGGCTTACAGAACCACCCACAAGTCCACGACTGGCCACACTCCATTCGCATTGGCATATGGCATGGAAGCTGTCATACCTGTGCAATTTGAAGTTCCATCACATCGGGTAATTTATTATGACCCTAAGTCAAATCAAGATCTTTTGCTGGAATCATTGGACTTCATTGATGAAAAACGCGAAGAAGCTAATTTAAGAGCGGCCACGTACAGGCACCGAGTCGCTCGATATTATAATGAAAAAGTCTAACCGAGAATCTTTGGCGTGGGTGATCTCGTCTTGAAATGAGTTTTCCCAATTCCATCACATATGATCCCCGCATGGGAAGGTCCATACGTCATTGAACGGAAGCTTGGAGAAGGAACTTTCAAGCTAGCGACCGTTGATGGTGCGACACTCCCCCGAGCATGGAATAGTGAACATTTGCGGTATTATTACACTTAATTCATTTCTTTCATGCTTTAGTTGCATTTATTTCCAACAAGTTTTTATTCCTAGTTTACGGCATGTAATAAGACAATTTAGCTTATTTGCATTAATTAAGGCTTGAAGCCATTTCTTTTTCCATGAATTGTCGACATTTCTGTGTTTGATAATGCTGTAACAAATGACTGAGAGATGCATTACTCTATCTAACGTACGAACGTGCATAAACGACCAAAACCTCCAAGTCCCCAGAGCGCAGACTGGAGTGCTCTAAGTCACCTGAGTGCGGACACGGGTATAAATGACTTAAAACCTCCAAGTCCCCAGGTTGCGGACTGGAGTACTCTAAGTCCCCAGAGTGCGGACTCGAGTATAAACGACTTAAAACCTCCAAGTCCCCAGAGTGCGGACTGGAGCACTCTAAGTCCCCAGAGTGCCGACTCAAGTATAAACGACTTAAAACCTTCAAGTCCCCAAAGTGCGGATTGGAGTACTCTAAGTCCTCAGAGTGCGGACTCGAGTATAAACGACTTAAAACCACCAAGTCCCTAGAGTGCGGACTGGAGTACTCTAAGTCCCCAGAGTGCGGACTCGAGTATAAACGACCTAAAACCTCCAAGTCCCCAAAGTGCGGACTAGAGTGCTCTATGTCCCCAGAGTGCGGACTCGAGTGTAAATTACTTAAAACCTCAAAATCTCCAGAGTGCGGATTGGAGTACTGTAAGTCCCCAGAGTGTGGACTCGAGTATAAACGACTTAAAACCTCCAAGTCCCCAGATTGCGGACTGGAGTACTCTAAGTCCTAGAGTGCGAACTCGAGTATAAACGACTTAAAACCTCATAGTCCCCAGAGTGCGGACTAGAGCACTTTAAGTCCCTAGAGTGCAGACTCGAGTATAAACGACTTAAAACCTCCAAGTCCCCGAGTGTGGATTGGAGTAGTCTAAGTCCCCAGAGTGCGGATTCGAGTATAAACGACTTAAAACCTCCAAGTCCCCAAAGTACGGACTGGAGTACTCTAAGTCCCCAGAGTGCAGACTCGAGTATAAACGACTTAAAACCTCCAAGTCCCCAAAGTGTGGATTGGAGTACTTAAGTCCCCAGAGTGCGGACTCGAGTATAGACGACTTAAAACCTTCAAGTCCCCAGAGTGCGGACTGGAGTACTCCAAGTCCCCAGAGTATGAAATCGAGTATAAACGACTTAAAACCTCCAAGTCCCCAAAGTGTGGATGGAGTACTCTAAGTCCCTAGAGTGCGGACTCGAGTATAAATGACTTAAAACCTCCAAGTCCCCAAAGTGTGGATTGGAGTACTCTGAGTCCCCGTAGTGCGGATTCGAGTATAAATGACTTAAAACCTCTAAGTCCCCAGAGTGCGGACTGGAGTACTCTAAGTCCCCTGAGTGCGGACTGGAGTACTCTAAGTCCCCAGAGTGCGGACTCGAGTATAAACGACTTAAAACCTCCAAGTCCCGAGAGTGCGGATTGGAGTACTCTAAGTCCCTAGAGTGTGGACTCGAGTATAAACGACTTAAAATCTTCGAGTCCCCGGAGTGCAGACTGGAGTACTCCGAGTCCCCAGAGTGCGGACCAGAGTATAAACTATTTAAATGTCCAAATCCCCTAAGGGCGGACTGGATACAAATGACTTGAAATCATCAAACCCTTGGCGTACGGACTGGAAAATATTCTAAGTACCCGGAGCGTGGAATAAAGAATGTGCAATGCCAAAAAGTTATCAACTTGTTTGAAGACGAACCGAGAAGTTCATGTAAATCGCAGTAGCTCGGGTTTTGGCCATGGTTATACAGAAAACCAAACAATAAAAGTCTTTTGAAAGGCAAAAGAACTAAGTCTTATTCATCAAAAATAAGTTTCTACTACATCTCCTCCAAAATCCGAAGTCAAAATTTTATTTACATGAACTACAAAAATAAATAAAAATAATTGCATAATCTAAACTAACTCTCGCTGAACGAGAGCGAAGACTACTTCTTCGACTTCTTCGACTTTTTACCAGACGACTCCTCACCAGTGCGTTTGACCTTGATAACTTTCTTTGACGGGGAAGTGACAGCTGAAGAAGTACGGGGAATTTCCATGGGTTTGGACCCACCTGGGAGGATGACCTTCAACGGCTTATTCAAAGGATCATCCAGGTCCACAGCTTGAGGCTCGACTTTGATCTTGACCGTCTTTTCCTTCTCTTTCTCAAGCTGCTCTTTCATGCTCAGTTTAGATGTGTGTTTAGAGGTGCCTGTAATTTCAACTTCATAACTCCCATAGATGGAAGAGGAAGTCTCATATTTATCCTCATCAAGCGCTCCGATCACCTGAGCATCTCAACCGGGAGCCTCTCCTGTGTGAGTGGCCTCACTTTTTTTTCCTTCACCTCCTTGGCGGCATCGCTCCTCGGAGTGGGCTCGAGATCAGAACGGCCTTCACAAAATCATGAAAAATAAGCATTAAAATACGATAGCTCCTGGTGAAAAACGACAACTTTTGAAATGTTAAAGTGAAGAGTTATCTACCAGGTTCCCGCTGGCTCTCAGCCGTCAGAGGGGTCTCACCCTTTGGAATAGGAGACAAAATGTGAACGCCGAGGCCGGGATCCTCCGTATCTTAACCAACATGCTGCTCAAAGGGATCAAGTATCGGCCGATCGGCCGGCTGAGTGGGCAGATGAGTTTGAGACTCGATCCCAGATAGACCGGCAATTTCCTCTTTCCCTTTCATTAAGGGAGAGCCTTTGTAGTAGAGAGCTTTTGCCGCAGACAGGTCCGAAGGCTCATTTCCCTCAAGAAATTCTTTTATCAAAGTTCGTTTATCAATCTCCTCGGTATCATGTTCAGCCTTCCTGATTTCTATTAATGTCTCCCACGCCTCGGCCAAAGATTCGAGGTAGCCCTCACCAAGAAAAGTTAAGTCTCGGTGCATGAGGACGTAGGCATTGAACTCTGTAATTAATGGGTCGAACATGCTTTTGTCCTCTTCTCTGCCTGCTTCTTTAGCTGCCTCAAGACTGGAGTCAAACTCTGCAGATGTTATCTTTTTTCCATCTTCACGGGCTTCATTCTTTAGCGTCTCGACCTTGGGAAGTTCATCCTCAAGCTTCGCCTTCAATATTCGAGTGGCAACAACCTCGTCGCAATATAGTTGCAACTCTTCTTGGGTTGCGGCCTTCTCCTCTTTCTCTTTTTGAAGTTGCTCCTCCAGCTCCTTAACTCGGAGGGCAAAAGCGTCCCTCTCCTTCTGCACCGAATCTTTCTCCAAAGCCAAGGCCCTACAGCGTTAGACCGCCTCTCGATTTATTTTTTATGGGTTGATTCCAAATGAGTTACGGCTTCGGTAGTATCTTTGGCACTGGGCGGCCTCAAGATGAGATTTGTAAGATGCAAGCTTTTTATCCTGAGCTTTGATAATGTCTTTGTCATGGATAGCCTCAAGCTTCAGGCAATCAATCTCATGCTGGCGCTCTATGGAGACTTCTGACACTTTCTCAGCAAGATGAACGAATGCGTCATTTGAACATAGACATCGTTGGTGCCGGCGATAACGCTCTGCTTGACATGTCCCGGAATAGGATGAATCGTCGGAAGAAATTTCAGGCCATCAAAGCAGATTTTTGGGAATTTAGCCTTGAGCTCGTTCAGTCTCTCCGGTATTGTTGGATCTATTGTGAGAACAGGAGGAGATGGATTTGAAAGTTCAGTTCTCTTGTGAGAATCCCGGGACTGTCGATTGGTGGAAGAATCGGAGTGTTGACCGCGAAGGACATCTGATTGCGACCCCTTATGGCCGTGCTTATCTTTGCTTTGCCCCGAGTGAGAAGGGGGATTATGATGGTATTTGGGTTGATAATAAGATTTCTTCCGAGATGATGAATCTCGGGAATGATAATCCCTATCGCCGTCGTCATCCCTATCTCGGCGTCTTTCGGAACCTGAGTCCCGTCCTGATTGATGGAAAATCGATGAACCGCGAAGGCGGTCAATTCCATGTGTGCGCCCCATGTCACCTGCGTACATTTTAAGTAACGACGAGTTAGTAAAAAGCAAGGTAATGACGGAAAGTTCAAGTGCGAAGTGAAGTGCATGTGTTTGTGTGTGTCCTAGTGTTTCCCCTCGACAGACCAGTTTCTTTACTAATAGGAGTTTGTCCTTCCTCGCTTTGGGCTTGAGCGTTGGCATCGCCTCTTGCAGGCGAGTGGAGCTTAAGGGCCTCGGGATCGTCGAAACCATAGTGGAGCAAATTGTCAGGTATCGTAAGGTTCGACAGACCTTTTAGAGAACATTCCAAGTGCCGCGGGGAAGCTTCTTTCTCCGTTGGAATAAGGATAACTTTAGAAGTTCCGCCCACTTTCTCCTTCCTTAGCTTATACGTTAGTTTCTTCTTCCTCTTCGAAGGGGAAGACGACGTTTCAATGTCATGGACTTCAACTATTGGATCCCGAGTTTTGCCTTGTACTTCGGGCGTTTCGGTTTTCTTAATCTCCCCCTCTTCTAGTGTGTAAGGGGCGTTACGTGTCGAAGACTCGGCCTGCTTTTTCCCTTTGCTAGCAGTAGGCCTGGGTATGGTAACGCCCTGAGGGAGGCTTATCCGACGACCTTTCGCCAACAGCCTGAACCTTGAAAGCGACTCATTTGTGATGAAAGTTTTGATGTCCCATTCTTCGGCGGGAATAGCTCGAATAACCTCAACGGCTTCAGAGTATCCGAGTCCCTCGGGATGTGGGTAAATGCCTGAAAAGATGGAAAAGTGTTAGAAAAGGTACAGCTTCGACCAAACATGAGTGTCAGTCCAGGAAAAAGATTACTTCCTTCCACCCATCTCCTCGCAAAGTCGGGAGGACCGCGCACATAAAACCATTCCTGTTTATACAGGGCGAACTTGGTCCATGCCTCAGTTAAGATTTGACATTTGTTATGCGGCTCGAGAAACATGAAAGATGGGCTATCCCTCCGCTTCTTGATGCAATATATGTATCTGATATCGCCTGGAGTTGGAAGCCTGGAAAGGACACTCATGAAGAGGATACGGTGCCGTAGATGAATGCGTGGCTGTTCGGGTGCAGTTGCGACGGGGCAATGTCGATATACTGCAGCACGTCTCGAAGAAACTAGATGAACGGTGGCACACTACTAATCCAACACATGAATTTATTACAAGCTATGTATCCGACTGGGGGTAAGTGTGGACAATCATGCCCCGATGGAACTAGCACGTCGTCAAAGGGGATTCCGTGGATAGAGCATATCCGACAGTGTAATGTAACGACCTGGAATTTTCGATTCCGAAATTTCCAGATAGTTAGTGAAAGAAGAAAGAGAAAGAAGAAGAAAGCAGCAACAAGTCACAAAATCCTCACATTTCGCAACGGACAAAATATAATATCAATAATAATAGTTATACCAAAGAAAACTTGTGTCTATCTATTTACATCGATATATCAGAGTTACAACAATTTTATACAACATTGGACACATATAATTTAACAGGTCTCAGATATATACAATATCATAGTGGAAACTCTCCATATGTCCCTGCCATCCAGCTCGCCTCCTGAGCTCCAGAACGTCCTTACCTGAAAATCTGTAATACTCGGTCTGACCCGAACGGAGTGTACTTCCATTAATCGTCGAAGCCTGTGAATCGACTGGGTTGTCCAAGCTTCCTCCAAAGCGTCGGGAGCCAAGTTATAAGTAGGGGAAGTTGACGGATTTGAAGCATCTGTGACTTCTTGTTGAGAGGATGGCCCAGGTCTGTCTGAGATTGTAGCAGAGCTAGATTTCCTAGACATCGCTAACGAAGATTGAATCTAACAGAGTACCTATTTGAACTATACTTGAAAAGTAATCGATGTTAGACTTAACAGAATAAATATTCCCCCCGTGTGGTGTGTGAACTAGTGCAACCATTCAAATATAAGTGCTGAGAAAGCAAAAGTCACAGAGTTGACGATATGAGTTGAGCTTTGAAGTGTCATCTTCGAAGACCGTCATCCCTCACCGTCTCCGAAAGCCCATCTTATGTTGTTTTCGATTTTGGACTCAGACATTGGCGCTATATGTTGAAGGCTACTATTTGTTTTCTTGGAGTTAAGTTCATAATTATGATTGTTGAAATTGGAAAGTTATCAGTCCGGAATTGTTCGATATGCTGATTTGCTTAAGTCCCTGCCCTTGTTTTTGTCATGTGATTAGGCACGGGGAATAAGTAAATTCAACGAGGGTTATGGTCGAGATGGAATGGTTTCGACTGTTGTTATCTACTCATCAAAAAGTCAAGGCCGAGCGACACTTTAAACACACGACCTAAAAGCCGCTCGGCCTAAATGCCGTTCGGCCTAAATGACGTTCGGCCAAAGTGCCGTTTGGTCTAAGTGTTGTTCGGCCTAGATGTAACTTGGCCTCAATTCTGTTCGGCTTAAATGTAAAGTCGTTCGGCCTAAGTATCACTCTTCCAACCCTTCTTCTTCGCCGTTCGGCACAGGGCAAATCATGCCGAACCATGCTTGTGTCGAGCCATATCGCTCGGCATTCTACCCTTAACATTATTTGTTCCCTTTCCCTTCATCTCTCCCGACCGACATGGTCGATTTTTTCGGCAAGTTATGCCGAGCCATGTCGATTGGCATCCTATCCAATTCTAATTCCTACTTCCTTCCTGTTTTTTCCACACCACTGCTCGGCATGTGGCAAATCGTACCGAACCGAAGTGACGCCGAGCACCAACGCTCGACACTCCGCCCTTAACAACAGCTTTTATCTTTTTCCTCTATCCATACCGAACGACATGGCCGAGTCGTTCGGCAAGTCATACCGGGCCATGTTGTTCAGCATTCTAGCCAATTCCTGCTCCTTCTCTATTCTTCCCTCCAATCTCGTTCGGCATGAGAGAACCATACCGAACCACAGCACGTCTTCCACCAACTCCCTTATGTGCTTGCCTCTGACCTCTCCTTCTTTCCTCCAAATCATCTAGCCCTAGAACATATACTAATCGCAGTTCGATTCTTTCATCCACACAATACCTATTGACCATGGTTCTACAAAAATTTATGAACTTGAGCCTCTTATTAAACCTTTTTATTCATGGGAAAGCATTTAAAAAAGGGGGATCGATACCCAGTAAATGGATTGAAACTCGGGAGAATTCCGGAGTTAAGGGCGCGGTCTTAATTAATTCCTGGTGATCGGTGAAAGGAGTGAGGCAATTTGTGATGCTAGAGGAGGGAAGGGTAGTTAAATTTTTGGAGTTTGTTAAAGAGCGAGTTTCGTGAGTACAAGATAGTGAAAGCGAAAGTGAAAAAGAGAAGAAGAAGGAAAATGCCGACCTTTATAGGAGAAGAAGGGAAGTCGAAGGGACAATGACCGGTAGAACCGGTAAAGACGACCTTGTTCGGCATCGGCTATGCCGTTTGGCATCCAGGATGCTTGTCTTCGGCTATGCTGTTCGGCATTTGCATGTCGTTCGGCGAGCATCGCCTCACCTGGTATTCAAGAGATGATACTATCGAGGAAACTGAGCCGAGGCTCGAAGCAAAGCACGGAGAACTCATGATTCAAAGCGCACCACGTTCGACCACGTGATGCACTTTGGGGGGCAAGTGTTACCTGGAGGTTTGACCAGGCAACTAGGCACTCGGCATTAACATACTCGTTCGGCACAACTGGATCGTTCGACATACTAGCCCGTTCGGCATCCAAGGCCATTCGGCACAACATCCCCGTTCGGCATACAGAGCCGTTCGGCACAACATCCCCGTCCGGTATCCAGAGCCGTTCGGCACAACATGCCCATTCGACATGGCAGAGTCGTTCGGCATTCAAGAGCGTCCGACATTTAGACCCCGCTCGGCATCTATGGTCGTTCAGCATTAAGGACCGGTGGGTATTGTATACCGCTCGGCATTGAGGGATGTTCGACATGTCAGAGTCGTTCGGCATTCAAGAGCATCCGGCATTTGGACCCCGTTCGGCATCTATGGTCATTCGACATTAAGGACCATTCAGTATTGCATATCGCTCGGCATTGATGGACGTTCGGCATGGCAGAGTCATTTGGCATTCCACACTTCTCGGCATCTAGACCTCCTTCGGCACTCAACCCCGTTCGGCATAAAGCCCGTTCGGCATACGAGGATGTTCGGCGTACAAACCTCGTTCGGCATCTAGGGACGTTCGGCACATGCCGTTCGGCATCTATAAATCGGCACACAAGAGTTACTTGTTTTGGGCCGAGGTATCTCACTGCAAGGCCCACCAGCGAATTCCGACCCATCTTCGTCTATAAATAGAGAGGCAGAGGCACAATGAAAGGGACCTTTTTCGAGAACACCGAGGAGACTCTGCCGCATTCAAGACTCATTCAAGTCTTATCTTTTTTGCTTAGAAATTGTAATCAAATAGTTGATATACGGATTGTATCTGTAATAGATTATCGAGAAAAGCAATAAAGATTAACCTCAAAGTGGACGTAGGCAATTACGCCGAACCACTATAAATCTGCTGTTCATACTTTTTGCATTTAAATTTGCATATTGCTCTCTGTTTAACTTTAGTTTCTTCATTAATATCTGTACACAATCTCTCTTAAGGGTGTTAGTGATTAATTGTGGTGCTAAAGTGTTCAAATACAATAGTGGATTTGTATACAAGCTTGGAATACAGTAATGTTCAAATACAATAAATTTTGCTAGTACACGCAAAGACTTTTCCATATATGCATATACTTTTCCATATACGAATATATGTATATACATGTAGGTATATCGTATATGCAATTTGCGATTTGTATGGAACACAACAAGTTTTTTTAGGTACCTAAGATGGTTAGATCAATACTGACATCCTCATCTTCCAGGCATTCGACTTGATCATAATGCACTCAAAGCAATATACAAACCATAGATTTGTCATGTTATTCATGCACATAATTTGCATCACCCCAAGCATTTAGCAACTCTTGCATTGACACTCAGCAATTTGTTCATGTTGCTCATGTAATCATTATCCAGCTGTTTGATCTGCATTAAGCAACTTCAGCTACAACGTCTGAAATGAATAGCACTGTAATCAACACTTTCATTTGCTGGGATTGCATCACTAAGAATCTATTCATTTTCTATCATCTACTTCACGCAAGCACCACTTATAACATCTATTCCCTTACTAGCTTGTCATCTTCACCATGAAATCACCACTCCAACATCCTATTCATTTGTAGTTCTTGTCATCTTCATCTCAGTGCATTCATTTGATGAGCCTGTTGTGCAATTATCTATGCACCAGTTCACCTGCAGACTGCATGTATTCTTCAGTTTAAAGACCATGATCTCTAGCAGTACATCACATTAGGCATCTGCATACTCTCGAGTTCCATACTTGCCACACTCAAGTCCTAAGCTCTTCACTATTTTAGTCCAATAGTATCTGTTAGATGATTTTAACAATTCAAAAGATTGTACATATATTCTTTTTAGTGTTCTTGCCTGTGTCATTTTCTTGATCATCAAAGTGATGATTCCACATATTTGTACTGACTACTTCTCTTCAAACATTTGTATGGTTTTTTATTTATTTAAAAAAAATACGAGTCCTTTGCTCAAAAGAGGACCCCTCTTTCATTAAAAAATTCATGATAATGTTCGTTGTGTATGTTGTATATATGCTTTAATTAATTAACTATTTAATTATTTTATTTTATTTATAAATATGTTTAATAAATAAATAATTTTCAAAATTTAATTATAATTTTTCAAAATAATTTGAAAAACATGTTTTAACATTTATAGTATATTTTCTATTTTAAATTTAACCTTTTAAAATTAAATTTTACTTTAACTTAAAATAGATTTTGAAAATAAACCCAAGGTCTAAATTCAAATTAGGCCTTTTCTATTAGGAGTAACCTTTGGCCTCACTTCACCTTTTAACCTGGGCCGGTAGCCAGATAAGGCAAGGTATTTGGTTACCCAAACCCAGCCTAGACATTACTTTTCTAAACACCATGTTAAATGGGTAAGCTTAATTAGTTAACCCTAACACGACTAATTTTGACTACATAGACTATCTAGCTTTGATACAAGTGTTAGAATAAGGCTAGTCGGAAAGCGAGTTAAATGGCTGAATTTTAAAACAAATTCCATTTTCATCTTCATTTTTATTTCATTTTCTTAGTATTAGTTTAAATTTAATTTTAAGTAGCATATACATTGTAATAAGCAGATTAAATGCATCTATGTGTGAAAGTGCAAGTGTAGTATATAGGACATGTACATAGTTCACGTGAACATTGTTTAGATGTTGGGATTTACACCATAACAGACAAATTTCCTTATTATTTATGCCTTTGACATCCAAAATATTTTTTTATTATCAAAATAATATTTACTTCATACGCATATTTCGTATGCACACACATGTATATAAAATTGTTTATATTAAAATAAACTTTGATTGTATCATATGTTTTAAAGTCAAAGGAAACAATCTAAAGATATGCTAACTCAACTTCATTTAGTTAAGATTTTCCTCTTCATTTCAAAATTAAAGGACCCCTCCCATTCCACAAACCATGGTTGGCCATGACATGGGTTGTTTGTGTTGGAACTGGGCCAGTACATGGTGGGTTAAATGGATAAATTTCAATTTTTTTCCCATTATTGGATCTTCCATGGGCCTATGCAGTCTAATTCATTTAGAAATTTTCTAATTTTTTGTTAAATAAAATTGGTATATTATCTAAATTTTATTTTATATATATAAATTTTTATTATATACTATACATGTATGTATCATATACACATTTGTCTATGGGCATATGCAATAAAATAATGCGTACATGACTTGACATGCCCGTGTATACATATTGAGATTTACACCGCAACGGATATGTTAACCGCTCTTGTATTCAATTTACTGTCTATGTATGTGCACATTAAAATATTACTTTATATGTGTGCATAATTATAAATAAGTATATAACTTAATAATACATAATTACAGAAGTTAAAATTATAAATGTGAACAATTAGTGTAAGATATTTATGAAACTATATTTATATATGTGTATGTGTATCTATTTATGTATGTATGTATATATCGCATCATATCATGAAATCAATTAAATATTAGTTTATAAAATAATTGAAATATATATATATATATGTATATATGTATAAAATATTTTAAAGCAAAAAAAAGGTTTTTATAATTACAATTATAAATGTGGAAATTAGCCACAAGGGCCTCTTTAGCAAGTGCAATTAGTTTCTAGGATACACAATTGATATAATTACTTTTAAGGACAAAATGAAAAATAATTAGTTTCTAAGGCCTAAAAGCCTATGAAATTACGTCCTTGAAAGTAATTAGACTGCCGACTTTGTTCTTAAAATAAATTATTCTGCTGACTTTGGCCTTGAAATTAATTTCTGTGAATATATGTCCTAGAAACTAATTGGACTGCAAAGTTTGTCCTTCTAGTGAAATGCCCCATTATAAATTATATATATATATGGATGTGTAAATAAAATTATTAAGTGTTATATTTAAATATTTACATACTTGTACTCTCATCCCAGATTCACAAAAAATTCTTAAATTTTAATTTTGGGTTTATAAAAAAAATAAAAATTTTAATTATAAATTTCGTACGAAATAAATTACACAAAATAAAAAAATAAAAATTTAAATCCGAAAATATGAAAAATAGTTTTCACAAATTTATACAAAATTTAATATTATATATAAAAACATTGTTTGCACTAAAAATGGTCACAAACACCCAAGAATAGTTTTGTAGAGAAGTAAATGAAGAGAAGTAAAATTAAACTGAGCAAATGAATAAGTAAGCAACAAAGAATAAGTGGTAATCAAAAAAAGAGGTTTATAATGGTTCAGCGTTGTATGCCTACGTCCACTTTGAAGATTATACTTATTACTTTCTTGTGAATATGATTACATTAGTAGAACAATGCTAGCACTTGATTAAAATGGAGTCTAGAGTAACAAGCAGCGTAAAGATACTATGAATGAAGAATAAAGCTGGTATTTATAGGTTGAGATAACGAAATATATCACTGGAAATTCAACAGAAGAGTCTCTAGATCCGTAGAGGCCCACTAGAACGATCGGCAGTCTCAATTCCACAAAAACAACTATCAAGGCCTATCGTTATTTCTTGCTCTAATCAATATGCAATCGTTACTGGGGTGTCCCACATGCCTCAAGGCCTTGCCCCTAAAATATGGTTTCATTGTGAGCTTTAATTTGTGAGATATCACCTATTCTTTGTAGAACACTGATCGTTATTTTGGACATCTAATAACGATCGATATTTCTTGTGTTTTTCTTGAGTTTGATTGTGCGATCAATCGTGTAGGCTCTTTATGATGTAAATTATTCGCTTTCCAAATTTTATGCAATTTAATGCACCATTTGTGTGATATCTTTCGATCTTCATTGAATATTGATCATTTAGATGGTTTATATGATCTTCTAACAATGACCGGCCATTTTTCCAAGATTTTGGAGTTTTGGTATGCGATTGTTTTTGTAGGCCTTACACTTCATTATATTGATGCTCTAAAATTTTCAAATGCATTGCCTTTGTAGATTTTGAAATATCGATCGATCTTCGTCATTTTACGATGTTCTATGGATCGTTCCAGATTGATCCATATGAGTCCTTCGTTTGTCCATAACTCGAGTGTACGAACTCTGATTGACTTGAAATTGAAATGTAGCCTCACATTGCTTTCCTTGTTGCTTCATATTGATTACATCTTGATTTGGACCTGGTCCAAATCTATCTGACCATTGTTCATAACAATATGTATAGCTGATTCTCAGAGCTGGTAACCAAACGTTCTTAACCAAATCTACATGTCACAGCCTTGCAAAAAGGTGGGATAACCCTTGCTCCCCAAAGTACGTCTTGTTCGAATACGATGTAATTTGAAAAGTCGTAGGTTTAAATTGCCATAAAGGATTCCATTCGGTTTATTGAATGGCCGTTGCCTTTTCGGCGAATCACTTTTTGCTGAGGGTCGTGTCTCTTTCTGTTCATTATGAATATTGATTGACTTCTAACAGTATAAATACTAGATCACGGCTTGTTAATGATCGTCTTGTTGTTTTTCTAGTGATTATCAGGCCATAATAATCTGGTTTTGATCTTTCTTCGGTTGATTTCAGGTGAGAATTCAATTTCCATTTTCAAAAATTGAAGTTTTGGAACACACATAAGCATGCATACATATCCATGCCCGACCCTCGCTCATGATTGCTCGTTCATGGGTCGTTGTCAAGTCTTCTGCTTTCATCCATCACTCATTCATCATCATTTTTTCTTTTAAGATGGATCAACATGAATCCATCAATAATGGATTGCATTCAATCGTTTATTCTAGGCCACTTAGCCATTTCTTTGGGCTTCAAAGGACCAGCCTATACCCTTATATAAATAATCTTAGCCATTTTTCACTCCTTCAATTCATTTGTTAAGCTTGTAATTTGAATGATAGAAAGAAAATTTTACTTTCTTCTTCTCTTCCATCTTTTAGCCACTATATGACCTCGATCCAACTCCACTTCCCAGATCAATCCGACTTTTCTTACTAATCTAACTCTGCTCTCCAATTCCTTTCATCGGTAGGTTTAATCTCTTCTTATAGACTGTTTTGGCATTGATACTCGGCGATTTTGTTTCATTGTGGAGGTCGTATTTATGGATTATGGAAGATAGAGAAGATGGGTATACGATGGAGAAAGATCGATCAATGGCGATGGTATGAAAGTTTGGTCAAGGGAAGTAAGAGAGGATTTAGAGTGGATTCGATGGTTATGGATGTGGATAAGCGAATGGTAACCAATCATTTTGACATTGATGGTTCAAGAATTATTTCACCGATCGTTTGGGTGAAGCAGCACTTTGATACGATATGCGCATCGATGTTTGAAAAAGTTGAAGGGGATTAGGCCGATCATTCTCTGAACAATCATATGGAAGAGGCGTTGAGAGTTAATGGGTGGAACGATCGTAGATGAACGTTCAGTGGAAGATGGCATGACTGATCGGTTGGAGAGTTGATGGATGGAACGATTAGATGAAGATCATGTACGACACATGACTTGGCTATGTGCGATCGTTACTAAACGATTGTATGTGAACGATCGTTCTTAAACGATCGGCTATACTTCAATGGGACAATCAGTTGTTAGCAACACACTTTGAAATGAAACTTGATCATATGAACTTAGACTCTGTGATGAGCTTCTGTCTCAAACTCTTGAGTGAACATACGTGATTTGCAAATGATTTGAACCTAATGCTTGGACATACATGACTTTTGAACTATGATATGGGAAAATTCCTTAGACAATTTCCTTAAAGCTTACCAATTTCTAAATATAATAATCAACCTTCTTGTTGCTAACAATCGATCTAATGGTTCAAACTAAACTTTTTCCTAATGATGTAGAGAACCGGTTGGGACGGTTAGCAATAACGGTCACTCCGATTGAATTCTGAAGTCTCGTCATCATTTCCATTTTTAATGCTGTATTATTCATCACTACATTGCATGGCACTTCACCACTCAGTACTAGCACTCACTTTGCACTGAGGGGTATAAGTTACCTTATCTAATGATGATTTTTACTGAATTTAATCGCAATAGGTCCCTGAACTTCCGAGCGTCTCATGGCTATGCATGTTGTACCATCTTCTCAGTAGGATAACCATGGCATGGAATCGAGCTCTGCAACCGAGTCTGATAGTCCGTATTCCAACCATCATTCAGAACAACAAGAGGGCCCAGGCCCATAGCTTGATTATTCTCCACAGTTTCCATTTTTCCACCAGAAGTTGTTGATCCTGCTCCCGATAGTCTGGAGGATGCAGTTATCTTAGAGGGCCCTTTGATTATGTTGCCTATAAAATCAAGGAGGATGCTCTATGCCAAATCTGAATAAGTCATGAAATTCCTTTTGATGATGTACTAGTTCCATCATTGGATGATAAGGCCCATAGACCTCTAAAAGGATATACAACATGCAACAAATTCATGTGCTGGGCTGGATGCGCTCCGCCATTAAACTCATACATCCGAAAACTTCTCCATTATTTAAAGATAGCTCCAGCCTAGCTTCATCCAAATGTCTACGCTCCTCTCAATTGTATTTATATGATATTTATGGAGTTCCTACATCATCTTTCGACCATCTACGATGCTCGATTCATATTCTCTTTCAAGCGACGGATAGGGAGTCTTTCATTTACATTTCTTGGGTCAGTGAAGAAGTGTCAAATTCTAACAAGCGCATGGAATAAATTAAGCACTTATAAAAGCGAGTGGTTCTTTGGTCCATGTCCTCTTGGTTTTGCTCGATAATTGTTGGAAAGACGTAAGTATTATCCATCATTTTTGTATTGGTGTGGAAAACGGATATCAGGTCATGCCACGGACTAAGCAATATTTTTTTACAGGCACCATCACATGGCCCAACGGTAATATTTATGAGGAGGCGGTCACAACTCTTAAAATGTGCCACCTGAAGATAAGGACATCGATTATCTTCTCATGGACAAACCTTGTTACTTTTTGTTTGATGCAAGAGGGCCTCAGCATAGAGCTAGCAAAATCTACTCGAGCTACAGGGGTAAGACCACGGGCTACAATCGATCGAAAAGGAATTCAAATCATTTCCATTGTACCCACAATCATGGGTGCTAAGGAATTCACCGACATTGATGTCGAAGGAGATAAAAGCAATGTGCCCGATCATGATGATGACGAATCTAGTCTTGGAGTCATGGTCGGGTCCTCGTAGAACCTACAGCCTTCGAATCTCAATAAAGGAAAAGAGAAGATGCTTGTTTATAAATTTTCCATAAGTCGTCTTTCTGATTAACTCAAGTTGTCGATCACTCCCAATGTTGTTCAAGATGAATCTGCTTCTCAATCATCGAAGCATTTAAGCCTGTTTCTCAATTCTTTGCCTGTTTTCCAACAGCACATGACTTTGACACTTTCCACTTCACTGACGTGAGTGTTGGCGGGTTGAAGTCTCCCACTAGAATTGGCCATGGAATTCCAACTTCTAAAGGGGTAAGTACTCCGGTGAGAAAAGTTCCTACATCAGGTCCATCGAGGGGAAACATAAGGACAATTGCACACACTTGCACTTCTCAACATTGCATTGTGCTTAACATGCGCCCTTTAATGCTTAAAGTTGAATAACTTTTGTATTCTTTTGTAGGGATGATGATGAAGAAAAGGAATATTTTCGATTCCCTTTGGATATACACCGCCAATCTTTTGGTTCACGCTCTAGCTCGTACCGTCGAGGTGGTGATCGAGAGTATTAAAATTCTAGTTATCGCTTCGATTGGGACAAAGGTCACTAGGATAAGGGTGATAGGATAAACCATCTCAAGATAGGCATCGATTAAGATCTAGGTCCCTTCCTCCGAAGGGTTCCGATAAGCCAACCGATCGTATAGACCCACCTTTCGATTCCTTTCGCCGTCCCCCTCCTATTTCAGTTCCTCCACAGCCTTTAGTTCCTTCTCATTCTCAGTGGCCTAATGATCGTCATTGCCATAGCGAATATGATGTTGCTCATAGGCCTGGCAAGGAAAGTACTGAAGTCAAAATCGCTGCCAAAGATCCTATGATCAATCCAGTTGCTCGCATGGCATAACTTTGAGAAGAGTTTCCAAACCTATGATTTGAAGGGTTCTTTTTACCTCCTAATTTGAAGGGGGTCCAGATCATGTCCAAAAAATGACTGTCAATTGTAATACTAATATCCACAAGCAGTACCAGAATGGATGAAAGCAGTGAAAAAGATATTAAAAGTTTCTTTCTAGTTAGCGATGGAAATTATAAAGTTAAAGTGCCAGGTGGCTCAGAATAAAAGAACCATCGATACTTTGACAAACGAGTTAAAGGCTTCTAGGACCTCTCAGGGGGAGGACGAGGGCAAGGCTGATGCTGCCATCAAAATTAAGGTGGAGATAAAGTCCAGTCATCTAGATACGATCCAGATGTTACATCATCGGAATCAAGTAATCACACTCGAGAGAGATACAGCTTGAAACGATGAATTTGCAGCCTTGAAGGAGATAGAGGAACTCAGGGCTAAGCTCAAGTGCACAAATATCTAGCTAGAAGATGAAATGCTATGAAGCGATGAACCCAAGACATTGCATAATATCTAGCTTACACTTTAGAAAGAATCTACCATGCCTCTTGACATGAAGTGGATGAAGGATCCGGGTCGACATAACCTGATGTTACGACTGAATTTCCCCCAGCATCCCAGGCCCCATGGTAGATTCTTCAACCATCTCTGTGTATGATCCAGACAAGCCTCAGCTTTCTCCAATCCCTATATGTAGTTCTGAGGGTACTTTGGCTCAATTTAAGAACCACACCGAGGAAGGTATTTTGCTAACATCTCCCGTTTTTCAAGAGGTTTGGGCGTCACCAGTTGATATTTCTAATCTTTTCGCCTATTTTTCCTCAGCTTTAGATCTATCAGCTATCATTCCTCCTTCTTCATAAGAGCCTCAATTGGGATCACAAGTGGACGTGACAGAATCTACTATAGTTACAACTTCAGCCATTGCTCAAGGTGCTCAAGAAGAAACCTACATTATCGATGAGCAATTCATAGAGCCACTGTTTAAGGAAGGAGGCGACCCATACCATGAAATTCCTTTTGATGAGGATGTCGTAATCACGGGCTCTTCCGACCCTACTACTGAGCTCAGTTTGATGGAGCGTGTTGAGAAGGAAGAGTTGTTGAAAAAGAAGGCGACAGCCGAGCCTGTTGATATGGATTCCATTGAGCCATTTCCTATCCTGCTTTAGATAATTTCTTCTGGCATGACAATTCCCCAAGATATGGTCCTCCTTGGTTTCGGTGTTGAGGCTCCCTTCTACTTCTAAAGATGATGTTGCCTTATCAATGTAACTTAAGATGTTTCTTCGAAGAAAGGCCGAGGCAGAAAAGGATCGAGTGGCAGTTTAAATGGAACCACTCCCAAAAAACAAAAGAAAGAGACGAAAACCAAGAAGTAATTATTGGGCCGTTGTGATGTATAGATAGCTTGGATGACTACTTTTTTCTTTTTATTGGTCGTGTTTGTGCAGGGACGACCCCCGCTCTTACTTCTCTTTTTGGATAAACTTGTATTATGAACAACAGTTTAATATGGGTAAGAATTCTTTTGCTCTTGTGTAGAATTCTTGTACATGCTTGTTTAATTGATCAAGTTATTACGTTTTCCATCTAATGTATTTGTAATTCTTGGTTCATTAGGTCGGATATCAACCCGATTTATCCATCCCAAGGCCTTCCTGAGGTCGTGGCCTCAAGTTGTATTCAAACGTTAGGCTTTAGTCCTAATGTCACGCTATCAAATTCAACGATCAAGTCATCATGCCTCTGCCCAGTCTCGGGTTGGTAGGGTTGATTAGTGGATGGTCGAATTCCATCTC
Organism: Allium cepa; assembly: GCA_030765085.1. Lineage (NCBI taxonomy): Eukaryota > Viridiplantae > Streptophyta > Magnoliopsida > Asparagales > Amaryllidaceae > Allium > Allium cepa. The sequence goes on along the minus strand of CM060934.1, from coordinate 276,817,328 downwards.
CACTAACTTCATTCACATCTTGTCAAAGTCAAGTCTAAGTTATTTAAGTAGTAAGTGGTTGGATCACACTTATTTATTCGTTTATGCTCATATCCACACTCTGGGGACGAGATTCATTTCGTAGGTGGTCGGTTACACCTGTTTAGCATTTATACTCATATCCACACTCTGGCGATGTGATTTATTTTATAGGTGGTCAATCACACCCATTTAGCATTTATACTCATATTAACACTCTGGGGACATGAGTTATTTCATAGGCGTTCAATCACACCCACTTAGCATTTATACTCATATCCGTACTCTTGGGACCTGAGTTATTTGGAGACTATCAAGTTCAGTTCTTCTTAGTTAGTCATTTGGCACCAAAATATAGGGTTTGATTCAATAAGAGATTGGTCGAATCCTAACACATTCGAGTTATGTTAGTCCTAGTGAACAATGGGATTTAGTTGGTCATATATCGCAACTAAGATGTACTATAATGGTAGGTCATAGATGTGACGGAAAATTTAAAGCCCAATTGTTAAATGGAAAGAAATGGCATAATTTGTCTTATTACATATCTAAAAAACAGAATGCTAAAGAAAATCTAGAAATTAAACAAAACTGAATGAGAAAGAAATAAACTAAGTGAAATATCACCGTAAATGCTTGCTATTCCATGCCCTTGGGAATGTGATGCCATCAACAATCGCCAGCTTGATAAATTCCTCTCCATGCCTTTTCCCAATGACATACGGTCCTTTCCAAGTTGGAATCATATGTGGTAGGGTAAGAAAAACCCATTTCAAGATGAGATCGCCGATTTTGAAGGTTCTAGGTTGGACTTTAGCATTGTAGTATCGGGCAACTTGGTGTTGGTGTGCAGTTGCCCTCAAATTAGTTTCTTTTCGCTTCTCATCTACAAAGTCTATAGATTCCAAGACGGGATCTTTATTCGTTCTGGGATCATAATAAGTCATTCGGTGATAAGGAACTTCGAGCTCTATAGGAATGACGGCTTAAGCAAGGGTAAATGGAGTATGGCCAATCGCGGACTTGAGGGTAGTCCTATAAGCCTATAGTGCTGTCGGGAATACATCTACCCACTTGCCTCTAGCCTTTTCCAAATGCTTCTTCAGAATGGACTTTAGGATTTTGTTTACAACTTCAACTTGCCCATTCGCTTCAGGATGAGCGACTGCTGCATATCTTTTTCAATATGATGCCAACAACAAAAGTCTTTGAATTCAGCACCGTGGAATTGAATCCCATTATTTGTTACAATAGTTCATGAAAGACCATAACGGCAGATGATGTTCTGGACGATGAATTTGATAACTTTCTTGGTTGTAATCATGGATAAAGGTTCCGCTGCGGCCCATTTGGTGAAGTAATCAATTGCGACAATAACGTACATCGTACCACCCTTAAAGAACGATAAGGAACCATAATATCTATACCCCACATGGCGAATGGCCATGGGCTGACCATTTGTGTAATTTCCATCTATGGACCTCTTGGGACTTTGGCATACATCCAGTACTTGTCGCATCGCCTGACATAATAACAACATCTCGATTGACTATCGGCCAATAATACCTGTAACGAAGTGTTTTCTTTGCTAAAGTTTGCCCCTAGTGTGACCGCCATATTCCCCTTTATAAACTACCTTAGTGACTCATTTTATTTCGTCATGAGCGATACACTAGAGAAGGGAAACGAAAAAAACCCTTTCTTTACATAACTCCTTCATGTATGATATATCGCAAAGCTTTACGAAAGGCTTGTCGTCTTTCGTTCTTTCTTTCGAGGAGAACTCCCTGTAGCAAATATTCTTTACTTGGAGTCATCCGTGACTCGTTCTTAGGCTCCCTTTAGTACCCGGTCAATTTCCATCAGGCTTATACTCGGAGCATTCTATACTTCGATTGGAACCAAGCCCACCTTTTGCGCATCTCTGGTGCTAGCAAACTTTGCTAATGAATTGACCTCTTTGTTTTGATCCCCAAGAATGTGTGTAATATCATAGTACTTAAAGTTAGTCAACTATTCTTGGACTTGAGTAACGTACAAATCAAGTCGTTGTCCTTTAGCTTTATAATCTCCCCTGACTTGGTATGCTACCAACTATGAGTCACAAAAAATTTCAAGAGACTTTATTCCCAGTCCCTTGGCGAGTTTAAGTCCAGCAATCAAAGCCTCGTTCGCAGTTTCTTACATAGAAATTAAGCTTTAAAGCATAACAAATTGACGGATCTTTGGGAGTTACCAACACAATTTCAAATCCAAAACAACAATCATTGGATGCTCCAACTGTGTATAATTTCCACCGTATGGTAGGGGTTTCATTGTCCTTTAGGAAATCATCCTGCATAGTAAATTTGCTATAAAGTCTGCCTGTGCCTGACCATGGATAGCCTTCTGAGGAAGGTAAGTGATGTCGAATTGGCTAAGTTCGATATTCCACTTGAGTAACCTCTCAGACATCGCAGGTCGCTATTGGACTTGTCGTAAAGGTAGGTTGGCGTAAACATTCATAGGATTTGCCTGAAAGTAAGGACAGAACTTTCGTGAAGCAATTAGCAGGCAGTATATCGTTTTCTTTATCTTTGGATAATTCCTTTCAGCTCCTATCAATCGTTTTCTATCATAATAGACCGGTCTCTGGATTCGATTCTCTTTGTGAAGCAACATGACACTTATAGCGTGTACCGACATGACCAAGTAAATATATAAATCTTCATTGTCCACATTCTTTGACAACACAGGAGGTCTCTCTATGTCATTCAACGGGGTTTGAAATGCATCTTTACAATCCGTGTCCATTCAAAATTCCATTTTTCTCTCCTAGTCAAGTCAAAGAAAAGAATACATTTATCAGTAGCTCTAAATTGGCTTAGGGCGACAACCTTCCCATTCAGGCTCTGTACTTGTTTGATAGTCTTTGGCGCTTGGATATTATGAATAGCTTTGATCTTCTTGGGATTAGCTTCACTTTTGTGGGAACTAATGATGAAACCCAAGAATTTACCTGATGCAACGCCAAAAGAACACTTCAGAGGATTAATTTTCATTCTATAATGTCAAAGGATATCGAACATTTTTGCCAGGTCTCTAATGTGGTCGCAAGACTTTCTTGACTATACAAGCAGATCATCCATATATACTTCCATCGTTTTTCCATCTGATCTTTAAACATTCTATTAACTAGAAGTTGGTAGGTCTCTCCTGCATTCTTTGGACCAAAGGGCATTAACGCATAACAATATAATCCAACATCGGCAATGAAACTGTTGTGCTCTTGATCGAGAATATGCATCGGGATTTGATTATATCCTGAATACGCATCCATAAAAGATAACAATTCATGTCCTATGGTTGAGTCTACCAAGTGGTAAATCCTTGAAAGGGAAAGCTGTCTTTTGGGCATGCCTTGTTCAAGTCCAAGTGATCAACGCATTTCTGCCATTTCCCATTCGCCTTTCTCATAGGTACGAAATTTGATACCCACTTTGTAGAGGGTGCTGCTAATAAACCTATTAACTTTGAACCTATCCACCTCCTCTTTAAGTGTGGAAGATCTCTCCAGATCCATGCCTTGCCTTTTTTGTTTCACATGGACATGCCTCGGGTCGATATTCAATGCATGGCTCACGATGGCAAGCAAGATCCCACACATTTCAGAATGACTTCAAGTGGACACATCGAGACTCGCTTAGAGAAATCCATCAAGTTCTTTCATCATTGGGGAGGGGGGTTGAGCTATGATCCAATCTTTAGGACCCATGATGGGTCGTCGTGGCTGCGTGTGATATCAATCGTCAGCTCAGCCAGTGCAGCCTTGGTCCCTTTAGGCTCCTCCTCATCATCTCTTGGGTCTATGTCGCTATAGAATCGACTTTGGCACCCGAGCCAATGCTTAGGCACTGGTTGTCAATCTTCAGTGGCTTGGATGCAGATAGGTTTTTCCACTCCCTTACACTTTTTCTTTCGTTGAGCAAACCTCAATCGAGATACATAATAGGCACGTATGGTTGCTTGATCACCTTGAACAACTCCAACTGCATTATCTATTAGGAACTTCAGAGTCAAACACCATGGGGAAAGAGATGCCCAAAACCCAGCTAGGGCCATTCGGCTAAGAAAAGCGTTGTATGGAGAGTCAACATAAAAAAAAATGGAAAAATCCATATTCTCTTGCGGTCACCTTCCCCCAACTCTACGAAAAATTCAATATAACCAACAGCTTCAGTTGCAGCACCATTAGAGCCAAATGTGGGCGTTGGACAGTTTTCAGTCCTCGACTTCCATCCTCATCTGATCATAAGCTTTTTTGAAAATTATTTTTTCAGAACTACCATAATCAACTAATATCCTTCTCACTAAAGCGGAGCCAATCATGGCCGAAACGATCATTGGGCCAATTATGGAGCCTCCACCTTGTCTAATTATCTATTTCTAAACACAATATCATCTGCCATTGTACGTTGATGTTTTGTCGAAGTTCCATCTTCCATACTCGAACAACATTCAAAATTCACATGCTTAATCGCACTAGTGTAGCGGTCCATCTCATGGAAAATTTTATTAGTCGAGTGCAGTCCTTTGACTATTGTATTGATTACTAATCTTCCATCGATCCGCGTAGGCTCCTCGGCCTTGTGCGTGCTTGTCCTCGGTTGGGTTTAGATGTCCCCAACCTGCTATCCTATAGGGATTTTACAAACTAGTGTAACTTTCTTTCTCGGATCAGCTTTTCGATAATATCCTACAGATGCCCGCATTCATTTGTGTTACGACCATAACATTCGTCAAATCGATAAAATAATTTAGTCCGTTTTTGCTTCTTTGTTGATTCTTTTGGAGGCGGCTTCTTGTACTAAATGGTATTACAAGTAGACAAATATATATACTCTCTAGTGATGTATTCAGTGGCGTGTAATTATCATACATCTGAATGCTAGGCTTTCCTCTTCTAGAACCCCTCTTCCATTCTAAGCTCTTACCCCGTCTTTCTTTTATTGATTCGGTTTGTTCTAGACATTCACATAAACTATTCTAGAGCTGTCATCAGACTACTTCAATGTAATATTACTATGTACTCCCTCTCCAGTTAGTCCTACAACATTCTTCTTCCTAGAGCATCTGGCTACTTCCTTCCTCAAATACCGAGCCTCCTTTGCAATAAAGTGCAACAATGTGGAGGGTGGATTGCCAGCTAACCAATCGCCAAAATCAGACTCTAGATCAATCCGTCTTGTTATGGGCATCAATATTGTATGGTCATTCGGATTACTGATTTTTGTGATAGCAGTATAAAATCTCTCCAAGTAATCTTTCAACGAATCTCCTCAAGCCTGGATCACGTTGGAAAGGGACATTGCATCTTTGGGTGGGTTGCATGCATACGAAACTGCTCCACGAACCTTGTGCCAGATTATCAAATTTAGAGATCGACCGCGGGGGTAACCTTATAAACCACACTGTTGCTATTATAAAGAGAGTTATAGGAAAACATCTACATTTGGTTGCATCATCTTCTCATCCGAAATCCATTAACCATTCATATCTCATGATGTGTTGCTTAGGATTGGTTTTTCCCTCGTAGGCAAGCATGTTGAACCTTCCTTGATACTCTGCATGTAGGACACTGTGAGTAAATATGGTATAGCTTCTTGAGATTCCCCAGTCGTCATTGGTCAAGTCATGGCTCTTTTCATTAACTATCTAACCATAGTCGACAAGTATGGGTTCTGGATAGTTGGTGCCAAGCGGCGGTTGTGTTCCACCTCACATGAATGATCATGTCGGTGTCTATGGGCCGTTCCACACCTTATTATTTCACTACCATCCTCACGCATACCATGTACATTTACTTCACCATCATTCCGAGGAAGCAATAGGTGCACATTCAACTGAACTCCGTTATCAAGATCAAACGTAGTATCTCCAACTTGGAACCCAACATGTACAGGTATGTTTCCTCCTCTGGATGAGGGATCTGTACTGATCCCTATAGAAGGATCGGCAACGATCAGCCCTGGCAGACCAGGATGTTGTGCCTGTGGATGCCTCAAAGTTTCTGTGTGATATTCATCTATTCTACGATGTCTATGTCTTGATACTAGTCCAATAAACTAGAACTCTCCAATATTGAGTAAGAGATAGGGTCCCTCCTAGCTTTACCTCGCTGTTGCTGACTAAGTTAGTTCATTAGGTTGATATTAGCTTGAATTACTGATTCGATTGTTGATGGCTATCCACTAGCTCTCTCATTAGATTCTGGAATTAACCTTCGGTAATGGAATCAGCTGGATTTTGGAGTTCTATTAGATCAGCATTTACATCCATTAGTTGACTGCTCGGGCCTCCTTGCTGGATGCTAGCATTCTCGTTTCCTTCTAGTTCTGAGAAGTAGATCTAGTGTTCCTCGCCATTGTTGATAGCTTTGCTTAGATTCTGTAAATCTAAATAGAGTAACCAAACTTCTTAAAAATAACTATGAATCTCTTTTGGGGGATTTATACAATCCAGTAGCAACAAAAGGATCCTAACAAGATAAGAATCAAGGTACTCGGTGAAAGCACTAAAATGTTCGCATCAAAAATGGTCACAAACACCCAAGAATAGTTTTTGCAGAGAAATAATGAAGAGAAGTAAAATTAAACTGAGTAAATGAATAAGTGAGTATAGAGAATAAGCGGTAATCAATAACACAAAGGTTTATAGTGGTTCGATGTTGTATGCCTACATCCACTTTGAAGATTATGCTATATTACTCTCTTGTGAATCTGATTACAATAGTAAAACAATACTAGCACTTGATTACAATGGAGTCTAAAGTAATAAGCAGTGTAAAGATCCTTTGAATGACGAATGAAGCTGGTACTTATAAGTTGACATGATGAAATATCTTGTTGGAAATTCGGTAGAAGAGTTTCCAAATCCGTTTAGGCCCACCAGAATGATCGACGGTCTCAATTCCACAAAAATAATGATTAAGGCTGATCGTTATTTCTTACTCCAATCAATATGCTATCGTTCATAGGGACCCACATTCCCTACGGCCTTGCTCCCAAAATATGGTGTCATTATGAGCTGTAATTTATGAGATATCACATATTCTTTGCAGAACACCGATCGTTATTTTAGACGCCTAATAACGATAGGTGTTTCTCATTTTCTTGAGTATGATTGTACATTCAATCACGTAGGCTATTTGTGATGCAAATTACTCGCTCTCCAAATTTCACGCAATTTCGATGTATGGTTTGTGAGATATCATCCAATCTTCATTGAATATGGATTGTTTAGACGGTTTATACGATCGTTCTAATAACGATCGACCCTTTTTCCAAGTTTTTAGAGTTTTGGTATGCATCATTATTGTGGGTCTTACTCTTCATTATATTGATGCTCTAAAAGTTTCAAGTGCATTGGCTTTATAGATTATGAGATATCGGTCGATCTTCATCGATCTACGCTGTTTATGGATCATTCTAGAATGATCCATACAAATCCTTCATTTGTCCATAACTCAATTGCATGAACTTCGGTTGACTTGACATTTGAAACGTAGCCTCATAAGGCATTCTTCGTTGCTTTATATTGATTACACCTTGATTGGGACCCACTCCAAATCTGTTCGACCATTGTCCATAATACTATACATAGCTGATTCTCAAGGCCAGTAACCAAACATTCTTCGCCAAATCTACGGTATCGAGGCCTTGCCAAAATGCGGATAACAAACATATATTCATATATTCATTTATAAGAAGTTAAATGAATAACTCATGTGTATTTGTATTTACTGCAATTCTCTTCGTCAAAACTATATCATTTTGGACTTATGGAATTTGGTAATGGTCAAAATTTCAATATCATCCATATTCAACTCTATAATCCAAACAAAAATTCCTTGTTTCAATAATAAAAATAATTACTAACCACTGCTCTAGCCAAAGACTTTGACTTTAAGTTGACTTTAGTTGGCCATGATACTAACCTCATATAACCGAGGAGACAAATCCTCTATTGTATAGTGTTTCGCTTCCAATGATTCCACTTGACCCAACTATAGTCATTCGATAGACGTTATGCCACTATTTAACTACAGTCAAAGGGAAGCTTCCACATTGAAGATCAAAAGTATTCTCAAGTCAAGAAAAATGTGTAATTTTGTCACATCGATATTCTCTGTTTGACCTTAGTTATAGCAACCAACAGAAAAATATCGAGTTGGGTCATTCCATAGTTATCTAAAAATTATCATTACGCAATCCCTTGGTGCCCTCGGTAGTAATGAGTAATACGCTGCCCAACATTTAAAGAGCGCTACATACTCTAGTCTCAACGAATATATCAATATCTAATCTTGAGACATCTTGACTGTGAATATTTAAAATGGTGTGTTCAATTTCATTGTGATAAATTACTCATGGTTACAACACTTTGTAACTATAATCACAAAATATACAATGCATGGATTTTCTAATAAATATACACTTAAATAAATTATTAATTAGTATAACATTATATCGCGTATATAATAGAAAAAACACTTTTTATTTCAAACAAGATTAGTATCAAGTTAGATGTATGCAACAAATTACATAATTGCCCCTAGGTCATACTCTTAACACTATCAATCTCTCACTTGCACTTCGTTCCAGTTACGGAATCTCTATAACATCCTTTCAACCAGTTTGTTGTGAATTAATCGAGTTGGACCCTTCGTGAATGGATCTACTATATTATTTTAGTTTTCTACTTTGTCAATCAACCCCTCCATTATCGATAAACTACCTTTATAATATGGAACTAGTCGGAATATGTTTCTCGTCTTCTGAGGAGTGCTTAGCATTACATTGTTATCATGTAACAATCATATAGTATTCTTAGTACTTTGGAATCACCTCTAGCTCAATTATAAATTTGTGTATGTAGATTTATACATTACTTTTATTGTGGCACTATTTGAGATGACGTATTTTGTAACAACCCGCATATTTATCAATTGTATATTTAAATATTTTATTTAAATATTTTATCGTTCGTCGGATTTTGGTCCAAAAATCAACTTTTTGCAAACAGTCGAATTAGGACTCGAGACCCCTTCCATTGAGTTCAAAATGCCGTTTGCAACCTTTTTGAGTATAAACATTGATATGTTTGGAGCTAGCTAAAAATTTGACCTTTTTCACTTTGGGTTCGGGTTTGGGTTCAGCCCACTAGCCAACTTAATACCCAAATCTGAACCAATTCTCCCCATTAACTCTCACTTCCTCCTCTTTTCAGTTCTAAAGCAAATGGTGGAAGAGAATGGGAAATAGAAATCCAAAACCCTAGTTCATTTGCAAAATCCATGATCTAGCTCCAAATTCTAAGAGAACCCATTGGTAAGCATCCTCTTCATCTTCTCCAACTCTTTCTCCATTCCTTTTCAAAAAATTCCTAAACCTAACATAGGAAATATTTTACTTGTAAGCTTAGATTGAAGCTTCTTGAGTTGTTATTGAAGAGGAATTGATCTTAGCTTGTTTTAAAAACTTCTCCTTCATTGATTTGGGTTAAAAGGTGAGATTTTTATCTCGCATCTATGACTATAATTATCTTTGGTTGTTGGGTATGAATTCCTAACACTTATTCATGTGCATTTAATTTTGATTTGGATTGGTTTTGTGAATATTTCAATTTTTGGGTTTTTAAGTCAAATTTGTGTGAAAATCCTTTTATGGATGTTTGATCATGCTTTGGATGATGCATCGAGGAGCGTACAGGGCCGGGTTGCCGATTGGCATAAACCCTTAGAGCCAATGTTCGTCCGGTTGCATTTTGGAAGAGTTTGCTCTTCATTTGGATAGGCTGAAAAACAACCCAGGCATGATTCAGTCAATTGAAATCTCTGTTCAGTTGACTGAATCTGGAACCCGAAAGTTTTCAGGCAGGGTTTAGTCGACTGAAAATCTCTGTTCAGTCGACTGAACCTGGAAACAGAAAGTTTACAGGCAGGGTTTAGTCGACTGAAAATCTCTGTTCAGTCGACTGAATCTGCTGTTTAGTCAACTGAAAATCTCTGTTTAGTCAACTGAATTTGCTATTTCAGCCCACTTTGCCTTTTGGGATTAAATGTCCAATTTGAATTGATTCGTGATGATCCTATTTGTTGTTATCATTTATTACGACTTTGATGACTCCATTTTAGGGATTTTTGAATATCCATTTCGATGGATTCTTTATCGGTTTCTTTGGATTTGATTCACTTCTTCGTATGTGGATTTCAATGATTGATTGTTTCTACAATCATTTTTATGGTTTGTCACTTTAAAAATATAGAGGTGGGGCGTCACAGCTTGGTATCAGAGCCAAACTTCGGTACAATGTAGAATAATTTAACAAGGATCATCGTCCTAAGTCCATCTTAGGAGTCGTGCTTTAGGATTTTATTCGGGTCTTCGTACCGTCCTATCCTATTTTCTTTTATGATTCCTTGTTTTATCTATCAAGATTGCTTGATATTTATTTTGAGAATAACTTTTCTCCTTCTTTCTTTCTTAAAGAAGAAGAATGGTTAGGTCTAACCGACCCAGTGCGGGTCAGTCTAGTGCTACTCCCCAAGATGGAGTATTCATGTCTGCTCAGCAGCTTTTAGATCTCGTGAAGAATGCTCAAGCTGCTGGACCCAATCCAGAGCCTACTCATCCTAGATCTGGTTTTGCATGCTTGTGCAGAGACTATAACGATTTGGGTGGAAGGCCATTCAAAGGATCCGAGAGTGTTATAGAAATTCAGGCTTGGCTCAAATCATGCGATCGCATCTTTTCTCGCATGAACCTTATTGATCTACATCGAGTCCAAGTGGCTTCTAGCATGCTCCAAGAAAGAGCATTAGATTGGTATGAGCTTTTAATTTCTGAAATCGTTGAAGCGGATCTCACTTGGGAGCAATTCCGAGAAAGATTCGAATTGAAATTCGTGCCGGAGGCTGAAAATGTAACTTTAGCACGACGTTTTATCGACCTTGTTCAAGGTGAATCTTCTGTGACAGACTATGTCGCATCTTTCGAATCTCTGTCCAAATACGGGGTTGAGTACATTAATACCCCATTGAAGAAAAATCAGAGATTTGTCTATGGCTTGAATAAGAATCTTAAGAAACCATTACTTCTGAAACTTGAGGTTTCATTTGATCAGCTTATTGATATCGCTCTTCGTCTTGAAGAGGCCGATAATGAAGGTGATGTTGAAGTTGTGCGTGCCCAACAGAACTTCGACAATAACTTGAAGAGGCCTATCAAATTCAAAGGCCCCAATTATAATAAGAAAGGGAAGCGACAAACTCCGGTAGCAAAGACTCCTACCTCTAGTCATGGACGATGCTACAATTGTGGTTCCACAGACCACCATGCAAGGGAGTGCCCGAAACCCCTCTTTTGTCGTTATTGCAAAGGTTCGGGTCATCTTTTATCTACGTGTCCTAAGCTTCCAAGAAAGAGAGAAGGAAAGCTACAAGCCCCTGGCAACTCTTCTCTTGGTCAAGGTATTTCTCGTTCAGTCCTTGATTTCATTTGTTTTGTGATTATCCTTTTCAAGTTCTTGTTGATATAATCATCTCGTTATTTTATATCAAGAGAACTTGTGATTCTTTTTCTTTAAACATTTATGGACGTGATGACTTCTTTGAGGATTACGAATCTGGATTAGTGGATCCGCAACATTCAATTTGCTTTCTATTGATGTCGAAATTATTTTATGTGATTTTTCTCTCCGACCCGATTTTTACTTATGCTTCGGAATTGACTTTTGTGAAAATTGGCTTAATTATTATGAAGCCATATCCTTTGTCCTGTGTGGACTGTTCATCTTCAACATTTTCAATCTGTTAAGCGGATTTCTATTTTTTTCCTTTGTGATTTTGATTCCAACTTGATGGCATCATTTTATTCTTTAAGCTCACATGATGGGGAAAGTGTTATTTCTCTCATTCATGTAGTTTGAGAATTTTCTGGTATTTTTTTGAGCTTGTCTTAGGATTATCACCTAAGAAATCTTTTGTGTGGTGTTAAGGTCTTTCTAGTTCGACCTTGCCACCAATTTTCATTTGGCTACGAGTTGCGGGAGTTAGCATTCCACTTACCGCATTCTGCACTCGTTACGATTCTTATGAATGGCTTATTATATCATTCAGTTTTTCCAGCTTATTTCATCCATTTTATAAGCCGAGTATTCTATGAGTATTTCGATGAGACCATTCTTGTGTTTATTGATTTTGGATGAAATTAGCAATTTAAAATTTTCGTAAATCTTTTTCATAAGATTTATTTATAAGTATAAATAGAATTTCTGTTTTTAGAACGAACAAAGAGAATTTTCAAAAGTTTTTAGAAACATGTTTACCCTATAAAAAATGATTTTGTGATTGTATTGCCCATTGAGTGCTTTAAGAATTCTGGTCGATGCGCTTGATCAACGTTATCGATAGGAATTTCTTAAACGCTTAGATGAGACAATCAGACACGATATATCGACTTGTAAAATGTAAAATTTTCTAGAAAGATTTTTACATTGAGATAATTGTAATTTTGAAAGTTTTAGCTTTTTGGGAAAGAAGATTATTTGAAAGAATTCTTTTCTTATACTCTTATTCTTGTGTTTTCTGAAGGGAACGTGCTATCGCTTATGTTTCTAAATCATTAAAGCCTATCGAAACTAGATATGCCATTCATGATCTAGTGCTCGCGGCTGTTGATTTCACTTTTAGAATTTGGCACCATCATTTTTGAATGAGAAATTTGTTCTCTACCCCGATCATAAATCTTTGGAATATTTATTTTCTCATAAGAAACTTAATGTTGGCTAGAGTTCCTTGCATCTTATGATCTTGATATTCTTTTATTCCCGAAGGGGGAAATCGTGTTGTCAATGCCCTTTGTTGTAAGCAACAAGTGGTTGTTTCTTTGATGATGTCCGAACGGAATTATCTTTTTACCAAGTTCATCGGACGTTTTGATATACCTCGTTTTATTGAGCTTTATCTCATTCCTTTTATGGACTAGTGTCCGATGTTCTTTTATGGTGTCCGGTTCATCGGATGTACTGTTATTATACAACATCGATGTCCCGTCTTATCTGGATCAATGGATGTACCATTATTATACTACATCTTGTTCCAGTTTATCGGTTCATTGGACGTACCGTTTTTGTACTACGTCGTTGTTCCAAATTATTCGAGTTTCTTGTTTCTCGGGCGTACCGTTTTTGTACTACGTCGTTGCACCGGCTCAATTTTCTGTTATTCATGACGTTTTCTCACATCTTTCTACTACGGAAATGCCTTAGGGATTCCGATTTTTATTCTTGTAGCCGGTATTATTAAAGGAAGTGAAGTTTTACCAGATTTGACTTAGGAGTTATATTCTATTCGCATCATTGCTTTGGAGGTTGAGTGCCTTCGAAATAAAGATGTTCTTTTTGTGAGAGTTCAATGGTTCTCAAATCCTAAGGATTGCTCTTGGGAATCCAGAGAATTCACCGTGCGAACCCGTTCAGGCTTACTCTTTCATGCTCCTTATGGTGAACTTCCTATTTCAAATTTTCTTTTGTGTTGATATGCTTCTATGGTTTTACTTCTTATTTTCTTCTTAAATATTGCGAAGACGCAATTTCTTTAAGGAGGGGAGTCTGTAACAACCCACATATTTATCAATTGTATATTTAAATATTTTATTTAAATATTTTATCGTTCATCGAATTTTGGTCCGAAAAGCTACTTTTTGCAGACAGTCGAATTAGGACTCGAGACCCCTCCCATTGAGTTCAAAATGCCGTTTGCAACCTTTTTGAGTATAAACATTGATATGTTTGGAGCTAGCTAAAAATTTGACCTTTTTCACTTTGGGTTTGGGTTCAGCCCACTAGCCAACTTAATACCCAAATCTGAACCACTTCTCCCCATTAACTCTCTACTTCCTCCTCTTTTCAGTTCTAAAGCAAATGGTGGAAGAGAATGGGAAATAGAAATCCAAAACGCTAGTTCATTTGCAAATTCCAAGATCTAGCTCCAAATTCTAAGAGAACCCATTGGTAAGCATCCTCTTCATCTTCTCCAACTCTTTCTCCATTCCATTTCAGAAAATTCCTAAACCTAACATCGGAAATATTTTACTTGTAAGCTTAGATTGAAGCTTCTTGAGTTGTTATTGAAGAGGAATTGATCTTAGCTTATTTTAAAAGCTTCTCCTTCATTGATTTGGGTTCAAAGGTGAGATTTTTATCTCACATCTATGACTATAATTATCTTTGGTTGTTGGGTATGAATTCCTAACACTTATTCATGTGCATTTTGATTTGGATTGGTTTTGTGAATATTCCAATTTTTGGGTTTTTAAGTCAAATTTGTGTGAAAATCCTTTTATGGATGTTTGATCATGCTTTGGATGATGCATCGAGGAGCATATAGCGCCGGGTTGCCGATTGGCATAAACCCTTAGAGCCAATGTTCGTCCGGTTGCATTTTGGAAGAGTTTGCTCTTCATTTGGATAGGCTGAAAAACAGCCCAGGCATGATTCAGTCGACTGAAATCTCTGTTCAGTCGACCGAATTTGGAACCCAAAAGTTTCCAGGCAGGGTTTAGTCGACTGAAAATCTCTGTTCAGTCGACTGAACCTGGAAATAGAAAGTTTCTAGGCAGGGTTTAGTCGACTGAAAATCTCTGTTCAGTCGACTGAATCTACGGTTTAGTCAACTGAAAATCTTTGTTTAGTCAACTGAATTTGCTATTTCAGCCCACTTTGCCTTTGGGGTTGAATGTCCAATTTGAATCGATTCGTGATGATCCTATTCGTTGTTATCATTTATTACGACTTTGATGACTCCTTTTGAGGGATTTTTGAATATCCATTTCGATGGATTCTTTATCGGTTTATTTGGATTTGATTCACATCTTCGTATGTGGATTTCAATGATTGATTGTTTCTACAATCATTTTTATGGTTTGTCACTTTAAAAATATAGAGGTGGGGCGTCACATACTTACCCTTTTGTCAAATCAACTATGACCATTTCTTTGGAACATTTCTAGATTGAATCTCCATAACTAAAGTTTGAACATCAGTTTAACATTGACACATTATAATCAATATCAGTCTGGGAAGTTTAATTCGTACACTCTTTACAAGGAGTTCGTTGTTTCTATAAACGATTCTATGGTATTTCATAAATACTCAAGAACACTCTAAACTATGATTTAGTGATATTAATTTGGATTTGATATTTGCTTCATGCATCAAATACATAGGCACAATGTACAATATTATGGACAATACAATATGTATGATGATTTCTATTTGTAAAGCATAAAGAATCCATCTTAGATGTTCCTTATTAAACATTTTAATAAGGCACCTTTGCATAGCTTTTGGGACATTCCCAACATACTATATGCTTAATATAAAAGAAATAATTTACAAATCTAATGTCGAGTATTAAACTACCAAACTATTACTAATTTTAACAAAGTACATCGTTAACAATCAGTAGTATATTATTTATTTTTAGTTTAGAGACATCTAGGTACATTTTAGTGGTTCTTTCTCGTGGATGCACATTTCCTTTGCATTTTATCCGAAAATTAAATTATCTAATGTTCCTACCAAATCGTAACTACCCCGGTCGAGATTATCTAGAATCTAAATTTTAAAATATGATTTAATTAACTTTGATTAATTAATTGAATGAATTTTGGGGCATTTTTGTAACGACCTAAGATTTTGGTAGTTTAGTTTTGAATATTTAATTTATTTTAAATGTTGAATTTGAATTATTAATTGGTTGTGAATATGGAAGAATCGGTAAAACAGTTTATAATTTCAAATATAGCGGTTAAACATATTCGATGAATAGTAATTAATGTTTTAAATTAGGGTAATAGGTGAACCTGGGAATAAATCGACATGGAAATGATTTCTAAAATTTATTTAAATCCTTTTTGAATTAGAATTGTAATATATACTTTTAAATGGAATTAAAAGGCAATAAGTTAAAGTTTGAAATTATATATTAATTTAATAGTGAAATTTAATATATATAAATATTGTAAATAATCAAATTTTGATTTAATATGAATCGGAGTGGTTTCTAATATGATATAAATTCTATTTGATTTACAATGGATTTAGTAAAATTTTAAATGATTTCGACGATTTTGAAAATTACTTGATTTAATCGACAAGTTAAAATAGCCTTTCGGAAAGAGTCTTCAAATTAGACGAACCTATTCCATTGGATCCGTAATAATGTATTATTACTGGATTTCAAATTTCATAGCATTTGAAATTACCGTTTGGTCGTACGGGACAGAAACGCGTTGAGATGAACATCAAAATTTTAATATTTAAATTCAATTCAAAAGGCTATCTTCTATATATGATCGAATTAGGCTACAATACACATTCCATTGTGTTCGAAATAGGGGTAAAACATTATAAACGCTAGGCTGTACGTCTCGTTTGGAGTTCGTTTGAAAAAAACACGTTAAAATGGAAAATAATATTAAAATAATATTGTATATGTGTGTATATATTGTTTCAAACAGTAAACCCTTGCCTAAAATACACTTAGCCGCCGGTTTCTTTTTAATAGCCGAATATTTTCCTCCTTCCACCCTCGATCTCTCCTCATCCACACAATATCGGGCCATGACTTCAACTAGGATAATGTCGAGCACTATGAGATCTTCACATCCAACGGTCGAGATTGTCGATGGTGGTGTGGAGTTGTCGGAATCGGCTCGAGAAGGTCGCGACTTCGAACATGAATTTCGATGCACAAGGGGTGCCGAGATCGACCGCGTGTGGCCATGGGCAGAGGCAAGCATGGCACACGTGTTGAAGGTTTTGGATCATTGCCCAGTCGTCGTTCAGGAGGAGCGGCGATCGTCCTTTTTACGTGACTGTTGGGTTTCAAAACCTTAGAGCGTGCGTTCGAACGAGGAAGAGAGGGTAAGAAAATCTACGGCCTTAATTTCATCTTAGGAATCAACGGCCAGATCTAGTATTTTATAATAATAATAAAAAATCTATTTATATTAATTTATATAAAATCTTTGAAATAACATATCTCTTCCATATGAGGTCGGAATCGGATGAAACAAACGACGTCGGAATCACAGCGATGAGCACTATATGCTGGGGAAGATTTGGAGACATTTGTGAAATTTTTAGGTTAAATCGAACGTGTTTGATTTAATTTCAAACTGGAATGTTGGCAACGTAAAAATCAAGGTGAGTTAATCTCACTCAATTTTGGACTGCTAGTGGTTAACTTTAAATAGTTAAAATTAATAAATTATTGATTGGTTTAATTGATGCATTCTTATCAGTTGGATGTGATATTATATATAGCAGTAAATATATATATGTTAGAGTGTTTGATATCCCCACATATATATAGCGGACAGGCCCTATGTGCCCCGCATAATAGCGGATGACCCTATATACCGCGATATTCCACCTCGAAGTGGAATTGGTATTTTTATGTTGTGCTAACATCTTTGAATGTAGGGAAACAGGTTGGAGGGATCCAACTGGATCTCTCAAAATGTTTAATTTATTTCATATATAGTGATATATGTTCTGTGAAAATAATCTGTGATAGATTAATGTGGGATATATATTGGTTAGATGCTATGGTTGTTTTGGACTTGCTTTTGGTATTTTTAAATACCAATAAGATAAGGTTTGAATTTGGAAAAGAAAATTTAAGGGATTTTTGAAGTGAATTGCTATAAAGTATTTTGGGTTAATAAATTGGATAAAATAAATGGATTGAATTTGTACTTAACAAATTCAGGATATTGTAGACATGGATTTTTGGAATAAAGGTATATAAAAAGGATTTTAAAATATAAATGCTTAAAGTGTACTTGTTTAAATAAAAAGGGTTAAAATTAGAATTTTTAATACTTTTAAGATAGAAGTAAATTTGGAAATAAGTATAAAATTGATTATACTGGAACTTCAGTAGGATTTCCAAATTTACGGAATGGAATTGGAATCGGGAAATTGCACTTGTTTTGAAAAGAAGATTTTAAATTATTAATTTGGCGATTTTATAAGTGTTAAAATATTCTATAAAATTAGTTATTTAATTATTTTAAAATGTTTAAAACATATTTATTATTAATTAGTTATTTTATAATGATTTTTAAGGATTTATTCTTATTGAAGCAATTGTCAGCAATTTATTTTAAAGGATAAATTATTAAATATTTATATGGCTTTGTATAAATACTTTTATTTAAGTATGTCTGCCTGGATTTAACTTGAAATTCATTTTGGAACTTATGAATATTATTTAAAGATAATTTTTAAATAAGGTTTTCGGAAAGTAATGGCATACTCGTATGGCGTAAATCGGAGGCAGCGAGTGCTTGTAGCTAAGTCTTTAATTTCCTTGGGATAAAAACGTAACCATTGAGCTACGATCCATGGTTTGATACTGCAGTGGTACTTTCCACATTTATTTTCTTTAAAGGGGGTTTTAATATTTTCGAAAAAAGATACTTTATGAATCTACCGAACTCGATAAGGTAAGTGTATATTTTTGGATAAAGAGATTTAATTTATTTAAATTTAAATTTAAATTTAAATGAAGACTTGGTGCTTTTGGTGAAATTGAAGTATTTGGTTGAATTGATTATTTAGTTGATATTTAAATAACCGACTATCAAATCTAGATCGAAATATAACTTTGGAAATATCTAGAAGAGGTATGAGGATTATATGGTATGGTTACTGCTCGAGGAGCAATACTGTACGTATAAACTCGTTCGTTCTTCTAGGACATTTATAAGGAAATCCGTCCAAAAATGGTTAAGAGATGAACTCCGATCTTATTCTCGTCTGTTTATTTCCTAGAGAACCATGGTTGAGTTTATTGGAAATAGTGAACTATGTTTCGAAGAGACCGGGATCGGATTTGTGATCTGAAAACCACTTCAATCCAACGAGTACGTTTTCGTAATGAAGACAAGAACGTGGAGTCGAAGATGGAGCAGTGAAGTGCAAGGGCTAATCGCTGCTAGTCCTGAAGGTGGCTCCAAAATGGATGTAGTAGGTATGGTGCCTTCGGTTTCGTTTGGACTGGGAACGGACTTGTATGGATGAATGCAACTAGCACATTGTCATTGGAGGACAATGAGCACTCTATGTGAATATTTCTAAAAAGATAATCGTAGCCTCTAGCCTCATCAATCGGTAATGACTGAAAATCAAGGGGGATGCAGCAAGGCTATGTGGGTCGCACCCAAGTAGGGTATGCTTATCACCTTTCTAGATGACCTCGGATATTATTACCATGTGTGAAGGGAGCTCGAAAATGGTGGGAACACCCAAGGTAGTAGCATATTAGGTCTATCTAGGTTAGGGATAGTCCAGTCTTATATTGGCAGGGACCGATAGGTTCGATCTTGGTATAGTGTTTCTAGACATGTACTGTGATAGGTGGTACCCCGGTGCCTTGTCATTCAGATGGAATCCATTCTCTAATACGTGCCTTACGGTTTTGATTGTAGAGCCTAGTATTGAAATGAATAAGTTTTTGTATTTAGACACAATTATAATATCAGAGGATTTTGATATGAAATGTTTTAGTTATCATAGGTTAAACCCGTCGTGTTTATTTATGGCTTCGTCCTACGAGATACCTTCGGTTTTTAAAGGATCTTGAAACTTCAATAATTTAAATTGAGTGTGTTTTCTTATGCTGGTTTTGCAGTCTGACTCGGGTGTTATTTTATTATAATGCTTGGGTCAGACCGAGCATTATAGGTTTAGGATTGGATACTATGGAGCTCAGGAGAAGAGCCAGAGACCGAGACGTACTCTCGTACTTGTTTATTTCCATTGCAGTGTTGTTTGAAATTGCCAACAGTTGTGAGGACAAGATGTTATAACTATCTAGGATGGTAATTATTGATTTGTGTACTTGATGTGAGATATGTATATTACAGTTTTTCTTTGTGTAAAGAATTATTGATATTATATTTTTTTTTGTCCGTTGTGAGATTCTGTTTTGTTAGTATTCTTCTTCTACCTACTTTCTTTCCCCTTAATAATCTGTCCTTCCCACACTCGATCATTTGGCATGTTATATGGTGAGCGTATTTATGTCGATTTTCGAGGGTTGTGAAGGGCGGGTCGTCACATGTGGTACCAAAGCTTAGATTGGCGGTATACCTAGACTTTGGTGGGGTTACTCATTAGAGATAGAGTCAGTAGTGCTCTAGAATGCGTTGAGTGTGTTAATAGCTATGAGTGCGTAATTGTTAGTGAATATAAAATGTTTTATATTGTATTGACTTATCGGTTGAGTGTTTATGAATCCTAGTCGGTATAGGAAGTACAATCGTATCGGCCGGGGCTCCTAAACTCTTAAACAAGGTAAACCGACATAGTATTGTTTTAAAATGGGTAAATGAAATGGATTTACCCAAAATTATATTTTGATATAAAAGAGATTATTTTCTGAACTATTATATATGTTTGGAATGTTGGTTGCTAATATTATAATCAAATAAGATTATAAAATTTGAAACGGTTATATATATATATATATATATATATATATATATAACCAAATAGAAATTGTGTAAGAATGGTTTATACAAAGGATTATAACTAAAGTTTGATCTAAACCAGAATTTAATTCCCAGAAAATTTTAGGAAAATGTTTTAAATTGGGTTTGAACTAAATGGTTGGGAATTTTTAAATCTTAGGAATTTTTAATTAATATTGGGAATTTTGCAAATGTTTTCCAAAGTGGATTGAAGGGAATGATGGAGTATTATTTTGGAAATATTTTTAAATAGAAATTGTTTTAAAGTGAGCTTTGGAAGTAAGCAAGCACTGAACTCACTTCATTCGGTAGAAAATAATCCTGGTGATGACGGCCACATCATTGGTATTCATTTTTTGATTTCTAAGTGATGGATTGCTGCCATGGGATTGGTTAATGATATTTGTTTTGGATTTTTTGATAAACAAAGTTTGTTTTAGAAATTCCAAAGGGAAACTGTTTTTGGGAAAACCTAGGGGTTTTGAGATTTCAGAAGAATGATTTGATATACCAAGGGGATATATATGTATCCGTGATATCAAAAATGTTGTGAAATAGGGCCAGACGATTTAATTCTGTGGTTTCTACTTAAAAGGTTTGAAAGTCAAGAAAAGTCAGTATTGAACTTATAATTTGAAGTTGATATAGGTAAGAAAGGAAAATCGAGACGTATTATCGTGCTTGTTTATTTCCTCTGCAGTGTTGTTTGAAATTACTAGCAGTTGTGAGGACAGGATGTTATAACTGTCTAGGCTAGTAGTTATTGATTTGTGTATTCTGATATGAGATGTGTATATTATAGTTTTTCTTTGTGTAAACTATTTGATAATATATATTTTTCTATCCGCTGTGAGATTCTATTTTGTTAGTATTCTTCTTCTTCTACCTACTTTCTTTCCCCTCAACAATTTATCCTTCTCGTACTCGCTCGTTCGACATGTTATACGATGAGCGTATGTATATCGATTTTCGAGGGTTTTGAAGGGCAGGTCGTCATAATTTGTAAATTTTCGTATTTCCACATTTAAATGGATTTGGAGTTTAATAAATTGGAAATTTAATGAATTTTATTTTTATGCTATTTAACTCTTATATTTAATTATATGAGAATAATTTTAGAGAAAATGAGTAAATAAACTATAAAATAATTTTATTGGTTGAAATATAGTTCTGTATTAATGGTTCATTTTATTAAAAATATAGAGAATGACTTTTTTTTATAAGTTGTAATTAATTTTGATAAAATATTTCAATATCGATAAAAGTGAGATTTGACATGTTAGTGGCGGAAATTTCAAAAATAAATGTTAGTTTAATTAGAATGTTATTTTAATTAAATCAGTACGTAGAAAGTGTTAAAATGAAACAAAATAAATAAGTAATACTTTGGTTTTGAAAGAATTCGCAACACTTCGCTAAATCCACATTCTTTACCCCTTAGCCCAAAACAAAAGAAATAAAAATCAGAAAACATACGTACATCATTTCTCACTTCTTATTTTTATCTAAAATCTAGAAACTTAAATTTCTCCAAGGACAAAAACACAAAATCCCCAAATCTGCGAATTAAAGAGTGAAATCAAAGGGCATAGGAGATTCTAAGCTCTAGTCATCCCTTCCATGTTTGCTTAGGTGAGTTTATCTCACGATTTCTAACCTTAGATAAATGATTGCTGCTGTTATATGATTATGGTTGAATTTGAAATGTATATGATCTCAATATGTTTATGAATTCATTGTATAATTGAGTTGAACTTGCTATTTACTGAAAACCACCAAATGAAATCATGAATTTCGTCCAATTATACATGTCTATATGCATGCATGATTACGTACTCGGTACCTTTGATCGTTAGAGAAGTAACATAGGTAGAATGAGCGAAAATGGATCGATGGAAGGTTATTGGAATATTCTGGACGTGAGCCCATGGGAGCCAACCATGGACTGATTGATCGAATCGGTGCACCAGTTATAGCCTGAACCTGACATCCAGGCTACGCTCTGCTATTTCCCGATCGTCCTGTACGTCATTTTTTTACCCAGTCGAATTTCAAATGATTGCTAAATTTTAATGCTGCATTTAATACCAGTTTCATTGATATTTTCTAGATTTGTGATTTGTGAACTATTGAATTCATTTCGTTTTTTATACCGTAGAGATCATTCTATGGATCTTAGGAGAATTACACACTTTGAAGCACATTTTCAACCTGGATTTACAAACGATTGACTTTTAAATCCAATCATTTTATACAAAACTATTTTTGTACCAATCTAATTTGTGTGTGTATATATATATATTCATACAAGGAATTTTATTATTACACACACATATGCTATTCATTTTCATATGCTTTTGAAATCTTTTGGAATGATATTTTGAACAGATTACTTATATATATCCAAAACAAACAAGTATTTTAAAAGTGGTTTTAAAGGAGAAATATTTTCATAAAATTGCAAGTCATCGATCGAATGAGAAATTTATTTAAACGGCTAAACAAAATGAGTGGTATGGAACGGTTGCATTTGTTTTACCGATTAACTCCTGAACTTGTTTGACTGAACCATTATTACCCACGAGTGGGGTTTGCTACTGGATAGTAAACGGTTGGCTAAACTTGTGTGGTATGGGACACCTGATCATTATCTATTCGATTTCTATATAAAAGTGTTCAACACTTTTCGACAAATTTATGACTCACCTTTGATGTTTATAGGACTTGTTCCTATTTGATAATTATAGGTCTTTACCTATCTTGATGTTTGTAGGATTTGTTCATATTCGATGTTTATAGGTTTTGTATCTATCTTGGAGTTCATAGGTTTTATACCTATTTCGATATTTATAAGTCTCGTATCTATTTTGATGTTATAGACTTATACGTCTATCTTGGAGTTACGTGCATATAGGTGAATGTATTTCATTAATCTTGGAGTTTGGCACCCCTTCCCCTTATTTATGAGATTTTTGAATTTCTATTTTAGAGATTTCTAGATTTATCATTATTGTACTATCACCAAATCATTTTGGATGTTTTTGCTTTTAACAAGCTATTATGAGTTTTTCTATTTGCTGATTTGAAGTTATCGATGCATGTTTGATATTTGTTGATATATGCTTAAAATTAAGATCTAGAGTACTTTATTTATCATTTAGTTTTTCTAACACGTTTATCTTAGTCTAGACTGACCCGTTTCTTATTTTTATAATGCTCAGGTCATACCAAGATATTTCGGGTCCTTAATCTTGAGGCTTTAGAGTGGATCCTACTTATTAGCTAGTAGTCCTCTTTTGTCACCCTATGTATATATTTGACATTATATAGTATCTTGGGTTGATATTAGACTCCTTTTGTGTGTGTACTCATTTTGAGATATAACACATCGTATATGTGAATCTACATCTTGTATCTGTTATATGTCGGTTCAGACTTGCATCTATTACATTCCGTTGTGACTGGTCTGATATTCTATGATCTATATATTATTATATATTGTTTTGAATTTTTATTATATCCTCGGTAGTTTTCTTTAGCCTGATTTGCATACGTCGATTCCACCTGATTGTATAGCATATTAATTGATGTGTCAATGCTCGATTAAAGTAAAATTCACGGGTGGTCACTCCTTGCCAGCCTTATTCTCTACACTGGCCGACAATATTGCTTTGTAATATCCTCTATTAATATGGGTCTAGGAGTGGTACCAAAGCTAGGTTCAGAACAAATTGATATTACAGATGCGAATTATGGATTAGGCAAGTGTTAGGAATCGTCCCATAAGTTTTAATGAAGTATACTCCTTTGTGTTTGTCTTTGAAAGTCCTAATATCATATCATATGACTCTTGAATAACCTTTTATCTTATTTTATTCCTTTTAGAACCTAAGATGGTTGGTGGTAGACCACCTACTCGTTCCGTTTATCAGCAGTCCAATGGCCCTCCTCCTGATGAATTATTTTTTTCCGCCGAGCATATTATGGAACTCGTTAGGAATGCTTAGCCTGCCAGACTGCCTCTAGATTCTTCTTCTTGCAAGTCGGGTTTTGCACGTATATGTAGTGATTTTTCACATCTTAGTGGAAAGCACTTTATAGGTTCTAAGAGTATGATTGAGGTGCGGCCATGGCTCAGGACATGTGAGTGGATATTTTCTCATATGGGTCTTGATGATCAACAGAGGATTAGATAGCTTCCAGTCATCTCCAAGAACGAGCTCTTGATTAGTATGAGCTTTTTATAGTGGAGGTTGATGAGTCGACACTTTCTTTAGCATAGTTTAGGGGACGATTTGAGTTGAAATTTGTTCTCGAATTGGAGAAAACCTCGTTAGCTAAGAGGTTTATTAAGTTGAAGCAAGGGAAGTCTTCTGTAGCGGAGTATATGTCGACCTTCAATGCCCTTTCGAAATATGGGTACGTGCGCATAAGTACTCACTAAAAAAGAATCAAAGATTTATAGATGGTCTGAAGAAGCATCTTAAGAAGGCATTGATGTTGGAATTGATGGTTTTTTTGAGAAGTCAGTTGATTCGGCCCTTAAGCTTGAAGCTGTCAAAAAGGATAGTAGTGAGGAAGATGTAGCAGAGAAGAAAAGCTTTCATCCGAAGAAGAAGCAACCATTCAATACGTTGAAGTCCTTTAATCCAAATAAGAAGATCAAGAAGCAAGGTTCTAGTTCACTCCATCATACCCAACTAAGGAGAGTGCTTCAATTGTGGTTCTAGGGAGAATTTCATTAAGGATTGTCCTAAAGCTCCTATTTGTAGTTATTTCAAGAAGGAAGGTCATCTGTAGCATCTTATCCCCGAGCAGCTCAAGTCTTCACTTCTAGGAAGCTTAGTGTTGTGCAAACTTCTGCTGGGTCTTCTCAGCATCAAGATATATCTTCTTCCGTTCTTTAAAGTGTAATTGTCTTTCGGAACCTTCCTATTTTGGTTTTCCTTGATACAGGTGCATCTCACTCATTTGTATCGAAGGAAATTGTTGATGTTTTATCTTTGGATGTTATGTGCTTAGTGACTTCATAGAGAATTGCGAATTTCTCGATCGATTTGTTCTTATATTCATTGATTATATTCTTGTTTATTCTAAATCTGAGAAACAGCATATGGACATCTCGAGATTGTTTTGGAGACACTAAGGAAGAATTGGTTGAAAGCCAAATTTTCTAAGTGCCACTTTGGCAGAGGCAAGTGAAGTTCTTAAGGCATGTAGTTTCTGAAGAAGGTATTTCTGTTGATCCGTCGAAGATTGAAGCTATTCAAAATTGGAAGAGGCCTGAGAGTGTATCAGATATTCGTAATTCTCTTGGATTGGTGGGTTATAACCATCAATTCATAAACGAGTTTTCCAAGATCGTCTTACCTCTCACTTCTTTGACTAGAAAAGAATTAAGTATATTTGGTCAGATAACTGTGAAGCTTCTTTGCAGAAGTTGAAGGAACTCCTTTCTAACACTCCAGTTTTTATGGTTCCTAATGGGAATGAAGACCTCATCATCTACACTGATGCTAATAGGATTGGTTTTGGTGCTATTCTTATGCAAAGTGACCATGTTGTTGCTTTTGCTTCAAGGTAGTCGAAACCGAATAAGGTGAGATACGCCACTCACGATTTGGAGCTCGCAGCTATAGTCTTTGCTTTAAAGATTTGGTGTCACTGTTTGTTGGGTGAAAGATTTTGCTTTCTACCAATCATAGGTCGTTGAAGTACTTATTCAGTCAGAAGAAGCTTAATATGCAACAATGGACATTACTCAAATTCCTCGCTTCCTATGATATAGATATTCAATGCACTCCAAGAAAGAGGAATCTAGTAGGGAATGCTTTAGTCATAAGCAACAGGCTATTGTTTCTTTGATATTAGCTGAGTGGAAGATCTTGAGATTCTATCTTCTTGTGAGATTAGAGGTAATATTCGTGATTCTAGTTCTTCCATCTTGTTGTTTAACTTGGAGGCCCGTCCTTGTCTTTTAGATCGGATCGCGGAAGCCCAAAAGCGTGATCCCATTCTATCTTATCTTTTTCAACAGTGTAGTGGTGTTTTCCGAAGTGATAAGTTGAAAGATTTTTTTATTAATGCTCGTGGTTGTATTTGCAGAAGTGGTCGGCTTTTAGTTCCCGATGATGGTGATCTTAGAGAGATATTCTTGAGGAGTGTCATCGCTTTAAGTATAATATTTATCCAGTAGTAGCAAGATGTATGTCGGTGTGAAGCATCTTTATTATTAGGAAGTTATGAAGCAGGACGTGGTAGAGTTGGTGAAGCGTTGTTTGACTTGTCAGCTTGTTAAAGCTGGGCATTAATGCCTCAGTGGTCTTTTGCAAATATTGGAGGTCCTGATGTGGAAATGGGACCATGTATTATGAGCTTACTTTCATAAATTCATAGTTAAATCCTCTTCTGTATCGATCTTGTATTGATCGTAATCCAATTCTTCCTTTTTCCTTTTCAGGTTTCCATGGACTTCTTCGACAGTCTTCCTCGTTCGAGGGCTGATCATTGTAGCATATGGGTAATTGTTGATTGTTTGACCAAATCAGCCCACTTTATTCCTATTAATCCAATCGAACATCTTCTCATCTTGCTAAGATCAATGTTAAGGAGATCATAAGAGTTCATGGCATCCCTAGTGCCATTTTTTATGACTGGGATCCCTTGTTTACAAGCGGATTCTGGAGGAATCTCTAGAAAGCTTTGGTTTAAAACCTTAATTTTAGCACCGCCTATCAACTTAAAATAGATGGGTACACGAAGAGAGTGAATAAGATTTTGGAAGAATTACTTCGTGCTTATATTCTCGACTTGGTGGGAGTTGGGAAGATCATATCTACCTTGTGGATTTTGCGTACAACAATAGTTTTTGGTCTAGTATCATCATGGCTCCATTCGAGGCCCTTTAAGAAAGGCCGTGCCGATCACCTTCTTGTTGGCTTGAGTCTAGGGAGAACCTTATTTTAGGCCCTGAATCTATTCGTGAAGCTTCTGAGAAGATTGATCTTATTTGACAAAGAAAGAAAGAGGCATAATGCACGCAAAAGTCCTATGCAGACAATAGGAGAAAGGCCTTGGAACTCTTTGAAGGAGATTGAATCTTTATTCATGTATCTCTATGGAAGGGTGTGATGCGAGTCAATCATTTCAGAAAGTTGGCTTCAAGATATATTGGATCACATATTATCACTGAGAGCACTGGCCCTGTTGCTTATTGGGTATCTCTTCCTACCCAGTTCTCCGGTATTCATAATGTATTCCATGTTTTTCAACTTCGGAATTGTCTTCATGATTCATATTATATTCTTAAGCCGAGAATTATCAAGGAGCTTGAGATTTCACCCGACCATACTTATGAGCAGAGACCTATTCATATTATTGCATTGGAGGTTAAACGCCTTTGAAATAAAGCCGAAAGCCCAATGGTCTAGCAATCCAAAGGACTGTCCGTGGAAGACTAGAGAGTTAATTGAGCGTATGCATCCGAAAATCCTTTCTCATGCTCAGTAGCAGTGAGACTCTTGTTTTAAATTATTTCGTACTTATGATTTTTTTATCCTCTTTATTAGGTGCACCGTTGTAATGTTATCGACTTTCCTCGAAGGAAAATTGTGGGGATGTAATTTTTATAAAGCGGTCTGTAACAACCTCGATCGAGATTACCTAGGATCTAAATTTTAAAATATGATTTAATTAATTAATTGAATGAATTTGGGGAACTTGTAACTTTTTGTGTTTCCAAATTAAAATGGATTTGGAGTTTAAAAAATTGGGAATTTAATGAATTTTCTTTTTATGCCATTTAACTCTTATATTTAATTATATGAAAATAATTTTGGAGAAAATGAACAAATAAATTTTATGAAAACAATTTCATTGGTTGAAATATAGTTTCTATATTAATGGCTCATTTTGTTAAAAATATGCAAAATGACTTTTGTTTTATAAGTTGTAATCAATTTTGATAAAATATTCAATATTGATAAAAGTGAGATTTTGACATGTTATTTATATCATGGAAATTTTAAAAATAAATATTTGTTAAATTAGAATGCTGTTTTAATTAAATTAGCATGTATAAAGTGTTAAAATGAAACCCAACAAAATAGTAACACTTTGGTTTTGAAAGAATCAGCAACATTTGGCTAATGGATCCACATTTTTTACCCACTTAGCCCAAAACAAAAGAAATAGAAATGAGAAAACGTATGTGCATCATTTCTCACTTCTCATTTTTATCTCAAAACTAGAAACTTAAATTTCTCTTAGTGTAAATAAAACCCTAAAACCCCAAATTTGCAAATTAAAGTGTGAAATCAAAGGGTTTTCAACCTATTTTAGTGTGTTTTGACAAAAGGTAATCTCCGCTATCTATCTATGCATCGATTTAATGATTTATTTTAGTTTTTGATTTTTGAATTTTGATCAATTCCCATCCATTTTGTGTTCATAACCTAGGTTGAGGTTGAATTAGGAAGGCATAGGAGATTCTAAGCTTTAATCTTCCTTCTGGGTACGTTTAGGTGAGTTTATCTCACGATTTGAAGCCTTAGATAAATTATTGTTGCTATTATATGATAATGGTTATATTTGAAATATATGTGATCTCGATACGTTGATGGGTTCACTATATAATTGAATTGAACTTGTTGTTTATAGAAAACCACCATATGGAAGCATGAATTTTATCCAATCATGCATGTTTATATGCATACATTACTACCTATTCAGTACCTTAGATCGTTAGATAGCAACATAGGAAGAATGAGTGAAAACAGATCGATGGAAAGTCACTAGAACTGCCTGGAGGTCAACCCAGGCTAGCCAATCGATGGACTGGTTGGTCAAACTAGTACACCAGTTGTAGCCTGAACCTGACATCCAGGCTACGCTCTGGTATTTCCAAATAGTCCCATATGTCACTTGTTTGGCCTGTTGAATTCTAGAAGTTGACTGCTAAATTTTAATATTGCATTTAATACCATTTTCATTAATATTTTCTGGATTAATGATTTGTGAATTGTTGAATTCATTTTGATGTTTTATGCCGTAGAGATTGTCCTTTGGATCTTGGGAGAATTACACACTTTGATTCACGTTTTCAAGCCGGATTTACAAATGAGAAATTTATAAATCTAATCATTTTATGAAAAACTATTTATGTACCGATCTAACATACATACATACATACATATATATATTCTTACAAAGAATTTTATTAGTATATATACTATTCATTTTCATATGCAATGTCTTTAGAAATGTTTTGGAATAATAGTTTGAAAAGCTTACTTATATACACATACATACATACATACATACATACATACATACATATATATTTCCAATATAAACATTATCTTAAAAGTGTTTTAAAAGAGAAATATTTTCATAAAATCACATATCATTGATCGAATGATAGGTTGATTTAAATGGTTAAATAAAATGAGTGGTATGAAATGTCTGCGTTGTTTTACCGATTAACTCTGGGATTTTTTCGACTGAACCATTGTTGCACACGAGTAGGGTTTACTATTGTTTAGTATATGGTTGGGTAAACCCATGTGGTATGGGACATATGTCGTTATCTATTCAATTTCTATATAAAAGTATTTACCACTTTTCGACAAGTTTATGACATGCCTTTGATGTAAAAAATATGAACAACTTCTGACGGCTAGAAACCTGTTTATCGATAAAATGATTTTCGATCACATTATCGATATTTTTTCAAAGTATTTATTTTTGTAAACATTTTTTCAAAATAAGTCTACCATTATTACTTATGATTTTGAAGGGATCTAACAAGATTGTTAAATCATTTTAAAAACATTAAATTCAAGACTTAAATATTTAAATATTTCAGATATTTTAATATGAAATGTTCGAAATTCGTCATTGCATTCTTCCTTACTTAGAATATTTCATCCTCGAAATTCCAACACAAGCAACAACCACATAGAAATACTTAACAATATTCAATTATTTACAAAAAAACTCATGGTTCGCTCAAGTTTAAAATCCTCTTATCGCACAAGGATGATAAACAACCTACTAAGCACGTTGTGCACTCAATAGCCTTAGGTTGATACTTAGTAGGACATCTTGCTACCTCATTCTAAATCGAAGATTCCTCACCTAAACTCCCTATAAGCCAATCAAAACATAGTATGCATGTATTAAAGCTCATACGATGCATATGGACCATCCGTATGCAATATTTGATCTGATCACTTGCTCAAACATATAATTTCACTTTCTAACTAGTATAGATCACTTAGCCTCTCTAGTGCGAACTTCGATCAGGTTCTTTGACTAAAAACCTCCATTCACCATACAAAGCCCTATACTATGATAGAAAACTTTAGGATCTTATCAAGAATCTATATCAAGCGTTCATCGTTAAGAATCTAGTGAAAAATTCTTGTTCGGATCGATGTAAATCACCTCAAAAAACATGTACTTGAATAGTGGATCAAGAATTGTCATGCAAATAAAATGATCTACATGCAATTTACATATTTACCCTATTGGTTTCCGAGCTACACCAATATATTTTTTCATATTATTTTGTCTAAATAATATGTCATTTAATACTAAAATCATTTATGAAACATTTCATAGAACATAACTTCAAGTTTATATATGATGATAACTTAAGTTATACTCATGTAATATTCCATGACATCCTAAAAGTATATACAAAACATAAAATTCATTTTACTTAACAAGTATGTTCAAAACTAACATGTTTTAGCTTACTACCTTCTCAATTCAAATGTTATATAAACTCAACTTTTATACTTTCACTAAACTCTTAGTTTCAAATTCTATACGATTTGGAAGTTTCCAACTGTCTAAAATCATCAAAAATCCCATTTCATTTTAACAAATGAAAACTACCAAACCACGTATCATAACATGATACACATACCATACAATCTTAATGCATAGGCAACATGTGTCCATAAAATATTCTAGCAAATTTTCACTTACTTATTAAACACACTTTCCTCAAAAAGGGAAAACATGAAAAGTTCCAACATTTATTCTGGATTATGTCACTATCAATCGGGCACCCTGCATAGCATACATATAAAACTTTTACAAAAAGTTCATATCAACTTTCTTTTAAAGAAATACTTTAGAACCGAACACCAGGTTTTATTTCAAATCGTTTTGAAAAAAATAATACATAAATGTACCTTTTGTATAAAAAATCATACTTTCGGACTCAAATCTAAATCCATTTCACTAAAAAAACCTATAGTATGAAACCCCAAAATGAACTCTGATGATGTTGAAGGCATCACTAGAATTATTTTCAAGTGAAAGAAGTAAGTGCGGTACATCCTATTCATGCCTTTTGGACTTAACCAAAATCATTTCAAAATGGTACCAAATACTCGACAAATATTACTAAGTACCGTGATTCCGGTTTCATAAACCAATTTCTCAAATACTTACTTTTAAGTTACAACACTATTTTTTTCAAAAATCTTGAAAAATATTTTCAAAAACAAATAGATTTAGGTTCTCAAAACATCAGTTAAACCCTTCTTGTTTATAAATTATTTTTTATAAATATATAAAGTAACTTTCTTATATAGTATCTTTTCAGAAATGTTTATTTTACAAAAAATCTTATCTTTCTTTTATACCAAAATAAACATCTTTTAATAAATTTAACTTCTATAAAAGTTAACTTTTTAACCCAAAATTATCATTGAACGTCTTATAGTCAGACTCTGAAACTCAATTTACAAGGCATACGTTTCAATGCGCCTACAATTACTGTCTACCCAACCCATGTAGCTAAAAGGTAAAAGTGCCCATAAACTGGTCAAGCACAAATCAACAATCAGCAAACTATAGTTAATGCTCATAAACTGGCCGAGCATTACTAAACTAATTAACAAGGGATAATAGATAAACATCATTAATCCTTACATTAATTTAACTACACTTTAATAATTCAAACTTATATAAGTTACCTTATATAAGATCTTTCTTTTTCGTAGTTATAATCACCTTTAAGGTATGCATTTATAACAAAAACAAATGCGCTCTCATATGTATTAATTCATTCTAGGGTGTCCCTTATCTTATCTTTAATAACCCATACCTCACTAAACAAAGGTTCTCGCTTAATCTTCAATTCCGATAACATCTGTAGTGACCATCCTTTTCGACCCCCGAATGTCGACACTAATGCATCCATGGTACTCATGTGCTGAGCACCCAAGTGCCAGAAAGATGAATTGTTAGAGTAAAATAAAAAGAAAAATATATAAAACAAGAAAAAAGAGAACACAACATTAGAATCTCACGGCGAAACGATAATATATGATATCGAAAGAACTGTACAAAGGGTTACTTCGATATAGCAATTTTAAAGTGAAAAAACCTAAGTACTATAATCAATTTGGATTGTCATAACAACCTATCCTTACAAAAGATGATACATCAAATAGTAATGCAGCGGATATAAGAATACGAGGATAGGTGAAACATCTTGCTCCTCTTCTCATGCTTCAAAGAACATATGAGGAATTTATGGAAAACAAAAACCACGTGTCAGACGTAAGTCTGGTATGAAAAACTCAAGAAGTATGTGTACATCATATAACAGCACTTTTTAGACTGCATAGAATGCCACAACAGTTATCCCCTCAAAAGAACCACTATCTAATAGGCACATAAGGTGATATAATAAATAATATCTAGGGTGTAGAATATAAATCATATAACATAACTGGAATGGCTACATTGGTTGCATTCAACACCATATTAGAGGTACAATCAAAACTAATAAGGAATGTTCGCATAATGGATTTTTCATGGAGATCTCTTCAAAGAAGTCGAATCCAAACTCCATGCATAAGGATCAGAAACAACCTTTCGAGTACCAAATATCTCTAGATAAAATATACCATAAGGTAAACACAAGAGGCCCATCACCTGAACATAAACATAAACAACGTAATCCAAATATCATCACTCCCTCTTGGCTAACCATCGTTAAGTATCTCTAGAGGTGGAGTTGATAATACCCTGATGTGGGTTAGCTAAACCCCAGGTCATGCATCATACTCTCTCTTAGGCCATTCCTGATGTCGAGGTTACGTTCAGCATTTTTCATACGAGTCTTCATCACTCGAACAGAACATAAAACACTAATTGGATTCCTACATTTCGAATAGATATAGAAACTGCACATGGATTCTAGCATCTCAAAAAATTCCACTTCGAAGAGATAAAACACGAATCTCGGTCTTGAATTAGTTTTCAATAAGTAAAACACTTACCGATCCTGGTCTCTTCAAGACTGAATCGATGTATTTGGTTATTCGATAATTATGTGGATGATCAACTATGGAAACCAAATCTCGTATGCTTATCACATTTTCTATATTTTCATCTCACGCTATCCCTTAATCAAGAGTGTAGCTAGTAGGTTAGAGCTCTATTGCTCATATCCCAAAATTAACATCAATCTTGATTACCACAAATAGGCAAGCATACTTCATCGACTTTTAGTGCTAAGTGTACGACTAAATATTTTTTCATAAACGAGGAAAAATACAAAGCATGATCAAGTCACACAAGCACGATCAAGTCACATAAGCAACTTCTAATCATCTTTTTGTTTAATTAATCTATTATTAATTAGAACCACATTTATTAGTAAAACTTCTTTTATTTAATAAAATATTATTTATCAATTTCTACTATTCATTTATACTATTTCAATACTTCAAAAAGTATTCGTATACTAATCTCGAATGGTATGAGTATTATCCAGCCTTTTAACTAGGCAATATTCAAATAGATTGGATGAAATAAACATGGATATCATCAAGGCAGGTAGCCCAAAGATCGCCCAAGAGTCCAAAAATCAAGTGCAAACAGGACCACGGGACAAAGACTAAGCAAACACAAGAAGCAAAGCACAAGGATCCAATATTATGTTGGATTGGTACCAATCCAACATCAAGGATCGGTACCGATCCATAAGTCTTCCTCCAAGCTCGACTAACTCCTCCTACTCACTTTACTTGATGCTAGAAGCAAATTTCAGGTGTTATTTTGTCGATCCCATACAATTCTCAATCGATCTCCATGAGCACTCAAAATCAGCAACTTCATTCTTCCATAGATCCATCAATTGGACTCAGAAACTAGCTAATAATGATTCAAACAAGTTTGGAATCATGAAGCTAACCACCAATCAAGCCTAGACAAAGAATTCAAGACAATCAATTTAGCAATCTCGCGGATCCCAAGGATCGGTACCAATCCACATAAACTATTGAGTTGTCCATCTATTTAAATGGAGAATTAGTCGATACCGTGGAAAATGAGGTGAAGATCATGCTAGATTTTAGGCTACCTACGTCTATAAATAGAGGGTCGGGGCTCATTTTTATGGATCTTTTTGGCTCTTGCTTTTTTTACTCTAATTTCTTGTAATCATCCTCGAATTTATTTTGATCCGTAAGAACAACTTCTTCTAATCAAGTGATCCAAGTAATAAAACAACTAAGCGGACGTAGGCCAAGATTAGACGAACCACTATAAACGGTGTATGTTCTTTTCTTGTTCATTTTCATTTATTTCCTTCACTTTTTATTCTCTACACAATCAATTGGGTGTTTGTTCAATTTTTGGTTCAAACAATAAGTATATTCATAAATCATTAATAAATTTTTTTACTTAAAACCTTTGCTTTTTATATCTTTTCCAAAAGTTTCCTTATTTATAATTTTCTTCCAAATATCCATTTTAAAGATCTATGTATTTTCACAGATCCATTAAAAAGGTTTAAGAACAATGTTACTTAAACATTGTCACTACAAACCCAAAACCATTTCACTTATGCTTATCTTTAAAACATTCTTTTAAAGATCTATTTACATTTACAAGTATAATAAAAAAAGGTTAAAGATGAATGTTATTAACACATTGTCGTAACAAACCTAAAACCATCCCTACTTGTATCATCTTTAAAAACATTCATTTTAAAATCTAAGATAATATTTGATAAAGTTCGATGGTTGATTAATTGACTATCTGGTTAAAATAATTGCTTATACAAATCAATGTTTGTATACTTAACTCTTTTTTGATTTTCAACTTAACTATTCCTTGTCCAAGAGTAAAGCAAGGTAAGTTAGAGCATAGGTTGTATTAAAGTTGTACCTAGACGCTTCATTCTTGAATCTTACAAATAGATAAGTCTACTCATCGGCTTTAGTGTTAATTATAGTGTAAATGATTTCCATAAACACATAACAAACAGTAGACTGGCCTAATTTTGACATTTCCTGACTATGATTAGCCTATTTTTGACATTCCCGACTCAACTATTCCTCGTTCAAGAGGGAAGCTCGGTAGGTTAGAGCTCTATTGCTCTATCCCTACTTGACATCAATCTTAACTCTCAGAAATAGAGAAGCCTACTTCTTCGGCTTTTAGCATTAAGAAAAGTTAATTACCTTTTAAACAAGTAAGTAAACAACAAGATCAACACATTTTCAATATTCCAACTTAACAATTCTCATTCAAGTGGGAAGCCCGGTAGGTTAGAGCTCTATTGCTCCATCACTACTCGATATCAATCTTAACTCTTAGAAATAGAGAAGTCTACCTCGTTCGCTATTAGTCTTAAGCCTAGTCAATTACCTTTTTACAAACTTATATACACTTTAGAAATACTTGTAAACGTGTTTTAAATAACTAGGTAAAATATTTCTTGAAAATAACTAATTTATAATTTGATCAAAAACATGTTCATATTGTAAAACCTCTATGGTTTGAAAATAAATATACAATTATTAAAAATATATTTAAACTTCAAACCAACTTTAAAATACTTCAAAATAAGGTTTAAGACATATGTAAAGAGATAAGAGAAAAATAATTTAAATATCATTGTTAAACACTTAAAACCATAGGCAACTTACTACAGCACTTAAAAATGTTTTTAAAAGTCCTTGTTAAAAACAACATTGAAAAGTATTATCTTTATGACTACTTTTAACCAATCAAACAAATGATTTAGGACTTGAAATTTTATACTAAGTACTTAAATACTGGATAGAAATCCTTAAGAGTATCGTCTTATTTATTTATAAAAATTCTCGAAATCAAGGAATTCGGAAGTGCACTTACAATGAATATTCTCGCTTCAAACACTTTCAAACTTACTTTAATTTAACATACAAGCTAAAAAACATATAGACATCATGTAAAGGCCATGCTCCATGTTTAAGAGGGTAATAGATGTGATGCTATACAATATAATGTTATCTTTTGCTTTAAAAAGCAAGAGGGGTCCAAAATTTATAACTTTAATTAGTTAACGTCACTTTAACTTTATACTTTGCACACAACATATATACACACTTAAAAAATATTCAAACAAGATAGTGAGATAACTCGCTTATATCCATGCCAAAAACATTCTCAAGCACATCCAAACTCAAGGACATTTCCAACAATCACCAAACTCCTAAAAATCCAACCTTTAGTACTTCCAAATCAAACCAACACCTCCCTTCCTTCTCCTTTGCTCACAGCCCCGCATGGATCCCTCTCTTCCTCTCTCATTCTCCCACTTTTTACTTTATATGCATGCCTCTCATGATGTTTATAGGCCTATAGCCAAAGTTTAGAAGAGATTGAAGATGATATGGTTAAGACTTGAAAAGGTTAGAGAAGAATTAATGGATTAGTGCTTAAGCACTTCCACCATTTTTATTCTCATACTTAATTTTCTGATTTTTGAATTTGTGACTTATTAACAAGTTGTGCCTCTATTTATATAGGCTTTAAGATGGTGTAGCATAAGCTTGTTCTCATCCTCCTTCCTTGTCATGTGAGCATTACCTCTCACCACTTCTCCTTTATAATGCTTAACACTTAAGAGTTACCATAAAAGCTCATTTCCTAAAATATCTTCCATTACATCATGCATGACATCATCCAAAAAGTTTATTTCCATAAATGGTAAAAAGTGTTTTTCATTTTATTTCTTCCTAAGAAAATAAGTGTAAGTAAAAAAAATATGAACAATTTCTGATGGTTAAAAAGCTATTTATCGATAAAATGATTTCCGGTCATATTTTTGATATTTTTTCAAAGTGTTTATTTTTGTAAACATTTTTTCAAATAAGTTTACCATCATTGCTTATGATATAAATGAGGATAAAAAGCTTATAAAATCATTTTAATCACATTGACTCCAAGATTTAAATATTTAAATAGTTTAGATATTTAAATACGAAGTGTTCGAAATTCTAGGTAGTTACGTTATCATAACGAACTCCTTACAAAATTGCATCTGGTCATCCTTAAATTTTAAGGATATCAAACAATTTGCACTTTTGGCAAAGTAATTAAACTGACCTTTCAGTGATCGAATTCTTAGATCTATCTTGTACCATTTGGTCCATTTTTACATTTAACACAATACGACCATTATTAGATTCAACCATATTGAATACACGATCTCGCACAACAGCCTTATTGCTTATTTCGATCAAATCAATTTCATCGAGGTTTCATTCATTACAAATTTTAAATGTTCACCATATAACATTTATATGTGATCGAAATTGAATCAAATATTCATATCCTTGTACTGCTTTAGAGTTCGAAACTCATGAAGGACAATATAGGGTTATGGGTAAATAAACATGTAGATGACCAATTATGAATACATATATAGTTGTAAAATTTAGCACTTGCATGGGCATTGAAATAATAACACATAAATAATATTTACTAGTAACGACCCAGAATTTTGGTCAATCGAAATTGAAATATTTAATTGATTTTAAATATTCAAAAGTAAAATTTATAAGTTGAATAACTTATATTTCAAATATAATGATTTATTTTATAATTAGATTGTTAATTTAATATTTGAAATTATGGAAATAATTGGATGTTGAATTTAATATAAGCAAAAATGATTAATTAAGTTGACATAAATCTATTTAAATTAGAATGAAATTAGTGAACTTTTAATTTTGAATTAAAAGTGAATAAATGGAAATTTTATATTTTAATTAACGTGTAAAAATAGTCATTTTGACGCTATCTTGGATTTCGACGGAACCAGTTTCATTATATCCATAATAGTGAATTATAGTATGTGGTCTAATTTCGTGTCGATTGGACTTGCTATTTGATTGTGCGAGTTCGAAATGCACAGAAATTAAGTAAAAGAAATTTAATTGAAGTAATTGATTTTGAAAATCTATCTTCCGTATATGATGGAATTATCCTTCGATACATATTCCATTTAGTGTCGCAAAATTTTCTATAAATAGCCCCAACATTCATTCATTTACAAAAAAAAAACCTAGTAGTTCACATCCACCTCTTCCCTGTTCAATGGCCAAAAATCACCCATTTTCTCCCCTTTATATCTTCCAATCCACTCAATGAAATTGAATGACTCCGAAAGCAAAGATGAAGAGCATGATGAGATCTACGTTATGTATGAATGGATCGAGCAATCGTTGATGATAGCGATTGCCATGGGCCCACGTTCGTCTGCATTTGGGTTCGGCCAGGGAGAGGAGATAACGCGTATGCACACGGCCGTGGGTGGTGATGGTGTAGGCGGAGTGCGAGCGGCTGGGGGTGAGCATCGGCGATCGACGGTGGCGGTTCCGGTAAGCAGCACGCGCGATGATTTCGAACAATAAATAGAAAAATGATGCATATGTGCGTATATACTTGGGAAGAAGGGGGGAAACGATTTGGTTAAGTATTTAAATTTATTTTAAGTTAAAGTTAATTGTATAATTAATTACTTGAATGTTTATTAATTCATATCTTGTTCGTACGAGGTCCGCTCTAAGCGAAACAAACTGTGTTGCATTCATATCAGCGAGCACTACGCAATAGAGTTATATAGGATGAAAATGGAGCTAGTAGTAATTTGGAGTAAAATTGAATGCATGTTCAATTTCACTTCAATCCAGAGCGCTTCGGCGATCTCTATCATTTTTATGAGTAGATTCACCTCTCTGGCTCGCTTATATTTTTATATAATCGCTAGGGTTTGAATCAAAAAGAAGAAAAGAGAAATTTTCCAGCAATCGCTAGGAGGTGCAGCCTATTTCACCGAAAGTATACCTCTGAAAAATATACTTAAGAACTATGACGGCTATATGACACGTCTAAGATTGCCTGCAACCTTATTGAGAATCCGAGTATTTTATATCTTATTACATATATAACCAA
Organism: Allium cepa; assembly: GCA_030765085.1. Taxonomy (NCBI): domain Eukaryota; kingdom Viridiplantae; phylum Streptophyta; class Magnoliopsida; order Asparagales; family Amaryllidaceae; genus Allium; species Allium cepa. Next base: position 276,777,465 of record CM060934.1, on the reverse strand, counting down.
AAGCGGTCTGGACTAGATGTGATAAGACCCTAATGGCAGTAGCCCCACAGAGCTTGGCTTCCACTCGCTTCTTCGGTTTAGACATTTCCTACAAAGGATATCAATGCTCAAAATAAGCAACAAATCGTCTTAGATTGATGATACACATAGAAGATAACAAAATCGATAGTCAGTAAATAAACTATCGGGAATTATTAAAATGATCATATATGAAATTAAATCTCATACCCTTATGACTATTCATCGATTTCACGGTTGCACTCTCCCTCGATTGAAAACGAAGTCGAATAAGTAATGGCAGTGCTAACTCTAAGACTTGCCTTGATGTCATTTTTAACCTTCGTGATGGATCCATACCTCGATGTTTAGTGCTGAGAACATGACTAAATCCTTCCCATATAAGTGATATCATTTATGGAATTTAAAATTTCTTATCTTTCCATATTGAACCAAACTTTTAAACTTTTAAAACCAGACTTATGCTTAGATTTCACATCATAAAATTAAATTTAAACAGAATTATAAAAAATGATTTAATTAACTTAATACATGATTTATTATTTCAAACATCATTATATAAAATAATTAATTAACGTTAAGCATGATTAATTACCTTAAAGATCATTATTCAAAATAATTAATTAACTTTAGATATGTTTAATAAAAATGATTACTTAATGTTAAAACAACATTATTATGATGATTAATTTAATTTAAAACACCATTATTAAAATGGTTAGTTAATTTTAAACATCATTATGAGAATGATTAATTAACCTCAAACATGATTACTAAAATGATTAATTAATTTTAAAAATCATTCTGAAAATGGTTCATTAAAACAATTTATTATTAATATCTTCGAACCGCATCCATAGCGTCTATCGCTATATGGACCTTAACTTCTAAACTCGTTTTGTAAACCAAAATTTTTATAAACCATGGTTCAAACAACATTGTTAAAAGTGTCAAAAAACAACCAAATTTTTGTTTTGTGAAAACTCAAGCATGAGATATAATTTTTTTTCAAAAGATATGGTATTCTCAAAGTATCGATATAGCGATAGTCGCTATATGAACAATTTCATAAACATTTTATATGTCATATATACTCATCCAAAATTTTTATAAACACATGCATATATCTAAAAACAAATACAAATAACATCCATAAAATGGAGAGAGCATCACTTGTGAACAACTATTTAAACATTTTCATAAAATCTCAAGTGATTAACTGATTATTATCGATGTAATCTGCTTCCAGTAGGAACCAAACCAAACAATCATTACTTTCCAACACATATAACCTAAGTAACTAACATATATTATTAACACAATAATAAATTTTAAAACTTTCTTTTTAATGGTGAGATTTACTCACCGAAATCCACACAAATGCAAATCAAAGCTGCTACACCCTAGCACCAACATCCAGATCAACCTGCCTAGGTATGATAATACATAAGGTTACTCCTTAGCATGGAATTATCTAAGTTTCAACAAAAGTACTACCATCAGCCTAGGAAGTTATAACCACCTGCCTTTACGCATGTTGATACGTAATACACATACATTAAAAAAATAACAGCGGAAATAGTTAACTAGATAGATAAGGAGCCTTTTGCTCATGCATCATCTTAAAAAGAGCCTAAAAAACCTACTACTATCGGACTATTCAAATATAAATACGTACTTGAGAGTTTAAGGTAAACAAACAACTCAGTTCAGACAATAAGTCTGATATGAGTAAACTTTAAACAAAGGGTGGAAATAAACCACAATATGTAACACCATGCCACCAAATGCGAAACGAGTTTCCCCTCATAAGAACAACATCCAACCATAAGCAATGGGTATAAATAATTAAACATCGTGAAGTACGCAAGACACTTTCCAATGCAATTAAGAAAGAAATAAATTCAAGGGTTTGAATCAAAAACAAGGGAAGAGAAATTTTCCAACAAATCGCTAGGAGGGTGCAACCTCCTTCACCGAAAGTATACCTCTAGAAAATGTACCAAAGAACTGTGATGACTATTAGATGCATCCAAGATGGACCGGAAGCCTTATCGAGAATCTGAACATTTAATATCTTATTTCGTATATAACCAAAAGTAGTCTAAAGTAGATGTGATAAAACCCTAATGGCACTAGCCCCACATAGCTTGGCTTCCACTTGCTCTTTGGGTATAGTCATTTCTTACAAAGGATATTAATGCTCAAAATAAGCAACAAATCGTCTTAAATTGACGATACACAAAGAAGATAACAAAATCGATAATCAGTAAATAAACTGTCGGGAATTATTAAAATGATCGTATTTGAAATTAAATCTCATACCTTATACTATTCATCAATTTCACAGTTGCACTGTCCCTCGAACCTTTGAAATCGAGAACGCATGCTCGCAGTAGATCTTCCATGATCTGGTTCACTACCCCCGTGTGCCTATCTGTTTAGGGATGGTAAGCTATACTCAGACTTAACTTAGTTCCTAAAGTAGTGTGCAGTCCCTCTTAGGATTGATTGTGAATATCGGGTCTCGACCACTTACAATACTACAAGGAATACAATAGAGTCTCACAATCTCCTTTATATACAAAATCGCTAGACTTGTAGCAGTCTTAGTTGGCTTAATAGGAATGAAATGAGCAATCTTGGTATGCCAATTAACTATAACCCAAATTCCATTGTTCTTTCTTCTTGACCTAGGAATTCCATCAATAAAGCCTATAGAGATCTGAAACCACTTCCACTTTAGGATCTCAAGTCGCTGAAGCAGTCCAGCTATCTTTTGCTGATCACCTTTAATCTGCAGGTAGTTTGCATACTGACTCACAAAGATCAAAATATCTTGCTTCATCCCCTTCCACCAGAATACCCTTTTCATATCTTTGAACATCTTAGTCACTTCTGGACGGAAAGATAACTTTGAACGGTGGCATTCGGTTAATACTTCTTATTTAAGTCCATTAACATTTGGAACACATGTATACCCGCCCATTTTCAATATGCCCTAGGGATCAATCTCAAATTTAAAAACAACACCTTTTGAACATCCTTCTTAAGTCAGACCAAAATAAGATCTTCTTCTTGACTAGATGCAATCCTCTCCATCAATACTGGCCTAAATTCTAAGTTTGCAACCATTGCTATATTCCTTCTTAGCGCATCAGCAATGGCATTTGCTTTCTCAAGGGTATAAAGAATCTCCAGATCATAGAAACGATAAACTCTAGCCATCTTTGTTGCCTCAAATTCAAATCTTTCTGGGTAAAGAGGTGTTTTGAGGATTTTTGGTTCATGTATAACTCAAACTTTTCATCCAAAAGATAGTGCCTCCATATCTTCAGTGCAAAGATAATATTCAAAATCTCTAAATTGTGCATAGCATAATTTTTCTCATGTGGATTTAGATGTCGACTTGCATAAGGAACAACTTTCACGTGCTGCATCGAAACTGCTCCCAATCTGATACTATAAGCAACAACATATACGGTTAAACCTTCACTTCCATCTAGAATGGTTAAATAGAGAGGTAGTCAACTTCTCCTTCAATCCATTAAATGCTTGATCACACTTAGGTGTCCACACAAGCTTAGCATCTTTCTTTTTAACATCATTGGATGAGAAGCAATCTTCGAGAAGTCTATGATGAAACTATGGTAAAAACTAGCCAATACCAAGAAACTTTTAACTTCCATGCACTTTCGAGCTTCTTCTAGTCTTTAACTGCAATAATTTTAGCTGTGTCAACTGGTATGCCTTCTCCTGAACAATATGCCCTAGAAACCTAACTTTTGATTTTCAAAAATGGCACTTAGAAAACTTAGCCTTCAACACATGGCTTCTTAAGGTATTAAGTATAACACGGAGATGATACTTATGTTCCTACTATACTTTCGAAGAGATAAGAATGTCGTCAATAAAGACGAGAACAAATTTATCAAGAGCATCTTGAAATACTTAATTTATTAAGTCCAAAAAATAAGAAGGTGCATCAATCAGCCAAAACGACATAAGTAACCACTCATAGAAATTATATGGAGTTCTAAAAGCTGTTAAGGGCACACTCTTATCCGCTACCCTTAATTGGTGGAAACCTATGGCAAGATCCAATTGACAAAATATCCAAGTACCGTGGAGCTGGTCAAATATATCATCTATCCTTAGTAAAGGATATTTATTCTCGATAGCCCTCTTTTTCAACTCCCGATAGTCTATACATAACCTTAGAGATCCATCCATCTTCATAACAAAGACGATTGGCGGTCACCAACTATAGGTACTACTTCTTATCTAACTCTTCTACAACAAGTTGAATGTCAACCCTCCTAACTTTCTATTATCTTTTGGAGCTAATCTTCGTGGGGGTTGTACAATAGGTCTGATTCTTGGAATCAAATAAATTCGGAACACTTCATGATAACGAGGTAAACCTTGCACTTTATAAAGAACATCAATGAAATCCCGAACAATAGGTATATCCCTAAGCTCTTCTTTAGCTTCTTCGAGTGAATAAAGAAAACTCTTCATTAACTTGTTAGGCTCTTCACACCATACATCAACGCTTCTTCTAACTACATCCTTTACGATGATCATTCTCTAAACACAATCCAAGATAGCTTTAAATTTAGATAACTAATCCATTCCCAATAGTAGTTTAAAACATATGAAACCTAGAACAAACAAGTCAAAAGGAAAGAGATGATTTTGATAAGAAATAGGCACATTTAGACACATAATGTCAAGATTTGTCGGGCCTCCAATAGGGTTTGACACACAATGAGAATTACTCAAAAGGATGGGTTTAAAGTAAGTTTATCAACAAGATCAATTGAAATAAAACTACGAGAAGTATTGGTATTAAATAATACTCTTAAAGGAATATCATTGATGGATAATGTAACTTGTAATACTTTCTCCTCGTCTGTCCTAAATTAGTGGATGTTATCTCTTTTATGGAAAAATCCTACCCTTTTTAGAAAAGTGTACTCATTTTTCATGTGTCCCATCTGGCGGCAGTTGAAATAAGTAGTAATTGGGCAATTTTTGTAAAGTGGCTCATCTTGTTGCATTTGAAACAAAGAATGTTCGCCAAGTTGGGTCACTTCTTCTATGCTGGAGTCCCACCTTCTATTGTGCTTCCTATCCACTGCTTCTTTCCCTTAAACTAATGCTTGAAATTTGGCTTTCCTTTAATGAGTATCACTGGCAATGGCTTAGCACTGACTGTTGGCTCCACTCCCTTTTGGACTCCTTCCTTAATATCAAGAGACTCAAACCTCAAGGCCATGCTGGTAAGGTTGGTGAATGTACCCGTAAGATGATTATTCATTTCACATTGGAACTCTAGTAGCATCTCATTCACAAACATTGTATTTTTCTTAAGCGGCGTGTCCATCAATCTGTAATGACCCGTAAATTTTCGATAATTAAAAATAGCTAATTTATAAGATTTCATGATTTAGTGTTAGAAAAAAAATTGTAAGTCGTTTGGAATAATAATAAATGTTGAATCCATTGGGTATAATAGAGTAATTGATTGATAAGTAAAATCTATTTAAATCAAATATTAAATATTGAACGGGTAAATCGTTTAAATTAAATATTTAAAACTTATTGAATAATTGAATAATTGTAAAATGAAAATAGTGTTCTAAATTGTGAATTGGTTTTAAAGGTTGAATCTTATAAGTTCAATTTAAGTATTTTAAAAGGTAATGAGTTATTGGATAATCGAAATTGTTTAAATTTAATATTTGGAATTTATTGAATAATTAATAATGGGAATTGAATAACCGTATAATGAAAATGGTTGTTCTATAACTTGAATTTGTTAAATTTTATAAGTTCGTTTTGAATATTTCAAAAGATAGTGATTTAAGAATAATCAAATTGTTTAAATTTAATATTACGAATGTTTGAATAATTCAATTCCGAATTTGATATGATTAATTTGATATTGAAATTTAATATATGAAAGGAGTGAATAAATTGAAATTTATTTAATATGATTCAAATTGGTTCCAAAGTAAATGTAAGTTATATTGGGATTTTAATAGAGTTAATAAGATTTTAAAATTGGAATTTATGGGATAATTGAATAACGGGTTTAATATGATTAAAAATGATTTGTAAAATTTTATTTTATCATATTAAAGTTAGAATGATGTTGTAAAACTTTTAAAATCGAATTAAAAGTAAATTGGTGAAAATTGAATATTTTAATATTAAATTATCGACTGGAAAATAGCCAATTTTTGAACAGTCTCAGAATTGGACGAAACCAGTTCCATGGGATCCGTAATAGTTAGTTATTATCGGATTTCAATTTTCGTAGCAATCGGAGTCGTCGTTTGACCGTGGCAGCTCGAAACGCGTTGAAATTGTTTTAATATTAATTTGGCGAGTTAAAATAGTCATTTTTCAAACGGTCTCGGATTTCGACAAAACCAGTTTCATCGGATCCGTAATGTGATATTATTGTAAGGTTTCAAATTTCGTGTCATTTGGATTTATCGTTTGTCCGGGGCAAGCCAAAACGCCTAGAAAATCGTTTAAATCGGTTTAATTTAAATTGATCGTTTAATTCCGTAACTCACACATACGATCAAATTAGCTTTCGAAACCTATTCCATTGTGTCCGGAACGCGGGATAAACCCTAGGAACGTCAGTTACCGTGCGAAATTCGGAGTTTGGAAAAGCCGGATAAATAATATTCGTCGTTCATATAAATAGCCCTTTATTCACAAAATAATAAAAAAAGAAAAAGAAAACCTAATTCTCTACAGCCGCCGTTCATATCCATTAATGGCCACGAAAATTCGAAACTTCTCCCCTCAATTCCTTCCAATCCACAAACAATTTCAAGAAACTTCCAACACGAAACTTGAAGAGCACGAGGAGATCTTCACATCCATACGGATATGATAGAGTTTCGTGTATCGTACGAATGGGATTTGGGGCGCGTTCGTTTTCGGTTTGGCACACTTTTCGAGAGTGAAGAGGGGGCCGAGCTTCAAGCCGTGGTGGTCGTGGGTGGCTCTCGTCGAGGGCATTCTAGTGGAAGTTGTTGACCGTCCCGGAAGTCGATGTGGTGGTCGCGGTTCGATGCCCTAGCTTGCGTGTATGGGTTCGTTTTGCTGCGACGTGCACGAGCGTGATACCAGGTTGGGGAAGAAGTGGGAAAGCACGGCCAAGATCCTGGGGGCTTGGATTGAACGGCTAAGATTGATTCAGGTTGTAAAATTTAAAAGATACTAGTGTTTTAATTTTATATTAATCGTATAAACTTGTAAATATCGTATCTTCTTCGCTCGTTATCGGAATTGGATGAAACAGGGTGCGATGGAATCGTATTGACGAGCTCTTCGCTATGGAGATGGATTGGAAGCGATTAAAGTTAGTAAAAATTTCGGGTAAAATTAAACGCTCGTTTAATTTTATTCGAAATAAAACGCTGGAACTGCATTGAAATCAAGGTGAGTGTTTTATAACGCTCATAACGTACTAAATATCTTTATGCTAGTTAAATTTGACATTATGAAGTGCTATGATTTTATTTGTCGTTGTTTGATAGAATTTAATTGTCATATAGATTGTCATTTGAATTAACCGCTGAAAATTAAATTGACAGTTAAATTGAAATTGAAATTGAATTGCGATTAAATTACCTGACATTGATAACTATGAAATTGCCATGAATTGTATTGTCTATTGGATGATTTATTTCGATGGATGCTATTGGTTGATATTTAAATGTTTGGATGTTTATTTGCTTATATATAACCTGTTATGCATACATATGATACTGTGATTTAATTTAAGTAATATATACCCATCCCTGACATTTAATTGAAATAAATAATTACTCGGCCATAGGATAGAAAATTATATACGGACACCGAATTGGCTAAATTAATAATTTTAAAAATCGTCGATTTGAAATTTGTTTAAATGTTTTGATTTAAAAGTTATAAATAGAAATCAATTTATAAAAATCGAATTTATCGAAATTTGAGTTTGGAATGTTGAAATTAATTTTGGTTAAAAGAAATTGTTAAAAAATTAACTGGAGACTTTGGAATTTAAAATCAGGATATGATTGAATTTCGAAATTGATTTGTTTAAAAATTTAACCTTAATTCGAGCTTTGAATATTACTAAGTAAAAGTGATATAAAAATGATATTTTGAAATCGAGCTTGGAATTGAACCATATTTGAAATTTGGATTTAAACTTGAATATTGATGGAAAATTTGTTAAGCGTTATAAATGGATATTTTGAAATCAAGCTCCAAATCGATAAAAATTGAAATTGAATAAATTGAAGGTGAATGTGGAATTGAATTGATTTGAAGTTAAAGTTGACGTTGTTTTGAATTGAAATCGAAATCGAATCGGTAGAATGGAAATTGAAATTGATTTGAATTGGGAAGTTATAAATTAAAATGGATTGGTTTTGAAGCTGTTTTATTTTGTTTCCAAATTACTCGGTTATATAAACCATTTTGGATACTTAAACTGTTTTAATCTATTTTAAATCTACTTAACCCGATTTAAATTATTTTAAACTAATTTATCTATTTCACATCCATTTTAAGAGTTTAAGTATTTTAAGTATTTTAATTATTTAAACTACTTTTAAACTACTTAAAACTATTTTTCTAAAATTCCGAACTAGTTAATAAGGGGAAATGTTTATGTTTAAATCTTGAATTTAAATACGAATTGAGTTAAATGAAGTTGCAACCTAAATTGAAATTCGAAACGATTTTGAAATCGAAATGAGATATTGATGCGAAGAATGATTTTTGAAACGGAATCTTACATTTGAATAGATACGATGATATTTGAAGTGGACTTGATTTTTGAAGCGAATATGATATTTTGATATCAATTATGAATCGATTTGAAATATAAAAGAGCCAACGGTGTAATAATACGTAGTTATTAAAGAGACCGGGATCGGATATGGACATACTCTCTGTCGATACCGAACACCACTTTAATAACTATTATACGCGGAGTGTTGATCCAGAATGAAGTGGTGACTGAAGAAAGAGAACGATATTGGATGACCCCTGACATGACTAAAACAGGAGCCGCGTCGGACCATTGAGGTTCGCCACCTCTAGCGGACACGCTTCTTCGATACCATTTCTATTACATTTGTGATTCGATTTGGGTGCACCCCTTGACTTGGGAGTGTTGTTTCACGGTGTTGGGGTAGCTGCTGGCTATGCTCAACATCAGTCCGGATCACGCAACTACTAGTATCCTAGTTGGTATCGCCTCATGTACCTTGTCATACTGATTATCCTATTTGTGACCACTACATTTTGATTTGTACCTTGAGTATATGGATTGCCCTCTCGTGACTTCCGATTTTGGGGAAGCTACGGTCTTGTATATGCTTTTGGGAATATAAAATGTGTTAAGGGGGATTATGGTGACGCCTTAACGCTATTTTGATACTTTATATTACTGATAGGCATTATCTACTTAGCGTATATTACTACATAGTAGATAATTTCACGGATCCTTGAGAGATGGAAAATCCCGTAACATCTCTTAAGTTATTGCACGCACGTTGACACTGGATATGAGATGTCAAACCCCGTAAACATCTCTGACGCCGTTACACTCATATTTATTTACGATTGATTTAACTTTCATAAGGATATTTTAGTCCTGACTCGAGTGTTTTGTCTTTTCATTACGCTCGGGTCAGTCCTGAGTTTTCAGATTTTGAAGATCTATTCTGGAGGACGAAGACGAAGATTTGGTACACTATTACTATTATTATCTGTGCATCATGCTGTCTGCTGCATTATTTAAATTGTTCTGTTGTATATGTATAACTCTGATAAATGTTGTATAAATAATTGTCAAAGTATAGTAAACAGCTTCATGAACTGTTTATTTGACTATTATATTTTATCGTTCCGCTGCGAGATTCTGTGTTGTTTCATTTCCTTTATTTCTTTTCTTTTCTTTTCTTATTTACCCCAATAACTATCTGCACTTTTGAATGGTTTGGAATCGACATGTGTATTTGATCGTCGGTTTAAACTGTCCAAAAAGGCGGGTCGTTACACAATCCATGTCTGAAATGAGACGAAGCGTTGAACTTATGCTCATACCGAGACACCATCAAATCACCCAGCTTTAAATCAATAAAACTCCTAAACAACTGAGTCCTTCATGCTTCTAGAATAAACTATGCTTCAAAAACTAACTTAAACTGGACATAAGAAAATTCTTCCTCTAGAGTATTAGCTGTTATTGAACCCCACTAATCCATCGCCGACTTTTGAAGTTGTCGCAATGCCAACATTTGTTTCTCTGCATCTTCTAATCAAATATCTCCAAATATTCTTTTACAATATCGAAGCTGCGTCTACACTCCAAGAATATCTTCAGTTCCATAGAAAGGTTTCCTGCCCAAAGTAGTAAAATTCTTACACAAAGGCGAAAATTTCATGGGGGGCTGAACTTGTGCTACCACTTCAACTACCAGAACTAGCTAGCATAACAGCATTTCTAGGTACCCTACCATAGGTAGCTGTGCTAGTTATAGATCTCCTCCTTTATCCTTTTCTTGTATCCTCTTCCATTACCTAAACAGATAATAAATATCTTTAGAACATAAGAATAGGATTAAAATAATTTAAGGAAACAACACCAAAGGATCAGAAACGAGGCTTTAGAGGTTAGAATTAATATTATAAAAAAATAAAAATATGCTCCCTCAAGATTAACTCATTATAAGGCATCATTTACCATATCTTTAATGAATTGTTTCCCAATCAGGAAAAGGTGTTCACTCAACTAAAGATCTGATGCCAACTGCGACCACCTAACTTTCTAACCCTTAAGAATGACACTTAATACATCCATAGTATTCATGTGTCGTTGCCCAAGCATCCAAAAAAGGAGTTGTTAAAATAAAAGAATAGAACAAAAAAAATCTCATAATGGGATGATTAATTATAATATACAAATATGATAATACATAATGTTACTCCTTACATAGAGTAATCAGAGTTACAACAAAAATACTACCATCGGCCTAGGCAGTTATAACCACCTGCCTTTCACTTGCCGATAAAAAATACACATACATAAATAAACAGAACATGGAAATAGATTGCTAGATAGATAAGGAACCTCCTTCTCATCCACCATCTTCAAAAGAGCCTGCTACTACTGGACTACTCAAATATAAATGACTACAGTAGAGTTTAAGAAAAACAAACAACTTGGGTTAGAAAATTAATCTGGTATGAGTAAACAATAAATAAAGGGGAAAATAAGCAACAACATGTAATACCACGCCACCAAACGAGGAATGAGTTTCCCCTCACAAGAACAACATCCAACCACAAGCTTAGGTATAAATAATTAAACATCATGAAGTGCGCAAGACACTTCTCGATGCAATTAAGAAACAATTAAATTCAAGGGTTTGAATCAAAAATAAGAAAAGGGAAATTTTTTGAACAATCACTAGGACGATGCACCCTCTTTTACCAAAAGTATATCTCTAGAATATATAATTGGGAACTATGATGTATCTCAGGCACCTCCATGCTAGATGTCGTAACCTTATCGAGAATTCGAGTATTTCATTCTTATTACGTATATAACTGAAAGCAATATGTAGTAGGTGTGATAATACTCTAATGAGAGCAACCCCACATAGCTTGGTTTCCACTCACTCTTTGGGTTTATTCATTTCCAAAAAATGATATTAATGCTCAAAATGAGCAAAAAATCATCTTAGATTGGCGATACATAAAGTAGACAACGGAATCGATAGTTAGTAAATAAACTATCATGAATTATTAAAATGATCGTATATGATTATTAAATCTCATGCCCATACCGTTACTCATCAATTTCAAACTTGTACTATCACTCAGTTGAAAATGAAGCCGGGCAACTAAGACTGCCTTGAAGACATTTCTAACCTTAAAGATAGAGACTATCTTCCGTACCTCGACATTTAATGCTAAATATATGACTAAATCCTTTCCATATAAGAAGTATCATTTATGGAAATTAAAATTTCTTATATTTTCCATATCCGAATCAAACTTTTAAAGTCGATCTTATGCTTAGATTTCACTTCACAATTATTAACTTTAAACGGCATCATTGAAAATGATTTAATTAACTTTAAACATGATTAATTACTTCAAACATCTTTATTTAAAATAATTAATTAACTTTAGACATGACTACTTACTTTAAACATCATTTTAAACATTATTAATTATTTTAAACATCATTATTTAAAATAATTAGTTAATTTTAGACATGGTTAATAAACATGATTAATTAATTTCAAAACATCATTACTAAAATGATTAATAAAATTTAAAACATCATTGTTAAAATGGTTAACTAATTTTAAACATCATTGTTAAAATGATTAAACGACGTTATTAAAACGATTAATTAACCTTAAACATCATTATTAAAATGATTACTTAATTTTAAACATAATTCTTAAAATGATTGATTAAAATAGTTTATTATTAATGTCTCCAAACTGTATCCATAATGACTATCGCTACATGCAACATAACTTCTAAGCTCATTTTGTAATCAAAATTGTTATAAACCATGGTTCAAACAACATTTTTAAAAGTGTAAAAAAAAAACCAATTTTTTTGTAAAAATCTAAGCACAAATAAAAAGGTTTTATAAAGAGATGGCACTCTCAAAGTGTCAATATAAAGATAGGCGCTATATAGACACTCATAAACATATTATATGTCATATATATTCATCCAAACATCTCATAAACATAAGCATATACTTAGAAACAAATACAAATAACATCTATACAACATGGAGAGAGCATCACTAGCAAATAATTACTTAAACACTTCAACTAAATCTAAATTCAGTAACAAATTATTACCGATGTAATTAACTTCCAACTGGAACCAAACCAAACAATCATTACTTTCCAACACATTAAAAACCCAAGTAACTAACACCTATTATTAACACAACAATAAAGTTTAAAATTTCCTTTTTAGTGGTGAGATTTACTCTTCGAAAACCACACAAATGTAAATCAAAGCTACTACGCCCTAGCATCAACACGCACATCCACTTTTCTTTTCAAAGACTTGATTCTTAAAGGCTAGGAGGGGTCACTTATGGATCGATCTAGGCATACATAGGGTTGGCCAGGACATGGTTGAGGGGCATTGGGTCTTGTTTTGATTGTGTAGTAACATAGAGAAGATAGGAAGTTTTAGCAACTTTGCTCAAGGAAAAATGGAAAAAAAGTGATTTTTAATTTAAAATCTTTTTGGAAGCCATTGATGGATGCTTGAAAAGCTTGGACAAGAAAGGAGATATGAATTAGAAAACGAATGAAATGAAGTAAAGAGTGAAGTGAGAAAGGTGAGTTGTTTTCATAGAAAATAAAAGGAGCTGAATTACTAAAATGACCTTATCCCATACCCTCCATAAATTTTTGCCGCCTCATCCTTCCTTCACCTATCCCACATGTAACTAGCGACTCCCCCTCATCTAAATCACATCACTACTTCACATTACTTGATGTTTCCCTTTTACCATTTTCTTTTTTTTTTAATTTTTAAAAGAAAGTCATATTTTCTTTACTATTTTACATAAATATTTAAACTTATTTAACTCTAAACAAAGCATATGTTATTTATATAAATGTATACACATGTATACTACTATAAATAACATATTTCGACAACTTTTGGTCGATGAAAAGTCAAAATATCGAAAAATAATTTTTGATCTCATTTTTGATTTTCCTCCAAACTAATTAATTTTATAAGCTAAATTTTAAAATAACTGTACCATAATTAGTTACTATTAGAAGGAGGTCTAATTGAGTTATAAAATCCATTATTAAATATTTAAAAATATATTAATTATTTGAGTTCAAAGTGATTAAATTATAGTGGTTACATCCTACCTTCCTTACAGGAAATTTTATCACCAAAATAAACAGGTACAATGAAAGTGATTTCACCACAACCGGTGAGTAAACTAATAAATTAGAAACGACTACAACAATTCGGGATAAGAATCCCCGATATAGTACTGGTTTCCCAAGTATAATCTTTATCATCCCTACTTCACTTCACCTTAACAAGGTTTATATCCTTTTTCCTCAAATGCTTTAAATCTCGAGCGATCATACAAATAGGCCGCCTAAGAATGGTTAGTTTAGGATGAACTTCCAAATCCCCTTGTTGTGTCGGTTCCACTATCGTCGAAGTTTCATGTACATACTTACGCAAATGAGATACGAGAAACACGTTGCGCACATCCCATAATCATCTAGTAACTTCACACTATATGAAAGTCTCCCTATGTAATCGAGTATAAGAAAAGGTCCAATATATCGAGGCCTAGCTTCCTTAATTTCCCAAACCTCACAACGCTGAATCTCTAACTGAGAACTTCTAAGTTGTTTCATCCTCATTTGAATCTTCTAAATTTAGTTGAAATCTACTTTGGCTCAGAAGTGGTCTAAAATTTAACCCCTTAAAGTATGCCTTTTGAATCTAAGGCGTGCTTTGCTCAAGAACAAATTCCAGTAATCAGTTTTTGATAGTTGAGCTCTCCGACATTAGTCGATCTTAACCTTGGTGAATCGTGTAGTTCCTTCAGATTCTCTAGCAACTCGGAGGTAGCTCCAGACTTGGTTTAACTAAGAACTCCAGCTCTTGCTTAAAAGTTCCTCAAACAGCATTATCATTCTAATTTCACTAGGAGTTATCACATCACATATCAAAATCATTCTGTGTTCATTTGGGATTTTATCTATTTTATTCTAATTACAAGGATTTCAAAAATCTGTATCTGTTCTAAGGTTAAATCTCTTTGAATCTTTTTATATTTAATCCAAGGCTTTGATATCTCTGAATCATTTATCGCCCAATTGAGGGTTTTGATATCCTCGAATTCTTGCTGAGTTTGCATGCTCTCCGATAAAGGAACTCAATGACCAAGAAATCCCATCCACTCACTCTCTGGTGAGGGGACTTACTTTTTATACAAGTCCATCTACTCGTTATCTGGTAAAAAGGCTTGCATCCTACATTCTGGTCTCATCTCTCCGGATGGGATTTAAAGTGATCATATCAGTAATCATATTTAGTGTGGATTTTTCGATATTCAAATATTCAAATCAAATCAAAGCAAATAAGAAGAAATCCTAAGTGTTCATCCCAAACATACAACTCAGAACACCGCCCCATTATCTCCTCGGAACCACATCGCCACCAAGTCCGTTAAGTATAATAGGAGCACCGCCCTATTACCTCCTAGGAAGCACCCAACACCTCCATAAGCCAGATGTATCTCATAAATGAGCCGTCGAATATTTCTTTCCATCATACATTCCCAGCATCAGAAGCTTGAAATCGGGGGGATTTCTTGCGCTTCGGATATTAGAAGCTAATGGAATCCTATTTACATCCTTCAAATCCTGATCTAGGGATCCTCCTCTAATTATTCTTCTTACCAACTCAACAATTCAGTTTTCTCCATCCGTTGATGGGCTTCATCCGAAAGTGATACTCTGCCCCTCCCCTCTCCCCTATTCCTGTAAAGGAATTCCGTCACATACTCTGGCATGCACTCCTCCAACTATTGCTCATTCGCATTCAGATTTGCATTTCTATCTCTAGCGTTATCCATTTCTGGCATTCCAGTAGTCATGCCAACATTGCCCCTAATGTCGTTCTCTTGATACCTAGTTGATTTAGGTCGGCACAAAGTTGTTTTGTTTGTCGGGGTGTTGTTCTAGTTTTCTCCACTCCAGATGCTCCTACACTGATTCCTTGTCCATTGTTCTGAATTCCTATAGCCCTAGCTATTCCTTATTGTTCCATCCATTGGAAGAATCATTTAAGCATTTCCTTTTGTCTAGTTATCACTCCATCCTACATCTCCTTCCTCATTCTCTCTATCTCTTCTCTAGCCATGTAGATGGATTAATAAGAATTTGAGGAAACCTCCTGACTGCCCCCATGCTCTGATTGACTTGGTTCAGTTTTGGATCTAGCATTCGGTTTATTCATCTTCCCGAATTCTCATATTCAAGCTTCGAATCATTAGACTAGCTTTTGTTCTTTGTGCAAGCACCAAAACGTTAACCCAAAAAAATTGGATCGACATCCAAAAATATGATGAAAGCACTAGTTCTTTTATAATAGATGTATAAGTAGTAAAAATCACAAATCAAGCAACAAAGAATAACAGAAAAATAAAGAAAACAATTTTTTTTGTAGTGGTTTGATATAATAATTGGCTAATGTCCATTTCAATCATTTATTAGTTGTTTTCTTTCAGATTACAACTAAATATCTTAGATCTAATCGTAATCTAGTGGATCTCATATTTACTATAGAGTTTCTAGGTTGTATATGAGTTAGTAGCACTAAGAATTTGGAGATTTAAGTCCTAGAACAATAAATAGTTGTTTCCTAGGTGACTCTAATGGAGGAGAGGTTAGATGTGAAGAACTAGTGGATTCTCTACAATTAGAAAATCATGATCCTGTTTTGGTTGTTCTATAGTTTGTATTTATAGAGGAAACAATCGTGTTGGGCCAGAAGTTAAATTAGAGCAGAGTCCAGATGTCGGACCAAGGTTGTACAAGAAGACCCAAAGTCACACGAGTTGAATAAATCACTCGGTACCGGGTTAAATGACTCGATATCAGGTCATTTTCTTAAGTGTAAATGACTCTTCCCTTCTCCACATCCTTTCTATCTTTGAGTATATGTGTTTGATGCCTTTTCTCTAATTATTTGGTTGGTTCTGGTGATAGTTCCTTTATCACTTAGATTGCTTTGCTATTTGAGTTGTTCTCTCTTCAAACTTGATGATAGGTCATCAAAATATCATGAAAACACTTGAGCACACTCTCGAGAAGTAAAAAAATATGTCGTATGAAGTTGGTGAGCCGATTCGAAGTGAAAAAATAAGTCGGCATCGAGTGAGATAAGTCGGTGTCGAGTGATTTCCTTAGGCCATCTTGGTTAAAACTTTTGAGGATCTTTTCTTTCCCTCTTCTAAGCATGTCTACCAAGTTTCAAGTCGTTTCATACTCGTTTGAATCTTTTAAGTTCAGTTGAAATATGCTTTGGCACAAAAGCGGGTTAACAACAACACTTAATAATCACTATCATATAACACATAATTTATGCATTTTCCATCTTTATACTTTAAATTAATAACTTAACTATTTATATTACTATATGAAAAGTATATACAAGAAAGGAAAGCACCTTTTATTTTGAACAAAATTGGTCATAGATTTAGATATATGTTACAATTTACATAATTACCCTTAAGGCGTACCTCTAACTCTATTAGAAGTGCATTTTTTGGATCATGTTATTTCTGGGTAGGGCATTGCGGTAGATCCTTCCAAGGTGGAAGCGCTCCAAGATGGGGAAAGGGAAGAATTATACAGATGTGTAACATTCCCGCTTGAGACTCAAAGATGAATGCCAATGATGTTGTAGCCATCACCGAAATTATCTTCCAACGACGAAATTGAGTTTAGTTTATTGATTAAAAACAAATAATGTAAAAAGAGAAGCCAAATGTCTTCATTACATGATTATTTTCTTAAGCTTTGTTTACATATACTTTGGAAAGAACTAAACCAAAAACGTGCCCACGCAGGGGTCGGATATAATAGAAAACAACACAGTGGAGAGTTGGGTCAACATATGATGATGCGACCCACACTTTTTAACATAGCGGAAACAAAAATATTTATTAGCTACAAGCCTCATGTTTCGTCTTCAATCTCCATACTATGGTTTTATTTCATACCTATCTAATCCCATAAACTCATACTACTCAAATGAGCATCCTTGAGTTTATAGGGAAAATAATAATGAAAGCATGGATCAGAAATAAAGTATTTTGTGAATAATACTTGCCCTAAAGCAATCATATAATGAGACCGAACCGTACTGCATAAGTTAGGTTTCCGCCTCACTATTCAACATCAGTGGAACATTCAAAATACTAATGCAAATACGACGCATATGTTCCCTTAGTGGTCCCCATTTACTTCTGCACCCCCGGTGCAATTCCCACTCAATTTCCAATTTAATTCATCCTTTTTATTCAGTTATCTCATGTAGGACTTTGGGTATTTATGTGAGATGTACATTTTGAGACAGTGACTTGTATTGGATGTATTTATGTGGGTCTAATGTTAAATTTTGTAGACTCACAGTTAGTCTATGTATATGATGTTTATTATTCCACTGTAATTGCGACTATTGTTTTATATGCAAAACTATTCTGATTTGGAGAAACTGATGTGTTTATTTCTTTTTATTTCTTTAGATTGAGACTGTATCCATCAATTTTTTTTCAAGATATTAAATACAACAGTAGTATGATGTATCAGTGTTATTCCAAAGATATATTCACATTCAGTCATCCCAATAAATCGTATTCTCCATGTTATTAGATGTAATATTAATAATGTTCTTTAGTAATATAGGTATAGCGATGGGGTGTTTACAGTTTACATTACTTTACTACTATGCTCCCAGCATAGCCCTTACTTGGGTTCTTTCCATAAATTATAATTTAATTTCATATAATATTGTGTCCTACACATCTTCTAGCTTTTCTTTTAATTGTATAATACTACGCACCGTGATTCTTAATTTTTCTTCTTTAGATGTTTGATAATGCGCCCCGCACAGATCTTACTTGTTATTCTTTAATGTTTGATTGCTGCATCCCATATTGGTCTTCTTACTTTTCTTTAATGATTTAGCACTACACACTGCACAGTTCTTCTTCATTACTCTTTAACAAATTAAGACTATGCCCCGTCCAGTACTTATTCATTTTCTTCAACAATTTAATAAAACACCCCGCGCAGTTGAATGCCTTACCTTTTAAGGGTGTGCATTTGTGAAAGCCCCCCTCACCTTTCCAAGTTATGCATCCACTTTAAACATTTGTTTAATGTATGAAACTGCTCCAAATTTGAATGCATAGCCTTGCCTTTCCAAGGTGTGCATTTGAGTGAGTATCTCCACCAGGCATCTATAATCCTCCTAGCCTTATTTCTAGTGTAGGATCCCTTCCTGTTCAACCTGACCTTTCCCCGAGTCCCACTTATTATCTTTTATTAGGTCATGTTTACATAATTTTCTTACTGAAGTACTGCCTTACCCCAATCTTGGGTGCTTCCCATTTTTCTTCTTAAGTGTACTCTTCCTAATTTTGGTGTAGTATGACTCATTCATGTTACGTGCAGTTCATATTTATAATATAGGGTTTATACCCTAACGCCGTTATCGACAACCCTGACATCCCTGATAATGTCTTTACGCGTGTTGTAATCTTATTTGTCCTTATTTTACTTTCTATTATTTGAAGTATCCATTTTCTTTTCTTTCAATTAATGATTCGGGTCTGGTTTTCCTTTTACTCCAACACTGATTAATATATTTTTCTATATAAATATATTTTCATGCACCGTCGTAGTTCCTCACTTTCCCCAGCATAGTACTTAGCCCCTTTTGGTTTATTCCCCTTACAAAAAATTCTAGCAAATTTCTAGAAAATTTGTGAACACTTGTTCTAACCTATTTAATATTTGTTTGTATTTTTAAGGGTGTTTTCCTTTCTTAAGTTGTGCTCCTTCAATAAATCGTATAAAATCATATAAGCTCAAGATACCTCTCAAACTAAAAACCCATTTCTAAAACCATGATTAGAACATGATATAAAATTTCCATTAACGATCGAAACCATAAAATAGGGGAAACACATTTAAATATCCTATGTTTATCTATTCTTCCCTAAAACATTTGTTTAGCTTTTATATTTGTTAATAAAAGTCCGTATGTACTCTTTCATACTTAGAAACATACGAATCTAAACTGAAACCATATACTAGAGATCTATGTAGATAGTTTAAGTATCACTCGTCTAGATCTTTAAGATATCTAGCTTTAGTCTTCTTAGTCCCCTTTAGCATATATTTTCTTGGTCTTCTTCCTATTTGCCATCTCTCTAAGCCACCATCATTAAAGTTCTTCCTTAGCATTTAATTTTATTTTATGTAGGATGAAATGAATGAATGGAGACGAGTAATGTTTATTGTCCCACAATAATTTGGGCATGGGCCCTCGTACCCTTTTTTATTAATTCATTTCCTATTACTTCTCTTATTTGTGCCGCCCTGGCCATTAATTAATTTATTTGATTAATTTAAATTTAGGGTCGTTACAGTCTTCCCTCCTTATAGAAATTTTTCCCCTGAAATGCGATTAAGGTTTAGTAGAGATTTGTCTTCTACTCCATGCTTACCCTAAGTATACCCATGAATTCCCAATCCATGCATATAAAACATAATTTTTCTATCTACTAATATGATAAAAATCCATAATATTCATACATATACATATGGTTTACAACAGCACAAATAGTTCATGCACTACTTTGAAATGAATAACTCTGGATATGTCTTCTTAACCTTATCCTTTGTCCCCCACATCTAGTTCTCTTGATCTACAATGCACTGGATACACACTAGCTTCATTACCTTATTCTAAAGCTGCTTCTCATCCCAATCCACCATTCGAACTGGTGGCTCACATGTGTTCTATTCGGCTTTATGACCAGGTCTCTCACTGCGCTGTGATTAGCTACTGGGCCCGGATCTCTAAAGTGTTTTTGCAAAAAGATACGTGATACGCATTATGAATCCCTACAAAAACACTAGGTAGATCCACCTTATACGCCACCTTCCCAATCCTATCTATGATTGGAAATAGTCCTACATATCTGGGTGCTAGATTTTCAGCATTCCCGAAGCGCATTACACCCCTCATCGAAGAAATCTTCACGAACATTTGATCGCCTACTACGAACTTCATTTTCTTTCTCCTTACGTCGGCATAACTCTTTTGCCTAAATTTGGCTCCCATTATCCTAGTTTGGATCGGTTCTACATTCCTAATAGAATCTTTCACCATATCTGGTCCCAACACAATCCTATCCCCTGCTTCCAACTAGCTCGCAGTCGACTTACATGGCCTTTCATACAACGTCTCAAATGGAGCCATCCTAATATTACTCTGATAGTTGTTATTATATGCGAACTCAACTAGATGTAAGCAATCCTTCCAAGATCCACCAAAGTCTAAGATGCATGCTCTCAACAAGTATTCCAAGACCCGTTGAACCTCTCGGTATGTCCATCTATATATGGACAATATGCAGTACCCATGTGCGGTTCTATACCTACAACCTTCTGCAAAATTTGCCAAGACGTGCTTATGAACAACGGATCTCGATCACTAATAATAGTACTAGCCACCCTATGCATTCTCATTATTACCTTCACATATATTTTTGCAAACTTCGGTGCAGTACTCTTAGCCTTCACTAGAATGAAATGGGCACTCTTAGTTAGTCTATAACTATGACTCATATGCCTTCATTCCTTGCTTTTGTCCTTGGCAACTCGTCTACAAAGTCCATAGACATTGAATCCCATTTCCACACTAGAACCTCCAAAGGCTACATGATCCCAATTTGCATTTGGTGTTCTGTCTTCAAAGATTGGCAAGTAAGACATCTTCTCACATACTCTCACACTTCTTTCTTCATCCCTTCTATAAGATATTCCTCTTCATATTTGGTACATCTTTGTACCTTTAAAATGTATAGTAAATTTTAAATGATGGAATTCGTCCAATACTTCCCCAGTCCTACTTCACTTGGAACATATAACCTACCGTTCTTCCACAGTCTACCTTCTTTATCAACACTGAATTCCTTCGGCTCAACTGCTCTGACTCTAAATTCCTTACCATGTCTGCGCAGAACTCCCCTCTCTTTCACAGTTCAACCACTCTTTCTACCAGTGCAGGTCTGACTTCTAAGCAAGACATCATTTTGGATGCACTGCTCGAACCTCATTAGACCAAAACTGCACGTTGCATGCAGACGACGTTTCTACAACAGTCCATTCCTATATCTTAACCAAAACACAACTTTACCATCTTCGGCTTAAGGCATCAGCTACCTTGTTGCGTTTCCTTGGGGTATACTCTACTCCAAAATCATATGATGCTAGAAACCCTAACAACCTCTACTGCCTCATGTTCAGCTCCATATAAGAGAACAAATATCTTAAGGACGGGTGGTCAATATACAACTCAAACATCTCTTCCAAGAGATAATGTCCCCAAATCTTCAACGAAAAGACAACTACTGCCAACTCCAAATCACACGTCGAATATCGAACTTCATGAGGTCACAATTGCCTAAATACATGAGCAATTGCTCTTCCCTTCTGCATCAATATTGCGCCAAACCCCTAACATGACGCATCTGTGTATATGGTCATATCTTCATTCCCTTCAGGTATTACCAACACATATGCATTCGTCAATCTATACTTTAATTCTTGGAATGCCTTCTCATGCTCTGAGGCCTAAACAAAATGCTTACCCTTTCTGGTCATCTTCGGTATCGGTGCAACTATATGAGAGAAATCTTCAATAAATCTTCGGTAATAACTATCCAATCCTAAGAAACTTCATACTTTGGTCATAGCCTCATGTCTCTTCCACCCATTTACTGCATCAACCTCATAGGGCCTACTACCAACCCTTCTTCTAAAATCACTTGGCCTAGGAACTTCACTTCGCTCCTCCAAAAATGACACATAGAAAATTTCACCTCTAACTGATGTTGTCTCAATGTCTCTAGCACAAGCCTTAGGTTAAATGTGTGTTCCTCCTCATCCTTAGAGTACATCAAAATGTCATCTATAAACTAACACATATCTATCCAGCTTATCTCAAAAGATCTTGTTCATCAAGTTCACAAAGAATGAAAATGCATTGGTCAGCCCAAATGGCATGACCAACCACTCATATGAACCATACATTATTCTAAACGTAGTCAAAGGAATGCTTTTCTCTGCAACAGATGGAATCTTGTAGCCAAGTCCAACTATGAAAACTCCTTAGCTCCACTTAATTAATCAAACATATCACTAATTCTCGACAAAGGTTATCTATTCTTCACTTTCCTTTCATTCTACTTTCGATAGTCTATCCATAGTCTTAATAACCTATTGGACTTCTTCACAAACACTGCTACTACTCCCTAAGGACAACTGCTTGGCCTTACGAAACCCTTCCCTTCTAACTCTGCAAATTTCTTCTTTAAACCCTCCATCTCCTTTGGAGGCATTCTTCTTTTCCTTGACAAAACGGTTCAGTCCTTGATAATAAATCAATTCGAAATTCCATCGATTTTGGCGGCGACAACCTCGAAACTGGTTCAAACACGTCTTGGAACTCCTTCATACTACTCCAAGTTCTTCTGCATCCAAAGCCAAAGCAAATAAAACACCCCTATGCTGTTCTCCCCGTTCTTCCAAGTTTACATTCACTCTATCTTTACTGTCTGGATGACTCAATGTTATTATCCTTTCAGCACAGTGCACCCTTGCACTATGCTTCTTCAACCAGTCCATCCCTAATATAACTCCGAAGCCTATGAAGTCAAACACATAAGGATCACAACAAAACTTACACCTACCTAACTCGATATCCTGATTAGTCTATCTCAATCCAAAAGTGGCATGCCCTCCTATTGGATTTTCTACACGTATGGAAGTGACCAAACAGGTGAAACCTATGTCTATCAGCCAACTCTTTAACTATAAATTAGTATGTAGTCCCAGTGTCAAACATACTCTATCTGAAAGACAGAATTCAAAGCCATGCCTTCCAAAACTTTCACCTTGCCTCTTTACTCGGTAGACGGTCCTTCCCTTGGTCCCTCCAAAGCATAAACCTATGCTTTAAGCTCTGGGCAGTCCTTCTTCCATTGTCCTTTTTTGACACACTTCAAGAATTTCATTTTCCCAGATTCCTTAGGCATAGGGCACTTCGAAGCATGATGCCCCTTTTGTCCACAGTTAAAGCATACAATCTCGATGTCCCTTCTCTTTCTATGCTCCTTTCTTGCCTTTCGTATATGTGATAAACTTCTTCTTCTGCCTTACTTTGCGTCTTGTCTCCACCATTTCTACTTCTAGTATATCCTATATACCTTCTAGCCAAGTCGACTATAAAACTTTAAAGGAGATGTCAGATGAGCCATCAACTTATGATCAAGACATTACTTCAAGACCTTGATAATCTTCTCACTCTTTTTCACCGGCGTATAGAAAATCTCCCTGCTATGCTTAGCTAACGAGTTGAACATCTAGATGTGCCCTTCCACTAAGGTCACCCTGCTTTAGATCTATAAACTCCCTTAACAGTACACTCCATTGAGATCTTGACATAAACCTCGCTTCAATCTATATTTAAATTGCTTCCAAGTGATCTCCACCTTTAGACTCTCAGCAAATACCGTCTCCTAACAGTCTAGTGTATCTTCCTACAACTTTCTTGATAGAAATCTTCTCTCCTACACATCATTCAACCCTAAGTCTCCAAATATGCACTTATGAATTCTTAGCCAATTTAGAACTTCTACAGCAGACTCCTTTCCTATAAATGCCTTCCTTCCCAAGCTTCTATAATCTTTTTTCATCTTTAGGAATTCTTCTCTCTCCACCGCAGGTCTTGGCCAAACTGCCTTTGGTGCTGCTTCCCTCAACATCAGAGCCATCAACTGCCTAAATAAGACATTCACAGTATGTTTGCCTCATTTGCTGGCTGTGCATCTTCCTCCTCTACTACTTTTGGAATTTATTTCTTATTCCTTCCACTAGTCTGCGTACATTCGATTTCTCTCCTTACACCTGCTCCTCTTATCATAACTCATTTGCTTTGCAAATCCATCTTGCTTTTCTATAAACAAGTCTTCATCATAAATGAAAAGATAAGGAAGTAAAACAATAATAAAAGGATAAATATATCTTCTTATATATCTATGTAGCAACATACAAGTACGTTATATACACAATATCTCACCCCCTCCTTAGAATGTTTATTAAATTTTAAGTACTGCTGTTATCTTTTCTAGCTCTGTTTGACATAAGTGTCCCTAACCTCTGATACCAAATTGTAATGTCCCCAACTTGAGACTCAAAGATGAACGCCGATAATGATGCAGTCATCACCGAAATTATCTTCCAACGACGAAAGTGACTTCATTTTATTAATTAAACACAAGTAAAGTAAACGGGATCTTCAATTAATCAAGATTTTCCTTAGCATTTGTGAATGCCCCCTCACCTTCCTAAGGTGTGCATCCACTTTAGACATTTGTTTAACTTATGGAACTTTCCCGTAGTCCCTGAAAGTTGAATGCCCATCCTTACCTTTTTAAGGTATGCATTCGAGCGAGCGTCCCAACCTGGCATCAATAGCCCTTCCAATCTTACTTCTAGTATAGGATGCCTTCCCGTTCAGACCTAGCCTCTCCCCGAGTCCCACCTACTTATCATTTATTAGGTTACGTTCATAAATTTTTCTTGGTGCAATACCAACCTGCCCAATGATGAGCGGTTCCCACTTTTCTTATTAAGTGTACTCTTCCCAAATTTTCAAAGTATGACCCTTCATGTTATTTGCAGTTCATATTTATAATGTAGGGCTAACACCCCAAAGCTATTACCGACAACCCTGACACCCTTGACGACGTATAGACCTCTCGTAATCTTATTCATCCTCATTTTACTTTCTATTATTTATAGTGTCATTTTTCTTTCTTTTCAGCAAATGATTTGGATTTGATTTTCCTTTTCCCCCAACAACGATTAATATATTTTTCTATATAAATTTACTTTCATGCATCCCCGTAGTTCTCTACTTGCCCCAACGTAGTACTTAGACCTTTTTGGTTTTCCTTTCATATAGAAAATTCTAATAAATTCCCAAAAGATTTGCAAACACTTGTTCTAACCTGATTAATCTTTTTTCGTACTTTAATGGTATTTTCCTTCCTTATTTTCTAGTTATGCTCTTTCAATAAATCATGTAAAAATATTTTAACCTTAAGAAACTTCTCAAAATGAAACCCTATTTCTAAACCATGATTAGAACATGACATAAAATTTTGATTATCTTTCAAAACCATTAAAGTAGGGGGAAAACAACTATACATCTTATGTTTATCTATCCTTCCCTAGAACATTTATGAAGCTTTTATATTTCTAATAAAAATATATATGAATCCCATCATACTTAAAAACATACAAATCTAAACTGAAACCATATAGTAGAGATCAGTGTAGATCGTTTAAATATTACTCACCTAGATCTTTAAGATGTTTGGCTTTAATCTTCTTAATCCCATTTAGCTTGGAATTTCTGTATCTTCTTCCTATTTCCCTTCTCTCTAAGCCATCACCATTAAAGTTCTTCCTTAGCCTTTTATTTTATTTTAGGTGGAATGAAATAAATGAATGGAGAGGAGTAATGTTTATTATCCCACAATTATTTAGGCTTAGGCCGTTATATCCCCTTTCTATTAATTCATTTTTTCCTTACTTCTCTTATTTAGGATGCCCTCGCCTATAATTAGTTTATTTGAATAATTTAAATTTAAGGTCACTATAAGAAGTGAGGAGTATCCTTGGATTAGCAGTATACTATAGACATTTGATAAAGGATTTCTTAAATACAGTAACACCATTAACCAACTTGACGAAGAAGAATCAGACCTTTACTTGGGATGTGCGAAGTATCGTAAAAATATTATTTTTATAAATAAATTAGGTCCAAATTATATATAACTTTGGATAATGTTGAGTGCTGATATTTTTGACCTCAAGAGTATATTGGATAATTTTGGCCTTAAAAACATTTATGCACTACAACTATTGGTAGAAATCGAATCAGGGTCTATAACAACTTTCAAATAAAGAAATAATGATTTCTCTTTTCTTAATGAGGTAATTATAGCTTATGGAACATCCTCTAATCTCTTTTCGACTTTTAAAGAACTAAAAAAACCTCTAAATCTTCTTCCTAGCCAATAGCATCCTAAATCATGAATGTTTAGAGTTGAATTCACTAATTAACAAATGTATTAGCAAGGGTTTAGCTAATCACTATACTTGTGCTTCGAAATTTGAGCCATTTACTATTCTTCTCGCATCTTCCTTGATATTTGTTCTACTTGGTATCTAAATAAGAGATTTTTGTCTCTCACTGTAAAATGATTGCTAATATAATATTAAACTATGCTTTGAAATAATTTTTAAATTTAAAAGCATGATTTTTACCAAACTATATTACCTACACTTTAAAAATGGATCTAAATGATTAAAAATGAATTTAGATCTAAAAATTACATTTGTATTGTTATGAATGTGCTATTTTATATTCTGACTTGATTCTAATGACATGATGACCGCGTGATTGTATTGTGATATGATGCCCGTTTAGTAATTTTGGTATGTTTGTTTGCTTAGGATAGGATATGGTGTATCAGTATATATTTTAGAGTATTTGTGGGTTCTAGAGGTTTAAAGCCAAAGAAAAAAAATAGAACAAGAAGTTAAGGCATCTAAAGAAGAGGGGGAATCAACTTAGAAAATTCAGAAAAGAAGTCAAATTTCAAAAGTAATCGATCATCGTCAATCGATCAAAATTGATCAAAATGAAGTCCGATCGATATAGGATGCATGGAGGGATGTAAGAAGGCTACATGTTCGGTCACATAATGTTTGGATGAGTGGATTTGGAGTTATGATTAAAAACCACACTACCTCCCTTCAAAGGTAGACAAAGTGTTAAATATTGGGCTTTTAAGCTTAGTTGAGAGAGGCTTTGGGCTTGGAAGAATAAGGCTTTGGGATAGAGTCAAGGAAACACAACTTCGAGTAAAGGAGTTGGATTATGAAACTTTGGCTAAGTCCTAACTCAAGTGGTTCAGTTTCGAACCATACAGTTCTACACAAGGTGATGCTACTTCGTAGAGGTATTAAGGAGACTCTGAGGGATGGTAGTGAGTATTTCGAGGAGTGTTTGAAGGAGCCAAAACTTATTCTAAGTTCTTATGCCCTTTTGGCACCGAACAAACAAAGAGGACCTAATGATACTACAACTGATTGTGGAGGGTCGTGGCAGCATATGGAACTTGGGTGATTGATCACTACCTAATTGGACTAGTGGATGTCAAATTATGGTGATGAGAAGATCAATGTGTTAGTTTGTGAAAAAAGTGGGGATTCCATTGGTCGAATTCTGGGCATACATGTGGCAAAAAGTGAGTTGCTTCGGCTCATATATAGGGAAAGCCTAGAAGTTATGTAAAGTGTTTCAAGATTCGACAAATCAACTACTTACGTCGTTCAAGTCATGTACTTCAGGTGGGAAGCATCCATAGGGCTTAGTGACGGTCCAAGGAGGTATGTTTGATGATGTGAAATGACTGAGTGGAATGTAGGGTATTCTACTAGTGAGTCGTGTGAAGATGGGTTGCTTCTCAAGATGTAATGTATGTTTCGTGGAACTGGGTTATGTGAGGAGCTCAAATATGTACCTTTGACCTCTGTGATGGTCTGGCCTACGTATGTTGTGGTAGTACCTCTGTGATGTATGTGATCGAGCACTGAACCCAATTATGGAATAGTATATCGGTGACCTACCTGATGGACATACGAGTTATCATACACCCAAAGGTATCTCAGTGGTGATGTGAGACCTTAGTGGTGACTTTTATTATTACTTTGATCGTTATGTGTGTTATGGTTATTGTGATATCTTTTATTGCTTCGTGATTAGGATGGATGTTATGTGAAGTACATATTATTGCGTTAGATACCTTGAACCCAATATTGTAATTAGTGTACTACACCCACATTGTGATAGTATAAAATATATCTTGTTATGTGCTAAGTTGTTGGATGCAGGAACAGGAATGGTATGAATCTTTATACCCAATGGTCTTATTTACTTTATGGGATTTTATAATATCTTGAGATTTTAGATCACTCATACCAGAGCGTTATCCGATTTGAGGTTATATGCTTTTCTTAAAGCCATTATGGTACTCTTAAATGAGTATACTAGATGGCGAGTATGAGATAGCGCATAGAGCTCTATAGAGGATGAGCAAGACTCCATATATCTACCTTTGGAACATATCCTTTATGTTCATGCTGTGCAGCACTATGGATCTTTATAAGTATTACCTTATATTTACTACTAGAGACGGCTATCCAATAAAATTATATTCGATACCAAATTCGTTATGTTTGAACTTAATAACCAATCTTGTTCAAAACAAAAGGAGTTTCCTTTTCACTGTATAATTGATAAAATGAGTTATATTAATTAATTATTTAATTTAAAGTATATTTAATGTAGAAAATCCATAATGGTATATTTTGTGATAGTAGTTATACTGTGTTGTAACTATAAGTGATTCATCACAATCAAATAAACATACCATTTAAATACTCATTGTTAAGATGTATCAAGATTGGACATTAATACATCCATTGAGACTAGAGCACGTAACGCTTTTCAAACATTGGATAGTTGCTCTTGGCTTCTACAGGCACTAAGGGGTTATGTATTGTTAGTTATTAGATAATAATGAAATAACTCACTCGATAGTTTTATGTTGTTTAATATAACTAAGATCAAATAGAAAATATTGATGCAATAGTTTTACTCAATTCTTCGACTTGAGAATACTATCAAGCTTGAATGTGGAAACCATGCTTTGATTATAGATATCACAACACCCTTTCCATTGAATAAATATACTTGGATCAAGTCGAAGTTAGAAGTGAAACACTACCCAAGAGAATTCATTTTCTCGGTTATACTTGGTTAGTATCACAAGGTAAACTTAATTCAACTCAAAGTCAAAGTCACTGGCTAGAGCAATACGTCCAATAACAATCGTTATCATTAAACAAATGCTTTTGTGCTTGCACTTACAAAGTTAAATATGGACAATGTTAGAATTTTGAGAAAAACCAAATTCCATAAGTCCTGTTGTGATATAGTTTTAACAAAGAGAATTGGTGTAAATAATCATCACTACGAAGGACCGCTTATATTAAATTAAATTGTATTTTACCAAAAAGATGTATAAGTGATAAAGTTAACCAAAATATCACACCACTAGCTAAGGTGACGCGTGGACATTAATATTCGAATTGTTCGATAATAATCGCTGACTAATTTACACCTTCAAGTCACACAATCGTAATAATGAATACTCTGAATAAGCCACATGGTTTAATTAGTTTATAATCACTGTAAATTAATTAATTACTATTTGTGAAAAATGATTATTGAACTTTGTTTGAGTTTTAAATACAATTAATATTTGATGAAAATGCGTGCATATAAAATTTATGCATACACACATCGATATACGATATCTATAGAATATTTAAATTACATTTAAATGGAATGAATACTTAATGGGTTTGGAAATTTTTTAAGGCCCATTTGGACTATGCTATGGTGGCCAAAGAAAGAGGTATGGGAGGTTTTAAATTGAATTTGAATAGCCAAGAAATTAATAAAAGCAACAGGAAAAATATCTAGCATTAATTCTCTTCCTTATTACATTCTTAAAACAAACATTTCATTTAGTCGATCAGAAGACAAATCACTCTCTCACTAAGGAATGGCCAAATATTTTAGTGGCTTCTAAGGTTAAAAAATTCCAAAATCAAATCAAACAAATTAAAACAAATAAGGCGATTTTGCCTCATGATATTTGCAAAATTCAGAGGTTGATTTCTAGATATATGAGCTCTTGATTCATCATTCAATGTGTGATTTATAGACAACATCCTAAGTGATTTAGTAATTTATCTATTTATATGTTTTATCGTTCATATACTTGAATTTGAATGATTCATTACGTATTTAATTGATTATTTTTAAACATGTAAGTCAAAAACCCTTTATCTTAATTAAAAGCATGTCTATTATATTGATTCAACTTAGATCTGCACATGTTCTTCATTCCTAAATAATATTTGTTCATTTACGTTAATATTATAGATCCATCGCCCTTTTTTTTATTTTTTTCATATTGTGTGTTTAGTTCATATTTGAATCCTATTACCATGAACTTATATGTGCCTTGGTTGTTTAATTCTTTTCCTTTTTAGATATCCTTTGAACAATATTTTGTATTGAAAATTCTTTAGATTAGTTGATTTAAATTATATATTACAAGTTTAGGAATTGAATACACATGTTATAAGTTATTTTGAACCAACTTTGATCATTAATACATAAGGAAAAAATGTAAAATCATTCTAAGATTTACATATGGACTTTTCCATTAAATCTTAAAACTTTTATTCTAGGTTAACAACTAGACCTGAAATTATAATTTTGATTGAATGTATATTTATTTTGAACTATAAAATAATTAAATATATATTTGACACTTTGTTTTGAATTTAAAACATCGATTCAATTATTGTATACATATATATATGAATTTATATATATGTATGTATGTATGTATGTATGTATGTATGTATGTATGAGTGTACATGTGTGTGCGTATATACATATGCATATGTTCTTAATTCAAATTTTACGAAATGGACTTTGATGAAAATTAATATTATGATTTTAAACTATTTGTTAACTAAAACTAGTTTTAAATTGTTTGCTTTACTTAAAATAGGTCAGACAATCAAAATCAACTTTAGTGTAAACAAGAATATAGTATATGTATATATATTATGTGTATTTATATATATAATAAATTTATTTTATTTCTAAAAAATATATTTATGGATAACAAATGTATATATAATGGAAATCATTAACTATGCACACTTGTTATATGTTGCACTTGCATAATATGCACCATGAGTATATTTTAATATACTCGCATTTCATGCTATGTTTAAATTGATCATCAATGACATTTAATTAATCACCAATCTAATTAGAGAGAGAGATGAAAGATTTCTCTCCCCAATTAAAGCTATTTCTTTCCTTAATTGATTACATAGGTCCTATAGAAGGAAACAAAAGTTTTCCTTCTCAAATTTACTTTAATGAGTAACTATTGCATACGTGGATGTATTTGATACACTCATGTATTTAAATTTATATCAAATTCGAACACTTTCAAATTAACTAAATAAAATAAAGAATTTATTTAAAACACATTTTAGATTGGATCTAAATTATCTCTTTTAGACTTCATAAGCCTAATAGATCCAAATAGGAATTTTTTTGAAATCTACCTATTTTTCCCGCTTTAGACTGACTCGGTTCCAACAATGGTATCGGAACTAAATAGTCTATGTAGTCTAAATTTGTCATGTTAAGGCTAACCACTTAAGCTTACAATTTCTGTAGGATGTCTAGAAAACTAGTGTCTAGGCTTGGGTTTGGATAATCAAGCACCCTACCCTCCCTGGCTACCAACTTGGCCCAAAAAGAGAAGTGAGTCCTATGGTTTTCCAAAGTAGAAATGATCCAATTTGAATTGGGCATTGGGCTAATTTCAAAAAAAAAATTTGAAATTATAATGAAATTTTAATTCAAAGTTAAAATTCAAAATAAGAAATGAATTATAAATGTTATAATGTGATTTCAAAACTATTTTGAAATAAGAATAAGATTTTATTTTAAAAGTTAAATTTAAAATAAAAGTTACGTTATAAATGTTATAATATGGTTTTTCAAAGTTGGCTTTGGAAATAAGGTATATTATAAATATTATAATATAGTTTTCAAAAGTGCTTTGAAAATATAATAAATATATTCCAAAAAATTTCAAATTTATTAATAAAATTAATAAATTAATTAAATGGTTAATAATTAAAGTATACACATGTATTATATATATAGAAATATGTTACATTATCTTGAATTATTTAGGATAATGTAAGTATATATGCATACATACATAAGAAACTTTCAAAATAGACATTTAATTAAATTAGTTAGATAAGATATAATTAATGTAATGTACATAAGACTATTATATAAGTTAATTAAATTATGAACGTTGTATAACAATTAAACTTACATAATATTAATGTATCAAACAAAAGTGGGATAGTAAGAAACCTAAAATGGACTTAAGGAATAAATACATTTGTATAGTATGTATACTATGATTGCCAATGTGTTCGACACTTGAATCACGAATGTATTTCATAAGAAATACATTATTCCATAAATTAATATCGCTCAATTAAATATATTAAAGATTATGAATCTATAATATAAGTGTTGTCCTCTACCATTTATATATTAACAAATTACTTGCATACTCTCTTGTTGTTAAGCAAATTCAAGCTAGGGATGTTATGTGAAGTATTATTAATATATAGAATAATCGAGCTAAGATAGCTATATGTATTTGTTGAGCTTAAGGTAAAAATACTATAGTAAGGCCATCACGAAATGGTGGATACAAGCGTATATACTCTTTCGATTTGTCGAGAAAACTCAAGTTCGAAATGAGAGTAGGAGAAGGAAACATGGGTTTGGAGTTATATGTGACACAACTGGTAAAGAGTTATACATTATCTGTGGGGCTATGACTTATTGGGTAAACTCAAGGTCATAATACCAAGACAAACGAGTCCTAACGTCCATTAGTAAAGTTGAAAGACTTCTATGTTTTGTCTTAGGGTTTAAAGAAACATAAAAGACTAGTATGAGCCTTATTAGAAAAATGAAATGGTAATACTTAACCTTTCTAATATTGTAAGAACATGTGTTGTATAAAATTATAATAATTTACATTAATAAATTTGTTCAATTAATATAATTGACAAAATGTATATTAATTAAGATATATAAATGAACTGAATAGATGATTGACAAATAGAAACGTAAATAATACTTACTAGTAAATATTATTTGCATGTTATTGTTTCAAGACACACGCAAGTGTCAAATTTTACAACTACTAAATACATTCCTTTTATTCATTTACATATTTATTTTCCCAAAACTATGTATTATCCTTTATGAGTTTCAAACTCTATAAACAATACTGGAATATGGATATGCGATCCAATTTGTTAACATATATATATATATATATATCTATATATATTATATGGTGTACGACTACAATTTATAATGTATGAAACGTCGATAAAACTAGTTCAGTTGAAATAAGCAAGTAAACCATAATGTGAGATCATGTATCCAGTATGATTGATTAAAATGATGAACTTGTCATGTTAAATGTAACATTAGACCAAGAGCTATAACATTGATTTAAGAATTCAATCACTAAAAAGTCATTTGATCAGTTTAAATAAAATGCAACTTATTCGATATCCTTAAATGTTAAGGAT
This sequence comes from Allium cepa, assembly GCA_030765085.1. Taxonomy (NCBI): domain Eukaryota; kingdom Viridiplantae; phylum Streptophyta; class Magnoliopsida; order Asparagales; family Amaryllidaceae; genus Allium; species Allium cepa. The sequence goes on along the minus strand of CM060934.1, from coordinate 276,743,140 downwards.
GACCTAATGCATTTTTGTAAAGAGTTCATTATGATAATGTATTAAAGGCATCCTTTTGAATAGTAAGACCATTTAGCAAGGAAAATGAATGTACAATAGTAAATATAACTTAAAACGTAGTTGGGATGAAGAGAATGAGTGTTTACTTCTGCTTTATAACGAAACATCGAAAATGAGAATTGCAAAGTAATATAGATACTTAACAAGGAACAAAATATATTATATTTATTCCAATTTATTTTTACATAGAAAATTGTTTTCTAAGAAATTTATTTCTTTGAATTTAAGATAGTTGATCTAAAAATTCTTGACCGTTGATCACCTACAGAAATGAAATAAATAGCCTATATTAGGTGGCTGAATGAAGCATCGTATTTCATACGCTATCTCAAGTAACAACAGAAATAGTGAGAGTATGGCATATAACACTTGTTGGTCACATCAAGTTATGAAAATTGTTTTCATAAAACATACAAATGTTATTCATGAAATAATAATTATTTTCAATATTGATTGAAAAATAGACAGTTCTATTACAATATGAATATTATGAATATTTGTTATAAAATAGAATTATAACGGTGGTATTTGTGATGCATTGGAACGTACAGAAGTATTTGAATTTATTTGCAGTTATTTTGGAATTGTGGACTTAGTCCTAGTTATGAGAAATAATTTATGATTATACGATTATGAATCATACTATACTAGTAAATTATATCTCAGACTATTAAAGGCGAAGCACACATTCAGTAGGAGCATTATAAGACTTGGTGAACTATACGGATTTCTACATATAGATGTATGCAATTGAAAATTCCAAAATGGTTCTACGTACTTTGTTGTATTCATCGACGAATTATCACAAACATGAACATGTGTATATGATACACATGTGATATGTTAATGATGAGTAAGAATGTAAAAAAAAGTAAATTAAACAATTTGTGATAGAAAATAAAATTATCCAATTTGATCAAATAAGTGAATATATTAGAAAGAGTTCCAAATGAACCTAAAAATGAATAAAGATTCAATCTCAAAACTCACTCCTCCATATGATACATAATGATGTATCAATAAGGAGTAATCAAACTTCGTTGAATAAAATACGATTAATTATGACCGAAGTAGAGTTAAATTCTTTCTGTAAGGTCGTGTACTTAGAAGTAGTACACAAAGTTAAAATTAATTTCATCTGAAGAATGATTTACAAAAGCATACAAGATAATGGTTTATAAGAAACTCTAATATAACCTAGGCCAAGGAGTTGGCAGGTTGTGCAAGTCAGAAGACTGCACGTAATAATTTTAGGTGAGGGATCTTCTATGAATCACCCCAAAAGGAGTTTAGGAATGATTGTCAGTAGATGACTAATTTATATTTTGAACATAAATTTTTTAAACTAAAATCATATCAGTTTAATATAAGGCAATTCATTAAATGTTTTTGAAACCTATTTAGTTGCACCGAGAAACAACTGTTGTTCAAGAAATAACAACTTCATAACAAAGGAATTACTTTTAGAAATTATTGATTATGAAATAGATTTGGATATGATTCAAGGATACAAATGATTATGAGGTATGATAGGAATCAACCAAACCTAAATGAATACACATTAGAATGTCTAATAAATATTCTTGCACATTGAAGAAAAATAATGAGTTTATATCATTGTCAAGAATAAATACTCCCCAATAGCCAGTCAAATAATTAAGGGTATTGACTTCGCCATATGTTATGATGCACAAATCCAAAAAGATTCCATGTGCATTATCTGATTGTGATTTGATAGTTGTACCGAAGGAATATGATTCATCGGTCATAAATGTGCCCTGAAGAGAAAGATTAATGTAGTTGGAATATAGTAGACAACATTGATAAGACTAAAATTATAATTTTTAATTGTTGAAATCAACTTAATAGATTTACCATTCAATGTACTCAAGATGATTCATATTTTACTCATAATATCATCACTTGGTTTAACTTTGTGTGTTAGTAAATGTATTTTGAAATGAAATTTTTAAATATTGATTTGAAATAGACTATTTGCACATAATAATGAAAGTGTTTCGAAGTCAATAGGAGCGATACTGAGTTTGTAGGTTTTTGGATATGATCCAGGAAATGATATGAAAGTATCATTCTATAAATATCAAAATTGAATAAGTATTTTGATAGAAATATTGAATAGTTTTATTTCAGTCAAAATGCAAAGGAAGTATGTGTCCATAAGAGAGAACATTAAATGGTACGTAGAAATTTATAAAATTATAAGTAAACAGAGTAATGATTGTTAAAGACGTACTTATGTTAAAATCAGTAATGGTCTGGTTATTTGATACCCAATATTGGATTTGTAAATTATATTTTGTATAATAAGAATGATGGATATTGAGAATGTTTCACATGATATGCGAAAATAACATATTAAAACGTTAAAAATGGAATATGTTAGATTGATTCCACATGTATTGACAATAGGAATAATCATACATGTCGTATTGTCAACAATATCATACCTCGTTTATGTATTTGATGCATGAAGCAAATATCAGATCCAAATTAAGATCATTGAATGGCACTTTAGAGCATTCTCGAGTTTTTACAAAATACTAGGGAATTTTTATTGTTTATACCAAATTGTGGACAAACACCTAAGAGGTTATAGTGGAGAATAAAAATGAAGAATAGTAAATGAAAATGAAGTAAAAATGATACACATAGAGTTTATAGTGGTTCGACTAACTGATGTCTACGTCCACTTCATCTTTCAATTAATTATACAGTTATTTACAACTTATGTTCTTATGGATCGGTATAGATCCTCGAGATTACAAGGGAATTATAGGAAATTAGAAAACAACTGAAATTAATCCTTTGAAATGGCCCCTCCCCCCTCTACATATAGATAAAGGTAGTCGGGAATCCCTCCACCACATTTTGAGCCACATTCCCCACGTCCAACAGTAGTTGAGCATGAAAAGGTCATGGCCATGCCAGCATCTATTATGGATTGGAACCGATCCAAAGGCATGGATTAGTACCTATCCATAAGATTGACATTGGATCTCTTCCATTACCTTACGTAGAATCTACTTGTTGTTAGATTCATGTTTTCCATCTCGATTGCTCTGTTAGAAGCTTGTTTCCAGGCCAATAATTTGGATTAGTAAATGGAATGGTGTTCTTGACTTTAAATGCTCGAGACGCTCGATAGAAAAATGCATGCGATTGATCCTACAGAGCTTGGGATAGGTTGCTATCAACAATACTTGGAAGGAGAGGGTGTCCATTACTTCATCAAACCTTGGAACAACACCTAAGTCGATAGGAATCCCGAAGCGAAATACCACTTATCCAGACAAATTCAAGCGTAGGTGAAGCCTCGCTAGAAGCACGACTGCTTTAAACTCTCGTTCTTTATCTCTCACTTCCCTAAAAGAACTCCTTTCTTTGATAGAAAGTGCATGCAGCTAGAAAGCAAACACACCAGTATGTTAATCCTTTGCCCAACTTAGCTTATGCCACGATGATGAATCGAAGAACACCTTATGAATAGCTTACCTTGACGAATGCGAAAGTTCGATTGCCAATCCATAAGGATAGGTTAGTAACGATCCATCACTTCGATGGGTTGAAGTGTTGAACTTCAATGATGATTTTGCACTTGCCTTCCAACCTTGGTTGAACTCGGTTCCTGGGCTTATTGGCCTTCTCTCTAGGCTTCCTGTCTTGCTAACTTTCAGGTTCAACTTATCAAGTTCATCCAAATACGTCGTGGCCTAAAGGGTGGATAACACTTGCCCCCAAAGTAAATCTTGTTTCCAACATGATATGCTTTGAATCGAGACAAGTTGGGATTAGTGTATCAAATTCCAATCCATGCTTCGAATGTTTGTCATCCTTCCTTCGGGCTATTTCAGTGAAGTGTAGCGTCTTTGGTTATTCGTTGCAATGCTTTGATGAGATTTTCGCATTACAAAATAGTAGCATGCTGTTATACTTCAGCACTCCAAATTTAATAGCTTTAAGTGGATTCCTTTCCTGGATTCTAAGGTTTGAATCTACTATCTTGTAATTTCGGTTGTTAAATGTTGAGCATACATATGCACCTGCACTTTGATTACCTGTCGTATTTCAATTCCTCATACATGCATTTCCTTATAAAATCCTATGCACGTACACATGCATATGTCATGCATATACACATCTTTTTTTTATGGTTGGGTATCGATCCATGGCTATGGATCAATACCGATCCAACACTTGAAAATAGGCAAGTTATTAACCTATTTTGTTGGTTTGGGGGTTATATAACCCGATCAATCCCCTTACTCTATTCACTTTATTTGCCTTGTGAAATCAAGCTTCCACTCTACCATTGATGTCCTTGCCTTTGATTCAAAGCTCTTTCCATCGCCTTCTATCCTCTATCATCGCTCCTATTGGTCGCTTAGACCTTCAATCTCCAACTATTGCTTGCTCGCCTCGTTCGGACCCAATCCATCGCCTAGGCCTGAACATCACTTGAATCAATTTCCATATTTGGGGTTTAAAGCTTTATGTGGGTAGTGACATTGTTGGTAGGCTTAGATGGACTTCACAAGGCCGGCCATGCTTAGGATGGGAAGAAAGTGATAAAGGTGGAAATTTACTTCAAGGATGTGGATTGATACAGATCCAACCCATAGTGAATTTTTTCCTTGAAAATGTTCGTGAGATTTTTGTAGAATGACTTCAACCATAACTTCCCCATACGAATATCCTGAATTTCATCGCATTCCTAATACATGATTGATAACCTGAAGCCCGTTGGGACGGTCAGCAATGATGGTCACTTCGAATAATACTATGACTTTCAAATGAACTGTTGCATAACACAGACATTGACACTACACGACACTTCACAATACAGTAATTTGCACCACACCACACCAGGATTTCACTTTAGCATGAGGACATTGTTTTTAATTTTTTTTGATACAACTTGTATGTATAGTTTTGATAGTTGTGGGTCATAGATGTTCCGAGTGTTTCTCCGCTCTAGCTGTAGGTCCATCGACTTCTAAATATGTCGAATCAGACACCGAGTCAAGCTCAGCCGTAATTCCTTCCACAAGACATACTCCAACACCATCTTTACGCCATCCTGCAAATCAACAAGCTGAATAGCCACTCCCAGGGGTTTCTCATGATCCCATAGAAGCTCTAAAGTTAAGGCTGCTTTGGAAGCCCTTGTAGATGCTGAAATATTGGATGATTCCATAGATCCTATTACTTCAAAAATCAAAGAGGGATCACTTACGAGGATTTTTGAATAGCATGACATCCCATTTAAAGATGTGTTGGTTCCAACATGCCATCAACAGGCACATCACCCACCGACTTAATATACCACGTGTAACCGATATATGTATTTGGCAGGTTGCGTCACACTATTCAATCCTTTTGTCTGAAATTTTTTGCATTTTTTAGGCTGGCTCCAGCTTAGCTACACCCCAACATCTATGCTTTTCTACACAGCATATTCATTGTCTTCGCTCGCTATTTAAATTAAGTTCCAAGTAGCGAAGAAATATGGTACCGGTATAGTTTTAAATATCGCAAAGGGAATCCTTTTCTTACTTTTTTGGAACCATCCAGAGAGCGTAAAATAGCGACTAACACCTGGAATAAGCTAAATCAATTCAAGGACTAATTATTCTTTATACACTATCCATCGGATTCACATAGCATTGGCTATCCCAATGTAAATTTTGTTCCCACTCTTTCCATTTTAGATCACTTCATAGTACTGTTTGCTTATATTGTTTTCCTCTTTTTTAGACGTGTCGAACATGCCTAGTTTTGCGGCTCTAGTGGAGATTCTCAAGTTTCATCATGAAGTCCTAGATGTGGACAGGGAGGTTAGGACATTACTCACTGATGAGAGCCTCTCGGCTTATAACTTGTTAGAAGCAGGCCATAGTGTTGGTCAAATCCTAGCGGCCTCAGATAGTGAAACAGATGAAGCAATGAAAAGAACCATGTGGTTCCCCCATTTTCGAGTCATGTGACTAGAATCGAAGAAGTATAGGAGCGCCTTGAAGAGGGCGAAGGTGGTAGAGCATGCCATAATAATGTCAATGTAGGTCGTAAGCCTTCTAGTGATAATCACAACGATGGTCATGAACCCTTTATAAGTAAGCGACCCAAGATAAAGATTGTTACAAGGCAAACTTCTATGCAACCTCTGCCTACCACCTCAATAGGGAAGACTCTTATCCTTCCTTTCGATGATGTCTATCAGGGCCTTGGTTGAATTCCAGATGAATTTGGTCCATTCGGCCTAGATGGCATGGCCTCGGGGGTCTCGACTCGCCCATTCGTCTATAAAGTGACTGGCCAACCACTCAGATAGGGGAGATTTCTTCTATTAGAAAAGTTCAAACCCCCAGTCTATCGAGGGGACGCTAGGACACATGCACGCACACAAAGCACTTTACTTATTTTATGTCGTGTCCTATCCTGTTAAAGCCGACTAATTTTGGTTCACTTGCATGCTCAATAGAGCGCCACAGTATGTTTGATTCCCTTTAGGACTGAATGGTTCATCACAGGAGACGTGATTCACGGTCATGCTCCCACGGCACCAGACACTAGCATGCATTCATTTCAGGATCGAGGGTGTTAAGATAGGGTTATCATTCCCACAATTCATCTTCAAGGCGTGGATCTAAGTCGCCTCTATCCAAAACATAGACAAGTACTTTGAACGACCTGATGACATATCACATGAGGATATTTCCCATATCCCTACATCGGATCTCCACTCTATAAACAAAATGGTGCCTTCTCGTGCTCATAGTCAATCTGAGTAATCATCAAATATGGTCGCCCCTAACTCCTCTCGTTGCCACAAGGCTGATAAGAAAGCTATTGAATCTCTATCTGTTACAATGGAGCAATAGGTTGCATCTAACACTTTGATGGCTGAGCTGAAGCATCACTTTCCCAAGATTTGTTTTGGCGGCATCAAGTTTGCTCCCGCTCCGAAGGAGATCCCACCAAAGATCAAAGGCCAAACTGTGGCCTATGTTAGGACGTGCGTGACCAATATTTTGTATGGAAGAGATTAGTCAAGTAGATTTCTGAATACATCGAGAGTGTGAAGATTAAGGCTTAGGGTTGTAGCTTGTGGCTAACAAAGACAAAGAGACTATCATTCATCTTAACGTAGAAGTTGTCGAGCTAAGGAAGGTGCAGGCCGAGGTCGAGCAAAAAGTCAAAGACTTGGCTAAAACGATTGAACGGGAGAGAAAAGACCATCAAAGATAGATCGAATTCGTTCACCATATAAATCATCTTCTATCGGAAGAGAAAGAACACCTAGCAAAGGAAGTAGCAGAGTTGAAAGCACAACATGAGAGCATGAAAGAGAAATGGAGAAAGAGGAAAAGGAGGAAGTTGATACTTTCATGCAAGCTTAAAATTATTGTGAGGAGTTGCTGCATGCGCGTAAGGAGAGGGATGATGCGCCAGCACATGCTTTAAATGTTGATGAATTGGTCGTGGTAGTAGAGAAGCAGATCAAGGACAGATTTGAGCCACTCATCATCAACTATAATGCAAATGTAATCGTTTCAGAGACTTGGAGTGGCTTGGAAAGTATTATCTCAGAGCTCTGCCTTTAGCTGGAAGCAGATTGTGCGAGAAGGATAGCAGACTTTGAAGGGAAGTGAGGTAATTTGGCGGAGTTGGAGCATGAGATTCTGAGCCTAAGTGAGATTAAAGAGCTCAAAGCTAGTGAGTTATTTTGCATATGAAGTTGGCTACCACGGTCTAGAAAGACCTAGATGAGGGCTCGAGGACTACAACTCAAGACCTCGCTACAAGTCTCACTTCTAGGTTCCCAACTGGCTCTATCACTCCATCCAATCCTCCGTACAATTTGGATGTCCTAGGAATGCCAAAGGGAACTATTTTTCCCTCATTCAAGAGGGGAATTCTAATGGCACTCCTGCCCATATAGATCTTCAGTCTGGTAGAAGTATCTCACTGACCTCGCTTATATTTGAGAAGGTCCACATGACACAAGTCGATGCCACTAGTTTCTCCTTTCGTTTTTCTCAATTTTCAAGTCAGCCTGTAATTAATAGCTATGCGAAGGAAGGTTACTAGTCGGGACAGCAAGCAATGGCGATTATAATAGTTTTTGGGATGATCCTAAGTATTCTAGTTGGTGATACTGTAAGTCCAAGCACAAATAATTCATGCCTTGAAAGAGAGGAGGTGGTTGGTGATTTCCTAGAAGCGCAAGCTGAGGAGGATATCATTATAACTGGGACTTTTGATCCTTCTATAGGGACAAGTATGCAAGATTTTCTCCAGACTTAAGTTTTACTGACCAAGGGGATTAAGAAAGATCTAATAGGATTCACTCCTCCTCCTCTATCAATAGTCTTACCTGATGAGACTATCTTTACCCTGGTCGCTTTTCCTTTTCCCAGGGGCACTCAATGTGTGCCCACCGAATTGCCACAAAATTCCCTATCTAAGAGTTGAGGAAGTACGAGTAGGAGTAGGAAGAAACCAAAGGGGCGATAGATGTATATTCTTCTAGGGAAGAGGTAATGAAGAAGAAGCATAAGAAATAATTATCCGTTTGTTTTTTTCTTTTCGATTGTGGTCGGCTTTGTGCGGGTTCAACCCCCGCTTTTTTTGTCTTCTGGTTTAGTGTTAAAATAATTATATCATTCCTTAAGCTTTAATTGATGTGAATAATAAGGACTTTTTGTTCTATTTGAGTCATGTGTGAATTTTCATAACTGTTTGAGTCATGTGTGAATTTTTATAAGTTTTGATAAATAAGTTTATCATCTTGTTCATGCGTTTGTGAACCATTTCTCATCATCATTATCAGATTAAGTAATTAGTCCATTTTTTCATTTATCGGTCTAGCCCTACTCGACTAGAGATGAGAATCGACGCCGTCATCATTTTGGTGAGTGGAGAGCGATCATCAAGGCACCTATTTTCGATGCCCATATAAGACCATATTCGATTCTGGAACTTAGTTGAATCCCGATCATCCAAAAAGGTAGCTTGAACATCCTTTTCGAGGATGTTTCGAGTGTGATTCACCTAACTCGAGGCGTCAATTGAAGTGATTCATTTTAGATTGTGGTTTAGGCATCCTATTTCGGAATGCATGTTCTGACCATGCTGAACTCCTGGTGTTGGTTGGAATTAATCACCTCGGATAGTGATTTAAACGTCCCTATCCTACATGTTCACTCTTGATCACGCCTATCTCTGGGCATCGATCGAAGTTCATATAAGATCCTGCCTATCTTCAGACGTTGATATATCGTCTTTCCATTCTTCGATCAAGGTGTAAATGCACTGTCAAAGACTAGGCACAAGCTGTAGGGGCGAGCTATCTTGTTCTGCCTTTGAGTGTTTATAATTTGGCTTCTAAGTCAGGGGTCAAAAGAGTTGGTTAGCATCTACCTCCAAACGCCAATGATGGTTTATTTCAAGGGCCCAATCATGGGCCGTAGAAGTTTGGTTGGTACCTAACTCTGGGTACCTGATTAACTGCATAATGCATATGCTAATTCATTGATTTTACTATAGTTTGCGATTTTATAGTTAGATAGAACAGAGTCCCAAATTCACGAAGTCATTTAATTTTATATACATGGGAAATGACAAATTTTATCTAGTTACATCGAACTTGACTGGATATTCACAAAGTTGGATCTCAAGTGAAATAGCATCGCAAGTGTTCGTTGTTCCATGTTTGGGGAAGTGAAACCCCCTCTACGGTTGCCAGCTTGAATGTTCCATCTCTAAGCTTATGTTCAATTGCATATGAACCTTCCTAGCTGGGGTCCGTATTCATGGACCTGGGAAGATTCGTTTGAGAACGAGATCATCAATTGCAAAGGTCCAACCCCTGACCATGGTGTTGTAATATTGGGTGAATCATTTCCGATGTGCGGCTGCTCTCAGGTCAGCTTCATCATGCTTCTTATTGATCATTTTGAGAGACTCTAGCAGGAGCTCCTCGTTCGTTATGGGGTTGCAATGAGTCACTCGATGAGGAAGCACTTCAAGTCCAACTGGAATGTGAGAACCTAGATTTTGGATATCTGTTAATTGGATAATTAACTAGTTTTATTCAGTTGAACAAATAAAATTCTGATAAATATCTGGATGTACAAAGTGGATTTGAAACAATAATTAATTTGTAAATGGATATATGCAAAACTTATCATTTCTAAAGAATAAAATATGAATAACTATTTTATTTTTATGCATACATTTATGGTAGTGAGTAAAACTTGGATTTAAAAATCCAAAGCAATATCTTGAAAGTAAATTTACAACTAGTATGTATAGATATTTAGTTAGTAATTGGTGTATAATTAGGTTTCATATATTTTATTTTCTTCAAAATTACATGAATATAAGTAAAGAGGATTTAATAAAGGATGATACTTTAAAATATACATAAGTTAAATATATAAAAGTATTATATATAAAGATAATACATATTAATATGAATACATAAAACATAAGAGATATTTAAAAAAAGTTTTTTTACATTTGTTAATATATATAACATGTCAAATAACAAATGTGAGCTAAAGATGGTTTTTAATTACAAGTGTGAATTAATCATATCATGTTAAGGACAATTGTAAACTAAGTAGACAAGTGTCACAATTTTATTATTTTTCTTTTATTTTTATAAAAATAATAATTAATGCTATAAATACATCTGTACTCTCTCTCATTTTCTTTTCTCTCTTCAATTTCTAAACACAAAAGAAATAGCCTGCAACCAGTTTTAAACCAGAAATCAAAGGGCTATAAAAAAATGAAAACCAGGAAAAGAAAACAAACAAAACCCTTCAAACTATTTTAAACCTGAAGTAGCAAATTCAACCAAATCTCAAGCTAATTCATCGAGTGAAGAATCAAGGAAACTCAGCTTCAAATTTTAAGCTTGTTCAAGCTACAATTCATAATCTAACAATTTCTAGGTTTCAAGAGCTTAGGCAACTTTCAGTAAAAATAAAAAAAAGGGTTTCCTCGGTTTTTCAAAAACAGGTAAGTACACTACGTCTTTTATAGTTAATCTATTTCATATTTTGATGCCTGTGATAAATAATTGAAGTAATATTGTTAAAAATGTTTGCATGGATGAATTACTAATGCTTTGCATGTATATACTATATGTATATCTGAGTTTGAATGTGCATATCTCTGTTTGATTAAAACAGATTAAAAACTCACTCAAAATTTACTTTCCTGCATATAAACCATATTAGACTATGAGGCTTTAAGGAAATATGTTTGAATTAACTAAATCTTGCTTTTGAAAATAATTTTGAGTGAAATTAGTTAGGGTTTTACTGAAGGAAACAGAAACTACAGTAAGAATGTAATATACCAGGAAATTCGACCCTTTTAATTTCAAATTTCATCTTAGTAATCTGATTCATTTTTGAAAGTTATGATTTTTAGTATAGAAATCAAGATTTTTAGTGGTGAATTGTGTGGGGATTTGGAAGTTGAACGGGAACTGGGATTTTGTGAAATTACGGCGGCACAGCGATGTGTAGAGTAAGGCGTCGGTTCAGGAGGTGGCCACAGGGTCATGGAGTTCGGGAAATATGGCAGGGAAATTTACTGATGGTTGAAGAGGCGATTTCGGTAGAAGGTAGGGTTTAGGCTCGTGTTTTGGAAGAGTTGGGTTTTCGGACATTGGCGGCGTCGTGATGAGGATTCAAGAGTGCGGTATGGAAAAAAAGTTGGGGATAAGGGCAGCGAAGCTCCTGGTGAAGCGGGGCGCCGGGAGGTCGTCGGTAGTGAAGGGTCGAGGTGGATGTTGGCAGGTTAGTTCGTCCCATTGTTGAATCGATGGACAATTTTGTGAATTGGTGATGTTTGGAATTTTCCAGTGGGGGAAATGGAGTGTCGAGGTAGTGGGAAAGGTGCAGGGTCGGTTGGTGGTGGGTTCGATGGTCGGAGGAGCATGATGAGATGCACGAATACGTGCACGGTCTCGTCCAAATTGGGATCAGAGAATGGGAATTGGAAGGAGATGAGTGAAGAAGCATTTGGGCCGGAATGGATTTTGGTCCACAGAAATAGGATCAATGTAAATAGGAATTAAAGAATAAGGTAAGTAGAAGAATGAGAGAGTGAAGAAAATAAAGAAAGATTTTGGACTCGGGATTTTGGGCCTTGGACTTGTGTTTTTTTTTAAATTAATTTTGTTATGAAAGTAATCAACATCAAAAGAAAAGTTGAACTAGTTTTTTTTAGAATAAATCTTTGAACAAGCACAAAGCAAGCTCCAAATTTAAAGTTAAATAATTTGTTTGGGGTTTTGAATAACTAAATTTTAGGTTAATTATTTCATTTATTCTTAAGTGTTCAAATTTAATTTAATGATGTAATTTAGTATGTGATTCAGATAAGTGGGTTAAACTTCCTTAAGTGGGTTTGAATCAAATAATTTCAAATCCTTTAATTTAAATAAGATTTGAATGCTTTAGTTAAAGAAATTAATTGTGATATCCCAGAATTTTTGACAATATCAATTTAATAATCTTTATATAAAATTAAATTGATATTGACAATATTGATTAATAAAATATGATTTGGTTTAATAATTTGATTAAATAAATATTTAATTTGTGATTTTTATCTTTTAAAAGTTAAAATAAATGTTTTAAATTATAATGTATATATATATTTGTATATATATTATAATTTATCTTTGTTTTGGAATTTAATAAATAAATAAAGTTTTGTTTTTAAATTCTAATAAAATATTGAGTAATTAGGAAATTATTTTTTAAATTAATATTAGGCTTTTAAAGATCTATTTAAACTAGTAATCATATGGTTTGATAATATTTAAAATAAATGTAATTGTTTAAAATTTGTCTTAGCTTAATTTTTGTTTTAAATTTAAATAAAATTCGATTTTATTTCCTTTTTAAATATTATTTGATTAATATGATTTGGAATTTTTTTATATAAGTTTTAAATATAAGATAGCATATGATTTAAATTCATTTGATAATAAAAGTGATTTATAAATCTTTTTATAAATCATATAAAAATTGTTAATTCGTTATTTTATGCCATATTAATAAATGTACTATTTTTCATAAATATAAAAGGAATTAACATATGGAAATAGAATCTTCATTTTAATTGAATAAATTGATTTTAAATTTTGATTTCAAAAATTTAATTTGATTTGGAATTTTATTTTGAAATTCAAATTAATAGATTCTCTAAAAATATTTGTATAAGTTTTAATTTACAATTTGTTTTACTAACATTTTCTTTTAATAGGAAATTCATATATATATATATATATATTACATAAGTATAAAATAAATTAAAGAAAACTCTTTTTAAACATTTAAAAATATAACTTAATTAAATAAAGACAAGTGTTAACTATTAAACAAATCTAAGCTACATGTGTTAAGTTGTAAAACAAACAAAATGACAAGTGTCATTTGATTTTAATCTTTTCTTTATTTTAATTAAATTTTATTTCAGTTCTTTTAGAACATTTCTCGCTTTCCTTTATTCTCTTTTAAAAATCAAAAGCTTAGTGTATCAAAGAATGAAAAAAAAAATCTGAAACTCAAACTTCGTCTCAAAAACAAGATTGTCTCAAAGCAAATCCAATTTTTTTTTCACTCCTCAAAATTTAAATTGCAAACCAAAACTTGTAACAAGAAGATCGACCTGCAAAAAATGAATTCCTGCAAAAGAAAAATCAAGCAACTTGTAGATTAAAAATCTGCATTTTTTTACAACCTGAAGATCACTGCATTTGCATCTCTGGAATCAACTTTGAAAAAGGTCTACATGCACGAAATTTGGATAGGAATGCAAAAGCATTTTTAGACCTGCATGTATGAAGTTTATAATCCGAGCAATAACACTGCAACATTAAATCAGACAGAATTCAAAGGCTTTGCTAAAATCATGATGGCTCTGTTCTTCATATTTAAGGTGAGTAACACTTTTTTTTTTTAAAATTGTAAGGAAAATCTGGTTGTTTAAATAATGTTTAAATAAGTTGTGTTTGAATATTTGTTGAAAACTTTTGTACAATTGTGATGTGAGTTATCTAAAGATTTTGAAATACCTGTAGAACATTTCTGTTCTAAAATTCAAGTCTAGTTTCAACTTAGATCATTCCTCTTTGACATTAATATTTAAAACTTAGGATTTAGGTGAATATTGTTTGTTTAGGCTATGAACTAAATTATAAAAACTTGTTTAACTTAAATAGAAACAGTAATTTATTCAGGGAATCAAGTTTAGAGGGGAAAAATCAGGTCACTGTTAAAATTCAAATTTGTTAATTTAGCATTTCAGGTATACGAATCAAAACCTTAGACAAATTCATGATTTTTAAATGTAAAATCATAAATTCTAAATGGGGTTTGACTATGCATTACTGTTTGACCTAAAATTGGTTTTTGGAGTGTCTCTGATAATTCAGGTGAATTTGGGGTTCATGTTTTTGTATGATGGTAGATGGGTGATCAGGGAATCAGGGAAAAATAGTTGTACGGTGATCAAATTGATATAGAGACAGCGGTGGTCAAATTTGTTCTGTAACCCTAATGTTTGAATCTGTTAGCAAATAGGATCGTTCCCTCTCAATATTGGATCGAGTGTTTAGCAACTCTGGGGATTGGTTGCTAGGTCCTAGAGGAGAAAGTAGCCGGAGTTGTAGCTTAAACGATGGTCAAAGGAAGGAGAACACGCCATTGACAGGTTTGGGTTTGCACTGTGTTTCCAGGTTTGTGAAGAGAGGTTGGTTTTGATTTTCAGGTGAATGGGATTGTTTTGATGATTGTGTTGATGAGTGGGGTTGTATTCTGGTGGGTTGACGTTGCCGGGGTTGGCTGGAGGAGGTCAGCGCCACCGTGCATGTGCACGGTGCTCATAGTTCTGATGATCAGAAAATGTTGGGTGTTGTTAAGTTTGGGAAGTGCAGAATTTACTCGAGTAGGAACTCGTGTCATATGGGGATTTACTCGAAGTCAAGTAAGGGTGGACTCGAAGTAAACCAGTTATGGCTCGGGTAGTTTATTTTTAGTTTTCAGGTTTGTTTCCTGAAACCTGAACTGCTTCAGGTTTTTAAAATTTTAAAACTAAATTTAAATAGAAGCAAACCAAGTTTAAATCTAAACTTGAAGCAAGTTTAATTTATGGATTCAAATGAATTTGAACTCCAGATTTTAAATAAACAAATTTGCAGAAATAAAATATTTACAAACTGAAACCTGCACAGTTTTTATATAAAGTGATTTATAAATCTGGAAATAAGATTTTAAAACAAGATTTAAATTTTAAGTTAAAATCTGAATTTGAAATCCTGAATTCAAATTAGAATTTGAATCTGAAGTTTCAAAAAGGAAATAAGTTGATAAATTCAAATGTTATAATCAAGTTTGAATATTTTAGTATTTTATAACATGTGTTTATAAATCTGAAATGAAATTTAAAACAGGGTTTGAAATTTATTTATTTTTGAATCTGAAAACTGAAACACAATTTGAAATCTGGTTTTAAATGAAATAAGATTTTGAATTTAAAAGTTTCAGAATCACTTGAATATATTTAAAGTATAATTTAAATTTATTTAAATGGATTATGGGTTAAACCATTTTTAAATTATACCTTAAGTAATTCTTTAATATGAAATAAAAGGGTTTTAATAATTAAATCTTGTTTAAGTATGATTTCATTTTAATTTTAATTTAAAATGGAATTTAGAGAAAATTTAAAAGCAAATTATATTTAATTACTTTGGTAATGATATTTAATCATTAATGAGATTAATGATTTTCATTTAAATTGTTTTGAACTTAATAATTTATTATTTGATCAAGGTAATTAAGATTTTAATTAATTAATTTAATTAATTAATTTAATTAATTAATAATAAGATTAATTAATTAAATAATTAAGGGTTTTTTAGTTAATTAAAGGATTTAGTAAGTCAATTAAGATTGATTAAATTGTAATTAAGAAATCATTATTTAGATTTGATTTAATTAATTAATGGTTTGAATTTATTAATCAAGTAATTAAAAATGAATTATGTTTTTAATTATCACTTGATTAATTTAATAATTAGAGATAAATTAATGAGTTTTATAAATAAATTAAGAATTAATATTGATTAATTTCAGTTAATTACTTTAGAAAAGTAATTAAAGTTTTGTTGTTGATTAATGAAGGTCATTAACTTAATATTATTTTATAATTAATTAATGTGATTAATTTTAATGATTAATTGGATTAACTAATTTAAGATAATCATTTGAATTATTAAAGTGAAATTACTTAATGGTAGTAATTAAAGAAATTAATTACTGATTGTAACTAATTAATTTTATTTCTGATTAGTCAAGTTAATTAATTAAGTTTAATTAATTTAAATTAATCACTGGTTGATTTGAGAGGTAATTACAAATGTAATTAAAAGTGAATAATTACTTAGAAAAGTAATTAAAAGGATAAATTACTTGATGTAATTTAATATAAGGATACTTGGATAATGGAGGAGTCTTGGAAAATTTATTACTTTGTGTAATTAATATGTAATTAGTATACAGAATAATTACTTAAGTAAGTAATTAATAATTAATTACTTAGTGTAATTAATTTAGGATTTTGATAATTGAGTTATTTGAAGAAAATAAATAGATGTAATTAATTTAATGTAATTACTTAATGTGATTAAACAAGAATGATTAATCAAATAGGATAATTGATAATTAATCTAATAGAGTAATTATAAAATAATTTGGGATCATTAATTTAAATAATTAATGATATAATTAAGGATTGATTGATAAGAACAATTAATCAATGAAGGAGTTAATTAATGTAATTAACTAAGGATTAATGTAATTAATTTTAATTAATTAATTAATAAAGTAATTATAGGTTAATTACTGAATTTGGTTTGGAATAATTAATTTGTGAAATTAATTGGAGGTTAATTACTTGAATGTAATTAAAGAATAATTAATCAAGATGATTAAGTAGGGAAATTTGTTGAGAATAATTAATTGATTGATTTATAATTAATTAAGGAATATGTAAGCAAGATTTATATGGATGAGTAATTAATTTAATTCATTTTTAAATTAATTATAGAAGGATGATTAATAAGTCATTGCGTATGAATGCTGTTTGATATTGGGTACCCTGAATGATTGAGATCTCAATTATGAGATAAATGATGTTGTGTGATTTGGATGCTATGGTTGCATTGAGTTGATAATATGAATTATCTGTTTGAGTTGATAATATAGATTATCTGTTGTGATGATAATATTGATTATCTATTGTGATGTTGTAATTATCTAACTGTGTGTATATAGATAATATTGGATTGAATTGTTTTAAACTTTAAAACAACTTGGACCTAAAGGACACGTTTTGGATTTCGATGAGACCGAGATCGGGTTTCCATATTTGGATATTCGAAAACCACATCGATCCAAATTAACGATAGGTCGTGAATCTCAAGTGAAGATGAAGATTCAGAGTGCAAGGGTTATCGTCATTAACTCTGACAGTGATTCCAAAATGAGTGTAACGAGATAATGCCTTCGGTTTCGTTCGAACCCGGAACGAACTTGTATGGATTGAATGCTTTCAGAACATCGTCAGGTGGACGATGAGCATTCTAAGAGATGTGTTCTCTAAAGGTAATCGTAGACTCAAGCTTAATCAACCGGGAATGGCTAAAACATGAGAGGTGCAGCAAGGCTTCGTGGGCAGCTCCCACTGGAGAGCGAGATTTACCCATGTCTAGAAGTTCCTTTATATTCGGCTGTGTGGGCAGTTGGTTGCAAACAACTGCGGGGTTGTCTTGTTCGGAACTGTTCAGTAAGGAATGGTTCCAGCCTTGTGTTGCAGGGGAGCGGGCGTACTCCTCGGTACGGTGATCTAGGCCACGTAGTATGACGGGCGGTACCCCAGTAGCCCTGCCATTGTATGGAATCCAAAATCCAATAAGTGTCGTGCGTATTAGTTGTACCCAACTATGTTGGAACGTGAGATGTAAGCATTCCAGCTATTTCTGTATTTTACTTGAAAACCCTAGACACTATTATAATATCATCAGATTTCCTATCAAATGTATTGGTTAGCGTAAGGTAAAAACTTTTTCATGTTTATGTGTAGGAAGTTTTACGTGATACCTTTCTTTTCAAAAGGTTTTTAAAAGTTAAGCAACCTTAACCTGTTACTCACACCAGACTTATGTCTGACCCGGAGTTTATCTTTGTTTTCTTAAACTCTTGGGTTCTCAAATTTTTACTAGTAGCCAAGGGATTCAGGTTGGCTTTGACGAATATTGGAGGAGCAATGGAGCAGGAGGCTTCTGCGTTATAGATATATAGTTTCCGCTGTGTTTTCTCTGTGTTGTGTTGTATTAAGTTGTAAATACTAGACAGGTGTTTATAGCTGTCTAGTACATGTGATATGTATGCTGTGTAACTCTTATTGATATTGTATATTATGTAATACTTATGTTATTCATATAATTTATTCGTTTCGCTGTTGAGATTCTAGTGTTGTTTCTTCTTTCTCTTCTTTCTTTTCTTCTTCTATACCTTTCTTTCTTAATAGATGATGCGATTTTTTGGGAGTAGAAAGTCGAGTCGTCACAGTTGATATCAGAGCATTAGGTTGAGTGAATACCTAGGCTCTGGAGTGGTGTCTATCTTGAGAGAGCGTATTTGTAATTTTTAATATATATATATATATATTTATTTATTTCTACCTATCTATTGGGTTACCTGTTCGGGTTTTCCAATATGGGTTATAAAGGTAGATTGAGGTAGTGGTGTGTATAACACGACTACTATTGGTTGGAGTTTGAATGTTTGAGGTTGGAAGTGTATCTGTCGAGACTGTAGACCTACTACCGTCTCGAATAAACTTTGAAGTGGTGCAAGGACTTCATTGATCTCTTAAGGTAACCTGTTAAGGTTCAGAGTTCATCTTTGAAGTTGGATGAGTAGAGTTTGGATCTGTTGGCTGAGCAAAAGCAAGTGATGATATCTTGATATCTCAGGAAGTAATAGCTGCATGATGAGATGCAGTGACTATGGATGTTTCCGAAGATATTTCTTTGGGACAATTTTAAGGGAGTAGGTTTGCTTCGGTGTTGTGGCTGAGTTCAGCAGGGTGTTTCTGTTGGTTTGAAGTCAGAGTTTCTCAAAAAGCTTTGAATAGGGATTCTTTGGCATTGGTGTCAGCAGTGCAACTCGGAGTGTTCTGTGTGTCGGCAGAGTTTTCTAGCTTAGCAGTTTTCTAGAGATGGAGTTCAAAAGCAGTAGAGTAGAATCCATTTCTTCAATGAATTGGCAAGACCAGCATAAGCTGTTCTGATAAATAAAGAGAAAATAGTTTTCTTTGGATTTTAGTTTGGATTGATCGCAAAAGTGACTTGCGATAGTTGAGTGTTCTCTTGTATTGTTGGAGATTTTCCTGAATGATTTCAGGAATGTCAGAGTTTGTCCGCATCTAGATATTCAGTTTTCTTATCGACCAGGATTCCGAGTGTGGTACCGATGGTTCAACTAGTTGAAGGTTGGTTCCTTGAGATGGAATTGTTGAAGCAGCTCAGGATTTGGGGAACTTCTGAATTTTCTCTTGGTTATCAGAGATCTTCTTGGTTTTGGTTGTCCAGTGGTGCTTGTGTTCTTCATCAACAATCTTTTCTACTCCAAATCAGAGTTGTGCAGCGAAAGCAGTTTGGGAGTGCATCTGCTTTTCTTTCCAGATAAGAGAAGTTGTTTTTTCTGATGGATGTGAGTGGAAGTTGTTCTTAATCTTGATTGATCGGGGAGGATCATTCTGGTGGATTGGGTTTGGTCTAGTTTGTTTCTTGTGACATCAGCAAGGATTAAGCTGATCAGGTAGGAGGTAGGTAACCCGAGATCGTCTGAAGAATTTTGGGGATATGAAGTCTGATTTTGATAAGTTTCTTAGTTTTTAGGAGCTATAAATTTTGGTAAGGTTGGGTAAGCTAGCTCCGCGGTGTTTTGGATTTCTTCTGTGTTCTGTTTTGGATAAGTGTTTGATTTTCTGAATTGAATTGCCAGTATAGACAACTGGAATTCGATGTGTTTCACGTATCTCTGAGGGAGTACGTGTATGATCTATTTCTGGTTTTGGAATCAGTTGTTTTGGGAAATTTTGGTTTTTGAGTCAGGCTTGTCTTTAGTCTGATATCTTGTTCAGTTGTAGATCTAGATGAGTAGGAGTTCTGTAGTTTAGTGGTGTTGATTGTTTGGATTTTATAGAGCGAGTATCCCGGTGTTTACTTGGGAAACTCGAGGAAGCTCTATCCAGAATTTTGTCTGGATGGTTAATTTTGTTTGATTGGATGAATTAATTTCTATGGTTGTTAGTATATGTTTAATATATGCTTGTGTTTTGAAATTTAAAAATCTTGAATAGGTTATTAAATTATCTTTGTTTTAAATTTCGGGGACGAAATTCTTTTAAGGGGGAAGGAATGTGATATCCCGGAATTTTTGACAATATCAGTTTAATGATCTTTATATAAAATTAAATTGATATTAACAATATTGATTAATAAAATATGATTTGGTTTAACAATTTGATTAAATAAATATTTAATTTGTGATTTTTATCTTTTAAAAGTTAAAATAAATGTTTTAAATTATAATGTATATATATATTTGTATATATATTATAGTTTATCTTTGTTTTGGAATTTAATAAATAAATAAAGTTTTGTTTTTAAATTCTAATAAAATATTGAGTAATTAGGAAATTATGTTTTAAATTAATATTAAGATTTTAAAAATCTATTTAAACTAGTAATTATATGGTTTGATAATATTTAAAATAAATGTAATTGTTTAAAATTTGTCTTAGCTTAATTTTTGTTTTAAATTTAAATAAAAGTTGATTTTATTTCTTTTTTAAATATTATTTGATTAATATGATTCGGAAAAAAATTATATAAGTTTAAAATATAAGACAGCATATGATTTAAATTCATTTGATAATAAAAGCGATTTATAAATCTTTTTATAAATCATAAAAAAATTGTTAATTAGTTATTTTATGCTATATTAATAAATGTACTATTTTTCATAAATATAAAAGGAATTAACATAAGGAAATAGAATCTTCATTTTAAATTGAATAAATTGATTTTAAATTTTGATTTCAAAAGTTTAATTTGATTTGGAATTTTATTTTGAAATTCAAATTAATAGATTCTTTAAAAATATTTGTATAAGTTTTAATTTATAATTTATTTTATTTACATTTAGTTTTAATAGGAAATTCATATATATATATATATATATATTACATAAGTATAAAATAAATTAAAGAAAACTCTTTTTAAACATTTAAAAATATAACTTAATTAAATAAAGACAAGTGTTAACTATTAAACAAATCTAAGCCACATGTGTTAAGTTGTAAAACAAACAAAATGACAAGTGTCATTTGATTTTAATCTTTTTTTTATTTTAATTAAATTTTATTTCAGTTCTTTCAGAACATTTCTCACTTTCCTGTATTCTTTTTTAAAAATCAAAAGCTTAGTGTATCAAAGAAAGAAAAAATAAATCTGAAACTCAAATTTCCTCTCAAAAATAAGATTGTCTCAAAGCAAATCCAAAGTTTTTTTCACTCCTCAAAATTCAAATTGCAAACCAAAACTTGTAACCAGAAGATCAACCTGCAAAAAATGAATTCCTGCAAAAGAAAAATCAATCAACCTGTAGATTAAAAATCTGCAATTTTTTTACACCTGAAGATCACTACATTTGCATCTTTGGAATCAACTTTGAAAAGGTATGCATGCATGAAATTTGGACAGGAAAGCAAAAGCATTTTTTGACCTACATGTATGAAGTTTATAATCTAAGCAATAACACTGCAACATTAAATCAGACAGAATTCAAAGGCTTTGCTAAAATCATGATGGCTTTGCTCTTCAGATTTAAGGTGAGTAACACTTTTTTAAAAAAAATTGTAAGGAAAATCTGGCTGTTTAAATAATGTTTTAAATAAGTTGTGTTTGAATATTTGTTGAAAACTTCTGTACAATTGTGATGTGAGTTATCTGAAGATTTTGAAATACCTGTAGAACATTTCTATTCTAAAATTCAAGTATGGTTTCAACTTAAATCATTCCTCTTTGACATTAATATTTAAAACTTAGGATTTAGGTGAATATTGTTTGTTTAGGCTATAAAGTAAATTATAAAAACTTGTTTAACTTAAATGGAAATTGTAATTTATTTAGGGAATCAAGTTTAGAGGGGAAAAATCAGGTCACTGTTAAAATTCAAATTTGTTAATTTAGCATTTCAGGTATACGAACCAAAACCTTGTATAAATTCATGATTTTTAAATGTAAAATCATAAATTCTAAATGGGTTTGACTGTGCATTACTGTTTTGACCCAAAACTGGGTTTTGGAGTGTCTCTGATGATTCAGGTGAATTTCGGGTTCATGTTTTTGTATGATGGTAGATGGGTGATCAGGGAATCAGGGAAAAATAGTTGTACGGTGATCAAATTGATATAGAGACAACGGTGGTCAAATTTGTTCTGTAACCCTAATGTTTGAATCTCTTAGCAAATAGGATCGTTCCCTCTCAATATTGGATCGAGTGTTTAGCAACTCTGGGGATTGGTTGCTGGGCCCTAGAGGAGGAAGTAGCCGGAGTTATAGCTTAAACGATGGTCAGAGGAAGGAGAACACGCCGTTGACAGGTTTTGGGGTTTGGGTTTGCACCGTGTTTCCTGGTTTGTGAAGAGAGGTTGGTTTTGATTTTCAGGTGAATGGGATTGTTTTGATGATTGTGTTGACGAGTGGGGTTGTATTCTGGTGGGTTGACGTTGCCGGGGTTGGCTGGAGGAGGTCAGAGCCACCGTGCATGTGCACGGTGCTCATAGTTCTGATGATCAGAAAATGTTGGGTGTTGTAAAGTTTGGGAAGTGCAAATTTTACTTGAGTAGGAACTCGTGTCATATGGGGATTTACTCGAAGTCAAGTAAGGATGGACTCGAAGTAAATCAGTTATGGCTCGGGTAGTTTATTTTTAGTTTTCAGGTTTGTTTCCAGAAACCTGAACTGCTTCAGGTTTTTAAAATTTTAAAACTAAATTTAAAAAGAAGCAAAGCAAGTTTAAATCTAAACTTGAAGCAAGTTTAATTTATGGATTCAAATGAATTTGAACTCCAGATTTTAAATAAACAAATTTGCAGAAATAAGATATTTAAAAACTGAAACCTACATAGTTTTTATATAAAGTGATTTATAAATCTGGAAATAAGATTTTAAAACAAGATTTAAATTTTAAGTTAAAATCTGAATTTGAAATCCTGAATTCAAATTAGAATTTGAATCTGAAGTTTCAAAAAGGAAATAAGTTGATAAATTCAAATGTTATAATCAAGTTTGAATATTTTAGTATTTTATAACATGTGTCTGAAATGAAATTTAAAACAGGGTTTGAAATTTAAATTTTTTTGAATCTAAAAACTAAAACACAATTTGAATTCTGGTTCGAAATGAAATAAGATTTTGAATTTAAAAGTTTCATAATCACTTGAATATATTTAATGTATAATTTAAATTTATTTAAATGGATTATGGGTTAAACCATTTTTAAATTATACCTTAAGTAATTTTTAATATGAAATAAAGGGTTTTAAATAATTAAATCTTGTTTAAGTTTGATTTCATTTTAATTTTAATTTAAAATGGAATTTAGAGAAAATTTAAAAGCAAATTATATTTAAATTACTTTGGTAATGATATTTAATCATTAATGAGATTAATGATTTTCATTTAAATTGTTTTGAACTTAATAATTTATTATTTGATCAAGGTAATTAAGATTTTAATTAATTAATTTAATTAATTAATAATAAGGTTAATTAATTAAATAATTAAGGGTTTTATTTAATTAATTAAAGGATTTAGTAAGTTAATTAGGATTAATTAAATTGTAATTAAGAAATCATTATTTAGATTTGATTTAATTAATTAATGATTTGAATTTATTAATCAAGTAATTAAAAATGAATTAAGTTTTTGATTATCACTTGATTAATTTAATAATTAGAGATAAATTAATGAGTTTTATAAATAAATTAAGAATTAATATTGATTAATTTCAGTTAATTACTTTAGAAAAATAATTAAAGTTTTGTTGTTGATTAATGAAGGTCATTAACTTAATATTATTTTATAATTAATTAATGTGATTAATTTTAATGATTAATTGGATTAATTAATTTAAGATAATCATTTGAATTGTTAAAGTGAAATTACTTAATGGAAGTAATTAAAGAAATTAATTACTAATTGTAATTAATTAATTTTATTTTTGTTTAGTCAAGTTAATTAATTAAGTTTAATTAATTTAAATTAATCACTGGTTGATTTGAGAGGTAATTACAAATGTAATTAAAAGTGAATAATTACTTAGAAAAGTAATTAAAAGTATAAATTACTTGATGTAATTTAATATAAGGATACTTGGATGATGGAGGAGTCTTGGAAAATTAATTACTTTGTGTGATTAATATGTAATTAGTATACAGAATAATTACTTAAGTAAGTAATTAATAATTAATTACTTAGTGTAATTAATTTAGGATTTTGATAATTGAGTCATTTGAAGAAAATAAAGAGATATAATTACTTTAATGTAATTACTTAATGTGATTAATCAAGAATGATTAATCAAATAGGATAATTGATAATTAATCTAATAGAGTAATTATAAAATAATTTGCGATCATTAATTTAAATAATTAATGATATAATTAAGGATTCATTAATAAGAACAATTAATCAATGAAGGAGTTAATTAATGTAATTAATTAATTTTTATTAATTAATTAATAAAGTAATTATAGGTTAATTACTGAATTTGGTTTGGAATAATTAATTTGTGAAATTAATTGGAGGTTAATTACTTGAATGTAATTAAAGAATAATTAATCAAGATGATTAATTAGGGAAATTTGTTGAGAATAATTAATTGATTGATTTATAATTAATTAAGGAATATGTAAGCAAGATTTATACGGATGAGTAATTAATTTAATTCATTTTTAAATTAATTATAAAATGATGATTAATAAGTCATTACGTATGAATGCTGTTTGATATTGGGTTCCCTGAATGGTTGAGATCTCAGTTATGAGATAAATGATGTTGTGTGATTTGGATGCTATGGATGCATTGAGTTGATAATATGAATTATCTGTTTGAGTTGATAATATAGATTATCTGTTGTGATGATAATATTGATTATCTATTGTGATGTTGTAATTATCTATCTGTGTGTATATAGATAATATTGGATTGAATTGTTTTAAACTTTAAAACAACTTGGACCTAAAAGACACATTTTGGATTTCGATGAGACCGGGATCGGGTTTCCATATTTGGATATCCGAAAACCACATCGATCCAAATTAACGATAGGTCGTGAATCTCAAGTGAAGATGAAGATTCAGAGTGCAAGGATTATCGTCGTTAACTCTGACAGTGATTCCAAAATGAGTGCAACGAAATAATGCCTTAGGTTTCATTCGAACCCAGAACGAACTTGTATGGATTGAATGCTTTCAGAACATCGTCAGGTGGACGATGAGCATTCTAAGAGATGTGTTCTCTAAAGGTAATCGTAGCCTCAAGCCTCATCAATCGGGAATGGCTAAAACAGGGGAGGTGCAGCAAGGCTTCGTGGGTAGCTCCCACTGGAGAGCGAGATTTACCCATGTCTAGAAGTCCCTTTATATTCGGCTGTGTGGGCAGTGGTTGCAAACAACTGCGGGGTTGTCTTGCTCGGAACTGTTCAGTAAGGAATGGTTCCGGCCTTGTGTTGCAGGGGAGCGGGCGTACTCCTCGGTACGGTGATCTAGGCCATGCACTGTGACGGGCGGTACCCAGTAGCCCTGCCATTGTATGGAATCCAAAATCCAATAAGTGTCGTACGTATTAGTTGTGCCCAACTATGTTGGAACGTGAGATGTAAGCATTCCAGCGATTTCTGTATTTTACTTGAAAACCCTAGACACTATTATAATATCATCGGATTTTCTATCAAATGTTTTGGTTAGCGTAAAGTAAAAACTTTTCCATGTTTACGTGTGGGAAGTCTTACGTGATACCTTTCTTTTCAAAAGGTTTTTAAAAGTTAAGCAACCTTAACCTGTTACTCACACCAGAACCATGTCTAACCCGGAGTTTATCTTTGTTTTCTTAAACTCTTAGGTACTCAAATTTTTACGAGTAGCCAAGGGATTCAGGTTGGCTTTGACGAATATTGGAGGAGCAATGGAGCAGGAGGCTTCTGCGTTATAGATATATAGTTTCCGCTGTGTTTTCTCTATGTTGTGTTGTATTAAGTTGTAAATACTAGACAGGTGTTTATAACTGTCTAGTATATGTGATATGTATGTTGTGTAACTCTGATTGATATTGTATATTATGTAATACTTATGTTATTAATATAATTTATTCGTTCCGCTGTTGAGATTCTAGTGTTGTTTCTTTTTTCTCTTCTTTCTTTTCTTCTTCTATCCCTTTCTTTCTTAATAGATGATGCGATTTTCTGAGAGTAGAAATTCGGGACGTCGCATTAACTAAGATATAGAGGTTTATCTTTAATTTTTTTAGATGAATAATTAAAAGATTTATTAATAGATTAATTAATTAAGAAAGTAATTAAAGAGTGATTACTTGATCAAAAGAAAGTTAATTATTAATTTAAGGATTAATTACTTAGTGTGTGTAATTAAGGTGAATTAATAAATCATTAGAGGGTAATTAATAAATTTAATTAATTATGAGTTAATTAATTAGAGATTAATTATTCGTAATTAAGGATAAATAAATTAAGTAATTAGAGATTAATTACTTAAAATGGGATAATTACTTAATGGAAGTAATTATGGATAATGGGTAATTAAAGGATGATTAATTAATGGTTTGAAATAAATTAATGATTAAGTAAGTAGAAATTAGAAAAGCAATCGAAGTAATTAATTTGATTTATTTATATTAAATAGAACGATGTGACTAATTAATCTTGCTTATGAATAATTGAATGATATTGTATGCACCTTTGATTATTGGATATCTCAGATAAGTGATTTGTGATGCTATGTGATATGATATGTTTGGGTTAAGCTGTGATAATATGGTTTGTTTATCTGTGATGAATTGCTATGTAAATATGTAATTCGGAATATAAATGAAAATTGTTTAAACTTAAATAGCATTGTTTTAAGATGATATTGGATTCGAAGAAACCAGAGTCGGGTAATTAGAAATTAGCCCGAACCACTTCTATTAGTAATCTACAGCGATTCTTTACGGTTTAATTTAGAATCTAATGGGCTTGAATGAAATAATTTAGTGAACTTGGCCATTTAATATGTGTAATGATGCTTAGATATGATTTGTGAAATGCGTATTGTAATATAATGAGTTAAGAACTTGTAGGGGAGTACGAGTTACCCGGGGTTTAAATAAGTTATGTATTAGTATTTCATGTTAGATGGGTTTACTCACGTTGGTTTCCAACCTGACCCAGGTGTTACTTTGATGTGATGCTCGGGTCAGACCGAGTATTACAGATTTTCAGGTTAGGACGTTTTGGAGCTTAGGAGGCGAGCTGGATGGCAGGAACGTATGGATTGTATTCCACTGTGATGTATTATTATTTACCCAAGACAAGTTATTTTAACTATCCAATGATTGTGAATTATTGTAACTCTGATGTATTGACATAAATTAACTAATACATTTTTTTTTTGTATAACTGCTATTTTATTCGATATTATATTTTCATTCGCTGCGAATGTGAGAATCTGTGTTTTGGTGTTTCTGATTCTTCTTCTTCTTCTGTCTCTTTTCTTCTTTTTCTTAACTATTTAGAACTTTTGGGATCAAAAATTCTGGGTCGTTACATTTGGTATCAAAGCTGAATGTTAAGCAAAAACCTTGGCTCTGGTGGGGGATACTCATTAAGGATAGGGTCAATGGTACCCTAGAATGAGTTGAGTGTGTAGATATATAAGAGAGCGTACTTGTTATTTTCTTATAAAAAAGGGTTTTAAGATGGTTTCAAAAGTAAATGAGTTTTATATAAGTTTATCTTTTGATATATAAATAAATAGTTTTTCCAATATATAAAGAAATTGGTTGTTGGATATTGGAATCAAATAAATGAACTATACAGATAAGATGAAATAGAATTGGTTTCAAACCTGAATATAGATTGGTTATTGTGTTTAATAATGGGATGTTGTTTTCTGGTAAATATTGATAAAGCAAAATGAAAAATTTTTAGGGAAGAAAACTTTTAGATAAGTACAACTTATAAATTGAAGAAGGTTTTTAATTATGAAGTTTGAATCCTAAGTTTAGGAACATTTGAAATTGTTTTCAAAATGTTAAAAGAAATGATGAGTAATATTATTCAGACTATTTTTGAATATAATCTTATTTTAAATATAGATAGTTGTTTGAAAATTTTAAAGGAATTTGTTTAAATTTTAAAATTTGGCTTGGCGGGCCAAGAAGTAAATATGTATATTCGAAATAAACTCTAAGGTTGAGTTTGGAGTTTTCCTTGGAATGTGATGTGAAAACCCAAAGTGAAATAGGTTTTTTTTAAACTTGAATGGGAAGATTATTAATATGAAGTTTAAAATTTGAAATGAAATTCAAATTAGGTAAAGTTGAGTGGATTAAATAAATTGAAATTTAACTTCGGGGAAGTTAAATAAGTTTAAGACAAACAACCTGAATTAGAAATTTCAAGATGAAAATGAGATTTAACTTGGGAAGTTAAATGGTTGATTTGAAGTTGGGAGTTTTTTGATCTCAAAAATGGGTTTGAGATCTGGAAATTAAAGATGGATGGATGTTTTAAAATGATTCGGATAATATTATCCAATTGTTATTAATAATCTTTAAACTGAGAATTGAATTAGTAAATTAAATTTGTTTGAGAATTGGTTTCAAAGTTGGAAGATTAATTGGGTAATAAGTTGAATTTTGAAGATTAAATTGCTTTGAACTTCTATTTGAACTTTGAAATAAGTTAAGTAAGATAAATTAAAATGGAAATGGAACTTTAAATTGAAATTATTTAAGTACTTTTGATTTTTAAAGATAAAAAGTGAACTTGTGAAAGTGAAATCACTTTGAACTTAAGTTTTGGTTGTTTAAAGGAACTTGGGAATTTAAATTGCTAAAGATTGGTTTCAAAATTGAAATTTGCTGATAAATTGAATTTCAAAGATTGAGTTGTTTAAAAAGGGTTTGAACTATGATTTGAACTTAGAAATAAGTTTATGAAGAAGTAAAGTAATTTAAATTGGAATATGTGAAATTTGGACTCAGAATTAAGTATTTAAAACTTTGAAAGTAAAGGTTAATTTGATTTAAAGGAATTAAATCAACATTTGAAAATCGAATTTATATAATTCGAGATGATTTAAAGTGAGACTGAATTTGAAATTAGTTCAAATTGAAATTTGATTTAAATAATTTGGATTTATGATTAAAGTTGAATAGTTTTAAATTCAAATGGAATTTGATTTGAATTTGGAAAGAATAGAGGTAAATTCAACTTGAATTGGGATTGAATAAATTTAATGGGAATGGAAGTTAACTTAATTTGAATCAAAATTGAAAGTTAATTGGAAATTGTCAATTGATTAACAATGGAGATTGAAATTGAGATTAATTCAAAACTGGGATTGTAATGAATTGAAATTGAAAATTGGTTCAATTTGAAATTTATTTGAATTAATTGAGATTGAAAGCGAAGTTGAATAAAGTTTAAATTTGGAATTGGAATTGAAGTTATTTAAATTGAATTGAAATAGAGTCAATTCAAAAGAAAGTGGAAATTTAAATGGAATGAAGATTTGGAAGTTAAACTGTTTGGCTCTCAACTATTTTCAAAATAAATTGTTTTAATATAAACCTATTTTTCCAAGCTATTACTATACAGCCTTTCTTTCCAAAATCAAACTATCTTATGCTTAATTTATAACTACTTTTGGAACTATTTAACTATTTTAAAACTGTTTTATAAACTAATTACTATTTTTCAACTACTTTGTAACTAATTTCTATTTTACAACTATTTTGCAATTATTTAAAATTTCTATAACTATTTAACTATTTTCCAACTATTTTACAATTATTTAACGATTTTACAGCTATTTTACAAACTAATAATTATTTTTCAACCATATATCTATTTATACTTTTTAAGCTATTTTCTAGATTTAAGCTGGTCAAAGTATAAACTGTTTATGGTTAATTACCAATTGAGATAAGGATTAAAGTGATAATCCAAATGGAATTGAAACAATTATGAATAAGCGGATAGAAATTAAAGTGAATGTGAATAGAAAAGGGAATTGATTTGGTTAATAATCAATGAAGATGAATACGTAGGATATACGTATATTGTTCTATTCGCATAGTGATTTGATCCAGATTCGAGCACAGAATTTCGAGATAGTACATCGATTCGAGTTGGGATTTTTCACTCGATTTTCGACGGTGAACCTGGATATGAATTTTTGATTGGTAGTGGATATTCTCTATCATAGTTATGGCTATGCAAGGAGAATGATGGTTTATGATCAAGAAACCAGATCTGAGTCTGCACTAGATAGTCGGGTGGACAATACTAGTTCGGAAGTGAAATTGTGTGATCGAATGAGCAATCAGATTGATATAGCATACGGATGATTTGTGTACATCATACGGGTTTGAATGAAATCAATATTGAAAATTTGTGGATAAGAATTATACATTGGTTTTTGAAATGAAAAGTATATTTTGAGAAAATATATGATGAAATAAAGTGGAAATTGGATATTTCTTTGGTAGAAATTTAATTTATAAAAAGTAATGTGGTTAATAACTTTATAAAAGAGTAATCAAATTTGAATATTTGATTTGATTTGGAATAAACAAAGTTATATATCTTTGTTTTGATAAAACTCTCCTTGTTGAATCTTTTGCCAGAAGAAAAGGGTTTTTGAAAATATTTAAAGTATAAAAGGGACTTTATACAATTATGAAATGATCCAAAGATTTTTCAAGGTGTTATATATATAAATATAAAGGTTCTTATGAGAATGATTTTAAGGAAAGGTTTTTGGAACCTATGGATTTTGAAAAGGCTTTTGATGTTTGGGTAAAATCAATTTGGAAAGCCTAGTTTGGGAATTATCGATTTTTGGATAATCGATTTTGGGAAAAGGAGATTTATATGAGATTCATACTAGGTGTATGATTTAGAAGATACTATATGTGTATAGAACAAAGTGTTTTGAAAATGGCTCTGGAGAAAAGGGCGCTCCCTTGAAATGAACTTCTCAGCAGTACCATTGGTTGGTACTGCCTTGAGCCTCAAAGGGAGGAGGCTCTAAAGTGGATCCTGTGAGGAAGTCCGGACAAACTGAAGTTCCTAAGGATTATTGGGTAGCGAAAATCGAAGGTGCTGATGCCTACAGAGGCATTTGGGTTATGCTATGATAACACTATAACTCGATGTCGCTGTGATATACTGTGGACCATAGCGGAAATCGTGTGGAGGTGAGTGTCAACGGTCTGTGTTTGATTTTGCCGGGAAGGCAACGTAACATCATTAGACTGTGATCTATGGTCGAGTGGAGTGGAGAAGTTTCATTTTATTTGGCAGTGGTATTCGAGGGCGTTGATGCCTACACTTATATGGGTTTTTTCTATGATAGCAATGTAACCCCGGATGTAGCTGCAATCTGTAGCGGCTTCAATGGCGTAATCGAGGGGCATGGAATGCCAACAGTTATCTAAGGATTTTGTCGGGATGGCAACGTAACCATTGGGTTAACTGCGACCGTGGATGGGGGTAATGATTTCCAGAGCATTCTCACCAAAGATGTTCCCTCTATTTTCAATAATATTTTCTATATTTTCAATAAAAATATTTTTCAAGTATTTTCACTGGGTGTTGAAAGTAGGTTTACCAAGTACTTATAGATTTTCAGTCCTACGCCTGATCAACGTATGACCGAATTTCTATGAGAACAAGGATGGATTGGTTGAGACATCGAGTTATAACAAGTATTTTTATAAAACTATTATAGCAATATTATATAGATTTTAAAGTATTTTAAACGTGAACAAAGAATAATTTTTTTGATAAAAAGCCTTTTTATAAATTTTGGCTTCGTTCCTTTTCGAGGACGAAAAGATTCAAAAGGGGAGGAATGTGATAACCAAGATTTTGGATATCTGTTAATTGGATAATTAACTAGTTTTATTCAGTTGAACAAATGAAATTCTGACTAATATCTGGATGTATAAAGTGGATTTGAAACCATAATTAATCTGTAAATGAATATATGCAAAACTTATCATTTCTAAGCAGAATAAAATATGAATAACTATCTTATTTTTATACATACATTTATGGTTGTGAGTAAAACTTGGATTTAAAAATATAAAGCAATATCTTGAAAATAAATTTACAACTAGTATGTATAGATATTTAGTTAGTAATTAGTGTGTAATTTGGTTTCATATATTTTGTTTTCTTCAAAGTTACCTGAATATAAGTAAAGAGGATTTAATAAAGGATGATACTTTAAAATTTACATAAGTTGTATATATAAAAGTATTATATATAAAGATAATACATATCAATATGAATACATAAAACATAAGAGATATTTAAAAATAAGTTTTTTTTACATTTGTAAATATATATAACATGTAAAATAACAAATGTAAGCTAAAGATGGTTTGTAATTACAAGTGTGAATTAATCATATCATGTTAAGGACAATTGTAAACTAAGTAAACAAGTGTCACAATTTCATTAATTTTCTTTTATTTTTATAAATAGATAATTAATGCTATAAATACATCTATACTCTCTCTCTCTCGTTTTATTTTCTATCTTCAATTTATAAACACAAAAGAAATAGCCTGCAACCAGTTTTAAACCAGAAATCAAAGGGCTGTAAACAAATGAAAACGAAGAAAAGAAAATAAACAAAACCCTTCAAATTATTTTAAACCTAAAGTAGCAAATTCAACCAAATCTCAAGCTAATTCATCAAGTGAAGAATCAAGGCAACTCAGTTTTAAATTTTAAGCATGTTCAAGCTACAGTTCATAATCTAACAACTTCCAAGTTTCAAGAGCTTAGGCAACTTTCAGTACAAATAAAACAAAGGGTTTTCTCTGTTTTCCAAAAACAGGTGAGTACACTACGTCTTTTATAGTTAATCTGTTTTATATTTTGATGCCTGTGATAAATAATTGAAGTAATATTGTTAAAAATGTTTGCATGCATGTATTAATAATGCTTTGCATGTATATTGCTGTGTGTATATCTGAGTTTGGATGTGCATATCTCTGTTTGATTAAAACAGACCAAAAACTCACTTAAAATTTACTTTCCTGCATATAAACCATATTAGATTATGAGGCTTTAAGGAAAAATGTTTGAATTAACTAAATCTTGCTTTTTAAAATAATTTTGAGTGAAATTAGTTAGGGTTTTACTAAAGGAAACAGAAACTACAATAAGAATGCATTATACCAAGAAAATCGACCCTTTTGATTTTAAATCTCATCTTGGTAATTTGATTCATTTTTGAAAGTTATGATTTTTAGTATAGAAATCAAGATTTTTAGTGGTGAATTGTGTTGGGTTTTTGAAGTTGAACGGGAACTGGAATTTCATGAAATTCCGATGGCACGACGATGTGTAGAGTAAGGCGTCGGGTCAGGAGGTGGCCACGGGGTCATGGAGTTTAGGAAAAATGGCGGGGAAATTTACAAATGGTTGAAGAGGCGGTTTCGGTAGAAGGTAGGGTTTAGGCTTGCATTTTGGAAGAGTTGGGTTTTCAGATATTGGCGGCGTCGTGGTTAGGATTCAAGAGTGCGGTATGGAAAAAAAGTTGGGGATAAGAGCAGCGAAGCTCCTGGTGAAGCGGGGCGCCGGGAGGTTGTCGGTAGTGAAGGGTCGAGGTGGATGTTGGTAGCGTAGTTCGTCCCATTGTTGAATCGATGGACAATTTTGTGAATTGGTTATGTTTGGAATTTTCCAGTGGGGGAAATGGAGTGTCGAGGTAGTGAGAAAGGTGCAGGGTCGGTTGGTGGTGGGTTCGATGGTCGGAGGAGCATGATGAGATGCACGAATACGTGCACGGTCTCGTCCAAATTGGGATCAGAGAATGGGAATTGGAAGGAGATGAGTGAAGAAGCATTTGGGCCGGAATGGATTTTGGGCTGTGGAAATAGGATCAATGTAAATAGGAATTAAAGATTAATGTAAGTAGAAGAATGAGAGAGTGAAGAAAATAAAGAAAGCTTTTGGACTCGGGATTTTGTGCCTTGGACTTGTGTTTTTTTTTTAAATATTTTTTTTATGAAAGTAACCAAGTTGAAAAGAAAAGTTGAACTAGTTTTTTTAGAATAAATCTTTGAACAAGCACAAAGCAAGCTCCAAATTTAAAGTTAAATAATTTGTTTGGGTTTTGAATAACTAAATTATAGGTTAATTATTTCATTTATTCTTAAGTGTTTAAATGAAATTTAATGATGTAATTTAGTATGTGATTTAGATAAGTAGGTTAAACTTTCTTAAGTGGGTTTGAATCAAATAATTTCAAATCCTTTAATTTAAATAAGATTTAAATGCTTTAGTTAAAGTAATTAATTAAGATGTAGAGGTTTATCTTTAATTAATTTAGATGAATAATTAAAAGATTTATTAGTAGATTAATTAATTAAGAAAGTAATTAAAGAATAATTGCTTGATTAAAGGAAAGTTAATTATTAATTTAAGGATTAATTACTTAATGTGTGTAATTAAGGTGAATTAATAAATGATTAGAGGGTAATTAATTAATTTACTTAATTATGAGTTAATTAATTAGGTAATTAAGGATAAATTAATTAATTAATTAGAGATTAATCACTTCAAATGGGATAATTACTTAATGGAAGTAATTACAGATAAATAATGGGTAATTAAAGGATGATTAATTAATGGTTTGAAATAAATTAATGATTAAATAAGTAGAAATTAGAAAAGTGATCGAAGTAATTATTTTAATATATTTAAATTAATTACAACGTGTGACTAATTAATCTTGCTTATGAATAATTGAATGATATTGTATGCACCTTTGATTATTGGATATCTCTGATAAGTGATTTGTGATGCTATGTGATATGATATGTTGGGTTGAACTGTAATAATATCGTTTGTTTGTCTGTGATGAATTGCTATGTAAATATGTAATTCTGAATATAAATGAAAATTGATTAAACTTAAATAGCTTTGTTTTAAGATGATATTGGATTTGAAGAGAACGGAGTCAGGTAATCAGTAGTTACCCAGAACCACTTCTATTAGTAATCTACAGTAATTCTTTACAGTTTAATTTAGAATCTATGGGTTGGAATGAAATAATTTAGTGAACTTAGCCATTTAATATGAGTAATGATGCTCAGATATGATTTGTGAAATGTGTATTGTACTATAATGAGTTATGAACTCGTAGGGAAGTACGAGTTACCCCGGGTTTAGATAAGTTATGTATTAGTATTGCATGTTAGATGAGTTTACTCACACTGGTTTCCAGCCTGACCCGGGTGTTAGTTTGATGTAATGCTCGGGTCAGACCGAGTATTACAGAATTTCAGGTAAGAACGTTCTGGAGGTCAGGAGGCGAGCTGGATGGTAGGAACGTATGGAGTGTATTCTGCTGTGGTATATTGTTATTTACCTAGGACAAGTTACTTTAACTGTCCAGTGATTGTGAAATATTGTAACTCTGATGTATTGATGTAAATTAACTAATATAGTTTTCTTTCGTATAACTGCTATTTTATTTGATATTATATTTTGATCCGCTGCGAATGTGAGAATCTGTGTTTTAGTGTTTCTGATTCTTCTTTTTCTTCTATCTCTTTTCTTCTTTTTCTTAACTATCTGGAATTTTCGAGATCAAAAATTCTGGGTCGTTACATGGAATCATAACCTCCAATCTATAGGCTAGGGATAAAAGAGAGTGGCCGATCACGGTCTTATGGGTTGTTCTGTAAGGCCAAAGCGCTAATAGCAATTCATTGATCCACTTGCCCTTGGCCTTCTCGTATCTCTTCTCAAGGATGGACTTAACAGTTTTTTTCATAGCTTCTACTTGTCCATTCGCTTGTAGGCATGTTACTACTGCAATTCTCTTCTCAATATGATGCATGAAGTAGAAATCTTTAATTTGACGCTATTGAATTAGGTTTTCATTATAGGAGATAATTATTTGTAGGACCCCAAAATGACATGATATTTCTGACTATGAAGTTGATCACTTTCTTAATTATGATCATAGGTAGCAACCCCGCTTCGGCCCATTTTGTAAAATAGTCGACAGTAATGATGATGTACTTCGCATCACCTTTACACATTGGCAATACACCAATAATATCAATACCCCAATTAAGAACACGACCAGGGACTGATGATCTGTGTAATCTCCATTGGCGAGGCTTTAGAAATCTTTACGAAGCTCTAGTATTTTCACACTATATGGGGGTAATCGACTACTTCTTGATTAATAATCGACTAGAAGTACCAATAGCGAAGATTCTTTTTTTCTATGGTTTGCCTCGACGTTATGATCACCATAAACCCCATCATGCACTTCCTTGAGGACTCATTTGCCTTCATCATTAGTGACATACCGAAGTAGGGGGACTGAGAATCCCTTTCCGTACAACATTCTTCCTGAATAATGTATCTTGAAGGTTGGAAAATGAGTTGTCCCTGCTTGTTGTTTTTGTCGGAAAGGATCTCCTTCTGCACGTAACTCTAAATCGGAGTCATTCATGACTCCTTTTCAGACTCAGCTTCCAAGGTCCAATCGACACCCATCCAATCGATGCTGACTATAAGAAAAATGACTTTTAACAACCCATAATCGCAGTGTTTTAATGCAAAGTGCTTTTTTTGGTTAAATTTACTTTTATACAATAAAACTAGTGTGAACCCGTGCTATGCACAATGATCGCAACTATATTTTTTCAAATCTATTTAAGTATTTTTTATGATTAACCCAAGTAATACCATTATATCCCAATATATTTTGCATTTAAATATTCTTTATTTTTCGAGTGTTTAAAATTATTTATCCGAAAGACACATTTATATGTCATTGTGTAGGTCTCTACAGCGACATTTGTGCAATATACAAAAAAAGACTTAAATAATTATGTAATACATCTATAAATAATTATGCAAATGCACACGTCAAATTTTAAGCTATAAGCCTAAAATATTGGTTTGTGAGATCATTGTTGATAAAAATGTCTCATACACAATGGATCAATTCAAGTAAATATGTCCACATACAAAAACCACAAAAAAGAATTACATCATGCATGCGCTAGCACCGTAAAATAATGGAAAATTTAATAAATTAGTCTACATGTAATAGTAGACATAAGAGGAATAATGTCAAACACTCAAAATTTTTGAGCTATAAAACATATTACAATAAAACTAAAAATCTTAAAAAGTCCGATGGTAATATATAATTATATGCTTTACACTTCGAACCATTGTTTCATATTCCATAATTTTAGTTACTAAGGAAACTAGTATTGTTAGTCACCAAGATGAAACTACAGTACAATGATTGGTATTACAATACAAAGTGCTGAAAATGTTAAAATATGAAAGAACATATTAAATGAGAAATAAGACGTCATAACTTCTCAAAACCTTAAATTAGATCCTCTCTCGTTTCTCCTTTACTACTTTCTTGTCTTGTTTTAGCATCAAGTAAACAACAAAATAATTAGAAAATAATTATTGAATAAAAATAATAATTATTGAATAAGAAAAATAATTACTGAATCAAGTGAAACTGGTAGAAAGTTATTTTAATATTAAAATATATAAAATTCATCAACATCTTATAGGAAAATATAAAACAAAACACATATAAGTATTTGACTTGGTGTATATGGGTTTTTTGGAGAGCTAAGGTCTAATATGGCTAGAATGCAGAATATAATATGGAATTTATATATTTACATAGAGGTTTAATTTTTGTTGAGAGTGTGTATGAAATAAATTCCATTAGTTAAGTAAGATATTATTTGAGTTTGTTATTATTTTTATAATGCTTTTATTCGTTACGTGATTATTGTTCAATTTGAATATAAAATTATTAATTTTTGTTGAAATAAATAATTATTTTGATAAATTTAGTTTTTTTTGTTATGCGTAAGAAATTTATTTGGTAAATGAATGACACAATATTGTTGAAATATTGACATTATTTAAGTTATTAAAGTTTTAAATTTAAAAATACTTGAGTGAAAATATCTATAATGATTTTGAAGTGATTGGATAAAAACTTAGAATATGAAAAATCTAGCTTATAATAGTTAATCAGTGGACAAGAAAATGTGCAAATTTTTTCGATATTTGGACGTTGTAAATGAAAATATTATGAGAGAATTAAAAGAAGAAGAGTAAATTATTTTACAATTATATAATATGATTTGAGTTTAAAAGTCACTTTCAACACATGTGTACATGTCCTAAATTATAAAAGAAAAATCAAGTAATATTTTGAGTTATATGTGTGTGTATCCACATGTAAAAGGTAATTTAAGAAGGAATAAATTCTTTGTATAGCATTATGTAAACCAAGGTGAATCAACTTGGATATATATTTTATCAAGAATTATTCATTATTCCCACATACAAAGTTACATCTTTTACTTATATAATCATCTGCTAAAAAAGTAAGATTATCAAAAGAATATATATACTTTCTCTTTTTAGAAAAAATAGGTACCTATTATTTTGATTCACTTGCTAAATTTAGTTGTATTACCAAATCAATTTTATTTAACAAATTTTCCTATAATAATTAAATTAGATGATATAAAAAAGGAACTGTCAAATGAAGGATCTCCAACATATAGTCATTTTTAGTATAAAATTATAACTCTTTGCATCAATAATGTGTCTTTACCATTTCAAAATCTTATTCCTAAATTTAATGTACAAAGTCATATCTTAATTTGATATTCAATCAAAATAAAAGATACTAAAGTTCCTCCAAAAATATAATTTGAATCCCGAATAGAGGGAAAGAAATTAATACACACGTTATTTTCTCTATTTTAGATTTTGATGAAGATTTAGAAAATTACTATTAAGATCGAGATAGGGTTTCCTCCATATTAATAATTGAATATTTAGGGTTTGGAGATAAAAAAATAAATTTTATGATGCAATAATGTACATGAATTGGAAACTAAGAAGGAAGAGGAAGATAGATTATATAAATGACAGTCTAGTTATTTTAATAAGATTATATAAATGACAATCAAAACCTTTTTAATTTAAAAAATGATTATTTCCATTCAACTTAGTCAAAATGATTTATCATTTAACCATTCACTGTGAATAATTGTTGCTCTTTCTACCAACATAAGGAATTATTACTTTCAATAATCTTATTTTGTAAAATTACAATTCAGTCAACTCATAAATAAAAATGGGACATAAATATATGTTTACTATTAACAAGGCATGTAACTTTTTTCCATTAGTACAACATTCGACCACCACGTATAATTTTGAAATCCAACGCCCTAAAAGATATAGAGAGAAAGAAGAAAAGGTTTTTTAACAATAAGTAAAATGCTTTAGTATAGTTAGAATAAGTTATATCAACACTAGATCATGCTCATAAGCTTTGTACATTTTGTGAAACATTGAACTACCATGAATAGTCCTGAAATTAAATACCCTGAACGAAGAAGAAAGAACATCGAACCACCATAGACAATTAATATATAGTCGTAAAAAAAATTAAAGAAAATAATGTAAGATTCAAACTTATGAAACATAGAAGTTAATTTTTGTTGCAAGGCATACACACACTTATAAGTAATAATTTTGCAATATTAGTAGGATCAATCAAGAAATTATTATGATGCCTAAATAGAATAGATATTAAGAAATTAGCGCCATAAGTAAAATAACGCCTTTCATCCAGATTATATATTGGATAAATAATTTAGAAGATAGTAAAATTAGTTAAATAAAGTATAAATTAAAGTCCGATTTAATATAAATAAGGATGTTATAATGAAGGAGAATGAAGATGAACATGAAAGTATGAAATTAAAGTAACGGAGATGTGGATTTGGAACAGTGTAAAAGGAGTACTTAGAGTAATAAAATGATAGTAATTCAGAAAGTTAAGAACAATAAAAGGAAGGATGATGAATATGAAAAAGGTAAACATACTTTTTACAATATGTGATGAATACATATTAGTAAAGAGGTTGGAAGATAAAATGGAGTATGTACAAAGTATTATAAATGTGATAATTAATGTAAGTATGAGAAATATGTAAAGCAAACGAAGGAAACAAGTTCAAAAGAAACACAATTAAAGGCCACAAACCCTAAGCAATGATACGAAATTAGTAATGCAGAACAAAAGCAAAGTATTCAATATCGCATTAAATGAAAAGAAATATAACAAAACAAAAGTCAAATATTTTAATGGATCCAATAAAATCAAACAAAAAAACAAAGTGAAAATTGAATTAAATGAAAAGAAAAATAAAATATTAAACTTATTAATCGATAGTTTTTTTAGAGGTCTTTAAATAATGTTTCCATGAAAACAGTATCACTAAAAGTAAGTAAGGTAGAAACATGGTTGCTATTAAATATGCATATGTTGACAAATAATTTAAGATAAAAGAAAAGTGAA
The DNA here is from genome assembly GCA_030765085.1 of Allium cepa. Classification (NCBI taxonomy): domain Eukaryota; kingdom Viridiplantae; phylum Streptophyta; class Magnoliopsida; order Asparagales; family Amaryllidaceae; genus Allium; species Allium cepa. The sequence goes on along the minus strand of CM060934.1, from coordinate 276,702,193 downwards.
TAACTATTAGTCAATTAAATTGAATTTTAATCAAAATAAAAGAAAGCATAACCGGTCATAGTTTTTTGAAAGAATCCTTGTATTAAAACTATTGAACATGGAGAAATAACCGAGGAAACACAAAAATTATTCTATTGACAATGAAGCGAAGAGGAAAAGAGCTATTGTTAGAATATAAAGAAAAAATAAATGTAGGATTATTGTATGTGGAATTAAGAATATAACAAAGAGAAACATATGAAATAAAGAGCTATATGCTATGAAAAAGATTTTATTTCAAAATAGCATTTATAAATCCAATAACCTACTACAAAATAACCAAATTCATAATACTACAAATTGAAACAAAAATCATAAGAAAACATAACTTTAGACATAAAACTCAAAGATAAATCAGCACTTTTAAACAAAAATAATAAATTTAACATTGGATTAAATGAAAAGAAAAATAACAGAATACAATTCAAATCTTGAAATCGATTTTGATCGATCCAGTCAGCTAAGATTCCTGGAGGCTCTTTAAGTCGATAATAGTGAAAGCATAGTAGAAAGACGATGCACTACATCAGTAAAATCATAAATAATTTAAGATGATTACAAAGTTAAGTACTGTTGGTGAATTGAATTAAATTCTATTTAGAATAAAGAAGTTCAAAAGATTGATCAAAACTTGTGTATCGGAGTTACCGTAAAAATAAAATCAAAATCTCTTATTTGCAACAAAAGAAAGATAATTTGAGTTGTCTTTTGGAAGACTGATATATTACAGTCAATTTTTTTTCTATTACATTCAAAAAAAAATTCCATTCGGATTCAAAGGGAAAAAACATAGGATATAATAGTATTTATGGATTTAAAAATTTATTTTAGATAAGAAGTTAGGAAAATGAAAGCAAGAAGAGAAAATGAGCATGGAACATTTCTGAATGGTTGAAATAGAAAATGATTTATTTTAACTAAGAAGTTGAGAAATTGAAAATAAGAAGAGAAAATGAGCGTAAATATTCTATTTTATGTACATGGTCTCATATTATAGGATAAAGTAGATATTATTTTCTTAAGAAAAAAAGAATGGGATAGATCCCAGCCTATAAATAGCATTACTACCACAAACATTTGCATATAGTCATTAGTAGCATACAAACATCATTTTCCAACAACAGCATACACCCAAACTAACACCCAAAAAAAGATACAGCAAAAACTACAACAAAACAAACAACCAATTTTATACAACATCAGTATGTATATAAACCCAAAATACGAACAACTAAAAGTATCAAGTGCTGCAGTTAGATGGTAATAAATGCTTCAGTCATCCCCTTCATTTCCTCTTCTTCTTTTAGCCACCCTCTTGCTAATCGTATCCAAACTCTCTCTGACTCTTCTCTGCAACTCTGATAGCATGAGCCTCCATTCTTGACCATAAACACAAGTACCACCTACACAAAATGAAATATTAGTAATAATATTTCTAATTAAAGTGTCATAAGGCTTAGAACTTTGTTTGAAACATCTATACTTCTTTCGATCTATATAGTCCAAGATAAACTCAAATTAAGCAAATCAACCAAATTTTTGTGAACTACATAAGAAATCAACTTCCTATCCTCCTCCTAATACCAGAACTGGTCAAGAAAGTGACAAACATAATCTATAAGAAGATAGTGTAAACATTTGATCCAATGAAGATAGGTGAAAGGGTATTGGAAATAAAGGTGATCAATATATTCATCTCTATAGCAATAGAAAACACACTTCGCATCTAAGCTCTGCCCAAAACCCATTCAGCCTTATCCATATTATCCCAAGGAGAAACCAGTCCAAGCATATTAACAAGCTTAAAGTATTGGATGAGACTTTCTTCCTCAAGCATTCTATTAAAAGTTAGTCTCTATTTAAAGTCAGCTTCATCATGAATATATAAATCCACCACATTAGCAAATTGATTAGTTGAAATAGAATAAAGATCAGGATAAATATACTTCAAAGCAATATCAATTATCCACTTATTATGCAAGAATAAAAAATTTCCTCCATTACTCACATTCCATTTTAACCCAATTTTAAAAATTTCATGCTGCATTATTACAAATTTCCAAAAACATGAGCATTGAATAGGAGCTGAAATACCCACAGTAAACTGATCATTATAGTAAGCCATCTCCATCCATTATTTCCACCATGAATTTCCATCAATAGCTACTCTTCGTAATCATTTACATAATGCACAGTTTAACTCCCCAAGAGAAATTACACCTAAGCCTCCTTGTTCCTTTGACTTGCAAACAACATCCCATGCATCAAGATTATGCAAGCTGCTACCATTCCTACTCCCTTTCTAAAGATTTTTTTTTCCAAATTCCATCAATTCTTTTAATAACCTATTTAGGCAGCTTATAAAATGACATCCAATATGATGGAAGAGCTGACAGAACCGAATTCATTAAAATAAGCCTACTTGCCTTTGAAAGAGCATGAAGCTTCCATCTCAAAAATCTTGACCTTATCTTCTCAATTAATGGTAACTAATCATCATGTACTAAGGCAGTAGGCCTGATCACCATTCCCAAATAAGACAAAGGAAAAACTCCAACCTTACAGTTAAAAGTTGGAGCCACATCCTTGATATCAAAATTCGCATCTCCTATAGCAATAACTGAACTCTTTATGAAATTAATCTTCAATCCAGACATGTTCTCAAAGCCATAAAGTATTAATTTTAAAGTAGTTAGATGATGAGGCAGTAGGGAACTAAAAACAATGGTGTCATATGCATATTGTAAAGATGATATTCCTCCTTTAATAAAAGAACTTCCCAAAGTACCCACTAATCCTTGATGAGCCACCACCTTGATTAGTCTAGTAAAAACATCTACTACAATATTAAAAAGGAGTGGGGAAAGTGGGTCACCCTGCCTTAGACCTCTTTTGGGTACAATTTTATTACTCTCTTGACCATTAATCAAAATAGAAGAAACTCCACTACATAGGATTCCATTAATCCAATTTCTCCATTTATCACCAAAACCTCTGGCCTTCAAAACATCAAGCAAGAAATCTCAATTCAGAGAATCAAAAGCTTTTGAAAAATCAAGCTTAGGAATAACAGACTGCACTTTTTTTTTAAAACAATGACTAATCAGTACATGAACAACAACAACAATAACAGCATTTTCTATAATACTCCTATCCTTAATAAAAGCCGACTGACTATTAAGGATCAAAGAATCAATTAAACCTCTAAATCTATTAGCAAGTACCTTGGTGGTAATTTTTAAAACATAATTAAGCAGACTAATAGGTCTAAAATCTTTAATATCATCTGCACCATCACATTTAGCAATCAGGACCACTAAAGCATGATTTAACCAACAAAACTCTAAATTTCCATTGAATAAATCAGAAAAATGGCCCATACATTATTTTTTACCACATTCAAAAATTTCTGAAAGAAAAAAAGAAGGGAATCCATCCGGCCCAGGAGATTTGTGAGCAGGTAGTTCAAAAACAGCTTTGTTAATTTCCTGTTCTACGAAATCCAAACTACTTAAATCTACCTCACTGTTATTCCCATAAATCAAACCCAATCTATAGTATAATCACTGCGATGAGAAGTTGCAAAAAGATCCTTATAGTAATTAAAGAATTTATGTAAGATAGTTTTCTGTTCATAAATCTCCACCCCTTCAATAACAAGATGATTCACCATGCTTTTTCTTCTTCTCCCATTATCAACTTTATGAAAATAAGCAGTGTTTGAGTCACCATTATTCAACCAACTAACTTGGATCTTTGTCTCCACATAATTTCCTCTTGATCAATGACAAACATCAAATCCACCTCCTTCTTTTTTAGAGTATTAACTGTGAGAAATGCGGATTATGGATCTTAAGGCTAGAATTAACACTAGAGGGGGGTGAACAGTGTTTTAAAGAATTATTATATCTTTTTAAGTTTGTGTTAATTTGAATACAAATGTATGCAATATTCAGACACAGACATGATTATAGAATCAAACATAGATGTAGAAATAAAGTAAAAGCAATAAAGGAAAGAACACACTGTATTTTATACTGGTTCGGAGTTACCTTACATCCAGTCCCGCACACAAGTACGGATTCCCTTTCAAAAGCAATTGTTACAATTACAACCCTTGATTTCAAGGCCATGAGGTACACCCCTCCAGATTCACAATCCTCTAGGTAGAGATACTTGATTTTACGGGCAACAAGTTCACCCAATTGATTTCACAAGCTACAATCACAACTTTTCTCACTTGATTGATTTCACAAGCTACAACAACACCTTTGCTCGCTCAATTAATTACAAAGAAGCCTATAGTTCTGAATAGCACTGAGATCTTGTTGAGATAGTGATAAAGAATCAAACCAGAAATGATCTAGCTAGATTCAATGGTGATTTCGACAGAGTAACGGTAAAAATATATATCAAGAAATATGGAAGAAAAAGAGGAGTGAAATCAGAGAAAATACGAATATAAATTCCTTTGAAACTGCCCTTATTTATAGTAGAACAATAACCATGTCCATTTGTGAAAGGATATGACGAATAGACACTTCTTTTGAAATTCAAAATTTTAAAATCAACTGCCACCTTGTCAACAGGGGTACCTAGGGGTTGTCGACAAGCCTATGGTATTTTTGGTGATTGTTTTTCTTTGAAACTAACTTCTATCTTGTATTAAAACTATTTTTAAACTTTATAAATATACTTAACTAGAGTTAAAATACATAAATAAATATAGAGAATAATATTTTGATATATATAAAATTTTATATTTAAATCTAAGTATAAATATTAAAAGTTAAATATATTATTATTAAAAGAGTTTAAAACCAAGGATAATTTGATTTCGAAAATAAAGATTATTTTGAGGTTAAAAGTATTTAAAACCAGGATAGATGTTTTTGATTCTTTTAAAAGGAGGTTTTGAAATAATTTTGAAAAAATGATATAATTTTGTAAAAACATTTGAATAAAAGTTAGTGGATACAAAACAATGTTCCACTAGATTTTTCGTTGGTTCCACCCTACTTAGGGTTCCATCCCTATAACAGGCTCGAAGTGGATTCCATTCCACGAATAAATTGGATTTTAAGATGCCAGTGCTTTTCTAGGAGTTTTAACCAAACTCCTAATTAAATTACTTATTATTAAAATCTTGAACTCTTGATAATCTTGATACTCATGAGTCTTCAATCTTGATATCTTGAATCTCTATACTGTACAGTACTCATTCTTGATACCTGCATGGTTAAATCCTGCATATACATATATATATATAAACTATAATGTTAGTATTTATAATCTTATTCTAAAGTTGTTGTCATCAAAACCATCTTCTCAGGGACCAACAATCTCCCCCTTTTTGATGATGAAAACCTTTATTTATAAAATATTATTTCTATCCTAATAACTCCCCCTAAAACTAATAACTTCCCCTTAATCTATGCCTAACTATCCTATTTTATACTTCTCCCCCTTTGTCATCAACGAAAAAACTAACTCCAAACTATATAACTCCCTCTTATTCTAAAACTATATGACTATGATTATAATGATAGTATTATCATAAATAATCATCACTTAATTCTAAAACTAAAACTTAGTCCTTAATAACTAACTATCCTAGCTAAGAATCCACATATGATAATACTTATAATAGTGATAATTCAAATATAAGAACAAAAATCATTTATTAATTATTTATTGTTATATTTACATTTGCGTAGAAGACGAAAGTAAGAACATATAACAATAAGAAAATGCAAAAAGAAACTAGTGCGTCCTTGAAAATGGAAGATCTATGAACCGAACAATTTGGGTAGTGGAAACAGAAATTTCCACGTTGTTCGACTAGATTTCCATCCTTGTCAAAGCACACTTCGCCAACGCAAACGACTTTTTCATCATCTTCAACGTGCTCTTCCTCCATGAAGGCTTCTTCTTCTTCTTCCTCGTTGTCCTCTTGCACTAGATCTCCTGAAGATTCTTCATCAATCAAGATCGGATTAGTGTGATTGTCCATTAGAAACTTTTGCAAATTTATAAGGATTTTTCCTTGTCGTTCTTGTTCTTTGGCCATTCTAAGTTGCACTACTTGAATTTCAGTCATTAGTTGTAGTGCATCCTTCAAAGAATCCTCCATTTTCAATACTTGTGCGAGTGTAGTTCGTTGAAATGGTCTAGTAGAAGGAGAAGGGAATGAAAAGGTTGAATATTTGTTTTATTTGGAAGAGGAGGCCATTGTTTATTTATTTTTTCAGAAGATAGATCAGAGAAAGAACAGAAAGAAAGAACAAAATTTCGAAATAAGAAGAATATATAACCACTTATTTGAATTTTGGTGGGAAAATTCAAAAATAAAAAATCATTACATGTCGACATGGATAGGAGGGGGTTGTCGACATGGTACTTGATATTTTTGCTATTTGATTTATTGTAACAACCTTGGTTTTGGAGATTACCTGTAAATGTTAAATTATAACGGAAGTTATAATTTAATATGGTGAATTAAAATAAATTAGAGATTTAAATTGTTTATTTGGAAAAAAACAATGAATTTTGAAAATAAAATGTGAAAATAAAGTTTGAAAATTTATTTTGTTTAATTGCGTTAATAATGAATGAAATGCGATTTTATTTGGAGAAAATGTAATAATTTTATTAATTATTGCCAATTACTTCTTTTAATAATAATTTTTTAAAGGAAGTATTTGATTTTTAAAAGGTGTTTATATAAATAAAAAGATGGAATTTTAAAAGTGTGTTTTGGTTATAAAATTAAGTTTGAAATGAGTTGTTATATTTTATTACACAAGAAGTAAAATTTTAATGCAAACTTGTCTTTTATTTTGTTGTAAAATAATTTTTAGAACCTAAAAATTGATTGTGTGATTTTATAGAAGTAAAAACATTTGCATAAATACGTAGTATAACTTGTGTATATTAGTGTATTTATGTGTTTAAGTGATAAATTGTTTTTTTCCTAAGGATAATTAAAATCTTTTACTTTGGGTCCAAGCCCATTTCTTAACCTAACCTGTAAAGAGAAAGTTCCTCTTCTTCTTATTGTACTGTACGTACAGTAAAAGAAAAAAAAAAGACAGAAACTAAGAAACCCAACCTCTTTCAACCCTAGCTCAAAAATTCTCCAAATTAATCCAATTATTGTTGTTTTCAATCAAATTGAAACTATGTTTTTCAGGTAATCACTATGAAAACCATTTCTATTTCATCAAAATCTGATTTTCAAAAGTTGATTGTCTGTAGCCTATTGTTTCTCTATTGCATGTTGTTCTATCTTCATTTTCAGATTCCTGAGGCAAAAACCAAAGGCAAAGCCATCAACTTTCTTCAATTCTCCAAAGTTTGGTCTTCATATTTGCATAGGTGAGTTAATAACTCACAATGCTAGCTTTAACTATGAGAATAATTGTTATTGCTATTGAATTAATTGGATGGGTTGATTGAATTATTTTCAAGTTGGTTGTGGTTTGCTGAAAATTTGTTTGTGAAAATTGCTGCAGTAAAACATCAATATCTTAGTGCAAATTCACTCGTATTAGCTCAATCTTTTTGCAGTTGAAAGAACACTCTGTTAGCTACAACTTCTCTTCCAATTACTTTCCGAAATTGTAACGGCCCGAAATTTCCGAACCCGTAAATTCCAGATATTTATGAAAAGAAGAAAGAGATAGAAGAAGAAGAACAGAAACATCAACAACTCACATTCGCAGCGGATAAAATATAATAATAAAAGTTTTCATAAGAATACTATATATGCCGATTACATTTAATATACATCAGAGTTTCACATTATATACAGTCACTGATTATTTACAATTATCATGACTCAGATTAACAATAATATAAATACAGCGGAATACTCTATACGATATCGCCATCCAGCTCGCCTCCTGAGCTCCAGAACGTACCTACCTGAAAATCTGTAATACTCGGTCTGACCCGAGAATTACGATAAAGTAACACCCGGGTCAGGCTGGAAACCAGCGTGAGTAAACCAAACTAATATGTAAAAAACCAAAGTGACCAACAAATATAAACCCGGGGTAACATATATCAATTCATCCAATTCTCAATTTGCTATAGACAACACTTACTTCATATATAATTTTCTAAGTACCAAACTTAGATAAGGCAATCTAATTCACTTAAATCGTTTTATCTCATCGTATTGATTTCACAAATCAATTTATATAAATTGATAATGGTTTCGGGTATTTCTCAATACCCGATCCCGACCTCTTCGAAACTCATGCTATTCTAACCCAAGTTATTCAAATGAAATACACAACATTTCATATCAGAGATATCTACTCATTCAAAACATCCAATATCATTCAATCACCCATACACAAAACTTAATCGCATACAAACCAATTCAATTATTTCAATTGAATTGTAAACCTCAATTACTTAGATTTCTTCATTTATTAATTTCCAAACCAATTAATAAATCAACTCCACCATGTTCATTCATTTTAATTAATCACTCTGGTTGAATTATCTTCCAATTTCATTCGAGTAACTATCTTTAATCACATTTACGATATTAATTATCTTTAATCCCAAACAATAAGTAATCCTGATTATTTCATAAATTAATTAACAATATTAATTACATTAATCAAATTCAATTATCCTACTTCAAACCACCTATAATCTTTTCGATTTATCCCAAACTATAAATTAACCATCCTTTATTTTTCCATTAAATAAATCAACTACCCCTTTATTAATCATATTAATTAATCTCTTGATTAATTCCGCAAGTGATTATATTTTTATTAATTACGTTTAGTCATTACTTAACACCCATTCTAAAATTATTCTGAAATACTTACACTTGATTAATCAAATTAAAACTTAATAAATTAATAAATTCAACCCTTTGATTACTAAATTCAACCACAACATTAATCACTCTCGATGAATCTCAACCTAAAATTAATTACCCTTTTATTTATTTCATTAAATACATTAATTTCTCCTTTATTTAACTATCTTAATAAATATCTTGATTAACTATACAAAGTAATTATATTTATTATTATTATTATTATTTTAATTACATTAAGTAATTACTTATCACCCCTCCAACGATTATTTAAATTAAATCAAACTTAATAAATCTACTCAAACCTCAATTAGTTGGTTCAAAACCCTAAGTTACTAATTAATCACTTCAAATTATTAATTAAATGAATTAATTTATCATCCATTTTAATTACCCTACTAATTTGATGAATCACAAATTATTACCTTAGTCAACATTTAAATTGGAACATTTCTTTATTAATGACTTAAGTTTAAACTAAATTAAAACCCAAACACTTCGAGTCAAATCACAATTAACTTAAGAAACAACCAAAACCAAATTACCAGATCATAAGTACACCTCCAAATAATTCAATCATTCATCCAATTAATTAAATTTAACCATTTAAATTTAATTAAAAATCCTACAGTGTGAGATTTACTCACCTTTGCTTTATTAGCAATCCACCTCAAACTTGCCTTGGTTTCCTCGATTTCAACCTTGTATAAATAATTATATGATTTTGTTAATATTTGAATCAAATCAACAATAAAAATTCCATTTCATAAATTTAATTAATTAACAATTAAGTTATAACCGATGATTTACTTTCAATTACGGATTTAATTTTAACTCAAAGGATTAAATTTTAACTAATACTTTTATCTTTAACCCAATTTCTTTTAAACAAATTTAAGAATTAAATTGTCTTAACAACTTACTGTAAATCAATAATTTCTTTTACTAACAACATGTAATAATTTCAACTAATAATACACGTCTAATACAAAAACATACAGAAGTTATACCTCAAAGTCAACTGCCGAACTGAAAATCAAGCAACCCAAGCCCTAATCGATCTCGGCCAAGTCGATGCTGACGCGGCGCCTTGAATCGCAACCTTGACTTCCCATCGTTGCCACTGCGACCTCGCGAAATCCTAAAAGAAAATCACTGCAAACCCTAGGTCGCCGCCTCCACTCGCGTCTTCACTCGTGACTCCCCTTCTCTCGCACGCGCCATCCAGGCGTTGCCGCACCTTTCTACCCACTACCCACTCACACAGTGCCGATCTCCTCCAGCTACGGTCGCGCGCACAGATGAAATTCCGATTCCCCTCCTCAACTTCCCATGCAAGGGCTTCGGCCATGATTCAATTTCTGTGAATATTCATTCAAAAAATGAGGAAGGAGAGAGAGGGGTTTCGAACTGAAGGGGTAAATAAGGATTTTGCAGAGAGGGGGATTATCGGCCTTCTTTTGTAGAGAAAACAATTTCTGAATTTTTTTTTTTGAAATGAACGATTCATTTGATTTCAACTTCCAGGAAGAATAGGTGGACGGGGATATAAAATCGAGGGAATGGCGTATAGGAGAAGCCAAGGTTTGATTTGACAGATAAAAATATCTAAATACAAATATCTCACTTTACCCCGCTCGAAACTTCGAACCACCATCGAGGCGTGCCGCTCGGTGATCATAAGGTTTTACCCACGTCCCGAACACAATGGAACGGTTTTCGAAGGATAACACGATCATATGCGCGAGTTACGGAAGTAAACTATCAAATTTAAATTAAATCGATCCAAATAAATCCAAGCGTTTCGAGCTGCCAGGGTCAAACGACAACTCTGATTGCTCCAGAAATTTAAATCCGATAATAACTAACTATTACGGATCCAATGGAACTGGTTTCGTCAAATTCTGAGACTGTGCCTCGGAAGGCTATTTTTAAATTCCAATTTAAACGATAAATTATTAAAACTGAACAAATTACCTTTATATTAAATTTCAAACATTCTATTATCTTCAGTATCATCATTATAGATTTTATAAGCCTTCAAATTGTTTTAAACAGGCTTAGAATCTCAGATTCAAAAATTTACCCAATTTCAATTATTAAATTCAATATTTAAACTATACAATTCAATGATTTAATTATCAAGTAAATATTGATATCCTAAAATTCAAGTTAAAATTAACTTTTAAATATTTTAAAATCAATTAACTATTCAAATTAAATTTGTTAGAAATTCCGGGTCATCACATTCCTCCCCCCTTAAAAGAATTTCGTCCCCGAAATTACTAATCAGGAAGAATGTCCCATACCTGTCTACTTTTTTCCAAAACCAAACAGTTCTACAACTTACCAATTATCTTTCATAAAACCCCCCTTATTATCCTTACTAACCTCCCAAACTCTTCCACAGTATCAAACGATACCCCTTTTTCTCAATCATTTAAATGTCAAATTAAAAGCTAATTTTTTGAACTATCAAAATTATCTCAAAATTTTTCTAACTCCCTAAATTCCCGAAATTTTTTGCCAGCGTCTCCTTTGCGCGGCTAGCTCGGTACTACTACAAAAGGCCTCTACGGGCTCCCAAATTCCAAAAAGAAAACAAAAGCCAAGTGGCTACATCAAAAACCCAATCCAATTTCATACAGAAATTTAAATACATACCTTTTTGTCGGGCAATTCAAATTTATCTTTTGGAACCAAATCCAATTTCTTTTCTCTTTAATACCTGCATATCTCACTTAGCAACAATATCCAATCGCAACCTTACAAATCATTTTATACATTCTCATATATAGGTTTTCACATATACTGCTATTCAATTTTGTTGTTCCCTTTCATATGAATTCAATTTTATTTCGATTTCTAATATTGAATTTTATCTTTCATTAAAACTGATTCATGTTAGTTTCATTTACTAGTTTACTTTAATTTCCAATTTGAAATTGTTTTGTCGTTAACAAAATTTCCAAAAATTTTCTAACTCCCAAAATTTTCAGAAAATTTTGACAGAGTCTCCTTTGTACGGAGGAGCTTTTGTAATTTGACAAAAGATATAAATATGTATACATCGACCCACACGGTCGGAAAAAAACAACAACAGTTCATATTTCCTATTTTAATTGCGTAGGCGTACCTTTATTTAGCTTTTAAGCAAGCAGCTTATTTATGTTAGCAATTAGCATACCCAAATCTAGCCAAACGGCTTCCTGTACCTGTACTTACTCAGTTTAAATATGTAAGTGCCATATATATAGAAATTCTATTAGCATTTCACTTACTTTCAATGGCTAAACACAAGCATTTCTAAAACAACAAACACCAAGCGCCTACCATAAGCGATTTATATAATTTAAAGCTAATCCAATTGCTTTCAACCAAATTTATATGCCATTACATTCAATTCTAATGGTTTACAATGCAATTGTTCACATTCAATTCATTTTTAAGCAAAACAAACTCATATTCACTTCAATTAACGCAAAAATCAATTATATTTGCTTCCACTAATCCATAAAGTTTAATTAAATCCAGTTTACGTTAAACAACAATTGTTTCTATGCAATTTGATAACATCCATGTGAAGAAATAATTACTTAAGTTTTATAACCTATTAAAATTGATTCCAACTCAATTTTATTTACTTCAATTCCATTTTAAATTTTAGATCTCAAACCCTTTCGAGATCACAATCATTTTATTCACAATCATCCAGTTTACTTCAATTCCATTTTAATTTATTCACAATCATTTTATTTAGCTCGACACATTCCATTCTTGTATACTACTAGCCATTCCCAAATTAATTCAATCCAAGCTTTATTTAATGGGCTTTCACTCTTATTCGAAACCAAACTTCCATAACTTTTAAACTTAAGCGAATTTACTTTAGTTTATTCCAACATTAACTTAAGTTTGCTTCTATTTGATTTCATTTAAGCAACTTCCATCAAATTTAGTTAACTTATCCATTTTAAATTTTGATTTTAAATTCACCTTCACAATTTCCAAAATAATGTCCAACCACATACTTATCTCATTTATACTTTAAATTAATATACCATCAAATTTAAGTTCAATCTGATAATCTTGTTCCAATCACAATTTTGATTTAGTTTTTATTCTATCAGACTTCATCCATTTATTATTTAACTCAATAAACCCATTTAATTTTTTTTAATTGCTTACTTAATTCGTTATCAAATTTATTTTATTAATACAAGGCTACTCTCAATTTATTTCTATTCACTTGGATTTTGCTTTGCAACTCAAACTATTTCTATTATAATCACTTCTCTTATATCCAATCTACTTGCAAATCTCATTAAATATTATTCAAATCACCCTTGAATTTTATTTATAATTCAAACCATCACATTTCTTTTTCAATCCAACCCTATTTTAATTTTACAACATCTCTTCTAATTTATTTCATTATTAAATCCAAGTCGAGTTCTATTTACAATTTGAATTCATTTCCAAACTCCATTATTAATTTACAATCCATTTATTAACCAAAGTTAAATTTTATTAACATACTCAATCTCACAATTATTTAACCAATTAGCTTATTTCCAATTTCTAAATCAATATTCGATTTTAATTACAAATCACTTCATTGAAATTCTAGTTTGGATTTCCTTTTTATTTTCCCAAAATTCCAACACCTTTATTTAAAATTTTAGAAATGCTGTTAAATACACAACATACTTAATAAAATAGCTCTTTATAAAAATACTTTTATAACTCGATGTCTCAACCAGTCTATCCCTGTTCTCACAGAAATTCAGTCATACGTTGATCAGGCGTTGGACTGAAAATCTATAAGTACTTGGTAAACCCGTTTTCAACACCCAGTAAAACATTTGAAAAATAATTTTATTGAAAATATAGGAATCGGGTTTTTGAAAATAGAGGAAATATCTTTGGTGAGAATGCTCTGGAAATCATCACCACATCCATGGTCGCAGTTAACCTGATGATTACGTTGCCATCCCGACAAAATCCACAGATAACTGTAGGCCTCCGCGCCCCACGATTACACCAAGGAACCCACGACAGATCGCAGCTACAACTGGGGTTACGTAGCTATCACAGCAAAAACCTATATAACTGTAGGCATCAGCGCCATCGAATTTCGCTGCCAAAAATGAAACTTCTCCACTCCACTTGACCATAGATCGCAGTCTACAGATGTTGCGTTGCCTTCCCGGCAAAATCAAGTGTAGACCGTTGACACTCATCCTCTACACGATTTCGCTATGGTCCCCACAGTAGATCGCAGCGACATCGAGTTACACTATCGTCACAGCATAACCCAAATGCCTCTGTAGGCATCAACGCCATCGACTTATGCTACCCAATAATCCTCAGGAACTAGTTTTGTCCGGACTCCTCACAGAATCAACTTTAGAACCCCCCTGGGCTCAAGGCAGCACCACCCGGTGGCACTCCTGAGAAGTTCATTTCAAGGGAGCGCCTTTTTCCCCAGAGCAATCATCAAAACACTTAATACTATACATATAGTATCTTCAAATCATACACCTAGTATGATATCATACAAAGCTCCTTTACACAAAATCGATTATCCCAAAATCGATAATTCTCAAACTAGGCTTTCCAAATTCAATATTGATTTTACCCAAAAATCAAAAGCCTTTCCAAATCCAAAGGTTCTCAAAACCTTTTTCCGAAATCCTCATAAGATCCTTTATATACATACAGATATATATTATTATAATTTTTTTTTAAAACTTTGGATCACTTTAAACTCGTATAAAATCCTTTTTATACTTCAAACACTTCCAAAATCCTTTTTCTTCCAACAACAGATTTAACAAGGGAAGAATATATATACAAAGATATAACTTTGTTTACCCTCAAAGTTGATTACTCTTCCAAAATCAATTTCCTTTCTATTCACATTCACTTATTCACATTTGCCTTTATCCCCATTTGGATCATTACCTCAATTCTTATCCCAGTTGGGTATTTAATCAATAACAGCTTGAACTCCGACCAGTATATTTAGAAAATAGCTTGAAAATTTTGAAAAATAGATAAGTAGTTGAAAAATAATTATTAGTTTGCAAAATAGCTATTAACATAGTTAACTAATTGTAAAATAGTTGAGGAATGGTTAAATAGTTCCAAACATTGTAGATAATTGCAAAATGGTTGTAAAATAGATATTAGTTTGTGAAATAATTGAAAAATAGGAATTAGTTTAGAAAACAGTTGAAAAATGGTTAAATAACTCCAAACCATAAAATAATTTGGCTTTAAGAAAGAAAGGTTGTATATATTTAATAGTTTAGAAAAATAAGTTTATATCAAAACAATTTATTAAAAATAATCAAGAGTCCAACTGTTCACTCCCCCAACAATTCAATTTAAATCTCCATTTAAATTGTCCCAATTCCAATTCAAATAACTCCAAATTCCATTGGACCCGATTAATTCTCAATTCAAGTTGAATCAATCTTGATTCCTTTCCCAATTCAAATCAAATTCTAGTTGATTTTAATCCTGTTCAATTTTAAATTTGAATTATTATCAATTTAATTTCAGAATCCAAATCACTTCAATTTAATCCAATCCAATTTCCCATTTAAAAATTTTAAACTTAGACATCTTCAATTACCAATCCAATTACTTCAAACCAAATTCAATTTCAAACTAATTCAATTAAATCTTGAATTTAACTATCTCGAATTATAGAAATTCGAGTTAAATTCTCAAAGGTTGGTTTAACTCTTTAACTAAATTAACCTTTAAATCAAAGTGTTTAATCATTTTAATTTCTGAGCCCAATTTCTCAAAATTCTCATTTTAAATTATTTTTACTTATGTATTTCAAGATTCAATACAATTTTACTTTAAAATTTTAATTTATTATTCAATCTAATTTTCCAGTTTGAAGCCAGTTCTTAACAAGTTTATTTTACAATTCAATTATGCAAACTCATTTTATTTATACAATTCCATTCTCAATTTAAAGATTTTTATTAACAATAGGATGATAACATCCAATTTATTTGCAAACGTCCCTCCATTTTCAATTTTTAAATCTCAAACCGTTTGAGATCACACACATTCCCAATTCCAATCAACCATTTATCTTTCCAAGTTAAATTCCAATTTCATCTTAAAATCTTCAATCCAAGTTTTTCATTCAAACTTATTTAACCTCTTCCAAGTTAAATTCAATTTACTTAGTCCAGTCAACCTCATTCTCACATTGAATTTCCCACTTCAACTTCAAATTCTTTCCCTTTTATAAGTTCAAAACTTATATCACTTTGGGTTTTAATATCACATTTTCGGGAAAAATCAAAACTCAACCTCTTAGAGTTTATTTCAAATTATCTTTGATATCATGTATACCCATACATACATATTTATTTCTTGGCCCTTACAGCCATGTTTTAAAATTTTAAACCACCTTCGGTTTTAAATTCAAATCAATTTCAAACAACCCATTGTTTCAACAAATCCCGGTTATCCAAATAATACTTATTTATTATTTTCATTACTTTGAAACCAAATTTCAAATTTTGGGATTAGATTTAGAATTTCATTTTCAATCATTTAAATTTTAATTTAGTTGTATTTTTGTTCCTACTTAATTTAATTCCAATTCTAAACTTCAGTTTCAGTTTGAATCCATTTCAAACTTATCTTTATTAAATTTTAGTTTGGTCGTATTATATTATTCCTTAATTTTAATTCAATAATTTAACAACCAATCGCCTTAATATTTATTAGAATGAAATATTCCTTTATATATCAAAATATACTTTTATATAAAATCATTTAAAACCTTTATAAGAAAATAACAAATACGCTCTTATAAATATATATACATACATACTCAACTCATTCTAGAGTACTACAGACTCTATTTAATGAGTCATCCCCACCAGAGCCAAGGTTCTCGCTTAACTTTTCTGGTCTGATACCAAATGTAACGGCCCAAAATTTCCAAACCCGGAAATTCCAGATAGTTATGAAAAGAAGAAAGAGATAGAAGAAGAAGAACAGAAACATCAACAACTCACATTCGCAGCGGATAAAATATAATAATTAATAATAATAGCTTTCACAAGAATACTATATATGCCGATTACATTTAATATACATCAGAGTTTCACATTATATACAGTCACTGATTATTTACAATTATCATGACTCGGATTAACAATAATATAAATACAGCGGAATACTCTATACGATATCGCCATCCAGCTCGCCTCTTGAGCTCTAGAACGTACCTACCTGAAAATCTGTAATACTCGGTCTGACCCGAGCATTACGACAAAGTAACACCCGGGTCAGGCTGGAAACCAGCGTGAGTAAACCAAACTAACATGTAAAAAACCAAAGTGATCAACAAATATAAACCCGGGGTAACATATATCAATTCATCCAATTCTCAATTTTCTATAGACAACACTTAATTCATATATAATTTTCTAAGTACGAAACTTAGATAAGGCAATGTAATTCACTTAAATCGTTTTGTCTCATCGTATTGATTTTACAAATCAATTTATATAAATTGATAATGGTTTCGGGTATTTCTCAATACCCGATCCCGACCTCTTCGAAACTCATGGTATTCTAACCCAAGTTATTCAAATGAAATACACAACATTTCATATCAGAGATATCTACTCATTCAAAACATCCAATATCATTCAATCACCCATACACAAAACTTAATCGCATACAAACCAATTCAATTATTTCAATTGAATTGTAAACCTTAATTACTTAGATTTCTTCATTTATTAATTTCCAAACCAATTAATAAATCAACTCCACCATGTTCATTCATTTTAATTAATCACTCTGGTTGAATTATCTTCCAATTTCATTCGAGTAATTATCTTTAATCACATTTACGATATTAATTACCTTTAATCCCAAACAATAAGTAATCCTGATTATTTCATAAATTAATTAACAATATTAATTACATTAATCAAATTCAATTATCCTACTTCAAACCACCTTATAATCTTTTCGATTTATCCCAAACTATAAATTAACCATCCTTTATTTTTCCATTAAATAAATCAATTACCCCTTTATTAATCATATTAATTAATCTCTTGATTAATTCCGCAAGTGATTATATTTTTATTAATTACGTTTGGTCATTACTTAACACCCATTCTAAAATTATTCTGAAATACTACACTTGATTAATTAAATTAAAACTTAATAAATTAATAAATTCAACCCTTTGATTACTAAATTCAACCACAACATTAATCACTCTCGATGAATCTCAACCTAAAATTAATTACCCTTTTATTTATTTCATTAAATACATTAATTTCTCCTTTATTTAACTATCTTAATAAATATCTTGATTAACTATACAAAGTAATTATATTTATTATTATTATTATTTTAATTACATTAAGTACCCTCCAACAATTATTTAAATTAAATCAAACTTAATAAATCTACTCAAACCTTAATTAGTTGGTTCAAAACCCTAAGTTACTAATTAATCACTTCAAATTATTAATTAAATGAATTAATTTATCATCCATTTTAATTACCCTACTAATTTGATGAATCACAAATTATTACCTCAATCAACATTTAAATTGGAACATTTCTTTATTAATGACTTAAGTTTAAACTAAATTAAAACCCAAACGCTTCGAGTCAAATCACAATTAACTTAAGAAATAACCAAAACCAAATTACCAGATCATCAGCACACCTCCAAATAATTCAATCATTCATCCAATTAATTAAATTTAACCATTTAAATTTAATTAAAAATCCTACAGAGTGAGATTTACTCACCTTTGCTTTATTAGCAATCCACCTCAAACTTGCCTTGGTTTCCTCGATTTCAACCTTGTATAAATAATTATATGATTTTGTTAATATTTGAATCAAATCAACAATTAAATTTACGTTTCATAAATTTAATTAATTAACAATTAAGTTTTAACCGATGATTTACTTTCAATTACGGATTTAATTTTAACTCAAAGGATTAAATTTTAACTAATACTTTTATCTTTAACCCAATTTCTTTTAAATAAATTTAAGAATTAAATTGTCTTAACAAGTTATTGTAAATCAATAATTTCTTTTACTAACAACATGTAATAATTTCAACCAATAATACACGTCTATTACAAAAACATACAGAAGTTATACCTCAAAGTCAACTGCCGAACTGAAAATCAAGCAACCCAAGCCCTAATCGATCTCGGCCAAGTCGATGCTGACGCGGCGCCTTGAATCGCAGCCTTGACTTCCCATCGTTACCACTGCGACCTCGCGAAATCCTAAACGAAAATCACTGCAAACCCAAGGTCGCCGCCTCCACTCGCGTCTTCACTCGTGACTCCCCTTCTCTCGCGCGCGCCATCCAGGCGTTGCCGCGCCTTCCTACCCACTACCCACTCACACGGTGCCGATCTCCTCCAGCTACGGTCGCGCGCACAGATGAAATTCTGATTCCCCTCCTCGACTTCCCATGCAAGGGCTTCGGCCATTATTCAATTTCTGTGAATATTCATTCGAAAAATAAGGAAGGAGAGAGAGAGGGGTTTCGAACTGAAGGGGTAAATAAGGATTTTGCAGAGAGGGGGATTATCGGCCTTCTTTTGTAGAGAAAACAATTTCTGAATTTTTTTTTGAAACGATCGATTCATTTGATTTCAACTTCCAGGAAGAATAGGTGGACGGGGATATAAAATCGAGGGAACGGCGTATAGGAGAAGCCAAGGTTTGATTTGACAGATAAAAATATTTAAATATAAATATCTCACTTTACCTCGCTCGAAACTTCGAACCACCATCGAGGCGTGCCGCTCGATGATCATAAGGTTTTACCCGCGTCCCAAACACAATGGAACGGGTTTCGAAGGCTAACTCGATCATATGCGCGAGTTACGGAAGTAAACGATCAAATTTAAATTAAATCGATCCAAATAAATCCAAGCGTTTCGAGCTGCCAGGGTCAAACGACAACTCTGATTGCTCCAGAAATTGAAATCCGATAATAACTAACTATTACGGATCCAATGGAAGTGGTTTCGTCAAATTCTGAGACTGTGCCTCGGAAGGCTATTTTTAAATTCCAATTTAAACGATAAATTATTAAAATTGAACAAATTACCTTTATATTAAATTTCAACCATTCTATTATCTTCAGTATCATCATTATAGATTTTATAAGCCTTCAAATTATTTTAAACAAGCTTAGAATCTCAGATTCAAAAATTTACCCAATTTCAATTATTAAATTCAATATTTAAACTATACAATTCAATGATTTAATTATCAAGTAAATATTGATATCCTAAAATTCAAGTTAAAATTAACTTTTAAATATTTTAAAATCAATTAACTATTCAAATAAAATTTGTTAGAAATTCCGGGTCATCAAAGAAATTCTGTTGTTTATATGGTCGAAATCTAGTTTGA
This sequence comes from Allium cepa, assembly GCA_030765085.1. Taxonomy (NCBI): domain Eukaryota; kingdom Viridiplantae; phylum Streptophyta; class Magnoliopsida; order Asparagales; family Amaryllidaceae; genus Allium; species Allium cepa. Next base: position 276,681,843 of record CM060934.1, on the reverse strand, counting down.
AACTTATGTACACAGCTATGCTCTGTGCAATTTTTTTGTTGAAGCCTGATCTTAAAATCACCATAACTTTTGAATGATAAATCAAAATTGAGTAAGATTTTTTTCAGTTGAAAGGTATATTTATAAGGAAAAACTTTTATGTTTATAATTTTCTATAAATCAGCATTTTACTAATCGTAATATGTGTTTGAATAGCTAGTAACCTCTTTGTCCTATGTTTTTAATTTCAACTTTTAAACACTGAATTAAATTAGACATATCTTTCTCGTTTTTGATCGGATTTTGATAATTTTAGATGTTTCGGAAAGCACAAATCATGTGCAACACTTTTTATGTTTTATATTTGCTGTAATTTTGAGGTTAGCTATGTCAAAATTTGATTTTTATACTGCTAACCCGAGAGTAAAGTCTACATTTGCTCTGTCTTGAAGCTGAAACAAATTTAGGCATAACTTTCTCATTTTTAATCCGATTTTGATAATTTTAGATGTACCGAAAACATTAATTCAAGTACTACAAATTTTATGTTTTGAGTTTTCTAAAATTTCGAAGTTATCTTGGTCAAAATTGTGATTGTTTGTTGCTATCCCGAGAGCAAAACGAGAGCGACAATGATCAGTGACCTAAGAACGTTTTTTGTCGTATCTTTTGATCCGTAAGTCAGATTTTGGTGATTCTTTTTTTGAATTCAAGCTAATAAAATCAACTTCAACTTTTATGTTTTGAGTTTCTAAAATTTTGAAGTTATCTTGGCCAGAAGTGTGATTGTTTGTCGCTGTCCCGAGACAAAATGACAGAAGTTGTGAAATTCAAATCTCAGAATTGTTTTATCTATAACTTTTACACATCTTATAGGAATTTGGTAATTTTTAATGTTCTGTACTCTTAGGATGTCTTATACAACTTTTATCTTTTGTGTTCTCTCAAATTATGTGCTTAAAAGAGGCAAGCTGAACAAACAAATACAGGCCTGGGCAAAACACCAATGTTTATTTCTCTGTATCTTGAATTGTTGCACCAGCTTTTGGTGCTTTCTCTTATGTTTTTCGAACACGGTTTTGATGCCCTTTTCAATGCAAAATTGATAGCTTTATATCACATATGCTCTGGTATTGAATCGTGTATTTTCTTAGACTGTTCGAGCAAGTCTTTGATGATGAATTTTAATATAGATTTTGAGTGTTGTACTACCTTATTCAAGGGATAAACCATGCATCTTGTGATTATTTTTGGGTTGCTTCTGCTATATAGAACCATGTTTTTTCACGAATCCGTCATTGGGATTTTAATGGATTTTATTGATTCATTATGTAATGTTTTCATTGTGATTCCGAGCGCATGTGCACGTATTTTCAAACTATTTTCCAACAGTGTTCATATTCTAGCTATTGTTCTAAGAAATATATTTTACAAAGTGATTTCATATAAAAAATGATACAATTAATATTTCTAAATTATAAAGAGATTTTCAAAGTTGATTTCTTAAATAGTTTCTGAAATTTATTTCAAAACCCGATTTAGCAAAAAAATATTTTCTATTTAAAGATACACGTTTTTGCACTTTTCGGACGTATGAGAAAGAGAATTAAACGATCTAGTAAAACATGTGTTATGGGACACATGAGTTTGCTTTTTCGGTTAATTCCGGACTTGTACGATCGAAAACTCTTGAGTATTATATCTTTAGTTAGTATTTAAGATTTTCAATTCCTATCATAGGAATTATCCAAGTAGCCAATATTTGGCGAGTTGAGATGTTCGAGATCTCCTATTATAGGAGTAAAAATCGATGAGAACCACTTAAAGATGTTGTTTTACTTGCCGATGAGATGAGGTGAGTCTTGAGATGAGATTTCCCTTTTCGGGGATTATGGTTTATGAGAAACCATTATGAGATTTATTTGCATCTGCCGATGATATGAGGTAAGTCTATTTATGAAATATTCATGAAGTTAAGACGTTTATGATGATTTATGAAGTTAAGATGGTTATGATGATTTTTACTTGTCGATGAAATGAGACAAGTCACGGTGGAACCATTACTCGTCGATTAGAAGAGACGAGTAAGGTATTATATTAACCCACCGATGAGATGAGGCAGAGTGAGTTTTATGATGGTTCTGATGTTTTATGATGTTTTCTAATGTGGAACAACTAACGACTAGTAAAACATTAGGGGAGAACGTATAGTATGGGATATACGTTCTCGCCTTTTGGGTTCCTATTCGAACAGTTGAGACACATTCAAGATGTTACTAGTACTAGACCGAGTACAATTGGAGTCACCACGATGTTCACGATGTTATTACTCAACCCCAATCACCACGATGTTTTTACTCGGATTTGTGGCTGGGTGTCATCAAGATGTTCCGGCTAGTCAATCACGATGTTATGATGTTATGTGACCCCAAGTCATCACGATGTATGGTATCAAATTACTAGTACTAGTCAAGATGTAAAGCACGTGCTGTTTTCCATGAAGTTTAGATGTTTTGTTTTCACTGTTTTGATGATGATGCTTTATTATAGCCTTATGTAAGAAAAGGGCTAATTCATGTACATGGTTTTATGGTGATTTCGAATATGATGTTTTGGATTCTTTTTGTACTCTATCAAGATGGATTTGAGACATTTTATATATTTATACCGATGAGATGAGGTATAAATTATGGTAATGCTTTTATGATGAGTGTTGATAATAGATTTAAGATAGATTTATATTTATACCAATGATATGAGGTATAAATAATTATGGAGATTCCTTTATAATGAGTTTAATGATGGATTTGAGATGTATTTATATTTATACTGATGAGATGAGGTATAATAATTAAGATGTTTCTATTAGATGGGTTTTATTTATGATGGATTCTTGAAGTTTAATTATCTTATGAAGGTTTACTTTATGGTCCATATCCTCACCCATTTCATTCGGTTACATATATAATCAGATAAACCATGTCTATCTAATATACATATTGTATTCCGCTATGCAATCATGATGAACCATTGATGTATCACTCTAGAGATAACTTGATGACCTATATCTTCCATTGGTATTGATGGAATGGTTTTCCCCTTATCTCTTATCATCACCTTTACTAATGATAAGTTCTAGCTAGCCTGACCCGTGTGTTTTCACTCGGGTCAGACCGAGTTGTTTCAGGTATCATCTATTGGGCTTAGCTTGAAGTTGATGTTGGATATCAGCTCTTCTTTCTCTTGAGTAGTTTATTTCTTCCGCATACTTTGATGTTCTTACATTTGATTCGATGTATATGGTGTGGTCGTGTACCACCTTTATTGTATTCATATTGTATTGTACTAAACGTGTATTAGTGTATATGTATATATATGATGTTGGTTACTGTTCTGTAATGTGGTTTACATTCAGTTATTGTATTTTGTTCTGATAGATCCATTAGCCACCTATAGTTTTGGATTAAGCATTTACTGGGTATGTCGATCCACTTGAGTTGAAAAAAATTATAATGCATTTATCGACGTATTCAATGGATGTTTAAGACAAAATTATAGATAGTCGCCCTTAATTAGCCCTATTCTCCGCTTTAGCAGACGGAATTACTTGTTAATTCTCTTTGCTAAGGTGGGTCTCGGGGTGGGGCGTTACATTTATTTTAATTTAATTTTCAATTGTACTTTGTTATTTATATTCTATATTTCAGTTATTGAACAAATACCTAATGCTCCTCTTAATTTGGTAAATATAGTTTCATTTGACGGTTTTGTTAAGATATCAGAAATTTTGTTCTTGGAATTGATATAATCGAGAGTAATTACTTCCTTACTTATATTATCTCTGAGAAAATGATGTCTGATATCAATATGTTTAGTTTGAGCATGATGAGTAGTATTTTGGATAAATTTATTGTACTAGTATTATCATGATAAATTGGTGATTTTGAGATATTTAAATCAAAATCTTTTAAAGTTTGTTGCATATATATTAAGTCAAAGCAGCAGAAATATACTCTGTTTCGGTTGTTGATAAAGAAACTGTGTTTTCTTTTTACTAAACCAGGAAATCAAAGAGTGGCCAAAAAGGTGACAAGTTTCACTTGTACTTTTTCGGTCTGATTTACAACCAGCGTAATCAGCATCACAATAGGATATTAATTCAAAAGAATTATTTTTAGGATAAAATAAGCCATAATCAAAGGTGTGTTTAACATATCTTATGATACGTTTTACGGCTTTTAAGTGGGTCTCTTTAGGTTGGGATTGATATCTTGCACAGAGACAAACACTATGCATGATATCAGGTCTACTAGTAGTGATATAGAGTAGTGATTCAATCATTCCTCTATATAATTTTTGATCTACATCTTTCGAGAGACCTTCTTTACTTAGGTACTCATTGGTTGCCATGGGAGTGGGTTTTCCACTTGCAGTGGTCAAATCAAATTTACTAACTAGGTCTTTAGCATATTTTTCTTGACCAATAAAGATACCATTATCTAATTGTTTTATTTGCAATCCGAGAAAGAAGTTTAATTCACCCATATGACTCATCTCAAATTCTTTTGTCATTATTTCAAAAAATTCTTTATTCATTTCAAAATTAGTTGATCCAAAATGATATCATCTACGTAAACATGTACTGGTTGAATATTATTTTTATTTCTTTTAATAAAAAGAGTATTATTTACTTTATAAATTTCAAAGTTTGATTGTAATAAGTAAGATCTTAGTCTATCATACCAGGCTCTAGGAGCTTGTTTTAGACCATATAGAGCTTTCTTAAGTTTGTAAACATGATTCGGTAATTTTTCATTTTCAAAAAGTGGTGGTTGTTCAACATATACTTCATCTTTTACAAAACCATTTAAAAAGGAACTTTTAACATCCATTTGATATAATTTGAAATTATTATGATTTGCGAATGCAAGTAGAATCCTAATGGCTTCTAATCTTGCTACGGAAGCAAAGGTTTCATCAAAATCTATTCCTTCTTCTTGACAATAACCTTGAGCGACTAACCGGGCATTATTTCTAACAACCTCTCCTTGTTCATTCATTTTATTTTTATAAACCCATTTAGTTCCAATTACAGTTTTATTTTCAGGTCTAGGAACAAGTTCCCAAACATCATTTCTAGTGAATTGATTTAGTTCTTCTTGCGTAGCCAAAATCCATGAATCATCAGTTGATGCTTCTTTTGGATTTTTGGGTTCAATAGTTGGTATAAAGACTACATTGCTCATTTTACTTAGTTGATTTCTAGTTTTAATAACATATTACATATCTCTAAGTATATTTTCTATAGGATGATCTTTTAAAAGTTTAATCTTTTTATTAGGATGATTATTTCATTATTAGTTTCAGTTGACTCTTGATTTTGAGTGATTAAATCCTCTTCATCATTTGTATCTTCAAAAATTTTGAGATTTTCATCGAATGAAACATGCATTGTTTCTTCGATGGTGTTAGTTCTTAAATTAAACACTCTAAATGCTTTACTTCTATTAGAATATCTGATAAAGATACCTTTATCGGATTTTGGATCAAATTTATCTAAGTTATCTTTTGTATTTAAAATAAAGCATTTACTTCCAAAAATTCTAAAATAAGATACTTTAGGTTTCTTTGAGCGAAGAAGTTCAAAAGATGTTTTATCAGTTAAAGGTCTAATTAAAATTCTATTTAAAATACAACAGGCGGTAGCAACTGCTTCTGCTCAAAAATACTTTGGTAATTTACTATCTGAAAGCATAGTTCTCGCACACTCTTGAATTGTCCTATTTTTATGCTCTACTACTCCGTTTTGTTGTGGAGTTCTACGAAATGAAAAATTGTGAGTTATTCCCTTTTATTGCAGAATTACTCAAACTTTTCATTCTCAAATTCACCACCATGATCACTGTGGATGGTTATAATTTTTAGAGAAAGTTGATTTTGAATCCTTTTTGTAAAGTTCTTAAAACATTCAAAGTATCACTTTTATGTTTTAAAAATATTGACATGTAAATCTAGAATAATCATCTATAATTACAAAAACATATTTACTTTGATTTATTGATAGAATTTGAGATGGACCAAATAAATCAAGGTGAAGTAATTCAAGAGATTTTGAGGTTGAAATCATATCTTTTCATTTAAAGGAACTTTTTTTAAGTTTTCCTAATTGACATGCATCACATAAACTATCCACTTTAAAATTCACTTTTGGGAGACCTCTTACTAGATCATGTTTTTACCGTCTAGATAAGAGTTTGAATGTCAAATACCCAAATCTCTTATGCCAAATCCAAGGGTCACTTGTATTTTCCAAAAGACACAGGTTATCATTTGAGACTTTCATACTAATAATATAAATATTCTTTTTCCTAATTCCCTCAAATATTATGGTTGAATTATTACCTTCAATGTGACACTTATCTTTTTCAAATTTAATTTTATATCCTGTACCGCAAAGTTGGCTAATACTTAGCAGATTATGTTTTAGATTCTTAACTGAAAAACTTTGGTAATAATAGGAGTTTCAGAGTTACCGACTTTGCAGATGCCAATCATATATCCTTTTGAGTTATCTCCAAAGTTAACCAGTCCTCCATCTTTGTATATTATATCAATTAGCATATCTGAATTACCAGTCATGTGTCTGGACCATCCACTATCGAGTATCCATTTCTTCCTTTTGATCTGCACAATTTGTCCATTGTGAATTGATTCCCCAACACCCATAAAGCATGTTTCCTTCACATCATACAATTTTGGTAGACGACTTAACTTTGAATATAGATTATATGCAGACTCAAGAGACAATGATGATCTGAATATTTCTAAACTAGAATTAACAGGTTTTTTAAACATAGCCATTTTAAAATCTTTTTCAAAAATTATATTATGAAACATTGAAAACCTTGCTCTGATACCAAATGTGAGAAATGCGGATTACGGATCTTAAGGCTAGAATTAACACAAGAGGGGGTGAATAGATTTTTAAGGAATTACTAAATCCTTTTGAGTTTGTGTTAATTTGAACACAAATGTATGCAATATTCAGACACAGTTATGATTAAAGAATCAAACACAGATGTAGAAATAAAGTAAAAGCAATAATGGAAAGAACACATCGAATTTTATACTGGTTCGGAGTTACCCTACGTCCAGTCCCGCACACAAATACGGATTTCCTTTCAAAAGCAATTGTTACAATTACAACCCTCGATTTCAAGGCCACGAGGTACACCACTCCAGATTCACAATCCTTTGGGTAGAGATACTTGATTTTACGAGCAACAAGTTCACCTAATTGATTTCATAGGCTACAATCATACCTTTTCTCACTTGATGGATTTCACAGGCTACAATCACACCTTTTCTCGCTCAATTAATTACAAAGAAGCTATATCTATGAATAGCACTGAGATCTTGTTGAGATAGTGCTAGAGAATCATACAAGAGATGATCTAGTTAGATTCAATGGTGATTTCGGCAGAGTAATGGTAAAAATATATATACAGAAATGTGGAAGAAGAAGAGGATTGAAATCATATAAACTATGAATATAAATTCGTTTAAAACTGCCCCTATTTATAGTAGAACAACAACCATGTCCATTCGTGAAAGGATATGACGAATAGACACTTCTTTTGAAATTCAAAATTTTAAAATCAACTGCCACCTTGTCAACTGGGGTACCTAGGGGTTGTCGACAAGCCTGTGGTATTTTTGGTGATTTGTTTTTCTTTGAAAATAACTTCTACCTTGTATTAAAACTATTTTTAAACTTTATAAATAAAATTAACTATAGTTAAAATACATAAATAAATATAGAGAATAGTATTTTGATATATATAAAATTTTGTATTTAAATCTAAGTATAAATATTAAAAGTTAAATATATTATTATTAAAAGATGTTTAAAACCAAGAATAATTTGATTTTGAAAATAAAGATTATTTTGAGGCTAAAAGTATTTAAAACCAGGATAGATGCTTGTGATTCTTTTAAAAGGAATGTTTTGAAATCATTTGAAAAAAAAGATATAATTTTGTAAAAACATTTGAATAAAAGTTAGTGGATACAAAACAATGTTCCACTAGATTTTTCATAGGTTCCATCCTACTTATGGTTCCATCACTTTAACAGACTTGAAGTGGATTCCATTCCACGATTAAATTGGATTTTAAGATGCCGGTGTTTTTCTAGGAGTTTTAACAAAATTCCTCATTAAATTACTTAGTATTGAAATCTTGAACTCTTGACAATCTTGATACTCATGAGTCTTCAATCTTGATATCTTGAATCTCTAAACTGTACAGTCTTCATTCTTGATACCTGCATGGTTAAATCCTGCATATACATATATATCTAAAATATAATGTTAGTATTTATATTTTATAATCTTATTCTAAGGTTTTTGTCATTAAAACCATATTCTCAGGGACTAACATTAACTTTATCCACGGTAATAACTCCCAGTTCTTGTTTATTATTTAACCCTAAAATATCATCACAGAGTAAAGTTTTCCCCTCTTTCACACTCCCAAAACATATCTTTTCCAATTTTTTCAGAAAATTCTTTAATTCCTTCAACTTGAAATTATATTTTTAGCAGCATTATCATCACTTCTAAGATTGCACCAATTTTATTCAATCCTGTTATCAAAACTACTCTTCAAACACCGCATCTTTTCAAATCTAAAATGCCTGCTAATTCTAACATCATCCCCAGTATCCAAAATAATTGGACAATGATCCAATATAATTCTAGCATTACAATATTGAGGAGTAAGAGGGAATTTTTCATCCCATTGATTATTGATGAAAAACCTATCAAGCCTAGCCATGGTTGGAACCTCAACTACCATTACTACAGGTAAACTTCCTATTTCTTAAAGGTAAATCAATCAATCCACAATCACAAACAAATTCATCAAACTTCATCATATCATTGAGGTTTCCTTCCCTAGCACTTCTTTTACTAATATTTCTAGTGTAACGACTTGGTATTTTGAACCATTCGCATCCGCACATGTCAAACTTGAATTTCCCAAAATAACAGATTGTTAATTTATATTTGGCAAAACTTAACATATACGGTAAATAAAATCAATCATAGAATCACAGATACATAGTAATATAATAATAAGCAGCGGAAGAGATAAATAGTAGTTCATGAAGCTAATATAGAACATCAGAGTCTGAAACAAAGTACAATTGAATCTCAAATAAAAACGAATCTCTAATACATAAGCAATTGGCGAGTCTGAACGTAAATGACTGGAATAAACTAAAATAACTGAAAGTTGGATAGATAGATCTTTAAACAAAGCTCCAATCTCCAAAGATGAGTCTCGAATGTTGTGACACTCAGTCTGACCCGAGCTTAAAGAAAAATACAAAACACTCGATTCGGGATTAACATTCTTATACCAGTAAATTCAACTCAAGTGAAATGTCAACTGAAATACAAGTAACATAAATGATGCTTGGGATTTCCATCCTCTAAGGATTCGTGGAACTATCTACTATGTAGTAATATACGCTATTATAATATGTCTATAGTAAAGTAAAGTATAAAAATAGGCTTATGGTGTTACCCACATCCCCCTTAACACATTTTATATAATGTCGTAGTCTATACATATACTGTTAACTCCACCCATGGTGGCCTATCAGGGAGCACTCCATAGGTACGACATGAAACAAACTCGTAGAAGACACGATGGGGCGTGTGACACAGCACGCAAGGCAATGCTAGGGTAGATATAGCATTTGTGGATCCGGACTGGCGGTAATGCATAACAGCTACTACCGCCTACCTCAAGACACACTCCCAAATCAAATCACAAAGTTATAGAATAGTGTCGAAGAACCGTGCCTAATCAAAGGAATGACCTCACTTGGCCCGACATGGCTCCTGTTTTAGTCATATCAAGCTGACTTGTGGGAGTTAAGGCTGCGCTAATACCTCATATAGAATTGTCGCCAAACCATCCTACTTCGTTCTGAAATCTCCACCATGTACACAGTTGTTAAGTGGTTTTTGGTATTGGCAGAGAGTATGGCAACATCCGATCCCGGTCTCTTTAACAACCAAACGCTTATTTCACACCATGGTTATTTCATTTCAAATAGTTCATATTTCATATCAAAATATCATATTGTCAATTTGATATCATTATTCACTCAAAAAATATTCATTTCTAGAATTGTAACACTTTCAAATTTATAACACTTTTGAAATCATAACACTTTTGAAGTCATAACACTTCCGTAATCATAACAGTTCCAACTTAAGCAGTTTAGATATCGTAAATAGTATATATATTAAAATAGTTATGAATTAAAATAGTTTATATAGTAAAATAATTTATATATTAAAATAATTGTAGATTAAAAATAGTTTATATTTATTTAAAGAGATCATATCGAAATGTTCCAAATTAGAATTGTTTCATCCAATTCCACAAATCAATTCAAATCAACTTAAATTCCAAAATTCAATTTAAATCAATCACAATTCGACACTTTCAATTTAAAAGAATAAAGATTCAATTCAAATTCTAAATAAACCATTTCAAATTTTATCGATTTCAATTCCGGGTTTGAACTATCTCTTCAATTCCAATAAGATTTAAAGTTTAAATATTCAAACGTTTTCAATATAAGGTTCATTTAGATTTTAACATTTAACTTTAATTTATTCAAATTAGAAAATAATCAGTTAATCATTTTAATGAAAATTAAATAAAATTCCCAATTACACCTTTAAATCAAACTAAAAATTCAATTTCAGTCTTAATTAAGTCTGAAAATATTCACTTATTCACCTTTAATCGAAATCAAGTTATAAAATCATATCTTTAAAAATCTCAAATTAATAGGTTTCAAACTAATTTCTATTTGAATACAATTCTTAAGCAAATTAAGTTACAAATCAATTTCAATTTATCTTTCCAACCTTAATTTATTAAAGTTATTACAAAATCTATTTTTAAAAATATTAATATAAATATTTTAAACATATTATATATATTAAGTAAATTTTAATTATTCAATTAAATCTATTTTATATCTTTATTTTAACATATTTGAAAATAATAAAATTTTAATAAAAATTAATAATTTATATTTTCAATGCTAACTATTAAATTTAAAATTTCCAAACATATAATTTAAAAATATAAAATTTTCAAAATATCTTTACCTTATATTAAAAAATATTTATTAAAACCCATATATTTCCTTCCAAAACTTTAAATATCATTTTTCAAAATAGACCAATGGTGTCAGTATATAATTTTCTATCTTATGGTCAACTGATATGGATATTTATCATTTAAACCCACAATTTAAATATTTACGGATATATTTCATTTCAACCCGTAATCCCAACATTTAAAATCAATGAAAACGCTTGGGTTTATCATTTCAACGCATAAAGATTTTCCCCTAATCTGTAAGATCGTTTGGGTATGTATCATTTCAACCCATAAAGAGAACTAACAGAGAACTTACACGGTGAGAACAAATATGATAATAATATAACATATCAACAACAGGCACATATCATCAGTAACAAATTCAAATATAATATATACAATAGGTTATGGCATCATATGTCATACGTAAACAAATACAGATAATGGCATATTATATTTAACAATTAAATAACTAATAATTCAAATTTTAACAACATATTTCAATCGTCATTTCATGTGGATTATATTTATCAAATATAAGAATGTTAAACGTAAGTGATTGCTCACCTTTCAAGGTTATGGAAACAACGACAGCAAACAGAGTGACACGAACACGCACACGGACAAGTGACAAAGCTAGAAAATTGCTGCTAGAATCTTTGGATAGCGGCGAACAAAGAAAAACCAGAATATTAATGATCAAAGAAGAAGATATTGGCTGCAGCAATAGATATACAGACTTATATATATATATATTCAATATAAAACACACATTTAAAACAAAATCTTAGTATAAAACTTATATAACTAAAATATTATATAATTAATATAAATTAACATATATAAACTAACACACACACACACATATATATGTGTGACAAATTATAAAACTTATATAAACTAACATATTATATAATTTATATGAACTAACATATATATACTTCTGTAAACGTGTATACTTTGTAAATATATATACTACTGTAAACGTGTATACTTTGTAAATATATATACTACTGTAAGTCCATATATTGCTGTACAAATATATATATGCTATAAAACATATATAATGCTTCTTCTATAATAAAATATATGCTATAAACATATATATAATATATACCTATACAAAAGAAGAAGTGAAGGAGGCCGAGGCGGAGAGAGGGATGAAGGTGGAGTTTAGGACTGCTGTGGTGGGTGAGGCCTGGATGATGGCGAAGTCGATGAGTGGTGGTCAAGGAATGGCTGATGTAGAGTAGGATGACAAGGGTTTAACTTGGTTGGCTGTGTGCGATGGGGCGGGAGGCCGGAGGTTGTGGAGATGCTCGTTGATGGTGGGTTTGGTGTTGTGGTAGGCAGAATCTCGAGTTATGGAGTTTGCTTACGTATATGGGAGGTGGCAAGGTGGTTTCGGCTGTGGGTTGGAGCAGTCTTGGCATGGGTGGTGGCTTTAGGTGGAGAGTGGAAGGGAAAGATGGGAGTATTTGTTTTGGTCAATGGTCAAAGATAGGCGGAGGCAGCACGTCTGTGCGGTGGTCAGAGGCTCGGGTTGTCGGTTGTTAGAGCTAGGTGCCGCGTTGGGTTCTTTAGTGGTGTAGAAGTAGAGGGGAGAGGAAAATATAGCGGAGAGGTAGGTTGTCGTGTTGTCGGGTTTTAGGTGGTCGGAGGGAAGTGTGATGGTTGTGCTTTAGGTTTCAAAGGGAGGCCGTGGGTCACAGGCTGTCAGGAGGTGGCTTCGGGTTTTGGATCTGGAAAAAGAAAAGCTCGGCAAAAATGAAGGAGAGGGAGAAAACTCACTTTTTTTCGAATGAACAGTATAAACAAATGAAAAGTCAATAGCAACATATATGAAAGCAATGAAATAGCAATGGTCAAATGCTTTGATGTTGGTAACATAATTAAAGCAATAGTTCCTTGGTTTCCACGATTGAAATTTAAAAAGGAAACAAAAAGGCATGAATATGGTACCGATACGACGAACCGTTACGCCAACTTTGTCGCGTGTCGGGAATCAAAATACAGAAAAGAATATACTATAGAGATCAGTACGAAGAGACGAACAAAATGGTGCACAGATATCAACAATACGACCATCCTATCAAAAGTCGATGTTTCGCTGCCAAACGGTTGTTAATTCGTCAAGAATAAGATAAACGGGGCTAGAGAAGTCTAAATTTAACGAAATGAATTATGACGTCTCACTCAGAAAATACTTTACATTTTATTATATAAAAATATTCAGATTTCGAAAACATTTTATTTTCATCAAATTAACTGATTTTAAATTGAAATTGAAAATTACACAACAGAACTAACTTTCATATTTTCTAATGAAAACCTGCCACTTGCTATGTTTAAATAGATGCATGCCAAATATCAAATTTTTATCATCAAGTTTAATTTTTTAATTTCAAGAAAAAATTCAGTCAATTACGTTATAAAACCATCAAAATTTACGGGTCATTACACTCTCCCCCACTCAAAACTTTTCGTCCCCGAAAAGGAATGAGATAGGAGAATAGAAACAACCAGAAGAAAAGATAGATATGAAATATAGAATACCAGATACCACAATTAATTCCAAAACCATATAAATTTCATTCATTTTAAATTGGTTTATAATCAATTAATTGATTTCAATTCATTTTATTTAATCAATCAAATTTATTGTGTTCACATTTGATTAGTTTTGATTTCATATATTTTTACTCCATTGATTTGTTTTCAATTTATTAACATTTATTACAAAAAATTTCACAACAAAATTTGTTTTATTTAACTCATTTATTAAATCGATTTATCTTCAGTTAAGGTGATTCTACTTAAAAATCCAATTTCAACTATTCTTAATTTCATATTTATTCACTTAAATGGCATCTCTTTATTTCCCAATTTATTTTACTAGTATATCTTGCAATACTAATTAAGTGTCTAACCACTCAATTTTATTTAAAAATTTCTTATCAAATTTCATTTTTTTTACATCTTATTACTTATATGTTTTATTGTATATTATTCAGTTACATTCAAACCCTTTCCAGGTAAGTTTTATTAATGATTCCAATGTAATTGAATACTATACAAATTAATTTATTCTAGTTCAACTGTTTCAAGTTGTTTAAATTTCAATTCTCATTTTAGTCACTCCAATCATTCAAATTCTTCTCATTATTTTTTTCTTTTCATCTCAATAGTCGAAAATCATCACTCAATACAGAATTTAAGAGTTAAATTTTTGGTTTCACTTCAAATAATTTTTAAATGCATATATTTATTTTATTTCATACATCAACTCAAGAAATCCAAATCAAATATTTTTCAAAACAAAAGTGTAGCAAGGCTACTAAGTAGCCTCTCCACTCTGAGACTTGAAAATGAATGTCGATGATGCTGTAGTCATCACTGAAATTATTTTCCAGCAAAAAAAGAGGAGAGTACCGATTTACTTCATTTAAAATTCTTTGAAAATAATTCCTATTCGAAAATACTTTCAAATAATAGTTTACAAAACTTTGAAAGATAGATTTTGAAGGCTATGAAAATTAAATTCTCAAATTCTAAATTATGTTCATTTCATTTTCAAATCAAATTTAGAAACCATATTTATAAAATTTCAACACCTTATAAAATACAACAATAGTTAATGGTTTAGGATTGTTAACAAAAAAATAAGTGATAATCTAGTATTACCATTTCTAACTACAAATTCATTTAACAATCTAATTTTGTAAAATTATACATTTATAGATAAAATATAATCATATAAAAATTACAAATTTTGGAAACAATATTGTGTCAGTTTGCTCTGTTTAAGTGTTTTGGAATTCCTAGAGATAGCGTTGGCCAGACAAATCGATCGAAACCCCAAATCAACTTAACAATTCAAACAACACAATATAAACAATTTTATACTAATAACAAATACACTCCCTCACACGATAATTCAAGAATTATTTTTAGAACTAGGGTAGAGGTTCATTTTAGAGAGACCCTAGTCGATGAGAATTCTAACTACGAAGATAGACTCAAAAGGAAGATAAGATAATTATTATGGAAGAGGAGAGATGGATATGCTAATATTAATAGTGTGTGACCTTAGTAGGGTCAATCGAGACATAGAAAAGCGAGAATATCAATAACGGAAACCAGGACAACTGGTTGAGAACATTGCGGAAACGATGATTCATGAGATTGATGAATAAGGCAGGAGTATTGGTTAATCCATAGGAGATGACTAACCATTTATAGAATTGTCCAAAAGGAAGACTGCTGGTCGAGCTCCTGAAATGAGATCGATGCAGAATTCAATTTTCCGCTGAGGAGAAAGAGAAGTGACTTCAAAAAACATCAGGATAATCCCTGACTATCAGGTGGAGTCAAGCTTATAAGAGAATTAACCTGATCGTCTACTAGAGACAGTTCGAGCTTTGTAAGAAATAACAGCATCTAAACGGAGGACGTAGAAATCTCCAGTGAATAGATGCTTGTTATTAAGGAGTTTCACCCCTTTCAAATCATATAAGGTTGGCGGACCGTCGATGGAATTAGTCACATAGAAAGATGAAGTTGACAGCTGAGGCTAGAGCTATGGGATGCCCCAGTATTAAAAAAGCGTGAACATGAGAAGACAAGAATAAATTTTTAGAACAAAGGGGAAAGTTCCAAAATTCAAAGGAAACCCGAATCAAAAAGAAGAAATTCAATCTCGAACGAAGGCGATTCTGTAATTAAATTTTACTCCGTATGCTAAGTTTTTCCTAAACCAGAGCTCTAATACCAACTATAAGGACCTCGTATTTCGAACCATTTGCATCCACACATGTCAGACTTGAATTTGTGGAATATGCAAGTATATGATTTTTGTTTGATGATAATAAACATATATATATTCATTTAAATGTATTTGGTAATGTACTATTTTGTTTTTCATAGATTAAATAAATATTTGTTGAATAAAATAAACTACACAGAATTTGAATTCAAACAGAACAAGTTACACAGAATTTGAATTCAAACAGAAATTTTATTCAAACAAATATTTATTACAATCTTGAATAGTACAATTTCAAGCTCTCACTATACATATACAATTTTGAATACATCACGATTTCATATGTACAGATAACCTCACTACATATCACTCACACTCGTATTTTGTCTTCAACTGCATTTCAGTTTGAATCCAGCATCTGAGCAATCTGCAAAAATATTCACTAACGCGGTAAAATTGAAAAAGAAATATTTTTGCAATTTACAATGAAATATGATTTTTGAAAATATGATTCGTCTCAGTTATTTGGGTTGTTCTTCATCATTTACATTTGAATTCATCACATATACGAACAATGTGACATGCACAGTGTATCACTGTACATGCCACAAGGCCGTGCACATTGGTATACACTTGATAATGCTACAGGGACAGGTGAGCATAGGTCAAACCCAAATGAAAAGCCGGGTTCAACTCACGTGCAGTATATTTAAAATCATGACATAAGCACAAGGTCAAACCCGAGTTTTTGAAACTGGATTCAACACAAGGCAGTTCACAAGTCAAAAAAACAGAGCATCAAAACAATGTCGAAGTCATTCCAGCAATGTACATGTACCAGTGAAACTCAAGCAAGTGCACAACCAAACCAATATTGCAAGAGGCAACAAGAATGGTGAAGCAGTGCAAATGAGCAGGTGCAATAGTGAATCGAAACATGCACTTGCAAATGAGCAACTACAGGGATGAATACAATGTCAAAGCACAGAGCAATCAAGTGTTAACAATCAATCAACAAAGACCAAATACACAGCAGTCTCAAGTGATACAAATGCACAATGAAAATGAAGACTGCAAGAAGTATGCAAGTCAGAGCAACAAAAGAAGCACAGTGACAATTTTAATGAAGACCACTATGCAGTGTACTGCAATACAACAGTGACATGCACATCAACAACAAGCCCAAGTGAAACCAAACCGAAAAGCCAAACATGTCCAGTTACAAGCTACAAATACCAATGATACAAGAGAGGTAACAGCACGGTACAATGCATAAATGACTACAGAATATAAATGAGAATCAATGGTGAATCAACAACCTCGGCAAACATCAACAGCACAAAGATGGCCGAAGCTATGTCAAAGCAAAACAAATATTACAGTAAAAAGGAAAAGTGCAGAGATGAAGGCAGATATGGATGCAGACGTGCCAAAGTAATCAATGCCATGTAAATCGATGATACAGTGGATGGACGAAGTTTAACATTGCAGAGATGATCGAAGTAAAATAATAATCAAGCAAAGCCAGAAGTAATCAAATATACGAAGTGTCAAAATTGATAAAGTCAGAGAAATCACCAAAGTCCAAGCATATTCAAGCGGCCAAAGAACTAAAAAAGTCAAATTCATATCTTTGAAGAAGTCAAAACAAATTGTCGTATGAATCAAGTTTAAATCGAACGCTGCACAAACAAGGCCGTGCGTGACAAGTCTGTAACGACCGTGATTTTATTACCGTCGTAATAAATGTTTTAACTAGAAATTTTAAATTGAGTTTTGAAAAAAAAATTATTTATAAAATAAAATGATTGTTGACACCTGTGCATATATAGGATAGTCAGGTCATTTATCTTGTATATACCTCATTTTATATGCAAAAATAAAAATTACGTTCAGGCTAGTGTGCACATAGGGGTAGACGTGGCGCAAGTTATAACAACTTGCATACCTCATTTTTGTGTACAGATTTTTGTCCAAATTGTTGCTTTCTAGTGAATGTTTCATTATTTCATGATAGTGCATGTCACAAAGGCTTATGAAGCCAACGTATGGGCCTGGATATTAACAATAATTATAAAGAAAACATAGCACCATGTCACTATATTTTGAAAGAACTAGCTGATCACTTGCACTTTTCCATCATCATTATTTTTATGCAAACCGTGTACTATTTTTGCTAGCGCACGTCTCCAATTAAATGCATGCGTACTAAAAGGTTGCCAGCACTTCCTCTTTGACTTATGCACGTAAAAATGTAGAGAAAAGTATGCCTTCATCATTTTTCCTCATTTTGTTTCACTTCCAGTAGCTTGCATTTTTCGTTCTTCATGGAGCTCTATAAAATAGTAATGGCAGTTTGTTTTTAGTTCATTGGTTCCTGGTTGCTTAAAGATTTTGGAAGCGAATTTAAGGTGAGTGTTACACTCACATTTCTAATTTGAAAACTATGATGTCTATTTTTATTTTGGCGCTTCCTTGTTGTTCATTTTGGTTTGTAAATTAAAAAAAAAAAACTCTGCTGCACATAAATGAGTTCTAGGCTATTTTGCGTACATCTAGGAATTTTGTTCAAATTATTTTCATTATGCTTTATTTAGTGTCCATGAATTGCCGCACGTCGGTGTCCATTTGCCTGTTCTTATGTCTGTTCTTTGATTGCATCATTTGTTCACTTTTGTAGAGTGGCACACTACATGTGTTTTATGTTTAAACTAATACGCCATCAAATTGTCTGGTAGTTGTATTTTGTATTAAATTATGGTTATGAATTTTGGTATCATATGATGCTATAAGATTTTGCCATCTTCGATTGTGCCATTGAGTGTAATATCAATGACAATTTTCTTTGCAACAATGCAGACAGTTTCATTCAGCTTGATATAACATAACTTGAAACACTCTGTAGCCTACCCATAAAGGGTACATGCGAGTATTAATTGACAAAATATATGTTAGAATAATTCTAGTATGAGTTAATATTTACTCAATTATAGTACGTGCCCATTGAGTTGGCACATATAATACAGAGGATATGATAATGATGCAAGCGTTCCCTCCCTAGATCAATTACTCATTGTTGTATTGTTTGTAGAAAATTAATAAAAATCAAATCAACTCTACATTGATCAGTTCTATAATCCCTGTTGAACTTTGGAATGAAAAAAAAATAGGCGAAACAGAGATTGCATTTTTGTTTACACCATTTATCAGCAGGGTAGACAATTTCTCGTGTGCATGTAAATGGAGTTCCAAGCTAAGTTCATGTTGTTATAATTAGCATGCATGGTCTCCTTACATGTTCAAATCATGGGTAGTGAACATTTTGTCACGGGCAGTCAACATTAGGTAGTGAACATTCTTGATGCATGCGTGGTCTCCTTACGTGTTCGAATTATGGATTCACATTTTCACTAGCATGTGAGTAAAGCATGCAGGCACCATGCGAATATCAATACATAGTTCATATTGTTTTATTGAATTATTTAAGCACAACCGTGTAAATGAAAATATTAAGTCCCTTACCTCTGTTGTATTTCATATAGGGGCATGCATGCATTGTGTGATTCGAAAAGTGTGAATATGTTGCCAGTTTAGTTGGAAAGGAAATTTGTTCAAAGAATTACAATTGCATTGATTTAGTGCACGTGTGTTGTGATAGCATCATTTAGGATATTATTGCCAAGCTATCTATGGTTTTTAATAAATCTATAGCAATAATACAATCTGTTGAAAACTTTGCTTTGAACCGGTTTACGTTTTAAAATGTAATTTTGCTCCGTTATTTTATAACGAAATTTTTAACCGGTGTTTATATTTTTGAAGCGCGTTTGTTTTGATGACATTTTGACGAAAAAAATTACTGTTGTTTTGACTTCAGTAACCGTCAATTTTAAAATGAATTTTTAAGCGGTTATCCCGCAACGCTGATTTGATATCCGTTTTTACGGTGTTTTGTGAAGCGCTATTTCCTCATCGAAATTGCTAAAGTTATTGCTGTTTTAATCACGTGTTTTAAAAATCGTTTTAAAAATAAAAAAATTTCCAAAAATTTTACAGTTTGCGCTTTCAAAAGAATGAGGAAACGATTTAAACGCTTCAGCAAAATTGAGGACTATGAACCCTTACTTTTACTGATTCGGTTAATTCCGGACTTGTCCATTTGAGAACGTAAAATGTTATTTATATAAAATACACAATTTTGCACTTTCAAGGAAACGATGAAGATATTTAAACGATTTAGCAAAAGTGCGGAGTATGGAACCATACTTTTACTATTTCGGTTAATTCTGGACTCGTTAATTGAAACATCTGTTGTTTGATGATTTTGATGATTTTGTTGGGCTTTCGAGCCACTCTGTTGGACCTTCGGGTCATCTGATGGACCTTCGGGTCAAATACCAGTAATAGACCTTCGGGTCACTCTGCAGACCTTCAGGTCATCTGATGGGCGCCAAAATTTATAGTACTTGGTAGGCTTCGGTCATCTGAGATGCACGTGCGGCGTAGCTAAAACTCGCCATCTGCTGGGATTGATCCAACTTTTATGCTGATTTTTCTAGTTATCTTTTTTTGATTTCTAGATTTTGCGACTGCTGATTTTCTAGTTATTTATTTTGATTTTTAGATTTTGTGAATTGCTGCTTTGAATTCAATTATGAATTTGGAGAGTTTGAGTATAATCTCATCTGAGATTATAAATTTGCGTATTGCTGTTTTAGATTCAAAGTGAATTTGAAAACTGATTTTGATGGAGTTTAAATTGAGATTTCTTCAATTAAACAATGCTGATTATTTGTGCTGGATAGTCTCATTCGAGATTATAATTATTTGTTTAAGTGTTGTTTATCATTTACTTATTTCTGGGAGTAAATTAGACTGATCCGATTATTATTTTCTTTTAAATAATACTCGGGTCAGACCAAGTTATTTCAGGGTGATCTCTATCTTTGATTCTGTAGCAGCTTCAGCTTTTGGGATTCGCATCATCTTTTGTCTAGCCTTCGAGGAGTTCTTTTGGTTATTTGACTCCCATCTTATGTATGTAGTTATCTATGTATATGTGTATTTGGTTCTTGTGAACTATCGATTGTTGTAGCATGTATTCAGACTTGTCTTCGCTATATATCTGATATTTCTGTTCTGATGTGATTATACTATCAGAGTTGTTATTATGAATTGTTTTGAATTTTTCTTAAGCCATTGTAGTTTTGTTTTAGATTTGGATTGAATATACATCTTTGGGAGTAATTTATACAACTCCTATCGATGAAATCAATACTCGTCTAAGGCATAACTTACGGATGGTCGCTTCTAACAAGCCTTATTCTTCGCAATAGCAGACGTTATTCCCTATAATAACCTTTGTTCTTGTGAGCATAGAGGTGGGGCGTCACAGCTTGGTATCAGAGCGGAAATTCAGAACAAATTATAATATACACATAACAGAAACAGAATGGAACATGTGTTACAGCTATTCGAGGGTTTTATTTATGCCTTTCGAATCTATTCCTTCATTGTTCTTAAACTTTTATCCTCTTTAACATTTTGGAGTATGTCTAGGGATAAATCTTATATCCCCGTAGTATTCCATTTGTTAAATTCCTATCAATCTTAGATATGTAAAAGGTCATTGGGTTTTTGATTGTCCTATTGCTCCTAAGGGTTTCAAATCTGGAAAGCTTAATGTTCTTAAAGCTTTTGGTGTTTTTTCTCAGCCCAAAGGTATTACTCCTTCTGTTTTGGAAGGTTTTATTTTATTTCATGGCCGTTCTATTAGAGTTCTTTTCGATGCGGGTGCATCACGTTCATTCGTGTCAAAGGAGCTTGTTGATGTTATTCCTTTGGATGTTGTTAGTCTTTTCGACCCTTGGAGGATTGTGAATCCTATTGGTGGATCCGCTACTATTGGTTTGTTGTGTGTTGGTGTTAGGATTATTCTTTGTGGTTTCACCTTTCATGCGAATCTGCATGTTATGGATCATCTTGGTTTTGATATGATTTTGGGTATGGATTGGCTCATCCGTTATGAAGTTCAATCCTATGTCCCGAAAGAACTTTCTCAAGCATCCCGATGCTATCGAGCAGTTATCTATTATATTCGAAATATGGACCATCCTTCGAATGCTATCATTTTTCCTTCTAATCAGAGGATGCTATAGCTAAAAATTCCAGTTGTTTTTGTTTCTTTTTTGATGTCTTCGAGCTTATTTTGATTTTGCCGTAGAATAGGGCAATTGAGTTCCATATTGATCTTATCTCTTGTGCTTATCCGGTCGGTCGTCCTCCCACGAGGATGTCTGCTAAGGAAAAAGAGGAACTCCGGCAACAATTATCTGAATTGGGAGTCAAACGACTTATTCGTTCTAGCTTTTCTCCCAACCCGATCTTGCTACCGGTTTTCATTTGGCTATGAGTTGCGGAAGTTAGCATTCCACTTACTGCATTCCGTACTCGTTATGATTCTTATGAATGACTTATTGTGTCATTCAGTTTGCTCAGCTTATTTCATCCGTTTTATGAATCGAGTATTCTACTAATATCTCGTTGATTCCATTTGTGTATTTATTGATTTTGGATGAAAACAGCGATTTAGAATTTTGCAAATCTTTTTTATAAGATTTATTTACAAGTATAATTGGATTTGTGTTTATTATATAGAAGATGATTTGGTGATTTTATTGCCCATTGAGTGCTTTAAGAATTCTGGTCGATGCGCTTGATCAACGTTATCGATAGGAATCTCCTAAACGCTTTGATGAGACAATTTGACACAATAAATTGACCTATAAAAAGTAAAATTTTCTAGAAAATGATTTCGTAAAGATAATTGTAATTTAGGAAGTTTTAGCTTTTCAGGAAAGAAGATTATTTGAAAGAACTCTTTTCCGATACTCTTATCCTTGTGATTCCCGAAGGGACCAAGACTTCATTATTTGTACCAACACTATTCGTATTGGTTTCGGTGCTGTTCTCTTGCAAAAAGGATAGAGTAGTTGCCTACGCTTCTAGACAACTAAAACCTAACGAGATTCGTTACGCTACCCATGTTTTGGAGTTAGCCGCTATAGTCTTTTCTCTAAAGATTTGGCGACATTATTCTTGGGCGAGCATTTTACTCCCTTCACCGATCACAAATATCTGAAGTATCTTTTCACTCAGAAAGAACTTAATATGCGGCAACAGCGTTGGCTCGAATTTCTAGCTTCTTATGATTTCGATATTCAGCATACCCCTGGTATGGGTAATCGAGTTGCTGATGCGCTTAGTTGGAAGCAACAAATTGTTGTTTCCATAATGCTAGAGAGTGGAATATTTTGGAAGCTTTATCTCTTTGTGGTATTAGAGAACGTCCTTCAGTTTCTGATTCTCCCGTGCCTTTATTTAGCATGGAAGCTCGTGCTAGTTTGTTGGATCGTATTGTCGATGCCCAGAAACAAGATCCATATGTTGCTTATCTTATTCAGAGTTGTGAATCAAAATCCCGCAGTGATGATCTAAAGGATTTCGATATTGATGTTCATGGTTGTATTCGGAAGAAGGGTAGATTGATCGTGCCTGATATTTCTAATCTTAGTAATGAAATTCTTGAGGACTGTCATCGTTCTAAGTATATTATCCATCCGGGTAGTAGTAAGATGTATGCTGATATGAAACGCTTATCCTATTGGGATGGTATGAAGCGTGATATTGCAAGTTATGTAAGTCGTTGCATGACTTGTCAACTTGTTGAAGCAAAACACCAACATCCCAGTAGTCTTTTTCAGACTCTTGAGATTCCATTATGGAAATGGAATCGGATTTCCATGGACTTCATTGATGGTCTATCTCGTTCGAGGTCGGGCCACACTAGTATTTGGGTGATTGTTGACAGATCGACTAAATCAGCCCATTTTATTCCTACCAAGTCCAATCGGACTGCTCCTTTATTGGCTAAGCTGTTTATTAAAGAATTCGTTCGACTTCATGGAGTGCCTGGTTCTATTGTTAGTGACAGAGATCTGCTTTTCAATAGTGTTTCTGGCAGAGCCTTCCGAAAGCTTTGGGCACTAAGCTCAATCTCAGTACAGCTTACCATCCATAGTCTGATGGTCAGACTGAAATGGTGAATCGGGTTTTAGAGGATCTCCTTCAAGTTTGCATTGTTGATTTTGGTGGTAGTTGGGAAGACCACTTATCTCTTGTTGAATTCTCTTATAACAATAGTTTTCAATCCAGTATCGGTATGGCGCCTTTCGAAGCTCTTTACGGAAGACCGTGTCGATCGCCATCTTTTTAGTTGGAATCGGGGGAAAAGTTAGTTCTCGGCCCTGATTATATTCGTGATTCTTCTGAAAGGATTGTTATTATCAGACAGAGAATGAAGAAGGCCCAGAATAGGCAGAAATCTTATGCCGATCATAGTAGGAAGCCTTTGGAGTTTTCTGTTGGCGATCTTGTATTCGCTCGTATTTCCCCGATGAAGGATGTGGTGCATTTTAGTAGCTCCCGGAAATTGGCTCCTCGTTATATTGGACTGTTTTCTATTGCGGAACGCATTGGCCCTGTTGCTTATCGTGTATCGCTAGCTGTTCAGTTTTCGGGAATTCATGACGTATTTCATGTATCACAGCTTCGTCGATGTCTTCGAGATTCTGATTCTGTTATTGATCCTTATATGTTGCAAGATCTTGAGATCTCACCCGACTTGTCTATTGTACAAAATCCTATTCATGTGCTAGCTACGGAGGTAAAATGCCTTCGGAACAAAAAAGTTCCGCTCGTGAAGATTCAATGATCCGCAAACCCCAAGGATTGCAATTGGGAAACCAGAGAATTCATCAAACGTTCTTATCCCGGTTTTCACTCCTCTTCGGGTGGAGGTGAGCATTCTTATTCATCTTATCCATTTTGAATCTTTGTTGTGATGAATTATTTGTGAAATTGACTGCTTCTAGTATGAAAATTACGAGGATGCAATTTTTATAAGGGGGGAGTCTGTAACGACCGTGATTTTATTACCGTCGTAATAAATGTTTTAACTAGAAATTTTAAATTGAGTTTTGAAAAAAAAATTATTTATAAAATAAAATGATTGTTGACACCTGTGCATATATAGGATAGTCAGGTCATTTATCTTGTATATACCTCATTTTATATGCAAAAAAAAAATTACGTTCAGGCTAGTGTGCACATAGGGGTAGACATGGCGCAAGTTATAACAACTTGCATACCTCATTTTTGTGTACAGATTTTTGTCCAAATTGTTGCTTTCTAGTGAATGTTTCATTATTTCATGATAGTGCATGTCACAAAGGCTTATGAAGCCAATGTGTGGGCCTGGATATTAACAATAATTATAAAGAAAACATAGCACCATGTCACTATATTTTGAAAGAACTAGCTGATCACTTGCACTTTTCCATCATCATTATTTTTATGCAAACCGTGTACTATTTTTGCTAGCGCACGTCTCCAATTAAATGCATGCGTACTAAAAGGTTGCCAGCACTTCCTCTTTGACTTATGCACATAAAAATGTAGAGAAAAGTATGCCTTCATCATTTTTCCTCATTTTGTTTCACTTCCAGTAGCTTGCATTTTTCGTTCTTCATGAAGCTCTATAAAATATCAATGGTAGTTTTTTTTAGTTCATTGGTTCCTGGTTGCTTAAAGATATTGGAAGCGAATTTAAGGTGAGTGTTACACTCACATTTCTAATTTGAAAAGTATGATGTCTATTTTTATTTTGGCGCTACCTTGTTGTTCATTTTGGTTTGTAAATTAAAAAAAAAACTCTACTGCACATAAATGAGTTCTAGGCTATTTTGCGTACATCTAGGAATTTTGTTCAAATTATTTTCATTATGCTTTATTTAGTGTCCATGAATTGCCGCACGTCGGTGTCCATTTGCCTGTTCTTACGTCTGTTCTGTGATTGCATCAGTTGTTCACTTTTGTAGAGTGGCACACTACATGTGTTTTATGTTTAAACTAATATGCCATCAAATTGTCTGGTAGTTATATTTTGTATTAAATTATGGTTATGAATTTTGGTATCATATGATGCTATAAGCTTTTGCCATCTTCGATTGCGCCATTGAGTGTAATATCAATGACAATTTTCTTTGCAACAATGCAGACAATTTCATTCAGCTTGATATAACATAACTTGAAACAACTCTGTAGCCTACCCATAAAGGGTACATGCGAGTATTAATTGACAAAATATATGTTAGAATAATTCTAGTATGAGTTAATATTTACTCAATTATAGTACGTGCCCATTGAGTTGGCATATATAATACAGAGGATATGATAATGATGCAAGCGTTCCCTCCCTAGATCAATTACTCATTGTTGTATTGTTTGTAGAAAATTAATAAAAATCAAACAACTCTACATTGATCAGTTCTATAATCCCTGTTGAACTTTGGAATGAAAAAAAAATAGGCGAAACAGAGATTGCATTTTTGTTTACACCATTTATCAGCAGGGTAGACAATTTCTCGTGTGCATGTAAATGGAGTTCCAAGCTAAGTTCATGTTGTTATAATTAGCATGCATGGTCTCCTTACATGTTCAAATCATGGGTAGTGAACATTTTGTCACGGGCAGTCAACATTAGGTAGTGAACATTCTTGATGCATGCGTGGTCTCCTTAAGTGTTCGAATTATGTATTCACATTTTCACTAGCATGTGAGTAAAGCATGTAGGCACCATGCGAATATCAATACATAGTTCATATTGTTTTATTGAATTATTTAAGCACAACCGTGTAAATGAAAATATTAAGTCCCTTACCTCTGTTGTATTTCATATAGGGGCATGCATGCATTGTGTGATTCGAAAAGTGTGAATATGTTGCCAGTTTAGTTGGAAAGGAAATTTGTTAAAAGAATTACAATTGCATTGATTTAGTGTACGTGTGTTGTGATAGCATCATTTAGGATATTATTGCCAAGCTATCTATGGTTTTTAATTAATCTATAGCAATAATACAATCTGTTGAAAACTTTGCTTTGACCCGGTGTACGTTTTAAAACGTAATTTTGCTCCGTTATTTTATAACAAAATTTTTAACCGGTGTTTATATTTTTGAAGCGCGTTTGTTTTGATGACATTTTGATGAAAAAAAATTACTGTTGTTTTGACTTCAGTAACCGTCAATTTTAAAATGAATTTTTAAGCGGTTATCCCACAATGCTGATTTGATATCCGTTTTTACGGTGTTTTGTGAAGCGCTATTTCCTCGTCGAAATTGCTAAAGTTTTTGCTGTTTTAATCATGTGTTTTAAAAATCGTTTTAAAAATAAAAAAATTTCCAAAAATTTTACAGTTTGCGCTTTCAAAAGAATGAGGAAACGATTTAAACGCTTCAGCAAAATTGAGGACTAAGAACCCTTACTTTTACTGATTCGGTTAATTCCGGACTTGTCCGTTTGAGAACGTAAAATGTTATTTATATAAAATACACAATTTTGCACTTTCAAGAAAACGATGAAGAGATTTAAACAATTTATTAAAAGTGCGGAGTATGGAACCATACTTTTACTATTTCGGTTAATTCCGGACTCGTTAATTGAAACATCTGCTGTTTGATGATTTTGTTGGGCTTTCGAGCCACTCTGTTGGACCTTCGGGTCATCTGATGGACCTTCGGGTCAAATAATAGTGCTAGACCTTCGGGTCACTCTGCGGACCTTCGGGTCATCTGATGAGCGCCAAAATTTATAGTACTTGGTAGGCTTCGGCCATCTGAGATGCACGTGCGGCGTAGCTAAAACTCGCCATCTGCTGGGATCGATCCAACTTTTATGCTGATTTTTCTAGTTATCTTTTTTTGATTTCTAGATTTTGCGACTGCTGATTTTCTAGTTATCTATTTTGATTTCTAGATTTTGTGAATTGCTGCTTTGAATTCAATTATGAATTTGGAGAGTTTGAGTATAATCTCATCTGAGATTATAAATTTGCGTATTGCTGTTTTAGATTCAAAGTGAATTTGAAAACTGATTTTGATGGAGTTTAAATTGAGATTTCTTCAATTAAACAATGCTGATTATTTGTACTGGATAGTCTCATTCGAGATTATAATTATTTGTTTAAGTGTTATTTATCATTTACTTATTTCTGGGAGTAAATTAGACTGATCCGATTATTATTTTCTTTTAAATAATACTCGGGTCAGACCGAGTTATTTCAGGGTGATCTCTATCTTTGATTCTGTAGCAGCTTCAGCTTTTGGGATTCGCATCATCTTTTGTCTAGCCTTCGAGGAGTTATTTTGGTTATTTGACTCCCATCTTATGTATGTAGTTATCTATGTATATGTGTATTTGGTTCTTGTGAACTATCGATTGTTGTAGCATGTATTCCAGACTTGTCTTTCGCTATATATCTGATATTTCTGTTCTGATGTGATTATACTATCAGAGTTGTTATTATGAGTTGTTTTGAATTTTTCTTAAGCCACTGTAGTTTCGTTTTAGATTTGGATTGAATATACATCTTTGGGAGTAATTTATACAACTCCTATCGATGAAATCAATACTCGTCTAAGGCATAACTTACGGATGGTCGCTTCTAACAAGCCTTATTCTTCGCAATAGCAGAAGTTATTCCCTATAATAACCTTTGTTCTTGTGAGCATAGAGGTGGGGCGTCACAAAGTCGAAAGTAAATCAGAAAAGCCGTGCGCATCAAGGAAAGAAGAAATTTTGGAAAGTATCGAATTGAAACGAAGCAAATACAAGTGTCACAAATTCATATAAATGCCAAACAACAAAGTCATCATCGGCATCGAGTAAAAGGCAAACAATCAAACCAACAAACAGAGAAATTACATACCAATCTATCGAACTCGATCAAAGGAGCAGCTGCAAATGATTCGCAATCTCGCAAGTCAACCAGTGAATTGATCATCAGAGAACGAACGAGCAAAAGTAACGCAAAACAGTGAATTAATCATCAGAGAACAACCGCGAGCAACAAGCAACACAAATCAGAGGAATCAAATATTGAAAAGTCCTAATTTAGATCCCAAGGGCCGAAGCCCTAAATTCAGATCGAACAAAGAATACAACAGAGGGCCGCCAATTTTTCCACGAGTCAAAAGAAGGAACCGGTCAAAGAATAGAAGCGGATCGGGTTAAAGAACAAGGGGCTGGCCTTGTTTATTATAAAGGGGGATTTAGTTTTAATTAGGGTTTAATTTTTTAAAAGGGGTTTTAAAGTTTTATTTTGAGAAAAAAATTAGGGATTCAAGTTTATATTTTAATTTTTGCTCCTGCTTGTAATTTTGAAGTTTGTTTTTTCTTTTCGAGTCAAGAATTTGTAAATCATCACCCAGGTTGTAGGTAGTGTCAGATTGTCTAGTTAGAATTAGTTCAGTGAGCAGGGTGTGCGAATTTGCAAAACTCTATAGGCAGAGCAGAGTTTGCGAGTAAGCGAAACTCTATAGGCGAAGCAGGGTGTGCGAGTCTATGAGAGTGTTTGTGAGCGGGAGCAAGGGTTTGCGAGTCTAGTAGAGTGTTTGTAAGCGGGATAATGTTTATTTCTAATAGAAATCTGGGAATGCAGCAGTAGGCAGGGGTTGCCGAAGCTGGGTAAATTTTGTGTGTGATTTACTTTTCAGCATATTTATTTCTGCAGTTTGTTTTTACGTTTAAATCGAGAAAATTTGCTATAACCCTATTCACCCCCCCTCTAGGGTTAATCTAGATCCTACAAGTGATATCAGAGCACTGTATTTTTCTTTAACTCTAGAGTCATGAATCCACCAAATAATGCTTTTGTTAAGGGTCGTTCCAATATTATTCCTTCTATTTTCGATGGAACAGATTTTTTGAACTGGAAATTGAAAATGGAATTTTATTTAAAATCTGTTAATATTAAATGTTGGGATATTATTGAAAATGGGTGTGATATAACAAATAAGGAAATTATCTCGATTAATGCTCTTTCTATGCAAATATTATATTCTTATATTAATCGTGATAATTTTTATTTCGTCTCTCATTGTGAAAATGCACAGAAAATCTGGAATACTCTCGATGCAATATATGGTGCAAAAGTCAACAGTAATGAGATGTCCTCCACAACCGACTCAGTTAAAGAAATGTGCTTAACAGGATTGGTAAATAGCAGTTGTGATGAGGATGATGATGATGGTGCAGTTGAGCTGGCATTACCAATGAAGAAATTCAAAAGGAGGAACCGCAAATACGGAAATCCAGCTCTAAATCAAAAATTAAAAAACAGAGAGCACAATATGAAGCCAAGCGAGGTATCAAAACTCACTCACTCTGAATTACTTATTTATTTCCACGAAGTGAATGGCTGTTTTGAAGGACTTAGGGAGAAGTATGCTAAACTTGAATCACAAAAAGACACTTTGATAGAATTAAATGAACACCTTGACCAATTAGTTAAAACCTATCAAAGTAGGATCCCTAAGTGTGATAAGTGTCCAACATTCGAAGAAGAAATTAAAAAATCAGAGATTAATATAAAATCACTTGAAAATGAAATTCTGATTTTAAAAGAGAATGAAAATACTAGGAGAGAGAATTCTATTAAAAAGTGCACACAATTGAGAAATGAAAATGAATCTCTCAAAACACAAGTCCAACAATTGTCAATGATTTTAGATAAATTCTCAAAAAGTGAAAAATCATTGAATATGCTATTAGGAAAGCAAACTGTTAATACGGTTAGACAAGGACTTGGATATAATAAATCTGAAAATGTTGAAAATGATATTAATCAAGAAAATTCCATGTGCATAATTTGTAGAAAATATGGACACGATCACAATAATTGTTGGTATAGACCCAAACATGTGAAAACCATACCAATTTGGGTTCCAAAAGGCACGAATATCAAATTTCTCAAAGTTAAACAAATTTGGGTGTCAAAAGGAGCATATATAAACAGTTTTGGGTCTCCACAAAGTTATTTTTCTAAATCTTCTGCCACTAACAATCATGGACCTATAAAAACAAATAGGTCACAAAAATCTTTCTCCATGTAGGTATGGTGGCAGGCTAAGGAACAATAACAGTGTTCTCTGGATTTTGGCTGTTCTGGAAACACAACGGGCAACAAAGCAAAGTTCCTTAGCCTAGTACAAAGGTGACAGAATCACAATGGGCAACCATGAAAAATTATCGTAAAGGTAAAACAGGTGAAGATATACTTATCTGATCAATATATAAATTGTGATAATCTGCACCGTATTCTGAATGAAATCAGCCAATATTGAGATGCTATAAAGAGATGATGATTTTTTGATTCTGACTTGGTCTACATAATTAGCCAATTATATTGATGCCAAAACACCATTTTTTGAATTACTTCATACATATTTGTTTGGATTAAACATTGTGTTTTGTTGGATACATTTGGTCATAATTCGGCTAACTCTATATTCTCAGTTTCTGATTGTTTACATGGCTTCAATTCAAATTCAAAGAATGTCATTAAATTGTTGTCAAAATTGAGTTTGAAATTTTTGATACTCTTCATGGTCTGGTCTATCAATTTTAGTTAGTGATATTTTGGAGTGAAAAAGAAATTCAGATGCAGATTACACTGGTAATCTAGTTGATAGAAAAATTACTAGTTGAACGTGATTTATGGTGAGACATTTAGTAACTGCATCGTTTTTCAAAGAAAATATCTGCATATTTTTCATTTCAAATAATTTTCAAATAGCAGAAAATTCTCTTATATCTCGAGAAAATAATTGTTTGACCATATTTTCAGATTAGTCATTTTATTTGATTTTAAATGACTAATTTTGACTAATCCGACTCCCTACTAATTATCAAAAAGATAAATAGTGATTGAAAAGATGATAAGTGTTGATATTTAACATACATTACTCAGAGAGTATATTTGGAAAATTTCTTTAGGAATTCAAACAAGAGTTATAAAACTTTTTGTTGCGTAAAGATTCCATGATGATTTCTTTATCTATCATATTTCTATCGACCATGGTTTATCAAATCTTAAATATAGTTTGTTGATATGTAGTACTATAATCAGGAATCATTTGTTTTTCACGTCACATTTTTTTTGTAAAAATAAATAAATATCCAAAGTATTCACTCTCGTTTAAAAGTCCTCACGGTTATGCATGAGTGAATTACTTGGATTTTTGATTATGTGCTTCCATGCTCATTTAAAAGTCCTTACGGTCATGCATGTATGGAACGCATATTAAAATTAATTGATTAAATAGACAAGTTGATTCTAATCCCATTTAAAAGTCCTCATGGTCATGCGTGGTTAGAAGATACTTGATTTCATTTTTTTTAATTAAATTGGAATACTACTAATCTCATTTAAAAGTCCTAACGGTTATGCATGATTAGTAGATATTCAAATTCCTGATATAAATGTACCACAAGTTGATACAATTGTATGATTTTATATGAGAATACCATTTCCATTATTTCTAAAAGTGGAATATGCGCCTAACAAGGCTAGTTATGATTTTTATTTGATTCTTATTGGAGTTTAATATTTATATTCAATTTGAGTTTTAATGTTGGATTAATATTGATCACTTAAACTCTATTTTTCTCTAACACTATTATTCTTTTGCTAATAACAAAAGGGGGAGAGAAAAGTTAAGATTTTGTCAAATAGAATCAAGCAAAGGTCAAATAATTTTCCATTTGCATCTAGGCTCATTTATATATATTTCTATTTGTATGCATATATGTAGGGGGAGCATCATGTAGAGAGGAAGTATTTAAATAGGGGGAGCAATTAGAGTATATCATTGATCAAATACATTTAACACGGTCAAAATCTTAAATATATGTTTGTTATCATCAAAAGGGGGAGATTGTGGAATATGCAAGTATATGATTTTTGTTTGATGATAATAAACATATATATATATATATTCATTTAAATGTATTTGGTAATGTACTATTTTGTTTTTCATAGATTAAATAAATATTTGTTGAATAAAATAAACTACACAGAATTTGAATTCAAACAGAACAAGTTACACAGAATTTGAATTCAAACGGAAACTTTATTCAAACAAATATTTATTACAATCTTGAATAGTACAATGTCAAGCTCTCACTATACATATACAATTTTGAATACATCACGATTTCATATGTACAGATAACCTCACTACATATCACTCACACTCGTATTTTGTCTTCAACTGCATTCCAGTTTGAATCCAACATCCGAGCAATCTGCAAAAATATTCACTAATGCAGTAAAATTGAAAAAGAAATATTTTTGCAATTTACAATGAAATATGATTTTTGAAAATATGATTTGCCTCAGTTATTTGGGTTGTTCGTCATCATTTACATTTGAATTCATCACATACACGAACAGTGTGACATGCACAGTGTATCACTGTACATGCCACAAGGCCGTGCACATCGGTATACACTTGATAATGCTACAGGGACAGGTGAGCACAGGTCAAACCCAAATGAAAAGCCGGGTTCAACTCACGTGCGGTATATTTAAAATCACGACACAAGCACATGGTCAAACCCGAGTTTTTGAAACTGGATTCAACACAGGGCAGTTCACAAGTCAAAAAAAACAGAGCATCAAAACAATGTCGAAGTCATTCCAGCAATGTACATGTACCAGTGAAACTCAATCAAGTGCACAACCAAACCAATATTGCAAGAGGCAACAAGAATGGTGAAGCAGTGCAAATGAGCAGGTGCAACAGTGAATCAAAACATGCACTTGCAAATGAGCAACTACAAGGATGAATACAATGTCAAAGCACAGAGCCATCAAGTGTTAACAATCAATCAACAAAGACCAAATACACAGCAGTCTCAAGTGATACAGATGCACAACGAAAATGAAGACTGCAAGAAGTATGCAAGTCAGAGCAACAAAAGAAGCACAGTGACAATTTTAATGAAGACCACTATGCAGTGTACTGTAATACAACAGTGGCATGCACATCAACTACAAGCCTAAGTGAAACCAAACCGCAAAGCCAAACATGTCCAGTTACAAGCTACAAATACCAATGATACAAGAGAGGTAACAGCATGGTACAATGCATAAATGACTGCAGAATATAAATGAGAATCAGTGGTGAATCAACAACCTTGGCAAACATCAACAGCACAAAGATGGCCGAAGCTATGTCAAAGAAAAACAAATATTACAGTAAAAAGGAAAAGTGCAGAGATGAACGCAGATATGGATGCAGACGTGCCAAAGTAATCAATGCCGTGTAAATCGATGATACAGTGGATGGACGAAGTTCAACATTGCAGAGATGACCGAAGTAAAATACTAATCAAGCAAAGTCAGAAGTAATCAAATATACGAAGTGTCAAAATTGACAAAGTCAGAGAAATCACCAATGCCAAGCATAATCAAGCGGCCAGAGAACTAAAAAAGTCAAATTCGTAACTTTGAAGAAGTCAAAACAAATTGCCGTATGAATCAAGTTTAAATCGAACGCTGCACAAACAAGGCCGTGCGTAACAAGTCGAAAGTAAATCAGGAAAGCCGTGCGCATCAAGGAAAAAAGAAATTTTGGAAAGTATCGAAGTGAAACGAAGAAAATACAAGTGTCACGAATTCATATAAATACCAAACAACAAAATCATCATCGGCATCGAGTAAAAGGCAAACAATCAAACCAACAAACAGAGAAATTACATACCAATCTATCGAACTCGATCAAAGGAGCAGCTGCAAATGATTCGCAATCTCGCAAGTCAACCGGTGAATTGATCATCAGAGAACGAGCGAGCAAAAGCAACGCAAAACAGTGAATTAATCATCAGGGAACAACCACAAGCAACGAGCAACACAAATCAGAGGAATCGAATATTGAAAAGTCCCAATTTAGATCCCAAGAACCGAAGCCCTAAATTCAGATCGAACAAAGAATACAACAGAGGGCCGCCAATTTTTCCACGAGCCAAAAGAGGGAACGCGTCAAAGAATAGAAGCGGATCGGGTTAAAGAACAAGGGGTTGGCCTTGTTTATTATAAAGGGGGATTTAGTTTTAATTAGGGTTTAATTTTTTAGATGGGGTTTTTAAGTTTTATTTTGAGCAAAAATTAGGGATTCAAGTTTATATTTTAATTTTTGCTCCTGCTTGTAATTTTGAAGTTTGTTTTTTCTTTTTGAGTCAAGAATTTGTAAATCACCACCTAGGTTGTAGGTAGTGTCAGATTGTCTAGTTAGAATTATTTCAGTGAGCAGGGTGTGCGAGTTTGCAAAACTCTATAGGCGGAGTAGAGTTTGTGAGTAAGCGAAACTCTATAGGCGGAGAAAGGGTTTGCGAGTCTAGTAGAGTGTTTGTAAGGGGGAGCAAGGGTTTGCGAGTCTAGTAGAGTGTTTGTAAGCGGGATACTGTTTAATTCTAATAGAAATCTGGGAATGCAGCAGTAGGCAGGGGTTGTCGAAGCTGGGTAAATTTTGTGTGTGATTTACTTTTCAGCATATTTATTTCTGCAGTTTGTTTTTACGTTTAAATCGAGAAAATTTGCTATAACCCTATTCACCCCCCTCCCTCTAAGGTTAATCTAGATCCTACAGAATTTTCCCAAAACAACCGATTGTTAATTTATATTTGGCAAAACTTAGCATATACAGTAAATAAAATCAATCACAGAATCACAGACACAGAGTAATATAATAATAAGCAGTGGAAGAGTTAAATAGTAGTTCATGAATCTATTATAAAACATCAGAGTCTGAAACTAAATACAATTGAATCTCAGATACAAATGAATCTCTAATACATAAGCAACTGGTGATTCTGAACATAAATGACTAAAATAAACTGAAATAACTGAAAGCTGGGTAGATAGATCTTCAAACAAAACACCAATCTCCAAAGGTAAGTCTCGAATGCTGTGACACTCAGTTTGACCCGAGCATAAAGAAAAATACAAAACACTCGAGTCAGGATTAACATTCTTTACCAGTAAATTCAAATCAAATGAAATTTCTATTGAAATACAAGTAACTTAAAGAATGCTTGGGATTTCCATCCTCTAAGGATCCATGGAACCATCTACTATGTAGTAGTATACACTATTATAATATGTCTATAGTAAAGTAATATATTAAAATAGCTTTAAGGCGTTACCCATATCACCCTTAACACATTTTATATAACGTCGTAGTATACACATATACTGTAAACTCCACCCACGGGTGGGCTTTCAGGGAGCACTCCATAGGTATGACACAAAACAAACTCGTAGAAGGCGCGATAGGGCATATGACACGGCACGCGAGGCAATGCCAGGGTAGATATACCGTTTGTGGATCCGGACTGGTGGTATCGCATAGCAGCTACTACCGCCCACCTCAATACACACTCCCAAATCAAAGGTGCACCCAAATCAAATCATAAAGTAATTAAATGGTATCGCAGAAGTGCGCCTGGGCGGAGGAATGACCTCACTTGGCCCGGAATGACACCTATTTTTGCTGCATCAAGCTGACTCGCGGGAGTCAGGGCTGCGCTAATACCTCATATAGAATCATCGCCAAACCATCCTTCTTCATTCTGGGATCTCCACCACGTACACAGTTGTTAAAGTGGTTTTCAGTATTTGCAGAGAGTATAACAATATCCAATCCCGGTCTCTTTATCAACCAAACGCTTATTTCACACCATGGTTATTTCGTTTCAAATAGTTCATACTTCATATCAAAATATCATTCATTCAAAACCATGTCAATTTGATATTACTATTCACTCAAAAAAATTCATTTCTAGAATTGTAACACTTTCAAAATTATAACAACTTTGAAATCATAACACTTTTGAAGTCATAACACTTCCGTAATCACAACAGTTCCAACTTAAACAGTTTAGGTGTTGAAAATAGTATATATATTAAAATAGTTATGAATTAAAATATTTTATATATTAAAATAATTTATATATTAAAATAGTTGTAGATTAAAAATAGTTTATATTTATTTAAAGAGATCATATCGAAATAGTTCCAAATTAGAATTGTTTCATCCAATTCCATAAATCAATTCAAATCAACTTAAATTTCGAAATTCAATTTAAATCAATCCCAGTTCAACACTTTCAATTTAAAAGATTAAAGATTCAATTCAAATTCTCAATAAACTATTTCAAATTTTATCGATTTCAAATCTGGGTTTGAAGTATCTCTTAAATTCCAATATGATTCAAAGTTTAAATATTCAAACATTTTCAATATAAGTTTCATTTAGATTTCAACATTTAACTTTAATTTACTCAAATTGGAAAATATTTACCTAATCATTTTAATGACAATTAAATAAAAGTCCCAATTACACCTATAAATCAAACTAAATATTCAATTTCTATCATAATTAAGTGTGAAAATATTCATTTATTCACCATTAAATCAAGTTATAAAATCATATCTTTAAAAATCTCAAATTAAAAGGTTTCAAATTAATTTCTATTTGAATACAATTCTTAAGCAAATTAAGTTGCAAATCAATTTCAATTTATCTTTCCAACCTTAATTTATTAAAGTTATTACAAAATCTATTTTTAAAAATATTAATATAAATATTTTAAACATATTATATATATTAAGTAAATTTTAATTATTCAATTAAATCTATTTTAAATCTTTATTTTATACATATTTGAAAATAATAAAATTTGAATAAAAATTAATAATTTATATTTTCAAAACTAACTTATAAATTCAAAATTTGCAACCATATAATTTAAATATCTAAACTTTTCAAAATAAAATATCTTTACCTTATATTAAATAAATATTTATTAAAATCCATATATTTCCTTCCAAAACTCTAAAAATCATTTTTTAAAATAGACCAACGGTGTCCGTATATAATTTTCTATCCTATGGTCAACTGATACAGATATTTGTCATTTCAATCCGCAATTTAAATATTTACGGGTATATATCATTTTAACCCGCAATCCCAAAATTTAAATCAATGAAAACCACTTGGGTTTATCATTTCAACCCATAACGATTTTCCCCTAATCTATAAGATCGTTCGGGTATGTATCATTTCAACCCATAAGGATTTCTGATCTAACAGGGAACTTCCAGAGTAAGAACAAATATGTTAATAATATAACATATCAACAACAGGAATATATCATGAGTAGCAAATTCAAATATAATATATACAACAGGTTATGGTGTCATATATCATAGGTAAACAATTACAGATAATGGCATATTAGATTTAACAATTAAATAACTAATAAATCAAATTTTAACAACATATTCCAATCTTCATTTCATGTGGTTTTTATCAAATATAAGAATGTTAATCGTGAGTGATTTCTCACCTTTCAAGGTTATGGAAACAATGACAGCGAATAGAGTGGCAAGAACATGCACACCGACAAGCGACAAAGCTAGAAAATTGCTGCTAAACTCTCTGTGTAGCTGTGAACAAAGAAAAGCTAGAATATTGACGAGCAAAGAAGAAGATATTGGCTGCAGCAGTAGATATATAGACTTATATACATGTACATACATACATACATATATACAATACATACATATCAATATTCAATATAAAACACACATTTAAAACAAAATCTTTATATACATATTTTAAAATCAACATTTAATTTAAAATACATATTAAAATAAAATCTTTATACATATATATATATATATATATATATATATATAAACTTACATACTTATTATATTTGAAAATCCATATTCATAAACATATATACTACTGTAAACGTGTATACTTTGTAAATATATATACTACTGTAAGTCTGTATATTACTGTAAATATATGTATGCTGTAAAACATATATAATACTTCTTCTATAATAAAGTATATGTTATAAACATATATATAATATATACCTATAAAAAATTAGAAGTGAAGGAGGCTGTCAGGTTGGAAACAAGGCAGAGAGAGGGATGAAAGTGGAGTTTGCGACTGCTGTGGTGGGTGAGGCCTGGATGGTGGCGAGGTCGATGAGTGGTGGTCAAGGAATGGCTGACGTGGAGTAGGGTGACAGGGGTTGGACTTGGTTGGCTGTGTGCGATAGGGTGGGAGGCCGGAGGCTGTGGAGATGCTCGATGACGGTGGGTTTGGTGTTGTGCAAGGCGGAGTCTCGGGCTATGGAGTTTGCTTGCGTGTATGGGAGGTGGCAAGGTGGTTTCGGCTTCAGTGGGGAGTGGAAGGGAAAGATGGGAGTTTGTTTTCGGTTGATGTTCAGAAGATAGGCGGAGGAAGCATGGCCGTGTCGTGATTAGAGGCTCGGGTTATTGGCTGTCGGAGCTAGGTGTGGTGTCGGGTTCTTTGATGGTGTAGAAGTAGAGGGGAGCGGAAAAGAGGGAAAAGAGGTAGGCTGTCGTATGGTCGGGATTCGGGTGGTCAGAGGGAAGCGTGATGGTTGTGCTTGGGTTTCAAAGGGAGGCCGTAGGTCACAGGTTGTCCAAGAGGTAGCTTCGGTTTTTGGATCTTAAAATAGAAAAGAGCTCGGCAAATATGGAGGAAAGGAAGAAAGCTTACTTTTTCTTGGAATGAGCAGTACAGCCAAATGAAAAGTTACTAGCAATATATATGAAAGCAATGAAATAGCAACGGTCAAATGCTTTGATTCAGGTAAAATAATTAAAGCAATAGTTCCTAGGATTCCACAACTGAAATTTGAAAAGGAAACAAAAAGGCACGAATATGGTACCGATACGATACGCCGACTTTGCCGCGTATCAAACATCAAAAATACAGTAATGAATATACCACGAAGATTATCACGACGAGATGAATAGAATGGTGCACAGATATCAACGATATGACCATCCTATCAAAGTCGATGTTTCGCTGCGAAACGGTTATAAATTCGTCGAAAATAAGATAAATGGGGCTAGAGAAGTCCAAATTTGATGAAACGAATTAT
Organism: Allium cepa; assembly: GCA_030765085.1. Taxonomy (NCBI): domain Eukaryota; kingdom Viridiplantae; phylum Streptophyta; class Magnoliopsida; order Asparagales; family Amaryllidaceae; genus Allium; species Allium cepa. Next base: position 276,642,009 of record CM060934.1, on the reverse strand, counting down.
AAAGTTTCACTCAGAAAACAGTTTACATCTTGTTATATAAAAATATACAGATTTTGAAAATATTTTATTTTCATCAAATTAACTGATTTTAAATTGAAATTGAAAATTACACGATAGAACTAACTTTCATATTTTCAAATGAAAATCTGCCACTTGCTATGTTTAAATAGACGCATACCAAATATCAAATTTTCATCATCAAGTTTAATTGTTTAATTACAAGAAAAATTTCAGTTAATTACGTCTTAAAATCGTTAAAATTTACGGGTTGCTACATCTAGTAATATTAAAATCACCCCTAACAGCCCAAGGTCCTTTAATATCATTAATATTACTAGCGTAATTCTCCCAAAACTTCTCCTTATCCTTTCTATCACAAGCTCCATAGACATTTGTAATAGAGATTCTACTTTTGTCTCTAATATCTTCAAGTATAACATGAATTATATTATCACAACTAATTCCTCCACCAAAATCCACAAATCACTTTTCCGTCAAATAAAAAGCCCACCACAACTTCCAAAAGAATTCACAGATCTCCATTCATACAATACATTACCCTCAATAGAAGCAAAAAAGAAATTGCTAGAATTGGCAATTTTTGTCTCTTGTAGTAGAGAATATCAACATATAAGGCGCAAATCTTATTCTTTACCCTGGCACACTTATTGGGGGTGCCCAATGTTGGGGAAAATCCCTTCAGATGATCAGTTTAAGGGAATAAAAAACCCAATGCAACAAAAAACAACTAGATCGTGATTGTAGTGAGATGAAACAAATAGAGATAAACACCAGAACAGAAAATCACAGATCAATGCAATGTAGAAAAAATATAAATAAATAACATTAGTATTTATAGTAGTCCCACTACTGCGAGGCAGTGTACGTCCACGTGTGGAGAAGAGATTTTATAAATCATTGAAAGATTAGGGTTACAAGATTGATTCACTTTTGGAGGTACATAATAAGAATTAACAATACAGACAAAATTCTACAGAGTTTTAAATCTCCAAAATGGCTGCCATTGTTGTCCAAAAGTCTCACCATTTATAGAGTGAAGATATGAGAAGGGTAGCTGCTATATAGCAGCCCTAGGGTTTGGTTCGGCATCCATCTAGATCGGCAAAGCCCCAATTCCCGAACCAAACATCTAGAGTGGCACTACTTGGTTTGACGTGCACCTGGTCTGGCACAATTTGGTCCGGTCATTCCAATATTTGGACCGGCATAAACACATCTCATATGGTTCGACAGTTGAACGAGAGACCTGGACCGGTAAGCAAACTGGAGCGGCACAACACCGAACTAAAAATTTGGTTCAGCATTACACAAGCACAACCACTCCAAATAGAGCGGTGAATGACGGAACGAAAAATTCTGTCCGGTCTTCCCCAAATCCAACGCCACTCCAAATAGAAGCACGTCCACCGAACAAACTCACTCCAACTTCTTTCTCCAAAGCTTCTCCTCACTCCAGTAATGAACGAAATCATTTCCCCATCACCAAATGAAAATGCCCCTCCACCGAACGAGCTCGGCAACTTCAACTCCACAGCCTAGGGCTTCACCATTGTCAATTCTAGGGTTTTGGCGTCAGCCCTTCCCGAACTTCTCCAATGGCTTCTTCTCGAATATTGGTATCAATTTCTAACGATCTCCACCTTGATGCTGAATTTCTTACAAGCCTTCCAACTCCATCTACATCTTCGTGCTCCAAGCAATGGATACTTACCCAATGAGCTTCTGTAATGCCATCACTCATTACACTTTGTCAACGAACTTCGGCAAGACCATCGTCCACCAACAAAGTGTTAAAGCACCAGATCGTGTAGAACGTATCAATCTCCACCATGAAAAAAAAGGTATCTATGAACCATCTCAACTCGACCCCTATGCCACCTTATGGCACCTACCACTTCATTAAGCAAATCAAGTCCGAGCAATGCTCGAACTTAGCAACATGCAATGACTTGGTAAACGTATCTACGGCATTCTCTTTTGTGTGAACTTTCTAACGACGAACTAGTTTCTCTTCACTCATCGAGACAAGGAATGACTCTCTTACCTCAATATGCTTCGTCCTCAAGCCGAATGCCAGATTTTCAGCTAAGTGAATTGCACTCTGGCTATCACAGTGCACATCCACACTTTCGTATGAGAAGCCCAAATCACACAACAATCGCCTTAAATAAAGCGCCTCCTTAGCTGCTTCAACCACAGCTATGAGCTATGCCTCTATATTAGACAAAGACATAATCATCTGCAACCTAGCTCTCCAGCTGATCGCTATCTCACCAATGGTGAACACATATCCGGAGGTTGACTTCCTTCGATCTCTATCACTGACATAGTCAGAATCACAAAATCCAACCAAGCTGAAATCTCTTCCTTTGCACCAAATAAAAGTCCATGGTTTGGAGTTCCTCTAAGGTATCTAAAGATACACTTCACTGCTTCCCAATGCGTCTTTCCTACATTTTCATGAACCTTCTCACCAATCCAGCCGCCTTTGCAATGTCAAGCCTAGTGCAGACCATGGCATACATCAAGCTGCCAACTACACTTGCATATGGGACCTTCATTATGTAAGCCTTGTTTTTTCGAGATCAGAGAGCTTTTACTCGAAAGCTGTATGTGCAAAGGCATTGGTGTGCTGATTGCCTTTGCCCCTTCCATGCTAAAACGAGTAAGCACCTTTTGAATGTACACCTTTTAAGTGAGGCTCAAAAATCCTAGCTTTCTATCTCCTTGGATTTCCTTACCCAAAATTTTCTTTGCATCTCCAAGGTCTTTCATTTTGAATTCCGCTATAGCTTTCGCTTTAAACTATCGATTCTAGCGTTATCCTTGGAAGCAATCAACATACCATCCACGTACAATAGTAGGTACATCCATATACCATTCTATAAATTTTTTAAAGTACACATAAGCATCATGGATGCTACAATCAAAAACAAGTGAAAGCATAAAAGATTCAAACTTCTTGTACCATTGTCTAGGCTTTCATACAACGACTTCTTTAATTTGCAAACCCAATTTTTTTCCCGTCCACAACAAATCCTTCTGGCTGATGGTCTCATCCAAGTCTCCGTGCAAGAAACGGTTTTCACGTCTAGTTGCACCAGCTCCAAGTCATGAGTTGCGACGATAACGAGCAAAATGCGGATGGATGCATGCCTCACTACCGAGAGGATATCTCATCATACTCCAATCCCTTTCTTTGTAAAACCCTTTAGTAACTAGTCTATCCTTGTATCTCCCATCACCCTTCACCATGAACACCTATTTGGAACCTATGGCTCGGCTTCCTTGAGGAGGTGGTACCAAATCCCAAGGCTTGTTCTTCTTTAACGACTCTACCTCCTCTTCCGTGGTGCACATCCTCTTCGAAATGTCACATGACTTCAAAGTTTCATCAAGGTCAAGTGGCTCCTCAAGAACCACATGTAGGGCATAGTTAAACTAATCACCAAGGCTAAGGTTTGCAAACTGCCAATCACCATACCTTTCAGACAGCCTGATAGTCCTATGATTGATCTGGGTAGATACTGCTTCGCCTAAACTCATTTTAGCTCCACCTTGAACCGAACTTTCTCTAGATTCATGCACATCACCGACACTACTAGAAGGTACCTGTGGACTATCCTGTGATGTTTCATCAATAGCGTTTTTCTTGGCAGCATCAACAACAGCTTTACTATTTGGATGGAACACGAGAACTACTTCCATCTCCTTAGGCCTATCAGAATTTTCTGATGTGGCAGGTAGCTTCTCCTTAGGATTGAACATACCAGACTCATCAAATGTAACATGTTTGGAATGAACAATCTTCCGATCAATAGGGTTTCAAATTCGATACCCGTTGATACCATCGATGCATCCTATTAGTATGCCTTTGTAAGCTCTAGCCTCCAACTTGTCACCACTTATATTGTGAACATACACCGAAAAACCAAAAATTCGAAAGTAACCAAGATACACTATTTACCTCTCCACTTTACCTTTGGAATCTTCCCATCTATGGTTGAGCACGGAATTCGATTTTTGATATGTGCCGCGGTTGATAATGCCTCAGCCCAAAAGCCTCTAGACAAACCCGCCGTCAATCTCAAGCAACAAGCCTTTTTCAGTAGATTCATGTTCATCCTTTTTGCAACCCTGTTGGATTGCGGATTGCCGAGTGTAGTGAAATGTTTCTAAATGTCATCCTGTCTACAAAAGTCGAGGAACTCCCTAGAGACAAATTCACCACCATTATCAGAACTCAGCACCTTCAATCTAGAACTAGATTGGTTCTCAACAAGCTCTTTCCAATCTTTGAACTTCTCAAAACTCTCTGATTTGGCCTTCGTCGCATACACCCATACTTTGGAATAAAAGTCATTAATGAAGGAGATAAAATACTTTGCTCCTTTAAGAGAAGGAGTAGCAACCGGTCTCCAAACATCTGTATGCACATACTCAACTACTCACCTCGATTTATGGAGTCCAACTCCAAAAGATACTTCAGTTTGCTTGCCTAACACATACTCCTGGCAGAAGGCCATCTTGTCGAAGCTTCCTACTTTAATTATCTTCCGTCTCTAAAGCAACTCTAAGCCCTTCTCTGAAAAATGACCCAACCTGAAATGCCAAAGTTTTGTGGGATCCAATACATGAGAACTGTCTACTCTAACACACGACTCTCCAAGAACCGTGGTTCCTTTAAGCAAATATAGATTCTGGAACACATCTCCTTTCATAAGAACTAAGGCACCTCTCGAAACCTTTAGACTATCCTTTTCGATAGTTACCTTGCATCCCAAAGAAGCCAATTATCCTAAAAAAATTAAAGACTTTCGAAGACTTAGAACATACTGGAGACTTGTCAAAGTGCATATCACTCTGTCAAACATCTCGATCCTCACCGTACCTTCACCTATTTCTCTACAGCTAGCATCATTACCCATATGAATAGAGCTTCCCACTCATCCAATGAAAGAACTGAAGCAATCCTTATTAGGTTCCATATGGAAAGATGCCCCCAAATTCAGCACCTAATTGTCTGAGACATCCGATACAACTACAGACAACACATCGTCAAATACAGACTTCTCCACCGCAAATGATGAAGATCCGTCTTCTTTAAATCTAGACAATCTTTTCTCCAATGACCAGTTTCTTGCAGATAAAGCACTTTCTGTCCTTAGACTTTCCTTTCCTACCATTATCGGGCTTCCTGGACTTGAAATGCCCTCTAAAGTGCCAATTTTTATTATCTTCTCTACCTCTTTCAACAAACAGGACGTGACTACTACTTCCACCTCTACTTCCTTCACGTATCACCTTCATCTGATCTCTTAAGCCCATATATAAAAGGCCTGACTTCACATCTTCTACTGTCAATGTGTCTCTAGTGAAGATAAGGCTGTTCGCGAAATCTGTGTATCGCTCTAGAAAAGAACACAAAAGAATCATTGTCATTTTCTCCTCATCCATTTTCAAGTCAATAGTTTTCATCTTCATCACGAGGCCATCAAAGAAATTAAGATGTTCCTTCACTGAAGTACCCTCTCTCATCCGCATGGTGAAAAATGTGTTCAGCAATATTAGACGTTTAGTCAAAGATTTCTTCAAGTATAGATTTTCTAGCTTGGTCCAAATGCCCCTAGAAGTGGTGTCCCTGCTAACCTCTAAGATAACATTCTCTCCTATAGCTAGTTGTAAAGCAGTAAACGCCTATTTCTCCATCTCCTTCCTTTCCGCGACTGAGATGTCATCCGTCAACTCCTCAGGGCGAACACTACTGGATGGACTTCATTCCTCGTTAGAATAGCCTTCATCCTCCATTGCCACTTCCCAAAGTCTTTATCCCGATTCCATTTCTCAATTGCCAACTATGATCCTAATGCGATATACATCCCTCTAGTATAGGATCTTATAACAATTGAAGTCGCTTCATCTTCTGCCATAGCGTGTAACCTCCTCAATCAACCTTGCAACTTTGATACCATACTGTTGGAGAAAATCTCTTTAGATGATCAGTAAAAGGGAATAAAAACACAACGTAGAGGAAAACAACTGAATCGTGATTGTAGTGAGACGAAAAAACAAAGACAAACATCAGAACAGACAGTCACAGATAAATGCGATGCAGAAAAATAAAAATAAATAACACCAGTATTTATTGTAGTTCCACTACTGCGAGGTAGCGTACGTCCACTTAGGGAGAGGATATTTTACTAATCGCTGAAAGATTAGAATTACAAGATTAATTCACTTTTGGAGGCTATACATAATAAGAATTAACAATACAGACAAAATTCTACAGAGTTTCAGCTCTTTAGGATGGATGCCATTGTTGTCTAGAAGTTCCACTATTTATAGAGTGAAGATATGAGGAGGGTTAGTTACTACATTACAGCCTGGAGGTTTGGTTCGGCATCCATATAGATCGGCAAAGCCCAATTCCCAAACCAAACATCTGGAGCGGCACTACTTGGTCCGACATGCATCTGGTCTGGCATGATTTGGTTTGGTCATTCCAACAATTGGACCGGCATAGACATATCTCATTTGGTTCGGCAGTTGAATGAGAGATCCGGACCGGTAAGCAAACTGGAGCGGCACAATACCGAATCAAAAATTTGGTTCGGCATCACACAAGCACAACCACTCCAAATGGAGCGGCGACCTACCGAACGAAAAATTTAGTCCGGTCTTCCCCAAATCCAACACCGCCCCAAATAGAAGCACATTCACCGAACGAACTCACTCCAGCTTCTTTCTCCAAATCTTCCCCTCGCTCCAATAATAAATGAAATCGTTTCCCCATCACTGAATGAAACCGCTCCTCCACCGAACGAGCTTGGTAACTTCAACTCCACAACCTAGGGCTTCACCTTTGTCGATTCTAGGGTTTCGGCATGAACCCTCCACGAACTTCTCCAATGGCTTCTTCCCGAATTCAGGTATCAATTTCTAGAACCTAATCCCCTAACATTCCATGTTAATATCTTCATGTATCACTATTAAAAGCCCTCAAAACTTCTAAAGCCTTAATATTATCAAGATCAGATTCATCATTTTTACAAATAATACCCATTTTCTAAGCAGTTTCAAACAAGTGCTTAAAAGAAAATGAATTTAAAACAGTAGGCACATGAATACTTCCATAAAAAGGATGAGTAGGCTTACTAAATGAAGCAGTTGCACACTCCAACGATCTGACTTCAGCCCTCTTTCTAGCTTTTCTCAGAGTATCTTCCTTTTTTCCAATCAACCTTGCACTTCTTCTAATTCTGCTAACTTCCACCTTCCGTGTTAGATAATTATCACTAATTTCAATTACAGGCACAGGATCTTTGACAACATCAATAATCTGGACACTGTTTTCTTCATAAATGGAATCTCCATCAATGATCTGGACGCTGTTCTCCTCTTATATGCAAGCTCCTTCATCTTCTACTAAACACAACCAACTGAATTTACTATTTCAGTATTTTTGATAAACTTTATGACTTCCTCAGAACTATTGGCTTTGAAAATAACAACATTAGAATCGTCAGAATCTGTTTCTGCCTCTTCCACAATGACATGATCAAATATATTAAATGGAGTGGCTACATGGACTTCTTCACTGATATTGCTAGTACTCTACGACCCCTTCTCATTACCAGTACCAATAACATGAGTAACCACCGCTCCCTCATCGGTAACATCAAGATTAATCAAATTGTTATCAATACTAACATTTGGAGACTTCCTCTTCCAAATCTTTCCTGAATTTGTCCCAAATATCATATTGTTCCATCAGTCCACTTCCAAATCAGCCACAATCGAAGTAAATTTCACAGAAACAATGTACCTCGCATTTCCAATAATTACATCAATCACCTTTGGAATAGGAACATTTTCATCTCTTTCCACATCAACATCAAGATAGGAATGATCAAATTTTTTACCATCGGCCAAATCCATCCTTTGTAAAATACCAATACCACAAACTAATTCTTCCAGCACTTCAAAATCCCAAAATATCTCCAGAAGATTTGTAAGTCGAAGCCACACTCTAGAATTTAGATTTCTATCAATTTTACCTTCATTCAAATTCCAGAGTCTAAGTTTTAAAGATTTGCCCGAAGTTTTGATTTGCTTTCGCATAGCAACATCCAACCCCAAATTAAATGAAGGAAATATAACCTTGAATTCATGAAAGAATTTCTTCACTTCCCAATTATAGCACCAAAGTGACGCGTTAGTAATTCAACAACTTCATTGACAGTAAATTCGCCTCGATCAATAGTAATAATCATGCATCTTCTACTTTTTCTGTAAGCACTTGCCAAGAAGTCAGAATTACCAAGAATGACGCAAAGCGATTTGTTAGAATCAACATCACTTACTTGATTATCACCCCCCACATCATTTCTAAACCTCAGATCCTCACCGCTAGACCATTTATCCTCTGATCTACCTCTGGAACAATTTTCTTCCCTATTCTACTTTGATTTTTGATGTGCCGAGGGCAACGAATAGATCTATGCCCAAAATCGTGACAATAGAAGCACAAAACACGATTGCGACAATCTTTGGCGATATGCTTTTGCTTTGCCATTCCGCACCTGAAACCACTTTTTCAATTTTATCTGTTCAATTTTTCTCGAAATTGAATAGAAATTTCGTCTTTTAGGAGAAGATGAATAAATTTGTTGATTTGAAGTAACAGCCTGAGCATACGATAGCTTTCCATCTATTTTGGAGGCATTAGACGAAAAGACGGTTGAAGATACGAGAGGTCTGAGAAAATCTTTAAAAGAATTAAAAAAAATTAAGGTAATGATTAGTTTTCGTAGGGGAAGAGAAAGAAGCAGTGGAACTCATGTGATCCGCCATGTTTTTTAGATACTACCGTTTCAAATGTATTTACCCCTGTGCAATCAAATTTTTGGAGCGGGAGCCGATTTATTTTCTCGACCGCACCACTTGCTTTTTTCATTGTGCCCATCCCACTTTTGTTTCATTTCCAATTGTCGCATCTTATTCCAGCAAATCAAAACTTTTGGAGCGGGGCCCGACTTATTTCGGTTCATCCTTAAACCAATTTCATTATCGCATCTCATTCCAGTAAATCCTTGTAGTCAATTTCGCCGCTGCGTCTCACATGTCGCCTGTTAGCTCTCCGTTGATTTCACGGCAGCCGTGTCTCGCGACACACAAGACATTGCGGCTCCTAATATTAGGGGTGGGCACGGTCAGTTAACCGACCCGATCGGTTAATATTTCGATTAACCGAAAATAAGTGACGGTTCGATTAACTGTTAATCGGTTAATATTGGTTAGCTCCTACCGACCGAACCGGTTGTTTTTAACCGTGTTAACCGTTTTGTTTGCATGGTTAACCGGTGGAATTAAACGGTTAACCAGTTCATCGGTTAACTGTCAAAATAACATCGATTAACCGTCTTGTTAATGGGTAATATAAAGATGGTTAACCGATTAACCAACATTCTACTCAAAATTGAAAATACAATGCATTTACATTAGTGAAGAGTCGCAAATTGCAGCTGCAACATAAACATAAACATAAAAATAAACATAAACAAAGTCCTAACATGCAATGGTCTAAAATTGTAGAGTTGAAAGTTGCAGGTACACAAGTCCAAAGTCCAAATAACATACAATAATATAACTCAAGTCCAAAATCCAAATAACATAGCACAAAATATATTAAGTTAAAAACTACACTCAATCTCCATTGATGATCGAACCATTCAATTCGACCATTCAATCGAAAGATATTGTTAATCCATGCGAATCTTCAATTCTTCATGTTACTGCAGTAAGACGCTGTACAAAATGCAGTAGTATGTGTTAGGTGACGCTATTAAACTCTACACCATAATGATAGAAGGTCACGAATATGTAATGCAAACGATTACGAGTCTATTAAGTTAGACATTTCACCTCGTTTTGTTTTGCTATGAATAAATCGATGCCAGTCATAAAATATTAAAATGAAAGTGAAAGTGAGAACAAGCATAAATTGTTGCTGGTCATATAGATAAATGGAAACAATGAACCATGAATTATTGATAACTAATAAATACTAGTTCATATCTAACTACTATTTTATTGCTAGTAAATACTAGTTACTAATAAAATTGCCAGTCATAAACTGTGTATAATAATATGCTACCATTGTAATCGGCATGAGTTCATAAATACTAGTTATTAATAATAATAATGATAATAATAATATAATTGACAATCTTAAACTATGTATAGCACTTCGCTGCTATTAGGAAAGTATAATTCTAAATGTCATGTGCATATATTTTATTCACTAAAATATGACACGCACAAATGCTTCTTCAATGGATATTACTGCAGTTCAATATTGCTCATACCATGTTTTCACCAACATTGGTTTGTATACAATAAAACTTATAAGTTAAATATTGATCATCATAATTATTATATAACCAATATATAATAATACCGATAACAAAAATATATCATTACCATTTCTTGCAAATTCATCTAACCTGGCCATAGGAAACAAGTCTTATTACATATGTTTCATTATCATGGAGTGTAGACAGAGAGGGGAGATTTGTTGTAACCCATCGGTTGGTTTATTATGTACACTATCCTTCACAAAACTGAGTCATTTTCCAATCACTTTGATTGAAGTACTAACCAAACAATTGTATTGTCAAATTTATGAAGGCAAATTTATAAAAACTTTTTAGAATTATGGCTAATTATAAATATTTTGAATCTTAAATCTCTATTATTTGAATACAATCGTGTCCATAAAAATTCTATGTTTTTAAAATAAACAAAAGTGGTAGATTAGCAAATTCAAGATTTCAATTACTACAATTAAAGGCAGGGAGAAAGTTTCACCTTAACGCCGATCTAAAGTCCTGTTACACCACCAGATTTCTTAGTAGAAACTTTATGGTGACATTACTGAGCAAGATAAGCAAATTAACAATTTAGAAATCTAACTAAAATCAAGTTGAAAAGGTAGGAATAAATAAAGTCTAGCCTTTACCTAGCGAAAAAAGAGTGTCGATTACTAACGTAAGTGAAGTTCCACCATGGATTCAGTGTCGGCTAAATTGGAGATCCAAGATCAATGAATTTTTTTTCATGTTTCAAGGCGACGGCGCAGCGCTGCAAATTTGTTTAGATCTGGGTTTTATTGGGAACGGTTGTGGAATGAGTAAATTTTTTGGATCTGATAATTTTTGGGAATGAGATAATTGTTCGTTGAATTGAAAGCGGCAGGCAGTGTGAAAATTTTAGAGTTATGTTATGTGATGTGATATTGGGATGGGCCGGGTATTCGCTATTTTATTGGTTCGCGCAGTTAAAGAAATTATTTTTGGATAACGGTTAACCGATATATGTCATATGGTTAACCGTCAACCGAACCGCGAATCGACTTTGGTCGGTTAACCGAAGGTTCGGTTAATCGAATTTATCGGTTAATGCCGTTCGGTTAAAATCGATTAAGTCGATTAAATGCCCACCAAGCCTCATATTGCTTCCCTCACCTCACCTCGCCTCATCTTAACCAACCAGGACGATGAATCACACCACGCCTCTACCCAAAAACCATACAAGCGATTGAGTACGTAAAGCGAGCGGTCCAAGAAGACAACCAGGCAACTATGTAAAAGCCTTTCCTTTATGCATGAACGCTTTAGAGTACTTCAAAACCCACCTCAAATACGAGAATAATCCCAAAATCAAGGAAGCCATCACTCAGAAATTCACCGAATATTTGCGCAGGGCGGAGGAGATTTGAGCCGTGCTGGACGAAGGTGGTTCCGGGGCCGAAGAGTAAGGGGAAGGGTGGAGGGGGAGATGGAGATGATGATCCGCAGAAGAAGAAGGTGAGGGCAGGACTGAATTCGGCGATCATAAAGGAGAAGCCCAATGTGAAGTGGAATGATGTAGCTGGGCTGGAGAGCGCAAAGCAGGCTTTGCACGAGGCTGTTATTTTGCCGGTTAAGTATCCCCAGTTTTCTACCGGCAAGAGACACACCATGGAGAGCATTTGTTTTGTACGGTCCACCTGGGACTGTTGAGTCATATTTAGCAAAGGCTGTTGCAACAGAGATAGATTCAACTTTCTTCAAGATATTTCTCCACAAGAATTATTCGATACATCAATAATTTATGTTAAATAAATGAAATGATATATTACCACACAGACGTACGATAGGTTGCATATTCTGATGCAAATTATGTTTTGGTTGTCCAATGGTGTCGTTTATTATCCATGTTTCAAGTACTGCAATATATTTAGTTCCGATTTTACTAGAATCATTTGTTTGTTTGTAAAAATGATATTCCATGCTTGGTTCCACAATCATTTTATGGAAAATCTATGTAAAAAATAATTCACAACCTTTCCAGTTTTCATTTCTTCTTTTAAAATTTAAACCTGGATCAACTTCTTGCAAATTCCTTAATTTTTTAGAAAATTGTTTCTGCTTGTTCTATGATGCCTGCGTAGGCTTGATGTCTGGTACAATATTCAGCAATACCTAGTACAATATATATATATATATAATACCTATGCATGATGTCATCACACACAGTCAGTTGTTTATTGTTTACTTATGTTGCATTTAAAATCAGTACTTGCGGAAGTTTAAGCGATATTTGAATTTTAGGAACCTATCATTCAGTGTATCTTCGTCAGACCTGGTATCAAAATGGACGGGTGAAAGTGAAAGACTGGTTTCAAACCTTTTCCAAATGGCTCGTGAAAGTGCTCCTTCTATAATTTTCGTTGATGTGATAGATTCGTTGTGTAGTCAAAGAGCAGAACGAAATGAAAGTGAAGCTTCTAGAAGGATTAAGACTGAACTTCTTGTCCAGATGCAGGTATGTTTTGTTTTATTTGTTCTAATGCAATATAGAGTCTTCACAATTCTCTTGACTTCGAGTGCATATAATTACTATTTTTAGCAATACGATCTTCTCCTTTATTTGAGAAATATGCATTCAACCTTTTGCTTTAATGTTGCTACTCATAATTGTCCTTTATACGAGCATTGGTCATATATAGAATCGAGTACATGATAGCCACCCTGCCAAGCATGTAAAGCACGATGATTGTGTTGTTAGAACCCTTTTAGCTTTAAAGTTTATGATTGAATTGAACATATAGTGCAGATATAGAATAAAAGCTGCTACGTTGTTTTTTTTTTAAAAAAAGGGTTATAACTGTCTTTGCTGTAAAAGGCTAAATCTAAAGTGATATATAATCACTCATCTCGGAAGATAAGAGTGGTCAAATTTTGAGTTCAATAATATAATCGATCTGCAGGAAAAGAATCGTGGATAAAGAATTCATGTTATTAAGCATAGTCTTATCTTTGTACTTGCCAACTATGTGGTGTTTCTATTGATTAACAACTGATACTGATAGGATATTGGAATTGCTTTGGTAATCCTTCCATGCAATTTAGGGATGTAGTTATACATGTTAACCCAAAAAATTGATCAACACCCTCGATTAAGAGTGAAAGCGCCAATGCAAATAATCAGCAGCACAAATTTCAGATAAATAACAAATAAATAGCTGAAGTAAGAAAAGAGACATAAGATTTTTATAGTGGTTCGGCTGACCGAGGTCTATGTCCACTTTAATAAATCTCTATTATGATTATACTAATTGAATCTCTTTGGATATCAACTAGTTAGTTCCTAAATCTAAGTGACAATGAGTTAAAATAAGTCACATGCACAAGAGTTGACTGAAGAATCACAGTAACCCCAATTCATGACTGTTATTAGGGAGAAGAAAGTTGAAAAAGTCAAGTAATTCTTGCAGAATAGTGGCAGCTCTCTTTTCGTAAAAGATCCATCTCTAGTTACAGGTATGTGAGTATTTATAGAGCTTGGAGAGCTATTGGGCTAGGCCTTCTTGCCAGATGCTTGCAAATCACTATGGGAAGACACACTGCAAAAAGCGTCACGAACCGAGCTAACTTGATGGATCACTAGCGATCCATAGGCTATGGATCGCTAGCGATCCGTAGATTCTGGGTCGATGGTGATCCAACAACATGGGATGCTTTCCTTACCTTCTACCTCAAAGTTTATGGCGACCTGGCAAAACGGTATGGATCACTAGCGATCGATGTACTTAGCTGATTTGTGGACTTTGTCTTCTGGGGTGCATTTGTTGTCTCGTGTTGGTGTCCTCCATGTGATTTCATAGCATATTGCTTTGTTTTGATGACGGTCCACTTACTGGTTGCATTAGACTGGTGATTGAACTAGATGAATGTTTGTCTCTCGATTTAACCTGCTTGGATTTCCATCAAACTTAGCCATTGTCTTTAGAATAGCTATTGGACCATGATGCAAGTGAATTCATGAATCCACAAGCCATCTTTGCGTATGTTTGCTTTCTATTTCTCTGATCTCTCTTGGTTTGTTTTTCTAGTCTTTTTGGTTGGCTTTTGGACCATTCTGATTCGACCAAACTGTTTCGACTTACTTTGAATTCTATCGGGTTAGAGACCCGGTTAACACTTATCCCTCAAAGCATGCCTTTTGAATGAAAGGTGTGTTTTGCTCCAGAACAAGTTGCAGTAACAAATCTTTGAATTTTGAGCTTTCCAGTGGCTATAGCTTTGGCAAACCGTCCAGCTCCTTTGGATTCTTTGGTCAACTACAAGTCGCTCTAAACCTGTTATGTCTTAGGACTTTAACTTTGCTTAAGTGTAATCTATACATCATAATCATTCTGATTTCATTCGAAGTTATTACATCACATATCTCTAACTAAATCGCACGTTTCCAATTACATCACATGTCTCGAATTAAATCACACGTTTCCAATTACATCACACATCTCTAATTGTCCCATGTTTATTTGAGATTTATATCACTATCAATTTTTGCTTCTCATTCAGAGTTGTCACATCATATATCAAAATCACATTATATATCAGAATCACATCATATATCAGAATCACAACATATATCGAAATAATCATGTATTCATCTAGGGTTTATCAGTTTTATTCTATTCATAATTTAAATCCTTTTATTAAATCAAAACTGTTTTAAGGCTCGATCTTTCCTGATCGTTTAAGTTTAATGCGTGATCCATCTGAATCGTTTAATGTTTAGTTTAATACACGATCTCTTTGGATCGTTTAATGTTTAGTTTAATGTGTGATCTCTCTAGATTGTTTAATGTTTTAAGTTAAGAGGACGATCTATTCTGATCGTTTTTTTGTTAAGTTAAGGGGGACGATCTCTCAGGATCATTTGCTTATTAAATTAAGGGGGATTAAGTAAGCCCACCCGCTCACTCTCCGGCGAGGGGACTTAGTTCTTGCACTTCGGTCACATCTCTCCGGTCGGGACTCTGTGCCGTTCGATATCGTACAAGTCCATCCACTCGCTCTCCGACAAGAGAACTTACGCCTTGCACTCTAGTCCCGTCTCTCTGGTCGGGACTTTATGGCGTTCAAAATCAGTTATCACAGTGAATATGGATTTTACAAAATTCAAATTTCAAATCAAAGCAAATAAGCAGAAATTAGATAAGTAGAAATGCTGAATGTCTATTCTAGACAGCCGACTCAGAGCGTGGCATGGGACCAATCTAGATTTTGTGCACGTCCAAATGGTCTGAGATTATTATCCTAAGCAGTTATTCTGAATATCCAACTCAGAGCGCGACTAGAAACCAATCTAGCTTTAGCACACGTCTTAGCGATCTGGGGTCATTGTTCTAAATATTCATCTCAGACATTCGACTTAGAGCATCCCTAGGGACCGTTCGGGATCCTGTACATGTGTAAGTGGTCTGAGGTTATTAAAGGCAAAAAGCAGAAGGCGGAGGGAGGATCATGCCCCCTGTTTGAACTGTGGGATTCTGGTTCGGCTTACAAGGTCATGTATTTATACTTTGATTTTCTATTCTAGCTCCAACATCACTTGTTCGAGGTGTTAAAGCCTATCCTAGATCTAAATCTATCGTGCCCCCAAGTCATGTGGGCATTATTTCAGTTTTTTTGCTCCAACTTCAGATGCTCCTGCATTGAGTTCTATTGTTGATTGCAGCGTTGCCCTCAAGTAACAGTTGATCTGGACGTGGGGGTAAGACTCCACTTTGTTCCAATCCAACTCCTGCAGCTCCTGTTTTGCTCCTTGGAGTTTGATCCCTATTCCTTGCAGATGTTATTATCTCTTGTTGCTCCATCCTCTGGAAGAAGTTGTCCATCATATCTTGTTGTCTAGGCAAGATCCCATCTTGCATCTCCTTCATCATTGTTTCCGTTTCTTTTCTAATCACATAGATGAGTTGATGAGAAATTGAGGACACCTCTTGGCTGCCCTCAAGTTTCGGTTGACTTGCAACAGCTCTAGATCTAGTATTCGGTCTACTCATTTTCTCTAAATCTTAGATTCAAACTCCAGTCCTTCAGATCTCGTTCAAGGCTCTCTGAAAGCACCAAAATGTTAATCCAAAAAATGGATTAACACCCTGGATCAAGTGTGAAAGCATCAGTGCAGATAATTAGCAGAACAAATCTCAGATAAACAACAAAAAAACATCAAAAGTAAGAAAAGAGACGTAACATTTTTATAGTGGTTCGGCTCACTACGGCCTACGTCTACTTTAATCAACATTTATTATGATTATGCTAGTTGAATCTCTCTGGATAACAACTAGTTAGTTTCTAGATTTAAGTTACAATGAGTTAGAATAAGTCACATGTACAAAGGTTGACTGGAGAATCACAGTAACCTCCTTGATGACTGTTATGAGGGAGATTTTTTTTTGAAAAAGTGAAGGAATTCCCGCAGAGTAATGACAGTTCTCTTTTCGGAAAAGATCCATCTCTACTTGCAACTAGGTGAATATTTATAGAGACTGAAAAGCTATTGGGCTAGGTCTTCTTGCCAGATGCTTGCAAATAACTGTGGGAAGACGCACTGCAAAAAGCATTAGGAATCGAGCTAACTTAATGGGTCGCTAGCGATCCATAGGCTATGGGTCGCTAGTGATCCATAGATTCTGGGTCGATGGCGACCCAACGACTTGGACTGCTTCCCTTACATTCTACCTCAAAGTTCACGGCGACTTGGCAAAACGGTATGGATCGCTAGCGATCCATGTACTTAGATGATTTTGAACTTTGTCTTCTGTGGTGCATTTGTTGTCTCGTATTGGTGTCCTCCATGATTGTCTTGTTTTGATGCCGGTCCACTTACTGGTTGCATTGGACTGCTGATTGAACTAGACTAATGCGTGTCTCTTGATTTAACTAGCTCGGAATTCCATCAAACTTAGTCATTATCTTTAGAATACTCATTGGACCAATATGCAAGTGGCTTCATGAATCCACGAACCAAGAGCGATCTATCACCTTTGCGTATTTTCGTTTTCTATTTCTCTGATTTCTCTTGGTTTGTTGTTCTAGTCTTTTTGGTTGGCTTTTGGACCATTCTGACTCGACCAAGCTGTTTTGATTTCTTTTGAATTCTATTGGGTTAGAGACCAAGTTAACAATATATAAATCCATTTAATCGTTGGAGTTGGCCATTTTATTTTTTAGTGTGTTCATATGGTTTTGTATGTGTGTAGTAAAATAAAAATGAAGCAATGGGAGATCAAAAGATTGACCTTTTGAGCACAATATAAATTACCGCAGTTCTTTGCTTCAATGTTGGGCAAATAAAAATTAGTTTATTTGCATGTCAACTCTCTAAATGTGTTACCCTTTTTCATCTTTTTTTAGTTGTTTACCATCTTTTACACGTGCTTTATATTTGATACACTAAGATATAGTATTAGATACATTGAAATATACAGTTGTGATCAGCTGCTTCTGATGTGCTTTGGTATATTATTATTTGAAAACTGAAAATCTAGTTAAGTTTCTATTCTAAAACTTTTTAGTTCATTGGCACAATTCGGAGAATTGGTAGCATAGAATATTACTTTTATTGACTGGCAATTTGGAAAATGCTAAAATTGGCGTGGATGCTCTCTCTATTTGTTAATTCTGTTCGTTATGCTCTTTGATTTTCCTACATGAAAGTTGAAATTAATGATAAAGTGGTGCACATCAAGTAAGTGGCATATTGAGATGATGTACAAGCAAGGAAATACTTGAGTCATTGCACGATATTAAGGCATCGAGGGAAATGCAGCTTGGGACTAGAGTGATAAGTCGGCCGTATTGATGAAGCATTCTGAAAATGATGATGCACTAGCATCACCATCCATTGTTAAATTGCAATGATGCACAACAACCATGGTCTAAATCTACTCTGCTACAATTTGCAGGTAGATGACTTTTGCCAAATCCAAATTTACAGTTTAATTATGGTAATGTGCATATAATGTACTACTGTAATTTCTTTTTCACTTAATCCTAGAACCTCTTGGTTATGCTAGTAGTTTTTGCTCGATATTTGCTTAATAAACTATTAGTCCAATGGTATATATTTTGCAGACCATAGCTAATATTTGCATGTTTTTTGATTCGAAGGTTGAAGACACTCTCTGCCATCTGAATAAGGTTGTCAAAATAGCCTATGAAACATTGTACCAGAGAGATCATATTGTGGTGCAAAGGATAAACAAAAAGGTAATTAGCCCTACAACCTTCACTGTTATTGTGTCTTTGTAATTCACTCTATTTCATTTTCAAATACTGCGGAAGTCTTTGAGAAACAAAAGTCACTAATCCTTCTCCCTGAAAGACTAGTCTTGTGAACCGTCATGTGTGATTTTGATGTTGGACATCATAATAAACTTCCGATTGAATCACTTAGGAAACTGAAGATTGATAAAAGGAATGTCAGACAAACTGCATGGAATTTCGTCAAACACTGGTATTTATATTATTCTTTTTTTCCAAGTACTATCAAATTAATATGAAAACGGTTTTCTCAATCAAATAAGATATTATGGAAAAGGTTTCATTCTTATTATATGTTGGGTTCAAGCATATTATTTGCAGTTCCTGATTTCCTTGCTATTTTGCTTTAGAACAAGTCTATTTATGTTGTTTTTGTTAGTTGGCAAGTGTACTAAAACAGATAGCACGGTATAATAAACTCGTCGCACAAGTTTATAAATTAGAATTCCACTACGCTGGAATTCTGTATTAGATAAGTGTAACAATAAGTTACGTTGTAAATAAATTACAACAACAATGTTATACTATTGTAAGAAATAGTACAACTTATAACGAGAAAGATTACAGCGAATCTAACCAGTATATAAAGGAAATTCCGTCTGATGCTCGTCGTAACGATTTCCTTAAGAATTTTACTTCAAAACTCTCCCAAGATACAACAGACGTAATCCGCACGAGATTGTGATGAGTATGTCAACTCTGTGATATATACAGAATATTGAGCAGTAGAGCAAAGAAGCAGAAGAAATTAGATTGGAATCGGATGAGAATGTGATTAGTATTTTCTCCTATTTATAATTTCGTCCGCATCCCTTCAAACAGTCGCGTCCGCTTGACGGGTCGCACCCGTTTGCCTTTTGGTCGCTGCTGTTTGTTAACGGGTCGCATCCGCCCGCTACTGCGTCCAATGGTACTGTTTCGCACCCGCTCGTACCGCCTGGTACTATTTCGCCCGCGCCTCTTCAGTCGGGTCGCACCCGCTTGCGCCGCATCTGTTTCAATCGGCTCGCACATGTTTGCTTTTAACAGGTCGCACCCGCTACTGTTCGCGCCTATTCAACCCGCGTCCGCTTATGAACAGTCATGTCCGTTCGTATAGCCTGCAACTGCTAAAAAGCCCGGTCCAGTTTGCAGTAAAAATACGAGTATCATATTAGACCCAAACCCGACCCGGCCCGGTTCGGTTCGGTCGGACGGACGGTGGCGCGCGCACGTGTTGTGGTGATGCATGATCTTCCTCCTCACAACGAAGCATACATTTGGGAGCTCCAGGTCCCCAACCTCCACCTGAGAAAGGCATATATAAACTAATATACCTCTCAACAAATTGGCGATGTGGGACTTTATGTATTTTTCATTCACTTGATTTCTTAAGGAATTCCAACAATCCCCCACATGAATGATAATATACATATCCCCCACACAAAGCGAAATATCACAGAGTACATATGGAATAATGCTTTATCGTGGATAAGTAGATATTTCACTTTGAACTTTCCCTAGTTAAAACTCATCGGATCTACTTGGCTAATCGGTGAATTATTTCATCTTGAACCGTCGGCCTTTATTGTGTATCCAGACAATAAGTTTTACGAAGCATTGATTCCCTTCTCATCCAATCTCTTGGTTGTGTTCATTTTGGTCCTGAACAATTTTTGGTTCTGCGAGTGTTTTAGAGAATAAAAACGTTTTAATATTCTCATAGAGCCGACCCAACTCACACTAACATAGGTGATCGCAACCACTAAGAGTATCCTACATATACCCCACTTGTTATTTCCAAGATATGGTCATCATTAAAAAAACATAGTTTTAGCCTTTAAATACTTCTGTAGGCATGCATTTATGTTGTGCACCATAGGAATGGAGTTGGACTATGTCCATGCAAATGCATTACGTCTTGAGTTATTCAGAACTGGTTTGCCTATTGATCCTAGTCCGTGGGATCTCCAGTCGCTAGGATAGGTTTCTGTATAAGATAACTCTTTGTGGTTTAGGCTTTTAAACCCATTCCCCTCGATGCGCAGTCAATTTTCTCTCTTGATAAACCTTTAGTAAATGGATCCGCTAGGTTATCATTTGTTCTCACATAATCTATGGAAATTGTTCCATTTGAGAGTAACTGCCTAACTGTGTTATGGCGTCGACGAATATGTCGTGACTTTCCATTATACACAAAGTTGTGCGCTCTACTTAGCGCAGCTTGGTTATCACAGTTTATACATATGGCCGGTATAGGTTTAGGCCAGAATGGAATATCTTTTAAAAAGTGATGAAGCCATTCTGCTTCTTCGCCTGCTTTATCTAATGCAGTGAACTCTGATTCCTTAGTGGATCGTGCTATGCTTGTTTGTTTAGTAGATTTCCATGACACTGCTGCTCCTGCTAGGGTAAAGACATAACCACTGGTTGATTTTGATTCCTCTGAATCTGCAATCCAGTTTGCATCAATATATCCTTCTAAGACGGCAGGATATTTTCCATAATGTAAGGAATAGTTAGTGGTATTTTTTAAATACCCAGGCACTCTCATTAGTGCTTTCCGGTGTTCCTTCCCTGAATTGCTTGTATACCTGCTCAATCGACTTACTGCATAAGCTATATCTGGTCTTGTGCAATTCATGAGATACATGAGACATCCTATTACACGAGAATATTCCAGTTGCATTACACTCTCATTAGTGTTTTTATGCAATACTTCTGATGGATTAAAAGGTGTATTTACTCCTTTAATTTCAAAATTTTGAAATCTTTCAATCACTTTTTCCACATAATGTGATTGAGATAACTCAATTCCATTAGGTGTTCTTATTATTTTTATTCCCAAAATAACATCTGCAGCACCCAAGTCTTTCATGTCAAAATTGTTGATCAACATTTTCTTTATGATCTCAATTACCTGAGTATTTGGACCGAATATTAGCATATCGTCCACATATAGACAGATCATCACATATGATTGTCCAAGTTGTTTATAATAAACACATTTGTCACATTCATTTATACGAAAACCATTTATCATCATGACACTATCAAATTTTGCGTGCCATTGCTTTGGAGCTTGTTTTAGTCCGTATAATGATTTGACTAATCTATAGACTTTGTTTTCATTTCCTTTGGAAATAAATCTCTCAGGTTGCTCCATATAAATCTCCTCATCGAGATTTCCATTTAAGAATACTATTTTTACATCCATCTGATGAATCTCTAGATTATAGATGGACGCAATTGCCATTAGCATTCTTATAGAGCTTATTCGTGTTACCGGCGAATATGTATCAAAAAAGTCTACTCATTCTTTTTGACGATATCCTTTGGCTAATAATCTGGCTTTATACTTGTCGATAGAGCCATCTTCTTTCATTTTTTTCTTGAAAATCCATATGCAGCCAATTGGTTTTATTCCTGATGGAATATCAACAATTTCCTAAGTTTTATTACTTAGAATTGAATCAATCTCACTTTGGATTGCTTCTTTCCAACATGAGGACTCAGAAGATGATATTGCTTCCTTGTACGTTTGAGGTTCGTGCTCTAATACATATGTAAAAAAGTCCGAACCAAATGTTTTGGAAGTTCTAGCCCTTACGCTTCTTCTTGGTTCAGCATCCTCAATTTCATGATGAGTTTCATCTTCATGCGAATCGTTCGATTCCCTTGTCCTTTTTGGGACATTATTTACTTCATTCCTTTTGTGCGGAAACACAACTTCAAAGAATGAGGCATCTCTTGATTCCATGATTGTATTTACATGAATATCAGTTATATCATACTTGAATACCAAAAATCCGTACGCACTACTATTTTGGGCTGGCCCAAGATAATAAAAATCTACTGTTTTTGGTCCAAGTTTGACTCTCTTGGGAGGCGGAACTGGAACTTTTGCCAAGCACCCCCACACTTTGAGGTATTTAAAGCTTGGTTTGTGTCCTTTCCATATCTCATATGGAATTGTTCCTGTTTTATTGTGAGAAACTTTGTTTAATATGTGATTAGACATATTTAAGGCTTCCCCCCACAAGTTCGTCGGTAGACCAGAAGTTAAAAGCATGGCAGTAATCATGTCTTTTGACATTCTGTTCTTCCTCTCGGCTACACCATTTTGTTGTGGTGAATATGGAGCTGTTGTTTGATGAATTATACCATTTTTGGCACAGAACTGTTCAAATGGTGATACATATTCTCCATCTCGATCAGATCTTAGTATCTTGATCTTTTTATTTAACTGATTTTCTACCTCAGCCTTGTATTTTATAAACATTGTTATTGCTTCATCTTTACTATTTAAAAGATATACATAGCAATATCGTGTATAATCGTCAATAAAAGTAATGAAATACTTTTTCCGACCTCTTGTAGGTAGTGATTTAAAATCACATAAATCTGTATGTATCAAACCTAATGGTTCGGTGCTTCTATCAACAGATTTAAATGGTTGTTTGACCATTTTGGCATCTACACATGTCTCACGTTTGTAGTTCTTATCTACCTGGAATTTTGGAATTAATCCCAAGTTTGATAATTTCTTCATTTTTCGGAAGTTTATGTGTCCTAATCTATCGTGCCATAGTAAAATTTCGTGCTCAAGCAAGTAAGAAACTTCAATTTTATTAATAGCACGATCAGAATACATAGATTTATTGCCGATAACGGCTATGTTTGCCTTAAATAGGCCATCACATAAATAACCCCTTCTGATATACATTCCAGCTTTGAACAGAACCATCTTGTCTGATTCGAACACAACTTTGAATCCTTTCTTTGATAGCACTGAGCCGGAGATCAGATTCTTACGTATGTCTGGAACGTGAAGCACGTCATTCAATTTGACAGTTTTTCCAAAAGTGAACTTGAGGATAACTGTGCCACTACCTTCGATCATGGAAACTGCAGAATTACCCATGTAGATTCTTTCTGTCTGATCGAATTTCTGGTATGTTGAAAACATGGATTTTTCAGAGCAAACATGACGAGTAGCTCATGTGTCAACCCACCATTGGTTAGGGTTCTGAACGAAATTGCATTCAGAAATAACCGCTGAAAAGGTGGACTTATCCATTTTCATGTTGTCAACTGTTTCCATCTCTGTTTTAGTATAAAACAGTAAAATTCTTAAGATGTTAGTTGGCTAGTGTACTAAAACAAATAGCACGGTACAATAAACTCGTCGCACAAGTTTATAAATTAAAATTCCACTACGCTGGAATTCTGTATTAGATAAGTGTAACAATAAGTTACGTTGTAAATAAATTACAACAACAATGTTATACTATTGTAAGAAAAAGTACAACTTATAAACGGGAAAGATTACAACGAATGCAACCAGTATATAAAGGAAATTCCGTCTGAGGCTCGTCGTAACGATTTCCTTAAGAATTTTATTTCAAAACTCTCCCAAGATACAACAGACATAATCTGCACGAGATTGTAATGAGTATGTCAACTCTGTGATATATACAGAATATTGAGCAGTAGATCAAAGAAGCAGAAGAAATTAGATTAGAATCTAATGAGAATGTGATCAGTATTCTGTCCTATTTATAATTTCGTCCGCATCCCTTCAAACAGTCGCGTCCGCTTGACGGGTCGCACCCGTTTGCCTTTTGGTCGCTGCTGTTTGTTAACGGGTCGCACCCGCCCGCTACTGCGTCCAATGGTACTATTTCGCACCCGCTCGTACCGCCTGGTACTGTTTCGCCTGCGCCTCTTCAGTCGGATCGCACCCGCTTGCGCCGCATCTGTTTCAATCTGCTCGCACCTGTTTGCTTCTAACGAGTCGCACCCGCTACTGTTCGCGCCTATTCAACCCGCGTCCTCTTATGAACAGTCATGTCCGTTCGTGTAGCCCGCAACTGCTAAAAAGCCAGGTCCAGTTTGCAGTAAAAATACGAGTATCATATTAGACCCAAACCCGACCCGGCTCGGTTCGGTCGGACGGACCGCGGCGGCGCACGCGCGCGTGTTTGGTGGTGATGCATGATCTTCCTCCTCACAACGAAGCATACATTTGGGAGCCCCAGGCCCCCAACCTCCACTTGAGAAAGGCATATATAAACTAATATACCTCTCAAAAAATTGGCGATGTGGGACTTTATGTATTTTTCATTCACTTGATTTCTTAAGGAATTCCAACAATCCTCCACATGAATGATAATATACATATCCCCCACACAAAGCGAAATATCACAGAGTACATATGGAATAATGCTTTATCGTGGATAAGTAGATATTTCACTTTGAACTTTCCCTAGCTAAAACTCATCGGATCTACTTGGCTAATCGGTGAATTATTTCATCTTGAACCGTCGGCCTTTATTGTATATCCAGACAATAAGTTTTACGAAGCATTGATTTCCTTCTCATCCAATCTTTTGGTTGTGTTCATTGTGGTCCTGAACAATTTTTGGTTCTGCGAGTGTTTTAGAGAATAAAAGCCTTTTAATATTCTCATAGACCGACCCAGCTCACACTAACATAGGTGATCGCAACCACTAAGAGTATCATACATATACCCCACTTGTTATTTCCAAGATATGGTCATCATTGAAAAACATAGTTTTAACATTTAAATACTTCTGTAGGCATGCATTTATGTTGTGCACCATAGGAATGGAGTTGGACTATATCCATGCAAATGCATTACGTCTTGAGTTATTCAGAACTGGTTTGCCTATTGATCCTAGTCCGTGGAATCTCCAGTCGCTAGGATAGGTTTCCGTATAAGATAACTCTTTATGGTTTAGGCTTTTAAACCCATTCCCCTCGATGCGCAGTCAATTTTCTCTCTTGATAAACCTTTAGTAAATGGATCCGCTAGGTTATCATTTGTTCTCACATAATCTATGGAAATTGTTCCATTTGAGAGTAACTGCCTAACTGTGTTATGGCGTCGACGAATATGTCGTGACTTTCCATTATACACAAAGTTGTGCGCTCTACTTAGCGCAGCTTGGTTATCACAGTTTATACATATGGCCGGTACAGGTTTAGGCCAGAATGGAATATCTTCTAAAAAGTGATTAAGCCATTCTGGTTCTTCGCCTGCTTTATCTAATGCAATGAACTCTGATTCCATAGTGGATAGAGCTATGCACGTTTGTTTAGTAGATTTCCATGACACTGCTGCCCCTACTAGGGTAAAGACATAACCACTCGTTGATTTTGATTCCTCTGAATCTGCAATCCAGTTTGCATCACTATATCCTTCTAAGACGGTGGGATATTTTCCATAATGTAAGGAATAGTTAGTGGTATTTTTTAAATACCCAAGCACTCTCATTAGTGCTTTCCAGTGTTCCTTCCCTGGATTGCTTGTATACCCGCTCAATCGACTTACTGCATAAGCTATATCTGGTCTTGTGCAATTCATGAGATACATGAGACATCCTATTACACGAGAATATTCCAGTTGCATTACACTCTCATTAGTGTTTTTATGCAATACTTTAGATGGATTAAAAGGTGTATTTACTCCTTTAATTCCAAAATTTTGAAATCTTTCAATCACTTTTTATACATAATGTGATTGAGATAACTCAATTCCATTAGCTGTTCTTATTATTTTTATTCCCGAAATAACATCTGCAACACCCAAGTCTTTCATGTCGAAATTGTTGATCAACATTTTCTTTATGGTCTCAATTACCTGAGTATTTGGACCGAATATTAGCATATCGTCCACATATAGACAGATCATCACATATGATTGTCCAAGTTGTTTATAATAAACACATTTGTCAAATTCATTTATACGAAAACCATTTCTCATCATGACAGTATCAAATTTTGTGTGCCATTGCTTTGGAGCTTGTTTTAGTCCGTATAATGATTTGACTAATCTACAGACTTTGTTTTCATTTCCTTTGGAAATAAATCCCTCAGGTTGCTCTATATAAATCTCCTCATCGAGATTTCCATTTAAGAATGCGGTTTTTTACATCCATATGATGAATCTCTAGATTATAAATGAACGCAATTGCTATTAGCATTCTTATAGAGGTTATTCGTGTTACCGGCGAATATGTATCAAAAAAGTCTACTCCTTCTTTTTGACGATATCCTTTGGCTACTAATCTGGCTTTATACTTGTCGATAAAGCCATCTTCTTTCATTTTCTTCTTGAAAATCCATTTGCAGCCAATTGGTTTTATTCCTGGTGGAATATCAACAATTTTTCAAGTTTTATTACTTAGAATTGAATCAATCTCACTTTGGATTGCTTCTTTCCAACATGAGGACTCAGAAGATGATATTGCTTCCTTGTACGTTTGAGGTTCGTGCTCTAATACATATGTAAAAAAGTCCGAACCAAATGTTTTGGAAGTTCTAGCCCTTAGGCTTCTTCTTGGTTCAGCATCCTCAATTTCATGATGAGTTTCATCTTCATGCGAATCGTTCGATTCCCTTGTCCTTTTTGGGACATTATTTACTTCATTCCTTTTTTGCGGAAACACATCTTCAAAGAATGAGGCATCTCTTGATTCCATGATTGTATTTACATGAATATCAGTTATATCAGACTTGAATACCAAAAATCCGTAGACACTACTATTTTGGGCTGGTCCAAGATAATAACAATCTACTGTTTTTGGTCCAAGTTTGACTCTCTTGGGAGGCGGAACTGGAACTTTTGCCAAGCACCCCCACACTTTGAGGTATTTAAAGCTTGGTTTTTGTCCTTTCCATATCTCATATGGAATTGTTCCCGTTTTATTGTGAGGAACTTGGTTCAATATGTGATTAGACATATTTAAGGCTTCCCCCCACAAGTTCGTCGGTAGACCAGAAGTTAAAAGCATGGCAGTAATCATGTCTTTTAACGTTCTATTCTTCCTCTCGGCTACACCATCTTGTTGTGGTGAATATGGAGCTGTTGTTTGATGAATTATACCATTTTCGGCACAGAACTGTTCAAATGGTGATTCATATTCTCCACCTCGATCAGATCTTAGTATCTTGATGTTTTTATTTAACTGATTTTCTACCTCAGCCTTGTATTTTATAAACGCTGTTATTGCTTCATCTTTACTATTTAAAAGATATACATAGCAATATCGCGTATAATCGTCAATAAAAGTAATGAAATACTTTTTTCCACCTCTTGTAGGTAGTGATTTAAAATCACATAAATCTGTATGTACCAAACCTAATGGTTCGGTGCTTCAATCAACAGATTTAAATGGTTGTTTGACCATTTTTGCTTCTACACATGTCTCACATTTGTAGTTCTTATCTACTTGGAATTTTGGAATTAATACAAAGTTTGATAATTTCTTCATTTTTCGGAAGTTTATGTGTCCTAATCTATCGTGCCATAGTAAAATTTCATGCTCAAGCAAGTAAGAAACTTCAATTTTATTAATAGCACGATCAGAATACATAGATTTATTGCCGATAACGGCTATGCTTGTCTTAAATAGGCCATCACATAAATAACCCCTTCCGATATACATTCCAGCTTTGAACAGAACCATCTTGTCTGATTCGAACACAATTTTGAATCCTTTCTTTGATAGCACTGAGCTGGAGATCAGATTCTTGCGTATGTCTGGAACGTGAAGCACGTCATTCAATTTGATAGCTTTTCCAGAAGTGAACTTGAGGATAACTGTGCCACTGTCTTCGATCATGGAAACTACAGAATTACCCATGTAGATTATTTCTTTCTGATTGAATTTCTGGTATGTTGAAAACATGAATTTTTCAGAGCAAACATGACGAGTAGCTCCTGTGTCAACCCACCATTGGTTAGGGTTCTGAACGAAATTGCATTCAGAAATAACCGCTGAAAAGGTGGACTTATCCATTTTCATGTTGTCAACTGTTGCCATCTCTGTTTTAGTATAAAACAGTAAAATTCTTAAGATGTTAGTTGGCTAGTGTACTAAAACAGATAGCACGGTACAATAAACTCGTCGCACAAGTTTATAAATTAGAATTCCACTACGCTGGAATTCTGTATTAGATAAGTGTAACAATAAGTTACGTTGTAAATAAATTTCAACAATATGTTATACTATTGTAAGAAATAGTACAACTTATAAACGGGAAAGATTACAGCGAATCTAACGAGTATATAAAAGAAATTCCGTCTAAGGCTCGTCGTAACGATTTCCTTAAGAATTTTATTTCAAAACTCTCCCAAGATACAACAGATGTAATCTGCACGAGATTGTAATGAGTATGTCAACTCTGTGATATATACAGAATATTGAACAGTAAAGCAAAGAAGTAGAAGAAATTAGATTGGAATCGGATGAGATGTGATCAGCATTCTCTACTATTTATAATTTCGTCCGCATCCTTTCAAACAGCCGCGTCCGCTTGACGGGTCGCACCCGTTTGCCTTTTGGTCGCTGCTATTTGTTAACGGGTCGCACCCGCCCGCTACTGCGTCCAATGGTACTGTTTCGCACCCGCTTCTGCCTGGTGTTGTTTCTTCCGCGCCTCTTCAGTCGGGCCGCACCCGCTTGCGCCGCATCTGTTTCAATCGGCTCGCACCTGTTTCAATCGGCTCGCACCTGTTTGCTTCTAACGGGTCGCACCCGCTACTGTTCGCGCCTGTTCAACCCACGTCCGCTTATGAACAGTCATGTCCGTTCGTATAGCCTGCAACTGCTAAAAAGTCCGGTCCAGTTTGCAGTAAAAATACGAGTATCATATTAGACCCAAACCCGACCCGGTTCGGTTCGGTCGGACGGACGGCGGCGGCGCGCGCGCGCGTGTGGTGGTGATGCATGATCTTCCTCCTCACAACGAAGCATGCATTTGGGAGCCCCAGTCCTCCAACCTCCACTTGAGAAAGGCATATATAAACTAATATACCTCTCAACAAATTAGCGATGTGGGACTTTATATATTTTTCATTCACTTGATTTCTTAAGGAATTCCAACAATCCCCCACATGAATGATAATATACATATCCCCCATACAAAGCGAAATATCATAGAGTACATATGGAATAATGCTTTATCGTGGATAAGTAGATATTTCACTTTGAACTTTCCCTAGTTAAAACTCATCGGATCAACTTGGCTAATCGGTGAATTATTTCATCTTGAACCGTCGGCCTTTATTGTATATCCAGACAATAAATTTTACGAAGCATTGATTCCATTCTCATCCACTCTCTTGGTTGTGTTCATTTTAGTCCTGAACAATTTTTGGTTCTGCGAGTGTTTTAGAAAATAAAAACCTTTTAATATTCTCATAGAGCCGACCCCGCTCACACTAACATAGGTGATCGCAACCACTAAGAGTATCCTACATATACCCCACTTGTTATTTCCAAGATATGGTCATCATTAAAAAACATAGTTTTAAACTTTAAATACTTCTGTAGGCATGCATTTATGTTGTGCACCATAGGAATGGAGTTGGACTATGTCCATGCAAATGCATTACGTCTTGAGTTATTCAGAACTGGTTTGCCTATTGATCCTAGTCCGTGGGATCTCCAGTCGCTAGGATAGGTTTCCGTATAAGATAACTCTTTGTGGTTTAGGCTTTTAAACCCATTCCCTCGATGCGCAGTCAATTTTCTCTCTTGATAAACCTTTAGTAAATGGATCCGCTAGGTTATCATTTGTTCTCATATAATCTATGGAAATTGTTCCATTTGAGAGTAACTGCCTAACTGTGTTATGGCGTCGATGAATATGTCGTGACTTTCCATTATACACAAAGTTGTGCGCTCTACTTAGCGCAGCTTGGTTATCACAGTTTATACATATGGCCGGTACAGGTTTAGGCCAGAATGGAATATCTTCTAAAAAGTGATGAAGCCATTCTGCTTCTTCGCCTGCTTTATCTAATGCAATGAACTCTGATTTCATAGTGGATCGAGCTATGCATGTTTGTTTAGTAGATTTTCATGACACTGCTGCCCCTGCTAGGGTAAAGACATAACCACTGGTTGATTTTGATTCCTCTGAATCTGCAACCCAGTTTGCATCACTATATCCTTCTAAGACGGCAGGATATTTTCCATAATGTAAGAAATAGTTAGTGGTATTTTTTAAATACCCAAGCACTCTCATTAGTGCTTTCCGGTGTTCCTTCCCTGAATTGCTTGTATACCTGCTCAATCGACTTACTGCATAAGCGATATCTGGTCTTGTGCAATTCATGAGATACATGAGACATCCTATTACACGAGAATATTCCAGTTGCATTACACTCTCATTAGTTTTTTTATGCAATACTTCTGATGGATTAAAAGGTGTATTTACTCCTTTAATTTCAAAATTTTGAAATCTTTCAATCACTTTTTCTACATAATGTGATTGAGATAACTCAATTCCATTAGGTGTTCTTATTATTTTTATTCCCAAAATAACATCTGCAACACCCAAGACTTTCATGTCGAAATTGTTGATCAATATTTTCTTTATGGTCTCAATTACCTGAGTATTTGGACCGAATATTGGCATATCGTCCACATATAGACAGATCTTCACATATGATTGTCCAAGTTGTTTATAATAAACACATTTGTCACATTCATTTATACGAAAACCATTTCTCATCATGACAGTATCAAATTTTGCGTGTCATTGCTTTGGAGCTTATTTTAGTCCGTATAATGATTTGACTAATCTACAGACTTTGTTTTCATTTCCTTTGGAAATAAATCCCTCAGGTTGCTCCATATAAATCTCCTCATCGAGATTTCCATTTAAGAATACTGTTTTTACATCCATCTGATGAATCTCTAGATTATAGATGGACGCAATTGCCATTAGCATTCTTATAGAGGTTATTCGTGTTACCGGCGAATATGTATCAAAAAAGTCTACTCCTTCTTTTTGACGATATCCTTTGGCTACTAATCTGGCTTTATACTTGTCGATAGAGCCATCTTCTTTCATTTTCTTCTTGAAAATCCATTTGCAGCCAATTGGTTTTATCCCTGGTGGAATATCAATAATTTCCCAAGTTTTATTACATAGAATTGAATCAATCTCACTTTGGATTGCTTCTTTCCAACATGAGGACTCAGAAGATGATATTGCTTCCTTATACGTTTGAGGTTCGTGCTCTAATACATATGCAAAAAAGTCCGAACCAAATATTTTGGAAGTTCTAGCTCTTACGCTTCTTCTTGGTTCAGCATCCTCAATTTCATGATGAGTTTCATCTTCATGCGAATCGTTCGATTCCCTTATTCTTTTTGGGACATTATTTCCTTCATTCCTTTTGTGCGGAAACACATCTTCAAAGAATGAGGCATCTCTTGATTCCATGATTGTATTTACATGAATATCAGTTATATCAGACTTGAATACCAAAAATTCATAGGCACTACTATTTTGGGCTGGCCCAAGATAATAACAATCTATTGTTTTTGGTCCAAGTTTGACTCTCTTGGGAGGCGGAACTGGAACTTTTGCCAAGCATCCCCGTACTTTGAGGTATTTAAAGCTTGGTTTGTGTCCTTTCCATATCTCATATGGAATTGTTCCCGTTTTATTGTGAGGAACTTTGTTTAATATGTGATTAGACATATTTAAGGCTTCCCCCCACAAGTTCGTCGGTAGACTAGAAGTTAAAAGCATGGCAGTAATCATGTCTTTTAACGTTCTGTTCTTCCTCTCGGCTACACCATTTTGTTGTGGTGAATATGGAGTTGTTGTTTGATGAATTATACCATTTTCGGCACAGAACTGTTCAAATGGTGATTCATATTCTCTACCTCGATCAGATCTTAGTATCTTGATTTTTTTATTTAACTGATTTTCTATCTCAGCCTTGTATTTTATAAACGCTGTTATTGCTTCATCTTTACTATTTAAAAGATATACATAGCAATATCGCGTATAATCGTCAATAAAAGTAATGAAATACTTTTTCCCACCTCTTGTAGGTAGTGATTTAAAATCACATAAATCTGTATGTACCAAACATAATGGTTCGGTGCTTCTATCAACAGATTTAAATGGTTGTTTGACCATTTTTGCTTCTACACATGTCCCACATTTGTAGTTCTTATCTACTTGGAATTTTGGAATTAATCCCAAGTTTGATAATTTCTTCATTTTTTGGAAGTTTATGTGTCCTAATCTATCGTGCATAGTAAAATTTCGTGCTCAAGCAAGTAAGAAACTTCAATTTTATTAATAGCACGATCATAATACATAGATTTATTGCCGATAACGGCTATGTTTGCCTTAAATAGGCCATCACATAAATAACCCCTTCCGATATACATTTCAGCTTTGAACAGAACCATCTTGTCTGATTCGAACACAATTTTGAATCCTTTCTTTGATAGCACTGAGCCGGAGATCAGATTCTTGCGTATGTCTGGAACGTGAAGCACGTCATTCAATTTGACAGTTTTTTCAGAAGTGAACTTGAGGATAACTGTGCCACTGCCTTCGATCATGAAAACTGCAGAATTACCCATGTAGATTTTTTTTTTTGATCGAATTTCTGGTATGTTGAAAACATGGATTTTTCAGAGCAAACATGACGAGTAGCTCCTGTGTCAACCCACCATTGGTTAGGGTTCTGAACGAAATTGCATTTAGAAATAACCGCTGAAAAGGTGGACTTATCCATTTTCATGTTGTCAACTGTTGCCATCTCTGTTTTAGTATAAAACAGTAAAATTCTTAAGATGTTAGTTGGCTAGTGTACTAAAACAGATAGCACGGTACAATAAACTCGTCGCACAAGTTTATAAATTCTCTCAAGATACAACAGACGTAATCTGCACGACCGATCCGGCCCGGTTCGGTCGGCGGCGCGCGCGCGCGTGGTGGTGATGCATGATCTTACACCTCACAACGAAGCATACATTTGGAAGCCCCAGGCTTCCAACCTCCACTTGAGAAAGGCATATATAAACTAATATACCTCTCAACAAATTGGCGATGTGGAACTTTATGTATTTTTCATTCACTTGATTTCTTAAGGAATTCCAATAGTTTTATTCTGAAAATTTGAGTCATTGAAACTTATTATTGTATCCTAGTAGCTTTCCCATTTCTTTTGTTTTGATTATTCCCTGTTGCTCTTTGAATATTTATGGGTATAATTAAATTCAGTTTGATGTCCGAAAAAAGAAGAAGAAAAGATGTATAATTAAATGGTTCAATAAAATTGTAACATCACAAGAAGCTGACATGAACACAATGAATGTCCATCGGATAGCAAGCTTTTTGATCTAACGTGCAAGTGCCACAGTATTATCTTTGGGGTTAGACTTGTACCAAACAAAATTGGTGAACCTTCATTTGGAATAATACTGAAGTACACAGAATGTTCATTAGTCTGTTTTAGTGAGTTTGTATTAACATTTTAGCTTTATACAGACATATTATAAAGACAAATAACAGTATAAAAGCATTTGATCGGATTCTCTCTGTCTTCACCAATCTTCTATGAGTTTTAATTACTACCAGAGTTTCTATTGCTTGATTCCTGTTAGGAATACACACATTATTATTCTATTTGTTTTGTTATTTGTCAGTGGATCAAAGTCTTTGTATTTATGAGCTTAAATTTGTGTTTAGAACAATGAATTCATTGTAGAGTCTCATGGATGAAGCAATTGAATCGTTTAGGCTCTATTTTTTAAGCCTGATTACTGAAATTTTCTTAGATATTGTTATGAATACTCGACTTTTGAATTCTTGTTATAATTTTCAGGTAACGCAAGATCTTGAAACCGGAAAATCTTAAGGTTTTGGCTTCGTTGGTTATAAGTTGACTCATTTGAAACATATAGTATTGCAATTGAGGTATTTTATACATCATGTCATATGCAGTTCCCCTTTTAAATACTTTTGTTATGGAAACTCATAGTTGTTGAATTTGTCTCTTCTGTCGAAGCTGACTGTAATGATATTTCTTTTTTATGTGCAGGTCATGAGGGATCAGCATCTTTGTAAGTGGGCGGATTGCATATAGAAAACACACTAGAGTGTCATGGTACTCCAACTTGTATATTCTTTACCTAGCATTCTCCTTGTTTTTCTATAATGTTGTTTGTCACTTTATTCATGCCTTGTAGTTTTTGAAACGTCAACCTTAAAGTTCATCTGACCTTTAACAAAATAGATTAAATTTTAGTTTAGGCTCCCTTTAGAAACATATTAATCATGCTTTATAACAATTAATTAAATTCATAATAATTAACCAATTTTAATAAACTTTAAGTAGGTTATCTAAGTTTATAACATCTGCATTAAAAATTCAAGATAACCCAATCTTTGTTGATAATCTTGGTCAAATTGAAGACTTCTCTTCTTCTTCCATTTCTCCTCCCCCATCTATCACAATTCCTCTTTCATATCATATCACATGTAATGCTAATTCTCAAAAGCCGGTTAATGTTGATATTGATGATGAGAGTTTTCGGAGAGTTCACTACAATAAGAAGGTGAACCGAAAGGATCAAGCTACAAGTTTTCAGCGAAATTGTCAGAGAAAACCTGGTTCTGCTCATCATAATATTGTTCTTGAAGAATGATCTGATACAAGAAGGCACATCACCCAATCAAGAAATGTTTATAAACCTTTGATGGACTCAAGAAATACTGCAACCAACATTTCTTTGCATACAGACCATGCATAGAAAAAGCAGGCAGCTCTTCATGGGCAGATCTATTAAAGAAAGGTGGGTTGGATTCAGATTTTGATTTGCATTTTGTTGCTCCTATCAATATCAACAATAAAAGAATTGTCACTGTGAAAGCGGAAATTGATAAACGAATGGAAAATAAATGAGGATATTCAGTAATAGCTTATGTTTTTGGTTCTCGTCCGTCATATCATCATTTCAAGACTTACATTTCCCGCACTTGGAATCCCTCAGGTAGTTTCGAAATTTTTAATAGAAATGATGGGTTTTTCATCATCAGATTTTCAAATCTTTAAGACTGTGAAAGAACCTTAAAAGGAGGACCTTATTCTATAAATGACAAACTCATTATCCACTACACCATAACAGCCATTTCGTAACACTCATTTTTTTAATTGCCAACACTTATTTGTGTTGTAGATTAATCACCACGATATCCGTTGCTAAGCTAAAATGTATCACCAAAAATACACATTTACGACATGTGATATGTCCCAGCGGTTAAGTAATTCGGCTTTGGTGCGAGAGGTCATAAGTTCGAAACATGTATAGCATGATTCGAACGTTTATTGACATGTGATATGTTGTCCCGGTGACATGTCGTATATAAAGTATCTTTTCAAAAATAATAATACACATTTACACTTTTTATTTATTTCTAACACATATTTGTGTTGGAAAATCTGGTTAAACTGAAATTAACTAAATGTTGTTGGTGCAATAAAGTAAATGAGCATCCTTCAGTCATTCGTACCCTAATTCCTTCTCGACGTTTTCATTCAGCCGCTCTAAAAAAAACAAAATCGCTGCTCCGACCACGACCGGCCCATTATCAAAGCAGCAAAAGCAACAACGAAACATGATTGTCGATCGAGGCTCAGCAGCAAAGCACGGAGCAGGCGACTGGCGATCGAACGAAGCAAATTCGAATCTGATTCATATTCCAAACCTCAAGACCTCTTTGTCATCTAGCTCTTCGCCTCCTACATAGAAACCGTGAATTTATAGAAATACGCAGAAAGATATGGCAACAACTATCCCTACAAATGACATTGAGACCCCACGAGCGCCAGAAACGCCGCCAGTCGAGTCGTCATCAGTCCAACCTCCGATCGTCGGGGACAAGCCATTACCAAACGGAGCTGGAGGCAATGCTATTCAGAGAGCGATTAGAAAATGGAAGAGAGAAGATTTTCTCGATAAGATTATGATTGCAGCTCGAGCTGCAATGTGTTTTTTCTTTGATAGCTGCGATTGTCATGGGTTCGAATAAACATGGAGTTTGGAAGGATTTTGATCATTACTACGAGTATAGGTTTGTGAATTGATGTTTAAATTGTTAATTATGGAGGCATTAAGATTACTTATTTTATTTTTGAATAAATTCATGGATAATGGTGTAGCCATAAGTTTTCAGTAAAACAATTAATTGAATTATCATGTTAGTTTATATATATGTGATCTAAAATCATGTTTATTTTGTGTAGGTATATTGTTGCAATTACAATATTGGGGTTTCTGTATTTGTTGATGCAGCTTGTAAGATTTGTGACTGATCGTGATTTTTTCACAATGCGGACCGGAAGGATGGTGGTCAGTTACTTTATCTTCCTGCTTTGCTTTGTTTCTAACGTGAACGCAAAAGTAATAAGAAGCCTTTGTTAATTACAAAAATGTCAAAGAGTATAAGAATGTATGACATCATCAGCATGCTAATTGTTATGTTTAAGTATGGTTGTTTACGATTCTACCAAACTTATGTAACATACACATATGCTTTCAACGTTGTACTGAAAAGAAGCACTTCCATAGTTCTAAAGTCCCTTACATTTGACTGCATAGAGAAGTATTATATTCTAACGACCATGTAAATAAACGGTTTAAAGTTGTTTAACTTTGAAAAACATTCGAAAATAAAGGTATCACGTAAGACTTTCCACAAATAAACACGGGTAAGTTTTTACCTTACGCTAACCAAAATATTTCATAGGAAATTCAGTGATATTATAATAGTGTCTAGGGTTTTCAAGTAAATAGAAAATAGCTGAAATTGTTACATCCATTAAATTCCAGCTACTAGCCACAAAAGTGGGTAATACAAATCAAAACCGTAAGGTCTCGTAGGGAAAATGAGTTTCCAACAATGGCAGGGCTACTGGGGTACCGTCCGTCACAGTACGGGGCCTAGATCACCGTACCGAGGATCACTCCCGACCCCCTACAACACAAGGCCGGAACCATTCCTTACTGAACAGTCCCGAACAAGATAACCCTGCGGTTGTAGCTAGCAATCGCCCACACAGCCGAAATAAAAAGGGACATCTAGACAGGGGTATATCTCGTCCTGCTTGGGCATGACCCACCTAACCTTGCGGCACCTTCCCTGTTTTAGTCATTCCCGGTTGATGGGGCTTGAGGCTGCGATTACCTTTACAGGACATATCTCTTAGAATGCTCATTGTCCGCTTGACGATGTGATGAAAGCATTCAATCCATACAAGTTCTTTCCGAGTTCGAACGAAACCGAAGGCATTATCTTGTTACACTCATTTTGGAATCACCCTCAGAGTCAACGACGATAACCCTTGCATTTTGAAAACACCATCTCCATCTCCACTCGAGATTTCAGGACCTATCGTTTAATTTGGATCGATGTGGTTTTCGGATAATCATAAATGACACCCGATCCCGGTCTCATCGAAATCCAAACGCCATTTTAAAGGCCAAGTTGTCTAATTAACTTAAACAGTTTAATTTCAACAATTGAATTAACATAGCATTTATCATAGATGAATTATACACAATCATCATAGATATATCACAGCATATCACAGAACATCACAGAATATCATCAAAAAATATCACAGAACAGATATTCTACACAACAATCCATAAGCAGTCATCTTTAATTCTTATTGTAATTAATTAAGTTTAAATTAATTGCCTGAGAGATAATCACTTAACCTTGTTTAATTAATTATTAATTAACAACTAATTACTTATTCCATTTCAAATTATTTAATTAATCATTTCTTAATTAATTGTTAATTACTTAATTACTTAATTATTTTATCTCACACTATTTAATAAATTACTTCTTAATCAAGTTGTTTAACTTTAATTAACTATTCTTTAATCATTAATTAATAACTTTAATTAGTAATAAATAAAACTTAATTACCTATTTATTAACTGTTAATCACTTAATTAATCAATTATAAATCCTTAATTCTTAATTAAATTACTTAATTAATTAACTATTAATTCATAATTAAATTACTTGATTAATTAACTATTAATCATTCATTAATTAACTTAAGTAGTTGATTACAATTTTGTTAATTACTTAATCATTAATTTATCTCCACCTACAATTGTAAAGTAATTATTCTTGATTACTTTCTAGAAATAGTTAATCTAATTTTAATTATCCAACTTAGTTAACATTTTAAAGTCCTCTTTAAATTTGAAATTCAATTATATTACTAACTACAATTCAAATGTTAATTAACTTTATGCTTAACTAAATTAATTACTTAATCAAAATAATAATTAAGAGTTTAAACATTTTAAAGTATTGACTAAAATAATTAACTTGTATCTAAGTTTTTAATCTTAAAATCGTTAAACATTTTTAAGATTAACAATGTTTAGTTTGTTAAAAACAGTTTACTTAACTTACTTAAAAAAAATATAAACTGCAGTTAACAAAACCCGAGGCTCCCCTGCGTTATACTCGAGTAATGCTTCGGGTCCCTCATCAATATTCCCCGTGACACTCCCCTATACACCCTTCTTCTTCTCTCCCTTTTTTAATTATTTTCTGTAGTTTAAAATTATATATTCCAGTAAGTTTAAAAATTAAACTAAGTATAATTAGCATCAGGAAACTTGCATTCGAACTCGACATACAAACCTGAAGCTTCCTCCATTTTCGCTCAAGCGCGACTCGAGTCAGATGAACTCCATGACGACACTGACACGATTCGCCGTCGTACACGTGCACGGCGGCGCGCGAGGTTCTGATGATCTTCCAAGATCATCAGCATACCACAAAATCCACAAAAATATGAAATCCAAGCTCGAATCACATCCAAAGTTTCAAATTAAATTTTTGGTCATCTGCTCGAAAAAACTACAAAACGACCCCTCCACAAAAACGTTTCGCCATCGCCGCAAACGCCACCGGAGGCGGTCGCACTTCGGTCAAACTTCGACAACCCATCGAGCAACCTTCCACCAAAATTTTGTGCAACTCGGTCGCGTGAAAAGGCCGATCACACTATGCTACAGACATAAAAAAAAATGAACACAAGCCCTAATTGGAATTCGTTCGATTAATTCTTGAATTTGAAAAATTATTCAATATTTTTCCCAACATCATGTATGTTCAAACTATCTCCAAAACAAATTTCAACAATTTAAATTGAATCGATAACCAGAAATTTGCAAAAATGCAATTTTTGTTTATATACAAACTGCACCATAAATACAAATCTAAAAATCTTCATATTCGTTTTAAAAATCATAAATTTCACTAACCGTTCAAGTTATAAACTTAAATTAGATTTTTAAAATAATTGAATTTATCAATTTATTGTTTGACTTCCTGTAGAACTGTATTACAGTTGTTATTTTTTCAAAGATGGTTTAAACATCTTCTAAAATCTTTATTTGGGTTTACCATCTTGTTTCAGTTACAAACTTTAGGCGCAATAATGATTGGATGAGAGTAAATTGAACATGGAAGCAAATATACAACCTGTATAGTTTATTAGAGGAGTACAGAGCATTACAACATGTATTCAAACTGAAGCACATATAATCCAAAATTTCAATAAATCTTGTACTATTTAAATAAACTTAAAGCTTTTTAAAAAATCAAGTTTACTCACCCTGCATAATTCCAGAACAAAGAACAATCATGTTACAAGAAAACTGCAGTATGAATCTACTTGAAGCCTTCCCTGTTTTTGCTTTGAATTCTAGTCAAATTTCTAGTTTGAATTAAATTAAGTTACTTCTTTTTCTTCTTCTTAGTTTTCACAGAATAGAAAATTTTTTGAACGAACTAAAAGAAAGATGCATACATATATATAAGAGAAACTGTATATATGAGGAAGGTGTCATCTAGTACAGTTGTTTTCTTATCTTTGTTTTGGCTTGATATGGGTAGAATTTATTTACTGCAAATGAAAGTATTTGCTAAATATTTTGACTAGACAAACTTTGGGCTGAGAAGATGGTAATTAAATGTTTTATTTCCAATTATGTTTACACAATTATCATTTGTTTTGCTGTGTGAAGATATTATATGCAAACATGTACTTAAGCACGTAGATATTTGGCTTGTAAGAAAGATATCTTGTATAAAGACATTTATTTATAAATATTTGCTTTGATAACTTCTAGTTTGGACTTGCAGGCAAACACTGTCATATATATGAAGATATTATTTAAATATTTGTTTTGTTATTATGATATTTTCTAGCTTGCATAATGTTCATACATATGTATCACGTTTTACTTTACATTTGACTTTATTTTATTTTATACTTTGTTCTTGTTTTATTCTTTGTTTTCAAATTTACAGTTTATGTTGTATGCTTGTCTATTCATTTTAATCCTATTTATGTTATTTTTATTTTATACTTAGACTTATTTTTATGCTTTGTTTACAATTTTAAAGTTATGTTGTATGTTTAACAAAATTATTTAATCCTTGCTTTATATTTTACATTTGTATTTTATATTTTGACTATCAATATTCAAATTATGTTCAACATGATTTACTTACATTTATACTTATCTTTATATTTATTTCTATTTGTATTTTAACTATCAATATTAAACTTAGATTCACGAGTTTACTTATTTATTTATATTTATATTTTTGACTTACATTAATATTAATATTTTGTATTGAACATTATCATCTATTTATATTTTATATTTTTAGACTTTAAACACTATCATCCATATGTATATTTACCAAATATAAACAAAGCAAAGTATTTTAATTAAATTATATAAGATAGATTTTTAATGTAAATATTATTGAGATATTTATTTCAATTTTTCAAATCAACTCCCCTTTTAGGATACCAATCTGTATAAACAAATGGCAATTATCTCCAAAATCATATTCATTTTAATATGATCAGATTACATTTTATTTAATTAGATTAAACATTTATTAAAATAAACAGGGCTAAAATCCAGGGTCGTTACATTCCTCCCCCCTTGAAAAAAATTCATCCTCGAAATTTAAATTAAAGATAATTCAAAAGCTTTTATACTAACCATTCAAACATACGTATCATTTATATATTAACAAATAACCAAACAGTATATCCTAACAACCATCACTAGCTATCCGAACACAAATCCAGATAAGCTTTTCTAAAACTATTCAGAGTTTTCCAGGTGTAATCCTGGAATCCTCACTCCACTGCACTTTAACAAGCTCACTACCTTACTTCTGAGTTGTCTCATGTTTTGATCAACAATCCGAACAGGATTCTTGACCATAGTCAAAATCAACTCGACTTCCAATTCTTCTTGAACTACCGGTTCTACAACTAATGATGGATCCTGAACAATTTCTTAGATGGGATACATGGAATACATTAGGAATTCCAGACATCCGTTCAAGCAATCCAATCATGAAAGCTACTGCACCAACTCTTTTCCAAAATCCGAAAGGGTCCTATATATCTCGGGCAAGTTTTCCCGTCTTTCCAAATCTAATAACTCATTTAATAGGGGGAACTTTAACAAAAACAAAATCACTAATCTCGAGTTCCAATTGTCTCTTTCTCTTATCTACGTACTTCTTCTGACGGTCCTGAGCAGCTCTCATCCTTACTGATAAGCTCAACTTAGCAGAAGCTTCTCGAATTAAAACTGGTCCAAACATAAGACGATCTTTCGACTCTATTCAACAGGATGGGGATCTACACGGTCTTCCATACAAAGCTTCATAAGTAGCCATCTTGATACTAGCTTGGTAACGGTTATTATAGGAGAATTCTACCAGATGAAGATGGTCTTCCCACGATCCACCAAAATCCAAAACACAAGCTCACAACATAACCTCTAGAATACGGTTCAGTCTCTCTGTCTCTCCATCTGTCTGGGTATGATAAGCTATACTCAAACTCAAACTTGTTCCCAAATCCGATTACAGAGCCTTCCAAAATTTGCTGATAAAGATAGGATCACGATTACTTACAATGCTAACAGGAACACCATAAAATCCGACTATCTCCCTGAAAATCTCTGCCAGTGAAACTGCAGTACGAGTTACCTTTAACCGGTATAAAATGAGCATTCTTAGTTAAACGGTCCATAATAAACCATATACCATCGTTTCCTTTCTTGGTTCTTAGCAAATCGTCGATGAAATCCATCGAAATAATCTCCCATTTTCATTCCGGGATTTTCAAAGGTTGCAACAAACTAGCTGTAACGACCCAGAATTTTGAACAATTTAAATTGAAAATATTTAATTAATTTTAAATATTTGAATGATGGTTTGGATTGAATTTTCAATATAACTTTGAATATAGCGATTAAATTATAGAATTTAATCTATTGAAAGTTGAATAATAATTTGAATCTTCAATTTTAAGCCAATTAAAAATATTTCAAAGGCTTGTAAATTTCATATTGACAATACTGAAGGTAATAGGAGCTTCAGAATTGAATTTGAAAGTGAATTGTTCAGTTTTGAAATTTAATCGTTCGAATCGATATTCAAAAATAGTCGTCCGAGGCATAGTCTCGGAATTCGACGAAACCAGTTCCATTGGGTCTGGAATATTGAATTATTCTAGGATTTCAAATTTCGTATTTTTCGGAGTTGTTATGTGAGCACACGGTGAGTAAACGCATTAAAATTTAAGCCGAATTTAATTTAAAATTTAAATTTAAAACTTAGTCAAACAAATACACGTTCTTCCTTAAAACACTCTCCGTTGTTTCAGCCTACAACCACGCCTATAATCACGAACGAAGATCGTGATAAACATGCCTCTGTTAATTTTAAATATCATCTCCCTCTTTCAAATTCACTTCAAACAGAATAAAAAAAAAAACTAACTAAATAATGGCCGCGTGAATTCTTCCCCCAATCTTCATTTCGAACGCAGTATGAAACAAAAAAAAAAAAATGGGGGATCGCGGCACGACAATTGTCGACCTAGGGGAACTCGCGCTCGCAAGGGGTGGTAGTGGCGACAATCGTGGTTGCTCGAACTCGAGCATCGCAATTCGAGATGGAGCCGTGGGCTTGAGGTGGGTCGTGATTGTCTGTAGGCAATTGGGTTTCTTCTAGGCGACGCGTTTGGGTAAGGTGTTGGTGGCGCGCGCGTAGGGGTGCGCGGGCGGCGGCAGTATAGGCGATGGTGGGTGGCAGTGGGTCGCGACTTTGAGGGAGGCGCAGGCGGCAGGGACGCACTCGAGTTGATGGCGGCGCTCGGCAGGGCAGTTAGGGCATGGGTTCGGCGATAGCTGAAATAAGGTAGTTTTTTTTATTATTTATTTTTAAAATATATAGTTAAGTTTGGAAAAAAATAAATAAATACATCTAGTTACTAAATACAATCTGTAAAAGGAATTTAGTTTTTAAATTTAAATTTTTGGTTAAACAATTTATTAAAAGAAATTGATTTAAAGATATTAATTTAAAATAAAAATAAATTTTTAGTTTGATAAATTTATTTAAAGAATAAAAATTGGTTTAAAGCTAATTTACAACTAAAATTAAGAAATAAAATTTAATTGCTTGGTTTTATATTCGAGTATTAATAAATTGAAGAATTAGTTGTTAAAAGAAAAATATTAGTTCAAATTAGTATATTAAGAATAAAATTTTAGTTTA
Source organism: Allium cepa (assembly GCA_030765085.1). Classification (NCBI taxonomy): domain Eukaryota; kingdom Viridiplantae; phylum Streptophyta; class Magnoliopsida; order Asparagales; family Amaryllidaceae; genus Allium; species Allium cepa. Next base: position 276,597,853 of record CM060934.1, on the reverse strand, counting down.
AAATATAATTTTTAGTTAATCAAAATTATTAAAATAAAAGGAGGAATTTAATCATTAGTTCGATAAATTTAATTTTAGTTAAAAAGAAATTCAGTTTTTATTGAACCTTTGTTAATTCAATCATTAAAAGAAATTTAATATTTTGTTAAGAATATTTATAAAATGGAAATTCAATTTATTAAGTGAAAGATTTATTTAAAGGAGAATTGGTTTAAAATTTAATTTTTAGTTTGAATTGAACTTTTGGTAAATTAAATATAGCAAATGGAAATTAATTATGCGATTTATCCAAATGTTATATAAAATAAAGATTTGGATTTATAAAGAATAGTTTTGAATTTAGTTTTTGTTAAATCAAAGTATTAAAAAGAAATTGTTTGAAAGCCAAAAACAATTTATTAAAAAGGGATTTAGTTTTAAAATTGTAACCTTTAGTTAAACAAATTTAATTAAAGAAAATCAGTTTGAATTCAGATTTTTAGTTTGAAACCAGAAAATTTGTATAAATTTAATATTGGTCAATTAAAATTATTAATTGATAAGAAAGAGAAATTTAATAATTAGTTGAATAAAATTATTAAAGGAATTGGTTTAGAACAAAACCATTGAATAATTAAAACAATCAAAAATGAAAATTTATTATTCGATCGTTTCGAATATTAATAAATTGTGTATAATATTTATATAAGGTATAAATCAAGAAAATCGAGTCAAGATGGAAATGGATTGCTAATAAAAGCAAAGGTGAGAACTTCTCACTCAAAAGGAATTGTGTTGTTTATTTAAATTTTAAATAGTTAGATTTAAAATTTGCTTAACTGTGTTGATTGAATGCTTGAATGATGATTGTTATATATATTGGATGTGAATAGACCCTATACGCCGTTAGTAAGCGGAGGTTATTTATTACACACATATACCGCGATATTCCACCTCGAAGTGGAATTGGTATTATATTATATATAGCAATATATATATATTGGCATATGTATATATTGCAGTTGATTGATTTCCCGCATTTTATTTTAGCGGATGAGACCCTATTGCGCCGTTAGTAAGCGGATAATATTTATAAAATCCCATATACCGCGATATTCCGTCTTGAAACGGAATTGGTATTGTGCTAATGTCTGTGGATGCAGGGAGACAGGTTGGAGGGACCCAACTGGATTCCTCACAAATATTTATTTGATTTCATATATTGTGATATTTGATTGTTTATCATGGATGATATATGATGTTTGAAAGTCGTGATTGACTATTTGATGTGTTACATCATCGGATCCAATTTATGAAGTTTAAAAACAACGATTTTGATTTCTAAAGTGATTTTAAAAATATACGTTTTATAAATATTTTTGGAATTGATTCATCTTAAATAAATAAACGTTATAATTTTAATTATGATTTTTGAGAAATATAGTTAAAATTTGATTTTTGAAAATATGAGATTAACGATTTTTTAAAATAGCCGAATTGGGATTTTTGAATAAATTATAAAAAGGTTTAAAAATAGGATTTATGAAATTGGATTATTTCTAACTCAAAAGATGAAATTATAAAAGAGTAAAAGACGTTTAAAAATAGTAATATAAATTGATTTATATTAAAGGATTTACAAACGGATATTTGTAAATTAAAAATATGGGAATTATGAAACGAACTCTTATAAGTGTTAGAATAAATTGTAAATGAATTTCATAAATAGAAATGGAATTATAGAATTATAACGATGAAGTTATAAATAGAATTTTATAAATAGTAGGTTTATAAAATTTGTAAAGGAAAATAAAATAAAATTCATAAAGTTATTAAAGGAATGGATTTGGATAAATAAATGAATCTTATAAGTTATAAGATTTATAAAATTTATGAAGTTTAAAGGAATGATTTTTATAAACAAATAAATTATAAGTATTTGACTTATAATATGAATTTTTAATATATCATTGTGATATGAATTGAGATAAGTTAATAAAGGAAATTTATAAAAGGAAGTTGTTATAAAATAAATAGAAATAGAATTTATAAACATTGTTTTATAAATCCGCAACGACTTATTTTGATAAGTGAATTGTTGTAAATTATTTATGGAGTTATATTCATGTTTTAGACAGTGAATAATTCTTTAAAATAAAATGAATAGAAGTAATGAAATTTATTAACAAGGTATATTCACGTTTTTGAATAGTGAATAATAAGTTAAAGAAATTATTTTGGAAGTGATGTTTGAAATAGAATTAAAACAATCTAAAGATGTTTTAAAAAGGTGTTGAGATTTGAAACCATAGATTTCAACATTTATTGTTGAAATAGATGTTTTCGAAAAATGAAAGGAAATAGTAGATTATAACACTGTTGTTATAATAGATGATTTCCGAAAGGAAATGTTTTGTATAGTATTGGGATTTATATATCTATTTTTATTTCGAATCCCTATACTAGTGATTTTGGGTTGTCGTAACGATGTTTTACGCAACATTCGTTTTGGGCCCAAATAAATATGGTTAAGTGAATGATTTCCTTAACGAATGAAAAATATACTTAATTTCGATCAGAGTATATGGAATATTTTCCAAGTGTAGAAAAAAAAAAGATTGTGAATTACTTATTTAATAAGTATGGAAATGTTTTCCAATATAAAGTGAATATGTTGAGAATTTTATCCTTTTGAAGATAAATTGAAAATGAACAATAGCAATCGTATATTCATAAATATTTTGGAAATATAAATTCAATATGGAATTTATAAATGGATTTGGAAAATGGGTTTAAAAATAAATATCGATTTATTTTTGAAGTATGGAAAGTTTATATCTTCTAAAGATATTTTTGGGAAATAAATAATTTGGAAAATTATTTGGAATCTGGTGATGTGTGCATATCCATTGATAGTTCAATAACCGACTATCGATATTTACCTTGAATGGTATATGTTGTGATTTGTTTGAAATTGAATGCTACACTTATTTTTTTTAAAATAAGCGCTCACTATTCGGGTTAACCGGGAAAGGACCATGGGGTCGTATAACCCGTTCCGAATATGTGATACGTCGTTATGAATTGCATTCGAAGACCGGTGTTGAAGACCGGATATTTTCGAAAACGAAAGGGTTTCTTGTCGAATGTCTTTGCATCGACTTGTCCCCGGTATAGAGACTCCATATGTGATGGGAAGTCCGAACGTGATTAGTGAATATCCGGATTGCAAGGACTTCTTTGTAAGTGCCTTCGGTTCTGTTCGAGCCCGGAACAGACTTGTATGGATTGTGTGTCTGACATTACAATTTGAGATATAAAGCCGATTTCTTTCAAATATATTTCTGTGGTGGCGGAGAATTTATTCTCTTAGCTTAACACCCTTCTCTGAGACATACGAGCTCAGAGGTTATATAGTTGAAGTTATCAGCAATATATTCCCAATTTGGTAATGTGACATGCTGAGTGTTGCTGTAAATGATCATTGTGTTGATTATTTGTGATAGGATCATTTGTTTGATCGTCTATCTTGGTGATCATTTCTATGATCATTTGTTGACCCAAAGCACGGCTTTTTGTACAAAGTGTGTTTTTGTGGACGTGAATTCGTCGATCCTCACACCCCGGAAATGGTCAAAACAGGAAAGATGCAACAAGGTTATGAGGGGTAGCTGAAAGTGAGGTGTGTATACAATTATATGTGCTGATATAGTATACACGGATCGTATAATATGGATTACAATACAAATGCAGAAATAGATGATAATAGCATTGTAAATAAAAAAAATAGAAAAATCACACCAGAGATTTTTATACTGGTTCGGAGCACCGTCCTACGTCCAGTCCCAGACTACTATCTGGATTTTCACTAATTACAACCTCGCTTCACCCGGAGGAACAGGTTTACAATTACCCGAACAGCCGAACGGGATTTCACGCCTCTACAACACTGAGGGCTTCAACACTTGCCTCTTACAATACTGAGGACTTCAACACTTGCCTCTTACAATACTGAGGACTTCAACAAAAAACAATTACAATTGTTGTTGACAACTTGTGCTCTTGTAAACACGGATTTGTCACTTGTAGTACACTCTTCCTATAATCTTATCCTCAAATTGTGAATGATGTTTGTGAAGATTATGGAATTTATATTGCTTATTGAATCAAAATATATGAGATAGTGTCAATGATTCAATAAGGAATGAAAGTAGTTTAGAGCTTTTTGAATGCAAGTGAATTCAAAGAATAGATAGAGAGCATATATAATCTTAATAAAACTTCTTGTTTTAATCAATGATATTGATGTGTATTTATAGAGAGAAAATAGTTATAACCCTTGGTGAAAAGTTGCAGTCAAAAGTTATGATCATTGATGAAGAAGAAGAGACGCAACTATTGAAGAAAGATGTGTCTTTTGGAAAAAGTTGCTCTCTGTTTAAAAACGGTCGACAGGTCAAAAACTAACCGGTAGACAGGTTTTTAAAAATATAGTCGTTATGTGCATGTGTGCACGTTTATTGTGCACATTCAACAGGAACGGTCGACCGTTCATTTTTGGACCGGTCGACCGGTCTCTGTTAAGTTGCACAATAAAGTGCACAACCTATATAAATGTGTGTATATATATATATATATATATATATATTATATTTTGTGCATGATTATTTGAGGATAGATTTTGACAATTTTATTACTATTATAACATCAAATAATCAACCTATAATCTAGAGTACCATATGTACGTCTTGATTTGTCGATCGCTTTAATATTGTTGTCAGCAATCAAAATCTTCATAGAAGCTGTGACTCAACATTCTCCCCCTTTTTGATTGATGACAATATAAAAACTCAAGTATAGGATCTCCCCCTGAATATGTGATTTCCTGCAGACAATTATTAGCTTCTTTCATCCTGCAAACAATTATTAGCACCTTTCTCCCCCTTTGTCATCGACAAAAAGGAGTAAACAATAGAAAATATAAACCAAAGAGAACAATGCATACATTCAAACACAGGATGTTTTGATGAAGTACAATGCAAGTCATAGTCTACTACGAATAAAAAGATGGACACTATTTAGTACAAGTGCCATATATGTTTTTAAAGAAATGAAAAGAAAAACAAACTAACTTCATTCCGACTGAATCTCTTCCTCATCATCATCATCATCATCATCATCGTCGTCATCGTCATCGTCATCATCATCGTCATTGTCCCCACGACCTTGTCCGCTTGTACCACCGGATTCCTCGGATGTCGACCAAGTAAAAGTTGGAGGAGCCGGACGTTTTCCGGGGTCTTGATGTTGGGTCGAGACGGATGTGCTACATGATATAGCATCCCATATAGCGCCGAAGAATGACTTTACCTTATTGAATCGTCTATCAATTTTCGAATCCATTCGTTTTAGTCTTGATTCAAGTAAAAATTGATTCCGAGCGATGGTTTCAAGAGATTCTCTTGTAGATGATTTAGATTTCAATAATCTAACATCTTCAGAACGACGACGAGATGGTGGAGCTTGTTGTTCTTGAGTATCGCGTTGTTGCCATTGTTCGAATGGCATAATATGAACATATGGAGGAGGAAGCTTCATCCGTTTGATAGTAGTGGAGTCAATACACTTTGGTGTAGAATATGCCGAATCCGGGGGTGTGACTCCACATGCAAGCAACATACGCATAATATACTCGTTATAGAAGAAATGTGGACGAGTAGAGTTATTTACCTTAAGAATTTCATCGAAAATCATGTGAACCCAATTTATTTCGATATCATCGTAGATAGCATAAAGAGCCTTGAAATTCTCTTTGTAAACGGCATCATAGTTTCCTAATCGAGGAAATAGAGAGTGCATTAGGACATGGTGTAACAACCTTGCAGTCGGTCGTAGCCCAATCGATTTGGTGCCGTTACTATCATCTTCTATAAATTTATGACTCGTACTATTCCGGGTGAAAACTTCACAAAATGTCGATGAAAACTCTTCACCCCTATTCGGTATTCCCAAAATAGAAGCAATTCTATCATAAGTGAGATAGATTCGTTTGCCACATACTACTGACCAAATAACTCCATTTGGATTTTCCGGAGTATATTCCTCTAAATTCATATTCGCATAAAATAGCTTAATCATCAAATGATTAATTTGTACGCTATTTACAGAAAAATCAATAAGAGGAGAGATACGAGATCTATTTGCTAATCTTTGAATACCGTATGCAGTGAAATCGTCGAATTTGATGAATGAGCCTGGACGGAATTTGTAATTTGTCATTTGATTCCATCTAGTTACTGCAACCGGAGATTCTAGCCATTTTCTAGCAGAGAGAGTAAGAGAAGAAGTTTCTGATGTTGCTCTTTTCTTTGATTTTTTCTGAGGAGGAGCCATTGAAGAGAATTTGAGAGTTTGTGAAGCTTGAGAATATGAACTAGGGTTTGGAAATGGGAAAATTTTCAGTAGAGAGTAGAAAGTAAAGAGGGTTGGTGGCAAAAATATATACGTGAAGTATAAAAAAAGAAATAACTGCCGACCGGTCGACCGCCTGCGTATTGCCGGTCGACCGTTTTCAACCAGAGAGCAAAACGGTCGACCGGTCATATTTCAGGCTGTCGACCGGTTTGGCTCTGTGTGCAAAAATGCAGAATTTGGCAAAAATTTTGAAAACGAGTCGAATGAATATATTATATATTATGTTATTATTGCAAAAATATACTGTATTACAAGAATTATATATGAAAGCAAAATAATATACATTATGGAATTCTAATGAGAAGGTGAGTTGTTATTAGAGTTCTTGTCGTTTTCAATGCGTTTAGCCCACGGACTCCACTTATATCGAGCTCCTTCATTCTCGTTATAGTTTTTATCCCAAGAGTTTGGAGTTGTTGAAGTCGATGGTCTTGACGGCATTGGTTCATGAACATCGTGTTTGTTTGAACCGCAGAAGAATGAAGCCATTCGTTCTAAAGCGGATAAACGAGTTGAAGTACGTTGTTGTTCATGGTATAGTAGGTTTTGACCATAATGTAGTTGTCGTTGAAGATCGATTTGATGCTTTTGGTAGTGATGAATTTCATCGATTTGCGCCTTCGTGCGCGGAGAGCAGAATAGTGCTTTCTTTGCACGCTTGGATGTTGGAGTATGGCCAGGTGTGCGAAAACAATGGTGAGGGCATTCCGGCCTTTGTTTCGGTGTAATCGGAGAATATTGTTCCTCCGACTCCGAGCTTGTGATAGAAATATGAGATTCCTCTGCGCATTTGTCGCAAATGTGTGCCATGGTAGCTTGTTTAAGGTGATTTATAATTTTCAGCAAGAAGGTGAATGAATGAAAGTGTATTTTTCAAACGTTTATATAGAAAAAAGTTTGCCAATGAACTTGAGGATAGGATTTGTTAGAGATAATTAGCCGTAAACAAAAACAATGATAGATAAAAAAAGTTATAAAAATAGGTATAGTTTGTTATAGGCTGAAATTTAAGAATTATTTGAAAAATATATAGCCTAAGTTTGAAGGTTACTTATTCTATTCTAGATCTTTCCGAGATACTAAGCCAAGCTCTCTTCGTAGTTTAATAAAACTAGATTCAAGTAATGGTTTAGTGAAAATATCGGCTATTTGATTGTCAGTGTGAACATATTCAAGATGTATATTACCTTTTTCAATATTATCTCTAAGGAAATGATGACGGATATCAATATGTTTGGTTCTAGAATGATTTACTGGATTTTTAGAGAGATTTATTGCACTCGTGTTATCACAGTATATAATAGAATTCGATAAATGTATATCGAAATCTTGAAGTGTTTGTTGCATATATAGTACTTGAGTACAAGCGAGAGCCGCTGATATATATTCAGCTTCACATGTTGATAGTGAAACACAATTCTGTTTCTTACTAAACCAAGAGACAAGTGATTTTCCAATAAAATGGCACGTACCACTTGTACTTTTTCTATCCGTCCGTGAGCCACCAAAATCAGCATCACTATATGATACTAATTCAAATGGACATTCTTTTGGATAGAAAAGACCAAAATCTTTGGTATTATTTAGATAACGAATTATACGTTTCACTGCTCGTAAATGTGATTCCTTTGGATCGGCTTGAAAACGAGCACATAAACAAACACTCATTAATATATCTGGACGACTAGCTGTAAGATAAAGAAGAGAACCAATCATGCTTCGATATAATTTCTGGTCAACATTCTTACCACTTTCATCTTTTTCAAGATGTGTAGTTGTACTCATAGGAGTTGGTTTACCAGATGTATTTTGTAATCCGAAGCGTTTGATAAGATTTTCACAGTATTTTTCTTGATTAATAAAAATACTGTTTGAAAGTTGTTTGATTTGAAGTCCAAGAAAATAAGATAGTTCTCCCATATGAGACATTTCGAATTCTTTGGTCATAATACTTGCAAATTCCTTGCAGAGTTTATCGTTTGTTGAACCAAAGATGATATCGTCTACATATATTTGAATAACCAGAATATCATTTCGAGAATGTTTAATAAACAAAGTTTGATCGACTTTGCCTATTTCAAATCCTGAATTAATAAGATAGCTACGTAAACGTTCATACCAAGCACGAGGTGCTTGTTTTAAACCATACAGAGCTTTCTTAAGTTTGAACACATGGTCAGGATATTTTTCATGTACGAATAAAGGTGGTTGTTCGACATAGACATTCTCTTTGATAAATCCATTGAGAAAAGCACTTTTGACATCCATCTGATAAAGTTTGAAATTATGATAACAAGCAAAAGATAATAGAATTCTAATAGCTTCTAGTCGAGCAACTGGTGCAAAAGTTTCTTCATAATCGATACCTTCTTCCTGATTGTATCCTTGTGCTACTAATCTTGCTTTATTTTTGGTGATATTTCCTTGTTCGTCAGCCTTATTTTTATAGACCCATTTAGTACCAATTACTGACTGATCAGTTGGTCTCGGAACAAGTTCCCAAACGTCATTGCGCTCAAACTGATTTAGTTCTTCCTGCATGGCAATGATCCAGTAATCATCTGTAGCAGCTTCTTTTGAATTCTTGGGTTCGATATTTGAGAGAAAAGCGACATGACCCATTTGATTGAGTTGACTCCTTGTTCTGACATGTGATGTTATTTCACCTATTATATTTTGGGCCGGATGGTCTCTTAATATTCTTGGTGGTGATTGTAATTCACATATTTGAGGAGTATTCTCAATAATTACTTCTGAGTCAGAATCAGTATTTGAGATGATTGGATTATTAATGACTATTGATTCGTCATCATCTGATATTGTGTGAGGATGCTGATAGATTTCATCAAAAGATACATGAAGTGATTCTTCAATAGTTTTGGTTCGTTTATTAAATATTTGATAGGCCTTACTTCGTTCCGAATAACCGACAAATATTCCTTCATCGGCTTTTGGATCGAATTTTCCAAGCTGGTCTTTCGTATTTAAAATAAAGCACTTAGAACCAAAAACTTTGAAGTATGAGATTTTGGGCTTTCTTTTGTTAAACAATTCATAAGGGGTATTCTTGGTAAGAGGTCTTATGGACACACGATTTAAAACATAACAGGCAGTTGCAACAGCTTCTGCCCAGAAGTGTTTTGGTAAGGTGGTTCCATTTAATAATGTTCTTGCACATTCTTGTAAAGTTCGGTTCTTTCGTTCTACTACTTCGTTCTGTTGTGGAGTTCTGGGAAACGAAAAATTATGATATATACCTTTCTTTGTACAAAAATGTTCAAATTCATTATTTTCAAACTCTCCGCCATGATCACTTCTTATATTTTTAACTTTAATCCCTTTTGATTTTTGAATTCTTTTGACGAAAGATTTGAAATGATCGAAAGTATCACTTTTATTTTTTAAGAAAATTGTCCATGTATAACGAGAGAAATCATCAACAATTACAAGCACATATTGACTGTGATTTATTGATTGAACTCTAGTAGGTCCAAATAAATCCATGTGCAGTAACTCAAGCGGTTGTAATGTTGATATGACTTTCTTGGATTTAAATGATGATTTGGTCAATTTTCCTAATTGACATGCATCACAAATGTTGTTAACTTTAAAACTCATTTTGGGTAGTCCTCTAACTAGATTGTTTTTGGCTAGCTTGTCAATAGTTCTGAAGTTTATATGACAGAAACGTTTGTGCCATAGCCATGGATCATTGTCATTAGCCATAAGACACATATCTGAATTATGATTAATATTCATATTTAGAATATATATATTTCTGTCTCTATAACCTTCAAAAACCAAATTATGGTCTTTATCTAAAATACTACACTTATTATTTGAAAAGGAAATTATAAAACCCTTGTCACATAACTGACTAATACTAAGTAAATTGTGTTTTAAATTTCTAACTAGCATGACATTAGTAATAAGAGGTAAGTTAGATGTACCACAATTGCTCACATCGCCTTTGCCGATGATATAACCTTTTGAATTGTCTCCAAAAGTGACTGAGCCACCATCTGAGTATTTAATATTTGTTAGTAAGCTCTTGTCTCCCGTCATATGCTTTGAGCAACCACTGTCCAATATCCACTTTCCTCTTTTCTTCAGTGGGACCTGCAAACATAGAATTAAGTTCATGGTACCCACTTTTTATAGGGTCCTAAGAGTTAGGTCTTAGGAGTCCAAACCCATTTGGGTCCGGTATCCCCTTTATATATATAATTGTTATTAAAATGTACATTATTCATGAATTGCTGAATGTATTTGTTCCTAATCAAGTTATTATTTGTTTTAGGAACCCATATTTTGATAGTTTTGACATTTCTCTTTTGAAATTTCACAACTGGTTTTGGTTTGAAATATAATAAACTAAGATTTTTCTTAGCTTCAGTTTTTTGTACTTTCTTCTTCCTTTTATTTCTAAGATGTTTTTTTGTTTCATGTTTGTTATATCCCAAACCTTGTTTATCTGAAATAGATTGTGAACTTTTAATGATTTTAGTCAAATTTTCTCGACCTTTGTTAAAGTTAGAAATATTTTGAGTAATGTTATCAAATTTTGTTTGTAAACTAGCTTTTTCTAGGTCTAGAATTTTGACTTTTGCTTTAAGTTCATGATTTTCAGTAGTGAGAGCGTTATTTTTCTCTTTTTGAGCTTCTATTTCTTGACTCAAAAGAGATATTTGAGAGTCAACATTAGATGATGATTCTTGAATATTTTCAAGTTCTTCTTCTAATATTTTCTTCTCATCTTTTAACAAATCTCGTTCAAACTCTGCTTTACTTAAATCTGCTTTGACTACTTTTAATTGAGGTTTTAAGTCTTTATATTTGACTATCAATTCAGCATTAATATCAAGTAATTCATCAAATGTAGGAATTTGTACCTCATCTTCTGTTGCCATAAAACAAACATTAGCTTGTTCATTCTCCGAATCACTTTCACTTTCTGATGAAGATGACTCTGAATCATCCCATGTTACTGAGAAGGCTCGTTTCTTTGATTTGTCCTTCTTATATTTGAATTTGTCATTTTCTGACTTTTTCTTTTGTTCTGGACAATCCTTCTGCATGTGTCCCTTTTTATGGCAGTTGAAACATTCTATAGCAGATGAAGATGGTTTATTTGATCCAGGTTTCCTTTTATTGTAGCGACTGGCTTTTCGATATTTTAGGAATTTTTTGAAACCTTTAGCAATGAACGCCAAATCTTCATCTTCAGAATCTGATTCATTTTCATCTTTCTCAACATGAAATGCTACATTTTTCTTTTCTTCTTTCTGTTCTTTTCTAGCCTGCAAATTTGCTTCATAGGACATTAAATTTCCTATCAATTCATCTGGCTTCATGACGGAAAGATCATTAGCTTCTTCAATTGCTAATACTTTTCCTTCCCATTCATTAGTCAGAGAATGTAGGACTGTTGAAACAACATCAAAATCGGAATACTTTTGTCCTAACCCAATAAGTGCATGGTGAATAGTTTGAAACCGTGAATACATGTCATTGATTGTTTCATTTGGTTTCATTTTGAAATTTTGAAATTGACTTTTCAGCATGGCTATTTTGGCTTGTTTAACCTTGTTAGTACCTTCATGAGTGATTTTTAGCGTTTGCCAAATTTGATATGCAGTAGTACAGATACTAACACGATTATATTCATTTTGGTCTAATGCACAGAACAACATATTTATTGCTCTTGCATTTACGGCTGCTGCCGTTTTCTCAGCCACAGTCCATTCTGAATAATCAGTTGTTGGATTCACTATTTCTCTTTGAGTAGCATTCCAAGCATCATAGCTACTTGATTGCATAAAGAATGACATACGTGTTGCCCAATAACTATAGTTAAGACCATTGAAAAATGGAGGTCTTTGTGTCGATTGCCCTTCTGTGTAAGTGGTGTTTTGAGTGCTAGTACTTGCGTTATTTGCCATATTACAAGAATATATCAAATAACTGTGTTACGGTTATATGATGACCGTGCTCTGATACCAAATGAAAGTGAGGTGTGTATACAATTATATGTGCTGATATAGTATACACGGATCGTATAATATGGATTACAATACAAATGCAGAAATAGATGATAATAGCATTGTAAATAAAAAAAATAGAAAAATCACACCAGAGATTTTTATACTGGTTCGGAGCACCGTCCTACGTCCAGTCCCAGACTACTATCTGGATTTTCACTAATTACAACCTCGCTTCACCCGGAGGAACAGGTTTACAATTACCCGAACAGCCGAACGGGATTTCACGCCTCTACAACACTGAGGGCTTCAACACTTGCCTCTTACAATACTGAGGACTTCAACACTTGCCTCTTACAATACTGAGGACTTCAACAAAAAACAATTACAATTGTTGTTGACAACTTGTGCTCTTGTAAACACGGATTTGTCACTTGTAGTACACTCTTCCTATAATCTTATCCTCAAATTGTGAATGATGTTTGTGAAGATTATGGAATTTATATTGCTTATTGAATCAAAATATATGAGATAGTGTCAATGATTCAATAAGGAATGAAAGTAGTTTAGAGCTTTTTGAATGCAAGTGAATTCAAAGAATAGATAGAGAGCATATATAATCTTAATAAAACTTCTTGTTTTAATCAATGATATTGATGTGTATTTATAGAGAGAAAATAGTTATAACCCTTGGTGAAAAGTTGCAGTCAAAAGTTATGATCATTGATGAAGAAGAAGAGACGCAACTATTGAAGAAAGATGTGTCTTTTGGAAAAAGTTGCTCTCTGTTTAAAAACGGTCGACAGGTCAAAAACTAACCGGTAGACAGGTTTTTAAAAATATAGTCGTTATGTGCATGTGTGCACGTTTATTGTGCACATTCAACAGGAACGGTCGACCGTTCATTTTTGGACCGGTCGACCGGTCTCTGTTAAGTTGCACAATAAAGTGCACAACCTATATAAATGTGTGTATATATATATATATATTATATTTTGTGCATGATTATTTGAGGATAGATTTTGACAATTTTATTACTATTATAACATCAAATAATCAACCTATAATCTAGAGTACCATATGTACGTCTTGATTTGTCGATCGCTTTAATATTGTTGTCAGCAATCAAAATCTTCATAGAAGCTGTGACTCAACAGTAGCGCCCTTTAGGATATGTGCATTTCCTTCTGGAAAAGGGTGGTATCATGGTATGGAGCCCAGATACTTACTCATGTTGAAAACACTTTATGATTGTGTGAATTGATTACGAGCGCTCGGTGATAAAGGTCCCAAAGGACCGGGGGATGGCATATTCGGTCAGTTGTTACTCAGTTAGGGGTAACCCGGCCTTGTGTTGGTAGAGATCCGGTTTGGTTCTCGGGGATGTCCATCCAGAGGCATTCTCATGTGGCAATGGGAAGTTCCTTGGCCTGACCATTTGTTGGAAATCCAATTCTCAATACGAAACTTGTACGGTATTGGTTGTAGAACCTGCTATTCACTTATGGTGGTCACCGCTATTTGGATAGTAGCTATAGTAGGCATACGATAATGGTCGTATGTTGGCTAAGATTTATATCTTTATTTTCGAAATAAATTTTTACTACACTATGCACTAGTAATAATATCAAATGTTTCTTTTAATGCGTATCAAGCATCTTTGACTATCATAAGGAGAAATCTCCTCCGATTCTGCATTTGCATGTGTGTGTGTGCGGGAGGCCTTATGGTAGTCTCATTTTTAAAAGCATTGCAAATTGAATTTAAAAATATTCCTCTATTTGATTTTAAAGTAAATAAACTGTTTTGAGTTCTCACACCAGTCACATGACTGATTCGGAGTTTATTGTTTTCCTTCCTAAACTCTGGGTGCCCACCAATTTCCACACGGGCAGTCAAGAGACAGGTTTATCAGGATATTCTGGATATTCTGGAGTTGCTGGAGGCAAGATGGATGGCATGACGTATTACTAGTATATAGTATTTCTTTTTCCGCTGCATTGTTTGTTGTTGTATGATGTCGTACACTCTGATGATATGATGTAATGAAATGTAATGTAATAACTGATATAGTTCTTTGTTTAAAGATTATTCATTTATTATTATAAGTTGTTCCGCTGCGAATTGTGAGATTCTGATGTTGTTCCGTTCTATTTTCTGTTTTCTTTCTCTATTTCCTATCTCCTATTATCTTCTCTCCTTCTATTTCTTTTCTTAAATTCTTTTTAAAACCCTAACTATTCGGTTTTTCGGCAACGAAAAATCCAGTACGTTACAAATGTGGTATCAGAGCTGTTGGTTAAGCGACAACCATGGTTCTGTTGGGTATTACTCATTAGAGATAGAGTCAGCAGTACTCTAGAATGAGTTTGAGTGTAATAATAGATATGAGAGCGTATTTGTTAGTGAATATAAAATTGTTTTTGAATCGGGTAAATAAGATAATTTTGCCCAAAACTATTTTGTATAGAAAAGAAATGATTTTCTATGAATTATTATAGTATATGGTTGCATGATTGTTAGAAGTGATAATATAGAATTATTATCATTAGTAATGGAATTAAATAAAATGAATTGAATTCAAGTAAACTAACTTGATAAATTATTTATTCATGGACTAATGAATGGGAATTTGAATTGGTTAAATTAAAATTTAGTCGTGAGCTAAATTTGAAGATAAGTTTGAATTTGTATATAAGTTCAAGTAAGTAAAAGAAATAAATTGAAATTCTCTTTGTTAGTAATCAAGTAAATTCGAGATGAATTGAATTTGGAAATTGAAATTTGAAATGAATTAGGGAATGAAACTAATTTAAAGTAGTAGTATGAATTAGTAAATGAAAGTTAATCGATAGAATTCAATATTTAGAATTGAGAATTGAATTCGAATGAAATTTAAATTGTGAATTAATTCAAATAGAATTGAAATTGTGAATCGAAATTGAAATGTGAAATTGAATGAGAATGAATATGTAACTTCAATAGTGAAATTAAAATATATAAGAAGCATATATTGGAAATTTTGCAATAGAATTGGCAAAATGGTTTGAATGTTGGATTAGATATTATGATAGCAGGATATACAGGTGTATAATGGGATTGAGATTTTGATTTCAAAGATAAAATTGAATTGCTCGACCAAAAGGTACGTATTTCAATTTCAGTATGAGATTTGATGACTTTCTTCTCCAGCCACTTGGCTTTTCTCTTTTCTTTTTGATTCTGAGGGGCCGTGGTGCCATTTTGTAGTCGTACCGAGCTAGCCGTGCAAAGGAAACGCTTGCGAAATTTTTCGAAAATTTAGGGTGTTAGAAAAAATTTGACAAAATTTTGAAAATTTGAAATTTGAATTTGAATTTAAACTTGAATTGTTTAGGAAAACAATGTGGGTTGAAACTTATAATTGAAGTTGGAAAGCTAGTTGAAATGATAAAGAATCTCTAGTAAAAAGATTTAGGCTAGAAAGTTGATAAAACTATTTGAATTGTGAAAAATAGTAAACGGGATAAGGGTATTCTTTTTAACTTGTAATTTCGGGACGAAATTCTTTTAAGGGGGAAAGATTGTAAAGACCCAGAATTTTGAACAATTTAAATTGAAAATATTTAATTAATTTTAAATATTTGAATGATGGTTTGGATTGAATTTTCAATATAACTTTTAATATAGCGATTAAATTATAGAATTTAATCTATTGAAAGTTGAATAATAATTTGAATCTTCAATTTTAAGCCAACTAAAAATATTTCAAAGGCTTGTAAATTTCATATTGATAATACTGAAGGTAATAGGAGCTTCAGAATTGAATTTGAAAGTGAATTGTTCAGTTTTGAAATATAATCGTTCGAATCGATATTCAAAAATAGTCGTCCGAGGCACAGTCTCGGAATTCGACGAAACCAGTTCCATTGGGTCCGGAATATTGAATTATTCTAGGATTTCAAATTTCGTATTTTTCGGAGTTGTTATGTGAGCACACGGTGAGTAAACGCATTAAAATTTAAGCCGAATTTAATTTAAAATTTAAATTTAAAACTTAGTCAAACAAATACACGTTCTTCCTTAAAACACTCTCCGTTGTTTCAGCCTACAACCACGCCTATAATCACGAACGAAGATCGTGATAAACATGCCTCTGTTAATTTTAAATATCATCTCCCTCTTTCAAATTCACTTCAAACAGAATAAAAAAAAAACTAACTAAATAATGGCCGCGTGAATTCTTCCCCTAATCTTCATTTCGAACGCAGTATGAAACAAAAAAAAAAAAAAAATGGGGGATCGCGGCACGACAATTGTCGACCTAGGGGAACTCGCGCTCGCAAGGGGTGGTAGTGGCGACAATCGTGGTTGCTCGAACTCGAGCATCGCAATTCGAGATGGAGCCGTGGGCTTGAGGTGGGTCGTGATTATCTGTAGGCAATTGGGTTTCTTCTAGGCGACGCGTTTGGGTAAGGTGTTGGTGGCGCGCGCGTAGGGGTGCGCGGGCGGCGGCAGTATAGGCGATGGTGGGTGGCAGTGGGTCGCGACTTTGAGGGAGGCGCAGGCGGCAGGGACGCACTCGAGTTGATGGCGGCGCTCGGCAGGGCAGTTAGGGCATGGGTTCGGCGATAGCTGAAATAAGGTAGTTTTTTTTTATTATTTATTTTTAAAATATATAGTTAAGTTTGGAAAAAAATAAATAAATACATCTAGTTACTAAATACAATCTGTAAAAGGAATTTAGTTTTTAAATTTAAATTTTTGGTTAAACAATTTATTAAAAGAAATTGATTTAAAGATATTAATTTAAAGTAAAAATAAATTTTTAGTTTGATAAATTTATTTAAAGAATAAAAATTGGTTTAAAGCTAATTTACAACTAAAATTAAGAAATAAAATTTAATTGCTTGGTTTTATATTCGAGTATTAATAAATTGAAGAATTAGTTGTTAAAAGAAAAATATTAGTTCAAATTAGTATATTAAGAATAAAATTTTAGTTTAAAATATAATTTTTAGTTAATCAAAATTATTAAAATAAAAGGAGGAATTTAATCATTAGTTCGATAAATTTAATTTTAGTTAAAAAGAAATTCAGTTTTTATTGAACCTTTGTTAATTCAATCATTAAAAGAAATTTAATATTTTGTTAAGAATATTTATCAAATGGAAATTCAATTTATTAAGTGAAAGATTTATTTAAAGGAGAATTGGTTTAAAATTTAATTTTTAGTTTGAATTGAACTTTTGTTAAATTAAATATAGCAAATGGAAATTAATTATGCGATTTGTCCAAATGTTATATAAAATAAAGATTTGGATTTATAAAGAATAGTTTTGAATTTAGTTTTTGTTAAATCAAAGTATTAAAAAGAAATTGTTTGAAAGCCAAAAACAATTTATTAAAAAGGGATTTAGTTTTAAAATTGTAACCTTTAGTTAAACAAATTTAATTAAAGAAAATCAGTTTGAATTCAGATTTTTAGTTTGAAACCAGAAAATTTGTATAAATTTAATATTGGTCAATTAAAATTATTAATTGATAAGAAAGAGAAATTTAATAATTAGTTGAATAAAATTATTAAAGGAATTGGTTTAGAACAAAACCATTGAATAATTAAAACAATCAAAAATGAAAATTTATTATTCGATCGTTTCGAATATTAATAAATTGTGTATAATATTTATACAAGGTATAAATCAAGAAAATCGAGTCAAGATGGAAATGGATTGCTAATAAAAGCAAAGGTGAGAACTTCTCACTCAAAAGGAATTGTGTTGTTTATTTAAATTTTAAATAGTTAGATTTAAAATTTGCTTAACTGTGTTGATTGAATGCTTGAATAATGATTGTTATATATATTGGATGTGAATAGACCCTATACGCCGTTAGTAAGCGGAGGTTATTTATTACACACATATACCGCGATATTCCACCTCGAAGTGGAATTGGTATTATATTATATATAGCAATATATATATATTGGCATATGTATATATTGCAGTTGATTGATTTCCCGCATTTTCTTTTAGCGGATGAGACCCTATTGCGCCGTTAGTAAGCGGATAATAGTTATAAAATCCCATATACCGCGATATTCCGTCTTGAAACGGAATTGGTATTGTGCTAATGTCTGTGGATGCAGGGAGACAGGTTGGAGGGATCCAAATGGATTCCTCACAAATATTTATTTGATTTCATATATTGTGATATTTGATTGTTTATCATGGATGATATATGATGTTTGAAAGTCGTGATTGACTATTTGATGTGTTACATCATCGGATCCAATTTATGAAGTTTAAAAACAACGATTTTGATTTCTAAAGTGATTTTAAAAATATACGTTTTATAAATATTTTTGGAATTGATTCATCTTAAATAAATAAACGTTATAATTTTAATTATGATTTTTGAGAAATATAGTTAAAATTTGATTTTTGAAAATATGAGATTAACGATTTTTTAAAATAGCTGAATTGGGATTTTTGAATAAATTATAAAAAGGTTTAAAAATAGGATTTATGAAATTGGATTATTTCTAAATCAAAAGATGAAATTATAAAAGAGTAAAAGACGTTTAAAAATAGTAATATAAATTGATTTATATTAAAGGATTTACAAACGGATATTTGTAAATTAAAAATATGGGAATTATGAAACGAACTCTTATAAGTGTTAGAATAAATTGTAAATGAATTTCATAAATAGAAATGGAATTATAGAATTATAACGATGAAGTTATAAATAGAATTTTATAAACAGTAGGTTTATAAAATTTGTAAAGGAAAAAAAAATAAAATTCATAAAGTTATTAAAGGAATGGATTTGGATAAATAAATGAATCTTATAAGTTATAAGATTTATAAAATTTATGAAGTTTAAAGGAATGATTTTTATAAACAAATAAATTATAAGTATTTGACTTATAATATGAATTTTTAATATATCATTGTGATATGAATTGAGATAAGTTAATAAAGGAAATTTATAAAAGGAAGTTGTTATAAAATAAATAGAAATAGAATTTATAAACATTGTTTTATAAATCCGCAACGACTTATTTTGATAAGTGAATTGTTGTAAATTATTTATGGAGTTATATTCATGTTTTAGACATTGAATAATTCTTTAAAATAAAATGAATAGAAGTGATGAAATTTATTAACAAGGTATATTCACGTTTTTGAATAGTGAATAATAAGTTAAAGAAATTATTTTGGAAGTGATGTTTGAAATAGAATTAAAACAATCTAAAGATGTTTTAAAAAGGTGTTGAGATTTGAAACCATAGATTTCAACATTTATTGTTGAAATAGATGTTTTCGAAAAATGAAAGGAAATAGTAGATTATAAAACTGTTGTTATAATAGATGATTTCCGAAAGGAAATGTTTTGTATAGTATTGGGATTTATATATCTATTTTTATTTCGAATCCCTATACTAGTGATTTTGGGTTGTCGTAACGATGTTTTACGCAACATTCGTTTTGGGCCCAAATAAATATGGTTAAGTGAATGATTTCCTTAACGAATGAAACATATACTTAATTTCGATCAGAGTATATGGAATATTTTCCAAGTGTAGAAAAAAAAAGATTGTGAATTACTTATTTAATAAGTATGGAAATGTTTTCCAATATAAAGTGAATATGTTGAGAATTTTATCCTTTTGAAGATAAATTGAAAATGAACAATAGCAATCGTATATTCATAAATATTTTGGAAATATAAATTCAATATGGAATTTATAAATGGATTTGGAAAATGGGTTTAAAAATAAATATCGATTTATTTTTGAAGTATGGAAAGTTTATATCTTCTAAAGATATTTTTGGGAAATAAATAATTTGGGAAATTATTTGGAATCTGGTGATGTGTGCATATCCATTGATAGTTCAATAACCGACTATCGATATTTACCTTGAATGGTATATGTTGTGATTTGTTTGAAATTGAATGCCACACTTATTTTTTTTAAAATAAGCGCTCACTATTCGGGTTAACCGGGAAAGGACCATGGGGTCGTATAACCCATTCCGAATATGTGATACGTCGTTATGAATTGCATTCGAAGACCGGTGTTGAAGACCGGATATTTTCGAAAACGAAAGGGTTTCTTGTCGAATGTCTTTGCATCGACTGGTCCCCGGTATAGAGACTCCATATGTGATGGGAAGTCCGAACGTGATTAGTGAATATCCGGATTGCAAGGACTTCTTTGTAAGTGCCTTCGGTTCTGTTCGAGCCCGGAACAGACTTGTATGGATTGTGTGTCTGACATTACAATTTGAGATATAAAGCCGATTTCTTTCAAATATATTTCTGTGGTGGCGGAGAATTTATTCTCTTAGCTTAACACCCTTCTCTGAGACATACGAGCTCAGAGGTTATATAGTTGAAGTTATCAGCAATATATTCCCAATTTGGTAATGTGACATGCTGAGTGTTGCTGTAAATGATCATTGTGTTGATTATTTGTGATAGGATCATTTGTTTGATCGTCTATCTTGGTGATCATTTGTTGACCCAAAGCACGGCTTTTTGTACAAAGTGTGTTTTTGTGGACGTGAATTCGTCGAGCCTCACACCCCGGAAATGGTCAAAACAGGAAAGATGCAGCAAGGTTATGAGGGGTAGCGCCCTTTAGGATATGTGCATTTCCTTCTGGAAAAGGGTGGTATCATGGTATGGAGCCTAGATACTTACTCATGTTGAAAACACTTTATGATTGTGTGAATTGATTACGAGCGCTCGGTGATAAAGGTCCCAAAGGACCGGGGGATGGCATATTCGGTCAGTTGTTACTCAGTTAGGGGTAACCCGGCCTTGTGTTGGTAGAGATCCGGTTTGGTTCTCGGGGATGTCCATCCAGAGGCATTCTCATGTGGCAATGGGAAGTTCCTTGGCCTGACCATTTGTTGGAAATCCAATTCTCAATACGAAACTTGTACGGTATTGGTTGTAGAACCTGCTATTCACTTATGGTGGTCACCGCTATTTGGATAGTAGCTATAGTAGGCATACGATAATGGTCCTATGTTGGCTAAGATTTATATCTTTATTTTCGAAATAAATTTTTACTACACTATGCACTAGTAATAATATCAAATGTTTCTTTTAATGCGTATCAAGCATCTTTGACTATCATAAGGAGAAATCTCCTCCGATTCTGCATTTGCATGTGTGTGTGTGCGGGAGGCCTTATGGTAGTCTCATTTTTAAAAGCATTGCAAATTGAATTTAAAAATATTCCTCTATTTGATTTTAAAGTAAATAAACTGTTTTGAGTTCTCACACCAGTCACATGACTGATTCGGAGTTTATTGTTTTCCTTCCTAAACTCTGGGTGCCCACCAATTTCCACACGGGCAGTCAAGAGACAGGTTTATCAGGATATTCTGGATATTCTGGAGTTGCTGGAGGCAAGATGGATGGCATGGCGTATTACTAGTATATAGTATTTCTTTTTCCGCTGCATTGTTTGTTGTTGTATGATGTCGTACACTCTGATGATATGATGTAATGAAATGTAATGTAATAACTGATATAGTTCTTTGTTTAAAGATTATTCATTTATTATTATAAGTTGTTCCGCTGCGAATTGTGAGATTCTGATGTTGTTCCGTTCTATTTTCTGTTTTCTTTCTCTATTTCCTATCTCCTATTATCTTCTCTCCTTCTATTTCTTTTCTTAAATTCTTTTTAAAACCCTAACTATTCGGTTTTTTGGCAACGAAAAATCCAGTACGTTACAAATGTGGTATCAGAGCTGTTGGTTAAGCGACAACCATGGTTCTGTTGGGTATTACTCATTAGAGATAGAGTCAGCAGTACTCTAGAATGAGTTTGAGTGTAATAATAGATATGAGAGCGTATTTGTTAGTGAATATAAAATTGTTTTTGAATCGGGTAAATAAGATAATTTTGCCCAAAACTATTTTGTATAGAAAAGAAATGATTTTCTATGAATTATTATAGTATATGGTTGCATGATTGTTAGAAGTGATAATATAGAATTATTATCACTAGTAATGGAATTAAATAAAATGAATTGAATTCAAGTAAACTAACTTGATAGATTATTTATTCATGGACTAATGAATGGGAATTTGAATTGGTTAAATTAAAATTTAGTCGTGAGCTAAATTTGAAGATAAGTTTGAATTTGTATATAAGTTCAAGTAAGTAAAAGAAATAAATTGAAATTCTCTTTGTTAGTAATCAAGTAAATTCGAGATGAATTGAATTTGGAAATTGAAATTTGAAATGAATTAGGGAATGAAACTAATTTAAAGTAGTAATATGAATTAGTAAATGAAAGTTAATCGATAGAATTCAATATTTAGAATTGAGAATTGAATTCGAATGAAATTTAAATTGTGAATTAATTCAAATAGAATTGAAATTGTGAATCGAAATTGAAATGTGAAATTGAATGAGAATGAATATGTAACTTCAATAGTGAAGTTAAAATATATAAGAAGCATATATTGGAAATTTTGCAATAGAATTGGCAAAATGGTTTGAATGTTGGATTAGATATTATGATAGCAGGATATACAGGTGTATAATGGGATTGAGATTTTGATTTCAAAGATAAAATTGAATTGCTCGACCAAAAGGTACGTATTTCAATTTCAGTATGAGATTTGATGACTTTCTTCTCCAGCCACTTGGCTTTTCTCTTTTCTTTTTGATTCTGAGGGGCCGTGGTGCCATTTTGTAGTCGTACCGAGCTAGCCGTGCAAAGGAAACGCTTGCGAAATTTTTCGAAAATTTAGGGTGTTAGAAAAAATTTGACAAAATTTTGAAAATTTGAAATTTGAATTTGAATTTAAACTTGAATTGTTTAGGAAAACAATGTGGGTTGAAACTTATAATTGAAGTTGGAAAGCTAGTTGAAATGATAAAGAATCTCTAGTAAAAAGATTTAGGCTAGAAAGTTGATAAAACTATTTGAATTGTGAAAAATAGTAAACGGGATAAGGGTATTCTTCTTAACTTGTAATTTCGGGACGAAATTCTTTTAAGTGGGAAAGATTGTAACGACCCAGAATTTTGAACAATTTAAATTGAAAATATTTAATTAATTTTAAATATTTGAATGATGGTTTGGATTGAATTTTCAATATAACTTTGAATATAGCGATTAAATTATAGAATTTAATCTATTGAAAGTTGAATAATAATTTGAATCTTCAATTTTAAGCCAATTAAAAATATTTCAAAGGCTTGTAAATTTCATATTGATAATACTGAAGGTAATAGGAGCTTCAGAATTGAATTTGAAAGTGAATTGTTCAGTTTTGAAATTTAATCGTTCGAATCGATATTCAAAAATAGTCGTCCGAGGCACAGTCTCGGAATTCGACGAAACCAGTTCCATTGGGTCCGGAATATTGAATTATTCTAGGATTTCAAATTTCGTATTTTTCGGAGTTGTTATGTGAGCACACGGTGAGTAAACGCATTAAAATTTAAGCCGAATTTAATTTAAAATTTAAATTTAAAACTTAGTCAAACAAATACACGTTCTTCCTTAAAACACTCTCCGTTGTTTCAGCCTACAACCACGCCTATATTCACGAACGAAGATCGTGATAAACATGCCTCTGTTAATTTTAAATATCATCTCCCTCTTTCAAATTCACTTCAAACAGAATAAAAAAAAACTAACTAAATAATGGCCGCGTGAATTCTTCCCCCAATCTTCATTTCGAACGCAGTATGAAACAAAAAAAAAAAAAAAATGGGGGATCGCGGCACGACAATTGTCGACCTAGGGGAACTCGCGCTCGCAAGGGGTGGTAGTGGCGACAATCGTGGTTGCTCGAACTCGAGCTTCGCAATTCGAGATGGAGCCGTGGGCTTGAGGTGGGTCGTGATTGTCTGTAGGCAATTGGGTTTCTTCTAGGCGACGCGTTTGGGTAAGGTGTTCGTGGCGCGCGCGTAGGGGTGCGCGGGCGGCGGCAGTATAGGCGATGGTGGGTGGCAGTGGGTCGCGACTTTGAGGGAGGCGCAGGCGGCAGGGACGCACTCGAGTTGATGGCGGCGCTCGGCAGGGCAGTTAGGGCATGGGTTCGGCGATAGCTGAAATAAGGTAGTTTTTTTTTTATTATTTATTTTTAAAATATATAGTTAAGTTTGGAAAAAAATAAATAAATACATCTAGTTACTAAATACAATCTGTAAAAGGAATTTAGTTTTTAAATTTAAATTTTTGGTTAAACAATATATTAAAAGAAATTGATTTAAAGATATTAATTTAAAGTAAAAATAAATTTTTAGTTTGATAAATTTATTTAAAGAATAAAAATTGGTTTAAAGCTAATTTACAACTAAAATTAAGAAATAAAATTTAATTGCTTGGTTTTATATTCGAGTATTAGTAAATTGAAGAATTAGTTGTTAAAAGAAAAATATTAGTTCAAATTAGTATATTAAGAATAAAATTTTAGTTTAAAATATAATTTTTAGTTAATCAAAATTATTAAAATAAAAGGAGGAATTTAATCATTAGTTGGATAAATTTAATTTTATTTAAAAAGAAATTCAGTTTTTATTGAACCTTTGTTAATTCAATCATTAAAAGAAATTTAATATTTTGTTAAGAATATTTATCAAATGGAAATTCAATTTATTAAGTGAAAGATTTATTTAAAGGAGAATTGGTTTAAAATTTAATTTTTAGTTTGAATTGAACTTTTGTTAAATTAAATATAGCAAATGGAAATTAATTATGCGATTTGTCCAAATGTTATATAAAATAAAGATTTGGATTTATAAAGAATAGTTTTGAATTTAGTTTTTGTTAAATCAAAGTATTAAAAAGAAATTGTTTGAAAGCCAAAAACAATTTATTAAAAAGGGATTTAGTTTTAAAATTGTAACCTTTAGTTAAACAAATTTAATTAAAGAAAATCAGTTTGAATTCAGATTTTTAGTTTGAAACCAGAAAATTTGTATAAATTTAATATTGGTCAATTAAAATTATTAATTGATAAGAAAGAGAAATTTAATAATTAGTTGAATAAAATTATTAAAGGAATTGGTTTAGAACAAAACCATTGAATAATTAAAACAATCAAAAATGAAAATTTATTATTCGATCGTTTCGAATATTAATAAATTGTGTATAATATTTATACAAGGTATAAATCAAGAAAATCGAGTCAAGATGGAAATGGATTGCTAATAAAAGCAAAGGTGAGAACTTCTCACTCAAAAGGAATTGTGTTGTTTATTTAAATTTTAAATAGTTAGATTTAAAATTTGCTTAACTGTGTTGATTGAATGCTTGAATGATGATTGTTATATATATTGGATGTGAATAGACCCTATACGCCGTTAGTAAGCGGAGGTTATTTATTACACACATATACCGCGATATTCCACCTCGAAGTGGAATTGGTATTATATTATATATAGCAATATATATATATATATATATATATATATATTGGCATATGTATATATTGCAGTTGATTGATTTCCCGCATTTTCTTTTAGCGGATGAGACCCTATTGCGCCGTTAGTAAGCGGATAATAGTTATAAAATCCCATATACCGCGATATTCCGTCTTGAAACGGAATTGGTATTGTGCTAATGTCTGTGGATGCAGGGAGACAGGTTGGAGGGATCCAACTGGATTCCTCACAAATATTTATTTGATTTCATATATTGTGATATTTGATTGTTTATCATGGATGATATATGATGTTTGAAAGTCGTAATTGACTATTTGATGTGTTACATCATCGGATCCAATTTATGAAGTTTAAAAACAACGATTTTGATTTCTAAAGTGATTTTAAAAATATACGTTTTATAAATATTTTTGGAATTGATTCATCTTAAATAAATAAACGTTATAATTTTAATTATGATTTTTGAGAAATATAGTTAAAATTTGATTTTTGAAAATATGAGATTAACGATTTTTTAAAATAGCTGAATTGGGATTTTTGAATAAATTATAAAAAGGTTTAAAAATAGGATTTATGAAATTGGATTATTTCTAAATCAAAAGATGAAATTATAAAAGAGTAAAAGACGTTTAAAAATAGTAATATAAATTGATTTATATTAAAGGATTTACAAACGGATATTTGTAAATTAAAAATATGGGAATTATGAAACGAACTCTTATAAGTGTTAGAATAAATTGTAAATGAATTTCATAAATAGAAATGGAATTATAGAATTATAACGATGAAGTTATAAATAGAATTTTATAAACAGTAGGTTTATAAAATTTGTAAAGGAAAAAAAATAAAATTCATAAAGTTATTAAAGGAATGGATTTGGATAAATAAATGAATCTTATAAGTTATAAGATTTATAAAATTTATGAAGTTTAAAGGAATGATTTTTATAAACAAATAAATTATAAGTATTTGACTTATAATATGAATTTTTAATATATCATTGTGATATGAATTGAGATAAGTTAATAAAGGAAATTTATAAAAGGAAGTTGTTATAAAATAAATAGAAATAGAATTTATAAACATTGTTTTATAAATCCGCAACGACTTATTTTGATAAGTGAATTGTTGTAAATTATTTATGGAGTTATATTCATGTTTTAGACAGTGAATAATTCTTTAAAATAAAATGAATAGAAGTGATGAAATTTATTAACAAGGTATATTCACGTTTTTGAATAGTGAATAATAAGTTAAAGAAATTATTTTGGAAGTGATGTTTGAAATAGAATTAAAACAATCTAAAGATGTTTTAAAAAGGTGTTGAGATTTGAAACCATAGATTTCAACATTTATTGTTGAAATAGATGTTTTCGAAAAATGAAAGGAAATAGTAGATTATAACACTGTTGTTATAATAGATGATTTCCGAAAGGAAATGTTTTGTATAGTATTGGGATTTATATATCTATTTTTATTTCGAATCCCTATACTAGTGATTTTGGGTTGTCGTAACGATGTTTTACGCAACATTCGTTTTGGGCCCAAATAAATATGGTTAAGTGAATGATTTCCTTAACGAATGAAACATATACTTAATTTCGATCAGAGTATATGGAATATTTTCCAAGTGTAGAAAAAAAAAAGATTGTGAATTACTTATTTAATAAGTATGGAAATGTTTTCCAATATAAAGTGAATATGTTGAGAATTTTATCCTTTTGAAGATAAATTGAAAATGAACAATAGCAATCGTATATTCATAAATATTTTGGAAATATAAATTCAATATGGAATTTATAAATGGATTTGGAAAATGGGTTTAAAAATAAATATCGATTTATTTTTGAAGTATGGAAAGTTTATATCTTCTAAAGATATTTTTGGGAAATAAATAATTTGGAAAATTATTTGGAATCTGGTGATGTGTGCATATCCATTGATAGTTCAATAACCGACTCTCGATATTTACCTTGAATGGTATATGTTGTGATTTGTTTGAAATTGAATGCCACACTTATTTTTTTTAAAATAAGCGCTCACTATTCGGGTTAACCGGGAAAGGACCATGGGGTCGTATAACCCATTCCGAATATGTGATACGTCGTTATGAATTGCATTCGAAGACCGGTGTTGAAGACCGGATATTTTCGAAAACGAAAGGGTTTCTTGTCGAATGTCTTTGCATCGACTGGTCCCCGGTATAGAGACTCCATATGTGATGGGAAGTCCGAACGTGATTAGTGAATATCCGGATTGCAAGGACTTCTTTGTAAGTGCCTTCGGTTCTGTTCGAGCCCGGAACAGACTTGTATGGATTGTGTGTCTGACATTACAATTTGAGATATAAAGCCGATTTCTTTCAAATATATTTCTGTGGTGGCGGACAATTTATTCTCTTAGCTTAACACCCTTCTCTGAGACATACGAGCTCAGAGGTTATATAGTTGAAGTTATCAGCAATATATTCCCAATTTGGTAATGTGACATGCTGAGTGTTGTTGTAAATGATCATTGTGTTGATTATTTGTGACAGGATCATTTGTTTGATCGTCTATCTTGGTGATCATTTCTATGATCATTTGTTGACCCAAAGCACGGCTTTTTGTACAAAGTGTGTTTTTGTGGACGTGAATTCGTCGAGCCTCACACCCCGGAAATGGTCAAAACAGGAAAGATGCAGCAAGGTTATGAGGGGTAGCGCCCTTTAGGATATGTGCATTTCCTTCTGGAAAAGGGTGGTATCATGGTATGGAGCCCAGATACTTACTCATGTTGAAAACACTTTATGATTGTGTGAATTGATTACGAGCGCTCGGTGATAAAGGTCCCAAAGGACCGGGGGATGGCATATTCGGTCAGTTGTTACTCAGTTAGGGGTAACCCGACCTTGTGTTGGTAGAGATCCGTTTTGGTTCTCGGGGATGTCCATCCAGAGGCATTCTCATGTGGCAATGGGAAGTTCCTTGGCCTGACCATTTGTTGGAAATCCAATTCTCAATACGAAACTTGTACGGTATTGGTTGTAGAACCTGCTATTCACTTATGGTGGTCACCGCTGTTTGGATAGTAGCTATAGTAGGCATACGATAATGGTCGTATGTTGGCTAAGATTTATATCTTTATTTTCGAAATAAATTTTTACTACACTATGCACTAGTAATAATATCAAATGTTTCTTTTAATGCGTATCAAGCATCTTTGACTATCATAAGGAGAAATCTCCTCCGATTCTGCATTTGCATGTGTGTGTGTGCGGGAGGCCTTATGGTAGTCTCGTTTTTAAAAGCATTGCGAATTGAATTTAAAAATATTCCTCTATTTGATTTTAAAGTAAATAAACTGTTTTGAGTTCTCACACCAGTCACATGACTGATTCGGAGTTTATTGTTTTCCTTCCTAAACTCTGGGTGCCCACCAATTTCCATACGGGCAGTCAAGAGACAGGTTTATCAGGATATTCTGGATATTCTGGAGTTGCTGGAGGCAAGATGGATGGCATGGCGTATTACTAGTATATAGTATTTCTTTTTCCGCTGCATTGTTTGTTGTTGTATGATGTCGTACACTCTGATGATATGATGTAATGAAATGTAATGTAATAACTGATATAGTTCTTTGTTTAAAGATTATTCATTTATTATTATAAGTTGTTCCGCTGCGAATTGTGAGATTCTGATGTTGTTCCGTTCTATTTTCTGTTTTCTTTCTCTATTTCCTATCTCCTATTATCTTCTCTCCTTCTATTTCTTTTCTTAAATTCTTTTTAAAACCCTAACTATTCGGTTTTTCGGCAACGAAAAATCCAGTACGTTACACTAGCTGACTTCTACTGATCTCCTTTCACTTGCTGACAGAAAGCACAACTGTTAACGGAAGCAGCTACATCCCTCTTCATGCTCGGTCACCAGAAAATTCTTTTCATATCTTATACCTCTTAGAAATTCCTAGATGAATATTCAATCTAGAGAGTTGACATTCAGCAAAGACTTCTTGCCTCAATCCATCTATATCAGGCACACACAAACGACCATTAATTCTTGAAACACCTTGATCGTCCACCTTGAAATCAGAATACCGACCATTCTTAGTTCCAAGAATGACACCTAAAGAACTTCGCCTTCAAAACATGCCTCCTCAGTGGCACAAGAACACTGCGAGCTACACTGCTGACCCAGATGCCCAAAGACTTCGTATCCAAGCTCTTCAAGAAACTCAGATCTCGAACCAAACAAAAACATCCTTCTGAGCTTTAGCCCCAACACCGAAGCAGATATACTTCCTTAACTTATTCCAAAGAAATATCTTCAGAGACTTCCGTAGTCCCTTTGTCTCATCACACAGCTACTACATCCTGAGATATCAAGATATCATGACTAGCTTCTGTCCAACCAACAGATCCAAACTCTAGCTCATCCAAACTTACGCTTCAAAGATGAACTCCGAACCTTAACAGATTTCCTTCAGAGATCGATGAAATCCTTACACCACCCAAAGTTCACTCGAGACTGTAATAGGTCTACAGTCTCGACAGATACACTTCCAACCTCAAACATTCAAAATCCAACCATTGGTAGTCGTGTTACACACACCACTACCTATCTACCTTTATAACTTATATTGGAAAACCAGAACAGGTAACCCCACAAATAGGTAGACATAAATATATATGTGTATATCAAATTACAAATACGCTCTCTCAAGAAAGAAATCACTCAAGAGCTTAGGTATTCGCTCAACCTAGCGCTCTGATACCAACTGTGACGACCCGCCCTTCTACTCCCGGAAAGACATATCATCATTAAGAAAGAAAGGGATAGAAATAGAAAAGAAAACAAAGAACAAAAACATCAGAATCTCACAGCGGAATGGAACAAAATATAATACATCACATAACTATTGCATAGTTTTACATATATCAGAGTTATACAATATCAATACACATGACAGTCATACATGCATCTGTCAATACGTACATCAGAGATACAGCATACATCAACTGACACAGCGGAACTCGATAGATATCTACATACGTCTGGAACTCCTGCTCCAAGCACCTCCAGAAAATCAATACTCCAAAACCTATCACTTGGCTACTCATAAAAATTTGAGTACCCAAGAGTTTATGAAAAATAAAATATAAACTCCGGGTCAGACATGGGTCTGGTATGAGTAAACGGTTTAAATTTGTTTAACTTTGAAAAACATTTGAAAATAAAGGTACCACGTAAGACTTCCCACAAATAAACACGGGTAAGTTTTTACCTTACGCTAACCAAAACATTTCATAGGAAATTCAGTGATATTATAACAGTGTCTAGGGTTTTCATGTAAATGGAAAATAAATGAAATTGTTATGTTCATTAAATTCCAGCTACTAGCCACAAAAGTGGGTAATACAAATCAAAACCGTAGGGTCTCGTAGGGAAAATGGGTTTCCAACAATGGCAGGGCTACTGGGTACCGCCCGTCACAATACGGGGCCTATTTCACTGTACAGAGGATCACTCCCGACCCTCTACAACACAAGGCCGGAACCATTCCTTACTGAACAGTCCCGAACAAGATAACCCCACGGTTGTAGCTAGCAACCGTCCACACAGCCGAAATAAAAAGGGACATCTAGAAGGGGGTATATCTTGTCCTGCTTGGGCATGACCCACCTAACCTTGCTGCACCTCCCCTGTTTTAGCTATTCCCGATTGATGAGGCTTGAGGCTGCACTTACCTTTACAGGACATATCTCTTAGAATGCTCATCGCCCGCCTGACGATGTGCTGAAAGCATTCAGTCCATACAAGTTCGTTCCGGGTTCGAACGAAACCGAAGGCATTATCTCGTTACACTCATTTTGGAATCACCCTCAGAGTCAACGACGATAACCCTTGCATTCTTAAAATACCATATCGATCTCCGCTTGAGATTTCACGACCTATCGTTTAATTTGGATCGATGTGGTTTTCGGATAATCATAAATGACACCCGATCCCGGTTTCGTCGAAATCCAAACGCCATTTTAAAGGCCAAGTTGTCTAATTAACTTAAACAGTTTAATTTCAACAATTGAATTAACATAGCATTTATCACAGATGAATTATACACAATCATCATAGATATATCATAGCATATCACAGAACATCACAGAATATCATCAAATAAATATCACAGATCAGATATTCTACACAACAATCCATAAGCAGTCATCTTTAATTCTTATTGTAATTAATTTAATTTAAATTAATTACTTGAGAGTTAATCACTTAACCCTGTTTAATTAATTATTAATTAACAATTAATTACTTATTCCATTTCAAATTATTTAATTAATCATTTCTTAATTAATTGTTAATTCTTAATTACTTAATTACTTAATTATTTTATCTCACACTATTTAATAAATTACTTCTTAATCAAGTTGTTTAACTTTAATTAACTATTCTGTAATCATTAATTAATAACTTTAATTAGTAATAAATAAAACTAAATTACCTATTTATTAACTGCTAATCACTTAATTAATCAATTATAAATCCTTAATTCTTAATTAAATTACTTAATTAATTAACTATTAATTCATAATTAAATTACTTGATTAATTAACTATTAATCATTCATTAATTAACTTAAGTAGTTGATTACAATTTTGTTAATTACTTAATCATTAATTAATCTCCACTTACAATTGTAAAGTAATTATTCTTGATTACTTTCTAGAAATAGTTAATCTAATTTTAATTATCCAACTTAGTTAACATTTTGAAGTCCTCTTTAAATTTGAAATTCAATTATATTACTAACTACAATTCAAATGTTAATTAACTTTATGCTTAACTATATTTATTACTTAATCAAAACAATAATTAAGAGTTTAAACATTTTAAAGTATTAACTAAAATAATTAACTTGTATCTAAGTTTTTAATCTTAAAACCGTTAAATATTTTTAAAATTAACAGTGTTTACAGTTTGTTAAAAACCGTTTACTTAACTTACTTAAAAAATATAAACTGCAGTTAACAAAACCCGAGGCTCCCCTGCGTTATACTCGAGTAATGCTTCGGGCCCCTCATCAATATTCCCCGCGACACTCCTCTGTACACCCTTCTTCTTCTCTCCCTTTTTTTTCTGTAGTTTAAAATTATATATTCCAGTAAGTTTAAAAATTAAACTAAGTATAATTAGCATCAGGAAACTTGCATTCGAACTCGACATACAAACCCGAAACTTCCTCCATTTTCGCTTGAGCGCGACTCGAGCCAGATGAACTCCATGACGACACTGACACGATTCGCAGCCGTACACCTGCACGGCGGCACGCGAAGTTTTGATGATCTTCCAAGATCATCGACATACCACAAAATCCATGAAAACACGAAATCCAAGCTCGAATCACTTCCAAAATTTCAAATTAAATTTTTGGTCATCTGCTCGAAAAAACTGCAAAACGACCCCTCTACAAAAACGTTTCGCCACTGCCGCAAACGCCACCGGAGGCGCTCGCACTTCGGTCAAACTTCGACAACCCATCGAGCAACCTTCCACCAAAATTTTGTGCAACTCGGTTGCGTGAAAAGGCCGATCACACTATGCTACGGACAAAAAAAACTGAACACAAGCCCTAACTGGAATTTGTTCGATCAGTTCTTGAATTTGAAAAATTATTCAATATTTTTCCCAACATCATGTATGTTCAAACTATCTCCAAAACAAATTTCAACAATTCAAATTGAATCGATAACCAGAAATTTGCAAAAATGCAATTTTTGTTAATATACAAACTGCACCTTAAATACAAATATAAAAATCTTCATATTCGTTTTAAAAATCATAACTTTCACTAACCATTCAAGTTATAAACTTAAATTAGATTTTTAAAATAATTGAATTTATCAATTTATTGTTTGACTTCCTGTAGAACTGTATTACAGTTGTTATTTTTTCAAAGATGGTTTAAACATCTTCTAAAATCTTTATTTGGATTTACCATCTTGTTTCAGTTACAAACTTTAAGCACAATAATGACTGGATGAGAGTAAATTGAACATGGAAGCAAATATACAACCTGTATAGTTTATTAGAGGAGTACAGAGCATCACAACATGTATTCAAACTGAAGCACATATAATCCAAAATTTCAATAAACCTTGTACTATTTAAATAAACTTAAAGCTTTTTTAAAAATCAAGTTTACTCACCCTGCATAATTCCGGAACAAAGAACAATCATGTTTCAAGAAAACTGCAGTATGAATTTTCATGAAGCCTTCCCTATTTTTGCTTTGAATTCTAGTCAAATTTCTTGTTTGAATTAAATTGAGTTACTTCTTTTTCTTCTTTTTAGTTTTCACAGAATAGAAAAGTTTTTGAATGAACTAAAATAAAGATGCACATATATATATATAAGAGAAACAGTATATATGAGGAAGGTGTTATCTAGTACAGTTGTTTTCTTATCTTTGTTTTGGTTTGATATGGGCATAGTTTATTTACTGCAAATGAAAAGATTTGCTAAATATTTTAACTAGACAAAATTTAGGCTGAGAAAATGGTAATTAAATGTTTTGTTTCCAATTATGTTTACACAATTATCATTTGTTTTGCTATGTGAAGATATTATATGCAAACATGTACTTAAGCAGGTAGATATTTGGCTTATAGGAAAGATATCTTGTATAAAGACATTTGTTTATAAATATTTGCTTTGATAACTTCTAGTTTGGACTTGCAGGCAAACACTGTCATATATATGAAGATATTTATTTAAATGTTTGTTTTGTTATTATGATATTTTCTAGCTTGCATAATGTTCATACATATGTATCGGGTTTTACTTTACATTTGACTTTATTTTATTTTATACTTTGTTCTTGTTTTATTCTTTGTTTTCAAATTTACAGTTTATGTTGTATGCTTGTCTATTCATTTTAATCCTATTTGTGTTATTTTTATTTTATACTTAGACTTATTTTTATGATTTGTTTACAATTTTAAAGTTATGTTGTATGTTAACAAAATTATTTAATCCTTGCTTTACATTTTACATTTGTATTTTATATTTTGACCATCAATATTCAAATTATGTTCAACATGATTTACTTACATTTATACTTATCTGTATATTTATTTCTATTTGTATTTTAACTATCAATATTAAACTTAGATTCACGAGTTTACTTATTTATTTATATTTATATTTTTGACTTACATTAATATTAATATTTTATATTGAACATTATCATCTATTTATATTTTATATTTTTAGACTTCAAACACTATCATCCATATGTATATTTACCAAATATAAACAAAGTAAAGTATTTTAATTAAATTATATAAGATAGATTTTTAACGTAA
This sequence comes from Allium cepa, assembly GCA_030765085.1. Taxonomy (NCBI): domain Eukaryota; kingdom Viridiplantae; phylum Streptophyta; class Magnoliopsida; order Asparagales; family Amaryllidaceae; genus Allium; species Allium cepa. The sequence continues at coordinate 276,562,654 of CM060934.1, read as the reverse complement.
ATATTATTGAGATATTTATTTCAAATTTTCAAATCAATTTCCCTTTTAAAATACCAATCCGTATAAACAAATGGAAATTATCTCCAAAATCATATTCGTTTTAATATGATCAGAACATTTTATTTAATTAGACTAAACATTTATTAAAATAAACAGGGCCAAAATCCAGGGTCATTGCAGTTGATGACTGACATCTCAGTCGCGAAAAGGAAGGAGATGGAGAAATAGGCGTTTACTACTTTACAACTAGCTGTGGGAGAGAATGTCAACTCAGAGATTAGTAGTGAGACCGCTACTACGGGCATTTGGACCAAGCTGGCAAATCTCCACTTAAAGAAATCTTTGACTAATCGTCTGATATTACTGAAGACATTTTTCACCACGCGGATGCGAGAGGGCATTTTAGCGAAGGAACATCTTAATTTCTTTGATGATCTCGTGATGAAGATGATGACTGTTGACTTGAAGATGGATGAGGAGAAAATGATAATGATTCTTTTGTGTTCTCTTCCGAAGCAATGTACAAGGTTCACTAACAGCCTTTTCTTCGCTAGAGACACACTGATAGTGGAAGATGTGAAGTCGCGTCTTCTATCTAAGGGCTTGAGAGATCAGATGAAAGAGATAAGTGAAAGAAGTAGAGGTGGAAGTAGTAGTCATGACCTGTTTGTTGAAAGAGGGAGAGAAGATAAGAAGAATTGACACTCTAGAGGGCATTCCAAGTCCAAGAAGTCTGGTAATGGCAGGAGAGGAAAGTCTAAAGACGGTTAATGTTTTATCTGCAAGAAACCTGGTCATTGGAAAAAGGATTGTGCAGATTTGAAGTAGGAAGAAGACGGATCGTCATCATTTGTGGTGGAGAAGTCTGTATCTGACGATGTATTGTCTACAGTAGTATCAGATGTTTCGGACCATTGGGTGCTGGACTCGGGGGAGTCTTTCCATATAACGCCTAATAGTGGTTACTTCAGTTCTTTCGTTGGACGAGAGGGAAGCTATATTCTTATGGGTAATGATGCTAGCTGTAGAGAAATGAGCGAAGGTATAGTGAGGAGTAGGATGTTTGACGGAGTGATACGCACTTTGACAGGTGTCCGACATGTTCCGGATCTTTGGAATTTCTTAATTTCTTCAAGACAATTAGCATCTTTGGGATGCAAGGTAACTATCGAGAAGGATAGTCTGAATGTTTCGTGAGGTGCACTAGTTCTTATGAAAGGAGATGTGTTTCGAAATCTGTATTTGCTGAAAGGAACCAAAGTTTTTGGAGAGTCGTTTGTTGGAGTAGACAGTTCTTGTGCATTGGATGCCACAAAGCTTCGGCATCGTAGGTTGGGTCATATTTCAGAGAAGAGCTTAGAGTTACTTCAAAGATGGATGATGATCAAAGGAGAAATCTTCGACAAGATGGACTTTCGCCAGGAGTGTGTGTTAGACAGGCAAACTAAAGTATCTTTTGGAGTTGGACTTCATAGATCGAGGTGAGTGCTTAAATACATGCATACAAATTTTTGGGGACTGGTTGCTGCTCCTCTTGAAAGAGCAAAATATTTTATCACTTTCACTGATCACTTTTCTCAGAAAGTATGGGTGTATGTCATGAAGGTCAAATCAGGAAGTTTTAGGAAGTTCAAAGACTGAAAAGCGCTTGTTGAGAACCTATCTGGTTCTAGGTTGAAGGTGTTAAGATCTGATAATGACAGTGAATTTGTCTCTAGGGATTTTTTGGATTTCTGTAGACATTATGGCATTCAGAGACATTTCACTACATCCGGCGATCCGCAACCCTATGGCCGCGGAAAGGATGAACACGACTCTACTGGAGAAGGCTCGTTGCTTGAGATTGACGGCGTGCTTGTCTAGAGGCTTTTGGACCGAGGCATTATCAACTACGATGCATATGATAAATCGATTTCCGTGCTCAGTCATAGATAAGAAGATTCCATAGGAGATATGGAGAGATAAAATAGTGTACCTTGGTTACTTTCGAATTTTTGGTTGTCTTGTGTACGTTCACCATACAAAGTTGGATGCTAGAGCATACAAGGGCATACTAATGGGATACATGATGCTATCAAAGGGTATCAAATTTGGAACCTTATTGATCGAAAGATTGTTCATTCCAGACATCATACTTTTGATGGGTCTGCTACGTTCAATCCGTAGGAGAAGCTACCTACCACATCAGAAGATTCTGATAGGCCAAGGAGATGGAAGAAGTTTCCATGTTCCAGCCAAATAGTAGAGTTGTTGGTACTGTCGAGGAAAACACAATTGATGAAATATCACAGGATAGTCCACAGGCACCTTCTAGTAGTAGTGGTGATGTGCATGAATCTAGAGTAAGTTCAGTTGAAGGTGGAGCTGAAAGGAGTTTAGGCAAAGCAGTACCTACTTGGGTTAGTCGTAAGACTATTAGGCCGTCCGACAGGTATGGTGATTGGCAGTTTGCAAACCTTAGCCTTGATGATCAGTTTGACTATGCCTTACATGTGGTTCATGAGAAGCCGCTTGACCTTGATGAAGCTTTGAAGTCATGTGACAATTCGATGTGGATGTGTGCTATGGAAGAGGAGTTAGAGTCGTTGAAGAAGAACAAGACTTGGGATCTGGTACCACCTCCTCAAGGAAGCCGAGCCATAGGTTGCAACTGAGTGTTCAAGGTGAAGGATAATGGGAGATACAAGGCTAGATTAGTTGCTAAAGGGTTTTCACAAAGAAAGGGATTGGCGTATGATGAGATATTCTCTCCAATAGTGAGGCATACTCCATCCGCATTTTGCTCGCTATCGTCGCAACTCATGACTTGGAGCTGGAGCAACTGGATGTGAAAACCGCTTTCTTGCACAGAGACTTGGATGAGACCATCTACATGAAACAGCCAGAAGGATTTATTGTAGATGAGAAAGAAAATTGGATTTGCCAATTGAAGAAGTTGTATGGACTTAAGCAGTCGCTTAGAAAATGCTACAAGAGGTTTGACTCTTTTATGTTTTCACTTGGTTTTGATCGTAGCATCAAAGACGCTTGTGTGTACTTCAATCATTTAAATAATGGTGGATGGGTGTACCTACTCTTGTTCGTGGATGACATGTTGATTGCTTCCAAGGTTAAAGCTGAAATCGATTGTTTGAAGCTAAAGCTAAAAGTGGAATTCGAAATGAAGGACCTTAGAGAAGCAAAGAAAATTTTGGGTATGGAAATCCAAAGAGAGAGAAAGTTAGGACTTTTAAGCCTCACTCAAAAGGAGTACATTCGAAAGGTGCTTGCTTGGTTTAGCATGGAAGGGGCAAAGGTAATCAGCACACTCATGCATTTGCATATACAACTTTCTAGTAAAGGGTCTTTGATCTTGGAAAATGACAAGGCTTATATGGCGAAGGTCCCATAGCAAGTGCAGTTGGCAGCTTGATGTATGTCATGGTCTGCACTAGGCCTGACATTGCACGGACGGTTGGATTTGTGAGTATGTTGATGACAAGTCCAAGAAAGATGCTTGGGAAGCAGTGAAGTGTATCTTCAGATACCTTAGAGGAATTCCAAATCATGGACTTGTCTTTGGCGGTAGAGATAGATTTCAGTTTGGTTGGATTTTACGATTTCGACTATGCCGGTGATGGAGGTTGAAGAAAGTCAACCTTCGGATATGTGTTCACCATTGGTGGGATAACGATCAGTTGAAGAGTGAGGTTGCAGACGATTGTGGCTTTGTCTACTACAGAGGCAGAGCTTACAACTGCAGTTGAAGCAGCTAAGGAGACACTTTATTTAAGGCGATTGTTGTGTGATTTGGGCTTCACATACGAAGGAGTGAATGTTCATTGTGATAGTCAAAGTACAATTCACTTAGCTGAAAATTTGGCATTTAGCTTGAGGACAAAGCATATTGAGGTGAGAGAGTTGTTCCTTGTCTTGATGAGTGAAGAGAAGCTAGTTCGTCTTCAGAAAGTTCACACAAAGAAGAATAAAGTAGACATGTTTACTAAGTCGTTTCCTATTGCTAAGTTCTAGCATTGCTCGGACTTGATTCGCTTAATGAAGTGCTAGGTGCCATGGGGTGGCACGTGGGGAGAGTTGAGATGGTTCATGGAGATGTTTATTTTTATGGTGGAGATTGATAGGTCCTACACGGACTGGGTACTTAGAACACTTTGTTGACGGAAGGTGGCTTTGCCGGAGTTTGTCGACAGTGTGTAATGAGTGATGGCATGTCACGACCCAAAATTCAGCGTTCAAAAGTCAACGTCAAATACCTCACTTGTATTCGACTGCCGGAGATTCGAACGTCAAATTTCAGTTCGGATGGAGCTCATAACCACAGCAGATGAATGTAAAACAGCGGAAACTAAATGAATGTCATATCAACACAGATACAACATGATACAATATCCAATATAACGTCGATCCCAAATATCAGAGCGATACAAATATGATACAACAATAATACAACAAAAGAAACTTCAACAAGTTTCCAACATACTTCAACTTCAACTGTTCATAGTACACTTAACTAAAAAATTCTATTTTTGTTTTAAAAATCTTATCTTTCAATAAGGATTCAAGTTATAAATTTGAATTGGCATTTTACAAAAATCAAGTTTATATAAAATAATTCTTGTTTGCCTGTAAAACTTGATTCCAGAGCATAGTTCACTATTATGTTTTTAAAACAAATTTAAAAGTCCTGATTTGAGTTTTGTTTTTTTTTTGGAAAAATATCCAACCTGTAACAAATTACAGAGAAGCATAATATACAGAGCAACCTAATGATCAACACAAAATTATATCCAAAACTAGAGCATATACAAACCATATTATCAATGAATTTGTAATGTTTTTAATTAACTTAAAGCTTTTAAAAATTGATGTTTACTCACATGAATTTCCCTGAAACAGAAAGCTGCTTTTTCTTTAAACTTGATACTTTTTTTTGTTTTTTTACCTGCAACTTCAGTTTTCTTTTCTCTTTGAATAGAGTTGATGTTGTCAACTTGAAAACTGGAAGTTGCAACTTTTATCTGAATTTGATTATACAATGCTTGCTAAATTTGGTTTGAACGACTGAAGGCAGTATGGTGTAAATATAGAAGAGTGTTTGTATAGGGTGAGGTATAGGCAAGTACAAGATTTTCTTTGCTCAGCATTTTATATTTCTCTTTTTGTTCTGTTGACTAAACCCATGCTTTAAATGGGGCTGATGTGATCTTGTTCATGCTGGAGAGTGGATGGCATTTATTGCTCATGCCTCATCCTTGTATGTTTACAGCCATGTTTTTTGATTTTTTTTATAAGTATTATTTTGTTTTATTTTTGCAGATTTTTCTTGCATACATTATTGTTTCATTATCTCCTGGCTTGTGTTTCTTCATACACTCTTAGATTTATTCATAGCAACATACTTTTATATTTTATTTCTATTCAAAGTTTAAACTACAACATTTTCATTTGTACATGTTTTATTTTATTGATTAATATGAATTTTTGTTATATATTTCATTTATTTATAAACTTAAACTATCAAATATTAATTTATATGCATATTTTTTTTCCTATACTTAATATTAATAATATTTCATTTTGTCTTTGAAACTTCTCAAATTTATTCAAAAAATTAAATAAGTTACGAAATTAAAGTTAAAAGTTTTGGTATGTTACAAATATCCCCCTTAAGAAAATTTCGTCCTCGAAATTTGAAAGAGAGAGAAACGCAAAGAAAGAATATATGAATTCACAAAAAATATATATAAAGAAATGGCTTACCAGTTTAAGCTGAGATATCCACTCTGTAGTTGGGATATGATTTCTGCATATTATCTTCGGTTTCCAAGTACAGTCCTTTGGATCGCCACTCCATTGAACTTTGACCAGTTTCACAACTTTGTTTCTCAATCGCTTCTCATCACGATCTACAATCTTTATCGGCTCTCTCTACTGCCAAGTTAGGAATGATCTCAAGATCCTATTGAGCTGCCTCCTCAATAATACTATCTGGATCGTGTACAATTTTTCGGAGGTTAGAAATGTTGAACACATCATGCACGCCAGAAAACCAGTTGGGTAGCTGCACTCGATATGCTAGAGGACCAATCCTTTCCAGAATAGGAAAAGGACCAATATAACGCGGTGTTAGCTTTCCAGTTCTCCCAAACCTCAATACACCCCGCATTGGAGACACTTTCAGAAATACAGGATCCCCAACTTGAAATTCCAAATCTCTTCGTCGGCGGTCATAATAGCTTTTTTGACGACTTTGAGCAGTTATTAATTTCTTTCGAATAAAATCAACCTTCTCCATGGTTTCTTTAATCATGTCTGGTCCAAGGACGAGTCTATCACCTGATTTTATCCAGCATGCAGGTGATCGACACGGACGACCATATAAAGCTTCGAAAGGAGCCATTTCTATACTGGTCTGATAGCTGTTGTTATATGAAAACTCGACTAGATGTAAATGGTCCTCCCAAGAACCACCAAAATCAAGAATGCAAGCACGCAATAGGTCTTCTAAAATTCGATTTATCCTTTCTGTTTGCCCATCAGATTGTGGATGATAAGCAGTACCGAAGTTCAGCTTAGTTCCCAATGCGGCTTGGAATGCCTCCCAAAATCTACTAGTGAAGATCGGATCACGATCACTCACTATACTGCTGGGAATACCATGGAGACGAACTATTTCCTTTATATATAGCCCTGCTAAGGTTGCTGTAGTCTGAGTGTATTTCATTGGAATGAAGTGAGCAGTTTTAGTTAGACGGTCCACTATAACCCAAATTGCTTCATTCCCTTTCTGGTTCGTGGCAATCCGTCGATGAAATCCATCGATACCTGATCTCATTTCCACTTCGGTACTTCCAAAGGCTGAAGTAAACCAGCCACTTTCCTTTGATCGCTTTTAATTTATTGACAAGTAGCACAGCGACTCACATAAATCAATATGTCCCTCTTCATTGTTTTCCACCAAAACGTTCTTTTAATATCACGATACATTTTGTTGATCCCTGGATGGATGCAAAGTTTAGATTTGTGGCATTCATCTAAAACTTCACGTTTCAGATCAGGGAAGTCTGGAACACAAATCCTGCCTTTTAATCTTACAACTCCTCTATTGTCCATCTCAAAACTAGTGTCTTCTCCTTGGCAAATTCTTTTATAAATTCCCCTAAAGAAACTCATCTTCATATTCCTTGCTCGCGATCCTCTTAAGAAGAGTAGGAGTGATAACAAGATGAGCGAGAATGGCATGCTTTCTGCTCAAAGCATCGGCAACTACATTGGCCTTTCCATGTGTATATAGAATATCTAGGTCATAGGATGCCAGAAATTCCAACCAACGTTGTTGTCGCAGATTCAAATCATTCTAGGCGAAGAGATACTTTAAAGATTTGTGGTCGGTGAATAATTCAAAATTTTCACCCAGAAGATAATGTCGCCAGATTTTTAAGGTTAAAACAATAGCCAAAAGCTCCAAATCATGTGTTGGGTAGTTTCTCTCGTGCGGACGTAATTGTCTACCCGCGTAGGCAATCACTTTTCAATTCTGCATTAACACTGCACCTACCACATCACCACAAGCGTCAGTATAGACTGATAAGCCTTGGTTTCCGTTAATGATAGCGAGAACAGGTGCAGTAGTTAATCTCTTTTTCAATTCCTGAAAAGCTTCATCACATCTTGGGGTCCAATTGAACTTGGCATTTTTCATGGTTAGCTTGGTTAATGGGCTAGCAATTTTAGAAAAGTCCTGAGCAAACTTCCGTTAGTAGCCTGCTAACCCATAAAACTTTGAACTTCTTTCAGAGTCGTGGGTTGCTTCCTGTCAAGAATAGCGGAAATTTTGCTTGGATCAACGGAAATCCCTTCCTCATTAACAACATGGTCAAGAAATCTGACTTCTTTGATCCAAAAGTGATGTTTAGAAAATTTAGCAAATAAGATGTTCCTTCTCAAAATTTCCAAAACAATTCTGAGATGTTCAGCATGCTCCTCTTCGGTTTTGGAATAGATTAAGATATCATCGATAAATACAAGAACAAATTTATTCAGCACCTCCCGAAACACACGGGTCATCAAATCTACTAAGTATGCATGAGCGTTAGTTAGTCCAAAAGGCATGTCTAACCACTCGTAGAACACATCCAGGCCTTTAAAAGCAGTTAGGTGAACACAATCTTTAGCAATTCGTAACTGATGGAATCCCTGAGCTAGATCCATCTTAGAAAAGAATCGTGTACCATGGAGTTAATTGAATAAATCGTCGATCCTCAGTAAAGGAAATTTATTCTTGAGAGTTTGCTTATTGAGATCGCGATAGTCAACACACAATCTCAAAGACCTATCAGATTTAGCCACAAATACTACCACTGAGCCCCATTCAGAGACACTAGGACGAATCAATCCCTTTTCCAACAAATCACCAGTTTGCTTGACTAGTTCAATTCTTTCCCGCGGTACCATCCTACGACTAGCATGAACGACAGGACGAGCATTCGGAATTAAGTCGATACTGAATTCAATTTCTCTATGTGGTGGTAAGATTCTACTTCTTTGAATACATCGGGAAAATGCTGGACAATCGGAATGGACTCCAGACTAGGTTCTAGATAACCCAAAGTATACATTAGTTTATCTCTTTTCGGACTAGGGTCTTCACAAGAAATTTCAACGGAACCTCCAAGTTTTGGTTTTGACTAGAATCGTTCGATTGCTGCAATCTAACTTGGCTTCGTATTTCGATAACCTATTCATCCTGAGTAGGATTTCAAATTCATTGAAGTCGAGAACATAAAGGTTAATAGGAAATTGATGGCCAGAATAAGTGATAGGCACTCTCCTACAACATAGACAAAGATTTTTCGGACCACCCACTGGATTTTTCACACAAATAGGTTCATCGACAAACTTGAGTTTAAGTTTTAATTCGTCTACGATCTTCTGGGAGATAAAGCTATGTGAAGCTCCCGTTTCGAACAAAACTCTAACAATTCTTTCACCGATAATAAGGTTACCCTCCAAAACTCCCTGTCCTTCCTTCACCTTAGAAGTTGAGGGGATATCATTTATTGCGCACACTTTCTCTATTTGTGCTCGTTTCTTTTTCGGGCAATTCTTAACTCCATGACCTAGCTGGTGACAACAATAACATTCCTTGGATATTCGACTTGTCTTTACAAGTTGATTCTTCTTAATTTGTTTCTTTGGCTTCTCACAATCATTTACTAAATAGCCTTTCTCCTGATAATTAAAACAAGTAACATTTCTGACTGAATTCTCTTGAGTATTCCTCTTCTTCTCCTGCCTTGAAACGGCCTCTTTCCTTCGAATTTTCTTTTCTTCCAATTTGAACTACTTGAACTCCTCTTCTCTTTCGGAACTTCCTTCATATCTAGAGTAGCATATCGATAACCCATATCAATCAAGTCTGAAAAAGATTCTTTAATGTGGGCTGTCATCCTTTCGTGGTACTCCTTATTCATTCCCGGAATGAATCTTTCATTTTTCTTCAAGGGTGTACTTACTAGTTCCAGACCAAATCAAGATAATCCATTGAATTTATTCAAGTACTCCTCAAATGATAGACTTCCTTGCTTCAAATCTAGGAATTCCTGGTACATTCGAGAGATACCAGCAGATGGAATATATCACTGCTCAAACACTTCTTTAAATCGTCCTTAAGTAAACTTATCTTCTGACTCATCCATAGTATCTGTCTCCCACCAAGCTGATGCTTCCTCTTGGAGCTGCCAAGAAGCTATTAGTCGCTTTTGATCGTCTTCCAACTTCAATCCTTTAAAAATTCTTTCACAAGATTGGATCCAAGCTTGGGCTTCTACAACAGATTCCTTGCCAGTAATCGGCTTTCCACCAAGTCTCGAAAAACTTTTATACAAATCAGCCAGATTAGGCTGAAATTGAGTAGGCGCTGTTGCAACTGCAGGGACTTGACCAGTTGCGGTGGTATTTCCCCGTCCCCTACCTTGTCCTCTTCTTCCGCTCATTCTTACTATCTGTAAATAGCAAGAAAACTTGATTTAGGCATACGGACAAGATATCTTAGGAAACATTAACAATTTAAAAGGAATAGACCAAAAATTAGGGTTTCGGTCTTTATGTTTATACTCATTCTAGGGTATACTTCACCCTATCTCTAATGAGCCATATAATGTGTTATACTCCATAGCTAAAGTTCTTACTCAACCTCAAGCTCTAATACCAATTTGTCATGACCCAAAATTCAGCGTTCAAAAGTCGACGTCAAATACCTCACTTGTATTCGACTGCCGGAGATTCGAACATCAAATTTCAGTTCGGATGGAGCTTATAACCACATCAGATGAATATAAAATAGTGGAAACTAAATGAATGTCATATCAACACAGATACAACATGATACAATATCCAATATAACGTCGACCCTAAATATCAGAGTGATACAAATATGATACAACAATAATACAACAACAAAAACTTCAACAAATTTCCAACATACTTCAACTTCGACTATTCATAGTATACTTAACTAAAAAATTCCATTTTTGTTTTAAAAGTCTTATGTTTCAGTAAGGATTCAAGTTATAAATTTGAATTAGCATTTCACAAAAATTAAATTTATCCAAAATAATTCTTGTTTGCCTGTAAAACTTGATTCTAGAGCATAGTTCACTATTATGTTTTTAAAACAAATTTAAAAGTCCTGATTTGAGTTTAGACATCTTGTTTTGTTGAAAAATTGAAGCTTTATAATGATTTGATGAAGATAATCTGAGTTTTTTTTTGGAAAAATATTCAACCTGTAACAAATAACAGAGAAGCATAATATACAGAGCAACCCAATGATCAACACAAAATTATATCCAAAACTAGAGCATATACAAACCATATTATCAACGAATTTTGTAATGTTTTTAATTAACTTAAAGCTTTTAAAAATTGATGTTTACTCACATGAATTTCACTGAAATAAAGAGATGCTTTTGCTTTTAACTTGATACTTTTTTTTTTGTTTTTTTACCTGCAACTTCAGTTTTTTTTTCTCTTTGAACAGAGTTGATGTCGTCAACTTGAAAACAGGAAGTTGCAACTTTTGTCTGAATTTGATTATACAATGCTTGCTAAATTTGGTTTGAACGGCTGAAGGCAGTATGGTGTAAATATAGAAGAGTGTTTGTATAGGGTGAGGTACAGGCAAATACACGATTTTCTTTGCTCAGCATTTTATATTTCTCTTTTTTTTCCGTTGACTAAACCCATGCTTTAAATGGGGATGATGTGATCTTGTTCATGCTGGAGAGTGGATGGCATTTATTGCTCATGCCTCATCCTCGTATATTTACAGCCATACTGTTTGATTTTTTTTATAAGTTCTATTTCGTTTTATTTTTGCAGATTTTTCTTGCATACATTATTGTTTCATTATCTCCGGGCTTGTGTAATCTTCATACACTCTTAGATTTATTCATAGCAACATACTTTTATATTTTATTTCTATTCAAAGTTTAAACTAACAACATTTTCATTTGTACATGTTTTATTTTATTGATTAATGCAAATTTTTGTTATATATTTCATTTATTTATAAACTTAAACTATCAAATATTTATTTATATTCATATATTTTTTTTCTTTTCTTATACTTAATAATAATAATATTTCATTTTGTCTTTGAAACTTCTCAAATTTATTCAAAAATTTAAATAAGTTACAAAATTAAATTTAAAAGTTTTGGGATGTTACACGGCATTAGCGAATCTCATTAGGTATGTATCGATTGGTTGGAGTATAAAGGTGTAGATGGAGTTGGAAGGCCTGTATGGAATTCGGTATCAAGGTGGAGATTGTTAGAGATGATACTTGAATTCATGAAGAAGCCATTGAGAAGCTCGTGGAGGGCTGATGCTGAAACCCTAGGCTGTGAAGTTGAATTTGCCGAACTTGGAGATAGGATCTCATTCGGTGTTGATGGTAAAGAGGAAGGTGGTTTTGGAACGGTGAAATCTGGGGAGATGCTGATTTCGTTCGGTAAAGACAAGAAGTGAAGTGCCGGATTGAAGTTTCGTTCGGTATTTCTTGAAGTTGGAGTGGCAAATTTCGTTCGGTGAAGAGGTAAAAGGTTTTGTCCGGTGATTTATGGAAGACCGAACGAAATATTTCGTTCGATGGTTTGAGAATGCAGGTCCAAAATTCTTTTTAAGGCTTTGACCGTCGAACCAAATGCCAAGTGTTGCCGGACCAAACATGTTGGGCTTTGCCGAACCAAAGTGATGCCGAACCAGGTGCATGTCGAACCAAGTAATGCCGCTCCAGATGTTTGGTTCGGGAATTGGTGTTTACCGACCGAGGGCTGCTATATAGTAGCCACCCCTCCTCATTGCTTCATTTTATAAAAGTGGAACTTCTGGAGAACAATGTCAGCCATCCTAGAGAGCTGAATCTCTGCATAGTTTTATCCATATTGTTAATTCTTCCTATGCGCAGCCTCCAAAAGCGAATCAATCTTATAACTCTAATCTTTCAGTGTTTAATAAAATTTCCTCTCCCCAAGTAGATGTACATTGCCTCGCGGTAACGGAACCACTATAAATACTGGTGTTATTTATTTTTCTGCATTCATAGGTTGACTGTCATTTCTTGTGTTTATCTCTATTTGTTTCGTCTCACTACAATCACGATCCAATAGTTTTTTGCCGCGTTGGATTTTTATTCTCTTAGACCGATCATCTAAAGGGATTTTCCACAACAATCTTTGCCATACTCAGTTTCACTAAACTACCAATCCACTAACTGAAAAAAATGACAACTTCAAACCGAGCTATAGTTAGTTGCCACTACTAAAATTTATAGGGTCATCCAATTTTTCTCTGTTTGATTCTACTCTTCATTCTTGCTTTACATTTTGCTCTACGATTAGGATAAGCTACCATTCTTTGGGATGTCTTCTTCATCCTTTTTGTTTTTTGTTTTTTGGTTTATACATCATTACAGCTAGGAGCGTAGCACCACTGTTGAATGCAAGATTAAGCATGGACACTAACAATTTTCAATCCCCTTTACAAGATTCACAACTATCACTTGCTCTGGTCTTGCAATATTTAGCATGGTAAGGACTTCTTATTTTGTACCAATATGCGTAGGCACAACTAAGTGAACTATAATTTGAGGCATGCGACTAGAAAGCACCTGAGAGTTTAAATTTATGTTTTATTTAGCAAAAAAGAAAAATGAGTATAGAATGAGATAGTGAAACTCGGACGTAGATGGTTCGTCTATAGTTTTTCTTTCTTTTAACATCGATGTATTTAATTTTCGGTCATATACTAATCAAACTGCATTATGTTCATAACATTTTTGTCCGTTGTTTTCACTTTCACTTATGACGTTTAAAGGAACTTTGATTGGTTTGAAATGCCAATATTTTTAGTGCACATCAAGGTTAATTATTGACATTCCTTTCGTCAGAATTCACATTGCTATTATACCATGTACATTTTTTTCATGCTCATTTGTTTTGTTTTTGTTCTCTTCATATGTTCAGGCTTTTCCTAATTGGTATTTTGGTTCTATGTTGTTGCTCTTCTTCTTATTTGGGAAAAAGGCCAACCATTTGCTATTTGGGTAACCTTTAATTCTACTATGGTTACATGCAGTTCAATATTTATTAGATTTTATATTTACCTGGTGATAGCACCGACTTATTTCCACGTTTTTTAAAATGGCTACAAAAGAATACTAAAGGTTTAGCAATAATGTAACGACCCGCTATTTTGGACCATTCAAATCGACAATAAAACCATACATGTCCAATTTGAATAATTCAAAATACCGAATTATAAACTAAAATTTGGCAAAACTTGAAATATACAGTAAATAAATCAATCACAGATCACTTACACAGAGTAATACAATGCAGCGGAATAGATAAAGAATAGTAGTTCATGAAGCTACTATATACATTAGAGTTAGAAATAAAATACAACTGAATATCTTAGATGTAGTGAAGTCTCCAGTATGCGCAGATGACTTCTTTGAACAAATCAACAGGATGACTGAAAGGATAGATAGCTGCATCTTCAAGCAAGGCTCCAACTTCGAAGGTGAGTCTCAAATGCTGTATCACTCCGTCTGACCCGAGCGTAAAGCAAAACACAAAACACTCGAGTCAGGATTAACATTCTTATATCAATAAATCCAACTCAAGTGAAATATCAACTGAAATACAAATAACTTAAAGGATGTTTGGAATAACCATCCTCTAAGGGTCCATGGAACTATCTACAGGGTAGAAATATACACTATAACACCGTGGTTCTTTCATCTTAATTTATACCTCAAAATCAAATATCATTCCACTTCAAATATAGCTATTTTCCCAAAATAGTATTTAGATATATTAAATAATTTATACCGTAAAATATTTTCAATTCCCTCAACTTAACAAATTGTTTCAACATCAACCCGACCTTCCCATTTAAATTAAATTCAGTCTCAATTTATCGATTATAATTCAACTCAATTCCTAAAATAACCACGTCAATTTTATCGATCTCAAATTCGGATTCGTAATCACAAAATACCCCTTTATATTCAATATTTTTAAACCTTTAAGTATTCAACGTTTCAACTAATTTTTTATTCAATTTGGTTTTCTAAATAATAAATTCAAATTTAGTTCAACCTAAATTTTCATTTTAATTCAATTTAGTTTCTAAATAACAAATTCAACTATATTGATTTCAAATACATATCCGAATCTCAAATTTAAACCATTTAAATTCCAATATAGTTTAAGGCTTAAAATTTAAATGTTCAATTTAACCGTTTCATATAGATCTCGATTTAACCTCATTATTATTTAGTCTTGAAATACTTCCTCATTTGATTCAAGATTATTTAATTGACCTTAAATTCCATTTTCTCAATATTTTCTTTAATTTACTTAAACGTGAAATATGCATTTAATCGCTTAAATCAAAAATCCAGTTATAAAATCCTACCTTTTTAAAATTTCTCATTTAAAAATTTTAGATCGATTTAATTAAATAAATCCTTATTTAGATACCATTTAATAAACTCAAATTTATCTCCCCATCTTAATTTATCCCAATTATTTCAAAAATCTATTTGAAATATAATTTACATAAATATTAACATAGTTTATGTATTAAATCAAACTTAATTAAATTAAATATTATTAAATCTATATATATAGAAATTTAAGAATTAACATTTATTAAGACCAATATTTCTTTCCAAACAAAGAATTTATTTCCAAAATATTTATATATATAAACCACGGTGTCTATATATATTCCTTATCATCTGGTAAAGTGTTATGGATATTTATCATTTAAATCCGTACACTAAATATATACGGATGGATATCATTCCAATCCGAAATCCCAAATTTAATTAAATGAAAATCGCTTGGGTCTATCATTTCAACCCATAACGAAATTCTCTTATTCTAAAGTCTGTTCGGGTATGTATCATTTCAACCCTTAGTGAATTCTAAACTACAGGGAACTTGCAGAGTGATAACAGATAACAAAAATATAGCAGGATATGATAATAATATACAACAGGAATATATCATCGGTAATTAAATAAAGTATAAACAATAGGATATGGTGTCATATCCCGTAGGTGAACAGATACAGGTAATAGCATAAATATAACAATTTAAATAACTACAACAACATATTTCAATTGTCGTTTCAATTGAAATCAAATTTAATAAATAAAAGAACGTTAATCATGAGTGATTGCTCACCTTTCGAGCCTAGAGGAAACGGCAGAATGAGAAGAGATACGAATCCAAGCACAGATTTCGAAGCAACGCAATATTGGCAAGAATTTTAACGATCAAAGCTGATAAAGAGGAATTGACGAAACTCAAATCAGAGTTGGGTCGATTGAAGATAAATAGGATAAGTGAGCTATATATAACCATATACAAATAAAACTGTATTCTAAATTTAGACATATATTAAATTAAATATATATTTTCAAAAACCATTGGTGTAAACAAAACATATCTATATGTAGTATAGTTTAAAATAATGTATATGTTTAAACCTATATACAAACCAATATCCAACACCATTTAAAAATTTAAATCTTTATAAAG
The DNA here is from genome assembly GCA_030765085.1 of Allium cepa. NCBI lineage: Eukaryota > Viridiplantae > Streptophyta > Magnoliopsida > Asparagales > Amaryllidaceae > Allium > Allium cepa. The sequence goes on along the minus strand of CM060934.1, from coordinate 276,546,534 downwards.
TAACCCTTGTAAATAAAATATTAAAATCAATACTAAAACATATTCTAAATTTAATATACATACATTCCAAATCATTGTTTTCAACAAAACGTATATACAATTAAATCAGACATGTATGCAATATATATGTTGAAATCATACTAATTAAAATATAAATACATATATGTAATGCATGTTTATTTGCAACGTATCAACTACCACATATATTATACTTTTAAACTTAATATATCTTAAAATTATAAACTGTACCAACTTTTATAGCTTAAGATAATTTATATTATACATACTGTAACTTATATAACCCAACTTATATAAACAGACTGAATCAACGATTTATACTTATGTAAACATAAACATAACGCATAAAAGAAAAATCAAGGTACGTCCTGACATATTATAGTTTAAGTCAAAACAAATGGAACTAATATTATAACTTGTAAAATATATATAAACATAGAACATACCCATACTTGAATATGGATATGTATCCAATATATGTAGATACGCAGCCGAAGCAGTAGAGTGAGATGGTGAGCGGACGTTGGAGGTGGAGCGAGCAGCTTCTCAACATTTTTTTTCGTTTGGGTCTGAAAGAAGAAAAGAAGGGGAGGAGGAATATAATGGCAGAGAGAAAATGAACAGGGAAGACAAAAGAGAACAATGATGCAAATAGAAGAGAATGGAATATATATATATATATATATATATAAGTATGAATTAGAATCCAAGAGACTGGAGCAACCGATAAAAAAAAAGGCCACAAAAGTAACGTTCAAATTAATTAACCCAACATAAAGCAATAAATTATGGGCCGTTTGATTTAAAAATAAATCAATGCAAACGTACGTTTGCTTTTCCCAACGGTTATAAAACAATGCGTAGGGCCTAAGGTTAGGAATGAAAAAGGAAATCAACGTATCATCAATAGATTAAGGTGAAAAAGGCAGGGAGCAATCAAAAATCAAAATTTCCAATTTGAGACGTTCGAATTAAAGAATAGAACGTTTGTACTGAATTGGGAATAGTCACAGTCCCTTAAATTTCGGAGTTATGAAATTTATTAAAGCAATTTATTTTATGGCAAGAAATCTCATTTGCCTATAAACGGCAAATCTAGGGACGTGTATAGTTTTTATAGGAGCTATATTTTCGTTGCTTTGTACGCAAGGAAATAATAAGATGCGCAATCAAAGCATGCAATGGTCAAGGAATTTCATTTGTTTGCAAATCAATAAGTAGAGAAAACGGCAAGTCACATTTTGAAATAAATGATTTCAATGCAATAAAAAGGTGCGTGGGTTTTTATTACTTGGATTACGGGAAAAAAACGGTAGAAAATAATTGAACATTCCGAACGTGTTATAAAATAGAAAGCTGCATGATTTTTTTCTTTTGAGATTTAGTAATTTCGTTCACACAGGTAAGGGATAAGTTACTTCCATTTAATGTTTATTAACAGAGCTAAAAATGAGGTGAAGTAATAATGCAACATTTCCAGTATTTAGGTGAAGCTTGCGAAAATTTTGAGTAACCAAAACAGGCATGCAAGCACTTGATTTGTTGATTGGATTTTAAAGGCGGCAAGCAATTATTTTATCCTTGAACGGAATAGAATTTTGGACAAATTTATTGCAACGTGTTTAAATGAGAGAATTGGCCTTTGATAGCTGAGGAAATGGAATGATATTTGATTTCGAACGTTACCTTATCTTATAATAACTTGCGTGAATTTAGAGTAGCGAAGTGGCAATAAATTTCGTACGTGAGTGCGTTGGTTCAGGGAAAGAAAAAGGCAAGCACTAAATATTTAGATGGTGTTGATTTAAGTGGAAGAAAACGTCACTAATTTATGGTTTGAACGTTTTTAAACAATGCGTTTTATTTCTATTAGATAAAAGGAGGCAACGGAAAGAGAAAATTTATTTCTTTCCCTCTTAAAAGAATGCATGCCTACTTGTATATTATTTATGTAGTTAAGGTAAAATTTTATTTCCTTTCGTAATATTTATCTTTTTCTTTAAAAGTATACAACAAATATCAGTAGAACAACCGCAAAATAATTATTGTTCATATATATATTGCGTGTGAATTTTAAAAATGCGTAGAACCTATGAAATAATATACACCCAAAATTAATGCAAAAGTAACGCTTTTTAATTAATACGATTTTCTATTTTGTACGTTATTTATTAAATATCGTACCCTTTAAATGCGTAATTTAATAGTTTCCTTGTACACTATAAATCTTCTTCAAATTTATTACTTGAATAAAAGATAGAATTATGGTTACCTTCTTCTCGGATTACTATTACCATTTACAAAGCGGTTTATTATTCAAATGGACAAAATATTACCAATTTTTTAAAGAAAGTAGATGATCCAATCCTTTTATTAAAATTCCAATTAGAGTTATCCTTTAAACAAAGTTAAAAAAATTTCAGAACTTCCATTTTATACTTATAATTTTGGGAAAAGATTTAATCAAATTAAAAATATATGTCAGAACAAATTTCAAGGTTTTATAAATAAAAGAATAAAGTGCTAGAAAACTAGGGCTGCTACTCTCTCCCCCACTCAGAACTTTTCGTCCTCAAAAAGAAACCAAAGAAGGAAAACAAAGGAAGATAAGATAGTAAAGCAAATATTTAAAAAGGATATATCCAACAAGGAAGGAAGGTAGATTTGGAAAAGAGAATCAAGGTGAATAACTAAACTGAGCAGATAAGGTAGATGCAAGGAATAGTATCGGGCACGAATAATTAATCTAGAACCATAAGAATTTAAATTTCAAATATTAATTCAAAATTTCTTTGTTGGGAAAAATACCTTTATAATAAATAGCTTTATAATAATACTTTTATAATAAAATAATATTATATCGAAATAAATTTTCCTTTCGAAAATACTTTCATAACTCGATGTTTCAACAAGTTTATCCTCGTTCTTGCAGACTCTGGCCATGCGTTGATCAGGCGCAAAGCTAGAATTATTCAAGTACTTAGTAGACTTGTTTCAACTCCCAGTGAAAATACTTGAAAACCTTAAAAAAACAGATATGGAAAGTACAATCCAAACAAACAACCGAACCAAAACCTTTGTCCAACCATGGTTTGCAGATACACAATGGTTACGCCTGGGTCCCCCAGGAAACAATCCATATCCGTAAGCTTTCTCAGCCCTGCGAGTTACGCCATGATGACTAGTAGAGTGCAGGATACACAATGGTTACGCCTGGATCCCCCAGGCAACAATCCGTACCCCTAGGCAAGACTCAGCCAAGCAGTTGCGCTACTAATCGCGACCTACACAGATTGCAGTATACACAATGGTTACGCCTGGATCCCCCAGGAAACAATCCGTACCCCTAGGCCAGACTCAGCCAGGCAATTGCGCTATGCATTCACGAGAGAAAAAAAAACCATGGGTTACGCCACGGTGGGAACACTCGAGTATTACATCCGGAAAACCAAAAATCAGAAAGAATAATATCGATAGAATGAATCCACGATGTGGCCACAAAGCGGATATCAAGCAGAAGGCACTTTCCATATCTTTACTTCGAAAATATATATCATATAGTACCTTTTCAAATCACTTTCAAATATCGCTTATATAAAGTCCATATATATAGGATTCCATTTTTCCCAAATCGAACACTTTCCAAATCAATAGTAGATCAAATCATACTTATATAGACTTCGATTATATAAAATCTCTTTCCAAATTGAGTACCTTTCAAATCAATAGATTTCAAATCAACTTCATACTTATACAATCCATTTTATATAAGTTCGACCACTCCCAAATCAAGTGCTTAATAATATAAGGTTCTCAAATTTCAAATCATTTCAATATCAATTTAGTTTCAAAATCATATATGATTTCACCCAATTTTCTTCCAAATTAAATATCCAAGTTTCAAAGCTCCCAAAATAATAGGCTTAGAAAATTACCCCATTTTCCAAATTAAAATAATTCAAGTCAAACAAATTCATTTCCAAAATCACCATATAAGTACTGGTTTTTAATTTCAATTTAATTTCAAAACCAAATATTTTTCCAAAATCAATTATACTCAAAAATGGTTTCCAAATTTATAATTATCCCTTTTTTTTACAACTTTTAAACTATCTATTTCTATGTGAAATATCCAATTTACCTTTCTGAAAACCATTATTCAACTTTTTTTTTTAAAACATTTCAAAACTAAATTTATATTCTTTATCAAACATTTTATACTCTTCGAAATTTCTTAGCTTTGAAAATTTAATCTCGATTTGGAAGTGTTCGAACATTCAAAATAGTTAGGGAAATCAAATTTCAAATTCAAGAGTTGAAAATCAACAATAAATCAATTATTAAATCCGAAACTTGAGGACTGAACACCGGTCTCATTTTAAATTGTTTCAAATATATACTTATATCTTTCTAAAATATCAAATTATACTTCGGAATTTGAAATCAAAAACGGTTTTACAAAATCACTTGCATAGCGAAGCTATTAAAGTGGCCTCTCCCCTACTCTGAAACTCGAAAATCAATGTCGATGATGCGTGCACTCATCACCGAAATTATTTTCCAGCGACATAAGTGAGTTCTGGACTTCTATATTCTTGAAAACTTTTTTGAAATTTCTTCAAAATTATTGGAATTCATTTGAACTCATTTGAAACATTTCTTATTCGGAAAAATACTTTTAAATCGTATTATTTTTATACATTTTCCAAAATCTTAAAACCAATATCAAAATACCGGAATTTAATTCTCGAATTTCAAATTTAACTCTACAGTTAAAAATCATTTTTATATAAATCATTTTTATATAAATCAATTTCTTATAATTTTTCAAAATTTCAAATCCTTTCAAAACCTTTTTATATAGAATAACATTTCTTATTTGCTTTATATATATAGGTATATAATCCTTATCGAAAACATTTTCACTATTATATATATAAATAAAATCATAGTTATCAAAATTAAATTTCAGTATAAATAATTTCAAAAATACAAACAAAACCCGATTTTCAAAGGATGATTCAAGAATGGATTTCAATACAAAGATAGAAATTTAATTTAGAGGAACTCCAATCAATAGAATCCTGATTCGAAGATAGACTCGATCGAAAATGAGATAATTAAATTACAAAATAGAAGATGGATATACTTCTATAAATCGTGGGCGACATTTACCGGTCAACCGTGATTCCAAAATTAGATTGGTGTAGAATTCTGAGGCAATTCGACATTCGATCACTCGAGATATAGAATTCGGCATAACAAGATATAGCAACATCGTAAACCGAGGATACAGAAACCTTCGGTGTCAATGCCAATTGAAAAGGAGTTTTCACCCTCTTTACAAATCATTCAGTGGAGTTATGGGATACTCCGGAATCAAACGAATATAAATAGGGGGAGACAGAATGAATTTCAGAACCGAGGGACATTCCAAAATTCAAAGGAAATCGAGTCAAAAGGAAGAGATTCAACTCGAGCGGAAGTGATTCTGTAAATAAATTTACCATATATGCTAAGTTTTACCTAGAGCCAAAGCTCTGATACCAACTGTAACGACCCGCTATTTTGGACCATTCAAATCGACAATAAAACCATACATGTCCGACTTGAATAATTCAAAATACCGAATTGTTAATTAAAATTTGGCAAAACTTAAAATATAAAGTAAATAAATCAATCACAGATCACTTACACAAAGTAATACAATGCAGCGGAATAGATAAAAAATAGTAGTTCATGAAGCTACTATATACATTGGAGTTAGAAATAAAATACAACTGAATATCTTAGATGTAGTGAAGTCTCCAGTATGCACAGATGACTTCTCTGAACAAATCAACAGGATGACTGAAAGGATAGATAGCTGGATCTTCAAGCAAGGCTCCAACTTCGAAGGTGAGTCTCAAATGCTGTATCACTCGGTCTGACCCGAGCGTAAAGCAAAACACAAAACACTCGAGTCAGGATTAACATTCTTATATCAATAAATCCAACTCAAGTGAAATATCAACTGAAATACAAATAACTTAAAGGATGTTTGGAATAACCATCCTCTAAGGGTCCATGGAACTATCTACAGGGTAGAAATATACACTATAACACCGTGGTTCTTTCGCCTTAATTTATACCTCAAAGTCAAATATCATTTCACTTCAAATATGGCTATTTTCCCAAAATAGTATTTAGATATATTAAATAATTTATACCGTAAAATATTTTCAATTCCCTCAACTTAACAAATTGTTTCAACATCAACCCGACCTTCCCATTTAAATTAAATTCAATCTCAATTTATCAATTTAAATTCAACTCAATTCCTAAAATAACCACTTCAATTTTATCGATCTCAAATTCGGATTTGTAATCACAAAATACCCCTTTTTATTCAATATTTTTAAACCTTTAAGTATTCAACGTTTCAACTAATTTTTTATTCAATTTGGTTTTCTAAATAATAAATTCAAATTTAGTTCAACCTAAATTTTCATTTTAATTCAATTTAGTTTCTAAATAACAAATTCAGCTATATTGATTTCAAATACAGATCCGAATCTCAAATTTAAACCATTTAAATTCCAATATAGTTTAAGGCTTAAAATTTAAATGTTCAATTTAACCGTTTCATATAGATCTCGATTTAACCTCATTATTATTTAGTCTTGAAATACTTCCTCATTTGATTCAAGATTATTTAATTGACCTTAAATTCCATTTTCTCAATATTTTCTTTAATTTACTTAAACGTGAAATATGCATTTAATCGCTTAAATCAAAAACCAGTTATAAAATCCTACCTTTTTAAAATTTCTCATTTAAAAATTTAAGATCGATTTAATTAAATAAATCCTTATTTAGATACCATTTAATAAACTCAAATTTATCTCCCCATCTTAATTTATCCCAATTATTTCAAAAATCTATTTGAAATATAATTTACATAAATATTAACATAGTTTATGTATTAAATCAAACTTAATTAAATTAAATATTATTAAATCTATGTATATAGAAATTAAAGAATTAACATTTATTAAGACCATATATTTCTTTCCAAACAAAGAATTTATTTCCAAAATATTTATATATATGAACCACGGTGTCTATATATATTCCTTATCATCTGGTCAAGTGTTACGGATATTTATCATTTAAATCCGTACACTAAATATATACGGATGGATATCATTCCAATCCGAAATCCCAAATTTAATTAAATGAAAATCGCTTGGGTCTATCATTTCAACCCATAACGAAATTCTCTTATTCTAAATTCTGTTCGGGTATGTATCATTTCAACCCATAGTGAATTCTAAACAACAGGGAACTTGCAGAGTGATAACAGATAACAAAAATATAGCAGGATATGATAACAATATACAACAGGAATATATCATCGGTAATTAAATAAAGTATAAACAATAGGATATGGTGTCATATCCCGTAGGTGAACAGATACAAGTAATAGCATAAATATAATAATTTAAATAACTACAACAACATATTTCAATTGTCGTTTCAATTGAAATCAAATTTAATAAATAAAAGAACGTTAATCGTGAGTGATTGCTCACCTTTCGAGCCTAGAGGAAAGGGCAGAATGAGAAGAGATACGAATCCAAGAACAGATTTCAAAGCAACGCAATATTGGCAAGAATTTTAACGATCAAAGCTGATAAAGAGGAATTGACGAAACTCAAATCGGAGTTGGGTCGATTGAAGATAAATAGGATAAGTGAGCTATATATAAACATATACAAATAAAACTGTATTCTAAATTTAGACATATATTAAATTAAATATATATTTTCAAAAACCATTGGTGTAATCAAAACATATCATATGTAGTATAGTTTAAAATAATGTATATGTTTAAACGTATATACAAACCAATATCCAACACCATTTAAAAATTTAAATCTTTATAAAGTAACCCTTGTAAATAAAATATTAAAATCAATACTAAAACATATTCTAAATTTAATATACATACATTCCAAATCATTGTTTTCAACAAAACGTATATACACTAAAATCAGACATGTATGCAATATATATGTTGAAATAATACTAATTAAAATATAAATACATATATGTAATGCATGTTTATTTGCAACGTATCAACTACCACATATATTATATTTTTAAACTTAATATATCTTAAAATTATATACTGTACCAACTTTTATAGCTTAAGATAATTTATATTATACATATTGTAACTTATATAACCCAACTTATATAAACAGACCGAATCCACAATTTATACTTATGTAAACATAAACATAATGCATAAAAGAAAAATCAAGGCATGTCCTGACATATTATAGTTTAAGTCAAAACAAATGGAACTAATATTATAACTTGTAAAATATATATAAACATAAAACATACCCATACTTGAGTATGGATATGTATCCACTATATGTAGATACGCAGCCGAAGCAGTAGAGTGAGATGGTGAGCGGACGTTGGAGGGGGAGCGAGCAGCTTCTCGATATTTTTTTTCGTTTGGGTCTGAAAGAAGAAAAGAAGGGGAGGAGGAATATAATGGCAGAGAGAAAATGAACAGGGGAGACAAAGAGAGAACAATGATGCAAATAGAAGAGAATGGAATATACATAAGTATGAATTGGAATCCAAGAGACTGGAGCAACCGATAAAAAAAAAAGGCCACAAACGTAACGTTCAAATTAATTAACCCAACGTAAAGCAATAAATTATGGGCCGTTTGATTTTAAAAAAATCAATGCAAACGTACGTTTGCTTTTCTCAACGGTTATAAAACAATGCGTCGGGCCTAAGGTTAGGAATGAAAAAGGAAATCAACATACCATCAATAGATTAAGGTGAAAAAAGGCAGGGAGCAATCAAAAATCAAAATTTCCAATTTGAGACGTTCGAATTAAAGAATAGAACGTTTGTACTGAATTGGGAATAGTCACAGTCCCTTAAATTTCGGAGTTATGAAATTTATTAAAGAAATTTATTTTATGGCAAGAAATCTCATTTGCCTATAAACGGCAAATCTATGGACGTGTATAGTTTTTATAGGAGCTATATTTTCGTTGCTTTGTACGCAAGGAAATAATAAGATGCGCAATCAAAGCATGCAATGGTCAAGGAATTTCGTTTGTTTGCAAATCAATAAGTAGAGAAAAGGGCAAGTCACATTTTGAAATAAATGATTTCAATGCAATAAAAAGGTGCGTGGGTTTTTATTACTTGGATTATGGGAAAAAAACGGTAGAAAATAATTGAACATTCCGAACGTGTTATAAAATAGGAAGCTGCATGATTTTTTTCTTTTGAGATTTAGTAATTTGGTTCACACAGGTTAGGGATAAGTTACTTCCATTTAATGTTTATTAACAGAGCTAAAAATGAGGTGTAGTAATAATGCAACTTTTCTAGTATTTAGGTGAAGCTTGCGAAAATTTTGAGTAACCAAAACAGGCATGCAAGCACTTGATTTGTTGATTGGATTTTAAAGGCGGCAAGCAATTATTTTATCCTTGAACGGAATAGAATTTTGGACAAATTTATTACAACGTGTTTAAATGAGAGAATTGGCCTTTGATAGCTGAGGAAACGGAATGATATTTGATTTCGAATGTTACCTTATCTTATAATAACTTGCGTGAATTTAGAGTAGCGAAGTGGCAATAAATTTCGTACGTGAGTGCGTTGGTTCAGGGAAAGAAAAAGGCAAGCACTAAATGTTTAGATGGTGTTGATTTAAGTGGAAGAAAACGTCACTAATTTATGGTTTGAACGTTTTTAAACAATGCGTTTTATTTCTATTAGATAAAAGGAGGCAACGGAAAGAGAAAATTTATTTCTTTCCCTCTTAAAAGAATGCACGCCTACTTGTATATTTATTTATGTAGTTAAGGTAAAAATTTATTTCCTTTCGTAATATTTATCTTTTTCTTTAAAAGTATACAACAAATATTAGTAGAACAACCGCAAAATAAGTATTGTTCATATATATATATATATTGCGGTGTGAATTTAAAAAATGTGTAGAACCTATGAAATAATATACACCAAAAATTAATGCAAAAGTAACGCTTTTTAATTAATATGATTTTCTATTTTATACGTTATTTATTAAATATCGTACCCTTTAAATGCATAATTTAACAGTTTCTTGTACACTATAAATCTTCTTCAAATTTATTACTTGAACAAAAGATAGAATTATGGTTACCTTCTTCTCTGATTACTATTATCATTTACAAAGCGGTTTATTATTCAAATGGACAAAATATTACCAATTTTTTAAAGAAAGTAGATAATCCAATCCTTTTATTATAATTCCAATTAGAGTGTAACAACCCTATATTTTCTGATCATTGTAATTGTATATTTTAATTATTTTAATATAAATTCCTAATTTAAAAACTTCATTTTATTTATTAAAAGTAATAATTTTGTTATTTTAATATATATTTTGATTTGTATGTGAATTAGAATTTCAAACATGAATAAATTTAATATTTCCAGAAAATGTGAATTTTGGTCAATTTGGTCAAACTTTGACTTTTAAATTTAATTTTAAAAGTTTGAAAATTTGAATTTTATATCTTGTTATGAAAGTAAATAAAATTTCAAGAACACTGCTTTTTGTTTCGCTGAAATCCGAATAATATTGTGGAAGTTATGCTTTTTACAAAATTGGGTGTAAATTGTTTTATTTAACAATATTATTTATTTTAAATTATATAAATAATCTTTCTAATTGTCATATCTTATTCTAAATTTTATTATATGTTATGTTACATATATTTTTACCTTTTAAATATTTTTAAAGTGATGTTTGAATTTTTCCAAAGCTCATTGAATTTATTTTCTATTTTTAAAGGTTAGTTTCCATTTTTCTGCTATTTTCTTCATTTAAATTATATTTAATTAAAATTTATTTATTCATTTTTATGTATTCATTTTATTTTTATGTTTTTATCTTTATTTATAAATATTTTTCATGTACATACCATTTTCCCAAAGTTCATTTCATTTATTTTCAAATTTTCAAGCCTAATTTAAATTTTCTTTGTTATTTTCTTAATTTAATTATATTTAATTAATATTTATTTATTTATTTTTGTTTATTTACTATATTTTCGTGTTTTATCTGTATTTATACATATTTTACATGTATTTAAAATTTAAAAAGAAAATAGAAAGCAAAGAGGCAAAGTCCTTTCATTTTTCATTGACTTTTCATCTACTTGTCTCTTCATTTGCTTGCCCTTTCACCTCCTAGCTTTTGGCCGTTCACTCCTTATGTCCTTGCCGTGTATTCCTCTTTACTTTTCACGTGAGAAATCTTTCTCATCTCATAAACTTACGGCCACTCCTTCTTGGGAGAAATTTTTGTAAGTTTTTTTATGGCTTCTTTCTTATTTTTCTTCTTATTTTACATTGATTTTGACTTGATATTCCTTGTGCTTTGCTAGGCCACTACTCCTTCATCTCCACCCTCCTCTCCACCATCACCATCCACAACAACCACCAGCCTCTCCTCTGACCACCAACACAAGCCGTGATCTCCATGTGACCAAAACACCACAACTTTGCATAAAACTACACAAAAATTGCCTAGCCTCGCCATAAACTCCACTATCTCCTTCATATCTTGACTTGGCCACACCCCTAGCTCCACCACCACCTACCTATACCACCTCTAGACATCACTTCAGATCTGACACTACCTGAAGTATGTAGGGCCGAGCCCAAAAATTGGCATAACCGAGCCAAATGTTGCATAAACCACTCTATTTTGCACTTGAACCTGTGTATGCTTCATATTATCACCACTACCCCTTCACATCACTTCATGTTGCTGTGCATGGGTGTGCTAAATCTGACCTATATGATACCATACCTGACATAAACACACATCAATGGCCAAGCAAAAGATCCTCTATGGTCGAGCAGTGGAGTGGTTAAGGCAAGGTTAAGCTGTCTTGTCTTTGTTGCTTTGTATCTCAACTTGTTCAATATTTTTTTGTTGTATATTCATGTGTTGCATTGTCTTGTTTGTGTTTATTGGATTGTTACAAGATGATCATCTAGGCTCTCTCCACTTATTTGAATCCATTGTCGTTCTTGTCGTGCCCTTGGAATCATGTTTGTGTGTCGTAGTGGTCTTCAGCTTGAAAAGGTGAGTCTTTCTCACTCTGACATTTATACTTATGAAATAGTGAATTGATGACAAGTGTTTAGTAATATAAAATGTTTATGCAAGTTAATGATGATCATATGATATGCTATGCCATGTTATTACCATGTTAAAACTGTTAATTATCACCTCACATCTGATATATGACATTATATTGTGACATTGGCATTGTTTATATTGTTTATGCATATGTTCACATTGCAAGTTCCCTGTTAGAATAGAATCACTATGGGTTGAAATGATACATACCCGAACGGACTTTAGAATAGGGAAAAATCGTTATGGGCTGAAATGATAGGCCTGAGCGATTTTTATTTATTTTATTTACTTGGGATTGCGGGTTTGAAATGATAGAACCCGGGTTTTCTTTGTAAACTGCGGATTGAAATGATATATATCCGTATCACTTGACCTAGGTTAGAAAATTATATACAGACCCCGTGGTATATTTTAAAATGATTTTTATAAAAATATTTATTTTTAATATTATGAAATTTTGATTTAAAATATATACATTTTATGGTTTTAAGAAAATTAAATATTATGTCTTGAAATTGTGAATTTAAGTACATAAATTTGAAGTAATTGTGATTTTAGACTTTAAATTTTATTTTAAAATATAAATAAATAATGGAAATTAAATTTAAAGTTTTGAAATGATATTTGAAGTAAAATGTTAGGTTTTATTAAATTTATAAGTTAATAAACAGTGAATTTTGAATTAATAAATGAATGGAGTCTTTAAATTGAATATTTGATATTAAAATTTTATTGTGTTAAATCATATGTTAAAATGATTTTAAATGTGAAATTTTGAAGTCTAGAAATATGATTTTCAAGTTATAATAATAATAATTTGTATTTTTATTATTATTTTTTAAAAGTCAAAATAAAATCTGGAATTTTAAGCATTTCTAAAATGCTGTAGTCTTTTGACAGCATTTTTAAATGCTGTTGTTTTTTTTTGAATTTAACTATGATTGAAATAACTAAATATCTATTACGGCATTTTATAAATGTCGTTATTCTTGAAATAAACTATTTTGGAAAATATTAGCTACGATAACACCTTATAAATGCTGTCGCTGTTATAAATTTGACAATGTTTGAATGTAACAGATTTAACATTGTTTGTGTTATATTTTAAAGTGTTAAATGATTTAACTTTTGGAAATCGATTATTTGTAAATATAAGTAGTTTTGAATATATTTTTAATATTTAAATTTAACTTTTAAGTAATTTAAATTGAATTTGAATTTAAATAAGGTATCTTGGTTATGTTTTAAATGGAATGAAATATAATGTAATAAATGAATTTTTGAATGGAATTTTGAAATGTATTTCTGTAATGATGTTTGAAATAATAAATGAATGACATATTTGATTTTTAAATTATATTTAAATTTGAATATTTGGATTTGAATTCAAATAATGATTTGATTATGAAGTTTTGAAAGGATGTAATATTTTAATGATTTTGAAATGGTTTGGAAATGATTGATCTTTATTTTGATAAAGAATATGAGTGTGGAATAATATTTGATTTTGATTTATTTGATAAAGGAATATTTGAAGTTTATATTTGTATGAAAAGGTATTTGGTTTAATTGTAATTTAAGTTTTTTAATAATGTTGGATTTATTAAATGAATATTTCAAAACGAAATAATAATGAAATTAGATTTGAGATATGAATATATGGAATTATAAAGTTTAGTTTTGAAATGTGCGATATTAAAGTTTGGAACTATATTAAAATTGGATTGTTTATTTTGTAGATAAAGTCTATATTTGAAATTTATAAGATTTGAAATGTTTTGTTAGAAAACTAAATTGAATTGAAACTGATGGTTTGAATTGAATTAAATTGAAAATTTGAAATTTTGGTTTAATGGAATAAATTTGTAAAGTGTAAAGAATTAAAAGATTGATTTCAAATGTATGATTTCGGAATGTTATGATTTTCAAAGTGTAATGATTTCAAGTATTTTGGTTTCGAAAAAAGTTGTACTTTGAAAGTATTATAATTTTTGAAAGGTGAATATATGTTTGAAATGGAAATGGTAAACTATTTTGATTTGAATATAGTTTTGAAATAAAAATGATTTTTGTTTCGAAGTATAAACTATTTTGATTGAATAAATAGTTTTGAAATAAAAATGGTTTTGGTTTCGAAGTATAAATTATTTTGAAAGGAATATAGATTTGAAATGGAATGATTTGATTTTTTTTGAAGTATAAACTATTTTTAAATGACCACGGCGTTATAATAACAATTAGTTGTTAAAGAGACCGGGATCGGAAGTTGTCATACTCTCTGCCAACTCCGAAAACCACTTTAACAACCGTGTATGCGGTGGAGATTCCAGAATGAAGTAGGATGACGGCGACGTTCTTGAGGTACATTACGTGGACCCAACTCCCATGAGTTGGCATAAGGTGGCTAAAACAGGAGCGATCTCGGGCCAAAGGAGGTAGCACCTCTGGTCGGACACATTCCTTCGATACTATACTCTTACTGGTGATTGATTAGATGGCCATCCTCCGATTTTGATATGGGAGTGTGTTCCGAGGTGGGCGTATGTAGCTGCTGCGTTACCACCAGCCCGTGTGCGTAATTGGTATATCTACCCTGGCATTGCCTTGTGTGCCGTGTCACCTACCATACCGAGCCTTTACTACGAGTTTGTTTTTCTCCCGTAGCCCGTGTGGTATCCTCTGACAGTCACCCAGAGTGGAGATGGCATGATATTGGATGGACTACTGGGACTATTATGTGTGAAGGGTGATATGGGTAGCCTGGAACGCTATTTAAAAGTATGTTTATTTTACTGTAGACATTATTATAGTAGCGCAATATTACTACATAGTAAATAGTTTAACGGATCCTTAAAAGATGGGCGATCCCAAGCATCCTTTAAGTTACTGATACATTTTTGTTACTGTTCACTTGAGTTTATTTACAGTTCATAATTATTTATGTCCTGACTCGAGTGTTTTGTATTTTGCTTTACGCTCGAGTCAGATTGAGTGAGTTAGCATTCAAGATTCACCTTCGGAGTTGGAGCTTTCCTTGAAGATCCAGCCATCTATTTTGCTTTCTGTATCCAGTGATTTCAGTGATGTATTCTGATTTGTACCTGATGTATCTGGTTACTTTTTGTTGTATCATGTTTAACTCTGATGTATCTTATTTTTATATAGTAGCTTCATGAACTACTATCTCTTTTTACTTCCGCTGCACTATTATATACTCTGTGTCTGTGAACTGTGATTATTATTTACTGTATATTCTGAAATTTGCCAAATTTTTATTTACAACGCGGTATTTTGAGCAATTCAATTCCGGCATGAGTGCCTACCTATACACTTATAATGGATGCGAATGGTTGAAAATATCGAGTCGTTACATAGAGTTATCCTTTAAACAAAGTTAAAAAAATTTCAGAACTTCCATTTTATACTTAGAATTTTGGGAAAAGATTTAATCAAATTAAAAATATATGTCAAAACAAATTTCAAGGTTTTATAAATAAAAGAATAAAGTGCTAGAAAACTAGGGCTGTTACAAATAAAGTTCCAGTTAATATGTTTCTCTAAAGACTCGGGGAAATTTATTATGGTTAGCATAAGGAAATTAGTCATAAATAAAACTCAAATTATATATATATATATATATATATATATATATATATCAATTAGTTTAATGCAAGTACATCTAAAATGCATCTTTTGGGAATGAAAAAGCTTTGAAAAGCCTAAAACTTGAGAAACATCATTTAAAATTCTATCCAATTTTATAATTTATATTTAATTCTTTTGTGTGAAATTGCAGTATTTCTATTATGGATAAATTTACCGTTAATTAAGTAATTTATATAAGGATAAATTTATGTAGAAAGTTTGAGTACTTAATCATGTACTGATGAAAATCTTTGTGTTAAATTAACTCGTATTCAAAACTGCACAATGTTTACTACAATGAAATTATATCCAAACCATAGGGAATCATCGACTTTTGAACTGGCAATGGCCAATCTACTAAGTGTAACTGCGGCATAATTTCTTATTTATTGTCCTTTTATGGCCTCGGTTCATCGCAACAGTTTATCATGACATAATTGCTTGTTTATTGTCAATAAGTGCTTGTTTTATTTAATGTCATTTTATTGTTAAATCCTTTGTTATAACCTTGATTACTAGTATAAATATCATTTTAATATGATATTGAATGCATGTAGGCACTTGTAGAAGAAGCAGAAGAAAAGGGAAAATTGGATGGTACTTCTTACCGGATGCACCTGTTTACGACGGTCCTCAAAATGGAATGTACAAGCTATGTGAATTTTCAGATGAAGGCTTCATTATATGGCTAGAGTTTTGTCTGCAGTATTTGCAAACTTTGACAATAAACTACGTCTTATCTTTTTCTATTGCAATTTAATATTAGTGTGGAATTGGCAAACTATGTTTTTTAACTTAATTATGTATTGAATTTTCTTTTGTTAATTGATGCTCTATTTTATTACCATAAACATGAATACTGTTTATTGATATTGATTGAGTATAATTTGCTAAATTAAGATAATAATTCATATTAAATATAATCTACTTTATGTCTTTCAACATTCACATTAGCAATAAATGTTTATTTGTCTGCAATGGTTTGAAGTGTTGTTAATATTTTTCCCCGACGCATTGGGGAAAAATACGTTCCAACACTTATAAGCATTGGAGAAAAATGCAATCCAATGCTTATAAGCGTTGGGTGATATTTTTTTGCAATGCCTTTAAGCGTTGGGAGATATATACATGCATATTTACTACCGGTGATATTTGCTGTTTAGAAAAAATTGCTCAAATAAATGAAATAGGAGACAACATGAATGTTGATTCCTGCCCTCCAATAAAACTAAATTTACATGCATATCTAGAAAACACTAGCATTTCTTTTCTAACATGCTCACTTACTCCTCAGAATAGGAAGTCTTTATTTGAAAAATTCATTCAAACAACAGTAATGGCATTGTCGTCCTTATCTTCTGTAAGCAGAATCAAGAAAAAAAGGGAAAAACCAGAATAAGAATTAAAAGTTCAAATGATATTTCTTCTGCATAGCAAGTAGAGGTTGCTACACATAAGGAATATAACGAAAAGTACATTTCAAAAAATAAAAAATAAGAGAAGCTACTAAAGGTTAAAAATAATTTAACATGTAAAAAGAAGGGAAAAAAGCTGGAGGTGTAGGAAGATGAGGATAGTTACAGTGATTCACTATAGCTACCTACTTATCCTTTGAGTATCCTTTATAATTTTTACATACTTTATTTCAATTATGTCAATTATTTCTTGGAATGTTTGAGGGCTTAACTCTCTTATAAGAAAATAGGATGTTTCAAATTTAATTTTTGCTGAAAAGCCAAGTATCATAGGTTTTCTAGAGCATAAACTAGATAACACAAAAATTAAAGAATATCATACTTGGCAACACAAAAATTGAAGAATATCATACTTGGCATCTTTCCAGTTGGAAAATTATTAATATTAATCAAATGGGGGGTAATGGTAGAAGTTTATAATATGAGATGATAATATCTGGAATCTAGTTAGCCACATATTAAATTTTAAATTCATTCATTGCTTGTTTACTAGTAATGGTGGTCTACAATTGGAAGTCACTTTTATTTATGCATCAAATTTTGAAAATGAGAGATTTGCTTTATGGAATCATCTTGAGCAATTAAATAAACAAATCCCTCTTCCCTGGATTATATTAGGTAACGTTAGCACAACCATGCATACATCTGATAAAAGGGGTGGCATACCAGTCCCATTCAATACATTGGAATTTATCAATAATTTCTTTTTAAGGACTGGTATTGTAGAAGCTAACTTAATAAGTAATAGATACCCATGGAAGTCAGGTAAGTATAGAAATATACATTTCAAGCTTGATAGGATTTTGATAAATCTAAAATTTATAAGTTTGTTTCCTCATTTCAAATGTTTTACATTACCTCAAGCTACAGGTGACCACACCCCATTCAAAATTTTCTCATAGAAAACTTGTTATGTAAGAAGAATTTTCCAATCAGATTTATGAATGGATGGGTGTTTGAGGAAAATTATAAAGAAGTTATCAATAAATTCTTGTCAATTAAAATATAGGGCATTGCCCAATTCAAAATTTTCAAATCAAATTGCTAAGGGGCATATTAAAAGCTGGAATAACAGTAAAAGAAAAAATGAGATTAAACAAGTAAGAGCAGATTGTGAAAAGTTTCAAAATGCTCTTGATAATGATTGCTCGGACGATAATATTATTAATAGTTTCTTTCAAGCACAAAATAAGCTTATCTCCTCCCTTCATGTGCATTCAATTAATTTAAGCCAAAATGCCAAAGTTGACTGCCCAACTAATGGGGATGAAGTTAGTAAAAAAAATTATGCCAGAATGTCTAATAGGAAAAATAGAAATGTCATTGGTAAACTTATTGATGAAAAAGAGAATGCTTTAAAGGATTTTAATGAGATAGAGAGGGGGGCCATTAATTATTTCTTGGATCTATATAAAAATAGTAGTCAGGAACTTCTTCTAGCTCCTGTCAGTTTGTTGGATATTAAAAACATTATATTTAATGCTAACAATGACAAATGCCCATGTCCTAATGGATTTGATGCAAGATTTTACAAAACTCATTGGTGTGATATCAGTAATAGTATTTTTGAGGTCATTTCTGAATTTTTAAAGACAGGGAAACTTTTAAAACCTTTCGATCATACTTTCATAACCCTTGTTCCAAAAGTTAACAATCCTATTGGGCTAGAAGATTATATACCTATATCTTGTTACAACTTCATTTATAAAATCATATCTACTATTTTATGCAATAAATTAAAAGTTTTTTTGAAGTTTTTAATTTCTGAAAACCAATGTGCTTTATCCTTGGCAAACATATTACTGAAAACACTCTTCTTGCTCAGGAACAAAGTAGAAATTTTAACAATAAATATAAAAGACTTATGTGTATTAGAATTGATTTACACCAAGCATTTGATAAAATAAATAGACACTATATAATACACATGATGAAACAAATGGGGTTTAATGAAAAATTTTGTGCACTTATAAAAGAATACGTTGACAATGTTTCGTACCGTGTGATGATTAATGGCTCCTCAAAAGGTTTTATTCATAGCAATAGAGGAATTAGACAAGGAGATCCACTTTCTCCTTATCTATTTACTATTTTTATGGAATATTTCTCTTATTAATTGACACCAAGCAAAGTGAGGAGAATATTAAAGCTATAAATAGAATCAGGCCCTCCATTACTCACCTTTTATATGATGATGATTTGCTTTTGTTTTCCAATGCAGATGCTAAAAGTGCTTATTCCATTGCAAGGATCTTTAAAAAATTAGGAATTTTTTGCTGGTTTAAAAGTTGATGAATGCAAAAGCAAACTATATTTCAACAAAGGGTGCAAATGCTAGAAAGAAATTTTAAGCATTCTAAAATTTAAAGAAGGTAGTCTACCAGTCAAGTATTTGGGCTTGCCTTTAAGTATGAATCAGCTAAATGATAGAGACCGTTCAAGGTTGTATGACATTATTCAAGATAGACTTGAAGAGGGGTCTAGCAAAATCTTGTCTCTAACTGGTGGACTAGAATTCACCCATACTATCATCAAGCAATTATAATGTATCAGATACAAGCTCATAATATTTTTAGCAAAAGCGATTTGCAAAATTGAAAAAATGTGTGCAAACTGTATTTGGGAAGGTAAACAGCATAAAATAGCTTGGGAAAAAGTCTATATGCCTAAAAGAGCAGGTGGATTAGGTCTAAGAAATATCAGAGGCATGAGAGAAGCAGCAAAATACAAGTTATTCTGGAAATTTATAGATGGTAAATCTCTTTGGGCTAGATGGATGAAAGAAAAATATCTTAAAAATAAATTTTTTTGGAATGCAAATGTTGAAATCCATCATTCCTTTACATGGAAAAACATCCTTAGCTGTAGGGGGAATGGAAAAAAAATTTAAAAAGGAAGTTAAAGGATGGTATTCTAACCTACTTATGGTTTGATCCATGGATTTTTGGAAAATCATTTACTGATTTGCTTGTTTGGAACAACATGTATTTATTTGGGGGTACTAATGACAAGGTTCAAAGTATTGTTCAAAATCAATGTTGGACCAACAAGCAGTTAATTTATTCAGATCAGCAATTTATAAAATCACAATAGATCAAAACCTTCAAAGGGACACATGGATTTGGAAACTTAGCTCAAAAGAAAACTTCACTTTTTAAAAAGTGTGAAAATTTGTTAAGGATGAAGAAACTGGAGTCAATTGGCACAAAGTCATTTGGAACAAATCAAGTTGTCTTAAAACGTCTCACCGTTCTTATTTTGCCATTCTCAACAGGCTTCCCACAAGGGAGAGATGTGTCAAATGTACTAAAAATGCAGAAAACAAATGTCTTCTATGCAAAAATGATGTGGAAAATGCAGACCATCTTTTCTTCGACCAATCTTTTTCGAAACATGTTTGGTATATTGCTAATAATGTTTTAAGATTCAATCAGCAGCAATCCATTCAAAGCATAAGAGAAAGCATTCAATATATTCAGAACAACTTCAAGCCAAAACCAAAAGAAGTTAAAAGAGCTTCCATAATATTAACCACAGTTATATATCTCATTTGGAGAGAAGGAATCAAAGGCTACATCACAAAATAGAGAAACGTAGTATCCAATTATGGAGAAGTATATATTCAGACTTTCGGATTCTTAGTACAAAAACAAACAAGCATCATGAATCTAATGAAGCAGCTAACTCTAATTCTAATAAGCTTGGTAATTGTGAGTACAAAGTCGAGGATTTCTTACAAAGGGGGAAATTCATTACCGATATTCCCCAAAGGAGTCTTGCAACTGCCTTTGTCATGTATATGCTATTGATAAGGCAAAGACATCTTTAGGTCAGGACGGCAGCTCCTTGGGCTATCTTCCTGGAGGCGGCCATTACAGAAATGTAGACAAAACCGAATTCTACAAGGGAAGTTTACATAATTGTATTACTAATAATGATAATTATATTATATTATGAATAATAAGACTTGTTGTTTACCTGCTGCAGCCTAGAGGAGCAACGCATGTCCAATAGTGTTCCCGAGGAGATCATGACGCTGTCAAACAAAAATTGCACACATCTGAATGTTAGATATAGAAGAATGGGGAGCATTTACTACAAAAGCTTGCTGAATAATAGAGTATATCACTTATCTAGCAGGTGTAAATGTGAAAGCAGTAAGCTTTCCGAAGAAATCTCTCAAGTTGGCAGCAGCCCTTCCAATCGCCACTATTCTGAAGATGAAATCATAAATCTGGAGAATAGCAACGGACTTTGGAAGATGGAGAGGCTTACTTCCATAAATTCCCAATTTGTTAGTGAAAAGCTTCAGGTTTGGAATGCTAAAGCTTCTCGTAAAGGGAAGCAGAAGCCATGGAAGCCTCCATGAATTGGAGATCGAGAAGAGGTTGAAAGCGAGTAATATTGCTGGAAGAAATCGTTAATTGAAGAAATTGATAAAGGATATGTAATCGCCATTTTCGTTTTCTCATAAGCATAGAAGAATATTGCAGCTAAGGTTAGGTCTGAGATAATGAAATCGGAATGTTGGTATTTTGTAGACTGATGTATTTAAACGGGCCTTAGGCCGTTTATTATCTTTTAAAAAAAAGTAAGTTTATAACAATTAAATAAGATAATTATGGTTTAAAATATTAAATAAATTAATCAAGTTTATAAAAATTAATGAAGTTAACTAAGTTCTACAAAAATTAAATAAATTAAAAAATATTATAAAAATTTACCAAAGTTGACTAATTTTTATGAAAATTAACTAAATTTATAAAGATTAACCAAGTTAAATAAGTTTTATAAAAATTAAATAAGTTTATAAAAATAACTAAATTTATAAAAACTAATTAAGTTTTTAAAAATCTAACAAAGTTTATAAAAATTAACTAAGAAAACTAAGTTTTAATAAATTTAAATAAATTAATGAAGTTTATAAAAATTAATGAAGTTAGTTAAGTTCTACTAAAATTAAATAAACTAACTAAATTTTATAAAAATTTAGCAAAGTTGCCTAAGTTTCATAAAAATTGACCAAGTTAACTAAGTTTTATAAAAATTAACTAAAATAACTAAGTATTATAAATAATAATAAATTAAGTAAGTTTACAAAAATTAATAAGAATAACTAAGTTTTATAAAATTAAATAAATTAACAAAATTTTGTAGAAAATTAACTAAGTTGACCAAGTTTCATAAAAATTAACTAAATTCAAAAATTAACTTAGTTAACTAAGTCTTATAAAATTTAAACAAGCTTATAAAAATAACTAAGCATATAAAAAAAGAATTAAGTTTTTTCCAAAAAAACACCGAGTTTATAAAACTTAACTAAATTAACTAAGTTTTATTAAAATTAACTAAAATAATTATGTTTTGTAAGAATTAAACTAAATTGGCTATATTTTATAAAAATTAACTAGATTTATAAAAATTAACAAAGTTAGCCAAGTGTAATGAAAATTTAATATTTTTATAAAAATAAATAAATTTATGAAAATTAATCAAGTTTATAAAAATTAACAAGTTTATAAAATTGACCAAGTTCTAGTCCGAAAACAACCACTTCGCAATGCGAAGGAAAGACTGCGTACATTATCGACCTTCCTAGAGCCCGCTATTGTGCGGGAGCCTCATGCACTGGGTTCCACCTTACCTATAAAATTGACTAAGTTAACTAATTTTTATAAAAATTAAATAAATTCATAAAAAATAGATTAATTCATAAAAAATAACTAAGTTTATAAGAATGATTAAGTATATAAAAATTATTACAAAAATTACCAAGTTTATAAAAATAAATTAAGTTATAAAAAAATAAATTTATAAAAATAATTATGTACATTATATTAGACTTCGTTTTATAAAGTTAACCAAGTTTATAAAAATTAGATTCATTAATAAAAATCAATTAATTTTATAATAATGACAAAGTTTATAAAATTACTCTAAAAATTACTAAGTTTGTGAACTTGGTGTAGTTTCTGTTATGTTTAACATATAATATGTTTAGATTATCAAATGTTTATATTAATGTAGTGTGCATTGATTGATCCACATTTGATTCAAATTTCTTTCAAATATTCTAATATTTAGAAATGCATATAAACTCTAACATCACAATGATTTGATGCTGCAAAAGATATTAGAGAAAAAAGTAGTTAAATACTTCAGGCAGCTTTTC
The DNA here is from genome assembly GCA_030765085.1 of Allium cepa. Classification (NCBI taxonomy): domain Eukaryota; kingdom Viridiplantae; phylum Streptophyta; class Magnoliopsida; order Asparagales; family Amaryllidaceae; genus Allium; species Allium cepa. The sequence goes on along the minus strand of CM060934.1, from coordinate 276,522,998 downwards.
AAAAATTGCTGTTGTAGGATTGATATGCAGTATTTTTTCAAAGTTGTAAGAAGTTTTTGCAGTGTTTATAAAATGCTATATGAAACCTAACACGACAAGGCAAAACCTATGGACAAACTCGTATATAGTACAGGCAAAAACGCTATGATAGGAAAACTTTAGGCAGCATTTCTGAAATACTCTAAAATAACATAGGTTAAAACGCAGCGATGGAACAACTTTAGGCATCGTTTCTAAAAATGCTATTGCAGGATTTGGACTTATTACACTTGTTGTTATACATCTTTCTTCAAAATGCTGCAAAAAGCTTTAAAATGTTTTTAAAACACAGCAAAAAGTGTTTTCTATTGTAGTGGTTCAGAGTTGATAATTCTTCCACCAGGATCAGGCCCATGAGTTGCGCATCCCCAGAAATAGCCAACTTAGCTAGTGAATCAGCCTTCGCATTCCCCTCTTTGGGAATATGCATTATTGTGTAGTACTCAATATCATTAATAAACTCGAGGGCCTTGTTCAGGTAAGGAGCTAGTCTTGATCCTTTTGCCTAAAACACTTTTCTCACTTGGCGCACCAGCACTTGGGAGTCGCAAAATATGTGTGAAATTTTGACTCACAACTACTTAGTAATTTTAAGTCATGCAGTCAAATCTTCATACTCTGCCTCGTTGTTTGTTGTAGGAAAATTGAGTTTTAAGGCATAAACAATTGATTGGTCTTTGGGGGTTACCAACACAACACCAGCCCAAGAAGAACACTCATTTGATGCACTATCGGTGTACATCTTCCATCCTACATCCCGCTCTCCACTACTCTTTAGAGTATCACCTTGCGCAGTGTAATCGGCTATGAAGCCTGCCATTGCATGGCCTTGGATTGATCTCCGGGGATGATATGTTATGTCATATTGGCTCAATTCAATATTCCAATTCGACAGATTTCCAGATGTCTCAGGTCTCTGCAAGACCTGTCTCAAAGACTGGTCAGTAAGAATCTTGATCGGATGAGCCTAGAGGTAAGGACAGAGTTTTTTCAAGTGATCAATAGGCAGTAAGCCAGCTTTTCCAGCTTTGGGTAATTTCTCTCTGCTCCTGTTAACCGATTGCTAATGTAATACACCGGCCTCTTGATTCGAGACTCCTCACGCACGAGTGCGGGCGCTCAAGTTGCACACCGATACTTCAAGGTAAATAAACAAGTCCTTATTTTCTAGCGGCCTTGTTAGTCTGGGAGACCAATCTACCTAATCTACCAGAGCTTGGAAAGCTTCTATACTCTCCTGTGTCCAAGAAAAGTTCCTCTTCCCATTCTTGATGATGTCGAAGAAAGGGATAAACTTGTCGGTGGCTCTAGAGATGAAGCAACTTTGCATAGTTACCTTTCCATTCAAACTTTGAAATTCCTTGATCGACTTTAGGGCTTCTACGTTCCTCAATGCCTGAATCTTTTTTGGATTGGCTTTATTCCTCTTGACTTCACTATGAAACCCAAGAACTTCCCAGATGCAACCCCAAAGAACTCTATAGTGGATTGAGCTTCATACCATACTTGCGGAGCATGGTAGACATCTCTGCCAAATCATCAACATGTGTTGCGATCTTCGTGACTTCACAAGCATGTCATTCATGTAGACTTCTATTGAACGTCCAGTTTGTTCCTTAAACATCGAATTCACTAGCCTCTGTTAAGTTTCTCTGACATTTTTCAAACCGAAAGGCATGACAATATAACAATACAGTCCCCGGTCGGTTGTAAAGCTAGTGTATTCTTGATGTGAGACGTGCATTCGAATATGGTTGTAGCCAGATTAGGCATTTAAGAATGACAACAGTTCGTGTCCAATGGTCAAATCTGCTAGCAGATCGATGTTCAAGAGCGAGAAGGTTTCTTTCGGACATGACTTTTTCAGATCTGGATAATCTACGACTTCTTCACTAGGACTAGATTGGATACCCATTCCTGGTACAGAGATTTAGGAATGAAACTGTTGTTCTTCAGCTTATCCACCACTTCTTTTAGTGCATCGGATCTCTTCAAATGCAGGCTACGACATTTCTTTTTCATAGAAACACATTTGGGATTCACATTGAATGCGTGACATGCTGTCTCCGATGTTATTCCATACATGTCAGAATGTGTCTAGGCGAACACATCTAGGTTCGTTCGGAGAAATCCAGTCAATTCTTCTGTCATCCTCATGCCGAGTTGAGATTCGATCTTCATGACTCATGTAGGATCATCCTGACTAACCAGGATGTTTATTATCAACTCTACATTAGCCACCCTTTGCATCCTCCGGCTCTTTCCTCATATCTATATTCTTATGGAACCGACTGTGCTACCCGAGCCAGGGCTCAAGCGCTAGTTGCTATGCGTCCAAAGATTTGATGCAGAGAGTCTTCTCTAAATCCTTTCCTTTATCATGCCGTCCTGCCTCCTTCAGCTCCACAACATAGCACTCACGTCCAAGCCCTTGGTCTCCCTACACAACTCCCATTCCATTCTCTATATGTAATTTCATCATCAAGCACCATGGGGCAAAGGCCACACGAAAATCAGCCAGGGTCGGTCAGCCAAAAAAATGCATTATAAATAGAAAAAATATCCAATATAACGACGGTCACAATCCGCACTCTTTGGCGATTAACTTCTCCTAATACCACTGCTAAGTCTATACATCCAATAGGTTTTGTGCCATGCCGTTAAATCCCTGGATACGAGATCAACAAGATTCTGCATCCTTACAATCCAACAACATCTGTTCATAAGCCCTCTTAAACATAATGTTGACTGACTGCCATAGTCAACCAACGCTTTTTATATGATATCGGCCCAATCATGGCCGATATCACCAAGGGGTCAAATATTTGGGGCTTCAACTCCATTGGCATCCCTGTTTCGAAATGCAACGTCGTTACTCATAGTCTTGATTTGTTTCGCTAGGGCTCCATCTTCGTCTTCAATGGCAAAATAACTCTCAATATTAGCATGTTTTAAATTAATAACATTTCGTTCCAGCTCCTCTACACTGGATGTGATCCTCAACGAATGGTATTGATGATTAATCTTTTCTCAAGCCACCTGGGTTTATCTTCACAGGCCCGGCTTGCCACCATTGTACCGACGGTCCTTTGGGGTTAGAACTTCCTTGCCAGCCATCCTGCGGGGCTTTCACAAACTGTTGCAATTTTTTTCTTATCAGGTCTTCATACATCATATAAGTGTCTACATTCGTTTGTGTTGTGGCCATGAGTTTTATGAAACGTAAAATACTTTTTAGTTTTCTTCTCCTTCTCGTTTGATTTCCTCGAAGCCAGTTTATCGTATTGCTCTATACCTTGGGGTGCAAGGTATATGTTCTCACATAAATTGTTCAGCTAGGTGTATCTTTCGTACTTCAGAAATCTAGTCGTCCATAGGATTCAGACTTTCAATCCCTAGTCCTGTCATCACTCCTTCTCTGGCCGCCACTTTTATTTTCAACGTCGAGATCGACGTTTCCAGAATTCCCTCCGAACCGCGCAACAGCAACATTACTCTGAATAACTTCCGCCGACTGTCGATGCCGACCATCTTGGTAGTAGTGCTTACCTTTTTCAAGCGCAAGAATTTGTTTGCTTTTCTGTAAAACATGTCCATTGTCGGTGGGGGTTTCATCTTCAACCATCCCCAAAATTAGTATCGGAATGAATCCCCTTATCAATGCCATCAACACAATATCTTTCTGAGGGTTAATAACTTCCATCGCAGCCATGTGCATTCAAACTATTTAGAAAATCAGTTTCTCTCCCATCTTCAAGAAGAGGTTCGACATTGACATCACATCTTTAAGATAAGTAGTATGCAAACAAAATTGCTCGATAAACATCTATGCCAGCTGATCGAAGGACAAAATGAACCTCTATACCCATAATATCCAAGAGTATTACAGAGTAACACTTTTAGATCATACGGAGAACGATGCTATATGAGGTACACATGTGAATATTCCCTTGAACTAACACTGGTATGTATTAAACATCAACTAGATACCTTAGATATACGTTTACAATATCGATACAAAGCAATAAATATGTGTAATTCCAGGACAAAACAATACACAGTATACAGTAAATAATAGAGAACACAGAGTCAGAATTGCAACTATAGCACATAAAGCATAATATATAATACAATAAGGATACAACTCAACCCAAATGTCAACTATCTCAATGTGATGAATAACTAATATACATCTAAGACCGCTAAAATACAATCTGGTCATTTCGTCCTAGTACCTGAAATGTCTCAGACTGACCTGAGTATTATAAAATAACACACAAGTCAGACCACGCCTAATCAAGGGTGTATAAAAATGGTAACATAATATAACATGGGATCATATTATAATAAACATCGATAATCAAATTATAAGACGACATGTCAAAGGGTGCATAAAAATATGGTAACGTATGCCTAAAATGTATATAATGCTATAAATATTCATTAAGGCATCACATCACCCAAATATCTCAAATCCATATGAAACAGTTAACTAACATATCAAAAGATGTCATTGCCTATACAGAAATATATAAAACCAGAAATCACAAAATCAATGCAAATGGGTGAATCTTACATATCCAAAAATCATCAATAAGTCCAGATATATAAACAAGTGAAATATCACCAAGCATAATCAGAATGACATAGAGCATTGCCCAAATATATCTCTCAATCTCTGTAAAAATTATCAATATACATCAAATAGGATAAGTTGCCTATCAACATAAATGAGAATCTAATGTACTTTGATCATATATCTTAGGTATAATCTTATCTCCTCATTTCTATATCATCTGTAAGTATCGCGACGGGAAGTGACTGTATGACAGACATGAAGTCCCAAGTAGAGTCATATAAATATATATAATAATATGCAACACCAAGCCCACATCAATAACATAGCTAGGTGTACAAATCGTCTATGCTAATTCACTACCAAAAGGGAGAACGATAGCATAAGAAAGCTTTAAAGACATTAAGTCTCTACAATCTTTAGTTACCTCTCAGTCATCATAACATACATCATCGATATGCTCGTTAATGCGAGGACCAGTAAGTCATGACATTACAAATGCTGGTAGAGGTAACAGACTGCTAGCTTAGTGATACAAGGGGCTAATGCGTGCATAAAGGTAACACAAAGGTGAACCACTAAGCTATATACAAGATATCACAGATCTAGGGTGCAACCCCATGATCAGGCCATCATGGTGGATCCTATCCATCTGGTCCTCTCCAAAAAACATAATAAGGATTACTATAGGCACAGAGCCATATATCATTATGCATCACCTTACACTAACCACTCTATTCCCGTCACGTTAACTGAATGAATATCACACAGTGTCCCACACTACCGCGTGATACTAAAACTTTGTTCACTGCTTATAAATTAGACTCAACTTTGTATTATTCTGTATTATGAGTCCAAAGAATAACTAGAGAAATATTACTGGATGCCTTATCTTAACAGTATTATAACTCCATTTATTTATGTAACATTCCTGTTTTTAAACCAAATTTAAATTGGTAATTAATTTAATTTTTGGACCTAAATTGTGAATTAATTTGGTATTTTCCAAATAGATATTTATTTGTTTATTAATATTAATATACATATATATAAGTTTTTTAAAATAAATGACTTGATTTGGAAATCTAAATATTTTATAAATAGGTTATAATTTAGAATTTGAATTTAAAATTCAAATACATATTTGGAAAATAAATAAATTATGATTGGAATAAAATTTATACTTATAAAAAGATATTTGTTTACTCATTTATAAATACAAATTGACTGTATATTAATTTTTGAATTTGAAATTTAAAAGTAAAAGTTTTGAATATATATTGCATTTGGGAAAATCTATAATTTAATAATAAAAATACTTGTTTTGTGATTATAATATGTATGTATATATATTCCAAAAGTTATTTAAAATTTAAATTATAATATATATATGTTTATTTGTTAATGTATAATTGATTTTAAAATCATATTCTTTAAGTTATAAATATATATATGAAAGAAAATGTAAATATGTAAAAGTATAAAACATAATACATATGTAAATAAAAGTTTAAAAAAGGGTTTTAACACAAAATGATTTCATTTAGACATATGTAAAACATAAATACATGCATTTAAATATATGTATGAGAAAAAGATTAGGCTAATGCATGTTCCCCAAATTTTCTTTCATCTTCATATTTCACAAATCTGAAAAGAAAATAAAACAAACAAAAGAGGATCAAAAGATCGAAACCAGAAAAAAATAAAAATAAAAGCAAACCTGTAGAAGATCGATTCAAACAAAAGTTTTAATCTGGGAATTAAATCCTGGAGATCAAAGCAATCTTCAAATCAGGAAATTTGAAATCTTCAAACCAGAACAACATCAAATGCCATCTTCACTTGAATCAAAACCTGAGTAACAACTTCAGGTTCAAGCAGAGCAAACAGATGGATTAAATTCAAACTGAAAACAAATTCAAAATCAAACAGTTTTCAGCTTCAACTTGACTCAAAAGCGAACGATAAATTCAAATCCAGAACAGTAAGCAAGTTGATGATCAGATCATCATCAATCAGTAAACAATCAAATCGACAATTAAATATCAATTAATGATTCAAAGTTCAGATTCAAGTAAATCAATTCCGGATCAAAAAACTATCCTCTGTCTTCAATCCAAGGTGAGCAAACTCCCCTTTAAAACCTGAATTTGCTATGATATCTTGATGATACATATCTGAGGTTGTTGTATTAGTGTTAATGTGCATGCATGTCTATGTGTATATATATGTGCAAATATATATTTGAATGCATTTCGGTCTCTCTGTTTAATAGCAGACTAATAAAATTCATGGAAAAATTTATAACTCAGAATAGAAAAGGATTTAGGTAATGAATTTTAAAAGAAAAGCATTTGTTTTGACCTGAATTAAATTTTAAAAATAAACTCGAGTGAAAAATTTTAGTAGTTATTCCAAAAGTGGTGAATTATAGTTAAAAAACTATTAAAAACCCGAAAAATCAGTCTTTGAAATTTTATGATTTGATTTCATAACTGAGTTTTTATTAGAAGATGATGATTTTAGGAAATCATTTCATAATTTTTAAGCTTATATTTAGTGAGAAATAGTAAGTTGAACGACGATCGGTATTAGATCAAAATCAGACGATCATGTGGATTGTTGGTAGTGGGATCATGTCTGGAGGAAGATTGTGGATGGATGGTTGTAGAAAAAATGCACGGAGCATTTATAGATGGTCGAGGTTGTTGATCAATGTCGAATTAGGGTTTAAAAACTGGTCTGGGTGGCTGTGGAATTCAAGGCTTGATCGTCATCAATGTCGTATCGAGTTGCACCGGTCTGAGGGGAAAGGAAAGAGGGGACTCAGAAAGGCTATGGTTGCGGTGGCGAAGGTCTTGACGGCCAGAAATGGCGAAACGTGGAAGGTTTGGTTGGTCGGGTTGTACCAGTTTTCGATGACTTGCTCGATTTCGAATTCTTGTCGTATTAAATGATCGGGGTGTTTGTGGGGGATGGGGCGTGGTCGTCGTCGTGCCTGAGATCTCGGTGATGATCGGAAATCGACCAGATGATCATGCATGTGTATGAGTGTCAATCACGTATCGGGAAATTTTAGTAGTTGGAGAAGATGAAGATTTCTTGGGTCAATCCCGAAACGTTGGTGAGTTTGTCTCGAAGTAGAAAGAAGGCTCGTGTGTCTTGTGTCTTTGCTCGAGAATTTTGAATGTTGTCTCGGGTAATATTTTGTTTAAGTAACAGTTTTCAAAACTGAAAGAAGAGAAAAAATGTTTCAGGTTTTGAATCGAAGAACTTGTGTTTTAAAACGTTTCTAAGTTTAATGCAAAGTAAAACAAAGTTTTAGAGTTATGAAAAATAAATATTTGCAAAGATTAATGTTGAACAAGTTTAAAATATATTTAAAGTTAATAGATTTTAAATAATAATGATAATTAAGTTTTTAGGGAATAAGTATTCATTTAAGCTATTAAACAAGACTTAATAAGGTTTTCAAAGATTATGTTAAAGTTTAAAAGTTTTTAAATTGTTTTATTTTTTTAAAAGGATAGTTTAACTTAATGTTTTGAGTTAAAATGGTAATTGATAATTAACGCAAAAGGTTATTAAATAAAAATTAAGCAATAATTAAAATAATAAATAAAAGAATGTTCTATCTTTTAATTAATTAAGATCTTGAATAATTAATAGTTATTGAAGAAAGTAACTAAAGATTAATTACTCAATAATAGGTTAATCAGTAAATTAAAGGACAATTAATTTGAAGTGATAAATCCAGGGATAATTAACCAAAGTGATTAACTAATGTGATTAATTAAAGGTTGATTAATTAATTAATGTTATTAATTTAAGATAATTAACTTATGATTAGGGGTTGACTAATCAAGTGATTAAAGGATAATTACTCAATTTGTGATTTATTAATTAAAGTGATTAGGGATAATCATTTTATTGTAATTAATTAAGGATAATTAATTAAATGGTAATTGATTAAGGGTTAATTAATTTATTAATTAATTAATGATAGGTAGTTAATTAAAGGATAATTAAATAATTAAGAATTAATTATTAAATGATTAAAGGTTGATTAATTCATTGATTAAGGTTAGTTAGTAAATAATTATGGAATAATTAATTAAAATAAATAATAATTAATAATGTTAATTAACCAGGATCAGTGATTAATCTGATTTAAATTAATCAGATAATTAACTGATCTTACTTATGGATGTATGGATTCTATTGAATGCCTGATGTGTGATGCTCTGTTTTGATTTGAGCTATGATGAATGAAACCTATTTATCTATGATGAATGTAATTTATTTATTTGTGGTAAATTTATATTATTTATCCGTGAATCTGTGAAAGAATATAAGCATTATAAGAATATACCGCTTATGGGTATTGATGTGCTTGAATCTATGATGATTGATGATGTTGCACTATTGTGTAAAACCCCTAGACTACACTATATATAAACAAATATGGATTGCACGAGGAAATTGGTTAAGTCACAGATTTTTGAAATGGTTTTAAAACTTGAATTTTGAATTCAAATAGTTTGGGAATGGAACTGGGTTAAATATGAAAAGCTTTAGAAAAGGAGTTTTAAAGATAAAAGTTATTTTGGATAACTTGATAAGGTTTTGAAATTTAAATAATTTGATTTGAATTTGGATTCAAGATTTGAAATTGGATTCTATGTTTGAAAATTATAGTTAAAAAGTGTATACAAGTTATAAACGTGTTTATATGGGTTTTAAACCATTTTAAAAGTATTGTTTTGGGAATTTGAATTTAACCCAAGTTTTATACTTGAAGGGCTTTAACTTATGCAAATGTAATCGAATTTTTCCGAAATGAAAACTATTTGTTTTCAAATAATAATAGCTTTCATATAAAGAAAGGATTTCCAATTTGTTGTTGAAAAGATTTCAAGTTTGAAATGGAATTGTTTTGAAAGCTGTGAATTGATCTTTGTGAAAGATTGTTGAACCTTGTTTTGAAATCGAAAAGGATCTTAAAGATGTATCTTTTGTATGAAAGATTTGGAATTGAAATAGTTTTGAAAACTATGAATGAATCTTTGTGAAAGATGGGTGAACTATGTGAAGTGAATCTTTTTGTTTAAAAGATTTGGAAATGGTAATTTGTTTAGACCATTTGAAAGAAAAGTTTTAGGTAATAAGTTGTGACTTAACTAAGATTCCAATATCCATGTGTTTTTTTATAATTGCGCTCATTATTCGATTTAGCCGGGAGAGGACTTTGTGTCATATAACCCATTCCGAAAAATGGTACGACGATATGGATAACATTTGAAGACCGGTGGTGAAGACCGGGTATTTTCGAGAATGAAAGGATAACCCGTCTAATGTCTCTGCACCGAGTCGCGCCGGTATAAAGATCTTCATATGTGATGGGGAGTCCGATCAGGATTGGGAATTCCTGGATTGTAAGGGCTTCTTTGTGAAGTGCCTTTGGTTCTGTTCGAACCCGAAATGGACTTGTATGGATGTGTGACTGACATTACACTTTGAGATGTAAAGCTGGTTTCTATCAAATACATTTTTGTTTGGTGGTGGAGAATTTATTCTCTTAGCTTAACACCCTACTCTGAGATGTACGAGCTTAGAGGTTATGTAGTTGATGGTTACTAGTGATACATTCTCAATTTGGTAATGTGGCATACGAAGTGTTGCTGATCATTTGTTGATCAAAGCAAGGCTTTGTGTAAAGCTAGCTTTGTGGACGAGACTGCATCAGGATCTCACACCCCAAAAATAGTCGAAATAGGAAGGATGCAGCAAGGTTATCAGGGGTTGTGCCTTTAGGGTATGTCCATTTCTTTGGGAAAAGGGTGGTATCATGGTAGGAGCCCAGATATTTAACTCATGTGGACACCGCAAATTTATTACTTTATGGTTTCTTTGTGGTTGAGAGCTCTCGATTAAAGGCCGCAAACGACCGGGGATTGCATACACTTAGGTGTTACTTCCGGGCAGGGGTAATCCGGCCTTGTGTTAGCAGAGATCCGGGTAGGTTCTCGAGGCATCCATCCAGAGGCGTACCCATGTGGCAATAGAAAGTTCCTTAGCCTGAGCATTTGTTGAAAATCCAATTACCAATACGCGCCTTGTAAGGTTTTAGTTGTAGAACCTGCCATTTAACATGGTAGTTATAGTAGGCATACTATAATGGTACGTATGCTAGCTAAGATTAATATTATACTTGCAAAGGTTTTCTGCACTATGCATTAATAATAATATCAAAAAGGGTTTTCGCGTATCAAGCATGTTTGACCATCATAAGGAGAAATCTCCTCCAATTCTGTTTTTGCATGGTGTGTGCGGCGGGAGGCCTTATGGTAGTTTCATTTTCCAAAAAGCATTGCAGATTTCTTTTAAATTATTTTGTTTTACTAAAGATAAACTATTTTTGTTTGCTCATACCAGTCTCATGACTGACCCGGAGTGTATTGTTCCCTTCCTAAACTCTGGGTGTCTACAATTTTCCACATGGACAGTCTAGAGCTGGATTTTTCAGATAATCAACTAGTAGGTGTAGAGTCGATAGCTTTCAGCTTTTGGATCTTGGCAATCGCATTGCTAACTGCATGATTGACCTTGTTTAAGTCAACTTGATGGTGATTCGAGCTTTTGACTTGAAGTTTTGGAGCATTGGAAATGGAGTTGTAGTTTGGATTCTCAAGCTGTCTCTCTCTTTCTTTTGAAGACATATGTGGTGTTCCTCTTTTGAAGTTGTTGCTTTCCGCTGTTATATATTATTTCTGGTATTGTTGTAATCGTATTGTATCAACTGTTGTATATCAGTGATATATATTATTTTCTTCCACTCCGGCAAGAATCAGATTTCGACGTTTGAATCTGCGGCATTTGAGTACAAGCGAAGTACGGATGTCGATTTTCGAATCCTGAAATTCGGGTCGTGACATTTTGGTATCAGAGCTAAAGGTTGAACTTTAGCTTTTGGAGTATAACACATTAGGTAACTCATTAGAGATATGGATATAAATGCCCTAGAATGAGTATTCCCTAAGATATCCATTCATGTGCCTCAGTAAATTTTCTTATTATCCACAGATATTGAGTATGAGTGCAAGAAGAGGACGAGATAGGGGACATGGAAGTACCACTACAATTGGTCGATACCCTGCAACAACAAGGAAACAACTCTTCTCAATCTCCTTTGATCCAGTTTCAATTCTATGATGATTTCTTCATTGCAGCTACAAGAAGAAGCTCTGGTACGATGATGGCCCCACGAATCGTGTAGATAAGTTCCTATTTCGTATTCTTTTCATCGGTCCTTATCAGCATTTTGTTTTAACTATAATGAATTTGGAATTTTAAATTGAAATAAACTGGTTAATAAAATAGGAAGCTAAAAGCTGAATTTGATTGTATCAATGAAATGATTTCGGTCAAAACCAAAGTTTAAAGTTTTTGATGTAATTTATTGTGGAAGATCAAAGTCCAAAGAGGGACAAGTTAGTGTAAACTTTGGTGTATTCCAACCTGAGTTTGGAATTCATACCTAGTGTTTGAAAATTGCGGAAAATGGAATCCATTTGTTTATTCTTTGGGGTCTAGATACATTCTAGGAATGGTTAGTTATCCTTTCGAACTAACACATGCCCCTGCATATTTCGTAGACCAAGCGACCCGAGTATCTTGTGAAGTATTGAATGGGTTCGTTCTCATATCTATTAGTGATATTCTGATTTGGTAAGCCAATGCAGAATAGATATTCAGTTTGATCTTGTGCACCAATTTTCTATCACAGATGTGTTCATCTATTCTTTGTGGTCTCCCTGCTTTCAAATTTTGAGGACAAAATTTTCTTAATGGGAGAATCTGTAACATACTTGTTTTAAAACCATATTTAAATTGGCAATTAATTTAATTTTGGGAATTAAATTGTGAATTAATTTGGTATTTTCCAAATAGATATTTGTTTGTTTATTAATATATATATATATATATATATATATAAGTTTTTTAAAATTAAGGACTTGATTTGAAAATCTAAATATTTTATAAATAGATTATAATTTGGAATTTGAATTTAAAATTCATATACATATTTGGAAAATAAATAAGTTATGATTGGAATAAAATTTATACTTATAAAAAGATATTTGTTTACTCATTTATAAATACAAATTGATTGTATATTAATTTTTGAATTTGAAATTTAAAAATAAAAGTTTTGAATATATATTGGATTTGGGAAATCTATAATTTAATAATAAAAAAACTTGTTTTGTAATTTTAATATGTATGTATATATATATATATATGTATTCCAAAAGTTATTTAAAATTTAAATTATAATATATATATATATGTTTATTTGTTAATGTATAATTGATTTTAAAATCATATTCTTTAAGTTATAAATATATATATGAAAGAAAATGTAAATATGTAAAAGTATAAAACATAATACATATGTAAATAAAAGTTTAAAAAAGGGTTTTAACACAAAATGATTTCATTTAGACATATGTAAAACATAAATACATGCATTTAAACAAGTGTTAACTAAAGAGATTATGGATTTAACAAGTGGCAATTAAATCCTCTCTTAAACTAAATTTATAAACATAATGTATGAGAAAAAGATTAGGCTAATGCATGTTCCCCAAATTTTCTTTCATCTTCATATTTCACAAATCTGAAAAGAAAAAAAAACAAACAAAAGAGGATCAAAAGATCAAAACCAGAAAAAAAATAAAAATAAAAGCAAACCTGTAGAAGATCGATTCGAACAAAAGTTTTAATCTGGGAATTAAATCCTGGAGATCAAAGCAATCTTCAAATCAGGAAATTTGAAATCTTCAAAGCAGAACAACATCAAATGCCATCTTTACTTGAATCAAAACCTGAGTAACAACTTTAGGTTCAAGCAGAGCAAACAGATGGATTTAATTCAAACCGAAAACAAATTCAAAATCAAACAGTTTTCAGCTTCAATTTGACTCAAAAGCAAACAATAAATTCAAATCTAGAACAGTAAACAAATTGATGATCAGATCATCATCAATCAGTAAAAAATCAACTCAGCAATCAAATATCAAGTAATGATTCAATGTTCAGATTCAAGTAAATCAAATCCAGATCAGAAAACTGTCTTCTGTCTTCAATCCAAGGTGAGCAAACTCCCCTTTTAGAACCGGAATCTGCTATGATATCTTGATGATATATATCTGAGGTTGTTGTATTAGTGTTAATGTGCATGCATGTTTATGTGTGTATATATGTTGGTATGTATGTATATGTGTGTATATATATATATTTGAATGCATATTTGTCTCTCTATTTAATAACACACTAATAAAATTCAAGGAAAAATTTATATCTCAGAATCAAAAATTATTTTGGTAATGAATTTAAAAGAAAAGTATTTGTATTGACCTGAATTAAATTTTAAAAATAAATTCGAGTGAACACATTTAGTCCTTATTCCAAAAGTGGTGAATTGCAGTAAAAAAACTGTTAAAAACCCAAAAAATCAATCTTCGAAATTTTATGATTTGATTTCATAATTGAGTTTGTATTAGAAGACGATGATTTTAGGAAATCATTTCATAATTTTTAAGCTTATACTTAATGAGAAATCGTAAGTTGAACGATGATCAGTATTTGATCAAAATCAGATGATCACGTGGATTGTTGATAGTGGGATCATGTCTGGAGGAAGATTGTGGATGGGTGGTCGTAGGAAAAATGCTTGGAGCATTTATAAACGGTCGAGGTTGTTGATCGATGGAGATTTAGGGTTTAAAGACCGGTCTGGGTGGCTTTGGAATTCAAGGCTTGATCGTCATCAATGTCACATCGAGTTGCATCGTTCTGAGGGGAAAGGAAAGAGGGGACTCCGACGAGGCTATGGTCGTGGTGGCGAAGGTCCTGATGGCCAAAGATGGAAAAACGTGGAAGGTTTGGTTGGTCGGGTTGTACCAGTTTTTCGACGACTTGCTCGATTTTGAATTCTTGTCGTATCGAATGATCAGATGTTAGTGAGGGATGGAGGCGTGTTCGTCGTCGTGCCTAAGATCTCGGCGATGATCGAAAATTGACCAGATGATCGTGCATGCGCACGAGTGTTAATCACGTATCTGGAAATTTTAGTAGTTGGAGAAGATGAAGATTTCTCGGGTCAATCCCGAAACATTGGTGAGTTTGTCTCAAAGCAGAAAGAAGGCTCGTGTGTCTCGTATCTTTGCTCAGGAATTTTGAATTTTGTCTCGGGTTATGTTTTGTTTAAGTAACAGTTTTCAAAACTAAAAGAAGAAAAAAAATGTTTCAGGTTTTGAATCAAAGAACTTTTGTTTTAAAATGTTTCTATGTTTAATGCAAAGTAAAACAAAGTTTTAGAGTCATGAAAAATAATTAGTTGCAAAGATTAATGTTGAACAAGTTTAAAATATATTTAAAGTTAATATGTAACGACCGACCGATCCGTACCCCTTAAGTCAACACTATTTTCCAACACATCAACTCAAGGCGAACGAAAATAAGAACCGTTAGGGTTAAAGAAGAAGAGGTAGAAGAAGAAAATAGAAAACTTCAGAATCTAACCGTCGTGGCGGAACAAACTATAATAGATAATAAATGATCTTTACACAAAAAAAATCTGTTTATATATTACACCATCAGAGTATACATAACACACAACTGGACAGTAATCATAACATGTCCTAATAAACTGAATACACAGCTAATAAACACAGTGGAATATTTAAAACAAGTACGGAAGTACGTATCGCCATCCAGCTCGTCTCTTGAGCTCCATAGCATTGTTTCCTGTATTCTATAATATTCGGTCTGACCCGAGCATTATAGTTAAATAACACTCGATTCGGTCTGGAATACCAGCATGAGAAAACACACTCAACTAGGATTATTAAAGTTTCAAATCCTTTGAAAACAAAAGCTTCTCGTAAGACCACGCCATAAATAAACATGCCGGGTTTTTACCTTGCGATAGCCAAAACACTTTTTATCAAATCCATCTGATATTATAATAGTGTCTATAGAAAGTAAAATAGAATCTAGCTGAAATGTTTGCAACACACGTTTCAGCAATAGTTGGGCACAATCAAAACCATACAAGCGCGTAGGGAGAATGGATTTCCAACAAATGACTAGGCACTAGGGTACCACCTGTCACAGTACGTGGCCTAAATCACCGTACCGAGGATTACTCCCAATCCCCTGCAACACAAGACCGGGACTACCCCTTACTGGATAATCCCGAGTAAGATCACACTACGGTTGGGATCAGCAGCCACACCACTAAGCCAAATAAAAAGGGACATTCAGACAGAGATGACCTTACCCTAATGGGTGCTACCCCTTAGCCTTGCTACATAACCCTTGATTTTCAGTCATTCCCGGTTGATGAGGCTCGAGGCTAAGCGTTACCTTTTTAGAATATATCACTTATAATGATCACCGTCCACCTGACGATGTTCTGAAAGCATTCATCTATACAAGTTCGTTCCAGGTTCGAACAGAACCTAAGGCACTACTCCTACTACATCCATTTTGGAATCACCTCAGGATTAGTAGCGACTAACCCTTGCACTTCACTGCTCCACCTTCGAATCCAAACTCGTATTCCTCACGAAAACCTACAAACCGGATCGATGTGGTTTTCGAGAAATTAATCCGGATCCCGGTCTCTTCGAAACGATCAGCGCATTGGCCAATATCGATAGTAGGTTATTTAACTATCAATTAACACTCTCAAACAACCATCAAATAATAAATAATTTCTCCTGAAATTATTTATTAACCTCAAAATATCTTCGCAAGATATATTTCCATTTTCAACCCTTTTGAAAATAGTTTTCCAACCCTACTCTTCTCAAGGGATAAATTCCCAACTATTTATTTCCACCGAAAACACCAAGCACAAAAACTTTAGCTTTTTAAAATAATTTAAAACTCTTTATTATAAAATATCCTTTAAAACATTTAAATTAAAAATTACTTTAGTACTTATTCAAAATATATACTTCAATACTTTATTAAAAATATATTCTTTATAAAATATAAAACTAGATTTTCTCCTTTAAAACAAAATATCAAGTCACCTTTAAATAATTACTACTACAATAGATTTGAAAAATACTTACTTCAGAATTAAACATTTAGAAATAATAAATTTTCTAAACATGCTTTTTAAAACAACATAACTTATATTTAAAAATTTACTTTGAAAACGTACTTGGCTATCCAGGGAAATATACTTCTCTTCACATCTTTTAAAAACAAATCACTATTTATTTTTAAAAAAATTTACCTATTCCTTTAGTAAATTCCCACCGTGAATTTATTCTTCCAAATATCCACTGATATATTGCTTTATTTTTATAAACCCAGTTTATAAACTTCAAGTTTCACTTCTTTTTTAAAAATCGTGGTTTTACACACTTAAATCAATCTCTAAATTGATTTCCAAATTACTCCCATTTTGAAATAAATTCCTTTTTTATCTTTTCCAATAATTTAAATCTTAAATTTAAAATAAATTCTTTATTCCTTTAAATAATAACACTTAAGTTTAAAATTTATTGTCTTCCTGTTTATTCAAAATCCTTTTTTATACTCGGAATTTATATATTAAAATTTTAAAATCACTTTTATTCTTTTCCAATTCATTCTTTAATTTATCCAAATTCTCTACAATTATCTTACTTAAAATTCTCTCTTTTGTTACCTTTCAAAATCCAATCTACATATTTTAATAATTCAGCTTTCCCAATTATATTAAATCGAACATAACATTCAATATTTTTGATCACCAATATAATCTATCTCATATTAACAAATAAATCCAATCACGGAGTATTAAAACAAATCTAAATGTTTTGAGGAATCCAGTTGGATCCCTCCAACCTGTTTCCTGCATCTACAGATGTTAGCACAATATAAAATACTAATTCCACTTTGAGGTGGAATATCACGGTATATGGGTTTTAAATACAATATCATCCTCTATTATGCGGCACATAGGGTCTCATCCGCTATATAACGCGGGAAATCAATCACTCCAATATATACTATATACTACTATATATAATATAGCACATCAAATCAATTCAATCATTCAGCCAATTATTTAAATTTAACCATTTAAATTTAAATAGCAATCCAGAAGAGTGAGATTAACTCACCTTTATTTTTGCTTTGCAATCCGACCCAAACCATCTTGTCTCCTCACGATTTTAGACCTTGAATAACATTATACGGTTTATTAATATTTGAAATAAGCTAACAGCCAATTTCCATTTATTAATTTAATTAATGATTTAATTTTAAACTATAACTTTTCCCTTTGAAACTACATATACATTTATAAAAATAAATTATATATTTCAAAACTCTAACCTTTTATAAATTCTCTTATATTCCAAAATCTTATGCATATATATATATATAGCACTAATAAATGATTTTCTTTTATATTTGGATTTATAACTAAAATAATTAAATAAGTTAATTAAATAACTTAATCACCTTCATTATTAATCCTTAATTAAATTAACTAATCATATAAATTTAAAATTAATTACAGTATATACCTCTCCATCATGTCTGCTCAAATTTTCAGATCCTCAACACACACGTCATGAAGCAGGCTTTGAACGCAGACTCAACCTCGCATCCCCACGCAAGTCGTACGAGTCACGACCCACCCATATCATGCCACCACCCAAAAACAGAAGAGCCTCTATATTGAAATAGCCCAATTCTAGACCCATACCTAGCCTGCTGACATTGGCTCTTCATCGAAGTCCCTGAACTCGAGCACATACCGCGCACGGCTTCGCACTCATGCAGGACTAGATGATCAACAGTCAGCGAAATGAATGATTGAGATGTCAGCAATCAGATCTCATGGCAATGAAAGCGAATATTCTCCACTCGTACAGGTCTACATGGAGACGAATGGATTGAGATGGCTGGATGATCTATGGTGACACTCGATCAGGGCTTCGTACATAGCTCTCTGAATCGCCGACCTAGATTTGGTTGCTCACGACGCAATGAATTTTTGAACGGGATTTTGTTTCCTCCCCTACGTGATTAAATTGGATCGCTAACTAATTCCTTTTTTACAAATCGAATGAGTTGATTTTTGATTTTCAGAAGCTAAAAAGGGGGAGAGCCATAATTTTAAATTGTTTTTGAGTTGATTTTTTTCTTCTGCTTTCCTGATTTCAAATTTGAGAGGAAGATAGGTGACAACCTGATTTAAAGGGTGAAGATAGCTATACAAACATATCTAAGGCGACGTACAAACTAGGTCGGCTTGAAATATTGATTTGATTTTTTTGTTCATTATTTTTTTCACTACATCACATATCTTGAGTTTCTAAATTCCTATTGTGGCATGCTACTTGATGTTCGTAATGTTATAGCCCCATTCCGAACGCAATGGAAAAGGTTTCGAGTCCTAATTTGATTGTATGGAGAAGATAGCCTTTTGGATTGACTATTAAAATTTATTCAATTAATTATTTTCCAGGCGTTTATATCGCGTACGATCACACGATAACTCCGAAAGTTACGAAATTTGAAATCCGATAATAATACAATATTACGGATCCAGTGAAACTAGTTTCGTCGAAATCCGAGACTGTACCTCGGAAGGCTATTTTAAATATCAATTTAAATGATATATTTTCAAAACTTAACAAAGCACTTCAAAATTCAATCTTAACACTCTTACTACTATCAATATAAATTTTACAAGCCCTTTAAAATATTTTTAACAAGCTCGAAACTCAAGATTAAATATTTTACTCAATCTTCAATTATTGAATAATTATATTATTCAACAAATTGCTGTATCTACATTCTGAATTGATAAATCCAGCTTTTCCATACTCAAAACCAATTTATATTTCAATTTCTATATTTATAACCATTTAAATATTCCAGATTCATCGTTGAAAAATCTGGGTCGTCACATTCCTCCCCCTTAAAAGAATTTCGTCTCCGAAATTGCTAGTTGAGAAGAATGATCCAATACCCATTACTAGTTTTCAAAACTAAACAGTTTTGTCAACTTGCCATAACATATCTTTTATTAAAGACCCACTATTACTTCAACCAACTTCCCAAAACCTTCCATGGTTTCCAACAACATTATTTACTCCACTTATTCAAATTTAAATTTAAATCCAAATTTAAATTATCAAAACTTTCTCAAAAATTTTCTAACTCTCTAAATTTCCGAAAAAATTCGCTAGCTTCTCCTTTGCGCAGCAAGCTCGGTACAACTGCAAAATGCCTCTACGGGCCCCCAGATTTCAAAAGAAAAAAAAAAGCCAAGTGGCTAGACTAGAAAATCATCAAATTTCGTACAGAAATTTAAGTACATACCTTTGCCAAGCAAATTTCAATTTATCCACTGAAATCAAAAATCCCAAATTCACTTTCCTAATCCTTTAGTTCCAACTAAACAATTAGTTTCAATTTCCATTTCCAAAATCTCTTATTTCAATTCCAATTTGAAATCATTTTGTTGCTAATGAAATTTTTTCCAAAAATTTCAAAACTTTCTAATTCCCAAAATTTTGAAAATTTTTGGCAGAGTCTCCTTTGTATGGAGGAGCTTTTGCAATTTGACAAGATACATAAATATATATACATCGACCCACACGGTCGGAAAAACAAAAACAGTTCGTATTTCTTATTTGTATTGCGTAGGCATACCTTTATTCAGCATTTTAAGCAAGCGGTTTATTATTTTAGCAATTAGTGCATCCAAATCCAGCCAAACGGCTTCCCGATACCTGTACTTACTCAATTCAAACATGTAAGTACTAAATATACGAAATTTATTAACATTTTATTTACTTTCAATGGCTAAACACATGTATTTCACAAGCAACATGCACCAAACACTTTCCATGAGCCATTTATATGATTTCAAAACTAATTCAATTGCTTTCAACCAATTCATGTGCCATTGCATTCAATTTTAATGGTTTACAACTCAATTGTTTACATTCAATTTATTTTTAATCCAAACAAGCTCATATTCAATTCAATTGATTTCAAAATCAATTTTATTTCACTTCTATCAATTCATAGTATTTTATTTAATCTCGTTTTCGTCAAACGACAAGTTATTTCTAAGCATATTCGACTATGTTCATGTGAATAAATAATTACTTAAGCTTATAACCATTCTAAATTGATTCCGACTCAATTTATATTTAATTTCCTCCATTATAATTCATTCACAACCATTTTATTTAGCTCGACACATTCCATGCTTGTATACTACTAATCATTCCCAAATTAATTTAATCCAAGCTTTTATTTAATGGTCTACCCTTCCAACTCGAAGTCGAGCTTCTCATTATTCTTAACTGAAGTTAATTTACTTCAATTTATTCCAACTTCAAGCTTAAGTTCATTTCTATTTGATTTGATTCTCATCTAATCAAATTCCATTTAATTCAGTTAGCTCATCCATTTTATTTTAATTCACCTTCTCAATTTATCAAAATAATATCCAAGCACATACTTAACTCATTTATACTCGAATTGGAATTTATTTATAATTCAAATCATTTCGATTATAATCCAATTCCATATAATTTTTACTACATCTCCACTTATTTTAATTCATTATAAATCCAAGTCAAATTCTATTTACAATTCGAGTTTATTTCCAAACTTCATTACTAACTTGCAATCCATTTTATTTAACCGAGTTAAATTTTATTAACATACTCTATCAAAAAATTTATTTAGCTAATTAGCTTACTTCCAACTTTTAAATCAATATTTGATTTTATTACAAAAATCACTTCATTAAATTTTCCTGAGTTTAATTTTTTTTTATAATTCCAATTTGGATTTTCTTTCATTTTCCAAAATTCCAACACTTTTATTTCAGCTTATTTATTCCCTTTTTACATTTTTATAAGTTACTCACTTATTAATATTCATAATTCTCCATCATTTACAGTCAATCACATTTTCACTTTACTTTTAACTAGGGATTATATTTTATTCAATACTTTTCAATTCTTTTATAAGCTTCCAAAGCTTATTTATCCCAATTCAATACTTACTTAGTTTACGCTTATTTATTTAAGTAAGAATTTTAGTCCATTCAATATTATCTATAACTCAACTGAATTTATTTAAATTTAATTTTATTCCAACCTAACTCCAGTTAAATCTAGCATCATACCATTCTTTTGAATTTTGTTAAGCAAGGACATAATTTCGTTTAATACCATCCCACACAATTCACCTTAATTTCATTCCAATTCCTTTCAACTTACTTCAAATCCAATTCATTATTATTAACTTTGCTTAAGTTAATTTAATTCTAATTAATTTTATTTTGCAATCCAAATTTAATTTTAATTTTTCCATTCCAATCACATTCAAGATTTACTAATTATTTCTTCCAATCATCCATTAAATTTTCCACATTTTAATTTTTCCAAATTAAATTTATTTAACCTTTTCACTTTAAATTTTAATTCCAACATTCAAAGCTCATATTTCCCTCCCTTATTTAAAAATTATCTAAATTTACAAGTTTATAACCTACCTCATCAGGATTTTCAATTCAAATAAGGTTTTAGGATTTTTAAACACCCGGCTTTTGGTTCAAATCGTTTTACACCCACCATTATCCCAAAATCACATTTCTTGAATTTTTAAACCAATCCTGGATTTTATCCCCAACAAGTTTCCTTTGAAATTTCAAAAACAAAACTACTTCTTTTGAATAAAACAATTTGGCAGCAATCCGTCACTTAGAAACTCGAAAATGAACAACGATGATGCTGCAGTCATCACCGAAATTATTTTCCAGCGACTGAAGTGAGTTCAATGCTATATCCCTTCCCAAAATCAATTGAAACAATTTCCTTTCAGAAATACTTTTAAAATAATAATGCTATTATTTATCTTCAAAACACTTCGAAAAGAACACTTCCGAAATCTCCAGGTTTTAAATTTTCAAATTTTGACTTAAATCAAATTTTAACTATAATTCATTTGTGTAATTTATGCTCATACAAATTCCCATTTGATTATCCAAGTCATTCCAATTTTTCTAATCTTATTTGTTTAAAATCTTATCATCCAAACATCTAAGCTATATAACAATTTAAGAAAATATTCCTTTTATATCCAAATATATTTTTGGGTAAAATTATCTCATTCACCCACATTTAAAACAATACTGTGTCAATTGATCTATTCAAGTGTTTAGAAACCCCTTCGATACAGTTGTGCAGACTGTGCCGACGAAGGTTCATATGTGTAACAACCCGAAATTTTCTAAGCCGAAAATTCCAAATAGTTATGAAAAAGAAGAAAGAGATAGAAGAAGAAGAAAAAAAACACCAAACTTCTCACAATCGCAGCGGATAAAATATAATAATAAATAATAATAGCTTACAAAAGAATTCTATATCAGTCGATTACAATTATATACATCAGAGTTTTACATATATACAGTCACTGAATATTTACAATTATTCTGTCTCAGATTAACAATAGTATAATACAGCGGATATACTCTATACGATACTTCCATCCAGCTCGCCTCCTGAGCTCCAGACCGTACCTACCTGAAAATCTGTAATACTCGGTCTGACCCGAGCATTACATCCACAGTAACACCCGGGTAAGGCTGGATACCAGCGTGAGTAAACCCAACTAACGAGGAATACTAAATAAATCAACTTATATAATCCCGGGGTAACATATATCAATTTATCCAATTCACAATTTGCTATAGACAACTCTTATTTCACAAATCAACCCTAAATACCAAGCTCGGATAAAATCTCCAGCCCTTGATTTCACATATAAATTTACAAAGTCACACTTGTCATAATCATAACTTATTTTCAAAATAAGAATTCTATGTGCTAAAATTTTTATTAAATAATCCAATTCATTTTTATCGAATCATCCAAACCTATCAATTTCTCATATCAATATATAAGAAATTCGAAGTGGTGTCGGTTATCTTCCCAATACCCGATTCCAGCCTCATTGAGTCCTATGTCTCCTAACCCAAGCTATCCAAATGAAATACGCAACATTTCATACCAGAGATATTAACTTATTCAAATCAACCAATACAAATCTATCATCCATAAGCAAAGCTCAATCACAAACAAATCAACTCAGTTGATTCTAATTTATTTTCAATCCTCAATCGTTTAGGTTCTTTTATTAATTAGTTCCAAACAATTAATTGATCAATCTTTTCTTTCATCTCCATTCATCTTAATTAACACCCTGGATTAAATTATCTTTCTATTCCATCCAAGAAATTTTCTTTAATTAAATTCACGATATTAATTATTCTTACCAAAACAATGAGTAATCTTTAATTTTTCACAAATTAATTAACTATAATCAATTACACTAATTCCTAATTACTTATATAAATTTTCTTCTCATAAGTCACTTATTATGAATGTAAAAATCTCAATTAAACAAATCTTTAATTACTTCATTAATTATATGCATTACTGATTTCCAATTATATTTTAATTTATCTTAATCTAAATTAATTACATTAATTTGAATAGCATATTAATCGTACTTGATTTATTTTATTAACTTCATGAAGCAATTACTTGTTAAACCATCCAATGATTATTCTGAACTACTTTCACTTAATTAATTAACAAAAACTAAATTAATTAATTCAAACACTTCACCATAAAATTAGTTAAGCCAAATCATTAATTAATTAACTCAATCAATTATTCATTTCAAATTTCCTACTAATTTAATGGATCACAACACATCAAGCCCTTTCTAAATCTAAAATGGAAATCATTTTCTTATTTATGGTTTAAGTTTAAAACAATTTAAAACCCCATATACTTCAAGTCAATCCACAATTGACTCGAGAATCAATCAAAACCAAATCCACATCATCATCAAAGCACATCCAATCAATTTAAGCGTTCAACTAATTATTTAAATCTAACCACTTAAATTTTAAATAATAATCCAACTTAGTGAGATTTACTCACCTTCGTCAATTTGCGGCCCATTTCCTTCATGACTTGTTCTTCACGACCATTGACCTTGTAAAACATTAGATGCTTTATTAATATTTGAGTCTATTGAGCCATTTAAATTTTCATTTGATAATTTAATTAACCACTGATTTCATTTTAAACCATTAATTATATTTAAACTAATTTCTCCAACATACGCTATTTTAAAAAAAATAAGCTAGTAAATGAAATATGTATGTATATATTCATAAAAAATTTCTACATAGA
Source organism: Allium cepa (assembly GCA_030765085.1). Taxonomy (NCBI): domain Eukaryota; kingdom Viridiplantae; phylum Streptophyta; class Magnoliopsida; order Asparagales; family Amaryllidaceae; genus Allium; species Allium cepa. The sequence continues at coordinate 276,498,065 of CM060934.1, read as the reverse complement.
TTATTAAAATCTAATATTTCATTTAAATTTTCTATATCCCAAATCTAAACGATTTCCGTTTATTGACACTTGGATACATAGATTTAATCAATCATTTAAATTAAAACTAAATTTCTTTAAATAAAATCAATTAATTAACAGTTCAATTTTAACTAAATAATTTATTTCTTAATCTTATCTAAAAATAATAATTTTTTAAAACCATTAGATTAACTTAGATTTTAGATTAAAGTACTGTCAATTTTAAAAGTGCTCAAAATAATTTCCTATTGTATTGCAGTTTATATATTTGTGCATATTGTCAATGGTACCATGATAAATAAAGAAACAGGAATTATACCTCGCAGAAAACAACGAACCAGGCTCTCCCTCTCGCAACCCTCACGATCGGGCTTTGGAACCTAGTACGATGCCCAAAGCAGCCTTGCTCAGTAGCCAAACCCCATGTAGCCGCCTCCTTCCTCGAAATCACAGCCTCGCTCGAAATTAGATCGAGCCGACCACATCGCACCATCGCGATGCTCCAACAAGCCTTAACCTCGTCTCCCCTTCGAGCCGCCTTTGCTAAACCCAGTGCGCCCGTGTCCACCTCGCGAGCCTTGAACCTCGCGACTTCGGCCATTGATTTAGGGCTTTTTTTTAAAGGAACAGGCTATGTGCTGGAAAGAAGAACGAGGGAGAGGGAAGAATGAGTTGATCGGCCATTATTCTCTTTTTTTACAGAGGTTGATTTCGATCTGCCGTTCATAATAAAGAGGGGAACGTATATGAGGGTTATAAGTGGGAACGATGTCGTATAGAGCAAGCTGATGTTTTGATTTAACAGATTAAAATATTTAATTATAATTATCTCACTTTACTCCGCTCGAAACTTCGAACCACCACCGCGGCGTGCCGCTAGGCTATTATAAGGTTTTACCCGCGTTCCGAACACAATGGAACATGTTTCGGAGGCTAATTTGAACGTACGTGCAAGTTATGGAATTAAATGATCGATTTTAAATTAAATCGATTAAAATAAATCTAAGCATTTCAAACTGGCAGGGTCAAACGACAACTCTGATTGCTACGAAATTGAAATCCGATAATAACTGACTATTTCGGATCCAATGAAGCTGGTTTCGTCGAATTCTGAGACTGTGCCTCGGAAGACTATTTTTAAATTCAATTTAAACGACATATTATTCAAATTGAACAAATTAGCTTTACAATAAATTTCAACCATTCTATTATTTTCAGTATCATCGTTATAAATTTTATAAGCGTTCAAATTATTTTAAACAGGCTTAGAATCTCAAATTCAACAATTTATCCAATTTCAATTATATAATTCAATGTTTAACTATATAATTCCATGAGTTAATTATCATGTAAATATTGATATCTGGAATTTCAAGTTTAAATTAACCTTTAAATATTTAAAATCGCTTAATTATTCCAATTTAAATTTGTTAAAATTTCCGGGTCGTCACATTCCTCCCCCCTTAAAAGAATTTCGTCTCCAAAATTACTAGTTAGGAAGAATGGCTCAAAACCCGTTTACCTCTTTCCAAAACTCACTATCCAACATCCTACCAACTATCTTTTAATAAAAACCCATTATCACATCAACTAACTTCTCAAACCTTTCATAGTTTCAAATCATATCCCTTTGCTCAATTATCTAAAGTCCAATTTTAAATCAAATTTTGAATTATCAAATTTTTCTCAAAATTTTTCTAACTTCCTAAATTTTCGAAATTTTTTGCCAGCGTCTCCTTTGCGCGGCTTGCTCGGTACAACTACCAAAGGCCTCTACGGGCTCCCAAATTCCAAAAAGAAAACAAAAGCCAAGTGGCTACATCAAAAACTAAATCCAATTCCATACAGATATTTAAATACATACCTTTTATCGGGCAATTCACATTTATCATTTGGAATCAAATCCAATTTCCTTTTCTCTTTTATAATACCTACATATCCTGCTTAGCACTAATATCCAATCACAATAGTCCAAAATCATTTTATACATCTCTTTACATAAGTTTCATACCCACTTCTATTCAAATTAGTTTTCGCCGTTTCATATGAATTCAATTTATTTCGATTTCTAATATTGAGTTTTATCTTTCATTTAACTGATTCATATTAGTTCCATTTACTAGTTTACTGTAATTTCCAATTTTGAAGTTGTTTTGTTGTGAACCAAATTTTTCCAAAAAATTTTCTAACTCTCAAAATTTTAAAAAAAAATTGGCAGAGTCTCCTTAGTGCGGAGGTGCTTTTGCAATTTGACAATATATATAAATATGTATACATCGACCCACACGGTCGGAAAAAGCAAAAACAGTTCATATTTCCTATTTTTATTACGTAGGTGTACCTTATTTAGCATTTTAAGCAAGCAGCTTATTTATTTAAGCAATTAGTGCACTCCAAATCCAGCCAAACGACCTTCAGGTACCTGTACTTGCTCAATTTAAATATGTAAGTGCCATATATAGAAAATTTATTAGCATCTTACTTACTTTCAATAGCTAAACACATGTATTAGATACACAACAAATGCCAAATGCTTCCCATAAGCGATTCATATGATCTTAAAGCTTATTCAATTACTTTCAATCAATTTATAAACCATTTCATTCAATTTCAATGGTTTGGAACTCAATCTCTTACATTCCATTGATTTATAATTCAAATAAGCTCATTTTCACTTCACATGATTCAGAATCAAATTTATTTAATCTCCATTAACTCATAGAATTTAATTACTTTGGTTTACGCCAAACAACAATTATTGTTATGCAATTTCGACGATATTCGCTTAGTAGGGTATTCTATTTTAGTTTATAACTACTTTAAATAAATTTTCAATTCATTTTATATTTAATTCCATTTCATTTCTAATTTATCAACCAACCATTCATTGCATTTCATTTTATTTCCGCATTAGATTCATGCAAACAATTTATTAAGCTTGGCATATTCAAACCCATAAATTAATGCCCATTCATTTTAAATTTTAATTTCAATTCATCTTCTCAATTTATCAAAATAATATCCAACACATACTTAACTCATTATACTTCAAATTATTATGCCACCGCACTTATGTTCAGTCTGATAATCCTATTCCAATCACAACTTTGGTTCAGTTTTTATTTTATCAGACTTCATTCATTTATTATTTAATGCCATTAACTCGTTTTATATTTCACTTTCTTAATTCATTTGCGAATTATTTTATTTATGCAAAACCATTCTTAATTTATTTCTACCTACCTTGGTTTTATTTGCAACCCAACCATTCCTATCATTATTCACTTTCATTTCATATAACAACACTTCTCTTCTATCCAATTTACTTGCAAAATTTCATTAAATATTATTCACGTCACATTTGGATATTATTTGCAATTCATCCCATCACTACTTTGATCCCATTCTATTTTATTTTTTTATTTTTACAACATCTCTTCTTATTTAATTTATTATCAAATCCAAGTCGAATTCTATTAACAATTCGAATTCACTTCCAAATTCCATTATTAACTTACAATCTATTTTATTTAACCGAGTTAAATTTTATTAACATACTCAATCAAACAATTATTTAGCCAATTAGTTTACTTCCAATTTTTTTTATTACAAAAATCACTTTATGAAATTCCCTTGAGTGCCATAAATTTTCATAATTCCAGTTTGGATTCTCCTTTTTTTTCCAAAATTATAACACTTTTATTTTAAAATTTTAGAAATGCCTTTAAATTTACATAATACTATTAAAATAGTTCTTTATAAAAAAAATATTTCTTATAACTCAATGTCTCAACCGGTCCATCCTTGTTCTCACAGAAATTCAGTCATACGTTGATCAAGCGTAGGACTGAAAATCTATAAGTACTTGGTAAACCCGTTTTCAACATCCAGTGAAAATACTTTTGAAAAATAATTTTATTGAAAATATAGAAAATAGTTTTGAAAACAGAGGAAATATCTTTGGTGAAAATGCTCAGGAAATCATCACTCCCATCCATGGTCACAGTTACATTCCAGGGTTACGTTGGCGTCGCAGCAAAAGTCCATGTAATTGCAGGCTCTCCGCGGCCTCTTGATTACGTCATGGATCCCACACAAAAGATCACAGTTACATCCAGGGTTACGTTGCCGTCACAGCAAAAGTCCATGTAACTGCAGGCTCTCCGCGGCCTCTGATTTTCGCTGATGAAATGAAACTTCTCCACTCCTACATAGATCGCAGTCTGCCGATATAAAATCAAACGCAGACTGTTGGCTCTCAGCGGCACACACGACTTTCGCTATGTTATACCATAGGTCGCAGTCTACTGATATAAAATCAAAGGCAGACCGTTGGCTCTCAGCGGCACACATGACTTTCGCTATGGTATACACTACTCATAATCCTTAGGAACTAGTTTTGTCCGGACTCCTCACAGGATCAAAACTTTAGAACCCCCTTTGGGCTCAAGGCAGCACCACCTAGTGGCACTCCTGAGAATTTTATTTCAAGGGAGCGCCTTTTTCCCCAGAGCCATCATCAAAACATTTTATACTATACACATAGTATCTTTAAATCATACACCTAGTATGATCTCATTCAAAGCTCATTTATACAAAATCGATTATTCCAAAATCGATAATTCCCAAACTAGGCTTTCCAAATTCTCATATTGATTTTATCCAAAAATCAAAAGCCTTTCCAAATCCAAAGGTTCTCAAAACCTTTTCCAAAATCGTCGTAAGATCCTTTATATATATATATACATATATATATAATTTTTAAAACTTTGGATCATTTCAAACTTGTATAAAGCCCCTTTTTATACTTCAATTCTTATCTCAGTTGGGTATTTAAATTAATAACAATTGGAACTCCGACCAGTTTATATTTAGAAAATGGCTTAAAATTTTTAAAATAAATATGTAGTGGAAAAATAATTATTAGTTTGCAAAATAGCTATAAAATAGGTAACTAACTGTAAAATAGTTAAGAAATAGCTGAATAGTTTCAAAATTTGTAGATAATTGCAAAATAGTTGTAAAATAGAAATTAGTTTGTGAAATAGTTGAAAAATAGTAATTAGTTTAGTTAATACTTGAAAAATGGTTAAATACCCCAAAAATAATCGTAAAACAAGTATATAAAATAATTTGGCTTTAAGAAAGAAAGGTTGTATATATTTAATAGCTTAGAAAATTAAGTTTATATGAAAACAATTTATATTGAAAATAGTCAAGAGCCAACTGTTCACCTCCCCAACAATTCAATTTAAATCTTTATTTAAATTGACCCAATTCCAATTCAAATAACTCCAAACTCCATTGGACTTGATTAATGCCCAATTCAAGTTGAATCAATCTTGATTCCTTTCCCAATTTAAATCAAATTCTAGTTGATTTTAAATCTTGTTCAATTTTAATTATAATTTCATTCTACTCCAATCAATTTTGAATTATTATCAATTTAATTTCAGAATTCCAAATCACTTCAATTTAATCCAATCCAATTTCCCATTTTAAAATTTTAAACTTATACATCTTCAATCACCAATCCAATTACTTCAAACCAAATTAAATTTTGAACTAATTCAATTTCAATCTTGAATTTAAACTACCTCGAATTATATAAATTCGAGTTAAATTCTCAAAGGTTGATTTAACTTTCTAAACCAAATTAACTTTTATTTAAAGTTTTTAAACAATCTTAAATTTTTGAGTCCAATTCTTCATTTCAATTTATCTCTACTTATATTTTTCAGATTCAAATAAGAGCTCAATATAATTTTATTTGTTTTCAAAATTTAATTTGTTATTCAATTTTATCTCCCCGTTTGAAGCCAGTTCTTAAACAATTTTAATTTACAAACTCAATTATTAAAATTTATTTTATTTATACAATTCCATTCCCAATTTAAAGATTTTTATTTACAATAGGAGGATATCATCCAATTTATTTTAAAACATCCATTCATTTTAAATCTTTAAATCTCAAACCCGTTTTGAGATCACACAAATTCCCCAATTCAAATCAACCATTTAACTCTCCAAGTTAAATTACAATTTCATCTTAAAATCTTCCATCCAAGTTGTTCATTCAATCTTATTTAACTTCTCTCAAGTTAGATTCAATTTACTTAATCCAGTCAACCTAATTCTCAAATTGAATTCCCACTTCAAACTTCAAATTCTTTCCCCCTTATAAGTTCAAAACTTATATCACTTTTGGGTTTTATATCACACTTCGGGAAAGAAAAAAAAAATCAAAACTCGACCTCTTAGAGTTTATTTCAAATTATCTTTGATATCATGTATATTCATACATATATACATATTTATTTCTAGGCCCTCCTAGCCATGTTTTACAAATTTAAACCACCCTTGGTATTAAATTCAAATCAAACTTCAAACAACCCGTTGTTTTCAACAAGTCCCAGTTATCCAAATAATACTTATTATTTTTCTATTACTTTGAAACAAAATTTTCAAATTCTAGGACCAGATTTAGAATTTCATTTTCAATCACTTAAATTTTAATTTAGTTGTATTTCCATTTCTACTTAATTTAATTACAATTCAAGACTTCAATTTGGTTATACTATATTACTTCTAAATTTTAATTCCAATAATTTAACAACCAATCGTCATAATATTTATTAGAAGGAAATATTGTTTTATATATCAAAATATATTTTTATATAAATCATTTAAAATCTTTTTATAAGAGAATAACAAGTACGTGCTCATATATATTTATATACTCAACTCATTCTAGAGTACTACGGAGTAATCCCCACCAGAGCCAAGGTTCTCGCTTAACCTTTTAGCTCTGATACCAAATGTAATGACTCGAAATTTTCTAAGCCGAAAATTCCAAATAGTTATGAAAAAGAAGAAAGAGATAGAAGAAGAAGAACAAAAACACCAAACTTCTCACAATCGCAGCGGATAAAATATAATAATAAATAATAATAGCTTACAAAAGAATTCTATATCAGTCGATTACAATTATATACATCAGAGTTTGACATATATACAGTCACTGAATATTTACAATTATTCTGTCTCGGATTAACAATAGTATAATACAGCGGATATACTCTATACGATACTGCCATCCAGCTCAACTCCTGAGCTCCAGAACGTACCTACCTGAAAATCTGTAATACTCGGTCTGACCCGAGCATTACGTCCACAGTAACACCCGGGTCAGGCTGGATACCAGCGTGAGTAAACCCAACTAACGAGGAATACTAAATAAATCAACTTATATAATCCCGGGGTAACATATATCAATTTATCCAATTCACAATTTGCTATAGACAACTCTTATTTCACAAATCAACCCTAAATACCAAGCTCGGATAAAATCTCCAGCCCTTGATTTCACATATAAATTTTCAAAGTCATACTTGTCATAGTCATAACTTATTTCAAAATAAGAATTCTATGTGCTAAATTTTTTATTAAATAATCCAATTCATTTTAATCCAATCATCCAAACCTATCAATTTCTCATATCAATATATAAGAAATTCGAAGTGGTGTCGGTTATCTTCCCAATACCCGATTCCAGCCTCTTCGAGTCCCATGTCATCCTAACCCAAGCTATCCAAATGAAATACACAACATTTCATACCAGAGATATTAACTTATTCAAATCAACCAATACAAATCTATCATCCATAAGCAAAGCTCAATCACAAACAAATCAACTCAGTTGATTCTAATTTATTTTCAATCCTCAATCGTTTAGGTTTTTTATTAATTAGTTCCAAACAATTAATTGATCAATCTTTTATTTCACCTCCATTCATCTTAATTAACACCCTGGATTAAATTATCTTTCTATTCCATCCAAGAAATTTTCTTTAATTAAATTCACGATATTAATTATTCTTACCAAAACAATGAGTAATCTTTAATTTTTCACAAATTAATTAACTACAACCAATTACACTAATTCCTAATTACTTATATAAATTTTCTTCTCATAAGTCACTTATTATGAATGTAGAAATCTCAATTAAACAAATCTTTAATTACTTCATTAATTATATGCATTACTGTTTTCCAATTATATTTTAATTCATCTTAATCTAAATTAATTACATTAATTTGAATACCATATTAATCGTACTTGATTTATTTTATTAACTTCATGAAGTAATTACTTGTTAAACCATCCAATGATTATTCTGAACTACTTTCACTTAATTAATTAACAAAAACTAAATTAATTAATTCAAACACTTCACCATAAAATTAGTTAAGCCAAATCATTAATTAATTACCTCAATCAATTATTCATTTCAAATTTCCTACTAATTTAATGGATCACAACACATCAATCCCTTTCTAAATCTAAAATGGAAATCATTTTCTTATTTATGGTTTAAGTTTAAAACAATTTAAAACCCCATATACTTCGAGTCAATCCACAATTGACTCGAGAATCATTCAAAACCAAATCCACATCATCATCAAAGCACATCCAATCAATTTAAGCGTTCAACTAATTATTTAAATCTAACCACTTAAAATTTAAATAATAATCCAAATTAGTGAGATTTACTCACCTTCGTCAATTTACGGCCCATTTCCTTCATGACTTGTTCTTCACGACCATTGACCTTGTAAAACATTAGATGCTTTATTAATATTCGAGTCTATTGAGCCATTTAAATTTTCATTTGATAATTTAATTAACCACTGATTTCATTTTAAATCATTAATTATATTTAAACTAATTTCTCCAACATACGCTATTTAAAAAAAAATAAGCTAGTAAATGAAATATGTATGTATATATTCATAAAAAATTTCTACATAGATTATTAAAATCTAATATTTCATTTAAATTTTCTATATCCCAAATCTAAACGATTTCCGTTTATTGACACTTGGATACATAGATTTAATCAATCATTTAAATTAAAACTAAATTTCTTTAAATAAAATCAATTAATTAACAGTTCAATTTTAACTAAATAAATTATTTCTTAATCTTATCTAAAAATAATAATTTCTTAAAACCATTAGATTAACTTAGATTTTAGATTAAAGTACTGTCAATTTTAAAAGTGCTCAAAATAATTTCCTATTGTATTGCAGTTTATATATTTGTGCATATTGTCAACGGTACCATGATAATTGAAGAAACAGGAATTATACCTCACAGAAAACAACGAACCAGGCTCTCCCTCTCGCAACCCTCACGATCGGGCTTTGGAACCCAGTACAATGCCCAAAGAAGCCTTGCTCAGTCGCCAAACCCCATGTAGCCGCCTCCTTCCTCGAAATCACAGCCTCGCTCGAAATTAGATCGAGCCGACCACATCGCACCATCGCGATGCTCCAACAAGCCTTAACCTCGTCTCCCCTTCGAGCCGCCTTTGCTAAACCCAGTGCGCCCGTGTCCACCTCGCGAGCCTCGAACCTCGTGACTTCGGCCATTGATTTAGGGTTTTTTTTAAAGGAACAGGCTATGTGCTGGAAAGAAGAACGAGGGAGATGGAAGAACGAGTTGATCGGCCATTATTCTATTTTTTTTTACAGAGGTTGATTTCGATCTACCGTTCATAATAAAGAGGGGAACGTATATGAGGGTTATAAGCGGGAATGATGTCGTATAGAGCAAGCTGATGTTTTGATTTAACAGATTAAAATATTTAATTATAATTATCTCACTTTACTCCGCTCGAAACTTCGAACCACCACCGCGGCGTGCCGCTAGGCTATTATAAGGTTTTATCCACGTTCCGAACACAATGGAACATGTTTCGGAGGCTAATTTGAACGTACGTGCAAGTTATGGAATTAAACGATCGATTTTAAATTAAACCGATTAAAATAAATCTAAGCGTTTCGGGCTGCCAGGGTCAAACGACAATTCTGATTGCTACGAAAATTGAAATCCAATAATAACTAACTATTACGGATCCAATGAAGCTGGTTTCGTCGAATTCTAAGACTATGCCTCGAAAGGCTATTTTTAAATTCAATTTAAACGATATATTATTCAAATTGAACAAATTACCTTTACAATAAATTTCAACCATTCTATTATTTTCAGTATCATCATTATAAATTTTATAAGCCTTCAAATTATTTTAAACAGGCTTAGAATCTCAAATTCAACAATTTATCCAATTTCAATTATATAATTCAATGTTTAACTATATAATTCCATGAGTTAATTATCATGTAAATATTGATATCTGGAATTTCAAGTTAAAATTAACCTTTAAATATTTAAAATCGCTTTATTATTCCAATTTGAATTTGTTAAAATTTCCGGGTCGTCATAATATGCCACTCAATAAATCAATCAACACAATATAAAACCATTTTTATATACACTAACAAATACGCGCTCATAACTATTAATACGCTCAAACTCATTCTAGAGTACTACCGACTCTATCTCAAATGAGTAATCCCCACCAAAGCCAAGGTTCTCGCTTAACCTTCTGCTCTGATACCAAATGTAACGACCCGCAGATCTGTATCCCTTAAGTCAACACTATTTTCAACACATCAACTCAAGGTGAACGGAAATACGAACCGTTAGGGTTAAAGAAGAAGAGGTAGAAGAAGAAAATAGAAAACAACATCATAATCTAACCATCGCACTGGAATAAACTATAATAGATAATAAATGATCTTTACACAAAAACAAATCTGTTTATATATTACATCATCAGAGTATGCATAACACACAACTGGACAGCAATCATAATCTGTCCTAACAAACTGGATAAACAGCTAATCAACACAGTGGAATATTTAATAAAAGTAAGGAAGTACGTATCGCCATCCGGATCGTCTCCTGAGCTCCACAGCATCCTTTTCTGTATCCTATAATACTTGGTCCGACCTGAGCATTATAGTTAAATAACACCCGAGTCAGTCTGGAATACTAGCGTGAGAAAACACACTCAACTTGGATTATTAAAATTTCAAAATCCTTTGAAAACAAAAGCCTCTCGTAAGACCACGCCACAAATAAACATGTCGGGTTTTTACCTTACGATAGCCAAAACACTTTTTATCAAATTCATCTGATATTATAATATTCGTCTGATATTATAATATTGTCTATAGAAAGTAAAATAGAATCTAGCTGAAATGTTTGCATCTCACGTTTCAGCAATAGTTGGGCACAATCAAAGTCGCATAGGCGCGTACGGAGAATGGATTTCCAACTAATGACTAGACACTGGGGTACCACCTATCACATTACATGGCCTAGATCACCATACCGAGGATTACTCCCAATCCCCTGCAACACAAGACCAGGACTACCCCTTACTGGATAATCCCAAGTAAGATCACCCCATTGTTGGGATCAGCAACGGCACCACTAAGCTGAATAAAAAGGGATATCTAGACAGGGATGACCTCACCATAATGGGTGCTACCCACTTAGTCTTGCTGCATAACCCCTGATTTTCAGTCATTCCCGGTTGATGAGGCTCGAGGCTAAGCGTTACCTTTTTAGAACCTATCACTTAGAATGCTCACCGTCCACCTGACGATGTTCTGAAAGCATTCATCCATATAAATCCGTTCCACGTTCGAACGGAGCCGAAGGCACTACACCTACTACATCCATTTTGGAATCACCTCAGGATTAGTAGCGACTAGTCCTTGCACTTCACTGCTCCACTTTCGAATCCAAACTCGTCTTCCTCGTGAAAATGTACAAACCGGATCGAAGTGGTTTTCGAGAAATTAATCCCGATCCTGGTCTCTTCCAAACGATCAACGCATTGGCCAATATTGATAGTCGGTTATTTAATTATCAATTAACATTCTCAAACAACCATCAAACAATAAATAATTTCTCCTGAAATTATTTATAAACCTCAAAATAATTTCGCAAGATATATTTCCATTGTCAACCCTTTTGAAAACAATTTTCCAACCCTACTCTTCTCATGGGATAAATTCCCAACTATTTATTTCCACTGAAAACACCAAGCACAAAAACTTTAGCTTTTTAAAATAATTTAAAACACTTTATTATAAAACATCCTTTAAAACATTTAAATTAAAAATTACTTTAATACTTATTCAAAATATATACTTTAACATTTAAATTGAAGACTACTTCAATACTTTATTAAAAATATATTCTTTATAAAATATAAAACTAGATTTTCTCCTCTAAAACTAAATACCAAGTCACCTTTAAATAATTACTACGATAATAGATTGGAAAAATACTTACTTCAGAATTTAAACATTTAAAATAATAAATTTTATAAACATGCTTTTTAAAACAACATAACTTATATTTAAAAATTTACTTTGAAAACGTTCTTGGCTATCCAGGAAAATATACTTCTCTTCACATCTTTTAAAAATAAATCACTATTTATTTTTAGATAAATTTACCCATTCCTTTAATAAATTCCCACCGTGAATTTATTCTTCCAAATATCCACTGATATATTGCTTTACTTTTATAAACCCAGTTTATAAACTTCAAGTTTCACTTCTCTTTTAAAAAGCCTGGTAAATCATTCTCCCAATTGATTTCCAAATTACTCCCATTTTGAAATAAATTCCTTTTTTATCTTTTCCAATAATTTAAATCTTAAATTTAAAATAAATTCTTTATTCCTTTAAATAATAACACTTAAGTTTAAAATTTATTATCTTCCTATTTATTCAAAATCCTTTTTTATACTCGGAATTCATTTATTAAAATTTTAAAATCACTTTTATTTTTTTCCAATTCATTCTTTAATTTATCCAAATTCTCTAAAATTATCTTACTTAAAATTCCCTCTTTTATTATTCTTTCAAAATCCAATCTACATATTTTAATAATTCAGCATTCCTAATTATATTAAATCGAACATAGCATTCAATATTTTCAATCACCAATATATTCTATCTCAGATTATCAAATAAATACAATCACGGAGTATTAAAAAAAATCTAAATGTTTTGAGGAATCCAGTTGGATCCTTCCAACTTGTTCCTTGCATCCATAAATGTTAGCACAATATAAAATTCCAATTCCACTTCGAGGTGGAATATCGCGGTATATGGGTTTTAAATATAATATCATCCGCTATTATGCGGCGTATAGGGTCTCATCCATTATATAATGTGGGAAATCAATCACTCCAATATATACTATATACTACTATATATAATATAGCACATCAAATTAATTCAATCATTTAGCCAATTATTTAAATTTAACCATTTAAATTTAAATAGCAATCCAGAAGAGTGAGATTAAATCACCTTTATTTTTTCTTTGCAATCCGACCCAAACGGCTTATCTCCTCACGATTTTAGACCTCGAATAACATTATACGGTTTATTAATATTTGAAATAAGCGATCGAACAGCCAATTTCCATTTATTAATTTAATTAATGATTTAATTTTAAACTAGAACTTTTCCCTTTGAAACTACATATACATTTATAAAAATAAATTATATATTTCAAAACTCTAACCTTTTATAAATTCTCTTATATTCCAAAATCTTATGCATATATATAGCACTAATCAATGATTTTTTTTATTTGGATTTATAACTAAAATAATTAAATAAGTTAATTAAATAACTTAATCACTTTCGTTATTAATCCTTAATTAAATTAACTGATCATATAAATTTAAAATAAATTACAGTATATACCTCTCCATCATGTCTGCTCAAATTTTCAGATCCTCAACACACACGTCTTGAAGCAGGCTTCGAACGCAGACTCAACCTTGCATCCCCACGCGAGTCATACGAGTCACGACCCACCCATATCATGCTACCACCCAAAAACAGAAGAGCCTCTATACTGAAATAGCCCGATGCTAGACCCATACCTAGCCTACTGACACTGGCTCTTCATCGAAGTCCCTGAACTCGAGCACATACCCACGCACGCTCCGCACTCATGCAGGACTAGATGATCAATAGTCGATGAAATGAACGATTGAGATGTCGGCAATCAGACCTCATGGCAATGAAAGCGAATATTCTCCACTCGTACAGGTCTCCATGGAGACGAATGGATTGAGATGGCTGGATGATCGATAGTGACACTCGATCAGGGCGTCGTACATAGCTCTCTGAATCGCCGACCGAGATTTGGTTGCTCACAAAGCAATGAATTTTTTTGAACGGGATTTCGTTTCCTCCCCTGCGCAATTAAATTGGATCGCTAACTGATTCCTTTTTTTACAAATCGAATGAGTTGATTTTTTATTTTCAGAAACTAAAAAGGGGGAGAGCCATGATTTTAAATTATTTTTGCATTGATTTTTTTCCTATGATTTCCTGATTTTGAATTCGAGAGGAGATAGGTGACAACCTGATTTAAAGGGTGAAGACAGCTATATAAACATATCTAGGGTGACGTCCAAACTAGGTCGGCTTGAAATGTTGATTTGACTTTTTTGTTTATTTTTTTTTCAAAATATCTACATCACATATCTTGAGTTAATAAATTCCTATTATGGCATGCTGCTTGGCATTACTAATGTTATAGCCCCATTCCGAACACAATGGAAAAGGTTTCGAGTCCTAATTCGATCGTATGGAGAAGATAGCTTTTTGGGTTGACTATTAAAATTTATTCAATTAATTATTTTCTAGGCGTTTATATCGCGTACGATCAGATGATAACTCCAAAAGCTACGAAATTTGAAACCCGATAATAATACAATATTATGGATCCAATGAAACTGGTTTCGTCGAAATCGGAGACTGTGCCTCGGAAGGCTATTTTTAAATATCAATTTAAACGATATATTTTCAAAACTTAACAAAACACTTCCAAATTCAATTTTAACACTCTTACTATCTTCAGTACTATCAATATAAATTTACAACCCTTTAAATATTTTTAACAAGCTCGAAACTCAAGATTAAATATTTTATTCAATCTTCAATTATTGAATAATTATATTATTCAACAAATTGTTGTATATACATTCTGAATAAATCTAGGTTTTCCATATTCAAAACCAATTTATAATTCAATCCCTATATTTAAAACAATTTAAATATTTCAGATTCATCGCTGAAAAATCAGGGTCGTCACATAATAGATTTTAAATAATAATGATAATTAAGTTTTTAGAGAATAAGTATTTATTTAAGCTATTAAACAAGAATTAATAAGGTTTTCTAAGATTATGTTAAAGTTTAAAAGTTTTTAAATTGTTTTATTTTTTTAAAAGGATAATTTAACTTAATGGTTTTGAGTTAAATTGGTAATTGATCATTAACTCAAAAGGTTATTAAATAAGGATTAAGCAATAATTAAAATAATAAATAATAGAATGTTCTATCTTTTAATTAATTAAGATCTTGAGTAATTAATGATTATTGAAGAAAGTGATTAAAGATTAATTACTCAATAATAGGTTAATCAGTAAATTAAAGGATAACTAATTTAAAGTGATAAATCAAGGGATAATTAACCAAATTGATTTATTAATGTGATTACCTAAAGGTTGATTAATTAATTAATGTTATTAATTTAAGATAATTAATTTATGATTAGGGGCTGACTAATCAAGTGATTAAAGGATAATTACTCAATTTGTGATTTATAATTAAAGTGATTAGGGATAATCATTTTACTGTAATTAATTAAGGATAATTAATTAAATAATAATTGATTAAGGGTTAATTAATTTATCAATTAATTAGGGGCAATTAATTAAAGGATAATTAAATAATTAAGAATTAATTATTAAATGATTAAAGGTTGATTAATTTATTAATTAAGGTTAATTAAGGAATAATTAAGGAATAATTAATTAAAATAAATTGTAATTAATTAATGTTAATTAACCAGGATCAGTGATTAATCTGATTTAAATTAATCTGATAATTAATTGATCTTACTTGTGGATGTTTGGATTCTACTGAAAGATTGAATTGTTTGATATCCCTGATGTGTGTTGCTCTGTTTTGATTTGAGCTGCGATGAATGAAATCTATTTATCTATAATGAATGTAATTTATTTATCTGTGGTAAGTTTATATTATTTATCTGTGAATCGGTAAATGAAGATAAGTGTTATAAGAATATACCGCTTATCGATATTGATGTGCTTGAATTTGTGAAGATTGATGATGTTGCACTATTGTGTAAAACCCATGAACTACACTATACACAAAAAAATATGGATTGCATGAGGAAATTGGTTAAGTCATAGATTTTGAAATGGTTTTAAAAGTTGAATTTTGAATTCAAATAGTTTAGGAATGGAACTGGGTTATATATGAAAAGCTTTTGAAAAGGAGTTTCAAAGATAAAAGTTATTTTGGATAATTTGATAAGGTTTTGAAATTTAAATAATTTGATTTGAATTTGAATTCAAGATTTGAAATTGAATTCTATGTGTGGAAATTATGGTTTAAAAAGGGTATACAAGTTATATATGTGTTTATATAGGTTTTAAACCATTTTAAAAGCATTGTTTTGGGAATTTGAATTTAACCCAAGTTTTATACTTGAAGGGCTTTAACTTGTGCAAATGTAATCGAATTTTTCCTAAACGAAAAGTATTTGTTTTCAAATAATAATAGCTTTCATATAAAGTAAGGATTGCCAATTTATGTTGAAAAGATTTCAAGTTTGAAATGGAATTGTTTTGAAAGCTATGAATTAATCTTTGTGAAAAATTGTTGAACCTTGTTTCGAAATCGAAAAGGATCTTAAAGATATATCTTTGGTATAAAAGATTTGGAATTGAAATATTTTTGAAAACTATGAATGAATCTTTGTGAAAGATGGGTGAACTTTGTGAAGTGAATCTTTTTGTTTAAAAGATTTGGAAATGGTAATTTGTTTAAACCATTTGAAAGAAAAGTTTTGGGTAATAATTTGCGACTTAACTAAGATCCCAATATCCATATGGTTTTTTTATAATTGCACTCATTATTCGGTTTAGCCGGGAGAGGACTTTGTGTCATTAACCCATTTCGAATAATGATACGATGATATGGATAGCATTTGAAGACCGGTGGTGAAGACATGTATCTTCGAGAACGAAAGGATAACCTGTCAAATATCTTTGCACTGAGTCGCGCTGGTATAGAGATCTCCATATGTGATGGGGAGTCCGATCAGGATTGGGAATTCCTGGAATGTAATGGATTCTTTGTGAAGTGCCTTCGGTTCTGTTCGAACCCGGAACAGACTTGTATGGATGTGTGTCTGACATTACACTTTGAGATGTAAAGCTGGTTTCTATCAAATACATTTTTGTTTGGTGGTGGAAAATTTATTCTCTTAGCTTAACACCCTTCTCTGAGACGTACGATCTCAGAGGTTATGTAGTTGATGGTTATTAGTGATACATTCCCTATTTGGTAATGTGGCATATGAAGTGCTACTGATCATTTATTGATCAAAGCAAGGCTTTGTGTAAAGCGTAGTTTTATAGACGAGATTGCATCAGGAACTCACACCCCGAAAATGGTCGAAACACGAAGGATGCAGCAAGGTTACCATGGGTCGTGCCCCTAGGGTATGCCCATTTCTTCTGGAAAAGGGTGGTATCATGGTGTAGAGCCCAGATACTTAACTTATGTGGACACTGCAAATTTATTACTTTGTGGTTGCTTTGTGGTTGAGAGCTCTCCGTTAAAGGTCGCAAACGACCGGGGATGACATACTTGTAGGTGTTACTTCCGAGCAGGGGTAACTTGGCCTTGTGTTGCCAAATATCCGGGTAGGTTCTCGAGGCGTCCCTCTAGAGGCGTATGCATGTGGAAATAGGAAGTTCTTTAGAATGACCATTTGTTGGAAACCCAATTACCAATATGTGCCTTGTACGGTTTTATTTGTAGAACCTGCCGTTTAACATGGTAGGTATAGTAGACATATTATAATGGTACGTATGCTGGCTAAGATTAATATTATACTTGTA
The DNA here is from genome assembly GCA_030765085.1 of Allium cepa. Classification (NCBI taxonomy): domain Eukaryota; kingdom Viridiplantae; phylum Streptophyta; class Magnoliopsida; order Asparagales; family Amaryllidaceae; genus Allium; species Allium cepa. The sequence goes on along the minus strand of CM060934.1, from coordinate 276,480,150 downwards.
AAGGTTTTCTGCACTATACACTAATAATAATATCAAAAAGGATTTTCGTGTATCAAGCATGTTTGACTATCATAAGGAGAAATCTCCTCCAATTCTACGTTTGAATGGTGTGTGCGGCGAAAGGCCTTATGGTAGTTTCATTTTCCCAAAAGCATTGCAGATTTCTTTTAAATTCTTTTGTTTTGCTAAAGATAAACTATTTTTGTTTGCTCATACCAGTCTCATGACTGACCTGGAGTTTATTGTTCCCTTCCTAAACTCTGGGTTCCCACAATTTTCCACACGGGCAGTCTAGAGTTGGATTTTTCAGATAATCAAATAGTAGGTGTAGAGTCGATAGCTTTCATCTTTTGGATCTTGGCAATCGCATTGCCTACTGCATGACTGGCCTTGCTTAAGTAAACTTGGTGGTGGTTCGAGCTTTCGACTTGGATTTAAGGAGCATTGGAGATGGAGTTGCAGCTTGGATTCTCAAGCTGTCTCTCTCTTTCTTTTGAAAGCATATGTGGTGTTCCTCTTTTGAAGTTGTTGCTTTCCGCTGTTATATATTGTCTCTAATATTGTTGCAACCGTATTGTATCAACTGTTGTATATCAGTGATATATATTATTTTCTTCTGCCGTATTGTTGTACTTAATGTATTATAAGCTCCAGCGTTATCCCGCCTTTTGGCAAGGTCGTGATACCAAAAGATCGATCGGAAACCAAAGACAGTTCGTCTAAAATATTGGCTATACATTGTTTAACCATGTATATTGATGAATTTTGTCCGAACCCAGATCAGGCTACAATTTATAGGACACGGCAAGCAAGATCATGGGAGCCAGCACTCCAAATTTCAAGTCAATCCGAGTTCATATGCTCAAGTTATGATCGATGCAAATTGAAGGAAAAAGCCATATTTTCGTATCCATTAGTGCACATCGATTCGTATCGATGTGGTTCGTATCCACCATCCTGCCTCGGTTCGAATCCATCAATCTCGCATCGGTCAGGACAGCCGCATTTTCGTATCCATCCATTTCACATGGATCGGCTTCGCATCGATCAGACCATCCCGCTTCGCACCCATCGATAGGCCCTACTTCGTATCGATCAGTTTCGCACTCAAGCAACTGTTTCGTATCGATCAACTCTGCATCCATCAACTAGTAACACACTTCGTATTGATCGACCAATGCCTAGTTCGCATCCATGAAGGAGGCGTTTATTCGAATCCATCAGGGAGCTTAATCCATCACAAATATCGATACGAAATAACCATCGATACGAACTAAGCCACCTATCTCAATTCGAACTAGGCGTACAACAAATCAATACGTAGCACATGAGTTGATCGATTCAAACCAGCCAACGGCACTCGATACAAACGAGGAGAAACTCATGGATACGACTTGGTCGACTCGGCAAAAAAGGGGGAACGATCCAAGAATTTCGCACCACGTCACCTCACGCTCACGTGCCTTGATCGAGTCGAACAGATGGATACGACACATGGATTCGAATGCGATAGTGATCGCGAAACTCACAATCTTGCATCGATCATATCTCCTAAACCGCTGATCCAAATGCAACGAAATTTTCACAGAAGCTTCCATACAAGGTAAAGAACGTTCCTGCCAAGTTTCAGCTCGATTGGATCAATTTTTGATGGATACGAAATCGTTTCGTATCGATCACAGATAGAGTCCAAACTTGGTGGGGTCGGTCGCGTAGGCCCACTCACGTGCCAGAAGAAGTCTCCCGAAGTTTGAGCACGATCTCAGCCTCCTACGCCTATAAATAGCCCCCTGGAACCTACAAAGGGAGGATCTTTTGACGATTTGACGTCCAGACTCTGCCAGATTCAATCCTACATCTCTTTATCACTGTTGTATTCGAACATCAGAGCGATAACTTACTGTAATCTGCTGTAACGGATTGAAGTCATCAACTGAATCAATAAAATCATAAGCTTCAGAGTGGACGTAGGCAAGATCGCCGAACCATTGTAAATCCTGTATTTCTGATTGTTATTTCTGAATTGCTGTGCTTGATATTGCTTAGATCCGAGATTAGTCTTTGAATATTGATGATTTGTATTCATATACTGGTGCTTTTGCGATACTGGGGTTGTGACCAATTTTGGTGCAAACACTTTGGTGCTTTCACCGAGAATGCTAAATCAGAGATTCTACCGCTTGGAGGTTGAATTTGAAGATTTAAGAATTCAGATTTGAGGAGCTATGACAAGACAAACAAGTAGAAGGTAGAGACCAAAAAGTCAACACGAAGGAAGTCAAGAGGCTTCCTTAGGAGCGAATCGGGCATCGATCTTCATCACCAAGGATGGGATGAAGACGATGATGAAGAAGCATGAAGAGATGATCCAAAATTTTCTTCAACAGTTGGGCAACTTGGAGCGCAGAATCGAGATGCGGATGGTGTTCAGAACGGAGCAGGACCTTCCGAGGCGGCACCAGAGCTAGGGGGCACTCGCCTAGAGCACGCTGACCCAATACCAAGAAGAGCATCGAGTGGATTCGAACGACACGACATTGGCAGAGAAGGGGAAGCTCATCCAGGAGGACAGACTCCAGAGTTCCCTCGTGAACTCGGGAGGAAGGTCGAAGGCAATGGACGAGGATTATAGCTAGGAGACAATGATAAGTTGGTGGAGATGGTCAGACGGGCTACGAGAGGCGGATTAGTGAACAGATATCTTGAAGACTTGAACATGAGTCCCTTTTCTCCTGCAATTAGGATAGCTAGGAACCCACCAGAGTTCAAGTTACCATCAGTGGAGATGTACGATGAGAGGACGGACCCCGCGGTCCATCTGACAAAATATATGAGGCACGTGAAAGTGCTGGGGGCATTATAGAAAGTTATGGCCCGGTGCTTCCCATTATATCTGACGGATATCGCAGCGTTATGGTTTAGGTAGCTGGAGAGTGGCTCCATAGGAACGTGGGCAGATTTAACTAAGAAATTCATGAAGCAATTTGGGGTTCACATTGCAAGACCTAAGAATGTGGTGAGTTTGGCAACTTTAAAGCAGAAAGCTTGGGAGTCTTTGAGGAGTTTTCTGACGCGATTCAACGCGGCAGCAACATCGGTGGATCGACCAGATCCATCCATGGTTATGATGGCAGCTGTGTCTGGAATAACTGATGGCACAGAGTTCAAAAATTCATTGACTAAAGATCCGCCTAAGGATCTAGGAGAATTCTATCACGAGGTGGAATTTTTTTACGATTGGAAGATGCAAACGCCGAAAGAGAAGAAGGAGAAGAAATTAATGTTTATGCAGTCAAAGGTGGAAATCCCCCTGAGAAAGGTACAGAAACTAGCAAGGGAAAACGAAAGGCTAAGGATAAAGATAACAGATCAATGCGACCATGAAAGCAACCAAGATTCACCACATACTCAGAGCTGAACGAGACTTTGGAACGGATCTACCAGGATATTAAGGGGCAGGTCCCTTATCGAAAGCCAACGAGGAGAGATCCAACTAGCAATAAGAGAAGGCCAGACAAGTATTGTTCGTTCCATGAGTTGAATGGCCACAACACAAACGAATGCAGACACTTAAAAGACGAAGTCGAGGGGCACATCCGGAATGGTTTGTTGTTACAGTATGTGAGAAGTAGGGCCGCAACGGTGGAATGAGAACGGCCGCCACCTGTATCTACTGAAGACGGCTTAAGATCGAGACATCACCTTATTATCAATTGATTGAGATAATGACGGATGAGTGGAAAACCCCACGTCGACATAATTAAGTTGTGCACACATGTACAGGACCGCGAACGATCCTCAGGCATGCTCTGATACAACTATAAACCACGTCGATGTAGGTGTTTGCACTCTGACGCCACTATTTTGCTTTCGTTTTTTGTGTTTGTTTGGATTCGATTGCGTCAGACATTTCTGTTTTAAAACTCATCGGTTGAATGGATATTTGGCTTTGATAATTCTGAAATGGCTAAGCTACTTACACATGTACGGGGTCGTGAACGATCCTTAGACATGCTCTGAGATGGCGATAACCACCCAGACAAACGATCCAGAAATTCACTCGAACGTGAAATATGGCATCGATAATACTAAGTCCCCCTCGGGCACACCAATTCGCCTCGAATGACACATGACCTCGAACGGTCACAATTCGCCTCGAACGGCATCCTACCTCGAACGGTCACAACTCGCCTCCAATGACACACGACCTCGAACGGTCACAATTCGCCTCGAACTGCACCCGATCACGAACAATCACCATTTGCCGCGAACGGCATCCAACCGCGAACGGTCCCATTTCACTATTTGCCACGAACGGCATCCGACCGCTAACGGTCTCGATTCACCTCAAATAGCATACGATCCCGAACGATCGTCATTCGAGTTCATATGAAACTATTAAGTTCTTTGCAGGTTGTGGACAGGATATGAACATCCATCTTACGGCATTACAAAACACACCTTCCTATCGCAAGGCATGTTTTGGGGGGCAAACGTTATCCTGCCTTTTGGCAAGGCCGTGATAGCAAAAGATCGATCGAAAACCAAAGACAGTTCGTTTCAAAGATTGGCTATACATTGTTTAACCATGGATATCAATGAATTTTGTCTAAACCCGGATCAGGCTACACTTGATAGGACACGGCAAACAAGGTCATAGGAGCCAGCACTCCAAATTTCAAGTCAATCCGAGTTCATATGCTCAAGTTATAATCAATGCAAATTGAAGGAAAAAGCCATATTTTCGTATCCATCAGTGCACATCGATTCGTATCGATGTGGTTCATATCCACCATCCTGCCTCGGTTCGAATCCATCAATCTCGCATCGGTCAAGACGGTCGCATTTTCATATCCATCCATTTCGCATCGATCGGCTTCGCATCGATCAGACCATCCCGCTTCGCACCCATCGATAGGCCCTACTTCGTATCGATCAGTTTCGCACTCAAGCAGCTGTTTCGTATCGATCAACTTTGCATCCATCAACCAGTAACACACTTCGTATCGATCGACCAATGCCTAGTTCGCATCCATGAAGGAGGCGTTCATTCGAATCCATCAGGGAGCTTTAGTTCGTATCCATCACAAATATCGATACGAAATCACCATCGATACGAACTAAGCCACCTATCTCTATTCGAACTAGGCATACTGCAAATCAATACGTAGCGCATGTAGTTGATCGATTCAAACCAGCTAACAGCACTCGATACAAATGAGGCAAAACTCATGGATACGACTCGGTCGACTCGGCAAAATAGGGGGAAAGATCCAAGAATTTCGCAACACGTCACCTCACACTCGCGTGCCTTGATCGAGTCGAACGGATGGATACGAAACATGGATTCGAACACGACAGTGATCACGAAACTCACAATCTTGCATCGATCATATCTCTTAAACCGCTGATCCAAATGCAACGAAATTTTCACAGAAGCTTCCATACAAGGTAAAGAATGTTCCTGCCAAGTTTCAGCTCGATTGGATCAATTTTTGATGGATACGAAATCGTTTCGTATCGATCACAAACTTGGTGGGGTCGGTCGTGTGGGCCCACTCACGTGCCAGAAGAAGTCTCCCAAATTTTGAGCGCGGTCTCAGCCTCCTACACCTATAAATAGCCCCCTGGAGCCTACAGAGAGAGGATCTTTTGACGATTTGACGTCCAGACTCTGCCAGATTCAATCCTACATCTTTTTTATCACCGTTGTATTCCAACATCAGAGCGATAACTTACTGTAATCTGCTGTAACGGATTGAAATCATCAAGTGAATCAATAAAATCATAAGCTTCAGAGCGGACGTAGGCAAGATCGCCGAACCACTATAAATCCTGTGTTTCTGATCGTTATTTCTTAATTGTTGTGCTTGATATTGCTTAGATCTGAGATTTGTGTTTGAATATTGCTGATTTGTATTCATATACTAGTGCTTTCGCGATACTGGGGTTTGTGACCAATTTTGGTGCAAACATTTGGCATGAATCGGATTTTGACGTTTGAATCTGCGGCATTTGAGTACAAGCGAAGTACGGATGTCGATTTTCGAACGCTGAAATTCGGGTCGTGACAATTTAGATTTCTTATTATGAGAATTGAATACAATAAAATCATATCAAAGATGTCATCACCATATCATATTAAAATCATCATCCAAATCCATGTCAAAAGTGAATCATTCACAGAATTCAATTCAATTTACAAGAAAAGAATGATTAGATAACTAAAATAAAAAATAGATTATTCAAATAAATATAAATATCAAATCAATGCTTAGGAATGAATTATTTACAAAATATAATTCTATATAACAAAATAAATTTTTAGAAATGGATATATTACAAAATTAATAAATAATCATCCATAAATAAATAACTAATTTCTTAGCCTTATATTAAATTAGTCAATTATTAAATATTTACTAGTATCATTAGAAACCTCAATTTAAATTCCCGAAATAGTTGATAAAACTAAATATTACATATAAAAGTTATTTCCTAATTTTGTATAATCAAATACTATTATTAAGTAATATTACACTATCCAGAACAATTTAATACCTTCAAAATCCAGTAAATATCAATTAAGCATAATATGACACTATTCAGAATTTTATATAGAATTCGTAAAAATTTACTAAAAGTAAAAAGATAGATATTTTGCAAAATAATTTATTCCTAAATTAATAATTAATAACTAATATTATATAAAACCTTTTCATTTCTTAAATATACAATGTAACAAACATTTTTTATTTGTAACTAATTTAATATATTTTCAAAACCTAATTTATATACTAAGGATTTATAGAATATATTTATATATTAAGTTTGAAAACCGTAAAAGGATAATTATGGACTAAACCCCATTTTTTCTCCATTTAAATATTTTATTAGTTTCACTATATTGATTGGTTAACCTTTAAGTTATATTTTCATTCATATGTAACATAGAAACGTATATATATAATTATTTATGGTATAATTTTAAGCAATGAATTTTTGTTCACTTATAAAATTATTCACATAGACACTCACATGTAATTCCATAAAACAGCAAATCATGAACATAAACATGCGAGTGAAACTAGGAGTGCGACGAGTGTAGCAACCCAATATACACAAATAAATGCTTCAACATTATTTCAGCAAAAAGATAGATAAGAAAACACTAAAATAACAGGTTCTTGCACAAGCTAGTCACCCAAACATACACTGGTGCACTCACACTTTCCCACATAAACGCACACACAACTATGCAAATATATAAACACAATCGCTACAAATCCCTCATGCACATCGCAAAACTCTCACAATAGCAACTAAGAAACATAAAAAAAACAGGCAACACAATCACACACAAAAAGTTACACCTTCAGGATACACACGCAACATCAAATTTATACCCTATAGCAACACTTAATCACGCAACCCATGAACATAGACAAAACTAAGAAACACATTCTAACATAGGCACACCACCCACATATACACACGTAAACATACAATATACTACACACGCACACATTATGCCACATCCACGCAAACCCACAAAACCAGTGCACAAAATAGAGTAATGCACAGAGTCAAAATTCCAAACGTGCAAATGAAACCAGGGTGCTAAGAATTGCAACAACCCAAGGAAGGACACAAATGTAGCAACCAAAAATCAGCTCAATAAATACTGCACTAGGCAATACAAAAACATGATATATAGGAATTTGCACGGTTCAACAAATATTATAAATGGATGTAAATTATTCCGATTGACATAGAATTTGGGAGAGAATTTCTCATCTAAATGTGGTACGTCCATCAACTTCTTTGTAAAAAATATGATTTTTTGACCCTTTTAAATCGACATTAATACGTCCACCTTATAAAATGCGGAGCAATCGAATGTCGGAAATACCAGTTCGTTAGGGGTGAAGAAGAAGGAGATAGAAGAAAAATAGAACAACAATACAGAATCTCACAATCGCAATGGAACAAAATATAATATATAATTACAGAGTTTATATAAAAGAATCTATAACGGTTTACACACTTACAATGATCAGAGTACAACCATCAATACATTGAATTGGATAGTTATATAACTTGTCCTTACACAGCGGAATATAAGTCAAGTATGGAAAATACGTCTCAAACTCCTCCAACTAATCTCCTGAGCTCCATAGTATTTAACCTGAATCTGTAATACTCTATCTAACCCGAGCATTATAATAAAATAACACCCGACTCAGTTTAGAAAACCAACGTGAGAAAACACACTCAATTTGAATTATTAGAGTTATTTAAGTTAAATTTCGTCTTAACTTTTTCACTTGTAATTTTAATTCCAAATTTCAATCTCCATAATTTTTTTATTAAAATCATTCACCATTATAAGTTTATAACTTATCTCCTGATGATCTATAAATTATTCATTAAGTATTCCATAATTTTTTTTAAACACCTGATATTTATTTTAAATCATTTTAAAATCAACATATATATATATATAACTCTTTGTTTCAAACAAACCATCCATTGGAATTTTTGAAATTTCACTTGGTTCCATTCCAAAACAATTTCCCTTCGGAATTTTCAAAACAAACTTGTTTTTGCTCAAAAACAATCCAAAACAACGACCATGGCAGCAATCCATCACTTAGAAACTCGAAAGTGAATGCCGATGATGTCGTGATCATCATTGGAATTTTAATTTCCAGGGACCGAAGTGATTTTCGTGCTATAACTTCTTCAAAATTCATTTAAAACCATTTTCCTTCGGAATCCCTTCCAAAAATAATATTACTATTATCCTTTTCAAACACTTTGGAAACTTTACCAAAAATCTCTAGGATTTAATATTTTCAAACTCCGGTTTTAATCAAATCTTAGTTTTTAATTCAATTGTACAATCCATACTTATACAATCTCTATTTTATTATACAACATATTTATAATTTTGTTTTGATTATAATATTATCATCCAAACACTCCAAATATATTATAATAATTTTAGAAAATTATTTCTTTATATAAAAATATAATTTAGGGAAAATTGTTTCATTTACGCATTTCGAAACAATACTGTGTCAAATTACCCTATTCAATTGTTTAGAAACTCCTATTGATTTAGTGACGTCCCACTATTCGATTAGAATTTATATGTCACTCAACAGATTAATCAACTCTATATAAAACAATTTATATTCATTGACAAATACATGCTCATATCTATTGATACGCTCAAACTCATTTTAGAGTACTACTGACTCTATTTCTAATGAGTAATCCCCACCAGAGCCAAGGTTCTCGCTTAACATTCAGTTCTGATACCAAATGTAACAAACATGATTTTTCGACCCTCGAAAATTGACATTAATACGTCCATCGTATAAAATGTCAAACAATCGAATGCCGGAAATACAAGTTCATTAGGGGTGAAGAAGATGGAGATAGAATAAAAATAGAACAACAATACAGAATCTCACAATCACAGCGGAACAAAATATAATATAAAATAGCAGAGTTTATACGAAAGAATCTGTAACAGTTTACACTTACAGTTATCAGAGTACAACCATCAATACATCAAACTGGACAGTTATATAACTTGTCCTTGCACAACGGAATATAAGTCAAGTACGAAAAATACGTCTGAAAGTCCTCCAACTATTCTCTTGAGCTCCATAGCATTTAACCTGAATCTATAATACTTGGTCTAACCCGAGCATTATAATAAAATAACACCCGAGTCAGTCTGGAAAACCAGCGTGAGAAAACACACTCAATTTGAGTTATTAGAGTTATCAAAATCCTTTGAAAAACAAAGGTATCTCGAAAGACCGCATCACACATAAACATGATGGATGGGTTTTTACCTTATGATAACCAATTTTTTTTTATAGAAAGTCTAGTGATATTATAATAGCGCCTAAACACAAATAGTTAATCAAATAGATGAAATTATGACATTAATTAAATTCCAGCATAATTATATTAATGTTAGATGATTGCTTATGGACGTTTAATTTGATAGTTAAATAATAGACTATCAATATTGGCCAATTTCGTTAATCGTTTCGAAGAGACTAGGATCGGACTTAATTATCCGAAAACCACTTCGATCCGGTTTGAACGTTACACCGTGAAGATGAATAAGACGGTGATTTGGTTTATCTGGACCTAGGACAACTTGTTTGGACGAATGCTATCAGAACATCGCCATTGAAGGGAGATGAGCGTTCTAAGTGAAATTCGTTCTTGAATGGTAACGCTTAGCCTTGAACCTCATCAACCGGGAATGACTAAACAGGGGAGATGCAGCAAGGCTAAGTGGGTCGCATCCAAGTAGGGTAAGACCACCCCTATCTAGAGTCCCTTTTATCCAGTTGTGTGGCGGTTGCTGATCCCAACCACGGTATAATCTTATTTGGACTATCCAGGTTAGGGGTAGATCGGTCTTGTGTAGCAGAGGATTGCGGAGTGGTCCTCGGTGCATTGTTCTAGAGGTGTACTGTGTTCGAAGGTACCCTAGTAGCCCAGTCATTCGTTGGAATCCATTCTCCAATACAAGCTTATGGTTTTTTTTGTAGAGCATAGTTTTTTTTCCAAAATATTTACTTCCATAATATCTTTAAAAGATATATCAGTTCCTCCCAACATTTGAAACAATTTTTCAAATACTTAAACTGTAATAGGATACTTCCAACTTCTCAACACTTATGAATATTTCCAAAGTCTATTTTCTATACATAGGAAAATTTACAAGTCTTATTTTCTAATATCCTTTCAATACTAACGTTTTCAAAGAATTATTCCGTAGCTTATTTCCAAAATCTTTGGAATCACAAATAATTTCCCCTCCTCAAAATCATATCCTTTATGAGCCCCTTTTTCGAATCTCAAGAGCTTTTATAAAATAAATTTTCAATCACTTAAATTCCATATATATATATATATATAATAAAATAAGTATTTTAGTGAAAAATAATTTAGTTTTTAAAAACAAGTTTTGAATAGTTATTTAAAATATGGAAACTCTTTTATAAACATCAGTAACTCATTTTTAGTTAAACCAAATAATTCCAAAGATGATTTTTAAAAGTTAAATTTAATAAATTGAATACTTAATTAATAATAAAGACAAGAAAGTAATGGTTGCAGCTTCTCGTCTCCATTGTCAAAAGATAGGAGATTTTCATGAAGGTTTCTAACAATAGATAGTCTCATTGATGAAGAAGAAGTAACAGTGATGGAAGAACACATTTTTATTGATGAATTGATGTCAGATAGTCATTTGGATTCGGTTGTGCATGATGCACAGATTCTACAAATTTTTTATGCTCAAAATTTGCTCTTGACTGGTATTAGAACGACTGCTGTTTGTTCAGAAGAGAGGAAGGACGCTATTGATAGTTTGGGTGATTTTTTGCTTGATCATAGCGTAGTGATTGATTCTGGTGTTCTTAATGATAGATCATATATTGTTGGGGATGAATCGGTTTTGGAGAAGCATGGGGATGACAGTGATACTTCGCACCTATCATTGAAAGATGCTGTCTTGGTTGCTTCTATTTCTGATTCTCACTCTTCTTCATTGAAGAGAGGTAAACGTAGGAAGGAAGTGTCTTCTTATGGTTTTGTTCATCGAGTGTTAGGCTTCAGGGTAATCATCCACCGTCCTCAGGTGAGTTTCCTGATTCGAGTACCGTGAGCGGTACTACGAATTCAGGCTAAGGTACATTTTCTTGTTTGGGTAGTACTTTTTCATCTTATGCATTAGGTAATTTGTCTTCAGTTGAATTTAGTTAGCTAGCTAGTGACACTGCTTTCATTTTTTTTCGGATATTGAGGTAGATCGTGAATATATTAGAAATAAGGAACTTGGTAGGGCTAGGTCAATTTGGTACATGAGGATCATTAGTTGGAATATTAGGGGTTTGAATGACTTAAATAAATGTGACAAGGTTAGAATCTTTCGTAAAGATTATTCAATAGACATTGCACTCCTTCAAGAAACTAAAATTGTTTGTCCTCATATTCGTTCTTATAGAAGACTAGGTGGATATCATTTTAACAAATGGTTTTTTTACCACCAGTTGGTTCTTCTGGTGGTTTAATGATTGGTTGGAAGGATAGATGCTTTAAATTACTTCAATGTATTTATAAACAACACTCTTTACATATTATTCTAATTAATCTTTTTGATATTTCATTTTTAAATATTTCTAATGTTTATGGGCCTAACTCTAAAATTGATAGACGGACCTTATGGAATGAATGCTTTGAGTTTAGATCTTTAGTGCCGGGTTCATGGATTTTGGAGGGATATTTTAATGTTACTCGTTTTATAAGGGAGCGTGCTCCTCGAGAGGGTGAGTATTCGGCTATGGAGGAATTTGACAACTTTATTATTAATTCTAATTTGATTGAAGTTCCTCTTTCTAATGGAGATTTCACTTGGAGTAATAATAGGGATTTTCCTTCCATGGCTCTTTTTGATAGGTTTTTTTGTTAGCGATGAAATAAAAGATAATTTTCCTATCTATAAAGTTCGGGTTTGCCCTACACTCTTTCACACCATTGTCCTATTATATTAACTTGTGACCGCCATAGAGCTATTAGTAGATCTTTTAAATTTGAAAAAATGTGGTTACTTGATCCTAGCTTATCAAATTTAATTATTAATAAATGGTTGTATATGAGTTTTTATAATATTAAATATAGAGATAATTCTGCAAAAGCTTTCGTTTTAAAGCTTAGGGATCTTAGGTTTTCTCTCAAAATTTGGAATAATAATATTTTTGGAAATATTAAAATTATAAAAGAAAATATTCTTAATGAGATGTTTAAATTAAACAAAATAGAAGAAACTAGACATCTAAATATTGGTGAGCGAAATGTTCTCAATAACTTAAAAAATGAACTTAACTCTATCCTTGAAAAAGAGGAAGTTATGTGGAAACAAAGATCTAGATTCAGTGGATAGATGAAGGCGATAATAACACTAAATTATTTCATAATATGGCTAATAGTAGAAAACGTAGTGATATAATTAATTCGATTTTAGTCAATAACGTAGAATTAGTTGACCAAAGAGACCTCAATAAGGCTTTCACATATTATTATAAAGATTTTTTGGCAATAAAAATAATCGTAGAATTAATGTTAGATGGAATGATCTTTATTTGTCAGTCTACAATACTAATCTTTCTGATTTAGATGTTCCTTTTACTGAAGATGAAATCCGTAAAGCCATTTTTGATTTACCGGGTGATAAATCCTCGGGTCTTGATGGATTTCCAATTTTTTTCTACAAACTTTTTAGGATATTTTAAAATTTGATCTAATTAGTATGTTTAATGATTTTTATAATGGAAATCTTCAATTAGGCAAATTTAAATTTGCAAATGTTATTTTATTACAAAAAAAGTTGGTGCTAATAATTTAAAAGATTTTAGACCCATTTCATTAATTAATTGCTCTGTTAAAATTATTTCTAAAGTTTTAGCTGATAGACTTAATATTAAAATGAATGATCCTATTGACTGTTCACAATCAGCATTCATAAAAGGTAGAAATATCACAGATGGTGTGGCTGTAGTTCAAGAATATATTAATCATTGTTGTAAGAATAACATTACATGTGCTATTTTAAAACTAGATTTCGCTAAAGCTTTTGTTTCAGTTGATTGTGATTTTCTTGTAGATATTTTTCATGCTAGAGGTTTTAGTAATTGATGGATTAACTGGATCATGAATTTGCTTAAAACTGGTAACTCTAGTATTATGGTAAATAGTATTTTAGGTAATAAAATCCAATCTAAAAGAGATTTAAGGCAAGGGGACCCTTTATCGCCCATTTTGTTTAACTTACTTGCTGATGTTTTTACTAAGATTATTAAAAAAGCTGTAGATAATGGTTCTTTGGGTAATATAGGTAATGATATTTCGAATTATGGTGTATCAGTCCTACAATTTGCTGATGATACTTTGCTTTTTTCCTCTCATCTTCCTAGACACATAATTTCTCTTAAGTTTATTCTATATAGTTTTGAGATTTTGTCGGGTTTAAAAATAAATTTTGATAAATCGTCTGTTTTAGTTTTAAATGATTTTGAAAAAGTTGAGACTTTAGTTGCTAATTCGCTAAATTGTAATATTATGAATTTTTCGTTTGACTACCCAGGTTTTGTTATCAGACCCTCAAAACTTAAAAATGAAGATTGGTTAATAATCATAGGAAAAATCAAAAATAGGATTTCTAACTAGAATGGGAGATTTCTTTCTAGAGCAGGTAGACTGGTTTTAATTAATTCTGTTTTATCAGCTCTCCCAATTTATTGGATTTCCATGCATCTCTTTCCGGATTAGATGATAGATAAAATAGATAAAATTAGAAGAGATTACCTTTGGAGTGGTGATAATTCTAATAGTAGCATCAAATGTTTAGTTAATTGGGATACTATTTGTAAATCCAAAAAGGATGGTGGTTTAGGAGTCATTAATTTACGTAATATGAATTTAGCTCTTCTAGGTAAATGGTTATGGAAATTCAGAGATTCCAATGATAATGCCACCTGGAAGGAGATTATTTCTAAATATTATTACAATGGTAGCTATAATTTATATCAGATTAATCCTTCGTTGTCTCGTAAGCAATCTTATTTTTGGAAATCCATTTTAAAATGTAGTGATATTTTTAACTTAGGTGTTAATATTATAGTTCACTCAGATAATAATACATCTTTTGGGCATGATAGTTGGATTTCCGCTACTCCTCTTAGAAATGAGTTTAAAGAATTGTATGATATTTGTAACTTCAAATATGCATTTATCACTGAAGTTTTTGATTCTGAAAATGACCGACCATGGATTTTTAGTTTTAACGAACTTTAGTAGGTTCAACTCTTAGACAGCTCAATTTGCTTTTTGACCTTTATAATATTGATAAAGACAATGATTATATTAGTTGGGAACGGGATAAGCGCAAGAAATATTCCACTAATTCTTTCTACAGATTTATCAACTTTTCAGGTGTATCTAATAGTTTTTTTAAGTTTATTTGGAAATCTAACGCTCCTCCAAAATCTAAATTACACATGTGGCTTATTATTCATGGTAAATTAAATACTATAGAATAATTAAAAAAGAAAAATATTAACATTGATAATAAATGTTATTTTTGTAATTTACATTTAGAAAATATTAATCATATTTACTATGATTGTATGGATACTTATTTTATTCTTTTGAATACTCTTAATATATTCGAATTTAATATAAGTACTAGAATTACAGATTGTGTTTTTTATTGGAATATTTTTAGATTTAAGTTTAATAAGGACAATAGATACTTGCTTAATACTTTATTCTCCATATCTAGCTAGTACATTTGGTTTGAAAGAAATCAAAGAATTTTTAATAATAACAGTAATCACATTAATAAATTGATTACTTTAATTTCTTCTTTTTGCTTAAATTAGGTTTTTAATCCTAAATATAAATTAGCCAAAAATAATCTTTTCAAGGAATATCTCAAAAAAGTTAGTAATAATATTAATATTTTCAAATATAACAATAATAATTGTAACGTTAATAATATTTATATTGATACCTTTTCTAAATTTAATGATGATAATTCGGTGTATAATAATTTGCTACCCATTGTAGGTTCTTAAAGATTTTTATAGCGTAGTTTTAGTTCTTTTACCTTTTCTTTTTAAATTTATTAAGTTTTAGTTCTAGATTATCTTATTAGATTTTAGTCAAGCATATATATATATATATATATATATATATATATATATATAAATTCTTTTTATATACATATATGTGATTTTTACTAATGTGCTTCCTAGTTTTGTTTTCAGGTATGGTATAGATAGGTTGCTAGTGTCTCTTTTCAGGTTTGCAGGATAGCTTGCGGCTTCATTCAGGTGATCAGGATAGCCTTTTCCAGGAGTATTGATTGCATCAGGTGTTACCTTCAGCATTATTGAGTCTTCAGAGTGGAGTTCTGCTTTATGGATCAGTTGCGTCTCTAGATTAGCTTTTTCTCTCAGAAGCAGCTTCATAGAGTCTTCTTTTAGATGGTGCAGTCATCCAGTATCTCTGGATTTCAATTTTTTCATTTTACAGGTATTTCTAACATCTCATTATCGGGCGGTGGCCATGCCGGAGCTCGGTATTGAGGTGTAATGAGCGGTGGCTTTGCCGGAGCTCATTCTAGGGGTACCTGTTTTTACTCTGTTATTAGTACATAGATATGTCACATGCCAAGCATGTTGGCAACACCATTTTATGTGTTATATATATAGTTTCATGTGTGCTCTCCTTTTTTATTAGAGGATCACACATTTTTCTCAAAAAAATATTTGAAAATCCACTTACCGTAGTATTTCGGTCTTAACTAATTTAAAATCCTATAGTTTAAAATAATAATAAAATTTTCGTTTAAAACAAACTCACTTTTTAAAGTTTAAAATATATTTTTTGAAAATATATCAATAACCAATTTACTTTATAACTTCCTCTCGATTCCACACATATCGATTCATTGTCGATTTCCTAACCATTCTCATTTCAAAATAGAATCTACTATTTTTTTCCCCAAATCTGCTTTATATATTTTAATATAAATTCACCCTATGAGTTTATATTTCCAATTATCGTCCGACATCGAATTCCTTTATTATAAACATCGTTTATCAATTCTATAACCCCTTGGTTTTACCTGTTTATACAAACAAATCTTATTTATAAAAATTCATTGTATAAATTTTTTCTTATAAATTCTATTAATACTTCCAATCTATTTCCAATATTGATTTTAACTCCTTTTTTATTTTCTAGAATATCACTTATAAATTCTTTTATATAATTCTAAAAACTCCATTTATTTATCCACAATGCTTAAATATAGCCAAATCAATAATATTTTTCTAATAAAAATAACTCAAATTCCTATATATATGTTTATTTATTTCAAATTCCCTTTAATTCTATAAATTTTAAAAATACATTTATATTTTAAGTTATCGAAATTCAGGCCCAGTGCTACAATAACGTCCAATAATTCCAATCACTACAATAATCTAAAATAGATTATTCTACACAAATCATATATCACTATATATGAAAAATAAATAATAAATTAGAGGAATCTAATTGGATCTGTCCAACCTGTTTTGCCTGCATCCACAGATATTAATACAACATAAAATAAATACAAATCCCACTTCGAGGGGGATATTGTAGTATATAGGGTCATCCGCTATTATGCGGGGCACATAGGGTCTCATCCGCTATTGTATGCGGGAATATCACTCCAAATACTAATATATATACTACTATATTTATATAATATATCACCCAGAAGATAAATTATAAATTTATCAAACAATCCAGCATCAAGTAATTTAAATTTAACATTTAAATTAAATCATGGCAATCTAAAAGGGTGAGAAATTCTTGCCTTTGATTTTTATTTGCAGTCCATTCAAATCTTTATTCCATCACGTAGATTCTCCAGCCACGAATTCCATATGCATGTTTTTATTCATTTCGGGCCTCATAAGAATGAATTATGAATTTATTAATCATCGAGATAATTTTATTAATAAAACTAAGATTAACTAAAAAAATTAAACCGATTTTAAGCAATTGAAATTACCCTCAATAACAACATAGAACCATCTTCCCAAGGATCAACCGAACAGCCTCTGATTATTCACTGCCATGGGATCATTCTAGACAACCGACAACTACCACTCCGCGCTCACCTCATCTCAACCTCTAACATCGACAGTGCAATCAGCTTCTTTCCCCAAGCTACGACTCTCCACCTGATGACGTCGCAACCCTCCAGAGCCAACTGCACCCCTTCACCAGCCAATGCGACTCACCGTCGTGTCGCTACAGTGCCCCGACACCCCTTCAAAAATGATTGCGCCTCCCATCTGCTATTGCCCCATCCCCATACGTGCGCACTCGTGATCTATGTCTACAGCCTCTCACTAAAACTCGCTTCAACCATCGACTTGCAGCCCCTCTTTCCCAAACGCCATTCACTTGATCGCGACTCTCTCTTTGGCGCAAGCTCAGTATCCCCTCACGCCACCCATAGTGGTCGCGATTTGATTGCTATCACCATTTTCTCGAGTCGGTATTTATGCCATTCGATTTTTATATTTTTTTTGTAACGATCGAATTGAAAGGCAGGAGAACAAGGGGAAGGCTGGCGATTCCCTTTTTTTGGATTTCGTTTTCGTGAATCTAGAGAGGGGGAAAAACGAAATCATGATTTTAAATAGAAACGAAGAGGAATGCCGTGTTTTTTTAACTACAGAAAGTAGCGGGACGTGACTTTAAAGTGATGGGGTTTCTTTCATATGTGATGGTAGTGTGTCTTCCTGGAGAAGGTTGGCTGATGGTAAGTTAGCAGGACAGCCGAAAAGCATTTGACTTAACAATAAAATTTATTTATTTTCAAAATGTCTCGATTTACGCAACTCAAAATCTCGGATCCCTACAGAGGCGTGACTCTAGGCGTTCATAATGTTATACCCCTATTTCGAATGAAATGGAAAAGGTTTCGAGTCCTAATTCGATTGTACAGAGAAGATAGCTTTTTGGACTCCATTTTTATGTTGAATTTTCGATATAAATTTCAATGCGTTTATATCCCGTACGAGTAAACGATAACTCCAAACACTATGAAACTTGAAATTCGATAATAATACAATATTTCAGATCCAATGGAACTGGTTTCGTTGAATTCCAAGGTTATGCCTCGGAAGGCTATTTTAAAATGTCAACCTGAGCAAGCTATTCTTAAAATTGAACATATCACTTTTAAATTAAATTTTAAAAATTTTATTATCTTCATTATTGTTAATATAAATTTTACAGACCTTTAAATTGTTTTTATCGAGCTTAAAACTCAAGATACGCTAATTTAACCAATATTCAATTATAAAATTCCATAATTAAATTATCTAATAAGTCGCTCTGTTTGGAATTCAAGTAAATATTAACTTTCAAATATTTTAAAATTAGTCTATAACTCAAATTCAATATTTAAAACCATTTAAATATTTAAAATCAAATGACGGAAAATTCGGGTCGTTAAATTCTTCCTCTCACTGAATATGTGTATGCACATTGTAAAAGAATCGAAGTCCTTACAAAACCGAATTCCTTCGATCGCATCCACAAATCATCCTCTAGACATACTTAGAGTTAGGTTTAAAAGCATATAATTTTATAAGATTTCATTTAATTTTAGAAATGAAGAATTTTTTGTAATTTTTTTGTTAGACCCGTAATTTCCTAAAACATGAATATTTGATATTTTTTGTGATTAACTAATTGTTTTTGCAACTCAAATAGATCTCTTTTTAAGTAATGACTAATGATGTTAAAGTTGTTTTGAAAATTGGCTTACAAAAATAGTTAGTTTGGAGAAAAATCGAAAATGTGACCGAAAATCAAATTATCGACATTTCATCATCTAAAAATTGTTGGAATGTGTTGTGTACATTAGAGTATGAAACACACATATATGAGTAACATATACCTTAGTTATGGAAGTGTTTAGAGTTTAATCAGTTTAAATTTATACTAAGTAAATAAAATAACTTTTGACTTTTCTTTTAAAATTTAGAAAGGAAAATGGTACAAAATGATGATACATCAAGTCATGTAAAGTGTTGAAGTGATGATGACTAGATGGAATGGGTGGCTTGCATGTGGATGAAGGCAAGAGGATGGGTGAGTTGGCATAAAGTTCTAGAGGGTATTGGATAAGGGTATCTGTGTAATTCTCCATTTCCCATTTTCTATAAAAGAAGACTCCACCTCCTTATCTCCTTCTTTACTTCATTTATTTTCATTTTCATTATCTTATTTGTCTTCTTTCCATTCTCTCCTCTCCTTCCATGGAGTTTTAGTCAATATAATTTAAAAGTTGCTTTTTCCACTTTTTCCTTAAACAAAATTGTTAAAACCACTTCCATTCTCCTCTACATCACTCCTTCACCAAAACAAGACCCAAAGCTCCCATATATAGCCCCGGGTCCCCTAGCACCATGGCCGAACCATGTGAACCCCCTCTAGGCTCTAAAAGTCAAGTTTTTCCAAGCAAAAGCTAGGTTCATGTGTGGTTTGCGAAGTAGTGGTAATTTGGTTAAAGTTCATGTTGATTAAGATGAGTAAAGCTCACCTTAAAAACCAATTTTTAAACTTTATTTTTTTTATAATGATCTTTGTTATGTGATTATGTTTAAAAAGTGTATGAAATGATTGTTATTTGGTTTGGTTTTCAGTTGAAAGTGGAAGGTACATTGGATGTTTGTAGAGAACTTGAAATGAAGTCGAAGTGTTCATAGCAAATAGGTGGCTACGACACACCTCAAAGTGCATAAGTTATAAAGCGAAATTTTTTACCTTGTCTTGTGACTGTTATTTAGATCTGTGCATATACATGCTTATGCTTATGAAATGTTTGGATGAATATATATGACATATATAATGTTTTACGGAAGTGTTTGTATACCAACTATCAATATATCGACACTTTGAAATACCATTTGTTTGCAATCTTTTGCATGTGATTACATGTTTAGGTTTTACAAAACAAATATTTGGTTGTGATTTGGCACTTTTAAAATGTTTTTTGAACCAAGGTTTAAAGCAATTTTGATTTACAAAAGAAGTTTAGAAGGTATGGTCCATATAGCAATAGTCGCTATGGATGCAGTTCAGAGATATTTGGTTTTCATAAAGTACAAAAGGTTATTTACTTTAAACATTTTGTAAATTCTTTTCAAATGGGTTCTTAAAGATTTTATAAGCATTTGGAAGGAATTTGGGGTTTTAAATTTTATTTTATCTCAAACTAAAAAGGTAATTTTGAGAAATTAATAATACATTATTTTAATTAATCATTTTAATAATGATGTTCAAAGTTAAATAATCATTTTAATAATGATGTTTAAGGTCAATTAATCATTTTAATAATGACATTTAAAGTTAACTAATAACTTTAGTAAAGCTATTCAAAGTTAATATTTGTGATGCGAAAATTCAAGCACGAATTTGTTTTTAAAGGTTTAAAAGTTCAATTTAGTCGTGGAAAGTAATTTCCATAAACGAAATCGCTTATATGGGAAGGATATTTACTCATATTTTTAGCACTAAACATCGAGTTATGGAAACTTATCTCTACCTCGAAGGTTAAAAATGTTGTCAAGGCAATGCTTAGAGGTAACACTACCTTAACTTGCCCGACTTTATTTTCAACAGAGGGATAGTACAAGTTTGAAATTGACGAGTGGTGGTAAGGACATGATATTATATTTCCGTATATGATCCGTTTGATTATTTATGATAGTTGATTTATTGACTATCGATTTCACTAACTTCTTTGTGTATCGTCAACCTAAGACGATTTGTGCATTATTTTGAGAGTTGATATCTTCTGTTAGAAATGACTAAAAACAAAGAGCAAGTGAAAGCCAAGCTATGTGGGTTTTCTACCATTAGGGTATCTTTACATCTACTCTAGATTTAATTTAACAGTATGCGCACAGAGATGTGTAATACTCCGATTCTCGGTAAGGTTGGCAGGGTCCGGCTTGGACATGTCCTTGAGCCATCGTAGTTTTCAAGTATATTTTCTAAGGTATACTTTCAAAAAAGGAATAACACCCTCCTGGTCATTGCTGAAAATTTTTAATTCTCCATATTTTTATTCAAGTCCCTAAATCAATTCTTTCTCAATTGCATCAGGAAGTCTCTTGCGTACTTCGCAATGTTTAATTATTTGTGTCCACTCTTTATGCCTAGATTTTTTCTTGTGAGAGGAAACTTGTTTCATGTTTTACGACATGGTCTCACATATTGTTTATGTGTTCCATTTTTATTTATAGTGTACTCACACCAAACTTATAGTTTGACTCGAGTTTCTTGTGTTTCATAAACTCTCAAGTACTCATTTATATTTGAGCAGTATGGGAGTGACAGGTTTCTTAGGGCTCTCTTAAGGATGGTGGTCGAGCAAGAGGCTCCTTATCTATCTAGCTATCTACTTTTGTTGTTATTTAGTTTATGTATATGTTATATAAGCAAGTGTAAAGGTCGTTTAACTGCCTAGGTCGATGGTAGTACTTTTGTTATAACTCTAATAACTCCATGTTGAGGAGTAACTTTATGTACTATCTTATTGTTATATTATATTTAACTGTTCCGTTGTGAGATTTCTATGTTGTTCTTTTATTTTACCCCATGAAAATTTTCCTTTCAGATGCTTGGGCTACAACAAACGAACAACATAAATGTATTAAGTGTCGTTCATAGGGGTCAGAAAGGTGGGTCATCATAGTAGTGCTTCAGAAAGAAGATAAAAGATGGTATCCCCTTCTCTCTAGAAAATGAACAAACGAAGAAAGAGAAATAAGGGAGGGAAAATTTTAGAATTAGATTTGGGTTTAGGTGATTTTTAGGCTTTGGGCTTCAAATTCAATTATACGGAAAATATATACATATATTTGCTTTTACCCTTAAACTAAATTTTATTTAATCTATACAAATACAAATTCATATTTAAAAAAATCAATTCTCTTCCAAACTATTATTTCATTTCATTTTTGTCGATTTTTGTAAAATATTATTTTCCACATTACACATGTTTTTAAATTTTTAAATATAGTAATTTTAAATTTTAAATTCTTTTTATTTAACCAATTTCAAAATCAATTTATCAAATAAATTTCCACATTCCAATTTAATTAGCTAAATTTAATTATAAATTTTAATTAATTATTACTTAAAAATAGGGCTGTTACAAATTTCCCTTCTTAACAAAATTGCATCCTCGCAATTTTTATAAGTAGAAACCTATAATGAGTCAATTATATCAAATTAAACCATTTCATTAAAATTTATTTTTTGAATAACAACCATTTACCAAGTACAACAATTAATTCATAAAAACTATACTTTTCTAGATTCCATTTCATTCTAGTTAAAACAAAATTTGAATTAAAATTTTTCTTTAAATAATTTCAAATTATTTTAACAATATTCTAAATTTATCAATAAAATTCCTGCTAAAGCTTTTTTCTTTTCTATTTAATAAAATATTTATAATGTATTTCTTAATTTCAAAAGACTTTATTATAACCAAAATTATTTTTAAATACTAATTTACAACCATTTTCCATAAATTAAACAAATATTTAACTCTCTTTTATATAAAGGAAAGTTTAAATTTGTTCTCAAAACTTAACAATTCAAAATAAGTTTTATATTTCACATCAAAATAGTTCCCAAATGAATAACCCATTTTAAAAACTTATGCACTTTTCAAAATTCTAGTTTATAAAATTCTCCATCCATCATAAGTAAAGTAACAAAACCCATGCCTTTTTAAATCTTAAAGTTTAAGCCAAATCAATTCTTTATCTCCAAATTATTTAGTAATACATATAATTACGAAGAAATTATTCATTTTTACATTTTAAATTTTATCAAAATGTATCGAATATATTAGTTATATTCACAAATCCTCAAATACTATCAATACAATGATGTTGCTTCATCATCTATTATAATGATTACTAATATCTATTGGCTGCAAGTGTCACTAAAAATTTATACGAACGTACAAAATATCCTTTACAAATATGAGTTCCAAATAACTCTGTTACCAAAATAACAAACCTTAGCCAAAGTACTTTATTTTTAATCAAAATATTTGTATTTATTGAAATCTTGTGTTAAAATGTCTACTATGAGTGTTTAAGAACCTCTATCATGTACGTGTACACCCGCATCAATCAAAATCCTTAACATACTCAATGAACAAATTAACACATTTTTTTATTTCCAAAATAGATGTAAATTTATTTTCACAAATTATTCACTTTACTTATTTCAATACTATAGATGTGATACACACGCACATACATACACATACACATGCATACATACTTTTCAAAAGATTTCAAATTATACTATTTACTTGACTCCCAAGATTATTTAATAATAATAATTGATATTTGGAAATATTATAAATCTTTATTTCTATCAAACACATGTGACTTTAAAATATTTTAAAACCGCCTTTAATCACAATTACACATCCATACACATACACATGCGACCCAGCAAACCATTTCAATAAACATTAATAATACCAAACAAACACCATTCATATTCATTTATAATAAATATAAATCGATAGTTGAATTCATTTTACAATTTTAATGAACAAGCACCAATTTCAAAGTTAAATTTAAACTTCAATGATTTTAAATATCCAAACAAACATAAGAAATAAATATAAATTCATTCAGCAGAAAGTATCCACTGCACACTCTGATCAAAATCAAATTAAAAATCAACCACAATATCAAATCAAACACCATAATACTATACAAAACCGTCGTAAATCATAAATACAAGTGCTATTAGTTGGACTAACACCTTTCGACCTTGCTATCCAACCATTTTAAATTTCGTATTCAGAGGAAAAGAAATTAACTATATATTTAAATACATATATTTGTAAAATCATAAATACGTCCCTTGATGATTGTCCAGTAATTATATACATACATACATACATACATATATAGACACACACACACACACACACATACATACATACATATACACACACATACAAAGAATTTTTGACTCAGCCAAGGGTCGGGGACTCTAAGTCTCATCTAAGGTTTCAACTCGTGCCTCTGATATATGATGTATTATACTAAACCTACTCTGATACCAAGTGTAACGACGTCTTTCATGGGTATGGGCTCTGCTGTGGCCACCGCAGATACCTCATACACTGGTTTTACAGTCAGCCTCTCGACTTTCGCATAAGGAAACCAACAAAAATACCTATAAGACATGTAAGGTAAGAGTCGATGCTGCACTACTGATTACAAGTCGAGAACCTCCTATCATGTACGTGAAGTAACCAACTCTCATACCGTCCAAGATAATTACAGAGTAATAGTGTCAAATAATACGGAGAATAAGGCTATATAGTATACACAAGTGAATATTCCTTTGGACTAATATTGATACATATTAAAACATCAACTATATATCTTAGATATACGTACACAGTATCGGTACAAAGCAATAAATACGTCTCCATAATAGTAAAATACATAATATAAAGCAAATAACAAAGAACAAAGTGTCAGAATCGCAATGATATCATATTATATATAATATATAATACAATAAGGGTACAACTCAACCCAAATGTCAACTATCTCAATATGATGTGATGAATAATCAATAGACATCTCAGTAAGAAAATATATAACGTATCAATGTTATATAAATATCATATATTAATCCTAGAATGAATCTCGTCTAAGCCTAGCCACTTTGTCCATGTTCCTATAATGTCTTGGACTGACTTGAGTATTATAAAATAACATACGGGTCAGACTATTTCTAATTAAGGGTATTAGAATGGTAACTCAATATAATATGGAATAATAATAGTATAATAACACTAACATCGATAATCAAACTATAAGACAACATGTCAAATGGTGTATATAAATATGGTAATGTATGCCTAAAATGTATATAATGCTATAAATATTCATTGAGGCGTCACATCAACTAAATATCTCAAATCCATCTGAAACAATCAACTCTCATGTCAAAAGATGTCATCACCCATATAGAAACATATCAAATCAGAAATCATAGAATCAACACAAATGGATGAACCATACATATTCAGAAATCATCATTAAATATAAAAATATCAATAAGTGAGATATCACTAAGCATAATCAGTTTAGCACAAAGCATTTCCCAAATATCTCTCTCAATATCTATAAACATCATCAATACATACAATGTAGGATAGGCTGCCTATTAGCTAAATGAGAATCAACAATACTATGATCATATATCTCAGGTTAATCTCATCTCCTCATTTCTATATCATCAGTAAGTATCGTGACGGGAAATGACTGTACAACAGACATGAAGTCTCAAGTAGAGCCATATAAATATATAAAATAATATGCGGCACCAGGCCCACATTAATAATATAGTAAGGTGTATCAAACGTATATGTCAATCCACTACTCCATCAGCACTAAGCAAGCTCTAAAGACATTAAGTCTCTATAGTCTTGGGTTACCTTTTAGTCATCGTGACATGTATCCACCAATGTACTCGTCAACGCGATGACTAGCAAGTCACGACACTACAAATGCCTCTATAGGCAACAGACTACTGGTCTAGTGACACAAGCATCTAATGCACGCATAAGGGTAACACAAAGCTGAACCACTAAGCTATATATAAGGTGTCACATATTTGAGGTGCTACCCCACGATCAGGCTGCTAGGGTGGATTCTATCCATCTAGTCCTCACCAACAAACATAATTAGGAGTACATCGTAATAGTGGCATATAGAACCAATATATTGACCCAAAGTCTCACAATTATAGGCTTAAAGCCATATATCACTATGCATCACCTCACATTAATCACTTTATTCCATTACGCGAGCGTCATCTACTTAAAATGAATAATGAATAAATACCACAACAACGTCCCACACTACTGTGTGATACTCAAACGTTTATTTTCTGCTTATAAATTACAATCAACTTTGTACTATTGTATATTTCATGTCAAAAGAATAACCGAAGAAATACTATCGAGTGCCGCATCCCAAACAATAGTATGACTCCGTTTACTTAGATTTCTCATCATATAGAATTAAATATAATAAAATCATATCAAAGATGTCACCACCATATCACATTAAAATAATCATCCAAATCGATATCAACAGTGAATCATTCACAGAATTCAATTCAATATACAAGAAAAGAATGATTAGGCAACTAATATAAAAATAGATTATTAAAATAAATATAAATAAACAAATCAACACTTAAGAATGAATTTTTTACAAAATACAATTCTATGTAATAAAATAAATTCTAAGAAATGGATAATAAATTCATATTACAGAATTAATTATATAATCATCTATAAATAAATAACTAATTACATAGTCTTATAATCTATTATTAGAAATCTCAATTTGAATTCCCGGAATAGTTGATAAAGCTAAATATTACATATAAAAGTTATTTCCTAATTTTGTATAATCAAATACTATGATTAAGTAATATTATACTATCCAAAATAATTTACTATGTTCAAAATCTAGTAAATATCAATAAGACAGAATATCACACTTTTTAGAATTTTATATAGAATTCGTATAAATTTACTTAAAACCAAAAGCTAGATATTTTACAAAAGGGGGCGGCTATTTAGACAAAAAATTAGACACAAATTGGGAACACAAAAGATCATGGCCATTGGCTATTTTTGTCGTTACATGAAAGGTGGAAACGAAGGGCAATCCAATGGTGCAGATCCATTATCTCACCAATTGTGTCTACATTTTGTGTCTAAATAGACATTTTCTTTACAAAATAGTTTATTCTTAAATCAAATAATTAATAACTATTATTGAATAAAACTTTTTCATTAACTAAATTTACAACGTAACAAACATCTTTTTATTTGTAATCAATTTAATATATTTTCAAAACCTGATTTATATACTAAGGATTTATAGAATATACTTATATATTAACTTTGAAAACCGTAAAAGAATAATTCTGGCACTAATCACATTTTCTTCCATTTTAATATATTATTAGTTTCACTATATTGATTTATTAAACTTTAAATTATATTTTCATTCATGTATAACATATAAATGTATATATATTAATTTTTACGGTATAATTATAAATGATGAAATTATGTTCACTTATAAAATTTCTGCTTAATATACTACACATGCACACATTATCTCACACCCACACAAACCTACAAAACTAGTGCACAAAATAGAGTAATACACAGAGTGGAATTTTCAAACATGCAAATGAAGCCGAGGTGCTTGCTGGTGTAGCAACCCAAAGAAGGACACAAATGTAGCAACCAAAAATCATCCCAGTAAAGGTTGCACTAGGCAATACAAAAACAACAAGTGCATGACCAAATTCAACACACCCCAAAATCACACACTCGCAAGCCTTAAAATAATATTCTCAACGAAATACGCATGCAGGAAAAATAAATGGAAGCCATGTCACACTCCTGTTGAATGGTGATGAATAGGTATTGATTTTATGCAAACAATGATATACAGAAATTTGCACAGTTCAACAAACACTATAAATGGGTATAAATTATTCTAATTGACATAGAATTTGTGAGAGAATTTCTCACCTGAATGTGGCACATCCCTCAACTTCTTCCTCTCACTAAATATACGCACACATACAGTAAAAGAACCACAACCTCTATAAAACCCGAATCGAACCCACAAATTAGCCTCTAGACATTGTCAGAGATTGGTTTAAAAGTTTATTTTAATTTATATGATTTTTATTTAATTTTAGAAATGAAGAATTTTTTTCTTGATTTTATTGCTTTAGAAAAAAGACAAAAGATAGTATCTCCATCTCTCCAGAAAAGGAACAAACGAAGAGAGAGAAATAAGGGAAGGAAAATTCTAGAATTGGATTTGGGTTGGTTAATTTTAGGCTTTGGACATTAAATTTAATTATGAGGAAAATTATATACATATATTTGTTTTTACCCTTAAACTAAAATTTATTTAATCTAAAAGAGTTCATATTTAAAAAAATTCTCTTCCACACTATTTTTCATTTCATTTCTATCGATTTTTATAAAATATTATTTTCCACATTACACATGTTTTAAAATTTTAAATATTATACTTCGCAATTTAAAACCTTTTATTTGAATAATTTCACAATCAATTTATCAAATAAATTTCCACATTCCAACATAATTAGTTAAATTACTACTATAAATTTTAATTAATTATTACTTAAAAATTAGGTTTTTACACAACACCTTCGAGGGAAATTGAGAAACAACGACATCCAACAGCATTGGTCGTTCTGGCTAAATCCATTTACCAGACATACTTCATATTGCGCGGTATCTCTTCGTGAATGGGGTTTGGCTAGGGAAGAACCCCATTCATTGTTACTTCGATGCTAATTCTTGCTTACTAATCTTCACATCGTCTCGGCTAAATGCTCAAGCTATGTAGTATCTAGTGAACGGCGGTAATCATGATCCACCCTGAGTATTTGCCCAGCAAATGCTTTCGGTTAGACTCACATACCTGGGTTTTCTTGACTTTAGGAGAAGCGTTCGTCCAGCAGTTCTGTTTCTACAAGGCGGAGGGACAATAGCCGCTTGATCTCTAGCATTTCAGTCCTCTATGACATGATCAAAGGTAAGTCCAACAGCATCACCAACTTGCTCATCCATCACATCAAAGGCCACTGGTTCGGTACCGATCCATGCACGTGGATTGGTACTGGTCCTCAAACCTTAGTCGTAACTTGCTTTCAACCTCTGATTTGAAGTTCCTTCTTCTTTACTGACCATCATTTTCTTTCCTTCTTCATGTCTCTGGCACGATGATGAAGAACTGCCAAACTCCAAATCGTCCTTCGTGCTCCTTCTTCGTCCATGGGTTAGTTCATTTAACAAACTCAAGCTCCTCTACAACTGGCAATTCACCTAATCATGTCTCTTCTGTAGCTTGTCGTTTATCTACTTCATCATGTGATCCATCTCAACCCTCATTATCATGTCCAATGGGTTTTGAGCTTCAGGAATGATTGTCTATGCAAACTCTTTAACATTCCGACAATCAAAATTCTTAGTATCATTAGGGGGTTTGGAAGCGACAAAACGGGATCTTTGTAGGGCCATAGCTTAAACTGGCTTTTTTGTAGATTTTGTTGAAATCTAAGTCATTAACAATGCAACAAGTAGAAAAACTTGATCTGTCACTTAGATTTAAGCAATCCAACAGTAGTTGATCGATCCAAACGCCCAAAATGACATTCTCAGTGAAAGCACCTAAATGTTTATATCAAAATGTGACACAGCCACCCAAGAGGTTATAGTGGAGAAGAAACATGAAGAATAGTAAATGAAAATGAAGTAAAAACGGTACATACGGAGTTTATAGTGGTTCAGCCAACTGACTCCCACTTCTACTTAGCCTTTCAATTGATTATACAGCTGTTTACAACTTCTGTTCTTATGGATCGGTATGGATCCTCGGGATTGCTAGGGAATTATAGTAAATTAGTAAACAACTGAAAATGTTCCTTTGAAGTGACCCCCTCTCTCTCTATTTATAGCTAAAGATTGTTGGGAATCCCTCCAACACGTTCTAAGCCATATTCCCACGTCCAGCAATAGTTGAGCATGAAAAGATCATGGTCACTATAGCATCTACTATGGATCGATACCGATCCATAGGCATGGATCGGTACCTATCCATAAGATTGACTTATGGATCACTTCCATTGCCTTGTGTAGACACTATTTGTTGTTAACTTCATGTTTTCTATCTTGCATGCTCTGCTAGAAGCTTGTTTCTTGGTAAATAATTTAAATTGGTGATGGAATCGAGTTCCTGACTTCAATTTCTCAAGACACTTGAAAGCAAAATGCATGCAATGGATCCTACGGAGTTTGAGATAGGTTGCTATCAACAATACTTGGAAATAGAGGGGATTCAAGGCATTTTAGGTAAGATTTTGTGCATAGGTACCGATCCATCACTTCGATGGATTGAAGTATTGAAATTCAATGATGACTTTTCACTTACCTTGTGACTTTGGTTGCTTGGTTCTTGGTCTTGTTGGCCATCTCTCTGGACTTCCTTTCTCGATAACTTTCATGTCTTACTCATCAAGTTTACCCAAATACGTCCTGGCCCAAAGGCTGGATAACATATACAGACACAACGAACTCCTTATTAATGAGACTCAAACTTCATAAGTGCTACCGAGTATAATATGTCAATATTAAATTCATTTTCAAATTTTAATTGAAGCTTTAAGCTAGAATTGTTCCAAAAGATAAGTAATTGCTAATTCAACCAAAGGCTACTATAATATAAGAAGTTCAACCAAATGCACAAATTCATAACTGAGCTAAGAATGATTCCAAATATTAAGAACCCCATGACACTGTTATATGATAAATATGTTGCAATACAGTTCGTAAGTGAACCTAGAGCTCACTAGAAGTAAAGTGACATACTTTGAATAGCTCCACGCCATAAAGCCAGTTTATTAGAAAGAGCTAATTGATTGAGTAGATAATTAAAATAACATAGCATACCTATTTACTAAGAGACTAACCCGATTGTTTTAAAAATAAAATCGATGAATTTGGAATAAGATTCCATAATTGACCTCAAGCGTAAGTGAAAGATCAATAGAGTTAGGTTATGCACTGTGGCAATTATTTAATTTGTTACATATATCTAACTTGATTACCAATCTTGTTCAAAATAAATGGTATTTTTTTCTATTATATACTTGATATAATGTGTTATATTAATTATTTATTTAATTAGAAGTTATTTAATATAGAAAATCCATAAATG
Source organism: Allium cepa (assembly GCA_030765085.1). Taxonomy (NCBI): domain Eukaryota; kingdom Viridiplantae; phylum Streptophyta; class Magnoliopsida; order Asparagales; family Amaryllidaceae; genus Allium; species Allium cepa. Next base: position 276,448,618 of record CM060934.1, on the reverse strand, counting down.
GTATGTTTTTTGATAGTAGTTACAATGCATTGTAATCATGAGTGATTTACCATAATAAAATAAACATACTATTTTAAATATTCATAGTCAAGATGTATTGAGACTGGATATCAATAAATCTATTGAGACTAGAGTACGTAATGCTCAACGTGGGCAGTGTATTACTTATAGCTATTGGGGGGGCACCAAGGGGTTACAATTGATAGTTACTGGATAACTGTGGAATGACTCACTCGATAGTTTTCTGTTGGTTAATATAACTAAGGTCAAATAGAAAATCAATGCAATTATTTACATAATTCCCTCGACTTGAGAATACTGTCAAGCTTCAATGTGGAAACTCTACTTTGATTATAGTTAAATTATGGTATGAAATCCATCGAACGACTATAGTTAGATCGAGAGGAAGTATTGGAAGTGAAACACTATTCAAGAGAGAATTCGTCTCCTTATTTATATAGGTTTAGTATCATGTGTTTAACTAAAGTTAACCCAAAGTTAAAGTCACTTTCCATAGCACATTGGTTAATATAATTATTATTATTGAACCTGATATTTTGCATCCATATTTACAAAACTGAATGTGAACAATGTTGGAATTTTGACCAAAATTAATCCCACAAGTTCTAATTTTATATAGTTTTAACGAAGAGAATTGGTGTAAATAATCATCACTACCAGTTGTTGCTTATGTTATGTAAAATTGAATTTTAATGAAAAGAGGCATAATCAATAAATTCTACTAAAATGTTAAAACATTGGCTAAGGTGATGTGTGAACATTAATATTCAAATTATTCGATAACAATTATTGACTAAATTACACCATTGAGTAACATAACTGTAATAATGAATATTCCAAATAAACCATACAATTTAATTTATTTATAATCATTGTAAACTAATTAAATTAATTCATATTTATGAAATACTAATCATTAAATTTTGTTTGATTTTCAAATACCATTAGTATTTGGTGAAATGCATATATATAAAAATTTATGCATATGCATATCGAAATACGATATTGGTAGAACATTTAAATTAAATCTAAATGCAATGAATACTCAACGATTTTGGAAATTTTTAAGGCTCATTTGAACATACTATGAACAGCCAAAGAAAGAGGAGTGTGAGTTTCAAATTGGATTTGAAAAAGTAAGAAATAAATAAACGGAAAAGGAAAAATCCCTAGCATTGATTCTCTCCATTACCAGTTTCTTAAAACAAACATTTCATTCATTCAGTTAGAAGATAACCCTCTCTCTCTCCCTTCCATCAAGGAATGGCCAAATTTTAATGGAGTCTGTTATCCATATAATTTCAATGTCAAAAATAAGGCTATGAGTGATACCATCACAAAGGAGTTGATGCCACTAGGTTTTATAACGAAGATCAACAGTGTCGCTCTTCATCACTACGATGTTATATCTCTTCGGAGACGTATCCGATCGATGATATAACACCACACTTCATATAAAATCAGTGACATATTTCTTTGGTGTTGCTCCTCAATCACACCGCACTTCATCACTTTTGGAATCATTAGCGCCGCATTTCACAATGTTACTACTATGATTGTCGTCAAAGGAGTTCAACCCACTACTTAGCCTCAATGTTGCTTCAATAAGTCATGTTAATGTAATAGATTCGACATCAGCATAAGCTATAATGGACAAAGTCGAAGACTTCTAAAGTGATGCGAATAGCATTAGCGTAATGATCTACACCAGGAACATGAGGATACAACGACGTCGAAGAGGTAGGATAATGCGCTCCATCAATAGAAGAATACAAGTGTATCAAATATAATCAACTTCATAAGCCACCAATGGGTATCAGAGTGACTTTAACGCATTTCATTCAAGCTAAGTTCAACCAGCACCGCAACTCGCCTATTGAAACCAAAATGGGCTTGTCGTCAATAGTCATGGAAGCTATCAACATTACGTCAAAGCAGCACCGCACTTCATGAGCACTTTGAAAGTTGTTCTACGAAGACAGAAAGGAATACAACGTTATGCTACTCTTCCTTAATACTCAACACATCACTTCACCAGCATGTTTCATCAACATTTGGAGGACGCCGCATGTCTATGCGAAGCAGTGTTGATGGTAAAAGCCATCAATATCCAAGAAGTCATCAATACTGCCTTGTGGTTTTCATTGCTTCATACTTGCATAAGAACGACGTCGACCATTATGATTGAAGCAGTGGATGCCATAGTTTGTAGGTGTCATTAACTATCATTCTAAAGTATTCCAGTACATAAGATTGTCGATGCCAAAAACTATCAATATTCATAAGTTAAAAGAAACGCTGTCGACTATAACGACTCAGAATTTGACCACTTCAAAATATAACATTTAAAGTGATTTTAAATGTAAAATATATAACATTTTATGATTAAAATAATATTAGATAGGATTTGAATATAAAAATATACAAAAAAAATAGTAATTTGCTTATACAGATAAAGTGACAAAATGCTGATTTTAGAACGTAAGTTTCGATGGTTAAATAAATTATTTTAATTAATTTATAAGCATTTATATTTTTTAAATAACATTGTACAAATTTATTTTCAAATTTGGTTTACATAAGTAAATAGTTTAACTAAAACGTCAAAATGTGACTGTAAAACATTTTTGTTGAAAATCAACGTTTTGTCGATTTATATTTATCGCAACGTCGTTGCACCGTTATTTTCTCATATATGAACATGTACTCAAATAATATAAGTATTAATAAAGTTACTAATCAAGTTTACTTTTATGAAACATACTTAGAAAATTCTAAAATATGATTAAGAAAAAGTAAGCATAAAAAAACAAAAAAGAGTTATAAAGTCAAATGTAAAGATCAAATCAACCAAACATAATTATTGCTTTCTTTACTTAATATTAAGTGAAAATGACATAAAGTAATGATTTGAAATGTGATGTTAAATTTTAGTTTGTTTAAAGTATAAGAAAAGGTTATTTTGGTTTTTTACAAAATATTATTTTAATACAAAACTTTTTCTATAAATAACCATCTACTTTCTTTACTTTTTTTACAACTTCTTCTTCCTTTTTTCATTCTTTACCCTACTTCTGCAATGGCTTCTCTTCTTAATAAAATAATGCTAAAATGTTCCAAGAATAATTACTAAAGAAATATCCACTCAAACTCCACTTAAACCACTTCAAACACCTCCACCTCCCCTCTACCCACGACCCACCTCTCCACCACCCATAGCCGAGAACTACTTCCCCCTCCACCTTGGCCTTTATCACCATCCACCTCCATAAGCCAAGTCGAGCCATTCGAGTCCAAATGTACAAAGATTCGTGAGCGAAGAACAAACGAGTTGCGAAGCTATAGCTGATTTTCCGTTCGACAAAACCAAACAAAGCGAGAACTCTAAATTGTTAAGTAGAAAATGTTTATATGATTTTTTGCAAGTTATAAATATTGTTTGGATGTTAGTAATGATGTTTGGTAAGTATTTGAAAAAGAAAGCAAACACATTTAAGTCATTTGCAAAAGTTAGTAAGTAAATATGTACATAAATGAGAATCATGGGACATTGTAATAAAAAAATTGTTAAATTAATTTGAAAGTTCATATAAGATGTTAATATATGTTAAAATGGTTATAAACATAGTTATGGATATTTATTAGTTGTATACTATATATATATATATATATATATATATATATATATATATATATTGAAACAAGTCATGGATTTACACGACGCATAATCACATGGAAAACGCGTTCCAGAAGAAATGAAATGTGATATGGAATCATTTATACCTTTAAAAGATGTTTGAATATGCTTTATAAATGATTCCTAAGTGTTTAAACTTGAAAATTTTGGATATGAATCTCAAAATATGCCTAAAATTTGACGCCACACGTAAGGGTAGTTCGTGTTTTCACGTCAAAAATTCAAATGAACATATGAGTGGAATATAGTTCGGAATTCTTTGAAGTAAGAATTTTCCGAATCATTATATCCATATATTTTATAACAAAAAGAAAATCAAGACTTCATTTTGTATATTTCAAAATATGGAAAAATCAATTTTCAAGAAAAATCTAGTTTTTGCACTAAATAACCAAAGTTGAAAATTGATAAAATAATCGTTTTAAAAATATGAAATAAATTATAAAAATATTTTAAAATGTTTTAAAAGTTATTTAATATGAAAAGATGGATTTCTAAATGAGATAAAAGTCACTTTAAAGAATATAGCTTTTAAAACACTATTTGCAACACTTTTTCGCCATGATTTTCAATAACTTTTGAAATAAAGGTTGAAACTAAACAATTCTTTCTCAAGTCTTATGTAAGCATTTTTAAGTAAATGATAAAGTATTTTAAAAAGAGATTTGAAAAATTCAAAATTATTTCAAAGGTGGTTAAACAAATAGTTAAGTGATTTAAAAAGGGAAAATGATTATGCGGAAATGACTATGACATTTGTCCCGCCAGTGAGATATAAAAGTGAAAAAAAATGTTTGTAAATAAGGTTAGGGATAGAGCAACCAATGCCCTGAACTTACACGGCCTCAATTTTCTCTTTTAGGCGAGGGGTGGAACATATCGAAAGGAAAACCGGGATGCTCAACTTGAATTTTATAGAAAAATCTTCTTATACTCATCATTAAAATCCGAAGAGGGAACTTGTCCTATTCATGGAATTTAAAAGGTGATCTCACCGTTATTTCACCCATAGCACTTGTTGAATACAGAAGTTGATATTGAATAAAAGTAGAGTGATTTCTATAATCCTATTTTCTCAAAAGATACTCTTTAAAAATGATCTGAGAATTATTCTAAAAAGAGATTTAAACGATTCTATATCTAAAGAAGAATATTTTGAAAATATATATCTCTCGAAGATATTTTGATAAAGGAAAATGAATGAATTGACAAACAATCACCTAATTACATCATTTTTTATCGATGATTGGATTTCAAAGGAACCATGGTTGGATTTGGGTGATTCCTATCCGAAAACCACTTCTAACTAATCTACATTCGAAGTAAAATGTGTTTGAAGACAAATGCCTTTGAAGATAGAGATCTTCATGATGTAGGGCTGTCTGCCACTAGTCCCTCGAGGTGAAAATTACCATATCATAGGGTGGTATCAGTGCCCTATTTTGAAAATCTCTGATGCAAGGACTTCTCACTACTAATGGAGTAGGAAAGTACCTTTGGTTTCTTTCAGTCCTAGAAAGAACTTGTATGGATGAATGTCTGACCTTGCATTCCAAATCACAATGGGTGATCTCTATAAAAATATATCAGTCGGTGGTAGAGAAGACACACGAGCTCAGGAAGTTATACGTTTGTAGAAATCAGTCATGTGAATGTGGAATGGCAATGTGGCATACAAAGTGAAAGAAAATGTGCTACATGAAAGGGTAATCGTTTACCTTGGGCCTCATCACCCAGAAATGACAAAAACAGGGTAAAAACAGCAAGGCTAAGTGGGTCGCTTCTAATTAGGAGATGTCATCATCCTTCTAGATTACTCTACGCATGTCTAAGTATGTGGTGAATGTATGACTCGGGATCCCGTTAAAGGTTGGTAATGACCGAAGTGATGACATATTCGTACCTATTCAGTATGAGGGGTAGGCCGGTCTTGCGTTGGTTTAGGCGTCGTGTATCTCGACCCTAGGTTCATCCCTCTAGAGATGTACTGTCAGAAGGTAGTCCCTTACCTTTTTATTTGTAAGGAGTCCATTTTCCATAAGTGCCTTCAGATTTTTTGTAGAGCATAGTATCCGAAATTTAATAATGGTAACAATTTTGGCTAAGAGAAATTTATTTGCAAATGTTTTTCAAACAATGTTATTAAATATAATATCCCTAAATTTTATATAATAAAGGATTTTGGTTATCATAAGGTAAAAACCCGTTTCGTGTTTATATGCGGCGTGGTCTTATGAGATACCTTTTTATTTTCAAACATCGTATTTTGAGTTCTCACACCAGTCCCATAACTGACCTGGAGTTTATTTTCTTTTGCCTTTAAACTCTAGGTGCCCTATTTTTTCGGGTAGCTAAGTAGTTAGGAAAGTTTGGAGCATTCTGGAATAGAGCGTGGAGCATGGAGCATTTTGGATCTTTTGTGGAAGCCACATATTTATTCTGTTGTGTTATGTATTATGAAGATACCAACATATGTAAGAATAGATGGTTATAACTATCCCGGCTGGATTTGTGCTAACTTTGGTGGAACCATTTGAAGTTATGATATATATGATTATAAGATGAATACGATGTGAGATTCTATTATTGTCTGGTCTTCTAACTTTATTTTTTTCTTTTTTACCCCATGATAATCTGTCTCTTCGGTACTTAGATTTACGACACGTGAATACTAAGGATGTATTAGTGTCGATTTCTGAGTATCGAGAAGGTGGGTCGTCTCATTTGGTATCAGAGCTTATGGTTGAGCGAATACCTAAGCCTTGATGGGGTCAACTCATTAGAGATAGGGTTAGTAATGCCCTAGAATGAGTTTAGTCTAATAGAGAGCATATCGGAAATCATTATCCAAATAAGTATATTTGAGTTATCGATACTTAAAACCTATTCCCTAAGATAATCTCGTCTATGTGTTCTAAAAATATATCTCACTATACTCAGGTATTAGGAAATGAATACTAAGAAGGGATGAGGAAAGGGTAAAAAAGGAGCACTTTCAGTAAAACTCCGGTTAACCTGGAAACTTTCTGCCTAACTTATAACCACATGGGCGGAAAATCATTCAAGGGTACAGAATCAATTATTGAAGTTCGAAATTGGCTCCGCTCATGAGATAGAATTTTTCAAGGATTAGAAATAAAGGATGAGTGAAAGCGCTTCTTGGCGTCTTGGCAATTGTAGGATGGAGCTTTGGCTTGGTGGGAGTCAATTACTATCAATGAGCCAGAAGATGATATTTCATGGGAATGTTTTAAGAAGGTTCTTGAAGAACAATACCTACCAGAAGCTGGGAAGTCCCATCTCTATAAAAGTTTTATGGATCTAAAGCAAGGATAAATGTCAGTGGAAGAATACTTAAGGAAATTTGATGAATTATCTCTCTTTGGGCCTGGACTGATAGATACTCCACTTAAGAAGAATGAAATGTTTGTGGATGGGATGAGAAAAGAGTTCTATGATAGAATTACTGCTCACCTTAAGGGGTCATTCACGAACCTAATAGATATGGGTTTGCGATATGAAATTCTTGATAAGGAGAAGCTGGCATTAGTATTGAATTCTATTAACAGTAGAAACTATCCTAACGAGAAGGAATTTAATCCAGAGGAAAAGAAGCAACAGAGAGGGAAGAAGAGAAAGGATTCAAAGGGCGGTACTTGTAGGCATTGGAGGAATAAAGGGCATATTGCTGAGAATTGTAGAAAGAAGCAGCTGGAAAATAATATATCTTCTATGACACTCTGTTCTAATTGCCACCAACAAGGGCATATGATGATGGGTTGTCCATTAACAGAGACAGTCCAGCCAGTTAAGGCTTATGCCATGGAAGAAGAACCATTAATTTCTTCTGAAATCAAAGAAAGAGACTTCTGGAGGGTGCTATTTGTGTTGAGGATATTATGGTTAAAGTATTATTTGATACTGGAGCTTCCTGTAGTTTTATTTCCAAATAATTGTTTGAAAAATTAAAGCTTACCGCCACTAAAATAGTAGATACCTCTGTCTGCCTATTAAATTCCATAGGTGGTACAATAAACCTTTGTTTGATTTGAGAAAATGTCCACGTTACCTAACTTTCCAATTATTTTTCATGTGACATGTTTTTCCTTGATTTTAATGGATTTGAAGTTTTCTCGGTATGGACAGGCTATTCAAGTATGGAGTTGTCCTTGACTGCGTTAAGAGGACAGTATTGGTGAAGGAAAAGTTAGGGAAGATGGTTGAAATATGTTGCAAGCAGCCTGGTCCGGTAAGGGATAGTTTCCAATATGCACTTAATTCACCCGAAGGAAATTTAGAGACCATACCGATGGTTAAGAAGTTTTTAGATGCTTTTCAAGAGGTAAAAAGTTTGCCTCCACATCGGGAAATTAAGTTTCGTATCGATTTAATTCCTGATGCAAGACCCATTGTTCACCAAAAGCGAAGAATGGCTCCCAGAGAGGTAGATGAATTGAGAGAACAAATCGATGAATTTTTTAAGAAGGGATTGATAAGACCAAGTCTCTCAAATTGGGGAGTTGCCAAGTTCGATGGTTCCCTGTGGCTATGTGTAGACTATCGAGACCTGAATAATTCAAACGATTAAGAACAAGTATCATCTACCCCACATAGATGACTTGTTTAATCAACTTTAAGGTGCTTAGGTATTTTCAAAATGGATCTGTCCTTAGGATTCCACCAACTTAGAATAGCAGAAGTTTGCATTCATTTAACTGCATTTAGAGGTCCGGATTTCTTCTACGAGTGGCTAGTTACGCCTTTTGGGTTGACTAATGCCCTCGCTTATTTTGTAGATCTCATGAATAGAATATTCAGATATGTGCTTAATAAATTCGTGTAAGTTGATGATATTCTTATATATTCAAAGACTAAAGAGGAACATGATCTAGAGATCATACTAGAAATATTGAGAAGGAACGTGCTTAAGCCAAGTTTTCGAAGTGCCATTTTTGGGAAAAGAAAATAAGATTCCTAGGGCACGTAGTATCAGGAGGAGGAATTTTGGATGATTCAAGGAAATTTGTAGCAGTCCACGATTGGAAGACACCACAAACTCCAAAAGGTGTCCGTAGTTTTTAGGATTAGCAGGATATTATCGGAGGTTCATCCAGGACTTCTCTAAAATTGCCTCCCATCTTATAAGGTTAACAAAGAAGAATGATAAATTTAAATGGACATCAAAATGTGAAGAAGAATTTAATGAGTTGAAGAAAAGGTTGACTAGCGCTCCAGTATTAGCTATAGCTGATAGAAATGGCGGTTTAATCGTTTATACCGATGTTTGTGGAGAAGGAGGAGGCACGGTGCTAATGCAACACGGGAAGGTTATTGCTTATGCAAGTAGGCAGCTAAAGACTCATGAGAAGAATTATGCAACACACAAATTGGAGTTATTAGCCATCGTGTTTGCATTAAAAATATTGGGGCATTATTTGCTGGATAAGAATTCTTCATAGTTTATTTTAATAAACTTCGTTTGACCTTAGTAAATAATATTCCCTCTTTAAATAGGTGAAAAGTTTGAGCTCTTTATAGATCACAAATCTTTGAAGTATCTTTTCACCCAGAAGGACTTAAATATGAGGCAACAACTTCGGTTATAATTTCTTGCTGCTTATGATCTTGATATCTTATGTACACCCGGAAAGGCCAACGTGGTAGTAGATGCGTTAAGTTGGAAACATGCCGTTATGGCTTATTTGTTGGTCACCTCGACTCTTCTAGAAAGGATTGCCAGTAAGCAAAGTGAAGATCGACGTCTAAGGAAGATCATTAATGGGATAAGCAAGGGTTATGGTTAAAGCAATGAAATAGACAACCATGGGACATTACGATTGAAAAGAAAAATTTCTGTTCGATGTCGACAATTTAAGACAAGAAGTATTGGCAGAATGCCATCAATCCAAGCTAAACATTCACCCTCGTATCAACAAAATGTATAAAGACGTGAAAAGGACCTTTTGGTGGAAAATCATGAAGAGGGATATCTCTATCCATCTTAGCAGACGCATAAATTGTCAACAATTCAAGAGCGACCAACAGAAGATTACAAGGTTACTTCAACCTCTTAAAATCCCGACTTGGAAATGAGACCAAATGTCGATGGATTGCATTAATGGATTACCTCGATCTTGAAAGGGAAATGAAGGCATTTGGGTTATCATAGATCGGTTAACTAAAAGTGCAAAATTCATCCCAGTAAAGCCAATACGAACTGCTGCAGGCTTTGCTGAGATATATATGAAGGAAATTGTCCAATTGCATGGAGTACCAAGTAGTATAGTAAGTGATCGAGATCTAATCTTCACTAGTTAAATTCGAAAAGTATTACAGACACCTTTGGGAACGAAGCTGAATATTAGCACCGCATATCATCCCCAGACTGATGGACAAACTGAAAGGGTAAATCGAATACTAAAAGATCTGTAGAGAGCATGCGTCTTAGATTTTGGAGGTTCTTTGGAAAATTATCTTCACCTTGTGGAGTTCTCCTATAAGAACAGTTATCAGGCTAGTAATGGCATGACACCATATGAAGCTTTGTATGGTCGTCCATATAGATCCCCAGCATATTGGATCGAGAACGTTGATCGGTTAGTACTTGGCCCGGATATGATCCTAGAAGCACTAGAGAAAGTTGACATGATCAGAAAGAAGATGAAAGAAGCCCAGAGCAGGCAAAAGTGTTACGTAGATAGAAGGCATAGAGATTTAGAATTCTCAGTTGGAGATTTTGTATTTTTGAAAATCTCTCCAGTGAGAGAAGTGGTAAGATTTGAACGGGTTAGAAAGTTAACACCTCGATATATTGGACCTTTTTCCACCTCGAACAGATCGGCCCACTAGCCTATCGAGTATAACTGCCAGAAAGATTGTCAGGTGTGCATAACGTTTTTCATGTATCTCATTTATGGAAGCATGTGTATGGTCCAGAACAAATCATAGAAACAGCTATCCAAGAAGATTTAGAAGTTGAACCCAATTTGATAGTTATCAGACGATCTTTTCGAATCGTTGATCACAAGGAAAAGCAATTGAGAAGGTAGATTATAAGGTTGGTTAAAGTTCAATGGAGTGGAGATGCAGATGATTGCACCTGGGAAACATAAGACAGAATGAGGAAGGCATATCCTGAGTTTAGGATTGATGTATAGACTGTATCTATCGACATAGTGTACTCACCCCATGTGGTGTAGTCATTTATTTATACTCTTGTATATTTATTCCACCTTATCAAACATATTTCCTATTTCGGGCAAGCTTCTTCCTCAATTTCGGGGACGAAATTCTTTTAAGGGGAGAAGAATGTAACGACCCAAAATTTGACCACTTCAAAATATAACATTTAAAGTGATTTAAATGTAAAATATATAACATTTTATGATTCAAATAATGTTAGATACGATTTGGAAATAAATATATACACAAAAAAGTAACATTTTATTATACTGATAAAAGTGACAAAATGCTGATTTTAGAAAAGTAAATGTCGATGGTTAAATAAATTATTTTAATTAATTTATAAGCATTTATATTTTTAAATAACATTGTACAAATTTATTCTAAAATTTGGTTTACATAAATAGTTAACTAAATGTCACAATATTACCGTAAAATATTTTGTCGAAATCAATGTTTTCTCGATTTAAAGTTATCGCAACATCGTTGCGCATTTATTTTCTCATATATGAACATATTGTAACGACCCGTAAATTTTGATAAATAAATTAGTGAGTTTAATTTAATTTTGCAATTAAATTTAGAAAGAAAAAACATTTATAATTAATAATGAAGCAAATGTTGAAAATGAAATGAAACCATGGAAAATAAAGCTAAGTATTAACAGTTGAAATGAAATTACGAATAAATTGAAGTAATGTAAATTGTTATACTAGGCTAAGAATGTAATATAAGAGAATAAATGCGAATAGTGTATTAACTAATGAAATAATATAATTAGGGGTGATTGAATGAATTCAAAGTTATATTAACCAATGCAATAATATATTGAAAAATAGTAACTGTATGTAAATTAAGATAGTAATGTTAATGGAAGTGATGAATAACCTATTTAATGCAATTCCAATTAATTGGAACAATTGCAGGGTTAAAATTTATTGTAAATAGAAATATTTGGTAATAAATTAATGTAAGGAAAACAAATGGAATTATTGAATTAATCAATGCATTAATAATGAATAAATAGTGATTTAATAAAATTGATGTTCTGTATGTAATTGTTTGGAAATAATAACTAAAATGAATTGCAACCGTATAAATGTAAGTTAACTGTTAATAACTTGGATGCAATTCTAATAAGTAAAACAATGTAAATGTTATAGCTTGGTTACAAAAATTAATATACGGAAGTAGATGCAAATATTGAATTAATTAATGAAATAAATCAAAATGTTATGTTGGATAGAACATGGGTGAATGAAATTAGTAGTATGGAAATAAATGCCAACATTGATTTATAAGTAATAAAGGCTTATTTATGTGACTAAAGAGTAACAGTATTGTTTATTTTACGTTACCTATTTATTTAGATTGTTAATTGGAATTTGAGATAAATTGTAATAAATGGAAATAGATGTTACATTTGTGTGAAATGTAATACAGCGGTTAGGAGTTGTTAAATTGGGTATATTAAAGTAATGAATGGGAAAAACAAGGTAACTAAGTTTATAGAGTAGGATTGAGCTTAATAAAAAAAAGATTTGAATTAAAACGAATCAATCCATTGAAATCCAATTTATAAAAAGTGTAAATTTTGTAGCAATTGGAATTAAATGTTATGCAATTTGAAATAAAGATAAATAAGGAAAATGTTAATTTATCAGGATATATACCAATGTAAATGGTACCTAAGATGAAAATATGATAATTAATTAAATTAAAAGAATGGGAGCCATGATTTATTTATTTATTTGAATTTTCAGTTAAATATCTGGATTTATTGCAAATAAGTAGAATTAAATATTAAATTTTACGTTAACTAAAATGAAGATGGTATATGAGAAAATTTAGGTTATAGTTTTGAATCGAATGTTTAATCCATCTATTTGGCAATAATGAATGGAATAATAATTTATTTATTTAATTAAATGGAATTTTTGGAATTTAATTTATAACGTTGAATATAATGAAATTGAGGAATTTATCAACACTAAATTGACATTTAATTTGGGTAAATGATTTTGAAATTTAAAAATGGTGAAATTTGTTAATTATAGAGTGAAATTGGAGATTTGAATTTATTTGTTAATTTATTTATTTATTTATTTAGTGTAAAAATAACCATTTTGTCCACTGACTCGGATTTTGACATAACTACTTTCATCGGATCCGTAACGGTGAATTATTGTAGGATTTCCAGTTTCGTAGCGATCGGACTTGTCGTTTGATCGTACAGACTCAAAACGCCTTGAAATTAATGAAATTGAAATCAATTGAAATCGATTTGAAAAATATTGATTTTTAGCATAACTTCTTCGATCGATCGAATTTGAACTTGAAACTTTTTCCATCGCGTTTAAAATATTTTAAAACATCTATTTTAATATATGGGTTGACCAAATTTCATTCTGGAGTCAGAACAGGCTTTTTGGGCCACTTTGGCTTTAAGGCGTATATTCAACCCGATCCATCTATTCAAATGTCAACTCTGCCTATATATATCCAGTTATAAACACTAGCATCCTCTGTACCTCATTTCTATACGTAGAATTCATGATATTCTTTCTCTTCTCCTCAATGGCTGCAAACCCTATTTCCGGTTGCAATCCCAAATCAAATCCAAAACTGAAATTTCAAACTCTATAATACATGCCAAATTTTATATCAATTCGAAGCTCTCGAAGAGCATAACTCAGATCTGCAACTCGTTTTTTGATTTGACGCATTGTTTGTCCATAAATCGAAGAACAATTTTTGGCCGTTCATCACTCGACGATGAACTTCGTCTGATCAGGAAACCCTTTCTGGGTATTGTAGAGGGGACTGAGGGGAGTCGATCTATGTGGTTAATATGGCGAGTTGACGGTCAGATTTGCGGCAATTTTCGACTAGGGTTATGGAATTTGAGGGCGTCTGCTGGTCATTTACTCGGTCGATGGAGGTGATTCGGGGGTGGAGGGAGGTCGCATCGAAAGCTCGGTGGCCGCGTCGGCCAGCGGCAGAGTGCGGCGGCGGCACAGTTTATCAATGATCAACGGCGTTGCATGCGTGTTTTTGGTAGCAGCGCCTTCGGGTGCATACTGGGTTACTAGAGATGGAGGTTAGTGATGACGTGGCTAAGATATTAATGCGTCGTTTTATTTTATTTTTTTAATTGAAATTAAAACGCATTTATCGCTATATCTTTCACATACGAACACCAATTCATGCGTGGTTTTTTTGTTAGGATCGTATTGAAATTCCGAACATTTTGGCACTAGTTTGGACAAATTCTGAGACTGTTAAATTTTTGGGTTTAAATTGAATTTAAAATTCAATCTAAATTCAAAAGGTGAATATTTTAACCCATTCACAACTTCTAAAATTTCTTATGTTTGTTAAACTAAATTTTGTTGTGATTATGCATTTATTTATGACATTTCGTATATTTTTGATCATCATCTCAGTTGATTGCACTTATCTAAATTTAATTGTTATTTAATTTATTATTGAATATAACTGCCAGTTAATTACCCGTTTTATATTATCAGTTATATATTGATATTGATTGATTGTTTTGTGTGATGATTGTAATGGATGTATGATTTTATGATGGATGAATGGATATTGTATTATATATTATTTTAAAACTGCAAGATTTTATGCATTTTATTTCATTCGGGATTGCGGTTTGAAATGAAATATAACCATAATTTTATTTCTAAATTGCGGATTGAAATGATAAATATCCGTATCACTTGACCATAGGATAGAAAATTATACACAGGCACCGCGGTATATATATAAAATTATTTTTGAAATGATTTTCTATGGTTTTGGAAAGAATACGCTTTAATAAATATTAGATTTTGATGTTATATAAATATTATTATTATATATATATATATATAGTTAAATTCTTGAATTTAAGCTATGTATAAAATTTATTAATAAAAATGAGTTAAATAATAAAGTTTGATTTCCTTTATATAAAGTGGTTAAGTATCTGTTTAAATTCTATCGTATATAGAGTTTATAATGACTCAAATAAAATTAAGGTTGGAAGATAAATGGGAATTTGATTTGAATTAAAGTATTTAAGAATTATCCTCAAAAAATTTGATTTGAAATATAAATAAATTTGAGATTTTAAAAGGTATGATTTTTATAACTTTACTTTGGTTTAGAGGATTTAAATGAATATCAATCGCTTTAAATGAATATTATCAAGTTAAATTAAATAGGAAGTATAACCTGTTATTTGAAGTTTAAAGACTTTGCTTAAATGATATTAGATTTATTAAGTAAACATTTCAAATTTAAATAATAGTAATTGAAATTGATATATATGGAATTATCAAGAATTAGTTTGAAATGGCTGAATACTTAAAGCTTTCAAATATATGAATTGAATGGTTTATTGAGAGGTTCAAATCGGTATTTGGAATTTATGTGTCAAATTAAAGGAGCTATTTTATTATATGAAGTAATTTAACATTTAAACCATTGAACTATATTTATTTATGTTTCAAAGCTATAGATTTCAAGGTATATAGATTTGGAAGTGCTATGATTTCTTGAAAAGGATATATTTGAAATAAAATGATATCATATTGATTTGGGTTTTGAAAATAGACATGATATCGTATTTATATGTTTTTGAAATAGATATTATATTCTGATTTTTAAAGTATAAACTATTTTGAAAGACCGCGGTGTTATAATAACGTTTGGTTGTTAAAGAGACCGGGATCGGAAGTAGTCATACTCTCTGCCAATTTCGAAAACAACTTTAACAACCGTGTATGCGGTGGAGATTCCAGAATGAAGTAGGATGGCGGCGGCGTTTCCTTTAAGGTAAATACATGGACCCAACTCCCGTGAGTTGGCGTAAGGTGGCTAAAATAGGAGCGATCGACAGGTTAATGAGGTAGCACCTTTGATCGGACACATTCCTTCGATATTATACTTTGACTTTTGGATTGATTTTGTGGCCACTTTGATTTTTTTTTTTTTTTGGGTATGGCTCGAGGTGAACGGTAGCTGCGGCTATGCGTTACCACCGACCGGAAGCGTAATTGGTATATATACCCTGGCATTGCCTAGTTGTACCGTGTCACCTACCCTAGCGCTTCTTGTACGACTTTGTTTTGTATCATACATATAGAGTGCCCTCTGATGACGCCCAGTACAGGGGAGATTGCGGTACTGTATAGACTACGGGAATATAAAAATGTGTTAAGGTGGGAAACGTAAAGCCTTAACACTATTTTCAGTATATTATACTTTACTTTAGACATTATTATAATAGCGTATATTACTACATAGTAGATAGTTTAACGGATGCTTAGGAGATGTGAATCCCGAGCATCTCTTAAGTTACTGCACTCACGTTGACACTGGATAGGAGATGTCAAACCCCGTAAACATCTCCGACGCCATTATAGTCATATTTATTTTAGTTGGTTCAACTTACATAAGATCTTTTAGTTCTGACTCGAATGTTTTGTCTTTTCAATTCGCTCGGGTCAGCCTGAGCATTTCAGGATTTGAAGATCTTACTTCTGGAGGGCGAAGGCGAAGATTTTATTACTATTATATATTATATATACGTCCACTTCGTAGTGTATCCGCTGCATCGATTATTATTTGTTGGTATGTGCAACTCTGATATGTATTGTATAAATATAAGCAAATGTTTATAAAACAGCTTCTTGAACTGTATACTTGATTATTATATTTCATCGTTTTGCTGTAAGATTCTATTTTGTTTTTTTTCTTTTCCTGCTTTTGCTTGTTTACCCCATAACAATCCGCCCTTCCGTATGGTTTGAGTCGCAATGTGTGTCGATTTAAAGTGTGCCAAAAGACGGGATGTTACATCTGGTATCGGAGCTTTGGTTTAGCGATAAACCTTAGCTTTGTGGGGTTTGACTCTTTATCTATAGGGTAGTAATACCCTAGGATGAGTCACTGAGAGTATATATGAGAGAGCGTATTTTTTAGTGTTATAAAAGGTTTTAATATTGTGTTAATTTGTTCCATTTTTTATTTACAAATTCTGGTTGGTGCATGGGACACAATGACATCAATAAGGATTTTTAAACACTTAATAGGACAGACCGACACAATACCGGTTTTAAATATAGGTGAATGAAATAATTTTGCCTATTATATTTTCTATATATATAAAATAAAAAATTTATAAATGATATATATATTTGGTTGTATTATATTGGTTGTTAGGTAATGAAATTTTTAAATAATAGTTGAAATAAGATTGAAAATAAAATAAATGAAAATTGGAAATTTAGATCTTGAGTTCTGGGCTTTTGAAAATTTATTTCAAATGATTTTGGAATATAATAATAATATTTTAGAAGTATTTTCTGATATAAATATTTCAATATAATTTGAAAGAAATGTTTTAAAAGAAATTTGGAAAAGAAATAAGTTTAGTACTCCCCTCGCTGTCGCTGGAAAATAATTTCGGTGATGGCGGCCGCATCATAGACACTCATTTTCGAGTTTCGAAGTGGGAAGGCCGCTGTAGTAGTTTACTGCAGATTTATTTTGATAAACAAATATAAAATTTTAAATTGTTTAAAAGACAATTGGATATATAAATTGTAAGTATATACCTTTATCTATTATTTTGAAAATGATTTGAAACTTTACCCGGTATTTAGTTCTTAAGTTTCCGATAAATTAATAGTTTCAATTATTATAGAAAATGGAATGTAACTAATTAATGACTGGAACCTCTAGAGAAAATAAGAGATTTAATGCTAAGTTATAAATTAAATAAAAAGAATTTTAAAATTTGTAACATATACAACAAAGGATAATATTATTGACTATCTAATTAATTAAAAGAATTGAGAAAAACTTGTGTAACTTTCAATCACATTCTTAAAGCATATATATATAACTTACAAATATTAAAAGATTTCTAACGGGAAATTGTACAAGTAAACTTATATAATGAAAATGCTCAATAAATTGTGTTTATTTATAAGAATTGATGTTGTAATTATAAACTTAAGTTATAAGGAAAATCTTACTATAATAAAATATGATTGAAGGTAAATGTTGTAAGTAAGTAATTGTAGACTTAAGTAAAGGATTGAAGTTATTTATTTTGAAAATAAGCAGAAGGATGGATACTGCAAATAAATGAAACTGTAAGAAATAAATAAAAATAAAAAAGGATAAACCATTATATGAATGAAAAGGGATAAAACAACGAATATTATGAAATGAAATTAATAATAATTAACTTGATTTGTTGTTTGGAATTTGTTGTTTGTTTGGTTTATGGTTGTTTGGGTAAGGATACTTTAAAATTGTTTAGATGAATGAATAATCTATTTAGTTTCACCTAAGATTGTTGAGTGAAGGGTACACTTAGTAGTTTATTTTTCATTCCGTATAATTTAAAGTTTTGAACCCGAACAATTATTTGTTTGTTTGATATGAATGAATGATTGATTTGTGATGATTCTATGTGATGGTTGGATGCCTGGTTGCAAGTGATTGTTGTTTGTATTGATTTGTTTGTTATTGACTGAAACAAATTAAATATTTCATTTTATATAATTGTTAACCTTTTGGATTATATAAGTGAAATACAGGTTATGGAAGTAATTGCTACTGCTTTTGGTAAATAAGCATATTTGCCCGACGAATAGGTACGTTTCGGATTACGGTTTATAGCGTTATTATATTGTTTTTCCATGTTGGGATATATATTATTTTGAAAATATGTTTTATATTTTTATATTTGATACAATATTTTCTCCCGAGCCTCTTCATATAAAGGAGACTCTGCCAAAATTTTCCGTAAATTTTGGACTTAGAATTTTTTTGAAAATGTTTTCCAAACTCTATTAATTTGAGTATAAAAAGGTTTAATGGTTATAAATTTGTGTAGTTTATTTAAAATAATTAATTTTGTAAATTTAGTTGTTTATAAAGTTGATATTTTGAATAAGATATGTTGATTCCTTAATCCTTCTTTTCCCTTCCTTTCCTTTTCGGGGACGAAAAGTTTTGAGCGGGGGAGAGTGTAACGAACTGTAAATTTTGATAAATAAGTTGGTTAGTTTAATTTAATTTTGAAATTAAATTTAGGAAGAGAAAAAAATTTATAATTAATAATGAAGCAAATGTTGAAAACGAAATGAAACCATGGAAAATAAAGCTAAGTATTAACAGTTGAAATGAAATTACGAATAAATTGAAGTAATGTAAATTGTTATACCAGGCTAAGAATGTAATATATGAGAACAAATGTGAATAGTGTATTAATTAATGAAATAATATAATTAAGGGTGATTGAATGTATTCAAAGTTATATTAACCAAATGCAATAATATATTGAAAAATAGTAACCGTGTGTAAATTAAGATAGTAATGTTAATGGCAGTGATGAATAACCAATTTAATGCAATTCCAATTAATTGGAACAATTGCAGGGTTAAAATTTATTGTAAATAGAAATATTTGGTAATAAATTAATGTAGGGAAAACAAATGGAATTATTGAATTAATCAATGCATTAATAATGAACAAATAGTGATTTAATAAAACTAATGTTTTGTATGTAATTGTTTGGAAATAATAACTAGAATGAATTGCAACCGTATAAATGTAAGTTAACTGTTAATAAATTGGATGCAATTCTAATAAGTAAATCAATGTAAATGTTATAGCTTGGTTACAAAAATTAATATACGGAAGTGGATGTAAATATTGAATTAATTAATGAAATAAATCAAAATGTTATGTTGGATAGAACATAGGTGAATGAAATTAGTAGTATGGAAATAAATGCAAACATTGATTCGTAAGTAATAAAGGCTTATTTATGTGACTAAAGAGTAATGGTAATGTTTATTTTAGGTTACCTATTTATTTAGATTGTTAATTGGAATTTGAGATAAATTGTAATAAATGGAAATAAATGTTACATTTGTGTGGAATGTAATACAGTGGTTAGGAGTTGTTAAATTGGGTATATTAAAGTAATGAATGGGAAAAACAAGGTAACTAAGTTTATAGAGTAGGATTGACCTTAATAAAAAAGATTTGAATTAAAACGAATCAATCCACTGAAATCCAATTTATAAAAAGTGTAAATTTTGTAGCAATTGGAATTAAATGTTATGCAATTTGAAATAAAGATAAATTGGAAAAATGTTAATCTATCAGGATATATACCAATGTAAATGGTACCTAAGATGAAAATATGAAAATTAATTAAATTAAAAGAATGGGAGTCAGGATTTATTTATTTATTTATTTCAATTTTCAGTTAAATAATTGGATTTATTGCAAATGAGTAGAATTAAATATTAAATTTTACGTTAATAAAAATAAAGATGGTATATGAGAAAATTTAGGTTATAGTTTTGAATCCAATGTTTTATCCATCTATTCGTCAATAATGAATGGAATAATAATTAATTTATTTAATTAAATGGAATTTTTGAAAATTTAATTTATAATGTTGAATATAATGAAATCGAGATTAACATTGCAATTGAGGAATTTATCAACTCTAAATCGACATTTAATTTGGGTAAATTTGGGTAAATGATTTCGAAATTTAAAAATGGTGAAATTTGTTAATTATAGAGTGAAATTGGAGATTTGAATTTATTTGTTAATTAATTAATTTATTTAATTAATGTAAAAATAACCATTTTGGCCACTGACTCGGATTTCGACGTAACTAGTTTCATCGGATCCGTAACGGTGAATTATTATAGGATTTCTAGTTTCGTAGCGATCGGACTTGTCGTTTAATCGTACGGACTCGAAACACCTTGAAATTAATGAAATTGAAATCAATTTGAAAAATATTGATTTTAGCATAACTTCTTCATACGATGGAATTTGGACTTGAAACTTTTTCCATCGCGTTGAAAATATTTTAAAACGTCTATTTTGATATATGGGTTGACCAAATTTCGTTCCGGAGTCAGAACGGGCTTTTTGGGCCACTTTGGCGTTAGCGTGTATATTCAACCCGATCCATCTATTCAAATGTCAACCATGCCTATATATATCCAGTTATAAACCCTAGCAGCCTCTATGCCTCATTTCTATACGTACAATTCATGTTATTCTTTCTCTTCTCCTCAATGGCTGCAAACCCAATTTTCGATTGCAATCCCAAATCAAATCCAAAGATGAAATTACAAACTCCACAATATATGCCAAATTTTATATCAATTCGAAGCTCTCGAAGAGCATAACTCAGATCTGCAACTCGCTTTTCGATTTGACGCATTGTTTGTCCAAAAATCGAAGAACAATTTTCGGCTGTTCATCGGTCGACGATGAACTTCGTCTGACCGGGAAACCCTTTCTGGGTATTGCAGAGGGGATTGAGGGGTGTCGATCCATGTGGTTAGTATTGCGAGCTGACGGTCAGATTTGGGCAATTTTCAACTAGGTTTATGGAATTTGGGGGCAGCTGCTGGTCATTTTCACGGTCGATGGAGGTGATTCGTGGGTGGAGGGAGGCCGGCATCGAAGGCTCGGTGGCCGCGTCGGCCAACAGCAGAGTGCGGCGGCGGCAAAGTTTATCAATGATCAACGGCGTTGCGTGCATGTTTCGGGTAGCAGTGCCTTCGCGTGCGTACTGGGTTACTGGAGATGGAGGTTAGTGATGACGTGGCTAAGATATTAATGTGTTCTTTTTATTTTATTTTTATAATCAGTTAAATTGCATTTATCGCTATACCTTTCACATACGAACACCAATTCATGCGCGATTTTTTTTGTTAGAATCCTTTTGAAATTCTGAACATTTTGGCGCTGATTTGGACGAATTCTAAGACTGTCAAATTTTTAGGTTTAAATTGAATTTAAATTCAAAAGGTGAGTGTTTTAACCCACTCACAACTTCTAAAATTTCTTATGTTTGTTAAATTAAATTTTGTTGTGATTATGCATTTATTTATGACTTTTCGTATATTTTTAATCATCATCTCAGTTGATTGCACTTATCTAAATTAAATCGTTATTTGATTCATTATTGAATATAACTGCCAGTTAATTACCTGTTTTATATTATCAGTTATATATTAATATTGATTGACTGTTTTATATGTTGATTGTGAGGGATGTATGATTTTATGATGGATGAATGGATGTTGTATTATATGTTATTTTAAAAATACAAGTTGTTATGCATGTTATTTCATTCGAGATTGCGGTTTGAAATGATATATAACCGTAATTTTATTTTTAAATTGCGGATTGAAATGATAAATATCCGTATCACTTGACCATAGGATAGAAAATTATATACAGGCCCGTGTTATATATACAAAATTATTTTTGAAATGATTTTCTATGGTTTTGGAAAGAATACAGTTTAACAAATATTAAATTTTGATGTTATATAAATATTATTTTATATATATATATGTATATATAGTTAAATTCTTGAATTTAAGCTATGTATAAAATTGATTAATAAAAATGAGTTAAATAATAAAGTTTGATTTCCTTTATATAAAGTGGTTAAGTATCTATTTAAATTCTATTGTATATAGAGTTTATAATGACTCAAATGAAATTAAGGTTGGAAGATAGATCGGAATTTGATTTGAATTAAAGTATTTAAGAATTATCCAAGAAAAAATTGATTTGAAATATAAATAAATTTAAGATTTTAAAAGATATGATTTTTATAACTTGACTTTGGTTTAGAGGATTTAAATGAATATCAATCGCTTTAAATGAATATTATCAAGTTAAGTTAAATAGGAAGTATATCCTGTTATTTGAAGTTTAAAAGCTTTGCTTAAATGGTATTAGATTTATTAAGTAAAATTTTAAATTTACATAACAGTAATTGAAAATGATATATATGGAATTATCAAGAATTAATTTGAAATGGCAGAATATTTAAAGCTTTGAAATATATGAATTAAATGGTTTATTGAGAGGTTCAAATCGGTATTTGGAATTTATGTGTCAAATTAAAGAAGTTATTTTATTATATGAAGTAATTTAATATATAAACCATTGAAGTATATTAAGTTATGTTTCAAAGCTATAGATTTCAAGGTATATAGATTTGGAAGTGCTATGATATCTTGAAAATGATATATTTGAAATAAAATGATACCATATTGATTTGGTTTTTAAAATAGACATGATATCGTATTTGTATGTTTTTGAAATAGATATTATATTCTGATTTTTAAAATACAAACTATTTTGAAAGACCGCGGTGTTATAATAACGTTTGGTTGTTAAAGAGACCAGGATCGGAAGTTGTCATACTCTCTGCCAACTCCGAAAACCACTTTAACAACCGTGTACGCGGTGGAGATTCCAGAATGAAGTAGGATGGTGGAGGCATTTCCTTTGAGGTAAATACATGGAACCAACTCCCGTGAGTTGGCATAAGGTAGCTAAAACAGGAGCGATCGATGGGTTAATGAGGTAGCACCTTTGATCGGACACATCCCTTCGATATTATACTTTGACTTTTGGATTGATTCGGTGGACACTTTTGATTTATTTATTTGGGGGTGCGGCTCGAGGTGGGGAGTAGCTGCGGCTATGCATTACCACCGACCCGGAAGCGTAATTGGTATATCTACCCTGTCATTGCCTAGTTATGCCATGTCACCAACCCTAGCGCGCCTTGTACGAGTTTGTTTTGTACCAAATCTATGGAGTGCCCTCTGACGACGCCCAGCACGGGGGAGATTACGGTACTGTATAGACAATGGGAATATAAAAATGTGTTAAGGTGGAAAATGTAAAGCCTTAACGCTATTTTCAGTATATTATACTTTACTTTAGACACTATTATAATAGCATATATTACTTCATAGTAGATAGTTTAACGGATCCTTAGGAGATGTGAATCCCGAGCATCTCTTAAGTTACTGCACTCACGTTACACACTGGATAGGAGATGTCAAACCCCGTAAACATCTCCGATGCCGTTACACTCATATTTATTTCAGTTGATTTGACTTACATAAGATCTTTTAGTTCTGACTCGAGTGTTTTCTCTTTTCAATTCGCTCGGGTTAGCCTGAGCATTTCAGGATTTGAAGACCTTACTTCTAGAGGGCGAAGGCGAAGATTTTATTACTATTATATATTATATATTAGTCCACTTCACGCTGTATTCCGCTCCATCGATTATTATTTGTTGGTATGTGCAACTCTGATATATTTTGTATAAATATAATCAAATGTTTAAAACAGCTTCATGAACTGTATACTTGATTATTATATTTTATCGTTTCGCTGTAAGATTCTATTTTATTTTTTTCTTTCCCTGCCTTTTCTTATTTACCCCATAACAATCCGCCCTTCTGTATGGTTTGAATCGGCATATGTGTCGATTTAAGGCATGCGAAAAGACAGGATGTTATACATATGTTCAAATAGTATAAGTATTAATAAAGTTAATAATCAAATTAACTTTTACTAAACATACTTAGAAAATTCTAGAATATAATTAAGAAAAAGTAAGCGTAAAAAGACAAGAAAGAGTAATAATGTCAAAGGCAAACATCAAAGCAAGCAACATACTTATTACTTTCTTTACTTAATTTTTAAGTGAAAATGACATAAAGTAATGATTTAAAATGTGATGTTAAGTTTTAGTTTGCTTAAAGTATAAGAAAATGGTATTTTGGTCCTTTTACAAAATAATATTTTAATGAAAAACTTTTTCTATAAATAACCATCCACTTTCTTCACTTTTTTTACAACTTATTCTTCCTTTTTTCATGCTTTTCCAACTTCTCTAATGGCTTCTCTTCTTAATATAATAATGCTAAAATATTCAAAGAATAATACTAAAGAAATATCCACTCAAACTCCAATTAAACCATGTCAAACACCTCCTCCTCCCCTCTACCCACGGCCCACCTCTCCACCATCCATAGCCAAGCACTACTTCCCCCTCCACCTTGGCCGGCAGCACCATCCACCTCTCCCAGGCCAAGTCCAGCCATTCTATTCCAAATGCGCAAAGATACGTGAGTGAAGAACAAACAAGTAGCGAAGCTATAGACGATTTTTCGTTTGCTAAAACCAAAAAAAGTGAGAACTCTAAATTGTTAAGTAGGAAATGTTTATATAATGTTCTACAAGTTATAAATGTTGTTTGGATATTAATAATGATGTTTGATAAGTGTTTGAAAAAGAAACCAACCACGTTTTAGTCCTTTGCAAAAGTTAGTAAGCAAATATATATATATATATATATATATATATATATATATATATATATATATATAAATAACAATCATGTGACATTGTAATATTTTTTTTAAAATTGATTAGCAAGTTCATATGACATGTTGGGATATGTTAAAATGGTTATAAACATTTTTTTGGATATATAGTTGTATATTGAATATATATGTTGAAACAAGTCATGGATTTACACGATGTATAATCACATGGAAAATACTTTCCAAAAGAAATGAAATGTGATATGAAATCATTCATAACTTTGAAAAATGTTTGAACATGCTTTAGAAATGATTCCTAAGTGTTTAATTTGCCTCAACAAAGTTTGGATATGAATCTCAAAATACGCCTAAAATTTGACGTGTTAGGTAACGGTAGTTCGTGTTTTCGCATCAAAAGTCCAAATCAACATATGAAGTGGAATATACTTCGGAATTCTTTGAAGTAAGAATTTTCTGAATCCTTATATCCATATCTTTTAAACAAAAGTCAAGATTTCATCTTGTGTATTTTAAAATATGGCAAATTCAATTTTCAAGAAAAATCCAATTTTGCACTAAATGACCAAAGTTGAAAATTAATAAAATAATCATTTTAAAAATAT
This sequence comes from Allium cepa, assembly GCA_030765085.1. Lineage (NCBI taxonomy): Eukaryota > Viridiplantae > Streptophyta > Magnoliopsida > Asparagales > Amaryllidaceae > Allium > Allium cepa. Next base: position 276,422,888 of record CM060934.1, on the reverse strand, counting down.
GAAAAAAATTCTAAAATGCTTTTAAAATGTTTTAATAAGTTGAAAAGATTGATTTCTAAATGAGATAAAAGTTGTTTTAGAGAATATAGCTTTTAAAACAGTATTCGCAACAGTATTTACAACACTTTTTCGCAACGCTTTTTAATAACTTTTGAAATAAAGGTTGGAACTAAACAATTCTTTCCCAAGTCTTATGTAAACTTTTTGAAGTAAATGATAAAGTATTTTAAAAAGAGATTTGAACAATTCCAAATTATTTCAATGGTGGTTAAAAAAATAGTTAAGTGGTTTAAAAAGGAAAAATGAGTATGCAGAAACGACTTGTGCATTTGTCCTGCCTATGAGATCTAAAAGTGAAAACCAGGTGTGTAACTAACTAAGTTAAGGATAGAGTAACCAGTGCCCTGAACTTACCTGGCCTCAGTTTTCTCTTTTAGGCGAGGGATGAAACATATCGAAAGGAAAGCCTGGATACTCAACTTGGATTTTATAGAAATAATCTTCTAATCCTAATTATTATAATCCAAAGAGGGAACTTGTCCTATTCACGGAATTTAAAAGATGATCTCACTATTATTTCGCCCATAGTATTTGTTGAATACGGAAGTTGATATTGAATAAAATTAGAGTGATTTCCATAATCTTATTTTCTCAAAAGATATGCTTTAAGAATGATTTGAGAAACATTCTAAAAAGAGTTTTAAATGATTCTATATCTAAAGAAGAATATTTATAAAATATATATCTCTCAAAGATATTTTGTTAAAGGAAAATGAATGAATCGAAAAACAATTACCTAATTACATCAATTTTTATCAATGACTGGATTTCAAAGGAACCGGGGTTGGATCTGAGTGATTCCTATCCGAAAAATACTTCGAACTGATCTACTTTCGAATTAAAACTGTTTGAAGACAAATGCCTTTGAAGATAGAGATCTTCATGATGTAGGGTTGTCTTCGACTAGTCTCTCGAGTAGAAAATTACCATATCATAGGGTGGAAGGAGTGCTCTGTTATGAAAATCTCTAATGCAAGGACTTCTCGCTACTAATAGAGTAGGAGAGTATCTTCGGTTTCGTTCAGTCCCAGAATGGACTTGTATGGATGAAGTCTGACCTTGCATTCCAAATCACAATGAGTGATCCCTATAAAAGTATATCAGTCGGTGGCGGAGAAGACACCTTCTCTTAGCTTAACACCATTTCCTGAGACATATAAGCACCAAAAGTTATACTTTTGCAGAAATTAGTCTTGTGAATGTGGGATGGCAATATGGCATACAAAGTGAAAGAAGATGTGCTATGTGAAAAGGTAATCGTTTACCACGGACCTCATTATTAGAAAATGACAAAAAAAAGGTAGAAGCAGCAATGCTAAGTGGGTCGCTCCCAATTAGGAGATGTCGTCATCCTTCTAGATTATTGTACACATATTTAAGTCTGTGATGAGTGTATGACTCGGGATCCTCTTAAAGGTCGGTAACGACTAGGTGATGACATATTCGGTACTATCCAACGTGAGGGGTAGGCTGGTCTTGTTTTGGTTTAGGCGTGTAGGATCTCGACCCTAGGCATCCCTCCAAAGGTGTACTATCAGAAGGTAGTCCCTTACCTTATCATTTGTAAGGAATCCATTTTCCGTAAGTGCCTTCGGATTTGTTTATGGAGCATAGTATCCGGAATTTAATAATGGTACTAATTTTGGCTAAGATAAATAAGTTTATTTGCAAATGTTTTCAAAGAATGTTATTAAAAATAATATCCCTAAATTTTAGGTAATGGAGGATTTTGGTTATCATAAGGTAAAACCCCATTCCGTGTATGTGCGGCGTGGTATTATGAGATACCTTTTGATTTTCAAACATCGTATTATAGTTCCCACACTAGTCCCATGACTGACCCAGAGTTTATTTTCTTTTCCTTTTAAACTCTGGGTGCCCTATTTTTCTGAACAGCCAAGTATTTAGGAAAGTTTGGAGCATTTTGGAATGTAGCATGGAGCCTGAAGCATTTTGGATCTTTTGTAGAAGCTGCATATTTATTCTGCTGTGTTATGTATTAAGTAGTTAACAACATATGTAAGGATTGACAGTTATAACTATCCTGGCTAGATTTGTATTAACTCTGATGGAGCAATTTGAAGTTATGATATGTATGATTATGAATTGAGCACGATGTGAGATTCTATTATTGTCTTGTCTTTTATCTTTTTTTCTTTATTTTACCCCATGATAATTTGCCTCTTCGGTACTTAGGTTTATGGCACGTGAATACCAAGAATGTATTAGTATCGATTTCTGAGCATTGAGGAGGTGGGTCGTCTCATCGACACTTCCCAAATTCGAAGCCAAACATATAGCAATATTGAAGTCATCAAAGTCGTTGCTAATACAATCACTAAAGTTGATGCTAAAGCACGTCGAAGACACTAAAAGAAAGACAATGCTGCCTCTTCAATGATGAAGCTACTGCCAGGTTGACACTGTCGAAGCCTAGCACGCTGAAGTCGAACATGCCGAAATCATGAAAGGCGGAGTGGAGCCTGCCACCTCTATAAATTTAGACTTAGGGGTGCCAATTTGGGGATGATTTTTCATTCTCTCCCTCTTTTCTTAATCAAAGCCATATAACCCTAAATCGAATTAATGACAAATCTTGCTTCACTATAATCATATATGAATTGAATGAACAAGGACTTGGACATGTTCATTGACTTTGACTATGCCCTATTATGAACTTTACTAATATGGACTTGCATATATATATATATATATATATATATATATGTATATATATATATGAACTTATATATATCAGACTCGATGCGTACTGTTTAGAAATGCCTTGAACTATGACAAGCATATATGTGCATAATTATATGAACATGGGACTTTGAACAAAAGAACGAATTATGTATCCCATTATGGAGCCAAATGGATTATTGCACAAATTTGTTACTTGTTTTCTATATCTCTATTGAACATATGACATGGCATAGGCCTTTTTGGAATATTATCCTTAAAAGCCCATATAAGATCTTGAATACGACAACTTTAAATGGTCTTGAAGAATCCCATACATAATGATCCAAAAAAACATGTGGAATTCCATGCATTTTTTCTCGAAGGCCTACTGCCATCACCAATCCATCCTTAAATGATTCTATCATGCACTAGTTTTAAGTGATGAGTTGGTCCTTGATGATTTAACTCAGTCAATGTTGTTTGAGTTATGCTTGATCAAGTTACCACATTTGTTTAAGTCGAAGATTATTTCATCACTGTTGGCATCATGAATATTATACCAGTTTTTGATCTAACATTTTTGGCGCTAGAAGGAGGGCACGAACATCCGACTTATTTAACCCTCTCTCTAAACTAGTTAGGAAAGTTTTTATTTCATGAAAATGAGATCAAGGTGACTTAATGCTTTAAAAGAAGAGGTTATTCAAACAACAACGTTAGAAGAGAATGTAGTTCTCAACTTCAAATTGGAAAATGTAGAGCCTGGACAACCATCAAAGTCGGAATAACCTACTAACAGCGAAGCCAATATTAAAAGCCTGGAACAACAATTGTTAGAGATGAAAAGACTTTTGGAAGGAATAATTGCTTAAAAATCCTCCAAAACTACCAGAACCACAAGAGAAGATGAAGTAGAATCTCTGAGAAGAGACCAGAATGCTTCTTTGCTTAGAAATAAAAGCAAAGACAAACTTACACTAACTCTACAAAAGAAAGGAGGTAACCAACAAGCTAAGGTAAACTACCAAGGAAGATTAGAAGCAAAAACCTAGGAGCAATTTGGAAGCTCAACTTCTAAAGGGTACAAACATGAATGAAGCAACTACCATAAAGGTGAATCTTATTTAAGAGACTTAGTAGAAAAAATGGCAAAAGATAGGCTTAATATTAAGGAATAGAGAACTCTGGATGACAGAGTCAATGATAATTATTGAGAAGCTCCCTTCACAGATGAGATTATGACCATAAAAATTCCTTCTCATATCAAGATCCCATCAACCATGTATAATGAAATGACTGATCCAGACGATCACTTATTGGCCTTTGAAAGTCAGATGGACCTATACAATTCAACGGGAATTGTGCGTTGTAGGCTTTTCCCAACTACTTTTTAAGGAGCAATAGCTAAACTGTACTGACATCTTCTAGGAGAGGACCATCTATTCTCTGAAATAGTTTTCTTATGAATTTTCAGCATAGTTCTGTATCTGCAAAGATCCCGCCATTAATTATATTGTGGTAGCTAATATTAAACAAAGACTAGGAGGGTTGTTGGACAATTATCTTAAGAGATTCAATGATGAAGCTCTAAAGGAAAAAACATGACTGACAGAGACAAGCTGGTGGTAGTACATTCTGAGCTAAGTGAGCAAACTCCGTTTTGGCGAGAACATACATGCATGGATGTAAGGATTTGCAAGATTTCCATTTTCAAGTCGATAAGTTCATTCGCATGGAAGAAATATATCATGCTCGAAGGCCCAAGGAAAAATGGAAGCAGGAAAGATTAACAACAACTGTAACCATAAGAAACCAACATGGGAAGAAGATTCGAGCACTAAGCATGTTGCTTTGAAAAAGCCCATATCTTACATATATGCTGCAATGAAGGAAAGAGTTGACTTTGTAATTTCTTACAAAGCTAAAACTGATCCTGAACCAAGAAAGGGGGGATTACTAGGCTTATAATAAATCAAACGGGGAAAAAACAGATGAATGCCAAGTACTTGCAGGTATAATCCAGTGAGTGAACCGAGCGGACACCTGAAGGAATTTGATAAGGACAATCAGAATGCTGTCCGTTCTAAAAATGGAAATCAAAGGCCACTCAGCAACACAATGAACCTGATAGAGGATGACGTTCAACAATATTTCATTCCACCTCTCAACTGAATTGATGTAATCCACGGAGGCCCATACCTGGCTGGAAATAGCAATGGAGCTAGGAGTCGTTATGTTAGGCAAGCAAAGGAAGGTATTTTCTCTATCCAAGAAGAGACGCCGTTCAAGAGTCCAAGATTCCAAATCTATATGCAAAATTTAACCATCATACCACAAGAGCTGAGAGGGGTCTGTCATCTGCACAATGACCTGCCTATGATTACTTCTCAATACCAAGATTTTGGTGGATACTAGGAGTGCTGTCAACGTAAATTTCAAGCATGCATTTGACCAGATGGAGATTCTGAAAGAAAAGCTTGAACCAAGCTTTGAGCCCATTTTCGTGTTTAATAATATAGGGTTAACTCCTGTTGGACAGATAAGACTTCTCTTGCAAATGGGAGTTCAACCATACTCTTGGACTTTCAAAACCCTCTTCGTCGTCATGGACCAACCTTTATATTATAATGCCTTTTCAGAAGGCCATCTTTGGATGAAGTTGATGCCTTTGTCTCTCCTATGTATTTGATGGTGAAATTTTTGACCAAAAGCGGGTGGGGAACCAGAAAAGGGAACAATTCAGTGCTTGCAAAATATACTTTGCAACAATCAAATAAAATGAATGAGATTACCTTTCTTGTTACAATTCGAAGGAAAATAAATTAATCCGAAATGATACTAAAAAGCCATTGGATGTTGATTCTTCAAACTCATCGCAAAAAAAGAGCCTGTTAAGAGGACTAAGTGTATATTGAGAAAATTTGACTTCTTAAAGAAGAAAAGGAAAAAGGAAGGAAGAAAATTTGGTGGAAGATGAAATAAAAGATGAGGAAATTCTCACTAAACTAGAATGTAGAAATGAGCAATAAAGAATGAAGCATATATAAGATCTTGACGAAATATGCATAGATTATGCCGATACAACGAAGACAACCAAAATTGGAAGAGATTTAGATAGCAAACTCAGGGGAGAGCTAGTTCAATTCCTTTAGTCTAGCAAAGATGTATTTTCCTAGATCCATTCAGATAGGGTTGGAATAAATCCGACCGTCATTGCCATGCTCTGAATATAGACCCAAGTTTCGCACCCATTCAGTAGAAGAAAAGACAGTTTGAAAATTTTCGGTCTAGTGCTTTGGAAGAAGAGTTCAAAAGATTGCTCAAGAATGGATTTATTAAAGAGATACTTTATCCAAGATGGTTAGCTAATCCAGTGCTAGTCAAGAAATCCAATGGGAAGTGGAGGACATGTGTTGATTAAACTGATTTGAATAAAGCATGCCCAAAAAATTGCCAACGCAATAAGCGGACACATACTCTTGTCTTTCATGGACATGTATTTTAGATACAATCAAATTCCGATGTTCAAACCAACTGAGGAAAACCACCAATTTATAACAAATTGAGGAACGTACTACTATATAGTTATGCCCTTTGGATAGAAGTATATAGGTGCAATATACCATAAATTGGTGAATAGGATATACAGGGAACAAATTGGTCAGAATATGAAAGTATATGTGATGACATGTTGGTCAAGTCTCAAGAGAGGGTCAGTCATCTAAAAGACCTAAAAGAAATGTTTGGTGCACTGTGGAAATACTAAATGAAGCTTAACCCACAAAAGTGTTCTTTTGGATTTAGTCCGGCAAATTTTTGGGATATAGCATCAGCGCAAGAGAAATTGAAGATGACCTTAACTAAATTCAATCCATTACAAATATGGAAAAACCAAAGATAAGCGATCTTCTACTATTCTTAGTAGATGGAATTACGTATCTGGATCCATTTATGAGAATACTCGAGCACCATGAAGTTGACTAAACAAGTTATCCATACGGGGTGGGGGAACTTGTTCGTCTGCCTGTTCAGGTGTCAATAATCTACACAAAGCCTTTGGAAGCCATCGGACTTTGCAGCGAAAACTACAGCTGTACCCCAACTTGGGAAACTAGGTCTAATCGACCCTTTCATTAACAACTCAGTGGTCTGATTCGTTAACTCATCCTTCTGTTTCAGAGTCATCCTTTGAATAGGGTGTATAAAAGGCCTTGCACCAAGAATCAAGTCAATACGAAACTCAATTTCCCGATGTGGAGGCAAACTATTCACTTCTTTAAAAACATCCTAAAGCTCCTTAACAATTGGTATTGTTTCTAAACCTTTTTGGGACGAGTCTAGTGCATATATGAAACTATCCTTCGTCGGATTAGGTTCTTTACACAATATTTCTATAAACCTCCAGAAGTTGGTCCATACAATAATCATCCTCTTAACACAATCAAGAATAACTTTATACTTAGATAACCAATCCATACCAAGTAAAACTTCAAACCCACTAAAGTGAAGAACGAATAGCCTATATGAAATATTTTGGGAACGGTAAGTAATTTAGACATCTTCATAAATCATACAAAGATTAGTTGTACCACCTATGGGATTAGACACACATATAGTGTTAAATACGATTTTTGTGATTAGTTTTAATTTATCAACCAATGCTTTAGCAATAAAATTATGGAAAGCACCAGTATAAAATAACAATTTAACTAAATCTTCATTAACATAGATGTTACATTTTAGAACTCTCTTTCCTTTTACATCTTTAAAAGTTGAAGGCTCGTCCTTAGTAGCATAAACCTTAACCTGATCTCCTTTCTTCATCAGTGGCCAAGAATTCTTATAGTGTCCAGACTGATGGTAGTTACGGCGGAGACTTTTTGAAACGATAAGAGAGATGGACCCTGTTGTTGTTTCTAAACTTTGGGACTCCTATAGTGTAACACCCTAACTTAGAATATCGGGTATGTAAAATTTTAGAAGTTTAAAATATACTATCTACACCATCTCTATGTTATTTATGCTTTTAAATAATACAAAAGGTATAAGTATGACATGGTGAAGACAAGTGGCATAATATGGACCATACACCTATCTTAAGATGAAATAGGATTATGACATATATATCACTTAGGTGTACACTTCTAGAACACCCTAAATGATTACTAAATAAAGTATGTGTCATGAAATGAAGCTTGCATAAAAAGATGAAGGACATTTGTCACAAGATTAAATAAGATGGTGACACATAACCCCATTAGGTGTCCATGTGTAGAAACATCTTAAGACACCTAAGAAGACATGTGTTAACATTGTAAAGCTTGTGCAAAGAGAAGTAGACAAGTGTCCAAAATTAAAATTACCAAACTAGCCTTGAAAATTACTATATAAAGGGTGGAAAAGTTCACTTATGTTTCATACTTTCACAAAGCAAAAACAAAAGTAAGATAAAGTGAGAAAGCTTAGAGAAAGCTTGGACAAAAAGATTCAAGTCAAATACCCAAGTTTAAGGTGAGAAAAACTATTTGATTTCTAGTATTCATGTTATTCTTGAAGAGATGATAGTTGTAAGTAAAAGTGACTCGGTTCTATCAAAAACGCAGCTTAGTAATTTGACCATAACTTTCTCATTTCTTAATGAAATTTCGATTTCTTCGATGTTATGGAAAGCTTATTTCATGTGCTACAACTTTGATGTTTTGTGTATTCTATAATTTGGATGTTAGCTATATCAAAATTGAATTTTTCTACTGTAATCTCGAAAGCAAAACCAATATTAGCTCTGCACTTAAGGCTGAAACTAAATTGGTCATAACTTCTTCGTTCCTCAATCGAATTCGATAAATTTAGATGTTCCAAAAAGCTTATACTCTGTTCTAAAACTTTTATGTTTTGAGTTTTCCAAAATTTCGATGTTATCTTGGCCAAAATTATAATTGTTTATCGCTGTCCCGAGACTAAATGACAGAAGTTATGAAATTCAAATCTCAGAATTGTTTTATCCATAAATTTTACAATTCTTATCGGAATTCGTTAATTTTTAATGTTTCGGAAAACTTAGAAACTAAGCTACAATTTTTGCTTTATTTATTTTGCCTGATTTTTATTTCTTCTATGCTAAAATTTCAATTGTTGGTCTCTGTCCTGCAAATGCATAAATTCAGACTTAGTTTAATGTTTTTACTAATATAGTCATAACTTTTGAAACGTTGATCCAAATCCGATGATCTTAGTCATTCTGGAAAGCTAACGGAAAGGCCTATAACTTTCATTTGTTTTACTTTTTAAAATTCGGCCATATATATATATGAATTTGAGGTGCAAGCTCGGGTTAAATTCCTGCCCGAAATGAACATGTTTGCTTCTAAGAAAATGCCTTACTTGTGAGATTTTTATCATCGATTTGATAAACAATTTGATGGATCTCTTTTCATGGTGGTTGAGTATAATAAGTAAATTACTTTAAAGAAGTATTTTCACACAGAAAAAAAATCAATCGATGATGCGGTATAAGACCATAGATCTTGGGTGGTGCACTATTACTCTATGTGGTATCAAGCCAGTGGAGTACATCCCTATTTGACGACGGGATGCCGGCCGCAATCGAGGAGGCGGTATAAGACCATAGATCTTGGATAGTGCACTATTACTCTATGTGGTATCGAGCCAGTGGAGTACATCCCTATTTGATGACGGGATGCCGGCCGCAATAGGATAAAATATATCCTAGAGTATAAACCAATTTGAGGGAGTGGTTTAAATTTATAAAAAAAAAATACTTGACTTTAGATGAAGTTCATATATTTGAAGTTTACCTTGAATAGTGTTTTTGATCTGGATTATTAAAACTTAAGAAGTAGTGATTTGGAATGAAACGATGATAAAAAAATAATTTATGTTTTTTATAACCCTTCATGACATGACTTGAAAACTATAGATTAAATAGCTATCTCACTGGGTCAGTGTTGCTCATGATGCTACACATAAACATTTCAGGTTTAGATGGTTAGTTATTCAACGCAAGATGACTGATGAATACTATGACTATGAAGAGAAGACTTTTATTTAAGTTTATCAACTTTCTTATGTATAATTATGTTGAATCTCATGATCCTATGTAACTGTGTAATTATGATCATGTGATTGTATAATAACTCCTCCGCTTAAAATCATGTAATCTGAATGATTTTATGTTCCGATATATTTTATTTAAGTTGTGATACTATTCTATTAAGCACCGTAGTTTCTAGGTAACATCTTTGCCTCTGGGTAAGCTACCAGAGTGGGGTGTTACAATTAGTGGTATCAGAGCCTAGGTTTAAGGGGTGCTTTTAGAAATTATATAGTATTACAATTTAATTTATCGGAATAGGACGTTTGCACAATTCACTAACATCTTTATAACTATTTGCAGTCATAAGTTATGGCTAGCAACCAAACTAAGTAACCCCTTGGTAATAGAAAATTTAGTAGAAGGACAGATTAAACTTACTTTTGTGTGTAGAAATTATATCCTTAATTTTGGAGGTAAGGATATGGTGGCTAACTTGATTATCTTTCCAATGAAACATTTTGATATCATCCTTGGGATTGATTGGCTTTCTCAACATAGAGCCATCATGGATTGTCATAATAGGACTATATGTTTCACGATTCGAGAACATGAAACCTTTGTGTACTCAGGTGATAAATCTGAAGATGCTTTTATATCTGGATATGTAGCACATATCAATATTGGGGATAAGGGTCAATCGGTAGACCAAATACCAATCGTAAGAGAATTTAAAGAAGTCTTTCAAGAAGTGCCAGGATTACCACCAAAAAGAGAAATTGATTTTAGTATCGATTTAATCCCTGGTACCACCCCTATTGCTAAAGCAGCTTATCGTATGTCTCCTACAGAGAATCGAGAGCTGAAGAGACAAATTAAGGAAATGGAGGATCAAGGATTTATTAGACCTAGTAAATCTCCTTGGGGAGCACCTGTGTTGTTTGTAAAGAAACATGACGGAACGTTACGCTTATGCGTAGATTACCGAGAACTTAATAAAGTAACAATTAAGAACAAATACCCATTACCTCGGATTGATGATCTATGTGATCAGCTCCAAGGAGCTGCAGTATTTTCAAAAATTGACTTGAGATCTGGGTATCATCAATTAAGAATAAAAGAAGAAGACATTCCAAAGACAGCTTTTCAAACACGGTATGGGCACTACGAATTTTTGGTGATGCCTTTTGGCCTTAGCAATGCCCCAGCAGTATTCATGGATTTAATGAATCGTGTGTTCCGTCCGTATCTTGATCAATTCATAATTGTATTTATTGATGATATCCTAATTTATTCTAAGACAAAGGAAGAACACGAACGTCATTTGTGTTTGTGTCTCCAAACATTGAGAGATCATCAACTTTATGCAAAATTAAGTAAATGTGAATTTTGGTTGGAGGAAGTAAAATTTCTTGGACATGTTGTTTCGAAGAATGGAATAGGAGTAGACCCATCAAAGGTTGAGGCAGTGTTGAAATGGAATCCTCCGACAACACCAACAGAAGTTCGAAGTTTTCTTGGATTAGCTGGTTACTACCGAAGATTTATTCAAGATTTTTCAAAGATTTGGAATTCGAAGTAGGGGATCAAGTTCTCCTTAAGGTTTGTCCAATACGAGGGGTAACGCGATTTGGGAAGAAGAGGGCAAAGTTATCACCAAGATTTATTGGACCGTTTCGTATTTCCAAAAGAATTGGCAAAGTTGCATATCAACTTGATTTACCTGAGAAATTATCAGATATTCATAATATATTTCATGTATCAATGCTACGAAAGTATATTTCTGATCCATCTCATGTGATAGATTTAAGCGGCATTGAAGTTAAAAAGGGGACTAAGTACATTGAAAGACCTGTTCGAATTCTTGATAGAAAAGTAAAGAAATTAAGAACAAAAGATATTTCCTTGGTGAAAGTTCAATGGAACTATCATAACGAAGACGAAGCATCATGGGAGGTGGAGTCAGAAATTCGTAAAGATTATCCAGAATTGTTTGAAGCCTAGATTTCGAGGACGAAATCTTTTTCTAAGGGTGGTAGATTGTAACACCCTAACTTAGAATATCGGGTATGTAAAATTTTAGAAGTTTAAAATATACTATCTACACTATCTCTATGTTATTTATGCTTTTAAATAATATAAAAGGTATAAGTATGACACGGTGAAGACAAGTGGCATAATATGGACCATACACCTATCTTAAGATGAAATAGGATTATGACACATATATCACTTAGGTGTACACTTCTAGAACACCCTAAATGATTACTAAATGAAGTATGTGTCATGAAATGAAGCTTGCATAAAAAGATGAAGGACATGTGTCACAAGATTAAATAAGATGGTGACACATAACCCCATTAGGTGTCCATGTGTAGAAACATCTTAAGACGCCTAAGAAGACATGTGTTAACATTGTAAAGCTTGTGCAAAGAGAAGAAGACAAGTGTCTAAAATTAAAATTACCAAACTAGCCTTGAAAATTACTATATAAAGGGTAGAAATGTTCACTTATGTTTCATACTTTCACAAAGTAAAAACAAAAGTACGATAAAGTGAAAAAGTTTGGAGAAAGCTTGGAGAAAAAGATTCAAGTCAAATACCCAAGTTTAAGGTGAGAAAAACTATTTAATTTCTAGTATTCATGTTATTCTTGAAGAGATGATAGTTGTAAGTAAAAGTGACTCGGTTCTATCAAAAATGCAGCTTAGTAATTTGACCATAATTTTCTCATTTCTTAATGAAATTTCGATTTCTTCGATGTTCTGGAAAGCTTATTTCATGTGCTAAAACTTTGATGTTTTGTGTTTTCTATAATTTGGATGTTAGCTATGTCAAAATTGAATTTTTCTACTGTAATCTCGAGAGCAAAACCAATATTAGCTCTGTGCTTAAGGCTGAAACTAAATTGGTCATAACTTCTTCGTTCCTCAACCAAATTCGATAAATTTAGATGTTCCAGAAAGCATAGACTCTGTTCTAAAACTTTTATGTTTTGAGTTTTCCAAAATTTCTATGTTATCTTGACCAAAATTATAATTGTTTATCGCTGTCCCGAGACTAAATGACAGAAGTTGTGAAATTCAAATCTCAGAATTGTTTTATCCATAACTTTTACAATTCTTATCCGAATTCGTTAATTTTTAATGTTCCGGAAAACTTAGAAATTAAGCTACAATTTTTGCTTTATTTATTTTGCCTGATTTTTATTTCTTTTATGCTAAAATTTCAATTGTTGGTCTCTGTCCTGCAAATGCATAAATTCAGGCTAAGTTTAATGTTTTTACTAAAATAGTCATAACTTTTGGAACGTTGATCCAAATCCGATGATCTTGGTCATTCTGGAAAGCTAACGGAAAGACCTATAACTTTCATTTGTTTCACTTTTTAAAATTCGGCCATCTATATATATGAATTTGAGGTGCAAGATCGGGTTAAATTCCTGCCCGAAATGAACATGTTTGCTTCTAAAAAATGCCTTACTTGTGAGATTTTTATCATTGATTTGATAAACAATTTGATGGATCTCTTTTCATGGTGGTTGAGTATAATAAGTAAATTACTTTAAAGAAGTACTTTCACACAAAAAAAATCAATCGATGATGCGGTATAAGACCATAGATCTTGGGTGGTGCACTATTACCCTATGTGGTATCGAGCCAGTGGAGTACATCCCTATTTGAAGACGGGATGCCGGCCGCAATCGAGGAGGCGGTATAAGACCATAGATCTTGGGTAGTGCACTATTACTCTATGTGGTATCGAGCCAGTGGAGTACATCCCTATTTGATGATGGGATGCCGGTCGCAATAGGATAAAATATCCTAGAGTATAAACCAATTTGAGGGAGTGGTTTAAATTTATAAAAAAAAACTTGACTTTAGATGAAGTTCATATATTTGAAGTTTATCTTGAATAGTGTTTTTGATCTGGATTATTAAAACTTAAGAAGTAGTGATTTGGAATGAAACGATGATAAAAAAAATAATTTATATTTTTTATAACCCTTCATGACATGACTTGAAAACTATAGATTAAATAGCTATCTCACCGGGTCAGTGTTGCTCATGATGCTACACATAAACATTTCAGGTTTAGATGGTTAGTTGTTCAACGCAAGATGACTGATGAATACTATGACTATGAAGAGAAGACTTTTATTTAAGTTTATCAACTTTCTTATGTCTAATTATGTTGAATCTCATGATCCTATGTAACTGTGTAATTATGATGATGTGATTGTATAATAACTCCTCCGCTTAAAATCATGTAATCTGAATGATTTTATGTTCCGATATCTTTTTTTAAGTTGTGATACTATTCTATTAAGCACCGTAGTTTCTAGGTAACATCTTTGCCTCTGGGTAAGCTACCAGAGTGGGGTGTTACATATAGAACCTTAAAAGATGTCCCTTCTTTGCAATGTTAAAACACTCCACATTCTTAAAACAGCTCTCCTGAGATCTTTCACCGTTTTTGCTTTGCCATGTCTTCTATCCTTTATTGTTGTTGTTGCCTTGAACTGCTACCGGATTCTTTTTGTCCAAAGTTACATACCGAAAACACATATCCACAAGATTTACAAAAGTTCCTTTCGCAGAGCAGTCATCCTATCATGATACTACTCCTTCGTTCTAGTAATAAGCATCTTAATTTTCTTTAGGGTAGTATCTATCAGTCGAAGCCCAAAGTAAGATAATTCATTAAACTTGGTCAAATACTCTTCCAAGGACATTTCTCCTTGCTTAAGATCCATAACACTTCTATAGAGGCAGGACTTTCCAGCAACGGGCATGTATTGTTCTTCAAAAACTTCTTTAAACATTGCCTAAGAGAAATTATATTTTGATTCATTAAGAGTAATGGGTTTCCACCAAGCTAAAGCCTGTCCTTCAATGGCCGAAAGGCTAAGAACCTTTTTTGATCATCACTGATATTTAATCCTTTGGAGATTTTCTCACGTGATCGGAGCCAAGCTTGAACTTCAATAATAGATTTTGTGCCTTTAAATGGCTTTCCTCCCAAGCTGGTATAATCATTGCATGGTGCGGCAAAATTAACCTAAGGTTGCACAGGAACTACAACTTCTTCAATTACCGCAGCATTTGGAGTTCGACAATAGGTGGTCGTTATGCTGTTATTTTCCCTTCTAGGTCCTCTTCGGTTAATGATTTCCTATTATCTAAATAAATAAAGTAAACTATCAGTTTAGAATACATATACAGGATTACCTTAAGTGATGGGTATAAAATAACTCAAAAAATTTATTCGGATAAAAATTTCAAATACGCACTCTCGTTGACTAAACTCGTTCTATGGCATTACTAACTCTATCTCTAATGAATCGACCCCATCAAGGCTTAGGTGTTCGCTCAATCTAAGTTTTGATACTAAGTGAGATGACCCACCTTTTCAACCCTTGAAAATTGATACTAATACATCCATGATATTCACGTGCCACAAATTCAAATGTCGAAGAGGCAGATGATCAGGGGTAAGAGAAAATAAAGATAGAAGATAGAAACGTAGAATCTCACAACGCATTGAACAATTAAAAATGTTTACATTTATTGCATACAACCACTCTCAAAATGATGTATCAGGGTCACGAAAAGTACTAAGTCAGCTAGGGACAGTTATAACTGACTATTCCTATACAGATGCTCGTATAAACTTATACATAATAAAGTGAAAATAAAATGGATAACTATCTATAGAGGAATCTTTTGCTTGATGCTACAAGATCCTCCAAAATACTCTAAGAAAAACCTGACTGCTTAGATGCCCGAAAAAATAGGGCACCCAGCGTTTAAGATAAAAGAAAATAAACTCCGGGTTAGTCATGGAACTGGTGTGAGAAAACTAAAAGGAACATAAACTTTTGAAATCAAAGGGTATCTCATAAGACCATGCCGCACATAAACACGAACGAATTTTTATGTTATTGTAACCAAAACATTTGCTACGTAAAATTAAGGATGTTATTTTTAATGTCATTCTTTGAAAACCTTTCCAAATAACATATTAATCATAGCCAAATTTGCTACATTAACTAAATTCCAGCATACCAGGTTCTGCAATAAAACCATAAAGACACGTGTTGGAGAATGGATTTTCAAAAATGGCAAGGTAAAGGGCTACCTTTCGATGGTACATCTCTAGAGGAAAGTACCAAGGCACAACTCCGCTGCCCTCTGCCAATGCAGAACTGACATACCTCTATTATAGATAGTGTCGAATATCCCATCACTCCAATCATTGCCGACCTATCCGTGAGATCCCAAAGCATATACAACAAACCTGATATATGAAGGGTGATCTAGAAAGGTGATAATCATAATCTAATGGGTGCGACCTACTTAGTCCTGCCGCATCTACCCTGTTTTTGCCATTACTTGTGTGAGGCTTGAGGTAACGTTTTACCTTTCACATAAAAAATCCCACTTTGAATGCCACATTTCCATTTCCGACGACACACTAAATAGTTTCCATAAAATTACAACCATCGACTTCATACGCCTTGGAGAAGGGTGTTAAGTATAAGAGGGATTACCTCCTACACCACCAAATAGACGTACCTTTCTAAAAGCCAATGTACATGGTCTTAAAAATGAAATGTCAAACATTCGTCCATGCAAGTTATCCATGAATATGACAAACTTAAGGTACTCATACTACATCCTGCTTAGGAATCACTTCTAGGATTAGTAATGAGCAGTCGTTGCATGAAGATTTCAAAATCGTTGTCTTCTACATGTCTTCAGTTTTGAACATGTATATTGGTTCGAAATGGTTTTCGAACAGGAATCACCCAAACTAGATTTCGGTCTCTTCGAACTAATTATCGATAGAAAAGATGTCAAGAATGTGGATGATTGGTGATCATCATTTGATCAATTAATACCCTCATATCAAATAAAATATCTTTAAAGACATATTATCAACCATTTCTTCTTGGTATATACAGATTTATTAAATCTCTTTTTAACTTTGAAAATAAAAAATCATTTCCTTTAAATTACTTAGGAAAAATATTTCCATCTTCTATAATTTCACTCTTAATGTAGATTACTTATTCCCAAAACATATCTTTTAATGGGTTAAAAACAATGTTATTTAAGGCATCGTTTACTGTATACCCAAACCAATAATCACTGAGCAAAAAGGATTCATGGATTTTAAATTAATTATGCTCAATACTAATTTCCGTATTCAACCCGTACTATTCATCGAATAACGGTGAAATCACCTTTTAAATTCACATAGATCGTATGGGCTCCATCCTCGAAATTTAATACAGAGTTTAACTAGAACATTCTCTTTACCATCATAATCTTATTTGAAATATTGTTTAACTTTATGGAGAATTCCAGGTATCTTTTCTTTTATCTTAAAAAATACAATCTGAGTAAATCAATTAACTATCCCCTTTGTCAGGCAAGTCCGGATAGCTTAAGGGAGCAGGCAACTGCTTTTTCAAACTCGAACCTAGAGACTGCTTCTCTATCACCCATAAGTCAGTCAAGTTATCTGATTGACTCTAAACCTTTTAAGATACTCATGCAATTATTTGACAAACATTTCCAAAAGATTCGGGGAAAAAAACCATGTTTAAAACATTTATTCAAAGGTTGTCATATTTCATTGCTAAATTGCCAATGAATAGTGATCTTAAAGTTTTGTAGATAAAAACACCAATTTCGTGATATATGTCCATTTTTATAACATAAATCCCATTAAATTTTAACATATTTATGGAATTTATTACATATTTTCAAAGATTTAAAAATATCCATTTAAAGTGTTGAAAACAATATTTTACAAACCGCCAAAACGTGATGATTTTGAAAACTTGATTTGGACATATCTTAAACTTTACTAAATGAAATCTTGATTTTTCTCTTTCATTTGAAACTTATGATTATAATGGTCCGGAAAATTCTTATTTTAAAGAATTTCGACTTATATTTTATCCTATACATCCGTTTAACTTTTCGGGTCGCGAAATCGCGAACCGCCGAAATGCGACGGCTTATTTTTACTTAGTTTTTCAAACTACAACAAACTTGGTCGAAACACTTGTAAATATTATAAAACCATTATGAATCATTTTCAAACCATTTACGATAATATTTCATATGTTTAAAGAGGTTAACAAGGCTATGTGCACCTGTATAATTTATATAAAGAAAGAGATTTCTTCATGTAAATTCGATGTGTATTTTCCGTGAATTATTTTTACAACCAAGTAAACATTTTATCTCATCCAAAACATGATGATTAAGCATATGAAATAAGCATGGCAAAACATATTTTGTCATCATATAATTTAATAAATGAAACTAGCGGAGCAATTCTCACTTACATGCCTTCCGAATCTAACTTTTAGATCGACTATAGCTCTGCTATTTCTTTATCAAAGATTATGACGCATGCCTTGGGACCCTAGGGTGTCTCAGCTCTGAACTTGGGAGGGTGGACAAGCAAGAAGAGAAGAGGAGAAGATCACTTTCTTTAATTTCAAACTAAGGAGGTTTATCTCTCTATATATTATGATTTATTTCTGCAGAACTTCGACTCGACTTTGGAATTTTTTTTTAGAAGTCATGGAAAATGCCTCTATAATTAGTTTTGGGTCATGCACGTACTTTTGTAAATGGGATGCATGAAAGATATTGAGCACATCTGATAACCGTTTTCTAATTTCATTCGATAGGCTAGTGGACCAATCTGTTCAATAATGAAAAAATGTCCAATACATCGAGGTGTTAACTTTCCAGCCCTCTCAAATCTTATTAATCCCCTCATCGGAGAGACTTTCAAATATATAAAATTTCAAATAGAGAATTCTAAATTTATACACCTCTGATCGGCATATCTTTCCTGCCTACTTTGAGCTTCCTTCAGCTTCTTCCTGATCACATCAACCTTCTCCGAAACTTCTCGAATCATATCAAGACCAAGTACTAAATGATCTCCGATTTAATCAACATGCTGGTGATCTACATGGACGACCATATGATGCTTCATATGGTGCCATGTCTATATTTTTATGGTGGCTGTTATTATAAAATAATTTCACAAGATGAAGATTATCATTCCATGAATCATTAAAATTTAAAATGCAAGATTTCAGAAGATCTTCTAATACTCTGTTTACTTTCTCGGTTTTTCCATCAGATTGGGGATGATGCGATGCTAAAACTCAGCTTCATTCCTAAAGTTGTCTGCAATGCTTCTGAGAACCGACTGGTAAAAATTGGATTCTGATCATTTACCGTGCTGCTCGGAATTCCATGCTAATGAGTAGTTTCCTTCATGTATATATACACGAGGTTTGAGGCAGTCCTTGTTGACTTTACTGGAATAAAGTGTGAGTTTTTAGTCAATCGATCTATGATAACCCAAATGCCTTCATTTTATTTCCTCGTTCAAGGAAAGCCATTAATGAACTCCGTTGATACCTAATCCCGTTTCCAAGTTGGGATTTCGAGAGGTTGAAGTAGTCCTGTAGACTTTTGTTGGTCACTTTTGATCTACTGGCAATTGGCACGTCTGCTTACATAAGTGGAAATGTCCATCTTCATATCCTTCCACCAAAATGTTCGCTTTATATATTTGTACATCTTGTAAACTCCAAGGCGAATATTAAGCTTGGATTGATGACATTCAGTTGACACTTCCTGCCTTAAGCTGTCAACATTGGGAACATAAATGCTCCCATTTAACCATAATACCCCATGGTTATCTATTTTCAAGCTTGAATCCCGCCCATTGCTTATATCCTTAATTATCTTCTTTAGATTCCTATATTTTCTTTGCTTGTTGGCAATTCTTTCCGAAAGAGTTGGAATCACTGCCAGATAAGCGATAATGACACGCCTTCTGCTTAGTGCATCTACTATTGCATTGGCTTTCCTGGATGTATATAAAATGTCAAGATCATATGACCAAGAAATTCTAACCAACGTTGTTGCTTCATATTTAAATCCTTCTGGGTGAAAAGATATTTTAAAGATTTGTGATCCGTGAAGAGATCAAACTTTTCACCTAGTAGATAATAGTTCTGAGTCGTTCATTTCATACTTTCACTCATGAGGATTTAGCTGCTTGCTTGCATAAGCGATAACACTTCCATGTTACTTTAACACTGCACCTACTCCTTCTCCATAAGCATCTGTGTATATGGT